>JANVYC010000008.1:0-2400000 GCA_027406025.1 Colletotrichum musae
CCCTAACCCTAACCCTAACCCTAACCCTAACCCTAACCCTAACCCTAACCCTAACCCTAACCCTAACCCTAACCCTAACCCTAACCCTAACCCTAACCCTAACCCTAACCCTGAACCTAACCACCCTAACCACGGGGCTGCACATGGGTTACTTAGGGTTAAGTTTTAAGTTTGATTTTTAGGGTTAAGGTAGAGTAAAGTTTTAAATTTAATTTTTAGGGTTAAGTTAGGGTAAAGGTTGGAATTTTTTTTTAAAGTTAAGTTAGGGTAAAGGTTAGAATTTTTTTTTTTTTTTTTTTTTTTTTTTTAAAATAATTTATATTAAAAATTAAATTAAAGTTAAGTAGTTTTTTAAAAAGACTTAAAATTAAATACTTTAAATATTTTAAAAAAAAGTATATATAAAAGTTAAAAAAAAGGTTGTTTTAAATTACTAAATTTTTAAAGTAGTATAATATTTAATAATATATATTTTTATATTTTTATAAAATAATAAATTTAGTTTTAAAATTTTATAAATATTTTTTTTATTATTAGTATATTATAAATCTTTTTAAAAGTAATTAGTAGTTTATAAAGTATATACTTTAAAAAACTATTTAGTTATTTATTTTATACTTTTTTATTTACTTTAATATATAAATTTATTTATTATAATATAGTTTTTATAATTTTAAAGTAATAAGTACTTTTAATTAATTTTAATTACTATTTATACTATTAATAGTATTAATACTATTAATACTTTTTATTGTTTTTTTTAATTATTAAATTTAAATTAAACTAAACTATTTTTTTTTTTAACTATTAAATTCTTTTATAAATAATATACTATTTCTATATAATAACTAATTAACTTAATTAAACTATTTCTTTTATATTTATTAATAAGTATTTTAGTATTTAAATTTTATTAAATATACTAATATTTTAGTTATAAGGGATTTATAGTTATTAGTACTACTTTTATTATTTAATTAAAGTTATTTTAATTATTCTTTAAAAATAGTAAATTTTAAATTTAATTTAGTATTTATTTAATTAATAGGTTTAATTTAATATTTTATATTTAATTTTTATAATTATTATTTTTAAAAAGTAAAAGTTAAAAATAGTAGTTTAAGTTAGTATATTTAAAACTTAAGTTAATTAATTATACTATATATTAATAGTACTAATACTAAGTTATATAGTTATATTATTAAGTTATTTAATATTATTATATAGTAAGTATTAAAGTATATAAATAAATATTAAATTATAGTTATATTAAAAAGAGTTTTATACTATAAAGTATTATACTTATTAAAGTATTATATTTATACTTAGTTACTTTAGTACTTAAAGTATAGTTTATAAAGCTAGAATTTAAAAAGGCTTATTATAATATACTATTAATAATAATAAATAAGTTATAAAATTTAGTATTTAATACTTTTTAGATTTTTATATTTAAAGTAGTTTTTATTATTTTATTAAACCTTTAAGTATATATATAAAAAGTAAAAGGAATTAATTAAAGTATTATTTATAGTAGTACTATATTTTTTAATTATAAATATTATTAAAGTTTATTAAACTTTAAATATATTATAATAGTATAATTTTATAAAGACTTTAAATAAATAATAATTTATTTTAATATATTAATTATATTTACTACTTTTTAAAAATAGTATTATTATTATTATTAAAAAAATAAATAAGTATAAGTATTAATACTTAAAGGGGTTTAAACTAATTAAATATACTCTACTAAATACTTATATATATTATATTAATTAAAGTTATATAACTATAATATATTTTTAGTAAATGTATTTTTAAGAATATTTATATATAATATTACTTAAAAAGTATAAATAAGTATATTTTATATAATAACTTTATTATTAAAAACTTTTTTTTTAAATAATTATTTATTTATATATTTTATATAATATAAGTTAATATATAACTTTATTTATTATAATATAGTTATTATATTTTTAAAGTAATAGTAATATTTAAATAAGTTTAAAGTAAACTATTAATTATACTACTAATACTATTAAAATTACTAATACTATTTATATATTTTTATATATTATTATATTAAACTACTTTAATAAGTTTTTTAAATTTATTTAATTTAATTTAAATTATATTTTTAATTTATTTAATTATATATATATATTATCTTATTCTATAAGTATACCTATATTATAAACTAAAAATCTACTAAATAGTAAACTTTTAACTTTTTATAAATAAATAATATTTTAGTAAAGAGTATATAAAAAAACCCTAATAGGGAAAATATATAACTATTTAGTATAAAAGTAGTAAAGGTTTTATATAAAGGTTTATTTAAGTTTAAGTTAGGGGATATTTATTTATAAAAAAAGGTACTATATACTATATATAGCTTAATAGGGGCTGCCTACTCCTATTAACTAAAAGTAGTATATAGGCTATTTAGTATAGTTAATTAAAGTAGTAGAGTCTCTACTCCTAAAAACTCTAATTTACTATACTATATAGGTATATAATATATAGTTAAAGTATAAAAACCCTTTAGGTAGTATAGAATTTAAACTTACTACTTTTACTTTTTATAAAATAGGGTTAGGTAGACTTTTAACTACTAAATTTATTTAATTATAAACCTTTTTTATAATTAATATATTATTATTATAAATTATATTACTATAATTAATTAACTTTATTTAAAAATATTATTTTACTTTTTTTAATATATATTTTAATATATTATTAAACTTTAAATTATATATTAATTTTAAAGTAATTAACTTAGTAGTTATAAGTCTACTTAACTTTACTTTATAAAAAGTAAAGGTAATAGGTTTAAGTTTTATACTATTTAAAAGGTTTTTATACTTTAACTATATATTATATATTTATATAGTATAGCTATTAAAGTTTTTAAAAATAAAAACTTTACTACTTTAATTAACTATACTATATAACCTATATACTACTTTTAGTTAATAAAAATAAGTAGCTTTTATTAAACTATATATAGTATATATATACTTTTTTTATATAAATAGGTATTCTCTAACTTATACTTAATTTATCTTTATATATAACCTTTACTACTACTTTACTACATAGTTATATATTTTTTTACTAAGTTTTTCTATATACCCTTTATTAGAATATTATATACTTAAAAAAAATTAAAAACTTATTATTTAGTAAATTCCTTAATAATATATAAATAAGTTTATAAAATAATATAACTTATACTTATATATTAATTATAATTATTTCTTTTATATTATTAAAAGTTTTAATAACTATAGTAATTATATTTATTATATAATTATATTAAATAAAGTTTAAAATAGTATAATTATACTATAAATAATTAAAAATATATGTAAATAATAAAGTTATTTATATATTAATATATAACTTTAATTTATAAACTTAAGTTATTTTTAAATAATAAATAGTTTTTAAATTTAATAATAGTTTTTTATATTTTAAATAAAGGATTTATCAACTTAGTATTTATTATACTAAAAGTATATATATAATTACTAGTATTATAATTATAAATTTACTTTTATAGTATTATAGTTATAATTCTTTTTTATTTATTATTATATTATAGTAGTAATATATATATATCTATAAATAAATAGCTTTATACCTATCCCTCTATATATTTATATTAATATAATAATATTTATTTACTTAAAAATAGTTAAAATATAAAAGTCTATAATAAAAAACGTTTAGTTTAATTAGTCTTTACTACTATAAACTATAAAGTTTAAGGGGGTATATTATACTAAAAGTATATATATATAATTACTAGTATTATAATTATAAATTTACTTTTATAGTATTATAGTATTATTATTAAAGTTATTAAAATTTAAATTTTAAATACTTTACTTAATTCTTTAAAGGTTTTTATATACTATAATTAAAAAACTAAAATACTTAAACTTTATATATTTATTAAATTATACTTAACTTATTATTTTTAAAGTTTTTAAAAACTCTTTTTTTTAATTAATAGTTTATATATTATATATACTTTTATAAGTTAAATTATTTCTTAACTAAGTTTTTTATTTTTTATTATTATTAATATATTAATATATTAATTTATTTATTATAATTTATATATTTAATATACTTATAGTATTACTTATAGTAAAATAAATAAAGAAATTTATTAAATAAAGAATATTTATATTAAAAAATTTAGAGTTAATATATTTTAGTTAAATATATATTTAGTAAAGTAGTAAATAAAGGTTATTTAAAAAAAGAATAATACTAATATTAACCCCCTTTAGTTATACTTTAATAAATAACTATAATATTTAATATTATTATAATAACTTTTATTTATTTATTTTTATATTATAAAGTATAGTATAGTAATAGTTATTATAGTAGTAAATATAAATATAAATATATTAATAATAATAATAGTACTATTATTAATTAGTAGTACTAAATTTATAGTATAATTAATATATTAAAATAAACTTTTATTTTTATAAACCTTTATTTAAATTATAAATACTATAATATACTATAAAATTTAATAAGTTTTATTAATATTTATAATTAATTAAAAAGTAGTATAAATAAAGCTTTTATTAATTCCTTTATTTTTTATATATTTATATATTTAATAGTTATTTAAAATAAAAATACTAAATATATTATATTTAAAATACTTTACTTTATTTTTATTAATTCTTAACTATACTTAGAATTTATTAATATTTTAATAGTATTAATTATTTTAAATAACTATAAATAACTTATATAACTTATTATTTTATATAATTTAAATTAATTTAACTTAATTAAAAATTAAAAGTTCTATTTATATATAAATAAAGTATATATTATAGTATTTAACTTTATATACTATTAAATAAGTAATAATAGTATAGTTATAAATACTATTATAATTAATTACTATAAAAGTATAAATAGTATTTTAAAACTTTTAAAGTTTAATAACTACTATAAATACTTTAATTAAATAAAAAGTATAGTTACTAAAACTATAGAGTTTTAATTTTAAGTTATTAATATTAATATATTTAATAAAGTACTATTAAAATAAGTACTAATAATAGTAGAATTAAATAGTTAAATTAATTATAGTTATATAGTTAAAAAAGGTAAAGAAATAGGTTAAATTAAATTTGATAAATTTAAAGAAATAGTAATACTATATATAAGGGTATATAAAGGTATATAAATAGTATTAGTAGTTTTAAAAGTATTAATAGTATAGTTAGTAGTTTATTTTAAAATTAATTTAATACTTTTATTACTTTAAATTTATTAGAATTATATTATAGTAAGTAAATTTATATATTAAAATAAAACGTAAAATAGTTAATTAAAAAATAACTTAACTTTTAAAATTACTTATATATAATATATAAATTATTAGTTAAAGTAAAAAAAAAAGGGGTTTTTAGTAGTAAAATCTTTATTAATAATATATTTATAGTTAAGTAACTATTTAAAGCTATTAAAGACTTATTTTTTATTATATTATTATAGTAAATATAAATTAATAAAAGTATTTAATTAATTTAATAAACCACTAATTATATTATTAATACTTTTAAAAATATTAATACTATTTATATATATTTATTATTTTTTTAAAGTTATTAAGTTTAATTTAAACTATTTTTTTACTTTTATTTATTATTATATTTTTTTATAACTAATATAATATTATTATAAACTATATAACTATAGTTATTTAAACTTTATAGTTTTATTATTATTAGTATGTATTTTAATATTTATATAACTTTTATTAAATATATTAAAATTAAATAATATTAAATTAACTTTTTAAAGTCTTATAATATTAATAGTAATATATATAAATTAATTAAAGTATTTATAGTTATTTTTAAATTATAAAAAGTTTATAGTAAGTTTATTTTAAAATTTATATTTTATTATATTTACTTTAAATAAATTTTAAATAGTTTAATAATTTAAGTTTTTAATATAATAAAATATACTTTTATATTTTTTAAAAAGTTATTTTATATAAGTATTATATTAATATTAAAATTTATATTTAAATTAAAAAAATAGTTATAGTTTTTTAGAGTTTTTTTAATTTATATTATAATAAAATAATTATTATATTATTTATAAGTATTTATAGTAAATAAGTATTTATTAAATATTTTAACTTTAAAGGGTTTTATATATATATATATATATATAAATAAAAAAATTAATAAAAACTTTAATTATTATAATACTTTTAAATTAATTATAAATATTATTAAAGTTTATTAAGTTTTATATATAATTAAAATAAAACTTTATAAAAATAAAAGTTTATTTTAATATATTTAATACTATTTATTAATAATAGTAGTTATAATAATAATAATAATACTATTTTTAATAAATAATAAGTATTATTTATATATTAAATTAATGTTTATTTATATTAACTTTTAATTAAACTATATTAAAAGTATTATAATATACTATAAAGTTAAGTAGGTTTTAATACTATTTATAATTAAAAATAAAGTATTTATTAGTTTATATAAAATAAATAAATAGTAATTAATTATAAAATATATAAGTTAGTAATTAAAGTTAAAAATAAAACTCCCTTTAGAGTAATTAATAGCTTATAAACTATATACTTTAAAAAATAGCTATTTAACTATTTACTTTATTAATCTTTTTTAATATAGTACTTAAATTTACTTACTATAACGTAGTTTTTATAAATTTAAAGTAATAAGTATTTTTAATTAATTTTAAAGTAAACTACTAATTATACTATTAATACTATTAAAACTACTAATATCTTTTTAATAAACTATTTTTTTAAACTTATTAAATTTAAATTAAACTATTCTATTACTTCTCTTATAAGTTATATAATTATAGTTAGTTTAGTTACTTAGCTTTATTATTATTAGTATCTATTTTAATATTACTTTATTAAATATACTAATATTAAGTATTATTAAAGTAGTTATTTAAGTTAATAAGACTTTAGTAGTTATGTTTTTTAGTTAGTTAAAGTATTTATAGTTATATTTAGTATTTAGGGTTTTTATATTAACTTAATTCCTTTAGTATAAATTATTTATAATTATTTAAGTATTATAGCTATTACTAGTAGTTTTATAATAGTAAATTTTAATAATAATAAGCTTTATTTTATTATTATTAAAGAATTTTTAGTAGTTATAAGTTAAGTTAATTATATTAATTTTTTTAACTATAAAGTACTTATTATAGTTTATATAGTTAGTTAATATTTATAGAGTTATATTTTAGTATATATTTTAGTACTAAGTAAATAGAATAAGGATTTTTTTTTTAAATATTGTGGGTTATTATTTATATATATAGAAAATAAAGGAATTAATATAAACTTTATTTATAGTACCTTTTTTTTTAATAATAAATACTACTAGGACTTATTAAACTTTATATATAATTTAGTTAAAAGTCTATATAAGTAAAGGTTTATTTTAATATATTAGTTATACTATTTAGTACTACTTATTAATAATAGTATTATTATTATTACTAAAAGAATAAGTAAGTAGAATTATTAAAAGCTAAAGGGGGTTAAAACTATTAAATATACTCTATTAAATACTTTTATTTAATTATATTACTTAAAAATATATAGTTATAATATATGTTTTTTAAACCCCTTTATTAAAATATTTATACTAAATACTATAAAAAAATACAAAAGTTAAAAATAAATAAATTTAAAGTCTTTTTAATAATAAAACTTAAAATACTTATATAATAATAAAGTTAAATTTTTACTTTACTATACTATTATTAACTATAAATAGTTAACTTTAATATAGTTATTTTTATATTAATAGTTCTTTTTTTATAACTTAAGGTTTTAATTATAAATACTTTAAGTATTTTTTTTTAAAAAAATAAAGGTTTATTAAAAAAACTTAAAAATAATATTTTTAGGGTTTATTAATTAATCTTTTTTTAATTTAGTTTTTTAAAATTAAGTAGCTTTATTTTTAATAAAACTATAAGTTTTAATTAAAGGTTTATTTATAGTTATATAACTTACTATTTTTTTATATTTTTTAGTATTTTTAGTTTTTTTATTAAATCTATAGATTTTTTTATTTAAATACTCTTTTTTTATTCTTTTTTTATTACTTAACCTTTTATTTTAATTATAACTTTATTTATAAAAATAAAGTTTTTAAAAATATAGTTTTATTTTAGTTTTATAAAGTTATTAATATTATTACTATTTTTAGTAATTTATTAAATATTTTAGAGATTTTAGTATATATAGAATTATTATAATACTATAATATTTACTATTAAGTATTTCTTTTAATAGTATTTAATTTAATAAAGTATTTATAAAGTAAATAAAAGTTAGTATAAAGAATGAATAAAATTAAAAAAAAGTTTAAATAATTTATAATAAGCTTAAAAGTAATTATAATAGTATAAACTATATTAATATTAGTAATTATAGTATAAACTTTTAAAACTAAAATACTTTATATAACTTATTTACGTTTTATTAAACTATAGTAAATAATATTTTTATAAATTTTAAATATATTATTATTAGTAAATTAATATTATATAAGAATAATAATAAATTCTAACTATAATAATAAATTAGTATTATAAATAAATAGTTTATTTATAAAAATAAAAAGTTTATTTTTAAAAAGTTAAAGGAAATATATTTTAATTTTTATTATTAGTTATTAATTTATTAGTAGAATTATTTATTAAAAATAGTAATATTTCTTTATAGGTTTTTAGAATTAAGTTATTATAAAAAGATTATATAATACTTTAAGTTAATAAATTAATATAATATATACTCTTTAAGTATATTATAAAATATATTAAGTTTTTTAATTTTTATTAAGTTTAATAATTATAAGTTTTTTATTTTAGCTTTTTTAATAAAAGATAAAAGAATTTATTTTAAATACTAAAATATTATTATTAAATATTAATAGCTTTTTAAGAGTTAAAAAAGTTTTTATTTTAGTTATAAAGCTTACTTTTTTAAGTTTTAAAGTTTTATAAATTAAAAAACTATTTATTAAAAAACTAAAAGTATTATTTATTTATATTTTAATTAAAGTAAAGTTTAAATTATTAATTAATAATATTAATAAAAATAAGTTATATATTAAAGTATTTATTTTAAACTTTTTTTATAATACTTATAATATATATTTATAAGTATATTTTAGTTTTTATAATACTATAAAGTAGTTTTTTAATAACTATAATAAAGTTTTTTTTAAGTATTAATTATAAATTTAAATTAAAAAGTATATAAGAATTATTTAGTTTAGTTATTTTTTTAATTAAATATATATTTATATTATATATTAACTATATATATATTTATAGTATATTTTAAAGTTATAACTTTATATTAATTCTTATAAAAGTTTAAATTAGTATTAAAATTAATTATTAATTAATTTATTTAATATTAAAAACTTATATTAAGTTTAATACTTTTTTATTATTAATATAGATTTATATAATAAAATAAAACTTTTTATAAAACTAATTTATTATTTATATTTTAATTTTATTAATAATATATAATTTAAACTTTTTAAATTTACTATAAACTTTAAAATTAAAAAGAATAATTTTAAAAAATTTATAATTTTCTAAAACTAAAATTTATTTTTTAATTACCTTTTAAAATAACTCTTTTAAAGTAGTAATAATTTTTTATTTATTTAATTTAATAGTAAAAATAAAGTTAGTTTTTTTTAATTAAAATAAATATAGTAACTAGAGTTTTTTAAAGTTAGTTTTATTATTATTATAAAGCTTTTATTAATATTAGTTTTATAATAAAAAAGGGTTTATATTAATAATAATTTTATTAAAAATCTTTTTAATTTTATTTTTAAACTTATTTATATTTTTAACTTTTTTTTTAATAGTTATAAAGTTTATTAAAAAAAAGAAATTTTTAAATTTATATTATTAATATTTTTATTATAAAGTTTAATAAATATTAATTAAATAAATTAAAAACTTTATTACTTACTTTTTTTATACTATACTTTAACTATTAACTTAAAAAAAAAGTTTAATATTTTAAATAACTTTAATTTATTATATATATTAAAAGTATTATTAACTTTATACTTTATATAAATATATTAAATTTTTTTAATAGTTTTTTTAATTATTTAAGTATATTTAATAATATTTAAAGTTAATAAAGAATAGTTATTAATTTTTAAGTATACTTTAAAAATAAAAAGGGTTAATATAAAGTTATTAAAGTTTATAGTATTATTAATATTTATAATATATACTTAAAGTATAATTTTAAGTAATATAAATAGGTTTTTAATATAGTAAATTTAGTAAATTTTTTTTAAAATAGTATAGTATTTTTAAATTTTATTAATTAAATAGTAAGTTTTTATTAATATAATTTTAAAAGTAATTCTTTACTTTTTAATATATTTTTTAAATTTAGTAGTTTTAATTATTATAAGTTATATTTATTATTTAAAAGTTAAAAAGTTTTTAATAAATATTAATTTATACTATAAAAATACTTTTTTATACTACTTTAATAAATATATTTTTAAAAGAATTTATAATAGTAAATTTAGTTATAGTATTAATAAAGTAAATAATTATTTTATTATAAATATATATAATTTAAGTTTATTATATTTATTTAAATACTTTTTTTATTATAAACTATTAATTAATACTATATACTATAAAAAATTACTTTTATATTAAAAATTTTATTATTAAAAAGGGTTTTAATAAAGAATTATTAAATTAATAATACTTTAAATATAAGTATTTTTTTAAACTATAGTTTTAAAAGTATATTTACTTATATAAAAAACTACTATTAATAATTTTTAATATATTAGAGTCTTTAGTTAGTAGTTAAAGTATTTTAGTAGTTTTATAATTTTTTTAAAGTATAATATATATTACTAATATTTTAAATAATTAATAATATTTTTAATTTACTTTTAAGTATTATTATAAAGTATAGTTTAGTTTTAAAAGCTTTTTAAATAAAAACTCTATAGTTATATAAAAAAAAAAAAAGAGAGTATTAAAATAATTCTAAAAGTTATTAAAGGGTTTAAAAAGCTTTTAAGGGTTAATATAATAGTTTAAAGTAGTAAACTATAACTTTATAAAGTAATAAAAAGATTTTTTAAATAAATTAATTATATACTCTTTTTAAAGTAATTAATAACTTATAAACTATATACTTTAAAAAATAACTATTTAACTACTTACTTACTTTATTAATTTTTTTATTATAGTACTTAAATTTATTTATTATAATATAGTTTTTATAAATTTAAAGTAATAAGTATTTTTAATTAATTTTAAAATAAACTATTAATTATACTATTAATACTACTAAAACTACTAATACTTTTTATATACTTTTTACTATTTTTTTAAACTTCTTAAATTTAATTTATATTAAATTAAACTATTTCTTTTTTTACTTTATTATTATTAATATTTATTTTAATATTATTAACTTTATTAAATATATTAATATTAATTATTTAAATTAATAAAACTTTAGTAGTTATATTTTTTAATTAATTAAAGTATTTATAGTTTTTTTAGTATTTAAAATTTTTATAGTATTTAAATCCCTTAAGTATAAGTTAAGTATTATTTTATTTATATTATAGTTATTATTAATAGTTTTATAATATAAAACTTTTAAAATTATAAGTATTACTTTATTATTTTTACTTTAGTAGTATTAGTTAAAAGTTATATTAATTATATAAGTTTTTATAATATAATAGTACTTTTTAATAATATTAATATTAATTAATATTTATAGAATTATATTTTTTTATTTTTTTTAAAGTTAAATAAAAGAAGTAGGAATTTGTTTTTAAATATTATAAATTACTACTATATATAAGTATATAAAAAATAAAAAAATTAATAAAAGTTTTATTTATAGTAGTAGTACTTTTATTTTTAATATTAAATACTACTAAGGCTTATTAAACTTTATATATAATTTAATTAAAGATTTATATAAATAAAGGTTTATTTTAATATATTTAGTATTATTTATTAATAATAGTATTATTATTATTATTAATATATTTATATTTATATTTATTACTATAAAAAAAGTAAATAAATAAAAGTATTAAAGTATATATACTTTATTAAACTTTATTTAAAAATATTTAATAAAGTTAAAAAGAGTTAAAGTTACTAAATATACTTTATTAAATACTTTTATTAAATTATACTACTTAAAAATATATAACTATAATATATTCTTTTTTAAACTCTTTATTAAAATTTATATATAAAACTCTAAAAAAAATATAAATAAATTAATTATATAATAAATACTTTTTTAAATAAAATAACTTTAAATTTATTTAATTATTAAATAAAAACTTAATATATTAATATTATTTATTAATACGTAATTAAAGTTAACTTAGAGTTAACTATATTTATAATAATATTTTTTTTATTTAAAACTTTATTAATTTATAATTATAAACTAGTAGTAACTATATATATTAATTATTAATTAGTATTAGTTTATATATAGTAAAAAAATAGTAATTAATTATAAAATATAAAAGTTAGTAATTAAAGTTTAAAAAAAATAAATTTAAAGTTTTTTTAATAAAAAGTTTAAAATACTTATAGAATAGTAGAGTTAAGTTTATACTTTACTATACTACTATTACTTATAAATAGTTAACTTTAATATAGTTATTTTTATAGTATTTAAAATAAAATTTTTATTAATTTATTTATTTATTATATTTTATATAATTAATACTTTTTATAAATTTAAAATAGTTTAATTTTTTATAATACTTAAAAACTATAGTTTTTTTATTATAATTTATAAAAACGTTTTTAAAATTAATTTAAGTATTAAAATATTAAGTATTTTTAATACTAATATTAATACTTACTTTAAAACTTTATTAATATATAAATAAATAAATATTATTAAATTTAGTTATATTTTACTATTAAAAACCTATTAAAATTTATAAATTTAATTTTTATATTATTAGTTTTATTAGTTATTAATTATGATTATAGTAAATAGAGTTAAAGTAGAAATATATTATTTAAAGTTTTTAATTAAGTATATTAACTTAGTAAATACTACTATAATAGTTATTAGAATTTTTAATAATATAAAAAGAGTTTTTAAAAATTACTATATAGTTTATAGTTTAATAATATATTATAATATATACTAATAAAAATAAAGTAAACTTTTTAAATTAAATTAATTAATTATAGTAATATAGTTTAAATAGTATATTAATTATATAAAAGGTTAATAGGTAAGAGAAGAAAAAAAAAGTTTAATTTAAATTAAATAGATTTAAAGAAATAATAAAAGTATATAAATAGTATTAGTAGTTTTAATAGTATTAATAGTATAACTAATAGTTTATAAATTAATTAAATATTATTAATACTTTAACTTTTATAAAGCTATATTATAATAAATATATTTATATATTAATTGTTAATTAATAATAAAGTTAAAAAATATAGTAAATTATAATTAAATAAACTTATATTTAAATTACTTATATATAACTTATAAACTATTAATTATTTAAAAGGAAAAATCTTATTAAGCAGCCACGATATATATCTTTTTATTAGTTTAACCTACTTCCTTAAATATTAACTAATTGTTAATTTACTGACGTTAAGATTGAACTGCTTAAGTAGGAACTTTTGTATCTTGTTTAATAGTAGATTATTATAATACTTTAATAACTTAAGTAGCTTAGTATAGTACTAAATCTCTATTTTTTAGCTACTTTTATAGAATCTCCTATATTGTTAAACCTTGCTAGTAAGGTTATATTGGTGGTAGTATGTTTGAATTGTTTAGTGTGTATAGTTGGTAGCCCTTGTAATAGAGCTATTGTTAAGGTTAATAGATGGGAGTATTAGATTAATTTTAGTAAACTAGAACGTTAAGATATTCGGGGCTATTATAGTATATAGGGTAAAATACAGTTTCTAAATAACCTTATAATTAATTTTAGTAGTAGTAATAGGACACTAATTAACGGCGGCATTAGCGGCGGTGTTAATAAAAAGCTATTGTATAAAAAAAGTTAGATTTTTAGGCTAAATTTAGCGTTTTTGTATAGGTAAGCGTTGTTCTACTTTGGGTTTTAAAAGCCGCTGATATAATAGACTGTAGAACCTTTTAAGGCCAGGTGGGCTTTAAATATAAGATTATTATAACTTACGTCTATATTAACTATACTTAAACTACTTTATTATAAAATACATTAATACTTATAATTAATTTTTAATTACTTAAAGTTCTAGTACTAAGCTATAAAGTAGAACTACTTTTTAGTAAGGTGTATAAAGCTTTTTATCTATTTATCGTTCTCTACTAGTGGCTTATCTTTACCCTCCAACTACTTCTTTACTTAAGTAATAGTATATAGTAGGTACTGATTAGTACTGGAGTTCTTTATGTCTATAGAGTACTAGACTGTATAGGTACCTTGCTTTTGGACTGCCTTCCATAGGTTTTTTTAAAGACCCTATAGTACCAATAATATATAGTCGCTTTCTATAACACCCTTAACTAGATTATTATTATAGATAAGTAGGTACTTACCCTTGTTCGTTTAGTTATTTATTATTATTACTATAAAGTAGTGCTAGGGCTGGTTCTTTTACTTGTTACTGGTACTAACTTAATTTAACTAGGAGCTGCTAAAGAAAGTAATTTAATACTTCTTTCCGCTATAGGATGTATAGGTAAAGTTACTTATAAAGTCCCTTTTTTAGTTAGATAGTTATAACTCGGTCTTTTATAAATTTTTGGTTTTTCTGTTTTTAAATAAAATTAGTATTAGGTAAATAAGGGGTCCCTTAGGTTGTTAGAGGCGTGTGAGGGTATTTTTAAGGGTGTTTGTAGATGTGTAGGGGTCGCTTAGAAGTAGGATGCTATTAGAGGTTAAACTATTACTAGTAGCTATGTCTTCTAGTTTAGTTTAAGTTTTTGAATTTTTAGTATTAATCTTAACAGCGAGGGTTTTTTTATAGATTAGTAGAATTCGATTTGTTGCTAATAGTGTGTTAAGCTTATTGTAGTTAATTAGGGATTATAATAGTACTAAGGGATTTATAGCTACTAGCTAGGCTTAATTTTAAAATTTTTAGTGCTAAGGTGTAGAAAAGTAATTCTCTATTAATTAGTAAAGAATATTCCGTTACTAAGTGTAAACTGACTTAAATATAGTTAATTATGGATTAAATCTTTGTTGTTTAGACTTGTTAACTATATCCCCTTACCTTTATATATTTACTGTCTTTGTGTACTGTTTTTAGTATTTATAAGGTAGGCTTAAACTATTAGTTGTTACTATTAATATAGATAGGGAGGAACCCTTTATTAATAAGTAAAAGGGATACTATTATTAATTATAGACTAACTTAAATATAGTTAATTATAGGTTAAATTTTTATTATTTAGACTTATTAACTACATCCCCTTACTTTTATACATTTACTATCTTATCTACTATTTTTAGTATTTACTAAATAGGCTTAAACTATTAGTTATTATTATTAATTTAGACTGGGAGGAATCCTTTATTAGTAAGTAAGAGGAATATTATTATTAATTATAAATTAACTTAAATATAGTTAATTATAAGTTGAATCTTTATTATTTAAACTTATTTACTAAATTTATTAAAAGTATAAGTTTAAGGTTAGATTTAGGTTAATTTAAGCGCATACGTTCCTTATTTAATACTTATTTATAATAGCAAATAAATAGTTCAACTTTAACTCTAAGACGCGGATTTAGGTTAGGTAGTATATTCCTACCCTAACGGACCTAAAATAATACAACGCAGTACATAATATCCTAAACTTAATATTACTTTTAGATATTTTAGTTCGTTAATATTAAAGTAGTTTTAAAAACTATAACTATTAATAGCGCCACTTTTCTATTATTACTACTAGTTTTGGTAGGGATAGACGTATATAATTTTACGCTAGGAGGATAGATTAAACAAGAGCCCGTTCTACTAGTGTATTACTATATAGTACTATTGATATTAGACAGATTACGTAGCACATACTATTTTATTAAGGGCTTAGTAGGCAGTGTTTTATTAACCTTAATTATAATTATAGTAAAAGCTATAACGGCGTATTTATATCTAGACGACGGCGTCGTAACTTTGTAAAAAGGTTCTTATAAATAGAACCTTCTTATATAGAGTTGCGTTGTATAGTAGACTAGCCCCTAGGACTAATTCCTAGTGGGTGGTATAGGATACGGCTCTACTAAGCATAGGGCTTTTTAGGTTAAAACTTAATATAGGACTCTAACTAAGACTCGAGCTAAGTAGTGTTAAATATATTAAAATAAACCTTTACTTATACGGACCTTTAGCTAGATTATACTATATTACTATACTGTAATATACCATAGAGACTAACGAGCCCTAGTAGTATTTGCGATTTAAGAAAGTAGTACTACTACTACGAGTGAGCCGTTAATTACGTTCTTTAGTAATTACTATTATATAGTCTGTTATTTACTTTATAGCTACTCCTCTGTGTGTTACTCTATTGAGTTTACTATTAGTACCTATTTAGACTATTAGGACCTTATAATTTAAAGACTAGGTAGTTTTAAAAGTTTTTATATATACTTTGTCCTTTTCTTAAAACTCTAGGTTCTTTTCCTTATTTTCACAATAAGTACTAAAAATAATTAACCCTTCCACACTCCTTATAAACAATATTTCCTTTTCTACTCGCCCTTAACTATACTACTATAGAGTTGTTTATAATAAAGGTTAATACTAAAGTACTTATATTCCTACTTTTTTTTAGTTAATAGTTTTAAATTATATAGTAGGGTCTATTTAGTTAGGCTTTTAGGTGCTTTTTAGCTAATACTAGTTTATTATTTTTAATATAACTCTAAGAGAAGTTAAATATATATTTAGTAGTGTATTAAATAAATAAATAAATAACTTATAGACCTACTTTCTTTTTTATAACTTATAAAGTACTACCCTAGCTATATTATATATTAATATTTATATTAATTTAATTACTATATAGCCTTTAAAGTGTATTCTAAGATATACCTTAACCGGCTAGCCTTAGATGTAGGTTAAACTGGCTTATATTTACTACTACCTATTAAGTTAAGTACTTTTTACTTACTCTTTTCTTAATATAAGTAGGCCTTGTTTACTTTTCTACTTATATACTACTAAGTTATATTAATAATAATAATAATAATAACGCGCCCCAGTACTAACTACTCTATACACAATACAGCTAAAGTAGGGATATATAAAGTTTGTATAAAGTACTAGTACTAATTCTTTTTCTAGGATAGAGCCCCTTAAGCTAATCTTTGTTATTATATTAATAGAGTATAATAAATAACTAGTCCTAATATATACCGCTATTACTGTATTTAACCCTACTAGTACCTATAGCCCCCTAAAAGGATATTACTATTCTATATTTATTAATAATAATACTCCTTTTACTATAAAAAGACTGTGTATATCTCTAGAAGTTACTATGCCCGACCTAACGGATATGTTTTATATAGTGGAAGACATCTTTAATATAGCTAAGACTACTAGAATTTAATAAGAGGTCTAAGATATGCAAAAGAGGCTAATCTTTTTTATTATACTAACTTAAAACGCTTATACCTAAGTGGTTAACTTTTTTAATTTATAGAAGAATATTATAGCTAGGCTTTTTATAAATACCCTTTTTAGCTAGTTTATTAACTAGTCTCTATTTCCTACTATTAACCTATTTAGAGAGTTAATACAACTTAAAAGGCAGGCTAAACTGTAATACAGGCGGGGCTGAGCTGTAATATAGGTAGTTTTACTAATATAGATATTAGAGTTAATACTGGGTAATAATACTGTTATATAACTAGGTGGTTTTGAAATATAGAAATTAGAATTATTGTTATATAGGGCTCTTTATAACTTATATAATTACTCCTTTATTTAACGTTGTATAAATAAGTTTTAATTTGTATTTAGTTATATTTTATATATACTCTTACTCTCTTTACTTTACTAGCCTATACCCTTATATTTAGTACTAAGTAATAAGTCTATTTTAAAACTTTAAAAGCTATATAGACTTAAAATATTGTATATACCTTTTATACTTTATTATTCTACTTTAACGTTAATTATAAGTCCCCTATAATTACTAATATTATTTTAGTATTTATAATTATTTTTCTGTTAGTATATATACTTTTGTATGCTTTATTTATGTTTGAATTTTAAGAATATATACTTTTTAAAAACGGATTAACTTAATAGTTTACTTATAGTTTTTTGTTTTGTACTTAACCTTTTTTCTATTGTGTTTTTGTTCTAAGATTTATGCTACTTAGGTACCTAAATAGCTACCTTTTACTCTCCCTACCCGGGGAAAAGTAGAGTTTAAAAGCTATTTGTCCTTAAAATCGGTTTTACTTAGGTGTACTTATAATCCCTTTAGATTAGGGTTGTAGTATGCGTAAGTGAGTATAAGTTCTTTATATTAGACCTACTTAAAGCTTAACTACTCCTAGTGTTCTAGTATTATTATAAGGCCTTAAAGTATAGTAAAATATTTTTATAAACGCAGCGCATTTATTCTAATTTAACATCAGTCCACCGCTACTTTATCCCTAATATTATTCTTTTTAATTAAGTAATTATACTAACTATACTTAGTTTAGTACTTATTCTTTATTTTATTTAAGTTTAGTAAATGTATTGTAATTTCTTTAATACTAAACTATATATTTTAGTATATCTTTAGGTCTAATATAATAGTAAGTATACTAAATTCTCTAAATAAGTCTTTAATAACACGTCTTTTCTTATAGATAATATTGTTGTTAAGTATAGTATCTACTACTTATTAATTAAGAGCTAGATGCTTATAACTTATATAATCGCTAGTCTATTTGTTCTACTATAGCTTTTACTAAATCTATATAATATAGGTTTATAGTTACGTTACTTAACTAGCTTTAATAAAATTAATTAGTTAATATAGTAAGCTTTTACTAAGTAGCTAGTATTTAAAGTAATAGGGCCCACTACTATTATTACTTTCTATACTAGTATCGCTTATTATAGCCGCCTATACGTACACTACTAATAAAGTAACTTAGTTAACTGTGTTCTATTACCTTTTTTTTCCCTTTTCTAATACTCTAGCTAACTTTAATAGCTAATATAAATACTTACTATAATAAATACCGCTATTTTAGTCCTTAGTAAACCCCCTACTTATATACTAACGTAGACGTATATTATACAATTCTAACTATAGACTAAGGCTATTTTGCGTACTAAGCTAAATTATATAAAAGAGGATAATATTAAGCTTAGTATATAGTAACTATTTATTCTATTTAGTACGAATAGTACTTTATAATAGACTAGTAGATTAGTTGTATGCTGTATAATATTTATACACTAGAAAATTCACTACCTTATAAGGCGTTTTTAATAAACGTTAACTACTACTTATAAAAACACCACTTACAAGAATACTATATATAAAAATACTCTACGTACTAGTAACTCTAATACATTACAGCCTATAGAAACTAGTAACGTCGTTTTAACGTAGTTATTATAAAATATTAACAGTATATTTTTACTCCTTAAGTTAGGTAGTTTATTTAATTTTAATTCTATATTAACCCCTATTATAACTAAACCTACCTATAAAAACTATAGAAAGTTCTAAGTAAAAATAATAAACTAAACTATAGAAGATACTTAGTCTTACTACTAAGTATAGTAAAGAACAGAAAGGGGGCGATATAGTTAGTTTACTAGTTAAGTAATAGTAACTATTATATAGGGTTTACTTAAATTATATCTATAGTTAAAGTATTTTAATAGTAATATAAGGGTTATTTTATACTACTAATACGCGATTAATAGTAAAAAAAGGAAGTTATATTTAATACTATACTTTATTTACTTCTATAGATTTATCCTTTATAGTATATTACTTCTACTACTCTAGTTCTAATTTATTTTAGTTTAGATATAAGTACTTTATTTCTTTAGAGCGCGTATTAATATAAATATATATAAGTTAAATTACCTCTATTAAGACCCTTTTTAGCGTCTTATGCTTTTTAAAATGCATATTTAGTATAACTAAGCTAGGGTAGACTTTATCGCTAACACTCCTACTCTTAACTATATCGCCGTTTTTATTATAGCTTAGCTTTTATATTTTTAATTCACTTTTTTTTATAAAAAAAGTAATAATAATAGTAATATCTTTAAGTATAGTACTAGTAACAACTAAGTCCCTTTTATTTTAGTTAATATAAATTATTAATAATTAAAGTAGCTTAGTAATAGGGCTAACACTAACTTTAGCGTTAATTATATTAAAGTAAGTATCTACTGTACCTCTTCTTTACTACTAATAGCTACTCTTCTTCTTATATTAAGTTAAGCTATACTATAAAGTAGTCTTAACTTTATTATTACTAACAGTATTAGAGTTATTACTATTATTAATAAGTATAATATACGTTTTATTATAGCTATTATTTATATAGTTTTTATTTAAGAAGCTAATAGCTATATAACTCTAGTTAGTTTATTTAGTTTTATACTTTTTAGTACTTTTATATATATTACTTACTAGTATTAACTCTCTAACTATAAAGACCCTAGAGTCGCCCTTTTTATATTATAGTAGTAGAAAAAACATTTAGAACTATTTATTATAAATTTAATATTTAGTTACAGCTTAGTAAGTATATTTATTAAAGCTACTATTAATAATAAAAAGATCCTTAGTCTAGTTTACTTAAACTATTAATAAGAACGCAGTTAACTTTACTTCATTACACTCTTTAACTATAGTATCCTAGTACTAATATTATAATACGTTTCTATAGGCCCTTTAAATTTCTTTAGTTATACTCTATATATTAATTTTATAATTATTTATATTAATATTTAGTTTAAAAGTATAAAATAAATTAAACCTAAAAGCATTAACTTAATTATACATAGATATAATATATTCTAGACCTAGGTATTAGTATCTTACTAGAATATATAGTAGTAAATTAATAAGGATACTTAGTAGTTACTACTTACTTAAGTATACTATAATTTTTTATAGTTATTTCTTTTTATATCCTTTTTAAACTAAGACGTTATAATTTTAAGTCTATATAGGGTATTAATAATTAAAATAGTATTATTATAAGTATCCGTTTTAAGTATAAAGTATACTTATTATTATCGAAGACTATAGGGGAAGTGTAGGTAGTATTAAAGAGCTATTAATGTTTAAAAGATAGTAATAAGTATAGGTTTTAGTTTTATTATATTAATTATAAATAAAGAATAACTAAAAAAATAAAATATAGAAAGTATATAAAACGGGTTAGTAGTAATAGTTAGTGCCCTTAACCGGGTTTATTAATATTAAAAGCTTTAAGAGAACTATAGGTAGTATTAAAGAGTTATAGATGTTTAAAAGATAGTAATGTATATATCTTTTTGGTTTTATTGTATTAATTATAAAAAGTAGTAACTAGTAAGAGGAAAAGAAAAATAAAAAACTTAAAGAGTACGTAGGATAAGTAAGTAGTAACAGTTCTAGCTTTACCTTCCTTTTTTAGTAAGACTTATACTTAGGTTTAACTTAGTAGGTATAATAAAAAAAGCGTCCTTCCTTTTTAAAAGGCAGCTATATATTACTAAGGGCGTTCTTTTAAGAAAAAAAAAGAATAAGAAGGATTGTTAAAATTAACTAACTTATACTACTCAATAGAATAGTAAAAAAAAACTAACTAGCCTAGGATTAGTTATTACTAGTTTTAAGCCCACTTAAACTTAAAATACATACCTATATACTAAAAAGTATATAACTTAGTAGTGGGTATCCTAATTACAACAACAAAAATAAAGGTTAGGTATAAGTTACTAGTATTATTCTGTTATTTTTTAACTTTATTTTAGCTCCTAGTCTCTTAACTACTAGGATTTATCTGCGCAGTTACTACTAAGCTAAGTCTTAAAACCCTTGTTAATTGATACTTGTATCTACCTAACCTATAAAGAAGAAGTTTTTATACGCAGAATACTATATTAAAATATAATAATTAGTATTAGTAATAAGGATAAAGAAAATAACTAAAACTAACTTTTATCTTAGGAATATATAATGTAATCCTACGTTATAACTTCTACCCTCTCTAGTCCTAAGTAGTTGTATCCTATCTCCTAAACTATAGCGGTTCCTTTAGGATCCTATTATACTTAGATTTCTGTAATACAGCTAGAAGCTATTAGCTTCTATATCTCTCTAAATACGTTAGCGATTAAGCTTTTTACTAAGTAGCTTTTAGTGCTATGTGTTACTCTATGGTTTTAGATAGTACTAATAAATCTATCCCCTATTTTAGTTATATTTATTTAATAATTTTCTGGGAATAGGCCGATTATAGTATAGACTGGAATATAGGTGTTATTTATAAGCGCGGTAAGATAGTTATAGAGCCCCCTATTAATACCCCTAACCTTATTAAAATATTCTCCTAACACTAAGATTATAAGTATTTTACCTTTATCCCTATTATATATATTAATTAGTAGATCTAGTTAGGACCGTTTAGTAAAAGCCTTAGCTTACTTAGTTTTTATATTACTGTTAAATATTAATCCGCCCTATTTAAACTATTTATATAACACGCGAGGCATAATTATATTCTTTAGCTACTAGTCGTACTAAGACTCTTTAACTCTAAGGTCTCGAAGTATAACGGTTTTTACTTTATTAAACCGGCATATACCCCTCTTTTTTTTACTCCTAACCTCAGCATTATACTAGTCTATAGTGGCGTTTACCTTATTATTATTAGTGTTTTTAGCTATAGAACGGAGGGAATTATTAAGTAGTGATAGCTGTAATATAAGGAAGCTATTTATTATTATAAAGACTAATAATGTATTTTACTCTAAAATAAACTTCTAAATCGTTAAGGATACTTAGGTAAAGATATTAAGCTAGTCCTTATTAGACTCTTATTAGGCTTAAAGAGATTATTAGTATTAATTCAAAATAATACTTTTAATAAGATTAATTACGTTTTTTTTATAGTTATTTAGTAGGATAAAGTAAAAGAAATGTACAATCTTCTTTATATCTTACTGCCTAAGGGACTGTACCTTTAGTTATTAATATAGTATAATAGTAACCTTTTTAAAGCTAAAGGTCTAGAGAATCTTACTCTATAAACTATTCACAGCCTCTTTGTTATATATTGTATTAATAGTAATAACTTTAGTAGGGCTTAGTATCTTTATATATCTTAAAAAGGGGCTGGGAATATTAATATTACTATTCCTATAAAGGCCTATATACTATCTAACTAAGTCCGTACTACTTTTACCTTTTTCTTTATCTACTAGTAACTAAAGGGTTATTATACTAGAGGATAAATTGCCCTTTTAATATTTTTTATTACGATGTGTATTTAAAAGGGTATACTTATTACTATCCTAACTTATTAAAAGTAGCTTTTTCTTTTTAGTTATAGTAGTAGACTTAGTAGAGCTAGTTCTAACTTCTAGATTGTATTTTTATATATAAGTAGCTATAGGTAACTGCTCTGCCCCCCTATATGGTTAGTTTACTAAACTATATTTATTATACGTATAAAGACTAAAAACTTTATTACTATTTCTCTTTATAGAAAGTAGCGTTTTTTTTAGCTGTAGGTAGATAGATATAGAATCTATAATAACCTCTTATTTTATTAAACAACTAGTAATACGCGTTAAGTTGTTACTAAGGGTACTTTACTCCTTAAGTATCTACTTTTATAGTTTATATACTAGTATTGTTATAATAGGTAGTTTAATTTATTTATATATAAGTACAATAATTTCTTTAAGGGATACCTCTATATTTACCACACTCCTATTAGGGTTAATAATAGTTATTTAAAACTTATATATTATTAACTAAGTACATTCTTTACTATCTTTAGTAAATATCTCTTATTAAAGTAACTACTAAGTCGTAGTAAACTTACTACTATAAGGCCTTTAGTAGTATTATAGTATATAAAGAATATTATTTAGAAAGGCTGCTATAGAGTTTAGATAGTAATTTAGTGTAGTTAGGGGTGTTGGTAGTAGAGTGTAGTTTTATAGTAGGTTAGATAGTTGGGTAGGTTTAATGATAGGTAAGTCTTAAGTTACTTAAGTAGGGACTAACTCTAGTTTAAGTAGCTGCGACTCTATACGTATAGCTAACTAGGTAGGTATGTATTATAACTAAAAAAAGAATATAAAACAGGCTAGGGCTAGTGTAAATATATAGTATAACTTTACTAGTTAGCTAAGTACTAAGCGAGCTATTTTAAGGCTATAAAGCCTTTAAATAGTATCTTAGGTATACCTAATATTACTTAAACTTATACTTATTTATTTTAATTTTAGTCCTTATTTATTTTTAAGCTCTTAGTTATTTTAGAATATATACTTAACCCTATCTACCTTCTTATAAACTAATACTAAGTTAAGAAAGATATATTTTATCTTATAAAGTACTTCGTCCCTCCCCCCGTTTAAAATACTTCTAAGTAATATATTAATAGTAAGTTTAATAAGTGTGGGATAGTAATTAGCTACTAAACAGTACTATGGTATAGTTAACTATGTATATAAATTGTTATAGTATCCTAAGTATAGTTACTTAAGCTGTAGTAAATATATTATAAATTTGCCTAGTAGAGTACTTTTTAATTTAATAATTTATAGTATTAAGTAGGTTAGAGATTTTAGTTTTTTAAGGGGCTTAAAAACGTACTATATTTTAGTATTAGTAGTTAACTAAAAGCTTCTATACTTATTTACTATAGTATTACCTATTAAGTATAGTACTCGTTAGCTACTATTTAACTATTTAAACATAAAACTTAGGTACTATAGTTAATACAGGTATAATAGAGGGTATAGCTCTTTTATAGTTAGGTAAAGCTAGTTAATATTAATATTAAGCCTTATAAGTATTTTTATTTATAAAATAAGGGGAATAGAATCCCAATACTAGAGTCTTATTTAGAGGCTTTTTAGTAAAGGGAAGTAGATATCCCTTAATATACTAGGTTTATTTTCCTTAACTGTATTATTTAAGATAGTATAGTATATATTTAGAGTCGTTAATATATTAAAAATATAAGTAGATATAAGCTTAGGGGAGTGTATAAGGGCGATAAAGAGGAGGTTTAGTAATTTATTATACCCCTAAGTGACCTTAGTAGTATAGAGGCTTAGGAAGCTAGTGAGGCTAGAACTTTAGTTTATACTTAAAGGAGTAAAGTTAGGATTAAAGTTAATTTAAAGGTTCTTAATATTCTTATACTCCTAGAGGAGATACTTAACTCTTTAGATACTATAAGTCCCCTAATTACTAACTATAAAGCTGCGTATATAGGTAGTCTTTACTAAGTAACTAATTAAGTAATATATACTACTATAGGTAGTAATGCAGGATAAAACGGTTTTAAGGTTTTTAAAAAAATAGGTAGTAAGTAGACCTAGTTCTTTACTAAACTAGCACTGTGCGACTTTACTTATACCCGTGTCTAGGGTATATATATAGTTTATAACTTTTATAAATAGGATTTAGGGGGGTTAGTAGATAAGTTAGTTTAGCTTTATACTAGTCTACTTAGCCTTAGTAGCTAGGGTGTTAAATTGCTTATTTAAGGCTATAAGACGCTAGATATACTTCTTTAGGACCCTTTAGATTATTTAGAGGAGTATTTTAGATAAAAAGACTTTAATCCGTACTTTAGATAAGGTTGCGTTTAGTATAGCTATATTACTTATAGTTACTACTGTTTAAGTTAAAATTAAAAGGTATATATAAAGGTTAGTATATATTAATAAAAAGGGACGGGGGCTTGGTAATACTTAGACTTAGGTACTATAAGATAGGCTATTTGTTTAATATAGTTATTAAAATATTTTTTAAGTGGGATAAGTAATATAGTATATTTAAGCGATGGTATAGGGATTTATTAGGGAAGGGGAGGAGAAAGGTTGGACTTTATATCTATTTATACTTTTAAGGATATATAGCCTTTAAATTAGTAGGTCTTTTAAAAAGGTATAATTACTTATAATAATATTTTTTAATTCTTAGAGTAGGGATAATAGAAGTAATTCCTGTATAATAGACTAGTAGGTTCTAGTATTTATACTTCTATAATTATTAAGCCTATTATTCTAAGACTACGTATACTTAATTCTGTAGTTTAGTTACTTAAACTATAACTCGTAACTTTATACCTATAATTTCAAAAAATATATAGTTAATATCTAATATTACTATACTACTAAATTAATACATTATGCGCTATTACTAAACCGAGCTTAAGTCTGCCTAAGTAAGCCCTTAATAGACCTTTTTTTTTTATTATCTATAGCTTATATTAATAAGTATTCTAGGATAGCCCATAGGTATATCCTAGCTTCTAACTAGTAGAAATATAAGAAATATAATAGTACTAACTTATCTTTAACTATCTTTACTAGGTCTTAAAATATACTATTATTAATTTCTTATAGTATTATAAGGGACTTACTAAGTATTAAAACGCAGCTAGCTTTACTCTAGTTCCTAAGGGTTTAATATATTAGCTAGTATATAATACTAAGTAGAAGTATATAGAGGGGTTAATAATTTAGTAGTTTAGTAGGTAGTAAAGAATAACCCCCCTAGCCTAAAGGTATTATATAACGCCTATAGAATAGTTAAGTTCTTTAAACCCTAGTTATACTATAATTTAGGAATGTTTAGTTTATAGAGTATTACTTTTTTAAGAATATTAAACTTTAATTAGCCCTTTTAACTAGTAATGTTATAGTACTTGTAGAGCTTTATGGTTTGTGAGTTGTTTAGGTTGTTTAATATCTTAATAAGGTCGTTATTAAAGAGATTTAACCGGACTAGGCTATAGCTTTTTTAAATACTATAAATTATAGCTTTATTAATTTTAGATTTATACTGTTTTATATTGTTATATAGTTATAATAATTTAGTTACTTACTAGGGGGTATAGCTAAATAGATTAAGCGTTTTTAATTAACCGTTATAGTACTATTTTAATTATAAAGAACTAATAAAACTAACTACGTTTTTATAGAAGTTATTAAGGAAGATACTATAGAATAGTAATTTACGTTTATAAGCCTTTTATATTAAAAGTAGTTCTAACTTAGTAACGCGATTTTTAGTTATTATTAAGCTTTTTATTATAAGTTCTTTAACGAGGCGTTAGTATAGTAACTTAACCTAGGCTTAGCTATAGATTAAGTCTACTTCTGTGATTTAGGTAAGTTGTATTATAGCCTTAGTCTGGCCTTTTAGCTCTTCTTTATTAACAGAGTCTTTATTATTAACGGGCTCTTTTTTAGTAGTAGTATCTTCTTTAATAATAGACTCTACTTTATTAGTAGCGTTATTTTTATTAATAGGGTCCCTATTATTAGCAGGCTCTTTTTTAATAGTATCTTCTTTAATAGTAGACTCTACCTTGTTAGTAGTATCTTTCTTATTAGTAGTAGCTTTATTATTAGGGGGTATTATTTTATAAAAAGGCCCTACTTTATTAGCGGGCTCTGTATTATTAGTAGGCTTTGTTTTATTAGAGTCTACTTACTGCCTTTTAGTCTTTAGTTTGTTAGTACTAAAAGGCAATAGTTACTTTGTTGTTTAGTGTTTTTAACTTAGGTTACTGTATCTTAAGCTAAGGTATAGCTTAACTCTAGTGTATATATTAGTATAAATACGTTAGTAAAAAACTAGATCTTTTATTTTTATAGCTATACTTAATACTACCTATATATAGATTAGTATAAAGAATAGGGTAATAATAATAGGAGTAAAAAAGGTTATATAATGTTAATTTGTTTATAGACTTCTTTTATACTCTATAGAGGTAAGTTATTAAAATAGTTTATATTTGCGTAGAATAAAGGAAATACTAGACTTTAAGGTATTTATAATTATAATATTAAAAGTTTATATAAGGGGTTTATAAAGTAAGTAATGTTAAAAGTGGCTTTATAGGAGGAAAAGATATATTTAGGGGGAAGGCTTAACTATTACTACCGTTACCCGTATATAAACAGGGTACTTATAGTAGTACTAACTACGGGGATTCTTACGCGTCTTTAATTACGTAATTAAGGTTAGTATTTTTTCTTTTCCTTTTTTAATTTTAGGTTATTTAGTTTAAAAAAGCCTATTACTTAGCTAAGTAGCTAAGTACCTAGGTTATACACACAGGCGTCTTAGCCTACCTAAGCTAGGCCGACATTTAAAGGCTATATAGTTTTAAAATCCACTTAGTACCCTAGCACTAAATAACGGCATTTTATTAAACGCTATAGTAGTAGTTATAATTACTTATACCTAGGCTGTAGTACGTATAAAACTATTTATACATAATAAATCCTACTTTACTAATAATACTCAGCTTTTACTTATTAAACCTTTAAATTAATATTTATTTATATATATAGAGTTAAAATATAAAAGGGATTATAACTTTATTTATATAAAAGTAATATAATAGTAGTTATATATATATTAAATACTTTTTACCTTTATAATAACTACACCTAATAACTAACGCCTAGTCTTTAGTTAACTATCAGCCTAAAGCCCTAAAATTAATTAAAGTAGCCCTAATTAAAAAGTCTAAAAAGAACTAGAACTTTATTAATAGTAAGTTTACACTCTATATACTTAAATTCCCTACTACTAAATTTAATCCTAATTTTAAACTTTAATATATAATACTATTCACAGTATAATAAAGTCTAATAAAGTCGTCCTTAGCTATAAAAAGCACCCTTAAGAGCCAGCGCTCTAGTAAGGCTAACCTTATCCTTATTACTAGCCTCAACGTAATATTAAGCAAAGCGCTAGTTTACTACTTTTTTAAAACTAATATAAGTTAAAGTCCTTAAATAAATAAATCAGTATTTAACTTTACCTTTATTTTCTTATTAGTCTTAAGCCCTAACCTATTAATAACTTAATAATAAAGGCTTAAATTAGGCTTTAAAAAGTATAACTATAGTTTAGTAACTCTTAACCTACCTAGTAGAAAAGTATATTAGCTTTAAAGAGTAATAGTAACTAACTTCTATCTACTTATAGATTAAGCTCGGTACTACTACTAGTATACTCTTCTGCTACAGCACTATAGCTATTATTAATACTAGTAACTCTAATATCCTTAGTAATAAAGCTACTTAAGTAGAATAGAACTAAACTAGCTAGTAACGGAGCGTTAAGAGATATTCTAAATAAAAAAGTTTTTATAGTTTAGACTTATAGTATAAAGTATACTACTATAATACCTAATAGTTATTATAAAAACAACTTTATAACTATATAAGTAGCTTTTAAATTTAAAGTACTTACCTATTATCTAACTACTTAGCGAGTTTTACTAGTACTACTACGTACTCAAAATAAAATAAAACGTTACTTTACTAAATAAAGACGTTAATATATTTAAAGTTCTTAAGTCTAGATTTTTTAATTTTAATTTTAATAAATAAAGGGGAATATTCTGTGTTAATATATTAAAGAAGTTCTATTATTAAGTATAAATTATAGCTTTTATAACTCTTTAAAGTTTATAACTTTAATTAATAGATAAAAGATACTAGCTAGGCTTAAATCTTTCGATTTTAATTTTAATAAATAAAGGGGAATATTCCGCGTTAATATATCAAAGAAGTTCTATTATTAAGTATAAATTACAGCTTTTATAACTCTTTAAAGTTTATAACTTTAATTAATAAATAAAAAACGCTAACTAGGCTTAGATCTTTTAATTTTAATTTTAATAAATAAAGGCGAATATTCTACATTAATATATTAAAGACGTTTTGTTACTAAGTGTAACTTATGGTTTTTGTAACTCTTTAAAGTTTACGACTTTAATTAATAGATAAAAAATACCAGCTAGACTTAGATCTTCTAATTTTAATTCTAATAAATAGAGGGGAATATTCCGCGTTAATATATTAAAGAAGTTCTATTACTAAGTATAAATTACAGCTTTTATAACTTTTTAAAGTTTATAACTTTAATTAATAAATAAAAGACACTAACTAGGCTTAGATCTTCTAATTTTAATTTTAATAAATAAAGGGGAATATTCCGTATTAATATATTAAAGAAGTTCCGTTACTAAGTATAAATTATAGCTTTTATAACTCTTTAAAGTTTATAACTTTAATTAATAAATAAAAGATACTAGCTAGGCTTAGATCTTCCGATTTTAATTTTAATAAATAGAGGGGAATATTCCGCGTTAATATATTAAAGACGTTCTATTACTAAGTATAACTTACAGCTTTTATAACTCTTTAAGGTTTATAACTTTAATTAATAAATAAAAAATACTAACTAAGTTTAGATCTTTTAATTTTAATTTTAATAAATAAAGGGGAATATTCTACATTAATATATTAAAGACGTTCCGTTACTAAGTATAACTTATAGCTTTTATAATTCTTTAAAGTTTATAACTTTAATTAATAAATAAAAGATACTGGCTAGGCTTAGATTTTTTAATTTTAATTCTAATAGATAGAGGGGAATATTCTGTATTAATATATTAAAGACGTTCCGTTACTAAGTATAACTTATAGCTTTCATAATTCTTTAAAGTTTATAACTTTAATTAATAAATAAAAAACGCCGGTTAGGCTTAGATCTTTTAATTTTAATTTTAATAAATAAAGGGGAATATTCCGCGTTAATATATTAAAGAAGTTCTATTACTAAGTATAAATTATAGCTTTTATAACTTTTTAAAGTTTATAACTTTAATTAATAGATAAAAGACACTAGTTAGACTTAGATTTTTTAATTTTAATTTTAATAAATAAAGGGGAATATTCTGTATTAATATATTAAAAAAGCTCTATTACTAAGTATAAGTTATTTTTATTAGTTTTATTAAAAGGTTATAACTATTATAGGGCTTAGCTTAAATTATCTAATTCTAAGCGTAGTAGTTTATTCTTTATAAAATTAATTAAATATTAAAAAACGCTTTAGTTCTAAGTAATAAAGTAAATAATAAAATAAACTTTAACTTTATACAGCTTTGTCTATAAGAACTAGGGTAGTAGGTACTTATAGATATAAGTAGACTTAATACTATATACGTAGTAGTCCGTTAGATCCATACCCTATTATTCTAGTATTACTTATAGTATAGTTTGTTTTTAAATAGGTACGTATACTAGGTTATTTACCCAGGTAGGTATAGGTCTAACTGAACTTTACTTTTATATTTTAACCCTAGATAGTTTTAAAAAAATAGCATTTTAGTAATTCTTTTTAGCCTAACTATATATTTAACTACTAAGTATATAAAAGCTTTGTATTAAAGCGAATTACTAGTATTAGTAGTATTTACTCGTTTTTTTCTACTTAAATAGGCCTAGATAGGTTCCTTAGGTACTTTTAGTATTTTTACTACTTCTTTTAAGACTTAAGTGTTTTATTACTAGTAGAACCTATTTTAAAATTATAAGTAATTAGTTATTTAATATATAATACTTTTAAATAAACTTATACTTTTTTAATTTAGACTTTATAAGTATTTTTTAGGACTTAAGTGTGTTACTACTAATAGAACCTATTTTAAAAATATAAACTAAGTATCTTATATATAGAGGTTTATAAAAAACTTATACTTAGTAGACGCCTACTTAGTAGGCGTAGTACTAAAAGGGTAATAAGTAGGTTTAAGTATCTTTAACTTAGTTTTTATAGCTATTTTTTTATAACTAATTAATACACCTAAGGCGCGGGGCTTAGTATAAAAGAGATTATAAACTTTATTAGTATTTTTTTCTTTAGCTTTATTAATATCCTCTTTATTACTAAAGACCAAGATAGTTTAGGGAATTTTTTCTTTTTTAAGTTTATTAAAGCTTTTATTTAGTATTAGTACTACTATTAGTAGTAACTAAAATAGTTTATTACTAAGCGTTACTTACCCTTCTGTATAATAGTAAGAATTCTATTATAAAAAATACTTTTTTTAAATATTTCACTATAAACTTTTTTAAAACAATTCTATTAAGTAGTTAGGGACGATTTTAAGTAGGTACTGTTTAAGAGAATAGAGTTAGTTTACTATATAGTAACTATTAGTTAAGGACTCTTTAGTATCTATTATATCTTACTTTATTAGTATATTTAAGAATAAAAAGGATATAGGCTTTAGTTTCTCTAAAGAGTACAATAGGTATAAGTATAGAAAGGGGGCGTAGTTAAAAAGGATAATTTTTTAGTAGGGGTTACTTAATTTAAACCTATATATACAGCGGCTTTACTTACTAAAAAGGCCTGGGTTATAAATTCCTTTATAGGGGTACTATTCTAAGTTAGTAAATAATTATATATTCTAGGTTAAACTATTTAAAGGTTATATAGCCTTTAAATCGTATTAGGGTAAGTAGAGTCTTGCTTTAACTAGCCCTTCTAGTTTTATATACTAAAGCTAAGTACTTAATACTACTTTACTTAGTACTTCTAAGTAGTTATTAGTTAAGTAGTAATATTTATTTAGGGTTATTACTTTTTTATAGTTTAGTCTTCTTTTTTTATTTCTCTCTTACTCTTAACTAGTTCTACTTAATACTAACTTACTTAATATATTTAAGTAGTTACTAGTTAAAGGTAAATATTTACTTAGGGTTATTATTTTTTTTTTTTTTATTTTCTTTTTACTCTTAACTTATTCTACCCAATATTAACCTATAGTTAGTACATCCTACCCATTAAGTAGTATATATTTACTTATAGTTATTATTTCTTTATAGACCTTTTTTTTTTATTCCTCCTTTACTTTTTATCTATACTACTTAATATTAACTTATTATTAGTATATCCTATCCTATATACTATCAACTAAAGCTATTAAACATATTATCCTTTAATAAAATAAGTACTAGTAAGTATAGAGGGCAACTCTACTAATTACAGATATATTATATATAATAGCACTAATAGTTTAAAGAATAAAACTATTTATAAAAATATACTAAAGGTAGGTTACTAACTCCTTATTTTCTAGAAAAAAGAGATAATGTATTAATTAATATTACTTTTTAGGTGTTAAAACTCAGTATAAAAAAGAGTAGTATAACTATTTTAAGCGTTTTTAAAGTAAGTCTTAAGTTTAACTTTATTTTTAGAGTATATAGTTATTTAATTAAGATTCTTTAGGGGGCAAAGTTAAAGAGTAAGTATAATAACTTAAACATTATTACTTTCTTTAATCTTAAAAATACTAATAATATTAAAAGTACTAACGCCTAATCCACTTTATCTTTTTAGTTATTAAAGGTTATATAGAAAGCTAAATAATAAAAGATATAAAACGTTATTACTTAGAGTATTAATAATAGTAACACTACCTCTATTCTATTACTTAAATCTTTTATTCTTAGGGCTTTTTTAAAAAATATATTAACTTATAACTATTAAATTAACATTTCTATTAGTTTTAGTTACAGCCCTAATAAACTAGTAACTCTTACTAGCTAGTTTTATTGCGTACTAAAAATAAAAAGTATTACTATTATTAGTAAAAAGTAAACTAAAACCGTTATACTTATTAAAACTATACAAAGCATCACTAGACTTATCTTTAGTTAGTTTTTTATAAACTACTACTTTAATTTTGTTATAGTTATTTAGTAGATTAATAACTATAATATTACTATTTATAGAAATAAGGTTATATAATACATAAGTAACGAGATACTAGTCCTTATTAAGACACTAGCTAGACTTATCTCCTATATTAGTATAGTGGATTTATAGCCTAACCTTAATATCGTTTAACTAAATATTAACTACTACTACGTTTACTAGAACTATATAAGTTTTATTACTAAGCTATAAAGGGAATTTAATATTAACTACTATACTCTATAGTACTTTATACGTATTAACTTAGGACTATATAAGTAAAGCTAGTATAATAATACTATTACTAAAAAGGTTTTTTTTAATATCCTTTAAACTAACTTAAATACTATTTTAAAGGTTCTTAAAGGTACTAAGTTAGTATAGTTACTTTACTATTACTAAGGTATAGAAGCCCTTATATTTATACTAGTAAATAAGTCTAGGTATATAATCTATACCTTCTTTCTAGTTAGTATTTATATACCCTAGTATACGTTATACTAATTACGTTATATAGTTCTAGTTATTTATTATTAATTTACTATATTTTTATATTAAATTAAGTTTTTAGTAAAGTTAAAAATTATAACTAGAGTATTTTTACTTAGTTTTTTAAAGTACTTAAAGTTATAGTTATTATCTACTTTATAAATAACTACCTACTCTATATTTATAAAAAGGTTATAGCTAAATTAAGTCCGTTCTTTAGTAGAGACGTAATAATTACCTAACTCTTAAAGGTGTTTAGTAATCCTAGTACTAAAGTAAAGTATTAAGAGTTAAGTAGTAGGTATAAGTATTGCGCAAAAGACAAACGGAGCTAGAGTTAAAGGATATAGCTTAGGGACTTAATAAGTAAACTATTACTTATAGTTAGTAAAGAGTAGATACTAACTTTTGTTCTTAAGGGACCTTGGCTTCTATATAAACTAGTTTTATAAAAGTAAAAATAGATTAAAAGTTAATTAATTTTATAAATAACTTAGTTTATTAGTATTTACTATTTTTAATATATAAGTAAGGAGTATAATACTATTAATAGTAATAACTACCCCTAGGAACCTATTAAGTATATTTTATTTTAAGGCTATTTAGTTTTAAAAGTTAGTTTAGTAGGTTACGTTACTTATATACTAGGAAAATAGGTAAAGAAGCCCCGTGGGCTATAGATAGAATTACTATAATATATTTATTAAGTAATAAATATAAAAATAATACTAATAAGAAATAATAAATAATACTACTTTTTATAAAATAATTATAAAATACGTTTAACTATTTTAGTATTTTACTATATACTAAAAGTATAGTTTGTAGTATAGTACCGCTATACGTACTTAAGGCTTATATCCCGCTATTTTTGTTTATATATACTTTAAGTATCTTTACCCTTTTTTTTTTTTTTTTAAACTATAAGTATCTTATAACTTAGCTTTATACTTTTAAAACTTTACTATAGGTATAATATCTTTAACCTTATTACTTAATATATTTATAATACTTAAACTTAGTAGGTCTACTAGGGGCCTAGTAGTATTTCTGTATATAAAAGTTAGTAAGGGTTCGCTTAATAGTACTGGTATAAAGAAATATAATAATAGTTATTTTAGGTTGAAGGGTATATATAATAGAGTTAAATATATACTTATTAGAGGTATATTTAAATAGTTCTTACTAGGTATTAGAATAAGTATAGGTTAGTCCGTTAATACCGTTATATTATAATATTTACTGTATATATATAGTGTCTAAAGTTTAGTAGGTTACTACTCTGTTAATTATACTCTTAAACTGTTATAGTATAGTATTAGAATTAATATAGATTTACTTAATAAGTCTATTATATATATATTAGTTAATAAATTAAAGCTTATACTTATTTACTTATAAGCTTCCTTAAGTTAATTAAAATATTTTAGCTATATTACTAACTATATAAGTATATTACTATTTAAGTTATTTTACTAATTAAAAACTAATTAATATAGCCGTTACTTTTTTAAAGTATTTACTGTATTTAAAAAATTATTACGTTTTAGTTACTTTTATACTAATAAGGTTATGTTTTTATTTTATTAATTAAGGACTAGTAGTTAGTTTTACTAACTTAGGACTACTAGCTACTATTTTAGTAATATAGCTATATCTCTATTTTAATTATTATAGACTAGTAACTTTAGTAGTAGTAATATAACTGTGTTTTCCCTTTAATTATAAAGGGCTAGTAACTATAGTAGTAGCTTTTATAACTATTTTAACTAGTTATAATAGGCTTATTCTCCTTTATAGATTTTAATAAGAATTTACTAAATTCCTTTTAACTCTAAAGTTAAATCTTTTACTTTAAAGGCCTAAAATATCCCTTATAAATACTACTATATATTATTTATACTTATTTTAAATTTTTAATATAACTCTTTAGCCTTTTAAAGCGCTTAGTCTAAGAGTTTAAGTACCCGTTCTAGTTAATTATAAAGTACTAGTGGTTTTTTATTACTTAACTTATCTAAGTTATTAAAGAAGCTTAAACTACTTATACTATTTAAATTACTTAATAAAGAATAATTATCTATATTAGGTATTTCCTCGTTATCTTTATTATTTTTATTATCCTTATCCTCTTTAAGAACTAAGATACTTAGTAATAATAATAATATATTTAAGTCTTTTAATAAAAAAGTATTATTAGTATTATTAGTTTTTTTATTCTTTATAGGTTCTTTACTAGTTATAGCACTTAGTATTAATAATAACGTATTAGAGTTAAGCGACTTAGGTTAAAAATAGAAGCGCTAAAATAAAGTATTATAAAATATAATAGAATTAATTATGCTTCTAATATATTAGAGTTCTTTACAGACTAGTTAAATTATATAAGTATTAATTACTTAGTTAAGGGCGTTTTATTTTAATACTTTAGTCTATATACCCGGGTAGTAAAATATTTATTATAAACTAGTAGTTTAAGATATAGTAGTATTATTGTTAATTAGGGGTAACTATAGAAGGCTATCTTCTGGCTAGGGACGTAGAATAGTATATTAGAGTATTTTAAATACTATTAAACTGTAAATAGTACCGCCTTTTTACTATAGTATAGTAGGAATAGTGACTATTATCTTTTTACTCTATCCCTAAAATAAAAGTTATACTACTACCTATATACTTATAATTCCACTTATGTTTTCCTAACTAAGAAGTGAGTTAAAGTACTAGGTATTATTAGTAACTCTATTAAAAAGAAAAAACCCCTAGTAGATTTTATTAATATTAATATTCTATTTAAGTAGTTTAGCTACTTAGATTAGGGGGAGGGTATAGGACTTAGTGTTTTTTATTACTGTTGTAACTTTGTTATTTATAACCTTTATTAAGTATAGCGTAATTTAAAGCTATTAGTTTAATATTTTTAAAAGTAATATTTAAAGTACTTATAGGTTATTAAACTTTATTATTTTAGGTTTAATAAGTTTGTGTTTTATTTAGAATAAATTTTAGATAATTTTTTTTTTAGGGGGCTTTTTTTATTATAGTACTTAAAGGCTAGTTTACTAGAGTTTAAGACTAGGAAATATTTCTTTGATTTTAATACAGTTACTTATACTTTTTACCTACTATAGTAAAGTTGAGTTGCTAAACGGCTTATAAGTATTATTTACTTCTGTAGAGGTAATAAATAGTTTGTTTTTTTATAGTAACTATTTATTATTATTGTTAGTTTAAGTAAATACTAGGTTAATATTTTATTTATAGTTCTTATTAAAGAGTTTTTCTCTACCCTTATTTTTAGTAGTAATTTTTTAGAAATTTAAAGGAAGAATTTTGTATTAGTTAAGAGTTTACTTATATAGATATTGTTCTTCTGCGTTATCTATAGTTAGTTATACTAAGGAGTTGTGTTTGATAGAGTGAGATTGATTATTATTGATTTAGTTAGACTTAACGTTTTTTAATATAGGGACTTACTTATAGAATTATAAAAAAAACTGTAATAATACAGTAAGGTATAAGATTAAAGAATAGAAAAAATTTAATAGTAAAATTTACTTTATTTATATTAAATAAACTTATTTTATTATTTAGAGGTTTTTTTTTTATTTTATAAAGGATTATTAAAATAAGTTTTTTTTCTTTTTTTTGGCTGTATTTTAAAGTAGTTTAAAGTTGGAAGGAATAACTGCCTCTGTAATACTTGTAGTAATTAATTTATACCCCCTTTTCTAAATTAATTTATAGTTTATGTGTATTATTAGCTTTATACTAACGTAGAGACGTGGCTTGGTTGCTAAAAACGGGTACTTTTATTTATATATAACAACGTTTTTTACTATAATATATATATAGGGTACTGTTTATGGTTTTCTTAGGTAAGTAGCTTAGTTAGTGTGTGTCTAGTAGTAGGGATGCGTACGGGGACTAGTAAATAGTAATAAGACGGTTTTGGTATAGGATAATAGTTTTTTTTGACTATAAGAATCTTTACGAAGCCTAACTATAGGCGATAGTTTTATTTAAGCTATATATAACTAGCTTGTAGGTCGCCCCTGTGTAGGGCTGTGGGACTATATAACTAACGGCCTTTTTAGTAGTGTGGCTTTTATACTCTGTGTCTTATATACGACTAGTAGTTATATTAGTACTTTAGCCTTTAGGGCTAGTGTTTAGTATGGTGTATTAACTGCTTTTTAGTGGGAGCCTAGTATTAAAGTCCTTAATTGTATCCTTGTTAAATTTAGCGTTATTTAGGTTAACTATTAAGTTTACTCTATTAATTACTTTGCACCCGAGTTAGTTAGAGTTAGAATTATAGTAGATATACTAACCTTTAAAAGCTTTTATAATATACTTGTTTTTAGTTTAGTAGAAATTAACTATATAGTTAATAAATATCTATTATAGTGTAGTTTAGGAGGAATTCTAGTTAGGTAGTTAGGACGGTATACTTAGTAGTTATAGAACTTATACTTTACTATACTGTGTGTATCTTTATAGATAATACTTGCTGCTTATTTAGATACTGGATTTAATAGGAAAAGCCTTTGTTAATATAATAAGTATATAATTTTTAAAGACGTATTTTTTTACACCGTTCTGGGGTTTAGTTTTATTTAGTAGGTAAGATAAGTAGAATAGTAGTTTAGATATTACTAGCACGGGAGTATAATATAGAAGGAGTATAAGGTTGGGGGTTGTATTTAGATTTAAAGACTATATAGGCTTTATTTTAGGCACTACCCTAGGAGTCTACTAAACTAGCACTACTTTTATTATTTAGTTATATAAGTCTTAGACACTATAACTTATTATAAGTACTTTTTAATACCTTCTATTCTAACGTATTTTTATAACTATACCCTGCGTATTTAACTAACTAAAGCTAAAACTTACTTACTACTATATCCTTTATTTTATACTTTTTTAAGTATTTAGATTTTAATAATTATCTACTTTAGGCTACTACTATGTATTTTTAAAGTTACCTACTTTTTAAATAATAAATAATAAAGTCTAGCTAAATTAAAAATAAAATATAGGTTCTATTTTAAAACTATCTAACTTTAAAATATAGGGGTAGCTAATAGGGGTACAGCCGACTACTATACTATAAGCCAAAGGCGGGCACTACGGTCCCTAAAGCTCTAGTCTAACTACTTACCTAGAAGAGGGGCGACTAGATAAATAAAAGAGCTTAGAAGATCGCGACTTTTATAAAGCGAATATAGACACCGGCTTAGCTTAGATCTTTAGATTTTAAACTAAATAAATAAAGGGAAAGATTCTACGTTAATACGTTAAGAAAATTCTGTTACTAAGTATAAGTTACGGCTTTTATAGCTATTTAAATATCGCGACTTTTATAGAGTAGTTATGGACGCTAGCTAGGCTTAAATTTTTAGATTTTAATTTACTACGGCTCGCTATTATAGGCCTAAGTACTAGGCTATATCTATAATAGTACCTGTATTAAACGTTTTATTAAAGTTATTAACTATTTATCTTTTTCTTATTTAAACTGCGTTACTCTAAGCCGCTAAGACTATTAATATAACTTTGTTCTAGTACATAATATAAACCTCTATCTCTTTACTATACAATAGAGCTATATAACTTAATCTAAAATACTAATAACTACTTTAGTCTATATCTTAGTATCTATATCGTTTACTAAAGTAATCTACTTTTAAGTACCTATACTATATCTATATTAGTATCCCAGTCTTTTATATACACGTATATATATATAGTATAATATACAAATTATTACCCTTTTTTTAAAGGGTATTATAACTTTAAAAGCCTCTAAGGCCCTTTACTTAATACTACTCGTAACTAGTGCGTTAGTAGTATCGGCTATACTGTCCTTACTATCTAAGTTATTACTCGCAATACTATTAAAACTAAGTAATATTAAGTTAGTATTAGTATTATTATTAGAGTTTAGAAAAAGATTAATTAAGTTAGCTACCTTACAAGCTTTTATTTACTTAAGGGCAATATAAAAAGCTACTAGTTAGTTATTAGTATAGCTATAGTAGTATAGCTATTAAAGGTTAGAGTAATATTATCCGTAGTAGCTACGTTAATAATCGACTTTTTATTATCTTTTGTATTTTTAAAGTACTTAGTAAGTACCTTAATAAGAAATTACTATAATTATTAGTATATACTTCTATATAGAAGTAAAAGTACTTTATAGTAAGTATAGTACCTTACTTTATATTAATTTTAGTTTTTTTTTTAATAATAAAAGTAAGCTTTATTTTTAATTTCTTAATCTTTACTATAAAAGTAAGGAATCTATAGATTAACTTAAGGGCCTTTATTATAGTTATAATTTTAGTAATAGTATTATAGTTTTACAGATATTTATAGAAAATAAAAGTAATATTTCTGGGTTTAATAAAAAGGATAGAATATTAGGGCTAAGTATTATAAAAAGGAAAAAGTTTATAGTTATTATAGAGAAAAGGGGATTAAATCTATTAGTAGTTAGGTTTAAAGTAATAGTTAAAAAGAAGTATACTAGATAGGTAATTACCTATAAACTAGTAATAAAAAGCAGGTACAGAGGTTAGTATTTAAAGAAATAGAGTATAATATACTTATAGTAAGTTATATTTAATAGCTGTATAGCTTTTAAATACTTAATAAGTATAGCTTTTTTTAGTCTTTATAACTAGGGATATACCCTAAGTAGATAAGTACTAACTCCCTTACTTACCTACTTAACTTAATTTAATTTACTTACTTACTTCTCCTTTACTTTAACTTTTTTTTAACTTAACCCTAATCTTTCTTCTATTTTAAAAAGTTAATAACTTCTTTACTTTTTCCTTTTTTATATTAAATACCTATACATTAATAGGCCTTATTACTATATCTACTATTATTTTAATTAGTAATTAAGAGTAAAGTACTTAAATAACTATTTATAGTCCGGACTAAACTATATATTACTTATATATAACTATAGTAGTACTTAGTTAATATTACTATTTACTTAGGCTATTTTTAATACCGTTTTTTAAAGTATATAAAAGAAGGGTATTTTTAATAATAAAGCTACTACTTTTATACAGAATTATAAGTATAATTATTCATAAATATTTAACCTCCTAGAACTAATATTTACCTAAGTATAGTTTATACTTATAATACTACTAATATAGCTATAGCTAGCTTCTTAATAGTAAATGAAAGTAAAGTAACTATAGCCCTTAAGGGTAAGGCACTTATAGCCCCTAAGGGTAAAATAACTACAGCCCCTAAGGGTAAAGCAACTACAGCCCCTAAGAGTAAAGCAACTATAGCTCCTAAAAGTAAGGCAACTACCACACCTAAGGGTAAAGTAGCCTAGCACTCTACTGTTATATACAAGTTATTTAATAGCAACTCTAAAGAGAATAACTATAAAGCTATAACTATACCTATAAAGAGTAGTACTATACTACCTATTAGTAGAGTCTATATTATTACTCTAACTAAAGTCTTTAGTACTAAAAGCCCTAGCTCTAAAAAGGACACACTAAAAAAAAAAAGTACGTATTTTACTTATAAGCAACCTAGAATCTAGTATATAAAGCTAATAAGTAAGTAGAAGTTAAGGCGGTTCTTACTAACCCTAAAACTAAAAAGGCTTAGAGTAGTATCTAAGTTAAACTAAAAATAAATTAAAAAATAGTAGTTAATAGAGGAGATACTTTAAAGTTTTAAAAAAAGTTATAAACTATAAAAGAATACTAAACTAGTAATAAATAAAAAACAATAATTTTACTAAGTACTTAGCTAAATTAAAGTTTATATAGTTTTAAAACTCTTTTTTAAGTTATACATACTTATATCTTTACTTATTTTTAAGTACGTTCCTATAGTAGAGTAGTATATACTAAGTCGTATAATACGTTAATATTGTATTAATATTATACCGATACTTTATTAATATTGTACTTATATAATATTAGTAGAGTATTAAAGTTGTATTAAAGTAGGTATTTAGTAAGTTATTTTAGTAAAATCCAGTAAATTAATAGTAATACTAACTACTATACTATATAAAATAGTAGGGATAGTAAGTAGAGCGTAGGGGATATAAGTAACTAATATTATTTTAAATAAAGTAGGTGCTTAATCCAACTTACCCCCCCCTCCCCCCCCTAAAAAAAAAAAAAACATCTTAACTCTAAACCTCTCTATAGTAACTATTTTTTTTTCCCTTACCTATAAAAGGATTATTAATAAACCCAAGAATATCTTTTTACTTATACTTCTCTTATATTTAATATACACTAAATAACCTATACACTTACTAAACTATATTATTTATTATTCTTAACTTTTTTTATAAAATAGTAAATACATTAAATAATAACTTAAAGGCTAAAGTAAGTCTATAGTATAGTATTATACTAAATTATTATTACGTACTAGTTTTAAATTTAACTTTTCTATAAATTAAAGCGATTCTAGCTACTTTCCCTCCTAAATAACAGCAGCACGTACTTACTAATATTAATACGTTATAGGGATAGAAGTTAGACCTAGCCTAAGGGAGTAATAACTAAAACTAAGAGTTAGGATTATTAACCCTAGTATATTATATTTAACTCTATAAATACAGAGCCTAAATTAGCTTAGTAATACTAAGCCTCGACGCTACTTACGTTACAGTAATAATAGGGCGTTTATAGCACGCAATTATATTTAAAGAGTTTAGTATCTATAAGAATTAGTAGTTAATTATATAAAAACTCTTATTTAACAAAACCTAGTTAATTACTAACCTACTATTAATATAGCTTAGTAACTTTAAAACTAATATTTATTTTATTACTTAACTTACTTTTATACGTAGTATTTAGAAGAATATAGATAAGTACTAAAAAGTACTAATAAGTATAAATAATCCTCTTACCAATATAGCCCTATTACTAACTACTCTTAAGGCTAACGAGCTAAACTAATTTATTAATACTAATATTATAACTAAGTTTAGTATTAAAAAGATTAGGGATATATAGTTTAAACTAAAAAAAGTACTAGTAAGTAATAATACTAATACGCTTAAAAAAAAGATTTAAAAAGAGTAGTAGGATTAATAATAGTAGTATAGAAATAATACCAAGGATTTAGATTACAGCCGTTCTAGTAAGTAATAAGAGTTTAAGCTCCAGAACTATATTACCTACTATTACAAGTTAAAGCTAAAGGATCTACGCCTTTTTATTTAGAACTTAAAAATTCTAAAGTCTATAATACAAAAATAGGGTATAGGCACTTATTTACTCTTTACTAAACATAAGGACTTATAAGTTATATCTTTATTTACTTCTCTAAGTAAGTTAAAGGACTAACTAGGGTTTTTTTTTTTTATATTTAGTTACTAATTAATTATTAAGTATATTTCGGCTTTTAATTAGGTTTTAGAAGTAGTTAACTATATAGATAATAGCCTGTTTTGTTACTTCTCTAGGATAGTGGATAAGCTTATTTATAGTATTATTATCCCTCTATAAAAGCTAGTAGTCGAGCTTTAGTAGGCCTACGAGGCCACGTTAGATATAGTACCTAAGGACGTAGCCATCTTAGACATATTTAGTATACTATAGGAACCATTTAAGCCAGCGTAAGAAATTACTAAGGCCTAATATATAAGAGGGGGACTAGATATAAAAAAGAGCTTTAGTTAAGTAGGTCTATTATACTTTAAGTTACTAAATAGATAATTTATATTAGGGCACAAAGTAGATAAAGGTAAACGCACCAGAAAGAAGGACGTAGTATAATAGTATAGTACTTAGTAGACTAGGGCACTAATAAAAAGCTTATTTTAAAACTAACTATTTTTAAAATAATTATATATAATTATAAGCCCGTGTGTCTATTATAAATTATATATTAATAAAATAAAGGTAAGCTTTTTAAATAAACAACCCTTTATTTTTAATACTTAGAGTATATATATATATATTATTCCCTACCTAAGTATTATAACTACGTCTACTACAATAGCATTCCTAGTATTAACACAGGTAGTAGCAGCGACACCATTTAAATTTCAATATCTGCTAGTAGTGCTTTATTTGTGTCTAGTTTGTTTTTGTTTAAGTATACTAGTACATAAATTTTAGCATAATACTTTATAAGTTTAAGTAAGCGGCTTTAAGTAGTCCTTTATAATATACTCTATAGCCTAGTAACTATTACAATATACTACATAGTTACGCTATAGTACTCCGATAAAGCGGAATATATAGGATTATTAGTAGCCCTAAAATAATCCTTAGTTATTAATTTATTAGCGCGATATAAAGGGTATTTAGTTAGGTATTAGTATTAGTTTTAGTATTTATCGTTATTATACGTCCCTTTAGGGTTACTCTAAGAGTATAACTACTATACTTTCTACAATATATAACTAGTAGTATTACTACTAGGTAGGGGGGTTTTTAGTAATATAGGTATAGGGGTACTTATTTTAGTAGAAGGATATTTAATTTTTAGCGGGGCGCTATAGTACTAGGTACTACTATACTAACTATTAGAAGTATAGGTAGTGTGTCTGTCTGTACCTAGGGGTAAAATTAGTATATAAGTCTTAATAGTAGACTTTAGTAGGGTACTGTTATCGTTAATTATTATGTGCGTAGTACCTATATAGCTTACCTTTAGGGTTTAAAGACTAGTATAGAAAAGCTATTAAAGAACTAGAATGTTAGTATAGTTCTATTAGATTAATAGGTTCTTTTTTATAGTTAGCAAAAAACGTCTTAGTGTTTTTTTTGTTTTTTTAGTACTCCTTAATAAGGATAAAGACCCTGTCCCTAATTTATACCTACTACTGCCTATTAGCTATCTTAGTATTATTAAGTCGTTAAATAAAAACGCACTATAAGCTTTTATTTATTTTTTAGAATACCTTTTTATGATACTATAGTAAATAGGGTTAGTTAATAGATGTGTTGTGCTAAGTGTAATAAGTAGTTAGGTAAGTATATGTATATAGTATTACTAGGCTAAATAGGGGTAATATAATTAAAGATACTTTAGCTTTTTATAAAGATAAGTAGAGGTAACGAACTATTGTTAAACATCCTTCCCTTATTATTTTATTCTATTTATATTATTACTAATATATTATTAAAAAGCGGGCGTTATTATACTATACTAGTAGTCTAGCTTAGGCTATATACGGATATATTAAAGGATCTAAAGCGCAGTAGGGCTAACCGACCTTTTAACACTAGATAGTATTAAAATAGGAGTAGGTTAACCAACCTTTTAACACTAGATAGTGTTAAAAATAGAAGTAGGTCTATATATATATTTTAAGTCTAGATTATTTTAAAACTTAAGTAATTAAATTATCTATTAAAAAAAGGTAGTATTCTTAATTTAAGGCTAAGAACTTAAAATATAAAGCCTTTTATCTTTAATACTTTTTATAAAAGGTTACTATTCTATAATTATACTATATAACACACTGATTTTATATAGCTAGTTAACTGCGCCTCTATACCTTATAGGCGAGTAAGTGTGTTACGTTATACGTATAGTAACTACTTTACTAGAATCTAGTAGGTTTACTATTCTCTATAGTAGGTTAGGTTTACTCTATAATTACCTTTTAAACTATATACTCCTAAGTTTATTAATAGTCTGTACTAGTGTAAGGGTAAGCTATATTCTAGTTAAGTTCTATAGTTTAAATATAGTTATCTATAGTAGACTTTTTATAGTATAAGTAAGGCTTAATTTACTTTTAGTTCTAAGAGTATATTTACTAAATAATATAGACTTTAAGGCTTTTTTTAAGGGTTCTTAGGTAGTATAACCCTAGTATAGATAGGCTAGTAACAAAGGGGTTTATAATAATTAGTATAATAGCGTTAGTAAGTTAGTTATTAGTATAATAGGCTAGGTAAAAGGCTGGGGGTGCTTAGGAATTAGGGTAAACAAGGTTTATAAGTATAATTTATTAATCCCTTATAAAGTAGTAAATCTCCCTATTAAGCTCGTTCTTTAGAATATAAGGGAGGTAGGTGCGCTAGTTAAGGAGCCTAATATAACTCCCCTCTTTAAATATTATACTAACTATATCCTAGCTATAGTAGTTATACTACTACGTTAATAAGTATATAGAGCGTTATATACTATATATATTACTACTTTTACTAAGATAAAGGGTAAAAAGTAGCTACTCCTTAAAACTTTAGTGTTCTTATTATAATATAGTACAGTAGTCCTTATACTTATAGGTATTAAGCTAGTTAAGAAGATAGTAAAGAAAGATTACTATAGTACCTAGCTTTATTAGTACTAAGTTAAGAAACCAATAAAAAGCCCTGCTTTTTAATATAAAGTTAATACCTAAGGCCCGGGCTTTTAGTACTATAATAAATATTATTTATAAAACGGCCTTAGCGATATTCTATATCTCTAAGGGTTCTTTTAAAATAAAGTATATACCTGTATCTTTATTTAGCTCGTTATAGCTCTTAAGAAAGAACTCGACACTAGTAGACTTTACACTAGATTTCTTAAGTATATAGTATAGTATATCAAGAATATCTAGGATACTCCTAAAATATAGTAGATTACAGCTAATTATATTAAGTTTTTTTAGGGCTAGGAGTGTACTAAGTACTAGCTTTAAAACGCTAGTATTAAGTATTAGTACGTTATAGAACTAAACTATATAAAGGATATAACTACTTTAGTATAAAGAAGAGACTATAGAAATGTTAGATGTGTTAATATAGAGCGGTATAGTCTATATACTTACTTAGGATTAGAATATATAGTAGACTTATGTATTTTAATTATTCTGCGTATTCCAACTCTAAGGTTATCTTAAGCTATAGTCCCGTAAAAAACTATGATCTTACATAGTAATAGTATCTTTTAAGTATCTTAGCTTTTTTTAATTTTACTATTATAGGATATAAGGTCTAGGTATAACTACTTATATATTTAATATATAATACAAAAATAAATTAGAGTAAGTAGGAAAACTTATAAAGTAAATTGTTAAGGCACAAGAGTAGGCCTTTAATACACACACTAGTATACCGACCGATTCTAAGGCTGTATACTAAAAATAATTAATAATTTATTAGTTAATTAAGAAGATATAAAGAGTAAGTAGTAGTTCCTTTAATTCTTTATTTGGTTTAAGGATTTTATTATTATAAGTAGAATTTAAGTAGGATTACTAAGATGTGACGCTAATAATAGTAGTTTCTTATTAATAATAGTCTTTTTATTAATAAAGTAAAGGGAAGACGTTAAGGGATAATATAAGAAGCCGCCCCTTAGAGTAGATAATAAAATTAGTAATAGTTTTTAACTATGACTCGTAGGTTTCCTAGTAGAAGGGCCTAATAACTTAGTAATAGGGTCTATTATTAGGGATTCTAAACTTATTATAAAGCTTTAATAGAAAAAATATTTTAGATAGACTTTGTGTAAGTAAGCTGGATGTTGTGATAGGAATAAAGTAAGGTATAATTTTAATAATAGGTTAAGTAGGAAGTATTGAAGGTGGGAAAATATAAGTTGGTGAGGGAGGGGAGGAAGGTTAGTAAATGTAGTAGGTTATTTACCTACTGTTTTGTTGTTATAGACGTGTATAAGGGTAGGGCGCGGCGGCTGTATACTTAGAATATTTAAAGACTATATAGCTTTAAAATTAATACTGGTATATAGACTGGGCTTTAAAGGACACCTCTTTTATAGAGAAAAATCTACTTAACTCTTAATACTATTATTTTATTCTAGCTTTAGTATTACGGTTTCCCTTTTATATAACTTAGCTTATATTTAGGTGTAGGGTTATTTATTAATAGGACGATATTTACTTATATTTACTGTATATCTTAAGGCTGTTTTTAATGTATTTTTTAAATATTTTTATAATACTATTTTAACTTTATTTACTTATTTGTAGTAACTATAATAGTATTCTTTTTGTTATTATCCTTATTCTTATTATTTTTATTATTATTATTATCTTTATTGTCGTCCTTGTTCCTATTCTTATTCTTATTCGTTAAGTTAAAGGATACTATTAAAAATAATAATAAAGTTAAACCCTTGTCCTTGTTCCTATCTTTACCCTTATTATTATTTTTATTACTATTTTTTATTTTAACGTTGTTAGAGTGCTGCTTTGGTTAAATATACTTAATAATGTTAAAAAGAGGTTAATTATATAAAATCCCCTTATTATTATAAAGTGTATAACTATTATTAAACTATAGAATAGTGTTGTGTATACGACGAGTGATATTGTTAAATATACTTTTAGTAGTAGTTAAGTGCTTTAGTGCGTATATTAAGTTAGGAAGTATAGATAGTACTAGGATTAAACTTTTATAACTATGTAGTAGGATAGTTAGTTTAATAAACTTAGTTTAAAAATAGGAGAAGGTACTTTTATTTATACTTAGTTCTTGTTGTTAGTAGGAGTAGATATGCTCTATTGCTCTAGGTAGACGTTAATACTTAAAGAATAAAAGTGTTTTTAAGTATTTTGCTTAGTTTTTTAAGGGTCCGTTTTAATGCTTAAGTAAGTACTTCTTTAATAATAGTTGTATTACCCTTTTTTTAATATTAGTTTAGTTTCTACTTATAGATATACTCTTTAATAGGGTTAGTGCCTTTTTAGGATATCTACTCTTTAATATACTAGTAGTTATTATATAAAGAAACGTTATTTTTATTATACTTAAGTGCTGTGACTGTGGGGTCTAAGCTGTTTTAGTTAATAAGTATTATAACACAGGCAACTTCGATAATACTACTGGGTACGTAGGATGGTTTATATACTATAAGTCTGTTAGTGTACTTAGTGCTATAGTAGGACTTTGATTTTTTAATTAGTTATTTAAGATTGTCTTTAGTATTTTGTAGTAAGTGCTTAAAGAAAAAAGTATATATATTTAAGTAAGCTTATTTATTAAGAAGGAGTATTGTTTATTTTTAATTTTTAGTTATTTTTAACTTATATTTATTTAGTTTTTTAAAAAAGTTACGGGCTATACTTCTAAGCTAGTAAGTGTTAATTTTATTAGAAATAACTATATAGGTAACTGTATTTGTAAAGGAGATAGGTCTAGGGGCAGTTTAGGTAGTTTATTTAAATTATTTAATTAACTTTATTGTGTACTTTAAGACTCTTTAGGTAAAGGCCTTAAGCTTATTAGTATTTAATAAGTTAGTAGTAATAAACTAAGTAATTATATTTAATACCTATAAGGGTATTAGGAAATATATTAAACACTACTAAAGGAGGTGTTATACTACGTTAAATATAGTACCCTTATCTTTATAAATATAGAATAGTAGTTTTAGCGTTAGTTTTACTAACTTTATTATTAGTATTATTAGTGTTATTAGTATTATAGTAAGCTGTATACTTAAGGCTAGTAAATAAAGGACTAAAAAAGTTTAATAGTTTATATATAGGTTAAGTTAAGTTAAAGAAGGGGGTTTTTTAGTATATTTACTTAGTAGTATTTTATAGAAGATTGTATAGGAGAGGTGGGGGAGAGAAAGGGAGGATAAGTACTCTACTACGTATAACGCGTCTGTATTTACTTATATTAGTATAAACACAAGCTGTATTAGTACTAAAGAAAACTTAAAATAAACTTATTTAAAACTTAAATAGTTTTTAAACTTAGTAACTCTAAATAGGTAGTTCCTTTTTAGTTTATTTACTATATTTATTAGTAGTTTAAAAAGAAGAAGTTAAGTAATAGATTAGTAAGACGATCTCTAGGTAGAAAAAATAATTAGTTATTATTTTTTTATAAATATAATAGAGTTTAAAGGTTATATAGCTTTTAAATAGCTTTTATAATACTTATTAGCTTTTTAAAGTAAAATGTATATAGGCAAATATAATTTTAGCTATTAAGTTGTATTAAAGCTTACTTATTATTTTTTATAATTAGGACTACTTATTAGTAATAGTATTATAGAGTTTATAAGCTATTTCTCTAAGGCGGTCTGCGTTGATATTCGTATAAACTTTAATACTAGTGATAGTGCCTGTAATAGAATTGTATTTAGGTTTAACGTTAGTTCCCTTAGATTTTTTAATTAAATTATTAGTATACTTATAAATTCTTTTATAAAAGGACTTAAGCTTTTTAGTACTAAATTTATTTATAGTAATAAATTTAGTAATTATTTTTAACATAGCTAAGTTTAGTTACTATCCCTTTAACCTAGCTTTAATAGTATAGTTTTATTATTATATAACTTAGTATATAGGTAATAAGGGTATAAACTTATTTATTAACAAGATAATCTTTATTTATTTCTACTATATATACTAAAGCTATCCTTAATATATAGTTTTTAAATAGATTTAATTATACTATTTTACTCTTTTTAACTTATTTAGTTTATATTAATTATAGTAGTATCGTCCCCGTTCTTATCCTTATCTTTATTTCTATTCTTATTCTCGTCCTTATCCCTATTTTTATCCTTATTCTTATTATTATTTTTACTTTTATTATTATCTTTATTATTATCCTTTATTTTAATATTAATACTATATTAATTAAATAACTAAATAAAACTAGTTATATTAAAAATAAAAAGGCTTTTTATAAATTCTTATTCTTAAATAAGTATATAGCTATTTTAAAATAACTTAAAGGGCTTAAGTATATAAAGAGTGATTTTATAGAATATACTTTTAGTAGTAAGTAAGTATTAAAGTACTTTTATAATTTCTAAGAGCGATAAAAGTACTAGAATTAGACTTCTATAACTATATAGTAAAATAGTTAGTTTAGTAAACTTAGTTTAAAAAAAGGGGAGGGTATTTATACTTAGTTTTTATTATTAGTAGGAGTAGGAATGCTCCGTTCCCCTAGATAGACGTTAGTACTTAAGAAATATAAGTGTTTTTTAGTATTTTATTTAGTTTTTTAATAGTTTATCCTAATATCTAAGTAAAAACCTCTTTAATAATAGTTATATTTCCTTAACTATACTATTAGTTCGATTTATATTTATGCATAAACTCCTTAATAGAGTTATTCTTTAGTTAAAATATTTACTCTTTAATGTATTTATAGGTATTATAGAGGTAAACGTTATATTTATTACACTAAAGGGCAGTAACTATTAGGTTTGCACTTTTATAGTTAATTAGTAATACTTTACAAACTACTAAGAAAATTAAATTAAGTATATAGGCTAGTTTAGATATTACGACCCTATTAGTGTATATACTATTATAGTAGGACTCTAAGCTTTAAATAAGCTCTTTAAGGTTAGTTTTAGTATTCTAGAGGAGGTGTTTAAAAAAAAAAGTATATATATTTAACTAGGCTTTTTTATTAAGGATAAGTATCGCTAGCTTCTTATTTTTAGTAATTATAAAAGGGTGTCTATTTAGGTTTTATAAAAACTCGTAGGCTATAATTCTAAAATTACTTTAGATAATTTCTTTAGAAATATTTAAGTTAGCGACTACGTTGTTAATAGAGATAGGTTTAGGGGCAGCTTAGGTACTGTATCTAGATCTTTTAATTGCGTCTGTTGTGTACTTTAAGACTCTTTAAGAGAAGGCCTTGAGCCTTTTAATATTAGACCTATTTACCGTAATAAATTAGTTGATAATTTTCGATACTTGTAAACTCGTTAAGAAAGATACTAGAAGTAATTAGGAGAAATAGTAGTATACTACGTTAAATATAGTACTCTTGTTCTATAGGCTATTTTTTAGTATTGTTGTAAGCTGTAAGTTCTGCTTGTTTTTAGTAGGATTAAGTTATAGAAGTAGGATTATTTTATTTATAGTATATTTTAAAGTAAATAGTAGGACTCTATAGGAAAGGTATAGAGGAGAAGGAGGGAAGAAGTTAGTAGGAAAAGATAAAGTAACGATATACTAGGTGAATTCTAGGACTAGATTATTTAAAAACTAGGTGGTTTTTAAATTAGGTAGGTACGCGCAGATTAACTACCTACTACTTTAATACTAGGTGGTTTTTAAATTGGGTAGGTACGCGCGGATTGACCACCTGTTGTACGCGCTCTGTCACGTATAACGCGTTTATGTATATTTAATATAATATAAATATAAAAGAAATTTAATAATAGATGGATTTTAAAGTAAGCTATTTAGAAACTAACTAGTTTTTAAACCTATATAGTTATAGCTTACGTACTGCGTCTATAGCTACTAGTTGTATTTTATTAAAATTACTATTTAGAGGGAAATAAGTCCTTTTTTTATATATAACTAGTAATATAATATATTAGGATAGATCCTTAGGATAGAAAGTACTAGTTCTTTTAGTAGTAAGCTAATTCTACCCTGTAATAACTTATAGGACGCTTTAAATAAATAGCGTTACTAAGGTATAGCTGGCTCTTTAACTAATAAAGAAGGGTCGTTAGTAGTTATACACGTATTAATAATATCCTTAAAACTACTAACGCCGTACTACCTAGTACTTTTGCAAAACTAGTATATATATTTAAACTACTTAGTAACGTTTAATACAGTATAAAGCTATAGTATATTGGGTGTAAAATTAATTTAAGCTATAGTTAGGTCGGGAATACTAAAGTCTATATAGGTGCTGTTTATTACAGTAGCTGCGTAGGTAACGTAGGGTGTAAATTAGTTAGATAATGCAGCGAAGATATTACTATTACAGTTAAGGGTTTAGTTAAGAATATTTAGGGTTTAAAACTATTTAAAGACAGCTATTAACCTTAAGTAGTTATTAGTCTATATTAGTATAGAGCTATAGATACGTTTATATAGCTGTAAAACTATTTATTACTTACTTAGTAATACCTCTTAAGTAAAAGAGTAGTATACCCTTCCCCTACTTACTATAAAGGACCCGTAGTATTTTGGTTTCTTAGAGTATATAGTTAAACTCGTTCTTATTAATCTAGAAGAAGTAGATAATAATATCCTTAGTTTTAAAGACCTAAGTTACTCTTCTTTTTATTCTAAAGCTATCTACTTTTAGTTAGAATACTAGGTTGGAATACTAATTAGTAATTTATATTTTAGTAGGACTTTTCTTTAGTAAAGTAACAGCCTTTTTAATAACTTCCTATTTCTCCTTTATACTTATTAAATAGAGTTTATAAAGGATAGACTAATAATAGGGGTAATTAGTTTTAACTTATAGCTTTATAACTAATCGTACTAGCTCTTGGATTTTGGCTAGTGCGTTACTAACTTTAACTTATTGTATAGTAACTATCCTCTCTTTAAGGCCCTTTAACTCTATAGTAAAGTAAAAGAAGTTTTCCTTTATACTAATAAAAAAGTTATTAAAAAATATTTTAGCTATATTTACTATATTAGTTAGACTAAGTTAAATCTGTTTTATACGTTAATTCTTAGTAACTATGATTAGTGTATTTATTAGTTTAATAATGAGCTGTGTTATATAAGTATTAAGGTTGTGCTTTAATATATTACTACTAAAGGACATAGGGAGATAGACTGTTGTGATATTACTACCCTCTAAGTTAGTGTTGTTAGATAGCTTTTTAATACTATGTTTGAATTAGATAATAGGCTGTAACTTATAGCTAAGAACTAGAATAATAGCTTTAAAGGCTGCGTTACTAGCTATTCTTACTCTTTCTTTGTAAGACTCTTCCTCTTTTATAGCTTTGTTGTAGAGTAATATTTTTAATAAATTATTAGGTACGTCCTTAGTGCCCTTTTTTTCTTTCTCCTTTATATTAAATATAGTACTATTAGATGTTTTTCTATTTTCTTTAGTACCCTTTCTTTTTATAGTTTTATTTTTTTATAGTATATTAGACTCGTTAGTGCTACTTAAAGGGGCTAATTACTTATCCTCTTTATTAGACTATAATAGCTAGTTATTAAGCTGCTTTTAGCTATTAGTATTATTTGAATTATTAGGGCTAGTTTAGTTTTTGTTTTATAAAATAGTATTAGTAGATAGGTAGTGTACTATTAGGTTAGTATTCCTAACTAGGCGTTTTTTCTTCTTTAGTGTTAAGGACAATTCTTCTACTTATAAGGCTATAGTAATTATTAAGGTTATACTATACTGCTTTAGGCTATCCTAGAAAGGTATATTAGTTGTAGTATTAGTATTATTTAGTTAGTAGAAAATATAAAGTTAACAGGAAAGTATACTTTTAAATTTATATATAGCAGAAGTAACTACCTTCTATTTATACTTAGATTTTATCTTAAAGACCCTAGAAACTAGTATTTTAATTTATTAATTAAGACTTATTAGTACTAAACTTAAATATAATACTAAAACTAAAAACTTATATTAGTTAAAAGTTTAGTAATTTAGTTATAATTATATTTTTAATAAAGGTTATATTTAGGGACGGGTATTTAGTATAGTTCTTAGAGCTACTTATAGTACTTATTATTTAAGAGTACGTTAGTAAGTAGTATATTAGTAAGTAAAAAGTAGTTTGTTCTATAGATATAGGCTTTTAAGGGTATATAACTTTAAAATTAGAAGAGTAGGAGCGGAGTAAGAGTAGCCGGGACTTAAGGGCTGGGTATAGGACACAGTAGGGCTACTTATAGGGGACCCCTAACTAACTTTACTTTAGGTATTTAGCTTTTTAAAGTAGCTTTAGTATTTGTGTACTATTTACGGGACTTTAGTCTGTACTATAAATAACCTAAATATAGTAAAGTACTTAGTATATTAACTTTTTTCTACTATATTAGTTAATTACTACTTATTATATATAGCGCGTTTTACTACTCGTAACTATAATAAACTAAATCCTTAAATAGTACTTTATAGTAGAGACTTTAAAAAAAAAATTACTAACTTATTAATATTAAAATATCTAGTTAGCTACTTAGCACTATAATAATACTAGTATAAAGTAGGCCGAGCTTTACTACTAAAATATATATAACTAAAAGAGGATTAATAGTAATATTAATATCTACGGGTAAGTTAATAGAGAGTTAGTAGAATCTATTTATTAGTATATTTAAATATATTGTCTAGGAGTTTAAGTTCTATTTAATATACTATAAGGATTTAGAGTTAGTAGTTATAGAGCTTATAGGTATACTTAAAGCTACTAAAGGCCTAAATAAGTAGAAATAGGTAAAGTTAAATAAGTACTTATATTCCCTTTTACTTTAGAACTTAGTTAATATAGTTTTTTTAAATTAAAAGGCCTTATTATGTATCCTACTAATTATAAATAAGTTAATACTTATTATAAAAATACTAAGCCTTTTTTATAATAAAAGCTTAGTTAGTCTTTAAAAAAAGCGTTACTACTGTAACTACGAAGTAAATACTTAAAAATATAAACCTAAGTCTAAGCTAGAGGGTATTATAAAGGAGATCTTTTATTATAAAGGTACTAGAAATATAGACCCTTTACTTAAAAGTAATAATAGATTTAGACATAAGTATACTATAAGTAACTAAATAGTAACTAAGGAACTAAAAAATAACGATAACACAATATAGAATCTAGTATTATATAAAGATATAAATAAACTAATAAGTAACTAAAATAATATTAAAACGTTAAAAATATTAACTTAACTTTAAAAAACTATAGTTAAAATAGACTAATAAATTAAGGTAATAGATATTACCTATAAAAGCTAAAGCATTAACTACTTTAATATAATAAATAGCCTTTAGATAGAGGTAAAGGAATAGTTTAACATTATTTTTAATAATTAAAACTACTACTTAATTAGGGACTTTATATTTTACTGGGTTTTTAAGGATAATATATAGAACTATTTATACTATTTTATTAAAAAGTATAACTTAAAAAGTAGTTAAAAGCTTAATAGTACAATATACTATATAAATAAACTAGCTTAAAAACTAAAGGACTTAAACTAAGTTAATTTTATAGGACTTATTAAAAACTAAGGGCTTATTATAAATAACACCTAGTAGGTCAGGATATTCTAGAGCCGCTTATAGACCTACTAAAAGTAGTATAATTTATAAAAGTATTAGTTAGAAGTAAAGGAGCTTAGCTAATAGAAAAGTCCTAAATAAGTAGAGTTATTAAAATTTCTAAAGTTATAAAATATTAAACTAAAACACAGTAAAATACTAGACAGCTATTTAGTAGACTACTTTACTTATAAGTTTAACTTAAGTAACGTTAATTTTAGGGATAGTATCTACTACTTTACTACAGTTAGTATACTAATTAATACTTTTAAGCAAAGTATCCTTACTTTTCTACCTAAGTACTTAGACTTATAGTATAAATAATTTAAAAATAGTAGAAAGTTAAGTTTAAAAAAGTATAAGCTTAAAGTTATTTATTAGTTTTTTATTAGTTAAGTACTTATACTTATAGGCCTTTATAAAGCTACTAACGTAAGTATTATAGGGCTAATAATTAAAGGCTAGCTACTAGAAATAACTAAAATAGTCGACTTTATATAAAGTAAAGCAGGGAGGGAGTAAGTAACAAAGTTGCCCCTAATAAACTTTATTTATCTAAAAAAGAGGAAGGATAAATATAAAGAAGTAATATTAAATAGTAAAACTAACTAGTAATAGGGGGATATAAATATTACTATAGAGTTAAAAAAGCCGAGTAATAGCAATAAATAAGTTAAAGAATAGAGGTAATCCCTTTAAAAAGGTTAATATTTAAAACTACTTTTTTTTTTTTTTAGTTTTTAAACTAAAGTAATTTATAGCTAAATAGTATATAAAGTATTACTTTATAATTAAAATTACTTAAGTAGTAAGAGTTATAGAAGTAGGATATAACTAAACTAGAGTTAAAATACTAAGTAGAGTATTAAATAAGCAATAGTTTTTAGTTTAGTTAGTTTAGTTAGTTAAGGGACTTTTAACTTATACGAATTTTAATTTAAGTTAATATTTAAAACCCATAAGTTATTTATAAAAACTCTACTCTACTTCTTAATTATACCTATAAATAAAAAGGGCTAACTTTATTATATATAAACTATTTTAGCTTTACTTACCCCCTTTTTACTATATATTACTTATAAGTATAAAGTATTTAGTTAATATAGCGTTTTTATATTTTAAACTCTAATATAGTTACTAGTATTTTAAGCCTATATAGCCTTAAATTTAGTTTACTACTTAGTTTAAACTAAAAAATAGTACTATAGTTATTATAAGTTAAGGTTAGGCTTTAATATTCCCTAAGCCCTTTTAAAAGTACTAAGTAATACAAGTATATATTAATATTACTTAAATATAAATAACACTTTATTAAATCATTAACTTTAAATTACTATATTAAATAATACTTTTTATACTTACTTATTTATTCTTTATAACTACTTTATTATACCTACCTCTATTAAGAGTAATTCTAACTTTAATAGAAGTAATTCCTACTTTAATAATAATAACTCCTATTTTAATAATAATAACTTTAGTTAAAATAAGGGCGACTTTAGTTAAAATAGTAATTTTAGTTAAAATAAGAGTAACTTTAGTTAAAATAAGAGTAAATATATAGATACTGGGTAGTAAAGTTAAAGTAAAGGGAATTTAGTAAACTAGAATTTTAATAAGTTTATTAACCTTAAGAGTATGTATAATGGGTTTATTAATAATAATAAGGGTAATTCTAGCTTTTATAATGTTAAGAATAATACTATTTATAGTAATATGGATAGTAGTATTAATAAATAGAAAAATAATAACCCCTAGTTTTCTTTTATAAATAAGGATTTTAAGGAATTGGATAATAATAATAATAACACAACTTTAAGAAACTCTATAGCTTTAACTCCTAAACTTATATTTACCTTTAACTAATAAAAAGTTTATACTTAAGTTATAAGTCTAGTTAATAACTAAAATAAGCTTACTAAATGTATTATAGTTATTATAAGGCTTAGTTTAATTATATATCCTAAGTATAGTAAGTAGTAGTTTTTAAGTTATATAATAATAGCTACTAAAAGTATTAGGGATTTTACTATAGAAGTAAAAGTTAAAATATAAATAAAATTTCCTACTTATAACTAGTTTAAACTTAATAGGTCTTTTTTAATACTTAGAATTTTAGTAGGAATAAGTAAAGTATACTTTTAAAGCCTTAGTATTAGTTTAATAGGGAGGCTTATTTTAGGGGTTTTATTAATAAACTTAAAGCTACCTTAAATTAAGCTAGAGTTAAAATAAAAGCTACTAATACTTATAGCCTTAGCTACCTTTAATATTAATAGCTTCTTAAACGTTATAACTTTACTTAGCAACTTTAAATCTCTAATAAATTTAATACTATTACCTACATAATATTTAGTACTTAGTACTAGTATTTATCTTAGCTATAAAATTATAGTTAATAGTAAAACACTATAAATTAAACTTTATAAAATCCCTTATATATACTTTATATTAATAGCTAAAGAGTTAATTTATACATTCTTTTTTAACCTATATAAGGCTCTAACAAAGGTTAGGAAAAAGTTAGTTTATAAAACATAACTAAAAAATAAGTAATATAAGTCTTTTTATAATAATATGGTATACCTAAGTTTACGAGCTACGTACGGGGAACTATTAACATAAGGGTATATACTTTAATTATTTAAGAACGTATTAAAGTAAGTATATAATACTAAATAAAAGGTTAGTAGGGGGGGGGGTATATTCTTTATTAGTACTAGTATTAAGAAATATATACAGTTAATCCGTAAAATAAGTACATAAGTAAACGCTACGGCTAAGAATAAAAACGACTTTTATAATTTCTTTTTTTTACTAAATTAGAAGAATACTAAGGGGCGCTATAGTAGAATACAGACCGTTAAGAAGTGCCTAACTAGGTTTTAGAACAACTAAAAAAAAAAGGTAAAAAAGGATTTATTTAATACTATATACCTTAACTTATTAAGTTCTAAAGTAGTAATAGACAGCCTATTATCCCTTTAGTTCTTTAACTTAGTTATAGAATAGAGCTTATTATAAAAGGATTCTATACTTTAAATTTAACTTACTTAGTACTACTACTAATTAAATACTATTTAGTTCCTTTATAAGTAGGATATTAAGTATACTTTTTTATTACTCTTTAGTTTTAACAAGGATATTTTAATAGACCTTTTAACTTTAATAGTTAAAAGCAGTACTTATACTTTATATTATATTAACTACTTTTAAAACTCTTATAGTATTACTTCTAAGCTTAAATTAAACTATAAAATTTTTAACTATAGTTTATACTACTATTAAAGTTATACTATTAGTTAAGAGTACTTAAGTTTAGTTAATAGGAGACTATATAGTTATACTTATTTAGTAAATAGAGGATATAACGATAATATACTAAAGGGGATTATAAAGTAAATAACTTTAGTTAAAGCCCATAAAAAGTTAAATACTATTTTACTTAAATTTAATAATTCTCTAAAATACTACTTAGAAAAAAAGGACTAGTATGTGTACTAGTAAGTAGAGTAGTAGTATACTTTATAGTTAGTACAAAAGATTAAAAAGGCGGACAAGGAGTAACTTAAAAATAATAGCTTTATAAGGTTAGTTATTAAGGGCTATTTTTTTAACTACTATAACAAAAAGGCGCTACTTCGTTTCTATAAAAAGGCATTTTTCTATATAGACTTTTATATATATTAGGAATTTATTAAAATAATTACTAGTTTGTACTTTTTTTTTATAAATACTATTTAAATCTTTATACTTCTATTACTAAATACTATTATAGAAATAATTATACTTTTTTATAGTATTTTAGTTATTGTTTTATAATTATTCTTTAACTTTATTAATCCCCGATTTTAATATATTTTAATAAATAATTACTAAATTCTATTAGTATCTCTTTAAAAAGAAATAATATCTCTTTAAAAAAAGATAGTATTTCTTTAAAAAGAGACGTTAGTAAAGAAGGGTTTTAGCCTTATAAAGACAATTAAGATATATAACTTTAGCTTTTTACTAAAAATTATAGTTTACTAGAATAAGTACTTAGTATATAATAACTTTAAATTAAACTTTAATCTATTTAATTTTTAAATTAATACAAGAAAGTAAAAGTTTTAGTAGTTAAGTAGTAGTAAATAAAATCTATTTTATAAGTATTTTAAGTAACTAAAGAGGTACTAGTTAAATTTAGAAGAAGGTATAAGATAGGCTTATGACTTAACTTTATATCTTTTACTTTAATCCTTCTATCAAAAGGTACTGTTTTATATTATACTTAAACAGAAGTAAAACTAGAAATTTATATAAAAGGTTAATTAGGATATAGTTAAGTTTATTTAGTATTAAATTAAGGAAATTACTAATGTAGCTAGTATAATAGTTTTTTAAAGTAGTAGTAACACTATAAGTATACTAAAAGAGTACTTTTAAAAGATATAGGGGTAAAAAAACAACTATACTAACTAAGGGTATACTGGGTATTACTAGTATAAGTTATACTAAGTTATTCTTAATAAAATTAACTACTTTAAAAGGTTATTAAAGTCTAGTACTACTAGGGATATAAACAAGTATACTTTTAAATAACTTTATATAAAGAACTTCTTTACGTTTTATTTAGTACTTTTATAAGTTAGGGACTATAGAGAGCTTTATAAGTACTACTTTAAGAGTAGGTTAGAGAAAAATAAAAAGATAGTTTTATATATAAAAAGGTATATATATAGCTTGTAAGTACTAAGGGCGATCTTAACTAAAAGGGTATTTATTATTAATAGTACTAACACTAAGTACGTAATACTATACTATAAAGATAGTCCACTTAGGGACTATATAGATTTATTAGTAAAATTAAAGGATATATAGACTATAGAAGTTATTTAGAATGTGGTTTGTCCTTAAGTAGTTAAACTAGTAATAAGTACTTAGGGGTTTAGATTTTAAGGTTATATAGGCTTAAAATATTAATTATTTATAAATTTAAATAGATTATTATTTTAGATATTAAAATTAATTATTTATTACTTATATTGTATATTAAAGTATTTATTTAAGTTAAAATTAAGTTAAATTTAGGTATATACCTTTACTTTTAGGGGGACTAGCTTAATATAGAGTAGGTAAACTAAGTGACTTTAGTAGTTTAGGTAGTATATAATTAAGAAGTAGTAAGGGTATATGAATAATAATTAAAGGGACGAAGTAGTTTATTTATTAAGAGGGATAGGGCTTTTATTAGTACTGTTTGTTTTAGTTTTTGTTATATTTAAATTTTTACTTTTTACGTAGAAATTATTACTTAGAATAATTATTTTTACTAGAATTATACTTAGTTATTATTATTAATTAATATTTTAAATAAAATATAATAGATACTATAGATACTATATTTAATTAATTTACCCCTTTAAATATAAAAAACTGTAATAAAAGTAAGGCGTTATTATAGTAATTATTTAAGCGATTCTATAGTAATAAGATATAAAGAAATAGAAGTACTTTTTTAACTATTTAAAACTATACTAAGAGTAGAATATTATTATAGTATTTATTTAAGTAACTCTATATTAGCGAAATATAGAATAATATATATAGCTAAACTATAAATTAAGAGAAGTATAATACTTTAACTAAAAAAAGTTAATAGTTATTTATTAATTAAGGGGTTAAATTATAAAAGGAACTAAAAGAGTATTAGAATTATTTAATTTATTTTATTAAAGTTTTAGTAAAGGAAACTAAAGTAGAGAAGGTTAGGGAAGTGTATTTCTAAGTTATATTCTACTTTATAAGACTTTTAAAAAGTATATAAATACTAAACTTTTTAGAATTTAGTAAGTAATATAAATAATAGTACTATATTTTACTAGTTAATATATATTATAGTTAATAAGTATTAGAATTAGTATAATAAAAAAAAGAAAAAAAGAAAAAGTAAGTACTACTTTTAAATAAACTTATATTAATAATTAATTATTAGTTTTTATAAAGAATTAACTTATACTAAGTTTATTTAAAAATAAAAGAAGTTTAAATACTTAATAGCTAGTAGGTAGTATAAATATATAATAGCTAGTAGGTAGTGTAAATATACAATAGCTAGTAGGCAGTGTGAATATACAATAGGTAGTAGGTAGTATAAATATATAATAGCTAGTAGGTAGTATAAATACTAAATATTTAGTAAGTAGTATAAATACACAACAACTAGTAAGTAGTATAAATACTAAATAGCTAGCGGGCAGTACGAATACATAACAGCTAATAGGTAGTACGAATACTAAATAGCTAGTAGGTAGTACGAATACTAAATAGCTAGTGGGCAGTGCGAATACACAATAGCTAGTAGGTAGTATAAATACTAAATAGCTAGTAGGTAGCATAAATACTAAATAGCTAGTAAGTAGTATAAATACTAAATAGCTAGTAGGTAGTATAAATACTAAATAGTTAGTAGGTAGTATAAATACTGAATAGTTAGTAGGTAGTATAAATACTAAATAGTTAGTAGGTAGTATAAATACTAAATAGCTAGTAGGTAGTATAAATACTAAATAGTTAATAGATAGTATAAATACTAATATAAATACTAAACGGCTAGTAGGTAGTATAAATATATAATAGCTAGTAAGTAGTACAAATACTAAATAGCTAATAAATAAATAAAACAAAGGGAGAAATAAAGAAATATAAAAAAAATATAACTAATAGCTAAGTAGTAGAGTAAGACTATTATCTACTTATATAAAGTTTAATATAATTAAAAAATAAGTTAAAAACTAAAACTACAATATACTAACTATAGAAATCGATACTTTTTTACTAAGTTAGTTAGAAATATTTATAGTTATTAAAGAAGAGTTAGTTAGTTAATTTTTAAGTATGTTAGATGTAGAGGATATGAATTATGTAGAAGAGTTGTTGTTTATTTATATATTTAAATTTAGTATAAAGAAGTAACTATATACTTTATTTAGAGAGTATATTTTTAAAAGTAGTACTATATAGTTAAGTTAAATAGAGAAGTATATTTAAGATTTAAGGTTAAGTAAAGTTTAGGAACTAGTGAAGTTTATTAAGGTTTAGGATACTATAAATAGAATCCTAATTAAACTAAGGGAGGTAGTAGTAAACTTGTGTTATTTTACGGCTTAGTATAAGGTTTAGAGTTAGTAGGGGGAGTTAAAGAAGGTTTATAATACTAAGGAAAAGGTTAGTAAGTTTAGGGAGATAATAGGTAATATAGGAAAAAGGAAACTAGGGGAAAGGTTAGATGTAGTTGTAGTAAGGTATTTATTTAGTAAGATAGATTTAAAAGAAGAGGAAAAGAAAAAGAAGAGGGGTATTTTTAGATTAGTTATTTTAGAGTATTTAGTTGTTAGTATACTAGTAAAGTACTTTAGGTATAGGGTTTTAATTTTTATTTTTAGGAGTATTAAAAGCTAGTAGAAGTACTTTTTTAGTATGGAAAAAGGGTAAAAAAAGGGTATAATAAAGATAGATAAGTTAGAGTAGATTTTATAGTGTATAGTGATAAAGATGCTGGAACTATAGGAGATATGTAATACTATAAATAAGAGTATTATAGAGGGGTTTTTAAGAGATAGAATTATTAAAGTTATATATATAATAACTTTAGTATAAAAAGGGGAGCTAAAGAGGAAGGATATTAAGGAGCTTTTATTAATAGATTTTTTTAAATAGTAGTAAGGAAGGATTTGTTGTTTTTAAAGACTAGATAGTCTTTAAAGTAAGATGTATTAATAGTTACTTACTTTAGAGTATTTTTTTTTAAGTTCTTTTTAGTTATAGAGTTAAGAAGCTAAATAGGTACGTACTTTATTATTTTATTTAGAGTAGTTTAGTTATTATTATAGCTATAGTAGCTTAGTTATAAAAGCTATAACTTAGTAAGGGTTATATAAGCTTTAATAATCTACTTTTTAGGTTAGCCCCCTTTTTTTTAACTATACTAGTATTTAACTATTTCTTTTATATTTATAATTCTAAAGTATATTATAAGAACTATATTCTATTAAATTATAAGCTAGTTAGTTATTTAGTTTATATAAGTTTTTTCTATTAAAAGGCTTTTAGGAGGTAGGGTATTATAGAGCTAGATAACTAACTAACTATTTAGTTTATACAAGCTTTTTTTACTAAAAGGCTTTTAAGAAGTAGGGCGTTATAGAGCTAGATAGCTAACTAGCTATCCAGCTTACACGAGCTTTTTCTACTAAAAGGCTTTTAAAAGGTAGAGCGTTATAAAGCTAAATAGCTAACTAGCTATTTAGTTTATATAAGCTTTTTTTACTAGAAGGCTTTTAGGAAGTAGGGCGTTATAAAGCTAGATAGCTAACTAGCTATTTAGCTTATACAAGCTTTTTTTACTAAAAGGCTTTTAAGAAGTAGAGTGTTATAGAACTGGATGGCTAACTGGCTATTTAGTTTAAGTAAACTTTTTTTACTAAAAGGCTTTTAGGAGGTAGGGCGTTATAGAGTTAGATAGTTAACTAGCTATTTAGTTTATACAAGTTTTTTTTACTAAAAGGCTTTTAAGAAGTGGAGCGTTATAAAGCTAAATAGTTAACTAACTATTTAGCTTACGCGAGCTTTTTTTATTAAAAGGCTTTTAGAAGGTAGGGCGTTATAAAGCTGGATAGCTAACTAGCTATCCAGCTTGCGCGAGCTTTTTCTACTAAAAGGCTTTTAGGAGGTAGGGTAGTACTAAGTTTAATAATTAGCTAAAACCCTTTTTAATAAAGTATTTAAAAAATAATATAAAACATTATATTTAAAATATACTTATATTATTTTATTTTATTTATTTAATTAATTTTAAGTAATATTTTATTAAAGTATATTTTACTTTTAAAGTATTATATAAATAATACTAAAATATTATAATAGTAAGTTTTATAAATATAATAATTAATATTATTATATTATAAAACTTACTATTATAATAATAATAGAAATAATTATACTTTACTTAAAAATTAAAATATATTTTAATAAAAATACTTATATATAGTTTAAATAAACGTTTTATTAAAAATAACTTAATAAAAATATTTTAATTTCTCTAAACCTTAACCCGAAATAACTTAAGTAATAAAAAACACTAGCTAGGCTTAGATCTTCCAATTTTAATTCTAATAAATAAAGGGGAATATTCTACATTAATATATTAAAGACGTTCCGTTACTAAGTATAACTTATAGCTTTTATAACTCTTTAAGGTTTACGACTTTAATTAATAGATAAAAAACACTAGTTAGGCTTAAATCTTTTAATTTTAATTTTAATAAATAGAGGGGAATATTCTGTATTAATATATTAAAGACGTTCTGTTACTAAGTATAACTTATAGTTTTTATAACTTTTTAAAGTTTACGACTTTAATTAATAAATAAAAAATACTAGTTAAGCTTAAATTTTCTAATTTTAATTCTAATAAATAAAGGGGAATATTCTATATTAATATATTAAAGACGTTCTATTACTAAGTATAACTTACGACTTTTATAATTCTTTAAAGTTTATAACTTTAATTAATAAATAAAAAACACTAATTAAACTTAAATTTTTTAATTTTAATTCTAATAAATAAAGGGGAATATTCTGCGTTAATATATTAAAAAAGTTCTGTTACTAAGTATAAATTATAGCTTTTATAACTTTTTAAAGTTTATAACTTTAATTAATAAATAAAAAACACTAGCTAGGCTTAGATCTTTTAATTTCGATTTTAATAAATAAAGGGGAATATTCTGTATTAATATATTAAAAAAGCTCTATTACTAAGTATAAGTTATTTTTATTAGTCTTACTAGAAGGTTATAACTGTTGTAGGGCTTGGTTTAAATTGTTTAATTCTGGGCGTAGTAGTTTATTCTCTATAAAATTAATTAAATATTAAAAAACACTTTAGTTTTAAATAATAAAGTAAATAATAAAATAAACTTTAACTTTATACGGCTCTATTTATAAAAGCTAGGGTAGTAGGTACTTACGGATATAAGTAGACCTAATACTATATATATAGTAGTTTATTAAATCTATACCCTATTATCCTAGTATTACTTATAGTATAGTTTGTCCCTAGGTAGGTACGTATACTAAGTTACTTACTTAAGTAAGTATAGGTCTAACTAAACTTTACCTTTATATTTTAACTCTAAATAGTTTTAAAAAAATAGTGTCTTAGTAATTTTTTTTAGCCTAGTTATATATTTAACTACTAGGTATATAAAAGCCCTATATTAAAGTAAATTACTAGTATTAGTAGTATTTACTCGTCCTTTTCTACTTAAGTAGGCCTAGATAAGTTCCTCGGGCACTCTTAGTATCTTTACTACTTTTTCTAGAACTTAAGTATCTTATTACTAATAGAACTTATTTTAAAATTATAAGTAATTAGTTATTTAATATACAATACTTTTAAATAAACTTATACTTCTTTAACTTAGACTTTATAAGTATCTTCTAAGACTCAAGCACGTTACTACTAATAAAACCTATTTTAAAAACATAAACTAAATATCTCGCGCGTAAAGGTTTATAAAAGACTTACACTTAGTAAATACCTACTTAGTAGGCGTAGTGTTAAAAGGGTAATAAATAGACTTAAGTATCTCTAACTTAGTTTTTATAGTTATTTTTTTATAACTAATTAATACGCCCAAAGCGCAGGGCTTAGTATAAAAAAAATTATAAACTTTATTAGTATTTTTTTTCTTAGCCTTATTAATATCCTCTTTATTACTAAAAACTAAAATAGCCTAGGGAATTTCCTCCTTTTTAAGCTTATTAAAGTTCTTATTTAGTACTAGTACTACTGTTAGTAGTAACTAGGATAGCTTATTACCGGGCGTTACTTACCCTTTTATACAATAGTAAGAATTCTATTGTAAAAGACGCCTTTCTTAAATATCTTACTATAAACCTCTTTAAAATAATTCTATTAAGTAGTTAGGGATAATTTTAAATAGGTACTATTTAAAAAAATAGAGTTAGTTTACTATATAGTAACTATTAATTAAAAACTCCTTAGTATTTATTATATTTTACTTTATTAGTATACTTAAGAATAAAAAGGATATAGGCTTTAGTTTTTCTAAAGGGCGTAATAAGTATAGGTATAAGAAGGAGGTGTAGTTAAAAAAGATAATTTTTTAGTAGGAGTTACTTAATTTAGACCTATATATACAGCGGCTTTACTTACTAAAAAGACCCGGGTTATAAATTCCTTTATAGAAGTACTATTCTAAATTAGTAAATAATTATATATTCTAAGTTAAACTATTTAAAGGTTATATAGCCTTTAAATTATATTAAAGTAAGTAGAGTCTTACTTCAGCTAGCCTTTTTAGTTTTATATACTAAAGCTAAGCACCTAACACTACTTTACTTAATACCTCTAAATAGTTACTAGTTAAGTAGTAATATTTATCTAGAGTTATTACCTTTTTATAGCCTAGCCTTCCTTCTTTATTTCTCTCTTACCCTTAACTAGTTCTACTTAATACTAACTTACTTAGTATATTTAAGTAGTTACTAGTTAAAGGTAAATATTTACCTAGAATTATTATTTCTTCTTTCTTTATTTCTCTCTTACTCTTAACCTATCCTACCTAATATTAACCCACAGTTAGTATATCCTACTCGTTAAGTAGTATATATTTATCTATAGTTATTATTTCCTTATAGGCCTTTTTTCCTTATTCCTCCTTTACCTTTTATCTATACTACCCAGTATTAACCTACTATTAGTATATCCTATCCTATATATTATTAACTAAAGCTATTAAATATATTATCCTTTAATAAAATAAGTACTAATAAGCATAAAGAACAACTCTACTAATTACAGATATATTATATATAATAGTACTAATAGCCTAAAGAATAAAACTATCTATAAGAATATACTAAAGGTAGGTTACTAACCCCTTATCCCCTAAAGAAAAGAGATAACGTATTAACTAATATTACTTTTTAAGTATTAGAACTTAGTATAAAAGAGAGTAGTATAACTATTCTGGGCGTTCTTAAGGCGGGTCTTAAGCCCAACTTTATTTCTAGGGTATATAGTTATTTAATTAGGATTTTCTAAAGAGTAAAGTTAAAGAGTAAGTATAATAACCTAAACGTTATTACTCTCTTTAATCTTAAAAATACTAATAATATTAAGGGTACTAACGCCTAATCTACCCTATTTTTTTAGTTATTAAAAGTTATATAAAAAGCTAAAGAATACAAAATACAGAATATTATTACTTAAAGTATTAATAATAGCGATACTGCTTCTATTCTATCACTTAAATCTTTTATTCTTAAGGCTTTTTTAAAAAATAACTTAGTTAATAACTTTTAATTTAATATTTCTATTAGTTCTAGTTATAGCTTTAATAAACTAGTAACTCTTACTAACTAGTTTTATTGTATACTAAAAACAAAAAGTATTACTATTATTAATAAAAAGTAAACTAAAACTATCATACTTATTAAAACTATACAGGGCATTACTAAGCTTATTTTTAGCTAGTTTTTTATAAACTACTACTCTAATTTTATTATAGTTATTTAATAAGCTAATAGCTATAATATCGCTATTTATAGAAATAAAGTTATATAATACATAAGTAATGAGATACTAGCCCTTATTAAAATACTAACTAAACTTATCTCTTACGTTAGTATAGTAAATTTATAGCCTAACCTTAATATTATCTAACTAAATATTAACCACTACTACATTTATTAAAACTATATAAATCTTATTACTAAACTATAAAAAGAATTTAATATTAGCTACTATACTCTATAGTACTTTGTATGTATTAATTTAAAGCTGTATAAGTAAGGCTAGTATAATAATACTATTACTAAAAAGGTTCTTTTTAATATCCTTTAGACTAACTTAAATACTATTTTAAGAGTTTTTAAAAGTACTAAGTTAGTATAGTTACTTTACTATTACTAGGGCACAGGAGCCCTTATATTTATACTGGTAAATAAGTCTGGGTATATAATCTATACTCCCTTTTTAGTTAGTATCTATATACTCTAGTATATATTATACTAATTACATTATATAGTTCTAGTTATTTATTATTAGTTTACTATATTTTTATATTAAATTAGGTTCTTAGTAAAGTTAAAAATCATAACTAGGGTATTTTTACTTAACTTTTTAAAGTACTCGAAGTTATAGTTATTATTCGCTTTATAAATAACTACTTACTCTATATTTATAAAAAAGTTATAGTTAAATTAAGCCTATCCCTTAGTAGAAATATAATAATTACTTAACTTTTAGAAGTACTTAGTAATCCTAGTACTAAAGTAGAGTATTAAGAGCTAGGTAGTAGGTATAAGTATCGCGTAAAAAGTAAACGGGGCTGGGGTTAAAGAATATAGCTTAGAGACTTAATAAATAAACTATTACCTATAGTTAGTAAAGGGTAAATACTAACTTTTATTTTTAAGGGACCTTAGCTCCTATATAAACTAGTTTTATAAAAGTAAAGATAGATTAAAGGTTAATTAATTCTATAAATAACTTAATTTACTAGTATTTACTATTCTTAATATGTAAGTAAGGGGTGCAATACTATTAATAGTAATAACTACCTTTAAAAACCCGTTAGGTACATTTTATTTTAAAGCTATTTAGTTTTAAAAGTCGGTTTAGTAGGTTACGTTACTTATGTACTAGGAAAATAAGTAAAAAAGCCCCGCGGGCTATAGATAGAATTACTATAATATATTTACTAAGTAATAAATATAAAAATAATACTAATAAAAAATAATAAATAATACTACCCCCTATAAAATAATTATAGAATATATTTAGCTATCTCGGCGTTTTACTATGTACTAAAAGTATAGCCTACAGTATAGTACTACTACGCGTGCCTAGGGCTTATATTCTACTATCTTTATTTATGTATACTTTAAGTATCTTTACCCTTTTTTTCTTTTTTTCTAAACTACAAGTATCCTATAACTTAGCTTTATACTTTTAAAACTTTACTATAAATATAATATCTTTAACTTTATTATTTAATATATCTATAATACTTAAACTTAGTAGGTCTACTAAGGGCCTAGTAGTGTTCTTATATATAAGAATTAGTAAGGGTTCACTTAGTAGTACTAGTATAAAAAAATACAATAATAGTTATTTTAGGTCAAAGGGTATACACAACAGAGTTAAATATATACCTATTAGGGGTATATTTAAATAGTTCTTACTAAGTATTAAAATAAGTATAGATTAGCCTATTAATACTATTATATTATAATATCTACTGTGTATATATAGTATCTAAGGTCTAGTAGGTTACTACTCCGTTAATTATACTCTTAAACTATTACAGTATAGTATTAAAATTAATATAGATTTACTTAATAAGTCCGTTATATATATATTAGTTAACAAATTAGGGCTTATACCTATCTACTTATAAGCTTCTTTAAGCTAATTAAAATATTTTAACTATATTACTAACTATATAAGTATATTATTGTTTAAGTTATTTTACTAATTAAAAACTAGTTAATATAACTATTACTCCCTTAAGGTATTTACTATATTTAAAAGATTATTACGTCTTAGCTACTTTTATACTAGTAAAGTTATATTTCTGTTTTATTAATTAGGGACTAGTAGCTAGTTTTACTAACTTAGGACTACTAGCTATTATTCTAGTAACGTAGCTGTGTTTCTATTTTAATTATTACAAACTAATAACTCTAGTAGTAGCGACGCGGCTATGTCTCCCCTTTAATTATAAGGGGCTAGCGACTGTAGTAGTGACTCCTATAACTGTCCTAGCTAGCTACAATAAACTTATTCTTCTTTATAAATCCTAATAAAAATTTACTAAATTCTTTTTAGTTCTAAAGTTAGATTTTTTACCTTAAAGGCCTAAAATATTCCCTATAAATACTACTGTATATTATTTATACCTATTTTAAATTCTTAACGTAACTCTCTAGCCTTCTAAAGTACCTAGTTTAAGAGTTTAAGTACCCGTTTTAGTTAATTATAAAGTACTAGTAGTTTTTTATTACTTAACTTATTTAAGTTATTAAAGAAGCTTAAACTACTTATACTATTTAAATTACTTAATAAAGGACAATTATTTATATTAAGTATTTTTTTATTATTTTTATTATTTTTGTTATCCTTATCCTCTTTAAAAACTAAAATACTTAGTAATAACAATAATATATTTAAGTTTTTTAGTAAAGAAGTGTTATTAGCGTTATTAGTTTCCTCGTTCTTTATAGGTTCTTTACTAACTACAGCACTTAGTACTAATAATAATATATTAGAGTTAAGTAACTTAGGTTAAAAATAGGGGTACTAAAACAAAGCGTTATAAAATATAATAGAATTAATTATGCTCCTAACATATTAAAGCTCTTTATAAACTAGTTAGATTATATAAGTATTAATTACCTAGTTAAGAGTATTTTATTTTAATACTTTAGTTTATATACCTAAGTAGTAAAACATTTATTATAAACTAGTAGTTTAAAATATAGTAGTATTATCGTTAATTAAGGGTAACTATAGGAGGCTATTTTCTGGCTAGGGATATAGAACGGTGTATTGGAGTATTTTAAATACTATTAGGCCGTAAATAGTACCACCTTTCTACTATAGTATAGTAGGAATAGTAACTATTATCTCTCTATTCTATTCCTAAAATAAAAGTTATGCTACTATCTATATACCTATAATTCTACTTATATTTTTTTAGTTAAGAAGCGAGTTAAAGTACTAAGTATTATTAGTAACTTTATTAAAAAGGAAGAACCCCTAGTAGATTTTGTTAATATTAACGTTTTATTTAAGTAGTTTAGTTACTTGGATTAAGGGGAGGGTATAGGACTTAGTGTCTTTTATTACTATTATGACTTTACTATTTATAACCTCTATTAAATATAGTATAATCTAGAACTACTAGTTTAATATTTTTAAAAGTAATATTTAAAGTACTTATAGGTTATTAAACTCTATTATTTTAAGTTTAATAAGTCTATATTCTATTTAGAATAGATTCTAGATAATCTCTTTTTTAAAGGGCTCTCTTTATTATAGTACTTAAAAGCCAGCCTACTAGAGTTTAAAACTAAGGAACATTTCCTTAATTTTAGTGCGGCTGTTTATACTTTTTACCTACTATAGTAAAGTTAAGTTACTAAATAGTTTATAAGTATCGTTTGCTTCTATAAAAGCGATAGATAGTCTATCTTTTTATAGTAGCTATTTATTATTGTTGTTAGTCTAAGTAAATACTGGGTTAATGTTTTATTTATAGTCCTTACTAAGGAGTTTTTCCCCGCTTTTATTTTTAGTAGTAATTTTCTAAAAATCTAAGGGAAGAATTTTATACTAGCTAAGAGTTTGTTTATATAAACGTTATTCTTTTGCGTTATTTATAGTTAGTTATACTAAAGAGTTGCGTTTAATAGAGTAAGATTAATTATTATTAACTTAGCTAAACTTAATGTCTTTTAATGTGGGGACTTGCTTATAGGATTATAAAGGAAACTATAATAACACAGTAAAGTATAAAATTAAAGAACAGGAAAAATTCAATAGTAGGATTTACTTTGTTTATATTAAATAAACCTATTTTATTATTTAGAGGTTTTTTCTTTATTTTATAAAGAATTACTAAAATAAGTTTTTTTTCTTTTTTTTAGCTATATTTTAAAGTAGTCTAAAGTTAAAAGGAATAACTGCCTCTATAATACCTATAGTAATTAACTTATACCCCCTTTCCTAAATTAATCTATAGTCTATATATATTATTAACTTTATACTAATATAGAAACGTAGTTTAGTTACTAAAAATAAGTACTTTTATCTATATACAACAACGTTTTCTACTATAATATATATACAGAGTACCGTTTATAGTTCTCTTAGGTAAGTAGTCTAGCTAGTGTATGTCTAGTAGTAGGGATGTATATAGGGGCTAGTAAATAGTAATAAAATAGTCTTAGTATAGGATAATAGTTTCTTCCAACTACAAAAATCTCTATAAGGCTTAACTACAGGCAATAGTCTTACCTAAGCTATATATAACTAGCTCGTGGGTTGCCCCTACGCAGGGCCGTAGAACTATATAGCTAACAGCCTTTTTAGTAGTGTAGCTTTTATACTCTACGTCTTACGTACAACTAGTAGTTATATTAGTACCTTAGCCTTTAAAACTAGTGTTTAGTACAGCGTATTAATTACTTTTTAGTAAGAACCTAGCGTTAAAGTCCTTAATTGTGTCCTTATTAAATTTAGTATTATCTAAGTTAACTATTAAGTTTACTTTATTAATTACTTTATACTTAAATTAATTAAAGTTAGAATTATAGTAGATATACTAACTTTTAAAAGCTTTTATAATATACTCGTCCTTAGTCTAGTAGAAATTAACTATATAGTTAATAAATATTTATTATAGTACGGTTCAGAAAGAATCCTAGCTAGGCAGTTAAAACAGCATACTTAGTAGTTACAGGGCTTATACTTTACCGTACTATACGTATTTTTATAAATAATACTTACTACTTATTTAGATACTAGATTTAACAGAAGAAGCCTTTATTAATATAATAAGTATATAATTTTTAAAAATATATTTTTTTACACTATTCTAGGGTTTAGTTTTATTTAGTAAATAAGATAAGTAGAATAGTAGTTTAAATATTACTAGCGCAGGAGTATAACGCAAAAAGAGTATAAAGTTAGGGGTTATATTTAGATTTAAAAACTATATAGGCTTTATTTTAGGTACTACTCTAAGAGTCTACTAAACTAGTACTACTTTTATTATCTAGTTATATAAGTTTTAAATACTATAATTTATTATAAGTACTTTTTAATACTTTCTATTCTAACATATTCTTATAACTATACCCTACGCGTTTAACCAACTAAAGCTAGAACTTACTTACTACTATATCCTTTATTTTATACTTTCTTAAGTATTTAAATCTTAATAATTATTTACCCTAGGCTACTACTACGTATTTTTAAAGTTACCTACTCTTTAAATAATAAATAGTAGAGTCTAGCTAAATTAAGAATAGAATACGGGTTCTATTTTAAAACTATCTAGCCTTAAAATATAGGAGTAACCAATAGGGGTATAGCCGACTACTACACTACGAGCTAAAGGCGGGCACTATAGTCCCTAGAGCTCTAGTCTAACTACCTACTTAAAAGAGGGGCAATTAAATAAATAAAAGAGTTTAAAAGATTATGACTTTTATAGGGCGATTATAAACGCTAACTTAGCTTAGATTTTTAAATCTTAAACTAAATAAATAAAAAAAAAGATTTTATATTAATATATTAAAGAAATCCCGTTATTAAGTATAAGTTACAGCTTCTATAGCTATTTAAAGATCGCGACTTTTGTAGGGTAGTTATAAATACTAACTAAGCTTAAATTTTTAAATTTTAATCTACTACAGCTCGCTATTATAGACCTAAGTACTAGGCTATATCTATAATAGTACCTATATTAGACGTTTTACTAGAGTTATTAATTATTTATCCTTTCCCTACTTAAACTACATCACTCTAGACTACTAAAACTATTAATATAACCTCGTTCTAATACACAATACAAACCTCTATTTCTTTACTATATAACAGAACTATATAACCTAATTTAAAATACTAATAACTACTCTAGTCTATATCTTAGTATATATATTATTTACTAAAGTAATTTACTTTTGGGTACCTATACTATACCTATATTAGTATCCCAGTCTTTTATATATACGTATATATATATAGTATAATATACGAATTATTACCCTTTTTTTAGGGGGCGTTACAACTTTAAAGGCCTCTAAAGCCCTTTACTTAATACTACTCATAACTAGTACGTTAGTAGTATCAGCTATACTATTTTTACTATCTAAGTTATTACTCACAACACTATTAAAACTAAGTAATATTAAGTTAGTATCAGTATTATTATTAAAGTCTAAAAAAAGATTAATTAAATTAACTACCTTACAAGCTTTTATCTACTTAAGGGTAATATAAAAAGCTACTAACTAGTTATTAGTATAGTTATAGTAGTATAGCTATTAAAAGTTAGAGTAATATTACCTATAGTAGCTACGTTAATAATTAACTTTTTATTATTTTCTATATCTTTAAAGTACTTAATAAGTACTTTAGTAAAAAATTACTATAATTGTTAGTATATACTTTTATATAAAAGTAAAAGTACTTTATAGTAAATACAGCACTTTACTTTATATTAATTTTAGCTTTTTTTTTAGTAGTAAAAGTAAGCTTTGTCTTTAACTCTTTAATTTCTACTATAAAAGTAAGGGATCTATAAATTAACTTAAGGGCCTTTATTATAGTTATGATTTTAGTAGTAGTGTTGTGGTTTTGTAGATATTTATAAAAAATAGAAGTAATGTTTTTAGGTTTAATAGAAAGGATAGGATATTAGGGCTAAGTATTATAAAAAGGAAAAAGTCTATAGTTATTATAAAAGAAAGGGGATTAGACCTATTAGTAGCTAAGTCTAAAGTAATAACTAGGAAGAAGTATACTAAGTAAGTAATTACTTATAAACTAGTAATAAAAAGTAAGTGTAGAGGTTAGTATTTAAAGAAATAGAGTATAATATACTTATAGTAAGTTATATTTAATAGTTATGTAGCTTTTAAATACTTAATAAGTATAGTTTTTTTTAGTTTTTATAACTAAGAATATACTCTAAGTAAATAAGTACTAACTCCTTTACTTACTTACTTAACTTAGTCTAATTTACTTACTTACTTTCCCTTTACTTTAACTTTTTTCTAACCTAACCCTAATTTTTCCCCTATCCCAAAAAGTTAATAACTTCTTTACCTTTTCCTCTTCTATATTAAATACTTATACATTAACGGGCCTTATTACTATATCTACTATTATTTTAATTAGTAATTAAGAGTAAAGTACTTAGATAGCCGTTTATAGCCCAGGCTAGACCGTATATTACTTATGTATAACTATAGTAAGACTTAACTAATATTACTATTTACTTAGGCCGTTTTTAATACTATTTTTTAGAGTATATAAAAAGAGAATATCTCTAATAATAAAGCTACTACTTTTATATAGAATTATAAGTATAATTACTTATAAATATTTAACTTCCTAGAACTAATATTTACTTAGATATAGTTTATACTTATAACGCTACTAATATAGCTATAGCTAGTCTCTTAATAGTAAATAAGAGTAAAGTAACTATAGCTCTTAAGAGTAAAGTAACTATAGTTCCTAAGGGCAAGGCAACTATAGCCCTTAAGGGTAAAGTAACTATAGTCCTTAAGGGTAAAGTAACTACGGCCCCTAAGGATAAGGCACTTACGGCCCCTAAGGGTAAGGTAACTATAATACCTAAAAGTAAAGTAGCTTAGCACCCTACTATTATATACAAATTATTTAATAGTAACTCTAAAGAGGATAATTATAAAGCTATAGCTATACCTATAAAGGGCAGCACTATACTACTTATTAGTAAAGTCTATATTATTACCCTAATTAAAGTCTTTAGTACTAAAAGCCCTAGTTCTAAAAAGGACACGCTAAGAAAAAAAAGTACGTATTTTACTTATAAGCAACCTAAAATCCAGTATACAGGACTAATAAGTAAGTAGAGGTTAAAGCGGTTCTTATTAACCCTAAGGCTAAAAAGGCTCGGGGCAGTATCTAAGTTAAGCTAAAAATAAATTAAAGAATAGTAGCTAGTAAAGAAGATACTTTAAAGTTTTTAAAAAGGTTACGGGCCGTAAAGGAAAGCCAAACTAGTAGTAGGTAAAGAACGACAATTCTACTAAGTACTTAGTTAAATTAAAGCCTATATAGTTTTAAAACTCTCTCTTAGGTTATACGTACTTATATCCTTACTTATTTTTAAGTAAGTTCCCGTAGTAGGGTAGTGTGTACTAAGCCGTATAATGTATTAATATTACGTTAATATTATACTAATACTTTATTAATATTATACTTACGTAACGTTAATAGAGTATTAAAGTTATATTAAAGTAGGTATTTAGTAAGTTATTTTAGTAAAATTTAGTAAATTAATAGTAATACTACCTACTATACTATACTAAATAGTAGAAATAGTAAGTAAAGCAACTAACATTATTCTAAATAAAGCAGATACTTAATCCCCCCTACCCCTTTAAAAAAAATATTTTAACTCTAAACCTTTCTATAGTAACTATTTCCTTCTCTCTTACTTATAAAAGGATTATTAATAAACTTAAAAATATCTTTTTTACTTATACCTCTTCTATATTCAACACACACTAAATAACCTATATACTTACTAAACTATATTACTTATTATTCTTAACTTTTTTTATAAAATAGTAAACGTATTAAGTAATAATTTAAAGGCTAAAGTAAGTCTATAATACAGCATTATACTAAACTATTATTATATACTAGTTTTAAATTTAACCTTTTTATAAATTAAAGCAATTTTAGTAGTTCTCCCTCCCAAATAACAGTATTACATACTTACTAATATTAATATATTACAGGGATAGAAGTTAAACTTAGCCCAAGGGGGCAATAACCGAGACTAGGAGTCGGGATTATTAACCCTAGTACATTACGTCTAACCCTATAAGCACAACACCTAAATTAGCCTAGTAATACTAAGCCTTAACACTACTTATATTACAGTAATAATAAAGCATTTATAGTACACAATTATATTTAGGGAATTTAGTATATATAAGAATTAAAAGCTAATTAAACAAATACTCTTATTCAGCAAAGCCTAGTTAATAACTAACCTACTATTAATATAGCTTAATAACCTTAAAACTAATATTTATTTTATTACTTAACTTACTTCTATACGTAGTATTAAAAAAGATACGCGTAAATATAAAAAAGTAATAATAAGTATAAATAACCCTTTAACTAAAGTAACTATATTACTAGTAGCTCTAAAAGTAAATAGGTTAAAGTAAAGTATAAATAGTAATATTAACGCTAGGTTTAAAATTAAGAGGATTAAAGATATATAGTCCAAACTAAAAAAGGCACTAGTAAGTAATAATACCAATATACTTAAAAAAAAGATTTAAAAAGAGTAGTAGGATTAGTAATAGTTAAACGTAAATAATAAAGAGGATTTAGATTATAGTAGTTTTAAAAAGTAATAGGAGTTAAAGCTTTAAAACTATATCACTTACTATTACTATTTAAAGCCGAATAAACTACACTAGCTTATTTAGAATTTAAAAATCCTAAAGTCTATAACACAAAATTAAGGTATAAACACTTATCTACTCTTTACTAAATACAAGGACTTATAAGTTACGTCCCTATCTACTTCTCTAAGCGAGTTAAAAGACTAACTTATATTTTTTTTTTCTATATCTAACTACTAATTAATTATTAAGAATATCTTAGTTTTTAACTAGTTTTTAGAGGTCGTTAACTATATAGATAATAGCCTATTTTATTACTTCTATATAATAGCGTTTAAAATTATCTATAGTATTATTATCCTTTTATAAAAACTATTAGTTAAGCTTTAGTAAGCCTACAAGGTTACGTTAAATATAGTACTAAAGGATATAGTTATTTTAGATATATTTAGTATACTATAGGAATTATTTAAGCTAGCGCGGAAGATTACTAAGGTTTAATACATAGAAGGGGGGCTAAATATAAAAGGGAGTATTAGTTAAGTAGGTCTATTATACTTTAAGTTACTAAACTAATAATTTGTATTAGAGTACAAAGTAGACAGAAGTAAATATACTAAAAAAAAGAACGTAGTGTAATAGTGTAGTATTTAATAAACTGGGGCACTAATAAGAAGTTTATTTTAAGACTAGCTATTTTTAAAATAGTTATATATAATATAAGCCTATATATTTATTATAAATTATATATTAATAAAATAAAGGTAAGCTTTTTAAATAAATAACTCTTAATTTTTAATACCTAAAGTATATATATATATATTATTCTCTATTTAGTTATTAAAACTACACCTACTATAATAGCTTTTTTAGTATTAATATAGGTAGTGGTAGCGATACTATTTAAATTATAATATCTACTAGTAGTACTTTATTTATACCTAGCTTATCTTTATTTAGGTATACCGGTATATAAATCTTAGTATAATACTTTATAAACTTAAATAAGTAGCTTTTAGTAGTCTTTTATAACGTACTCTATAGCCTAGTAACTATTATACTATACTACGCAGTTAAACCGTAGTACTCTAATAGAATAGAATATATAGAACTATTAGTAGTTCTAAAATAATTCTTTTTATTAGTATAATATAGAAAGTATTTAATTAAGTATTAGTATTAGTTTTAATATTTATTATTATTATACGTTCTTTTAGAGTTACTTTAAGAGTATAACTACTATACTTTCCGTAATATATAACTAGTAGTGTTACTATTAAGTGGGGGGGTTTTTAGTAATATAGGTATAGGGGTACTTGTTTTAGTAGAAGGATGTTTAATTTTTAGTAGGGCGCTGTGGTACTGGGTGCTGCTGTGCTAGCTGTTAGAAGTATAGGTAGTGTGTCCGCTAATAGTAGACTTTGGTAGGGCACTGTTATTATTAATTATTATATGCGTAGTACTTGTGTGGCTTACCTCTAGGGTTTGAGGACTAGTATAGAAGAGTTATTAAAGAACTAAAATATTAGTATAGTTTTATTAAATTAATAAGTTTTTTTTTATAGTTAGTAAAAAACGTCTTAGTGTTTTTTTTATTTTTTTAGTACCCCTTAATAAGAATAAAGGCTCTATCCTTAATTTATACTTACTACTACCTATTAGTTATTTTAGTATTATTAAGTTATTAAATAAAAATACACTATAAGTTTTTATTTATTTTTTAGGATACCCTTTTGTAATACTATAATAAATAGAGTTAGTTAATAAACATATTGTATTAAGTATAATAAGTAGTTAAGTAAGTGTATATGTATAGTATTACTAAGCTAGATAGGGGTAATATAATTAAAGATACTTTAGCTTTTTATAAAAATAAGTAAAGGTAATGAACTATTATTAAATATCCTTTTTTTATTATTTTATTCTATTTATATTATTATTAATATATTATTAGAAGGTAGGTGTTGTTGTACTATACTAGTAGTTTAGTTTAAGCTATATACGGATGTATTAAAGGATCTAAAGCGTAGTAGGGCTAATTAACCTTTTAATACTAAATAGTATTAAAATAGGAGTAGGTTAACCGACCTTTTAACACTAAATAGTATTAAAAACAGAAGTAGGTCTATATATGTATTTTAAGTTTGGATTGTTTTGAAACTTAAGTAATTAAATTATTTGTTAAGAGAAAGTAGTATTTTTAATTTAAAGCTAAAAACTTAAAATATAAAGCCTTTTATTTTTAATACTTTTTATAAAAGGTTACTATTCTATAATTATACTATATAATATACTAATTTTATATAGTTAATTAACTATACTTCTATACTTTATAGATAAATAAGTGTGTTACGTTATATATATAGTAACTACTTTACTAGAATTTAGTAGGTTTACTACTCTTTATAGTAAGTTAGGTTTACTTTATAATTACTTTTTAAACTATATACTCCTAAGTTTATTAATAGTCTGTACTAGTATAAGGGTAAGTTATATTTTAGTTAGGTCTTATAGCTTAAATACAGTTATTTATAGTAGGCTTTTTATAGTATAAGTAAGGCTTAATTTACTTTTAGTTCTAGGAGTATATCTACTAAATAATATAGACTTTAAGGCTTTTCTTAAGGGTTTTTAAGTAGTATAACCCTAGTATAGACGGGCTAGTAACGAAGGGGTTTATTATAATTAGTGTAATAGTGTTAGTAAGTTAGTTGTTAGTATAATAGGTTGGGCAAAAGGCTAGGGGTACTTAGGGATTAGGGCGAACAAGGCTTATAAGTATAGTTTGTTAATCCTTTATAAAGTAGTAAATTTTTTTATTAAGTTTGTTTTTTAAAATATAAAGGAGGTAGGTATGCTAGTTAGGAAGTTTAATATAGCTCCCCTTTTTAAATATTATACTAACTATATTTTAGTTATAGTAGTTATACTACTATATTAATAGGTACATAGAGTATTATGTACTATATACGTTACTACTTTTGTTAAAATAAAGGGTAAGGAGTAGCTACTCTTTAAGGCTTTAGTGTTTTTATTGTAATATAGTGTAGTAGTCCTTGTACTTGTGGGTATTAAGTTAGTTAAGAAAATAGTAAAAAAAGATTACTATAGTACTTAGCTCTATTAGTACTAGGTTAAAAAACTAATAAAAAGCCCTACTTTTTAATATAAAGTTAATACTTAAGACTTAGGCTTTTAGTACTATAATAAATATTGTTTATAAAACGGCCTTAGTAATATTCTGTATTTCTAAGGGTCCTTTTAAAATAAAGTATATATTTATGTTTTTATTTAGCTTATTATAGCTTTTAAAAAAAAACTTAATACTAGTAGATTTTATACTAAATTTCCTAAGTATATAGTATAGTATATTAAGAATATTTAAGATACTTTTAAAATATAGTAAATCGTAGTTAATTATATTAAGTTTTTCTAGGGCTAGGAGTATACTAAGTACTAGCTCTAAAACACTAGTATTAAATATTAGTATATTATAGAACTAAACTATATAGAGAATATAACTACTTTAGTATAAAGAGGAGACTATAAAAATATTAAATATATTAATATAGAGTAGTATAGTTTATATACTTATTTAGAATTAAAATGTATAGTAAACTTATATATTTTAATTATTCTATATATTTTAGCTCTAAAGTTATTTTAAGCTATAGTTCTGTAGAAAACTGTGATTTTATATAGTAACGGTATTTTTTAAGTGTTTTAGCTTTTTTTAGTTTTACTATTATAGAATATAAGGTCTGGGTATAACTACTTATATATTTAATATATAATATAAAAATAAATTAGGGTAAGTAAAAGAACTTATAAAGTAAATTATTAAAGTATAAAAATAGGCCTTTAACGTATACGCTAGTATACTAACTAATTCTAGAGCTATATACTAAAGATAATTAATAATTTATTAGTTAATTAAGAAGATATAGAGAATAAGTAGTAGTTCTTTTAACTTTTTATTTAGTTTAAAAATTCTATTATTATAAGTAGAATTTAAGTAGAATTATTAAGATGTAATACTAATAATAGTAGTTTTTTATTAATAGTAGTTTTTTTATTAATAAAGTAAAGGGAAAACGTTAGGGGATAGTATAGGAAGCTACTTTTTAAAGTAAATAATAAGATTAGTAATAGTTTTTAATTATAACTTATAGGTTTTCTAGTAAAAGGGCTTAATAACTTAGTAGTAGGGTTTATTATTAGGGATTCTAAGTTTATTATAAAGTTTTAATAGGAAAGATATTTTAAATAGACTTTGTGTAAGTAAGTTAGATATTATAATAAGAATAAAGTAAAGTATAATTTTAATAATAAGTTAAGTAAGAAGTATTAAAGGTGGGAAAATATAAGTTAGTGAGGGAGGGGAGGAAGGTTAGTAAGTGTAGTAAGTTATTTACTTGCTGTTTTGTTGTTGTAGACGCGTGTAAGGGTAGGGCGTAATAGCTATGTACTTAGAATATTTAAAAACTATATAGCTTTAAAATTAATATTAGTATATAGACTAGGCTTTAAAGGATACTTCTTTTGTGGAGAAAAATTTATTTAACTTTTAATACTATTATTTTATTCTAGCTTTAGTATTATAGTTTTTTTTTATATAACTTAGTTTATATTTAAGTATAGAGTTATTTATTAATAGAATAATATTTATTTATATTTACTGTATATTTTAAAGCTATTCTTAATATATTTTTTAAATATTTTTATAATACTATTATTTTGACTTTGTTTGTCTATTTATAGTAACTATAATAGTATCTTCTTTATTATTATTTTTATTTCTATTATTTTTATTATTATTATTATTTTTATTATTATTTTTGTTTTTATTTTTGCCCTTATCTATTAAGTTAAAGGATACTACTAAAAATAATAATAAGGTTAAACCCTTGTCTTTGTTCTTATTCTTACCTTTATTATTATTTTTATTACTATCCTTTATTTTAATATTATTAAAGTACTACTCTAGTTAAATATACTTAATAATATTAAAAAAAGGTTAATTATATAAAATCCCTTTATTATTATAAAGTATATAACTATTGTTGAACTATAGAATAGTATTATATATATAATAAGTGATATTATTAAATATACTTTTAGTAGTAGTTAAGTGCTTTAGTATGTATATTAAGTTAGGAAGTGTAGATAGTACTGGGATTAAACTTTTATAACTATGTAGTAGGATAGTTAGTTTAATAAACTTAGCTTAAAAATAAGAAAGGGTATTTTTATTTATACTTAGTTTTTATTGTTAGTAAGAGTAAATATACTTTATTGTTTTAAGTAAATATTAATACTTAAAGAATAAAAGTATTTTTAAGTATTTTATTTAGCTTTTTAGGGGTTTATTTTAATACTTAAGTAAGTACTTTTTTAATAATAGTTGTATTATTCTTTTTTTAACGTTAGTTTAGTTTCTACTTATGGATGTATTTTTTAATAGAGTTAGTGCCCTTTTAGAATATCTACTCTTTAATATACTAGTAGTTATTATATAAAAAAATATTATTTTTATTACGCTTAAGTACTATAACTATAGGGTCTAAGTTATTTTAGTTAATAAGTGTTATAATATAGGTAACTTTAATAATACTACTAGGTATATAGGATAGTTTATATACTATAAGTCTATTAGTATACTTAGTACTATAGTAGGACTTTAATTTTTTAATTAGTTATTTAAAATTATTTTTAGTATTTTATAGTAAATACTTAAAGAAAAAAGTATATATATTTAAGTAAGTTTATTTATTAAAAAGGAGTATTATTTATTTTTAATTTTTAGTTATTTTTAACTTGTATTTATTTAGTTTTTTAAAAAAGTTACGGGCTATATTTTTAAGCTAGTAAGTATTAATTCTATTAAAAATAACTATATAGGTGACTGTATTTGTAAAGAAGATAGGTCTAGGGGTAGTTTAGGTAGCTTATTTAAATTATTTAATTAACTCTACTATATACTTTAAGACTCTTTAAGTAAAGGCCTTAAGTTTATTAGTATTTAATAAGTTAGTAGTAATAAACTAAGTAATTATATTTAATACTTATAAGAGTATTAGGAAATATATTAAATACTACTAAAGGAAGTGTTATACCGTATTAAATATAGCGCTCTTATTTTTATAAATATAAAATAGTAGTTTTAGCGTTAGTTCTACTAACTTTATTATTAGTATTATTAGCGTTATTAGTATTATAGTAAGTTGTGTACTTAAGGCTAGTAAATAGAGGACTAAAAAAGTTTAATAGTTTATATATAAGTTAAGTTAAGTTAGGGAAGGGGGTTTTTTAGTATATTTATTTAGTAGTGTTTTATAAAAGATTGTACAAAAAAGGCAGGGGAGAAAGAGGGAGAATAAGTACTCTACTACGCGTAACGCATCTGTATTTACTTATATTAGTGTAAACACAGACTATACTAGTACTAAGGAAAACTTAAAACAAACTTATTTAAAGCCTAAATAGTCTTTAAACTTAGTAACTCTAAATAAGTAGTTCCCTTTTAGTTTATTTACTACGTTTATTAGTAGTTTAAAAAAAAAAAATTAAGTAATAGATTAGTAAAGCGACTCTTAAGTAGAGAAAATAATTAGTTATTATTTTTTTATAAATATAATAGGGTTTAAAAGTTATATAGCTTTTAAATAGCTTTTATAATATTTATTAGCTTTTTAAAGTAAAACGTATATAAGTAAATATAATTTTAGTTATTAAGTTATATTAAGGCCTATTTATTGTTTTTTATAATTAGGACTACTTATTAGTAATAGTATTATAAAGCTTATAAGCTATTTCCTTAAAGTAGTTTGTGTTAATATTTATATAAACTTTGATATTAGTAATAGTATCTACAATAGAATTGCGTTTAGGTTTAATATTAGTTCCCTTAGATTTTTTAATTAAATTATTAGTATATCTGTGGATTCCTTTATAAAAGGACTTAAGTTTTTTAGTATTAGATTTATTTATAGTAATAAATTCAGCAATTATTTTTAACGTAGTTAAATTTAGTTACTATCCCTTTAACTTAGCTTTAGTAGTATAGTTTTACTATTATATAACTTAGTATATAAGTAATAAGGGTATAGGTTTATTTATTAATAAAATAATTTTTACTTATTTCTATTATATATACTAAAGCTATCTTTGATATATGGCTTTTAAATGGATTTAATTATGCTGTTTTGTCCTTTTTAACTTATTTAGTTTATATTAACTATAGTAGTATTATCTCTATTTTTATCTTTATTTTTGTTTCTATTTTTGTCCTTGTTTTTGTTCCTATTCTTGTTTTTGTTTTTATTATTATTTTTACTTTTATTATTATTTTTATTATTATCCTTTATTTTAATATTAATACTATATTAATTAGATAGTTAAATAGAACTAGTTATATTAAGAATAAAAAAGCTTTTTATAAATTTTTATTTTTAAATAAGTATATAGCTATTTTAAAATAACTTAAAGGGTTTAAGTATATAAAAAGTAATTTTATAAAATATACTTTTAGTAGTAAGTAAGTATTAGAGTACTTTTATAATTTTTAGGAGTAATAAGAGTACTAGAATTAGACTCTTGTAACTATATAGTAAAATAGTTAGTTTAGTAAACTTAGTTTAGAGAAAGGGGAGGGTATTTATACTTAGTTTTTATTGTTAGTAGGAGTAGGAATACTTTGTCCCCCTAGATAGATATTAGTACTTAAGAAATATAAGTATTTTTTAGTATTTTATTTAGTTTTTTAGTAGTTTATTTTAATATTTAAGTAAGAACTTTTTTGATAATAGTTGTGTTTTTTTAACTATACTGTTAGTTTAATTTGTGTTTATATATAAACTCCTTAATAGGGTTGTTTTTTAGTTAAGATATTTACTTTTTAATATATTTATAAGTATTATAGAGGTAAATATTATACTTATTGTGCTAAAGGGTAGTAACTATTGGGTTTGTACTTTTATAGTTAATTAGTGATACTTTATAGACTACTAAGAGAATTAAATTAAGTATATAGATTAGTTTAGATATTATAACTTTATTAGTATATATACTGTTATAGTGGGACTTTAAGCTTTAAATGAGCTTTTTAAGGTTAGTTTTAGTATTTTAGAAGAGGTATTTAAAAAAAAAAGTATATATATTTAATTAGGCTTTTTTATTAAGGATAAGTATTATTAGTTTTTTATTTTTAGTAATTATAAAAGGGTATTTATTTAGGTTTTATAAAAACTTATAGGTTATAATTTTAAGATTGTTTTAGATAATTTTTTTGGAAATATTTAGGTTAGTGACTATGTTATTAATAGAGATGGGTTTGGGGGTAGCTTAGGTACTGTGTTTAGATTTTTTGATTACGTTTATTGTATACTTTAAAACTCTTTAAGAGAAGGCTTTAAGCCTTTTGATATTAGACTTATTTACTATAATAAATTAGTTAATAATTTTTAATATTTATAAACTTATTAAAAAAGATACTAGAAGTAATTAGGAGAAATAGTAGTATACTATGTTAAATATAGTACTTTTGTTCTATAGGCTATTTTTTGGTATTATTATAAGTTGTAAGTTTTGTTTGTTTTTAGTAGGATTAAGTTATAGAGGTGGGATTGTTTTGTTTGTGGTATATTTTAAGGTAGATAGTGGGACTTTGTAGGAGAGGTATAGAGGAGAAGGAAGAAAAAAGTTAGTGGAAAAAGATAAAGTAATAATATGCTAGGTGAATTCTAGGACTAGATTATTTAAAAACTAAGTAGTTTTTAAATTAAGTAGATATATATAAATTAACTATTTACTACTTTAATACTAAGTAGTTTTTAAATTAAGTAGGTACGCGTAAATTAACTATCTGCTGTACGCGCTCTATTACGCGTAACGCGTTTATATATATTTAATGTGATATAAATATAGGAGAAATTTAATAGTAGATAGATTTTAAAGTAAGTTATTTAGAGACTAACTAGTTTTTAAACTTATATAGTTATAGTTTATGTATTGTATTTATAGTTATTAATTATATTTTATTAAGATTACTATTTAGGGAAAAATAAGTTTTTTTTTTATATATAATTAGTAATATAATATATTAAAATAGATTTTTAGGATAAAAGGTACTAGTTTTTTTAGTAGTAAGTTAATTCTACTCTGTAATGACTTGTGGGACGCTTTAGATAGATAGTGTTATTAAGGTATAGTTAGTTTTTTAGTTAATAAGGAAGGGCTGTTAGTAGTTATATATATATTAGTAATATCCTTAAAACTACTAATACTATACTACTCGGTGCTTTTGTGAAACTAGTATATATATTTAAACTACTTAGTAATATTTAATATAGTATAAAGTTATAGTGTATTAGGTATAAGATTAATTTAGGCTATAGTTAGGTTAGGGATATTAAAGTTTGTATAGGTACTGTTTATTATAGTAGTTGTATAAGTAATATGGGGTATGAATTAGTTAGATAATATAGTGAAGATGTTATTATTATAGTTAAGGGTTTAGTTAAGGATATTTAGAGTTTAAAACTATTTAGAGATAGTTGTTAATTTTGAGTGGTTGTTAGTTTATATTAGTATAGGGCTATAGATATATTTATATAGTTATAAAGTCGTTTATTACTTACTTAGTGATGCTTTTTGGGTAGAAGAGTAGTATACCCTTTTTTTATTTATTATAAAGGACCTATAGTATTTTGGCTTTTTAGAATATATAGTTAAACTTATTTTTATTAATTTAGAAGAAGTAGATAATAATATTTTTAACTTTAAAGACCTGAGTTATTCTTTTTTTTATTTTAAAGCTATTTACTCTTAGTTAGAATACTAAGTTAAAATACTGGCTAGTAATTTATGTTTTAGTAGGACTTTTTTTTAGTAAGGTAATAGTTTTTTTAATAACTTTTTATTTTTTTTTTATATTTATTAAGTGGAGTTTATAGAGGATAGATTAATAATAGGGGTAATTAGTTTTAGTTTATAGTTTTATAACTAATTATACTAGTTTTTAGATTTTAGTTAGTACGTTATTAATTTTAATTTGTTGTATAGTAACTATTCTTTTTTTAAGGCCCTTTAACTTTATAGTAAGGTAAAAGAGGTTTTTTTTTATATTAATAAAAAAGTTATTAAAAAATATTTTAACTATATTTATTATATTAGTTAAACTAAGTTAAATTTATTTTATATATTAACTTCTAGTAACTGTAATTAGTGTGTTTATTAGTTTAATAATGAGTTGTGTTATATAGGTATTAAAGTTATACTTTAATATATTATTACTAAAGGATATAGAGAAATAGATTATTATAATATTACTACCCTTTAAGTTAGTGTTATTAGATAGCCTTTTAATACTGTGTTTGAATTAGATAATAGGCTGTAACTTATAGTTAAGGACTAGAATAATAACTTTAGAAGCTATATTACTAACTATTTTTGCCCTTTTTTTATAAAACTTTTTTTTTTTTATAGCTTTATTATAGAGTAATGTTTTTAATAAATTATTAAGTGTATCTTTAGTGCCCTTTTTTTTTTTTTTTTTTATATTAAACGTAGTACTATTAAATGTTTTTTTATTCTTTTTAGTATCCTTTTTTTTTATAGTTTTGTTTTTTTATAGTATATTAGATTTATTAGTGCTGCTTAGAGGGGTTAATTGTTTTTTTTTTTTATTAAATTATAATAGTTAATTATTAAGTTGTTTTTAGCTATTAGTATTGTTTAAATTATTAGGGCTGGTTTAGTTTTTGTTTTGTAAGATAGTATTAGTAAATAGGTAGTGTATTATTAGGTTAGTATTTTTAATTAGGTGTTTTTTTTTTTTTAGTATTAAGGATAATCCTTTTATTTATAAGGCTATAGTAATTGTTAAGGTTATACTATACTACTTTAGGCTATTTTAGAAAAGTGTGTTAGTTGTGGTATTAGTATTATTTAGTTAGTAGAGAATATAAAGTTAATAGGAGAGTATACTTTTAAATTTATATATAGTAGAAGTAACTACTTTTTATTTATACTTGGATTTTATTTTAAGGACTCTAGAAACTAGTATTTTAATTTATTAGTTAAAACCTATTAATACTAAATTTAAATATAATACTAGGATTAAAAACTTATATTAGTTAAAAGTTTAGTAATTTAGTTATAATTATATTTTTAATAGAGGTTATGTTTAGGGATAGGTATTTAGTATAGTTTTTAGGGCTGTTTATAGTATTTATTGTTTAGGAGTGTATTAGTAAGTAGTATATTAGTAGGTAAAAAGTAGTTTATTTTATAAATATAGGCTTTTAAGGGTATATAACTTTAAAATTAAAAGAGTAGAAGTAGGGTAAGAGTAATTAGAACTTAAGGACTAAGTATAGGATATAGTAGAGCTATTTATAGGGGACCCTTAATTAGCTTTACCCTAGGTATTTAGCTTTTTAGAATAGCTTTAGTACTTATATACTATTTATAGAGCGTTAGTTTATACTATAGATAATTTAAATATAGTAAAGTACTTAGTATATTAACTTTTCTTTACTATATTAGTTAATTACTATTTATTATATATAGTGTATTTTACTATTTATAACTATAATAAACTAAATCTTTAAATAGTACTTTATAGTAGAGACTTTAAAAAAAAGATTACTGACTTATTAATATTAAAATATTTAGTTGGCTACTTAGTACTATAACGATATTAGTATAAAGTAAGTTAAGTTTTGTTATTAAAATATATATAATTAAAGGAGGACTAATAGTGATGTTAATATTTATAGGTAAGTTAATAAAGAGTTAGTAGGATTTATTTATTAGTATATTTAAATACGTTATTTAGGAGTTTAAATTTTATTTAATATACTATAAGGATTTAGAGTTAGTAGTTATGGAGTTTATAAGTATATTTAAGGCTACTAGAGGCCTGGATGGGTAAAAATAAATAAAATTAAGTAAGTACTTATGTTTCCTTTTGCTTTAGAGTTTAGTTAATATAGTTTTTTTAAATTAAGAGGCTTTATTGTATGTTCTACTAACTATAAATAAGTTAATACTTATTATAAAGATACTAAGCCTTTTTTATAATAAAAGTTTAGTTAGTTGTTAAAAGAAGTGTTATTACTATAACTATAAAGTAAATACTTAGAAATATAAACTTAAGCTTAAGTTAGAGGGTATTATAAAAGAGATCCTTTATTATAAAGGTACTAGAGATATGGACCCTTTATTTAAAAGTAATAATAGGTTTAGACGTAAGTATACTATAAGTAACTAAATAGTAACTAAGGAGCTAGAAGATAATAATAATATAATATAGAATTTAGTATTGCGTAAAAATATAAATAAACTAATAAGTAACTAGGATAATATTAAAATATTAGAAATATTAGTTTAACTTTAAAAAACTATAACTAAAATAGACTAATAAGTTAAGGTGACGGATATTACTTATAAAAGTTAGAGTATTAACTACTTTAACGTAATAAATAGCCTTTAAATAGAAGTAAAGGGACGGTTTAATATTATTTTTAATAACTAAAACTACTACTTAATTAAGGACTTTATATTTTACTAGGTTTTTAGGGATAATATATAAAACTATTTATATTATTTTATTAAAGAGTATAATTTAAAAAGTAGTTAAAAGTTTAATAGTATAATATACTGTATAGATAGACTAGCTTAGAAATTAAAGAACTTAAGTTAAGTTAATTTTATAGGGTTTATTAAGAGCTAAGGGCTTATTATAAATAACACTTAGTAAGTTAAGATATTCTAGAGCTATTTATAAACCTACTAAAAGTAGTATAATTTATAGAAGTATTAGTTAAAAGTAAAAGAACTTAATTAATAAAAAAGTCCTAAATAAGTAAAGTTACTAAAGTTTTTAAAGTTATAAAATATTAAACTAAAATATAATAAAATACTAAATAGTTATTTAATAAACTACTTTATTTATAAACTTAACTTAAATAATATTAATTTTAAGAATAGTATTTACTACTTTACTATAGTTAGTATATTAGTTAATACTTTTAGGTAAAGTATCTTTATCTTTCTACTTAAGTACTTAGACTTATAGTATAAGTAATTTAAAAGTAGTAGAAAGTTAAGTTTAAAAAGGTATAAACTTAAGGTTACTTATTAGTTCTTTACTAACTAAGTACTTATATTTATAGGCCTCTATAAGGCTACTAATATAAGTATTATAGGGCCGATAATTAAGGGCTAGTTACTAGAAATAACTAAAGTAGTTAACTTTATATAAGGTAGAATAGAGAAGGAGTAGGTAATAAAGTTATTCCTAATAGACTTTATTTATTTAAAAGAAAAGAGGGGTAAATATAAAAAAGTAATATTAAATAGTAAAACTAATTAGTAATAGGGGGATATAAATATTACTATAAAGTTAAAAAAACTAAGTAATAGTAATAAATAAGTTAAAGAATAAGGGTAATTCTTTTAAAGAAGTTAATATTTAAAACTACTTTTTTTTTTTTTTAGTTTTTAAACTAAAGTAGTTTATAGCTAAATAGTATATAAAGTATTACTTTATAATTAGAATTACTTAAGTAGTAAGAGTTATAGAGGTAGGACGTAATTAAACTAGGGTTAAAATACTAAGTAAAGTATTAAATAGGCGATAGTTTTTAGTTTAGTTAGTTTAGTTAGTTAAGGGACTTTTAATTTATACGAGTTTTAATTTAAGTTAATATTTAAAACCTATAAGTTATTTATAAAAACTCTACTTTACTTTTTAATTATACTTATAAATAGAAGGGGCTAACTCTATTATATATAAACTATTTTAGCTTTACTTACCCCCTTTTTACTATATATTACCTATAGGCACAAGGCGTCTAGTTAATATAGTATCTTTATATCTTAAACTTTAATATAGTTACTAGTATTTTAAACCTATATAACTTTAAATTTAATTTACTACTTAATTTAAATTAAAAAGTAGTACTATAGTTATTATAAATTAAAGTTAAACTTTAATATCTCCTAAGCCCTTTTAAAAGCACTAAGTAATACAAATATATATTAACATTACTTAAATATAAATAACACTTTATTAAATTATTAACTTTAAATTACTATATTAAGCAATACCTTTTATACTTACTTACTTACTCTTTATAGCTACTTTATTATACCTACCTCTATTAAGAGTAATTCCGACTTTAGTAGGGGCAACTCCTACTTTAATAACAACAACTTTTATTTTAATAATAATAACTCTAGTTAAAACAAGGGTAACTCTAGCTAAAACAGCAATTCTAGTTAAAACAAAAGCAACTCTAGCTAAAACAAGAATAAATATATAAATACTAAGTAGTAAAGTTAAAGTAAAGGGAATTTAGTAAATTAGAATTTTAGTAAGCTTATTAACTTTAAGAGTATATATAATAGGTTTATTAATAATAATAAGGGTAATTTTAGCTTTTATAATATTAAGAATAATACTATTTATAGTAATATAAATAATAGTATTAATAAATAGAAAAATAATAACCCTTAGTTTTCCTCTATAAATAGGGATTTTAAGGAATTAAATAATAATAATAATAATATAACTTTAAAAAACTCTATAGCCTTAACCCCTAAACTTATATTTACTTTTAACTAATAAAAAGTTTATACTTAAGTTATAGGTTTAGTTAACAATTAGGATAAGTTTATTAAATATATTATAGCTATTATAAGGCTTAGCTTAATTATATATTTTAAGTATAGTAAGTAGTAGTTTTTAAACTATATAACAATAGCTATTAAAAGTATTAGGGATTTTACTATAAAGGTAAAAGTTAAAATACAAATAAAATTTTCTATTTATAACTAGTTTAGACTTAATAGGTCTTTTTTAATACTTAGAATTTTAGTAAAAATAAGTAAAGTATACTCTTAGAGCTTTAGTATTAGTTTAATAGGGAGGCTTACTTTAGGGGTCCTATTAATAAACTTAGAACTACCTTAAATTAGGCTAGGGTTAAAATAGAAGCTGTTAATACTTATAGCCTTAGCTACCTTTAACGTTAATAGTTTTCTAAATATTATAACTTTACTTAGTAACTTTAAATTTTTAATAGATTTAATATTATTACTTATATAATATTTAGTACTTAGTATTAGTATTTATTTTAGCTATAAGATTATAGTTAATAGTAAAATACTATAAATTAAACTTTATAGAATCCCTTATATATACTTTGTATTAATAGTTAAAGAGTTAATTTATATATTTTTTTTTAATTTGTATAAGACTTTAATAAAGGTTAGGAAAAAGTTAGTTTATAAAATACAACTAAAAAATAAGTAATATAAGTCTTTTTATAATAATGTGGTATACTTAAGTTTATAAGCTACGTATAGGGAACTATTAATATAAGGGTATATACTTTAATTATTTAAGAATATATTAAAGTAAGTATGTAATACTAAATAAAAGGTTAATAGGGGGGGGGGTATATTCTTTATTAGTACTAGTATTAAGAAATATATATAGTTAATTTATAAAATAAGTATATAAGTAAATACTATAGCTAAGGATAAAAACGACTTTTATGATTTTTTTTTTTTACTAAATTAGAAGAATACTAAGGGGCGCTATAGTAGAGTATAAACTATTAAGAAGTACCTAACTGGGTTTTAGAATAATTAAAAGAAAAAGGTAAAAAAGGATTTATTTAATACTATATACTTTAACTTACTAGGTTTTAGAGTAGTAATAGATAGCTTATTATCCCTTTAGCTCTTTAACTTAGTTATAGAATAGAGCTTATTATAAAAGGATTCTATACTTTAGATTTAACTTACTTAGTACTATTATTAGTTAAATACTATTTAGTTCTTTTATAAGTAGAATATTAAGTATACTCTTTTATTACTCTTTAGTTTTAATAAGGATGTTTTAATGGACTTTTTAACTTTAATAGTTAAAGGCAGTACTTATACTTTATATTATATTAACTACTTTTAAAACTTTTATAGTATTACTTTTAAGTCTAAGTTAAACTATAAAATCTTTAACTATAGTTTATACTACTATTAGAGTTATATTGTTAGTTAGGAGTATTTAAATTTAGTTAATAGGAGACTATATAGTTATACTTATTTAGTGAATAGAGGATATAATAATAATATACTAAAGGGGATTATAAAGTAAGTAACTCTAGTTAAGGTTTATAAGAAGTTAGATACTGTTTTACTTAAATTTAACGATTTTCTAAGATACTACTTAGAAAAAAAGGACTAGTATATGTACTAGTAAGTAAAGTAGTAGTATACTTTGTAGTTAGTATAAAAAATTAAAAAAGTAAACGAGGAGTAGTTTAAAAATAATAGCTTTATAAAGTTAGCTATTAAGGATTATTTCTTTAACTACTATAATAGAAAAGTACTACTTTATTTTTATAAAAAGGTATTTTTCTATATAGACTCTTATATATATTAGGAATTTATTAAAATAATTACTAGTCTGTACTTTTTTTTTATAGATGTTATTTAAATTTTTATACTTTTATTACTAAATACTATTATAGAGATAACTGTACTTCTTTATAGTATTTTAGTTACTATTTTATAATTATTCCTTAACTTTATTAATTCCTAATTCTAATATATTCTAATAAATAATTACTAAATTCTATTAGTATCTCTTTAAAAAAAAATAGTATTTTTTTAAAAAGAAATAGTATCTCTTTAAAAAGAAACGTTAGTAAAAAAAGGTCTTAGCTTTATAAAAACAATTAAAATATATAGCTTTAGCTTTTTATTAGAAATTATAGTTTACTAGGATAAGTACTTAGTATATAATAACTTTAAACTAGACTTTAGTCTACTTAATTTCTAAACTAATATAGGAAAGTAGAAGTTTTAGTAGTTAAGTAGTAGTAAGTAAGATTTGTTTTATAAGTGTCTTAAGTAACTAGAGAGGTACTAGTTAAATTTAGAAAAAAGTGTAAAATAGGTTTATGACTTAGCCTTATATTTCTTACTTTAATTTTTTTATTAAGAAGTACTACTTTATATTATACTTAAACAGAAGTAGAACTAGGAATTTATATAAAAAGTTAATTAGGATATAGTTAAATTTATTTAGTATTAAATTAAGGAAATTATTAATACGGTTAGTATAATAGTTTTTTAAAGTAGTAGTAATACTATGAGTATACTAAAAGAGTATTTTTAAAAAATATAGGAGTAAAAAAACGACTGTATTAATTAAGAGTATACTAGGTATTATTAGTATAAGTTATACTAAGTTATTTTTAATAAGATTAGTTACTTTAGAAGGTTATTAAAGTTTGGTGCTACTAGGGATATAAATAAGTATGCTTTTAAATAGCTTTATATAAAGAACTTTTTTATGTTTTACTTAGTGCTTTTATAGGTTGGGGACTATAGGGAGTTTTGTAAGTACTACTTTAAAAGTAAGTTAGAGGAAAATAAAAAGATAGTTTTATATATAGAAAGGTATATATATAGTTTATAGGTACTAAGGGCGATTTTAACTAAGAGGGTATTTGTTATTAATAGTATTAATGCTAGGTATATAATACTATACTATAAAAATGGTCTACTTAAGGACTATATAGATTTATTAATAAAATTAAAGGATATATAGACTATAGAAGCTGTTTAAAATGCGGTTTACTTTTGGGTAGTTAGACTAGTAATAAGTACTTAGGGGTTTGGATTTTAAGGTTATATAGGCTTGAAATATTGATTATTTATAAACTTAGATAAATTATTATTTTAGATATTAAAATTAATTATTTATTATTTATATTGTATATTAAAGTATTTACTTAAGTTAGGATTAAGTTAAATTTAAGTATATACTTTTACTTTTAGGGGGACTAGCTTAATATAGAGTAGGTAGACTAGGTAACTTTAGTAGTTTAGGTAGTATATAATTAAAAAGTAGTAAGGGTATACGAATAATAATTAAAGGGATAAAGTAGTTTATTTATTAAGAGGGATAGGGCTTTTGTTAGTGCTGTTTATTTTAGTTTTTATTATATTTAAATTTTTATTTTTTATATAGAAATTATTACTTAGAATAATTATTTTTATTAGAATTATATTTATTTATTACTATTAATTAATATTCTAAATAAAATATAATAAATACTATAGATACTATATTTAATTAATTTACCCTTTTAAATATAGAAGACTATAATAAAAGTAAAACGTTATTATAGTAATTATTTAAGTAATTCTATAGTGATAAAATATAAAGAAATAGGAGTACTTTTTTAACTACTTAAAACTATACTAAGAGTAGGACGTTATTATAGTATTTATTTAAGTGACTCTATATTAGTAAAATATAGAATAATGCGTATAGCTAAACTATAAATTAAGAGAAGTATAATACTTTAACTAAGGAAAGTTAATAGTTATTTATTAACTAAGGAGTTAAATTATAAAAGGAACTAAAAGAGTATTAGAATTATTTAATTTATTTTATTAAAGTTTTAATAAAGGAAACTAAAGTAGAGAAAGTTAAGAAAGTATATTTTTAAGCTATATTTTACTTTATAAAACTTTTAAAAAGTATATAAATACTAAACTTTTTAAAACTTAGTAAGTAATATAAATAATAGTACTATATTTTACTAGTTAATATATATTATAGTTAATAAGTATTAGGATTAGTATAATAAAAAAAGGAAAAAAAGAAAAAGTAAGTACTACTTTTAAATAAACTTATATTAATAATTAATTATTAGTTTTTATAAAGAATTAACTTATACTAAGTTTATTTAAGAATAAGGAAAATTTAAATACTTAATAGTTAGTAGGTAGTGTAAATATATAATAGCTAGTAGGTAGTACGAATATATAATAGTTAGTAGGTAGTATAAATATATAATAGCTAGTAAGTAGTATAAATATACAATAGTTAGTAGGTAGTATAAATACTAAATATTTAGTAAGTAGTGTAAATATATAATAGTTAATAAGTAGTATAAATACTAAATAGCTAGTAGGTAGTATAAATATATAATAACTAATAAGTAGTATAAATACTAAATAGTTAGTAGGTAGTATAAATACTAAATAGTTAGTAGGTAGTATAAATACATAATAGTTAGTAGGTAGTATAAATACTAAATAGCTAGTAGGTAGTATAAATACTAAATAACTAGTAGGTAGTATAAATACTAAATAGCTAGTAGGTAGTATAAATACCGAATAACTAGTAAGTAGTATAAATACTAAATAGTTAGTAAGTAGTATAAATACTAAATAGTTAGTAGGTAGTACAAATACTAAATAGTTAGTAGGTAGTATAAATACTAATATAAATACTAAATAGCTAGTAGGTAGTATAAATACTAATATAAATACTAAATAACTAGTAGGTAGTACGAATATATAATAGTTAGTAGGTAGTATAAATACTAAATAGCTAATAAATAAATAAAATAAAGGAAAAAATAAAGAAATATAAGAGAAATATAACTAATAGTTAAGTAGTAGAGTAAGACTATTATCTACTTATACAAAGTTTAATATAATTAAAAAATAAGTTAAAAACTAAAACTACAATATACTAACTATAGAAATTAATACTTTTTTACTAAGTTAGTTAGAAATATTTATAGTTGTTAAGGAAGAGTTAGTTAGTTAATTTTTAAGTATATTAGATATAAAGGATATAAATTATATAAAAGAGTTATTATTTATTTATATATTTAGATTTAGTATAAAAAAGTAATTATATACTCTATTTAAAAAGTATATTTTTAAAAGTAGTACTATATAGTTAAGTTAAATAGAAAAGTATATTTAAAATTTAAAGTTAAGTAAAGCTTAAGAACTAGTAAAGTTTATTAAAGTTTAGGATACTATAAATAGGATCTTAATTAAACTAGGGGAGGTAGTAGTAAACTTATATTATTTTACAGCTTAGTACAAAGTTTAGAGTTAGTAGGGGGAGTTAAAAAAGGCTTATAATACTAAGGAAAAGGTTAGTAAGTTTAGGGAGATAATAGGTAATATAGAAAAAGGGAAACTAGGGGAAAGGTTAGATATAGTTATAGTAAAGTATTTATTTAGTAAAATAGACTTAAAAAAGGAAAAAAAGAAAAAAAAAAGGGGTATTTTTAAATTAATTATTTTAAAGTATTTAGTTATTAGTGTACTAGTAAAGTACTTTAGGTATAGGGTTTTAATTTTTATCCCTAGGAGTATTAAAAACTAGTAGAAGTACTTCCCTAGTATGGGAAAAGGGTAAGAAAAGGGCATAACAAAGATAGATAAGTTAGAGTAGATTTTATAGTATATAGTAACAAAAATACTAAAACTACAAGAGATATACAATACTATAAATAAAAGTATTATAAAGGGGTTTTTAAGAGATAGAATTATTAAAGTTATATATATAATAACTTTAATACAGAAAGGGGAGTTAAAAAAAAAGATATTAAAGAGCTTTTATTAATAAATTTTTTTAAATAGTAGTAAAGAAGGATTTATTATTTTTAAAGACTAGATAGTTTTTAAAGTAGAATATATTAATAATTATTTATTTTAGAGTTTTTTTTTTTAAGTTTTTTTTAGTTATAGAGTTAAGAAGTTAAATAAGTATATACTTTATTATTTTATTTAAAGTAGTTTAGTTATTACTATAGCTATAGTAGTTTAGCTATAGGAGTTATAACTTAGTAAGGGTTATATAAGTCTTAATAACTTATTTTTTAAATTAGTCCCTTTTTTTTTAACTATACTAGTATTTAACTATTTCTTTTATATTTATAATTTTAAAGTATATTATAAAAACTATATTCTATTAAATTATAAACTAGTTAGTTATTTAACTTATATAAGTTTTTTTTACTAAAAGGCTTTTAGGAAGTAGGGTATTATAGAGCTAAATAGCTAACTAGCTATCTAGCTTACACAAGCTTTTTCTACTAGAAGGCTTTTAAGAAGTAGGGCGTTATAAAGCTAAATAACTAACTAGCTATCTAGCTTGTATAAGTTTTTTTTATTAAAAAGCTTTTAAGAAGTAAAGCGTTATAAAGCTAAATAGTTAATTAGTTATTTAGTTTATACAAGCTTTTTCTACTAAAAGACTTTTAAAAGGTAGAGTATTATAAAGTTAAATAGCTAACTAACTATCTAGTTTATATAAGCTTTTTTTATTAAAAGGCTTTTAAAAGGTAGGGTATTATAAAGCTAAATAGCTAACTAGCTATCTAGTTTACACAAGCTTTTTCTACTAAAAGGCTTTTAGGAAGTAGGGCGTTATAGAGTTAAATAGTTAATTAGTTATTTAACTTATACAAGCTTTTTTTACTAAAAGGCTTTTAAGAAGTAGGGTAGTACTAAGTTTAATAATTAGTTAAAACTCTTTTTAATAAAGTATTTAAAAAATAATATAAAATATTATATTTAAAATATACTTATATTATTTTATTTTATTTATTTAATTAATTTTAAGTAATATTTTATTAAAGTATATTTTACTTTTAAAGTATTATATAAATAATACTAAAATATTATAATAATAAGTTTTATAAATATAATAATTAATATTATTATATTATAAAACTTACTATTATAATAATAATAAAAATAATTATACTTTACTTAAAAATTAAAATATATTTTAATAAAAATACTTATATATAGTTTAAATAAACGTTTTATTAAAAATAACTTAATAAAAATATTTTAATTTCTCTAAACCTTAACCCGAAATAACTTAAGTAATACTACTTAAAATACTATAGATTAATAGTCCTTTAAGCTTTAATTACAACTATTATTCTTAGTTAATTAAGTCTATATTAATAAAGAAATCAAAGTAGGCAAATATAATAGACTTATTATAGTTTATAAAACTATTAATAACTTAATAACTACCCTTAACCTAAGAGTACTTAAGTTAGATATAAATATAAGTAAAAACAGCTATATTTCGTATTATATAAATAATATTAGTACTATAAATAAGTACAGAGTTAAAGTTATTCCTTTTAGAAGTAAACTGTTAAATTGTTAAGTTGCTAAAGTATTTAAATTAGGATATTATAGCAAAAGTACAGTTACTAATTTACTTAGTTTAAAAAAGTAAGTAAAGTGTCCTTAAGGCCTAAAGCTAGTATAGAAATATAATTATAGTAGTATTTATTAGTATAAAGGTAAGTAACTTAAAATAGTAAAAAGGAGGGAATTATATATACTTATAGAGCCGGTTTACTATTAAGACACTATTAACTTATATAAGTAGTGTAATACTAAAAACCTTTAAACTGCGTAAATAAAAGAGCTAGTATAGTACTTTATTACTTATACTAAAGAATAGTAATTAATAGTTACTACTACGTAGTACTTAGTTAAGATAGACTTCTTTAAGTTAGTCTATAAAAAAACGACTACTAAAATAAAGAGTATTAACTACAGTAGCCTTATTAATATTAAGAGACTAGACGTTAAAAAGGGGCTAAATTACACTTAGGACTAGTTACTAAACTCTCTACGTAGTAATATCAATAGCCTAGATTATAAAGCAGGTTGTGTAAATTAGCTATAGAAGGTTTAACTAGTATTTATTAGTAATATAAATATTATAGAGCCTTTAGAGACAGGGAAACTTAATTTAGCTTAGATTAGCTAACGTTGTATAGATACTAGCTAGTACTAAAGAACTAGAAATAACCCGGACTATAGCTATATATTAAATACATCTGCGTACTAGGATAGAATAAAAAAAGAGGCTGTTAAGCGGTACTAATAACTAAATAAATAGCGTAGCTAATTTAAAGCAGTAGTAGCTGCATAATACAAATAATAAAATATATTAAATACTGTACTTAGTAAGGGTACCTATAATTAAGCTAACAATTTATAATAGAATTTTTAAAAGTAGTAAGTTTAAAAATAGTAGTAATAAGTTATTACTTATTATTATTAGTTACGATATTACTTAGGCCTAATAGTAAAAGGGTAAAGTTTTTTAAAATAAAACTTAAGTAGTAAAGTGGCTTTTATATCTTTCCTAACTTACTAACTTCTATAGTTAGAACAGTCTATATAATAAGTAAACTAATAAACTAGTATAATATTAACTATAGCTATTCATTAGTATAGTATAAATACTTTTAAAATTAGCTATATTAATAGAGTAGACTATAGTTTAAGATTTATAAAGGCGTATATCTTTAATTCTAAAGTAAAGTTAAAGGTATGTATTTATAAATCTTAATAGTATCTAGGATAAAGATAGGTTAATAAAAGTAATAAAAGAGAAACCTATTCTCTATTAAATAGGTATAAGTAAAGACAATTTAAAGTAAGAAGTAAAGAACGTAATTTAACGTAAAAACTAAAGTAATACTACTTCTAAATAATAAAGCTATAAAAACAAAAACACTAAACCTAATACTAATTATATATATAGTTATATCCTTAGAGTTACTATAGCGTTTTAGTTTTCGGGGTTATTATCCTCTATTTTAACTAAGGGTTTATTAATATCGCTAGGGTTAAGTTTTAAGAGTTTTAGTAGGTATTTCCTAGTAATTTTTTAGCTTATATTAAAAATCTACTAGTTTATAAACTTAGCCCAAAACTAAATACCACTATAATCCTTTAGTAATATAACTAATCCTAGAACTTACTTTATCTTTTTAACTATATCCTAGCCCTTTTACTATTTAAAAATAACTTCTAAATCCTTTTAGGTAATAATACTACTAGCATATACTAGAATAGGGTATAAATTAAAATAATTAGTTACTAGTGTCGCTAGTGTTGCTAATACTACTACTACTACTTCTACTACTACTACTTTTACTACTTTTACTACTCTTACTACTAGTATTTTTAACTATTATTCTAGCTACTATACTAATTTCGCTAGTTTAGCTAGTAGTACTGTCTTAGTTAGGCTAGGCTTTACTATAACTCTAAAATATAGAAATATCTCTTTAATAATTATACTAATACTAAAGAGAGGGAGATAGTAGTATAATAAGTTAGGGATAATGTATAATACTATTAGTTAGTAGAGTATACTAATAAAGTACTTAGAAGTAATAGTAAAGTAGTAGTTAAAGTGGAATACTTAAAGCTGTTTTTTATTAATAAAGCTAGCTATTAAGAAAATTATACTTATCAATCTAGTAGTTCTCGGATCCCTTTACTTTAGTTAAGTAGTAAAGTACTTAGCGCAGTTACTCTAGCTAGTAGCAAAGTATGCGCCTTTACTATTAATTAATTTATAGGTTATTATTTATATCTTTAGGAGTAACTTGTTAAATAAGTTATTATTATCTATATAATTATACTTACTAAAAACTAATACTAAAAGTTCTTCTTTAATAGTTAGGCTACTTATACTTAGCTTAGTTACTACTACTTTAACTTTAAAACGCTAGTTTTTAATAAAGGCTTATAGATTAAAGTAGTTAAATTACGTTTTATTAATAGTAGGCTTAGTTACTACTAGCTACTTTTTCTCTATTATTACTACTTTCTTAGTCCATTTATAAAGGCCTTTAATAACTTTATTGGTAGTAATTTATTTTCCTTTTATAAAATTCTTAATTTATACTAGAGCTATAGTAATAATTTTAAGATCTTTAGTATTATTATAAAGATTTTTAATAGAAGTAAGGGGGAGAGTATTTATAATAGTTAGGGGCTATGCTTTATTATTCGTCTTTAGAGGGGGCACTATATTAGAACTATATTTATATTTTTTAATATTTTTTTTATTTTTATTATTTTTATTATTGTTAATAATTTTAATATCGCTATTATACTTATAGTATATAATAACCTTTAAGTATTTCTGTAGTAAGCTTTACGTCCTTGTTTAATTATTTTTATTATTCTCCTTTAGAATAAAGAGAATAGTAAATAAGTTAGTCTTTTTATTTAGAGTACTAAGTTAGTTATTAACGTTAGTGCCTTTTTTAATATAGTACTTCTATTTACTAATGTTATAAAAGTAATTAAAAAACTTATTAATTTTTTTCTACAAACTATAAAACACTTTAATATCTATTAGTATATAGAATTTACTAGTATAATAGCTATTATTGTTTTTGCTTAGTTTATAGTACTAAACCCCGTTAAAGTTTATATAATAATATTCCTCTATATTTACTATTTACTTTTTAGTTTTACTAAAGAAGATTAAAAGTATTATAGACTAGAGTAAGTTAAATAAAAGTTAATAACTTACTATAATAGTAATTTAGGGACTTTATATTAAGATTTAGTAGTAGGGTTACTTTACTAATAAATAGGTTCGTATAGGCTTATTAGTTTAGTTAGTTAAGTTATATATACTTAATTATATAGGTTAGCCTTAATATACCTAGGACTTTTAGTAAAGGGTCTTTTGTATAGTCCTTTATAACAAAGCTATAGGTAATAGGTTATAATAAAGCTATAGGCATTAGGTTATAATAAAGCTATAGGTATTAGTTTATAATAAAGCTATAAGTATTAGTTTATAATAGGTATTAAGTACTTTTTATATACCTAAGTATATTATTACTTACTATTCTCCTTACTATATTAATAAACTAATAAGTATATTATCTTTAACCTAAGTCTACACAGCTATATTTAACTTTATTATACTTTAACTATTAATAAATAGTATTTTCTATTTAAGTCTACTACTTTATTTATAAATATTCTTTTTTAAATTCCTTAAGTAAAATCGCTCCTTCTATTTTAATTATAACTAAAAAAAAAAAAAAAAAAAAATTTTCCCTTTTATACTATTTATTTTAATAACTTAAAATATATTTATACCTTTTATTTATTTTAGTAACTCTAAATAAGTTAGTACTTTTTAATTTTTATATAACTAATAAAAACTTTTTATACTTTTTATTCTAAAACAACTTATACAACCTAAGCCACTACAAAGAAATAATAACAAACTTACCTATATTTACTACGTTTCGTAGTAACTTAACCTTTCTCTAATATTACTACGTTCTATAATAACTAAACTTTTTTCTTAACTTTTCCCTACTCCTATATCTACTATTAAATACAAACTTTTAGTATAAATAAATATTACTAAACTTAATAAATACAAAAACGTTAACTAAATATAAACTAATAATTACTATACGTAACGCCCCTACCTTTTAGTTTACCTTAGTAGTAGTACTTAAACTAATACAAAAATAAATAGTACTTAATAATCTTATAAACGTCCTAGACTTTAATATCTAGGACGCCCTTAACTTAGTTACCCCTATAAAGGGTAGTAGCTCTATAAATGCCTCCCTTTTAACTAATAATATTAATAAAGCCTTTTATAAAGCTTTTAAGTATTACTACCTAGATAAAGTATCTCTATATATAAATAAAACATACAAGGTATTCCCCTTATACACTTAACTATTAATTACTAAAGACTTCCTTATTAAAGGTAATAAACTTAACAAATCAGTATACAACTTTACTACTTAAAACTAAACTAAACAGTATCGTCCTTTCTACCCAGAATTCCTAATTAAAAATACTAGAGTCTTTAACTTTACTAAAAAACTAAACCTTACTACTAAAGAATACAGTAATAGCCCTAAGACCCTAATTACTATTAAGAATAGTAATAGTAAAAGTAGTATAAATCTTAATAATAATTTTAAAAAAATCCTAAAAGCCTAGTTTATACTAAAGGCAAAGGCCTCGCGCAATATCCTAAAAAACTTCTTAACTAAAAACTATACTAAATCTAATATCAATAATAACTACTATAACCCGGGCGCCACTAATAATAATTTAGTTAATGAGAGTAATACTTCTACTAATAAGCAACACAGTACTATATACTCTAAAGTAAGAATATACCCCTATACCCATAGTAGTAGTTAATATAAGTAAAGTAGAAGTAAATAGTAATTATATATAGCTCCTACTATACTATACACCTTTGTCCACAATAAAACTTTAATAATTACAAATCCACTACTTTTATCTATAGTCTTTATTAAATAGAGTATTAATAATTAAAATAAAACTAATAATAACTAAAACTATATATTAATCGTTATAAGTTACTATATAAAGAATAGTATATTTCTTACTTATACTACTAGCTGTAATCACAAGGGCAATATTATTCTAAACTCTATCAGCTAAGTCGTCTATATTAGTAGTATTATTCTAAATACTTACTTTAAGGGTTACTATACTATAATAGACGTTAAGTAAAAAGTAGTCTAACTTCTTTATATCTACAAAAGCAAGTACTGTACTAAGTACAGTATCCTAATTATAAACCGTCTTACTAGTATTTAGGGAGTTAATTAAAAACTATTTAAGCACAAAGATAGTATTAGTATTAAGGGAAAAAAGAACTAGTATAAATTAGTATTAATAGTAATAAGTAAATACCGAATTAAAACAATTTAGCATTTATATATCCTAAGTAAATAAAATAAAAGTATATAAAAGAGGCTTTACAATATACTTCAGTAGTTAAACAATAAACTAAAATTCGCTATATTAATTTATAACACACTCTAAATAAATAATATAGTACATTATAACTTAGTAACATAAATAAAAAACAGCTAGCTAGGTATAGGTTACTAGGTAAAAAGGAGGTATTAATAAAAGTACTAACTACCTAATTAAGTAGAGGAGCTAAGCCCTTTAATAGCTTTACTATTAAAGAGTAGGCCCTTATTATTAAACATTTTCTATTATACGTATTATACTTATTAAACAATAAACATTATCCCTACTTAGTATATATAACTAATTATAGTTATAAGTATATTATAGTTATAAGCTATTTATATTAACACAAATACGTACCATTATTATAAGTTGTTACTATTATTATAAGTTGTTACTATTATTATAAGTCATTACTATTATTATAAAACTAACTATTAGTAAAGACCTAACTATTATTTAACTTTACTATTATTATAATTCCAACTATAGTTATATAGTTATAGCTTAAGCAATACTAGGGGTTAAACAATCCCTATAACCTAGAATTACTCCCTAAACCCCTAAATATAGTTACTAAACGGGGCCTTAGTATCTTAGGATTCCCTCCCTAGCATTAATATTTTATTATCTTTACTCTAAATAAATAGTAAACTATTAGTAATATAATATAAATACATTTTTAAGTTATTCTAGCACTAACTATAAAGGGAAAAAAGGTTATTAAGATTTATAAATAAGTATAAATTAATACTAATAGTATTAGTAAACCTTAAACTTTAATTACCTACCCTACTATTAATAGTAAGGGGAATTAGAGTATTTAGAATTTATAAAAGTACCTTAATTAGGACCCAGTATATTTACAAATCCTAAATAGGTTAAGTAGTAGCTATTACATTATAAAAGTAAAAAAGGGTCGGGTTTTTTAAGTCTTTTTCTATCTATTATCTTCTATTTACTTAAATATTCTAAGTTATTTACTTTAATATCTCGCCTTATACAGGCAGCTAATACCTAAATATTCTCTATCTAAGTCTATACTACTCTATTTACCGTATCCTTCTTAAATATCCCATATATCTATAATCTCTTAAAAAACATTACCTCCCTTATACAGCTTTTAATTCTAACCCTTTTTAGTAAAAAGTATATTAACGTTATACTTACTTAAGTTAAGTTTACTTTTTTTTAGTATTTAAGAGTTATTATTATTTATACTTTTATAGTAGTAGTAGCAGTAGCTACTAAATAGTAGCACTCTACTTTTATCCTTAGCGTTACTAAAAGTAAGAAGCTAAGAGCTTCTATTAGCGGAATTCTTAAGTATAAAGTTCTTAAGAATAGTGCCTTAGTTGTCTTTAATAGGCACTTTTAAAAAAAAGTAGTTATTAGTAAGTTTACTATTGTTCTTATCCCATCTTAAAGTAATAGCCTTAATATACTCCTAGTTAATAATAGTAGTATACTTAGGGTATAGAATTACTTACTATGTAAGTTAAGAGTAGAATAAGCTCTTTTTATAAATCTTAGGGTTAGTAAAGTACTACTAGCCGATCTAGTTACGCGGGTAATAGTTATATTTTACTCTAATTATTATATAGATAATCTCTTACGCACAGATTATACAGATTTAACTATTAATTTACTTATCAAAATTAGCCTCTACCTTAATATTACTAATAAAGGCTTTAATATTTTGTATTTTAAACTAAAAGTTAAAAGTATTGCGGGTTTATAAAATAATCTATTATACTTTCTTCTTTTAACTAATTCTCTATAAATAACTAAGTACTTAAATAAAAATAGCCTAGTTAAGCCTATTCTTAAGTATAATACTATAGTAGTAGGCCTTATAATAATTTATTCTAAAGGTACTTAAGAGTAATAAAGTTACTATTATATTAACTTTAATATTTAAGTTATTAAAGTCTTTAATAGCTTTATTCTTTTTACTCTAAAATAACTTTAATTTTATATAGTAAGTATTTAATTCTACTATAGTAAAGATTACGTTAGTAAGGCTGAGTTTATTAGTAATAGGTATAGAGTAGGGGGTATTTAAGATTTATAAAAATAGAGGGACTTATAGTTTTATAAATCTTAAATACTATTAAAAGTACTTATAGACTAATAAAGGGGTTATTAATATAAACTAATAAGCACTTACCTATACTCTTAAGTTTTATAGTGTACTTAAGTACATAGGAAATCTTAAGTAAATAATAAATAGTATAACAAAAAAAAAAAACTAAGTTAAATAAGTATACAATCAACGGGTCTTTACAGGTATTAAAGTAATACTACTATAGTCTAAAACTATAGTCCTTAGTATAAATGTTATTAATCTCTACTATACTAGTAGTTATATTAAGTCCTTTAGTTTTCTTTTAGGTAAACGCCTTTTAAGTACCCTCTTTAGTTCCTATAAGTTAGCCCTAATTAGAAGTACGCTAGGTATCTTTTACCCGTTACCTCTCCTCTTCCTTCTTTTCTTTCTTAACAAAGATCTTTACTACTAAGTAAATACTAGTACCACTAAGACTTATTAACTTTATAGCCGTAAAACTATCTATAATACCCCTATTAACACAAGTACTAGTATTACTTAAAGTACTATAACAAGCGTTATAAAAAAAGAAAGTAGTATTACACATAGCGGCCCAGTTAATTTTAGACTTATTTTAGTTATTAACCGTACTAGACCCTCCCTTATAAAACTTAATACTCTAGTTAAGTAGAAGAACTAAGTTATATCCCTATTTATTAATAGCGGAGTGTAGTAGTAGGCGCTTTAAGGAGTTAATTCTAAACTTAATAGTTCTAATCTTAATTAGTAGTATATCTTTACTTAGGGAAGTAAGGGTCCTATTAAAGAGTCTTATAGTTATTATTATACTATACTTAATCTATATCTTCTTAAAAATATACTTTAAAGCTATTAAAGTAAATTTAACGTTCTATTTAAGGTTACGCCCGAGATTATTAAAGTATTAGGGGTTTAGTAAGTATACTAGAATACCGGCCTTTATAGCCTTTATATACTTAATATAGACTACTTTATTAACTTTAGTAAGGTCTTTTTTTAATAGTAGTTAGCTAATACTTTATAACTGGGTAAGCTCTGCCTTAAAGACACTACACAAGTTATAAAATAAAACACCTAGTTCTATAAACTTTTTATAGTCTTTAGCCTTAAACGCCTTAACGTACTTATTAGTATAAATAACCTTTAACTTAACTAAGTTAGTAATACTACTTATTAAAAATATAAAGGCTTTATTCTAAAGGTAGTAAAAATACCTCCTTATATTCTAAACGCTTAAAATAATAAGTATTACGGTAATAAACTATATAATATAAGTATTTAGCTACTTAAATACTTAGTATATAAAAAAGCCCGGGTTCTTAAGTAAATACCCCTTATCTATAATCCCTATAAAAAACTTAAACTAAAGTAGGATATTAAACTTAGTTTTTATTCTTACCAAGCTATCCTCATCATCAACTTTACAGTCACTAATATATTTACTATCGTCGTTATCTTTATCATCTTTAACATCGTCAAAATTATTATCTTTATCTATTTTATTACCGTCCTTATTAATAAAAACTATACACTTATTAAGCATTAGCCAATAAATATAGATTAAGTACGTTATTAAAATAATATTATTAAAATTAACTAAGTTATATTTATTAGCCCAGAACTTCTTTATAAACTCTAATAATCCTTTTAAACCCTTTAGTATATTAGCCTTTTAGTAGGTCGGGGCGGTACTTAGTAACTAATAAAAAGTATAAAACTTTAACTTATTACTATAGTAAGTAGTTATTTTATTTAAAGTTTAGTTAAGTATCGAAGTTAGATATAACTAAATTAATAACTAATATTTAGCTTTTAAATTATTAGTATTAACTTTTTTAAATTATTACTTAGTCTTACAATAGGCAAATAAAGTAGTATAGGTCTTTCCCGTTCTATACTTATTAGTAATTATACCTCTATAGACTAGGTAATTTAAGGCTCTATTAACTATATAGTTTAAATTTATATAACTATTAGTACCTAAATACTAGCTTTATTAGTAAGGTAGTTAAGATTTATAAAGCTAATAAGGAGTAATTAAGCAATTAGGATTTATAAAACTAATAAAAAGCAATAAAGTAATTAGGATTTATAAAGCTAATAAAAAGTAATAGAGTAATTAGGATTTATAAAACTAATAAAAAGTAATAAAGTAATTAGAATTTATAAAGTAACTTAGTAAAAGCTACTTTATAAATCTTAAATAAGGCATAAAAAGGTAGACTAACTTATTAATAATTTAGTAAATAAAGAGTTTTAGTTCCCTTTTAGAATAAACTTAAAAGTTATTCTAAATCGGGTTCTTAATATATTTAATTCTTTTATAAATCTTAACTAGATTTTAGTTAAGTAGTACTACACTACTAAGGAAGTTACGAGACACTTTAAAGCGGGCGAGTTTTAAATTAGTATTGTTATTATTAAGTATTAGGTTTTTATCTACCTAATCAGCCTCTTTAGGGTTTATTAAAGCAACTATAGTAGTAGTACTACCTTTTCTTAATAAAATAGCTTAAGTAATAAAACTAGTACAGAGAGAGTTAACTAGCTTAGTATTTATAAGTTTATTAATTTTAATAAATAATTAGGCCTTTATAAATTAATATAGAATAGATATCTCGGCCTTAATTAACTTTATATATAAAATATTATTACTTTTATTTTAGTACTTCTTTTTTTTATTCTAAAACTTTATATATACTTTATAAAGTTTATTAAACTAAACAGTATTTAGTAAAATTTTTTTATACTTATTAAATATACTATCTTTATAAATTAATATATATAGCTTTTTAATCTCCTTATTTTTAATTAAATTCTTATCTAGTAGGTTAAGAAAACGTTAGTAACGTATATCCTTAGTTATAAACTTAGTTTTTTTTATTTCTAAGTAGTAATTAATTATACCTATAGTAGCCTTAAGTTAAATAGTATTTTTAGTAATATAGCGGTCCCTAGATATATTAGTGTTTACTTTTTACTTTTAGTAAGTAGCTTTAGAGTAATAACCTACTTACTTAATTATATTATTATAAATTTATAAATATATCTATAGTACTTTTTTACTTTTTTAGTAATAAAGTAGGTTTATAATTATTATTATAGTATGTACTTAATTTTTATTAAAATAGCTAACTATAAACCTCTAAGTCCTTTTAATTGCAGGGTTTACTTTATAATTAATATACTTATAAAAAATAGTAGAAAAGTAGATTATAAAGTAATAGACTATAAGGGTAAATATTATATTTTAGGAGATATCCTTGTATTATAGTTTATTTACTTTACTTAGTATACATACTTTTTTATTAGTTATTATAAAGATAGATAAGTAGTTATTCTTTATTTTGTTAATTAAGTACTTATTATCTTTAACTAAAAGCGTAATATACTTATAAATAGCGTAGTAATTTAAAGTAGATTTTAAGGACGTATTTTTTAATTTAGATTTAGGCTTAGGCGCAGTAGTGTTAGCCCTTTTACCCTTACTTATAGTAGTATTGGAGTTATTAATAGTTTTAGCTAATTTAGCTTTTTATTTACCCTTTTTACCCTTTATACTCTAAACTTTTATTAAAATAAATATCGCTTTAGGTTTTATAGACTTTATCTTAACTATTAGGGAGGTTCTAGAAGAAGGAGTTTTAATTAAAAGCTTTATTTAAGTATAAATAAACTTCTTAAGGACGTAAGAGACTTAGAGTAGATTAGTATAGGTTACTATAAATTAAGATTTATAAAAAGAGGTATAGAAAGGGGAATTAAGTTTTATAAAGCTGGACTAAAAAGAGGGATTTAGGATTTATAAAAATAGAGTTATAATTAAATTTATAAATTTTAAATAGATTAAAAAGGGACTTACTATTAATATTAAACTAAGTTATTAACTTATTAATTAATTAGAAGTTAAGGTATAGTAGAAGAAGTTTAGTAAAAAACTATTTTAGGGATTTTATGTTTATTAAAACGTAGATACTAGGGAAGTAGTTTAGAAAAGGAGTTTTATTATTTAAATACTCCTATAGTAAAGCTTTGTATTGATCGCTTAGAGTATTAATAGGTACGTACTTAGTATAATTAAAAGGAGTTTAAGGGATATAGTAAATATACTTAATAAAAGGTAGAATTAATGTACTATATTTTTAAATAGAATCTGTAATATTGTTTTTATTATAGGTTTTAGTCTTACTATACTTTTTTATATTAAGTACTTTTATAGGTATATTAGGAATTAGTTTAAAGGTAAAAGAGCGACTCTAGCTAGGGTAGTTACGTTTATTAACGTTTTCTAGTATTACAATTAGTATAGTTAAGGACTAATAGAACAGTAAGTTACTATTAAGTTTAAAATAAGTATTGTCTTCCCTACTAAAGCCTCTATTACTAAATAAGTTATTATTAGAGGTAGGTTAGAGCTTATTAGTAGTGAAGGTATTCTTTTTGCTTTAAGAACGGGCGCTAGTACGGGTTATTTAGTAGCAGCTTTCTACTATTAACTTAATAACTTTAGTTTATAAGACTTTAAGTACTATTTTAATTTTTATGTATTAAGAAGTACTTATTAGGATAGTTTAAAATTTATAAATTAAAGATAAATAATAACTTACTATATAGCTATAGTTAAGAAGTTAAGTTTTATTTTTAAATATTTATAGAAGTATACTAAAGTACTAGGGGCTTAAAAAGTTACGGCTAGTTGTAAATTAAGCTTTATAAAGCTATATATAGTAAGGAAGGAAGGTACTAATTAAGTTTTATAAAATAAATTAAAAAAAAAGGGGGTTAATTAAGCTTTATAAAAAAATAAAGGGGAGTAAGGGTAAGTACTTAAATTTATAAAACTAAAGAATTACTACTAGCTTTGTTAGTTTAGAGTAGTAGGTGTTTATAAGTTTAAAGTTACTACTAAAAAGATTTCTTTATAAAGGGTACTTTAGTAGTTTGTGTACTAGTAGGACTAACTATATTAAGTAGGGGGTAGTTAGTTTTATAAATTTTAAATAAGCTACTTAGGTAGTTAGGTAAAATATAAAGTAGAAAAAATAAAAATAGTTTTAAATTAATATATAGATTTATAAATTTTAAATAAAGTAATTAGTTAGATAGGTAATAGGAGAGTTTAATTAATTATATAGTTATAGATATAGATAAGTAGCTTTATAAATTTTAAATAGTATTAAAGGTATAATATATATTTATTTATTATTTAGTAGAGAGGTATTAGTAAATAGTTAATAGGGATAAGTAGTTAATATTTTATTCTTTAGTATTATAAGTATAGCGGGCTTAGGGAAAGGGTAGTTAGTATAAAATACTATAGTTTAATTTCTAAATAGTAATTATATAGTAGTATTAACCTTTATAAATCTTAATTATAAACTAGGGTTTAATACTTTACTAAAGGTCTTTAAAGTTTAGGTTTTCTGTATTTTTTTTTATTTATTATCTTTAATTTACTTTAATATTTTTACTATATTAACTTAGCTATTAGTAAAAAGTTGGTAAAGTAGGTTTTTAGTCTAGGGTATTAAATTCCCCTCTATTTACTAGTTTAGTATTAGTACTTAGTAGTAATACCTTATACTTATAACTTAAGCGGTATTAGTAAACAATAGTCTATAGCTTAGTAAAGTCCTTACTTACCTTAGGTTTAATTAATATTACGTTTATAAACTTATTAAACTAATCTCCCTTTTTAGTGCTTTAGTTAATATTAAAGCTTAAAGGTTAACCTATAAAGCCTATAACTTTTCTACATTAATTACAACCTTAGTAGTGGCTTAGTTATTAGATAGGCCCTCACTAGTATAACCCTTATACACAGCTTTTAAAAGGGAGTATACTAGCCTATTTAATAATAGTGGAATATAGATATATAGCCTATGTATTATAGTTATACTTATAGCAGTAAATAATCTTAAAAACAATACAAAAAGCACAACTCTAGTCCTTATTTAAGTATTTTATTATAAATACCTAATACTCCTTTATATTATTATTAATTCTACTTTTTATATACTTAAAAAAAATATTAAAAAAGTATAAGAGTAACGCGTATATAGCTAAGGTGAACGTCCCTTCTTAGTAAATATCGCTAAACCTCAAGTACTTAATATACTAAGGCTTATAAATATACTTATCTTTTTTTAAAATAAAGGAGGGGTATTAAGTATTAAGCTCTTTTTAAAGGTATTTATAGTTAAAGTTTAAAAACTAAATAAACTTATAAATCTACTTTTAGTACAACTCTATCTTTAATAACTTCTAGGGGTTATTACCTTTTAAGGCCTTTATAATATAATTACTTTTACTAGTTTTAATAGCCTTTAGGGTAGTTTAGGTATTTTATATAGCCTCCTTTTTAGTAATAAGTATATCGGGCTCTAATATAAGCTATACCTTTAAAAAGGACTTTAATATATATAAAGCTTATATAAGTATTAGTAGGGAATAAAGGTAGTTTAAGGTTTATAAAGGGGGGTTAAGTTTTGTCTTTATAAATCTTAAATAAGTACTAAAATAACTAACTATTTAAGTTAATTTAAATTATAAATTAATTAGTATTAAAGAAGTTAAAATAAGGGATAAAAAACTTCTTTTAATATACTAAAATAATTTTATAATTTATAATAATATAAATACCTTAAAAATAAAGTTTAGAATTACTATATTTCGAGTTATACTTAGTAATTAACTTATTTTATCTCTTACTAGTAAAACTAAAGAGTTTATAAGTATAAAACTTAAATAAGTTACAGTTCTTAAAGTAAAACTATCTAATTTTAATAGACAGAAGTACTCCTTATTTCTATTTAATTTTACTAATATTAAAAGCGTTATATTTATCAACCCTTTCTACTACTTTAACTTCTACATATAACTAGTTATTAGGGTACTTAGTAATTATAAATAGTCTACTAAAGCTTAAGTAGCCTAAATACTTTATTTATTCTAGTATAGTAGAGTTAGTAGTACTAGGCTATTATATAATACTATTAGTAGAAACTATAGTTTTAATAGTTAAATTAGTAAATAGAAGTTAGTAGTTGTTCTATAAAAGGGTAGATATATTAGGTAGGGTAAAAGGTAATTAGGATTTATAAAAGAAAAAGAAGGAGTAGTTAATTACGCAAATTTATAAATATAGGTAGAAGATTATAGTTAGTATTATTAAATATTAAAAACTTAAAGTTAGTACTAAAAAAATTTCTTTAAATAAAGAGCCTTAGTAGTTTATATACTAGTAGATTTAACTATTTTTAGTAGTTACTTAGGGTACTTTATAAATCTTAAATAGCCTAGTAAATTAAGTAGGCTTTTAGTTAAGTAAATATAGTAAAAAGGGTATAGTTATAAATTAATTTTTTTATAAATCTTAAATAACGTTAGAGTACTATATATAAAAAAACTATAGTACTTATTTATATTATTTATAATTCTGTATTAATAAATAGGGGCTTTAGTAAATAGGCTAATAAAGAATATCTAGTAATATACTGTAGTTTAAATAATATAGGGGTTTAATAGGTAGGGGGTAAGGGTGTAGTAAGCTACTTACACCTATAGGTAGACGTTTTTAAAAAAGGGGTATTAATAGAAATAAATAAATAATGGCTTTAGTTGTTTATTTAGTATTATTAGTATGTATTATAATTATAAATAGTTTAAGTCTATAGTTAATTAGTTTATAGTAAAGGTGAGGTTAATTTGTATAGGTTAGACTTTAAAGTGGGTTATAGGGGATTAGTAGTTAAACTTTAAGCAGTTTAGTACTTAAGTAGGGTCTATAACTATTAACTAGTGTAATATACTATATAGTTAGGCCACTTACTATAGTATAGACTAATTACTAAAGTAATATAGAGCTAAGTACCTAGGTAGGCTATACTAAAGTAACCTAGCTAACCCTATAGTACTACTAATATAAGTAATACTTATAATAAATATATAGGCTATTAAGTAATAGTTTACTTAAAGTTTAGTTTTTATAGTAGTTAGGAGTAAAGTCTTTAGTTTACTAGAAATATTAAGTAGAGTCTGGGTTAATTTAGATTTTAAACTAAATACTTTTTTATATTTTAAATTAAGATATAATAGTACAAGGAAAATAATTATAGAATAGCTATTAACTAGTTTAACTTTATATTTATATATAATATTAAATAAACTTTTATAAATATATAAATAGGCTTAGCCTTTAGTTACAGCTTTGTTTATATTACTATAATACTAAATAGGTTGTAAGTAGCTATAATAAAGATTTTATAAAGATATTACCTAGTATAAGTTAAAGAGGCTAAGTAGAATTACCCCCTAAAAGTAACTATTAGGGGAATATTAGTTTAATAACTTATTTTATAGGGACCTTTATAAATCTTAAATAGCTTATTACCTTATTAGTACTTTAGTTATTTATTAATTTAGTATTCCTTTAAACTTTATCTATTAAGCTATTCTTAACTATATAGTATAGCAAATAGGGGATTAAAGTTATTTACCCTTCTCTATAAAACATTATATATATTTCTAGGACTTATATTTCTATTACAGACTTACTTCTTTATTTAAGCTCTTATTCTAAGTTTATATATAGTTTATACCTAAAGCCGCTTCTACTTTTTATTTAGGTACTACAGTTTATAAAGTAGATAGAGAACTTAGTCCTATTTATTATACTAAGTATAATTAAAATCTAAACTATTTTAGTATACTTAAAACGGGCCTTTATAGTTATTACTTACTAGGCTACTATAGTAGTTTAGCCTTTAGTAATATTATTATTAAGTACAGACTTATAGTTACTCCGGAGCTAGGTTATAGGGGGCTTTTAGTCCCTATAAAAAGTCCCGTAAAGGATAAAGAATATATAAGTTTATATTAAATAGAGTATATTTAAGTATTATATTAGTATAACTAAGTAGGGTATCCTCTTAGCTAGGATAGAGTCTTAATTATATAACTAAAAAAGGTAATATTAAAATAGTACTTTAATTTATTCTCTAGATCTTATTAAAGTATTACTTTTACTATTAAAGAACGTTAGGCTTAAAAGTAAATAACTATTTAGGAGTAAACTAGTAACTAATATTTATAATTAGTTTATATTACAAAAAATATAAAATAAGTACTTATATAACTATAGTTTTTATTTTATCCTATTAACTAAATACTAAATATCTTCTACTAACTAAATAGTAGAGTATTTAAGTAAAATTAAGGGTACGTTTGTTCTACTTAACTCTCTTAGTATAAGGCTTAACTTAAGGTTATTCTTAGTATTAAAAACCGTACTAAAAAAAGCCCTTAAAAGTAGAGTATTACTCGGTTTTAAAAGGCCGCTATTCTTAAATAAATATAAAAAAGTAGTATAGTAGTAAAAAAATAAGTATTTATATATTTCTTTAAAGAATAAAAGCTAATTTAAACTATACTAGTACCTACCCCTAATACATTTACTAATAGTAGCACATACATTATACTAAAAGTATTACTAGTTTTAGTCTTTAAATAACGTCTAGGCTTATTTATATAAAGGGCTAAGGAATAGATTGTATAGTATATCCTTCTAAGTAAAGTACTAGAGGTCGTTAAGGGTTCTTTACTTTATCTAGTTAAATCTAGACTTAATAGTAGTTTAGCTATATTCTTAAATATAATATTCTAAGTTAAAGAATATAAAAGTAATCTAGTCTTTATTAATTCTTATTTATTATAAAACTAATTTATTCTTATAAATTATACTTTTAAAAACGGCTTTATAATACTACTAAAGAATAAAATAAAAAGTAGTAGTAAAAATAACTTTTATTTTTATACTCTTATTTATTATTTTTATAAGCTCTATCAAATAGGAAAATAGACTATTAAGAGTATCTTTAATTAGTATAAACTTCTTTTTATTAGTTAATATTTATAGCTCTGGGATACTAAAGTTATATATTATAAATTTATATATATAAAGGGCGTTCTAGTTAATAAGGTATTAAAAAAAGAAACCAAAACCGCACTTATTAATAGTAAATTAAAGCCCTAAGCCTTTTTTTTTTTCTACTATCCTATCAGCCCCTATACTACTAGTATTATTAACTAGTACTGCCCTTAACTTATTATTAATTTAGTAAGAACTAAATAGTATATAGTAGAAGTATAAATTAACTGGGTTAATAAAGGACTTTATAAGGGTAATTATTATAGTATAAAGGAGTATAGTAGTTAGTAGTATTATATTATACTAGTAGTAAATTATAATAAGGTCTATAACGTATATATAGAACCTAATAAAGTAGTAGATAAAGGGCTAGTATGTTTTAAATAGGATGTAGAAAAAGGTGTAGTTACTAATAAATAGTAGTTTATAAAAGGGCCTATTAAAGGGTAGCCTTAGAATAGCCTTTATAAAGGCTAGGTATTTAAACTACTCTTAGTTATATAAAGTAACTAATTTAGCTAAGTAGCTAAAGTACTACTACTCTACTTACTATAAAAAATACTACTCCTTATTAAATTTAATTAAATTAAAAAAAAATCAGTAGGACTTATTTAAAAGTTAATTAAACTTTTTATAAAACGTAATTCTTTTAAACAACTTAAATAATATCTTAACTAGTATACTATTAGTATAGCTACTATAGAGTAACTTGTCTTTAGTATATAGCTTTTTACTAGTAGTATTTATAACCTCTTTATTAATAGTATAACTTTAGAAGTAGTAGAGTTTAAAACTATAAATTAATAATGTAGACTACGTTATTATACTAATAGTATTTTAAAAAAAATTAATGTTATAGAAGTAGTAAAGGCCTCTAGGGATCTTAGCCTACTAGGGGTTCTTAGTATTTAGCTCCTTAGGTATATTTAACTTTATAGAAGTACTTTTTCTAAAGAGTACTTCTTTTACTCTACTATAAAGAAATCTTAATATATTAACTTAGTAGTAGGTACGAATAAGAAGGATAGTAGCGTTTATATAACTTTTAAATAACTACTTTACTACTAAGTTTAAAAGCTATAGACTATTCTTTATAAGTTAGTTTAGTAGGCTAAGGGCCTTATTAATAATTTTACTTTAAGTACTTTAAAAGTTAATAAAATATAATTTTACATCCCCTATACTACTATACTAAACCTTAGTATTTTTTATATTAATAAAAAAAAAGAAGTTTTTTATTATTAAAATATAAGTTTTTATATTATCTACTTTATTAGCTTTTAAATTATATATAATATTATCTATATTATTACAGATCTTAGTACTAAGTCTAGGTAGCTAGGAAGATAGAAAAAAAAAGTTAAACGGGGGTAGTATATAATGTATAGTTAAGTTACTTAAGAACTTAGCCTTATTAAAAATAGTACTATACGTAATTTTAATATAGCTTGTTATTAATTTAAAAAAGCTATTATAAATACTTAGGTTTATAATTTAATTATAAAATATAAAGTACTTATTATTTATTAGTTCTGTAGTACTATTCTATAAACTTACGTAAGACTTTATAGTTTAGTAAAGGCTGGGGAAAAAGATATATATTATTTATAATTAAATAGTTCTAAAGTAAGTATGGGGTATTTTGTAAAGGGCGATATTATTTTATATTTTTATTTATAGGTTTATAATTAGGTATATAATATAGACGTTTAAGTATAGTTTGTGTTTAAGTTAGTAGATAGGTGTATAGTTAATTATATTGTTAAAATTACTAATATTTAAAATAATATTAAAAAAGCTATTAATATTAAACTTTATATAGTAGATTTAAGTAGTTTAGTTATAGTTAATATTAAGGGATACTTATAGATTAGTAGGTATATTAATAGAGCTTAATGTTAATTCTATACTCTTAAGAATATTAGCCTTTAGGAGTAGTATATAAAAAGGGTATTTTTTATAAAGTAAAGTAAGGTTTTTTTAATAATACAGACTAAGGTTTAAAAAGTTCCTTTTTTAATTTTTGTAAATATCTATCTAGGTATAAATACTATATAGTCTATAATAACTATCTTGGTTTAGAATAGAGCTTTATTAACTAAAGGTTAACTAATAGTGTTTCTTTAGTATAAAGTAGTAGTTATATAATATAAAGTTAAGGCGAGTAATAGTAGTAATGCGTTAAGTAAGGCGGTTTTAGTTACTTAAGAGTGGGTTATTAACTTAGTTAGCTATTACTTACTATTTAATATAAGTAAATATATCTTTTAAATTAGTAATAATAATAAAAGGTATAATAGTTAAAAGTCTACTATCGCTAGCTAAGTTGCTATTATCCTCTTTGTCTCTATTAGGAATTAACTGTGTATTACTATTTACTTTGAAACTATTGAGTAAATTGTCCCCCCCTAATAGTAAGTAAAGGCTTTAATAAATAAACCTTAAGTGGGCCTAGTTATTTAAAGAAGGACTAAGGGGTACTATTTTTAGTTAACTTTAGGTATTATTATTTATATTAAGTTTAGGGATTATAAATAAAGTATAATACTTTTGTTTTATAAAACGTTTTTAAGTTAGGTTATTTATTTTTATATATATTTAATCTTTTTTTCTTTTATTTAATTAAATTAATACTTAAAAATAATAGTATATATTATACTATAGATTACTTTATTTTTATAATCTACTATTAACCCCTTTATACTCTATTTATAAACCTAACTAGGCGAGTTTTTTATTAGCTCTTTTTAAATTCTATTATTATATTAAAATAAGGGTTTATTTTAGTTTAAAACTAGACTAAAACTTAAAAGGTATATTTTGTTTTAATAAATACTGTTTTGTTTTAATATAGTATATAGTGGTTTTTAGTTTAAGTACTAGTAGTATTATATAAAGTTTATGTTTTTTAGTATTTACTAGTCTAGTTATAAGATATTATTAGTTTTAGATATTAGTATTTTAAATTATAGTTATTTTTAATATTCCTTATATAGTTAGTAGGGGTTAAAGGGGATTTAAAATTTATAAATATAGTATATATTTAATTTTATAAATCTTAATTAATTAACTATTTAGGTTTTTTTATTCTTATTTATTTACTTTTAGTATTAAAATCTTAATTTAATTGTACTTATTCTGGTTTATAGTAATAATATTACTAAAGAAAGGGAAAAGGATTTAATTTAAAGATACTATTAGTAAGGGGGGGGTATACCCTACCAATAGTCTACTGAGGAAGTAATTATAAAAAACATTAGTATAGTATTTAGTATAAAAGGATCTACCTAAGAGTTATAAGGTATTAGAAATATAAAATAATAAAAAGATCTTTTAATAGCTTATATACGTAATTAAGTATAACCTAAAATAATAATAAAAAAAAGACGTTTATACTATATATATTATAAAGTTAGTAGAAGTATTAAAAAGTCTAAGTTATAAATAAAGAACTGTTTATAAGTTATTATTTAATTTATATTACTTAGTATACTAATAATAGGAATTTAGATAAGTAAGTAAAAGTATTAGTAGTAAAAGGCCAAGGCGAGTTATTAAATAGCTATTAAAATAATACTTAAAATCTTAAATAAGTAACTCTTAATAATACTAATTTAACTAAAGAAAGGGAACTATAGAATAATAAAATAGAAGTGAGTCTTAAGGAGGATAGTATAGGCGACTTAGTTATATAAAATAAGATAATAGTGGGTTAGTAAAATAATAATAATAGGGATATAGATAAAAAACTTAAGGCTAATATAAGTATTTTAGAAATACTAGATACTAAAACTAGGCCTTTAGGTTAATCTTCTTTATAGTAAAAAAGGTTTATTCTATAAAGTTGGAGGGGTTTGTGCTTTATAAAAATACTAGAGACTTTAAAGACTTATATAGAAGAGGAGGATATATTATATACGTTACTAGATTCCTAGACGGTATTATAGGGTATTATAAAGGAACTAGAAGTAAATAATAGATTAAAGATATAAAAGGATAATTACTATTATATTAAGGAGCTTATTTTTTATTATATATTTAGAAAAGTATTTAAATACTAGTTATATAACTTACTAACTAAGTATAATTATAGGAAGAGTTTATACTTAAGTAGTGTAGTACTTAAGGTTAGGATACTTATAGGTAAGTTTAAAAGAAGTTAGAACCTATAGTTAGTTTCTTTTATTATATAATAGGGTTTTATTATAAATAAGGTAGTAGGCACGCGGACAGTAGCTTTTTAGATATAGATATATATTTAGTAGTATAACTTATAGAAGTATTAAATAGAACTAAAGGAGTTTTATAAAAATAGGATAAAAATATTAAGGCTATAGGAGTTTTTAAAAAAAAAAGGATTAACAATAGGGTAGGGGAAGGGGTTAAATAGTTACTTAGTAGTTTATTTCGTAAAGGAGCTTAGTTTAGGTAATAGTAAAAAGTTTATTAATACTATTTACCGGTTTACTGTACTAGGTACGCTAGTTAAGGTACTGGGTTTAGGAGTCTTAGTGTTTTTACTAAAGAATATTAAGTTGTGGTATAAATAGTTAAAAAGGGGGGGTAAGGGTAGTTAAATTAGATTTATAAAAAGGAGGAAGATAGAGTTAATTTATTATATATTAGTAAGAAGGGTACTACTACTAAAAGACCTATATTATAATATATAGAAGAATATTATAAATAGGATTTTGTATAGTTATAAGTTTAAGATAATATAGACTATAGAGTAAATAAGGGATAGAAAGGAAAGGGATAGTATAATAAGATTGCCTTTAGAGGTATTTATAGGAAGTAGTAAAATTAAAGAGGTAGTAAGTAAGGTTAGGTTTAACGGTTAGATAGAGAGTAAATAAGAGGAGGGGTCTTTTAGTCGCTAATAGCGATTAAAAAAGCACAGGCCATTACCATCTTTTAGTCGCTAATAGTGATTAAAAGAGCACGGGCTATTACTATTTTTCAGTTACTAATAGTAATTAAAAAAGCACGGGCTATTACTATCTTTTAGTTGCTAATAGTAATTAAAAAAGTATAAACTATTACTATTTTTTAGTCGCTAATAGCGATTAAAAAAGCACGGGCTATTACTATTTTTTGGTCGCTAATAGTAATTAAAAAAGCACGAGTTATTACTATCTTTCGGTCGCTAATAGCAATTAAAAAAGCACAGGCTATTACTATCTTTTAGTTACTAATAGCAATTAAAAAAGCATAGGCTATTACTATCTTTTAGTTACTAATAGTAATTAAAAGAGTTTAAATAGTAAAATATTCTAAAACCTAAACGTTCCTACCTTAATTAATAAATAAATAATTTAATACTTACTAAATTCTACTTTAGTATAATAAAAAAAGCTAATATTAAAGAATTAAAAAGTAACATTACTATAAACACTTAGCTACTATAAACCAGTTCTATAATACCCACAGGCTACCGCTATAGTAGTTTATTCTATACTTCTTAGCTAATATAGTTAGTAAATATAGTACTCTCTTAAATAAGTATAGTCTATACTTTAAGTAAAAAAGAACCCCTTACTAATACCTTAGTAAGTATTAAACTACTAAATATCTATACCCTAGAAGGGGCACAGCAGTCTAGTTAACTACAGATTATCTCTATTTAATAAGTTATTAACTATCCTAAAAAGGACTTTACTATAAAGCATTACTCTACAGCCTACTACTACTAACTTAGTAAAACTTCTCTACATCTAAGTATTTTACTAGGGACTAGAACTTTCTAGCCCTACTAAGTTATATAAATAGTAACGCCCCCTAGCGTTATATAGAGAGCACCTAACTAAACACCACTTTTCTATTATAGCGCCTAGAACTAGTAGTTAATCTCTATAGTAACTTTTTTAATACCTTTAACCTTAAATTTTAAGGGACTAAAGGATTAATAAACTATACTTTTATAGTTTATATTTATACTAAAAATTAAAATTAAGGGGACTTTTACCCTTTTATTTTACTAAAGATTTTTATTTTCTATAAGCCCCCCTTAAAACACCTACGTTATAGTTTAATAAATATACCACCCTAGCTAAACTCCCTACTTAATAATATCTTTAACCCGGGTCGGCCTATAAAGGACCTTAAAACCAGAAGTTAAATAAAAATCCAGTCCTACTTTATTAAATAAATAAAAAAACAATAAGAGTAGTAGTATTTCACTAGCGCCAAAACTCCTACCTATTCTATACCTCCTATATCTTTTTATAATATTAAACTAAAATTAAACTTAACTATTTATTACTCTTACTATAAAGAATAAAAAGTACTAGTTAGTATAATAAGTAACTAAACTACTATACTAGCCCCCCTAACCTTTATACTATAGGTACTTAAATTAAAAGTAGACTTTTACCTAGAATTAATACGTACTTTAAGCCCTAAAAAGCCAACACCTTTTTACACATTATAACAGCCCCTTTAAGGGGCTCACTACGGAATTACTATAAAGTTTATACTTTAGTTTTTAAAGCCATTAGGCCCCTTAAGCTTCTCTATACTAAGTTATTTCGCCCACAACTACTTATAACTTATAGCTATATTAAACTAACATATAGTAAATAAAGGTCTACTATGTATTTTAAACCCTATTAAGCTATTTAAAGTCTTTTTTCTTTACTAATTCTACTAAGTCTATTCCTTTAACTATAGTTTTACTAAATAGTAAATAGGAATAGTAGGAATCTTATTAATTTATTTATACGCATTACTAATTAAATAACAAGGTATTTAACTACTTTAAAAGAGTTATAGTTACTTCTACTATTTACCCACACTTAGTTAAATTACTTTACTTTAACATTTAAAGCACTAGGCAGAAATCACATTACATTAACACCACTTTCTAGCTATCACAATACTATATTTTAATTAAACAGTCAGATTCCCCTTATCTATACTAGTTCTAAGTTAATTATTAAATATATACTAAACAACTAAAGTCTACTAAAAGTATTAAAACTTAAATACTAAAAGCCTCTAACTAATTACCCAGCTAGTAGCAACCTACTCCTAAACTATCTACCTAAAACTTAACGTACCTAACCCTTAAAACTAATCTTTATTCTAAAGTTATAAATCTATTTTACTAACTTCCCTTATTTATATTATTCTATTAACTAAAAGCTATTTACTTTAAAGACCTATTATAGTTATAAGTATAACTTAATATAAGAATTATTCTTTTCTATAGATTTTTAAGAAACGTTAAGAGCGTACTAGACTTAATAAAAGTACTAGGCTCTTTTAACTATTAAACCCTAGCTTTAAATAAACTAATTTTAGAGTAATAAATTATTAAAAAAAAAAAAGAACTCTACCCAGAGCCCCTACTATTATTTCCGCGTTTAGTTACATTACTATACAAAACCTATATTTAAGTACTAAAATATTAACTAGCTTCTTTTTTACTATATAGAGTATAAGTACCTCTTTAAAACAGAACTTTTTTATAACTTAAAATTAACTAACTTATATTTAACTACTATTTATATAAAACCTTTTTCTACTTTAGTCCTTTAAGTTTTTATTAAAGTATTTACTACTACTACTAAGATCTATACTAGAAACTATTTTACCTAGACTTACGCCCTAGGCTTTATTACTAACCTCTATATTTACCTACTCTTTAGTATATTATTTTTATACTAAAAGTAAGGTATAGGTAAGATACTTAAGTACTATTTATTTTTAGGGCTAGTATATTTAGTAGGTAAGTTATTATATAGTCTTTAGTAAATTCTAACTTCTATAGCCACTATCCTACTATTAAAATATACTAATACCTTTTATAGTATTTAATAAGTGTTTATTTTAGTACCTTAACTTTATGTTTAGTTTATCCTATATCACTAGTTCTACTTACTAAAAATAGCCCACTAGTATTAATATATTTAAATACTTATATTTAATTAAGTAATAAGGGCTTTTTATATATTTAAAGTTTAAAAATAAATAAAGGTAATATAGTGCCTTTAAGTTTTTAATTATTTACTTTACTTTATAAAACTAAGTTTAATACTACTATCCTAAGGGAAACTTTAGTAGAAACTAACTACTAAAAGGTTTAATTAGTTTTTTACTCCTATATGTATATTTAATAATTAATTTATATATTAGAACTACTATAAGCCTCTACTAGAGTTTTTTTTAACTTTACCCTATATATATATAGTTTACTTTTTTTTAGGTTTAATTCTATATACTTTTATTTAAATTTATTTAAGAATATTAGGATTGGTTAATAATATACTAAAGTTTTTACCTGTATTTACTTTTATTACGCGTAGGGGTTTAATACTTAAATACTTATATATAAGGTTAACTCCTTAGTCTGTGTTTTAAAACGGGTTGCTAATAACTATTATACTAGTATCCTTGCGGAGCGCGTACCTTAGTCTACTAAAGGGTATTATATAATAGGCTATAATACTCTCTAAAGGAAGCTATATTCCTAAAGTTTTTATCCTTAATAGTAAACTAATACTAGTTTAAGTTAGTAAAGTGCTTTAGTTATAAGAACTAAGTAATTTACTAGACGTAAGTCTAGTTATAAGTACTTTTTTTTTAATAATTTTATATATTATTTAACTCTTTTTTTAAAGTACTTTTTATTTTTTAATTACTCTACTTATATACTATTAGTTTTTAGTTAGTATTTAGTTTTAAAAAAAATATACTTTTTATTTTAAGTAGTATTTTTAAACTACTTAATTTATTAAAAGAACTTTATATAAGCTTAGTATTTAACTATATAGGGCTTTTACCTTCTATAGTATTCTGTTTTAAAGAATTTAGAAGGTACTATACTAAAAGTATCTTTTATAAATTATAACTTAGACTTGGGGGGCTAGATTTTAAATTTAAGCTATTACTACTTTATTCGCTGTTACTAAAGTAATCCCTATTAATTTCTTTTTTTTTATTTATTAATATACTTAAGTTTAGTAGGTATTCTTACTTAATTTAAAGTTAACTTTAATAAATTAAGGGGGTTTTATAGTAGGAGTCTTTTTAGATCTTAGTATAAAGTAGTATACTACTATATAAAGGAGGCTTTAAGAGGGTCTGCTACTATATTTTAGAGTCTATAGAAGCTATAGGGCCTTAATATTAAGTAGTACTTAAGGGTTAAAATAATACTTAAATAGATATACTTACTAAAATACTAGTAGGTGTAATATGTATTTAAAAATTTAATAATTTACTAAATTCTATAATTTATATTACTTATTATATTTTACTACGTTCTTTATTAATACTAAAACTAAGAAATTTATTATTAAAAGTTTTAATTATTTACTTATACTACTTAAAAAAGATATTATTATAATAGAGTTTAATAGTCTGCTAGTAAGTAGGGTGCGCTAAAAAGGCGGCTTTAGGTACTAGAGCTAGACTTTAGCTATTTATTAAAGTAATATTTAAAGTATATTTATAAAGAGTTATAAGGAGTAGTAATTTGATAATAATTCTTTTATTAGTTTACTAATAGAGACTTTATTATAACTTTTACTTCTTTTAAATAACTAAGTTTAAATAACTTTTTAGCTTTAAGTAGTAGTTACTTACTTTTTTAAGTTAGTTTAAAAGCCTTACTAATTTATTTAATTAGTAGTAGTAATAGGTAGTGTATATAAAGAGTAGGAACGTAATTAATATAAATTAATAATTTATACTTATTAGGGATTCTTTATTAAAAAGTAATAATTATAATACTTTATTTTTAATATAATAGAGTTTAATAAAATTACCCGGACTTTTTAGCTAAAGGAGTACTTATTAGTTTTATTAGTATAATGCGTATATAGTTTAGAATATCTAAGGGTATTATAGATCTGTTATTGTTTTAAACTTTTGTTACTTTAAGTTAATAGTCCCTTTAAAAAGCCAGTATACTACTAAAGTAATATAGGCTATTTAGTAGGTTAAAGTTTTATTTATTATTATAATTAAGTAAATAAATTACTCTACTAACTAAAAACAGCTATATACTACTACTTATAAAATTAAAAAAGAGCTTTTAATTTATTAATTTTTATTATATTTAAACCTAGTAAGTTTTTTTGTATTAAGTTAAATTAAGCTATAGACTTTTTTTTTAAGTTCTTTTTACTTTTTTAGGTAAGTATAAACTTTATTTTAAGTAGACTAGCTAGAGCTGCTTATCTATCTCTATTAAGTCTTTAGACTTTTCCCCTATATATAAAGTAAATAGGGGCTTAGTTATAAGTAGTTTTATAAGTAAATACGTTTTTTTTATACTAGTAGCTATTATACTACTACTATATAGTTCTTTTTAAACTATACTTAGGAGTATTTACTTTTAAAGGGTTTTTTATAATTTAGGGGTATTACTACTATAAGTAGTAATTAGTAAATTATTAAACTTCTTACTAGACCCTTTATAGACTTACTATTTAGGGTAAAGTAAAATAGCTACTATTTACTCCTAGTAGTACCCTTTTATTAATTTCTTTAAATTTTAGCTTTATAACTATACTCTTTTTAGAATTTAAGTACTTTAATTTTTTATAAAGTACTAAATAAGTTAAAAAATAATATTATTTAATCCCTAGTTAGTATAGTTTATAGTTAAAACTATAATAGTATTTAATTATCTTTAATTCCCTAACTTTTATTTTTAATAAATAAAAACATCTTTAGTAAATACTTTTATAGTAGTTAGTTTTTAATAAATTTAAGAATTTTACTTTTAATAATTAAATATTAATACTTTTAACTATTTTTATTAATTATTATAGTAGTTCTAGAAACTAATAAAATAGAACTATATGTTTTATTTTATTATTTTATACTAATATATTTAAGTATAAACCTACTTAAAGTACTTTAATTTTTTTAAAGTAAAAGTCCTATTTCTTTAGTATACTTAGTAAAGGGTATATAGTTTTATAAAAAGAAAGGCCTAGCTAGACTAGTGTATATAGTAAAGTAGACTAGCTAATTAGGCCTAAGGTTTTACTATAAGCTTTTTAATTATAATAACTTTAATATATACTATTAAAGTTAGAATTACTATAGTTACTAGTACTAAACTTACTTTTTAATTATTTTTTATTAAGGGATTTAAATTATATTTATTTTAATTATAAAACTTAAAAGAGTCCTATATTAGTATTTATTATTACTACCTCTCTAAGTCGGGATTAGGTAATTTACGCACCTACTACCTTTTTTAAATATAGTAGTTGTTTTTTAAGTTCTTTTTCTAAAGTTAAGTCTTAACCCTTTATTACTTATTATAACTATACTAAAATACTACTTTAGTATTAAAAGTTAATAGGGAAGAAATTTAAATAAACTATTACTAGTATAAAGCTATATAATTTAAGAAGTTATTATAAATTACTAATAAGTTCTAAAGGGTATTAGTTTTTAATTTAATAAATATATTCCTTTTAAAGTTAGGATTTTTAGTATATATTAACTCTAGAATTACTATAGTTATTTAAGTAATAAAGTACTATTAAATAAATAATAACTTATATAATAAGTTATTTATAGTTTTACTATATAATTACTTATACTTAAATATATATAACTTAATTTTTAAAATAAGTATATAACTACTAGTAGAATTAACTAAGTAACTATTATCTATCTATAAGGGTACTTAGGGCTATTAGTAATACTTAATAGAGTTTAGTTATTAATTTTATTTATAGTACTTAGGAGGTACCCTTATACTACTCGCACCCACTAGAGTAGACTACTAACTAGGTCTATAGTACTTTAGGGACTTTTACTTTCTTTATTTAAATTTCCTAGGACTATTATTTACCACACTATACCTCTAGAGGGGTTACGTAGTTTAGGCGCCTATAGAAGAGAGACTTACTCTAGCACTTTAGCTATTTAGTATTTAATACTAAGAGTTTTTCCCTTATTACTTAGTATAGGTTTAACTAGCAGCTAGTTATTTATAAAGCCTATTTAACTAAACTATAGGAGTATAAGGCCCTAAAGTCCTATTTAGTATCCCTAGTTTAGTAGTTTACTTAAGTAGCCTCTTCTATAGGGGGTAACTATTACTATAAACTCTTTTAAACTAAAGTTACTAAGGCCTTAAGAAATTACTAAGGAAATACTATATAGTAGTTTAAAAAATATAGAACGTTTTGCACTATATTACTATAGTATACACCCTACTATAAACTACTATAGTAGTTATTATAGAAAGAGTTAAGCCTATACATCACCTATAGATACCGCCTACTCCCTTCTTATAGGCCTACTAATACTTTTTAAGCCCTAAATTTATTATACTAAATTTTTTTTTAATTTTTTATTTTTTAAAAAAAAGATTTATATAGAAAAATAAAAAAATTAATTTATAATATATAAATACTTATAATAGCCTATACCTACCCTAAGTACTAACTTTATACTCCCTATAGTACTTAATAGCCTTAGGCAGCTACTAAGTACATACTAAAACGGGTTTTAGAGTACTTAAGAGTAAGTTTTCTATACTTAAGGGTAAGTTTAAGAGTTATTTTAGGGTAAGTTTTTTATACTTAAGGGTAAGTTTAAGAACTACTTTAGAGTAAGTTTTTTATACTTAAGGGTAAGTTTAAAAAGTACTTTAGAGTAAGTTTTTTATACTTAAGGGTAAGTTTAAAAGCTACTTTAAAGTAAGTTTTAGCTACTTAAAAGTAAGTTTAAAAGTCACTTTAAAGTAAGTTTTCTATACTTAAAAGTAAATTTAAAAGTTACTTTAAAATAAGTTTTTTATATATAAAAATATATTTAAAAACTACTTTATAATAAATTTCTTTTACTTAAAAGTAAAGTTAAAAACTACTTTAAAATAGATTTTTTATACTTTATAGTAAATAAAACTTAAAAATAAATAAAAAAGTATTCTATAATATAAAATATAGTAAAATATTATATACTTACTTAAAAATAAAACTTAAACCTACTTTACTATTAAATAACTTATCCTATTTTTAAAAAAAATAACTTTTTTTTTATAAAACTAAATATTCTTTTTAACTTTATACTCCTTTATTTAGTATTTTACTTAAATTTTATTTTTTAATTAAATACCTTTTTACTTTAGGGTAGGTTTTTTATACTTAAGGGTAAGTTTAGGAGTTACTTTAGAGTAGGTTTCCCGTACTTAAGGGTAGGTTTTAGTTACTTTAGAGTAAGTTTAGGAGCCACTTTAGGGTAGGTTTTAGCTACTTTAAGGTAAGTTTAGGAGCCACTTTAGGGTAGGTTTCCTATACTTAAGAGTAAGTTTAGGAGTTACTTTAGGGTAAGTTTTAACTACTTTAGAGTAAGTTTAGGAGTTACTTTAGGGTAGGTTTTAGCTACTTTAAAATAAGTTTAAAAGCTACTTTAGAGTAGATTTTCTATACTTAAGGGTAAGTTTAAAAGTTACTTTAAAGTAAGTTTTAACTACTTTAAAGTAAGTTTAAGAGTTACTTTAAAGTAAGTTTTAACTACTTTAGAGTAAGTTTAGAAGTTACTTTAGAGTAAGTTTTAGCTACCTTAGGGTAAGTTTAAAAGCTACTTTAGGGTAAGTTTAGGAGCTACTTTAGAGTAGGTTTAAAAACTACTTTAGAGTAGGTTTTCTATACTTAAAAGTAAGTTTAGGAACTACTTAAGAGTAAGTTTTTTATAACTAAGTATACTTTAAAGTAAGTTTAAAAACTACTTAGTAGTAAGTTCTATATAACTTAAGGTACTTTAAAAAAGGCTTTTTAGTATTAGCTATTTTAAACTAGCGCCCTTTTTAGAGGGGGGTTTTACTTACTAGTAGGGCCTTTTTCTCTATTTCCCTACTTTTTCTAGTATTACTGTACTCTATTTTAGTAGTAGTTTACGTTTTATAATACCTTGCGTTCTTATAGTACTAAACTACTAAGTTTATAAAGAAATTAAAGTAAAAAAGGACTTACCTTTAGTAAATTATAATAATAAAGCTACTCTACTACTTATAAAACCCTTTTATATATCTAAGTCGTTTATAAAAGATTTAACTCTACTTATACTAAAATTATAATTTATAAAATACTACTACTTACTTTAAAAGTAGTAAAGGAATTACTTATTAAAATACTAAGTTAAAGTTTATTTATATTTATTTATATATACAGAAGGTATTGTTACGTTTTAGTATAGATTTTAACTTAAAGGCGTTTAGCTATTATTTAGTAGATAGTAGCGTTGTAGTACTACTTAGTTAGATAGCTATAAAAACTAATTATTTAAATAAGTAGTTTTTTTTATACTAAACTTAATTACTATTATAATAAAGTTATTAGTAAAGTAAAACTAATCTATTTTATAATAGTTTAAACCTAACTTACGTTCTTTATTAATAAATAAATAATTTAATACTTACTAAATTCTACTTTAGTATAATAAAAAAAGCTAATATTAAAGAATTAAAAAGTAACGTTACTATAAATACTTAGCTACTATAAGTTAGTTTTATAATACCTATAAGCTACTGCTATAGTAGTCTACTCTATACTTCTTAACTAACACAGCTGGTAAATATAATACTCTTTTAAGTAGGTGTAGTCCGTACTTTAAGTAAAAAAGAACCCCTTATTAACACCTTAGTAAGTATTAAACCACTAAATATTTATACCCTAAAAAGGGCGTAGTAGTTTAATTAACTATAGATTATCTTTATTTAATAAGTTATTAACCGCCCTAAAAAGGACTTTACTATAAAGCGTTACTTTATAGTTTATTACTACTAACTTAGTAAAACTTCTTTATATTTAAGTATTTTACTAGGAGCTAGAACTTTTTAACTCTATTAAGTTATATAAATAGTAACGCTCCCTAGTATTATATAGGGGGCGCCTAACTAAACGCCGCTTTTTTATTATAGCGCCTAGAACTAGTAGTTAATTTCTATAGTAACTTTTTTAGTACTTTTAGTTTTAAATTTTAAAGAACTAAAGGATTAATAGACTATACTTTTATAGTTTATATTTATACTAAAAATTAAAATTAAAAAGACTTTTACTCTTTTATTCTACTAAAGATTTTTATTTTTTATAAGTCCCTTTTAAAATACTTATATTATAGTTTAATAAATATACCGCCTTAGTTAAACTCTCTACTTAATAATGTTTTTAACCCGAGTTAGTCTATAAAGGACCTTAAAACTAAAAGTTAAATAAAAATCCAGCCCTACTTTATTAAATAAGTAAAAAAACAATAAAAGTAGTGGTATTTTACTAGTACTAAAGCTTTTACTTATTCTATACTTTTTATATTTTTTTATAATATTAAATTAAAGTTAAGTTTAACTATTTATTACTTTTACTATAAGGAGTAAAAAGCACTAGTTAGTATAATAGGTAGTTAAGCTACTACGCTAGCCCCTCTAACCTTTATACTATAAGTACTTAAATTAAGAGTAGACTTTTGCCCGGGATTAGTATATACTTTAAGCTCTAAAGGACTAATACCTTTCTATGCGTTATAACAGCCCCTTTAAGGGACTTACTATAGAATTACTATAGAGCTTATACTCTAGTTTTTAGGGCTATTAGGCCCCTTAGGCTTTTCTGTACTAAGTTATTTTACCTATAGCTACTTATAACTCGCAGCTATATTAAACTAATATATAGTAAATAAAGGCCTACTACGTATTTTAGACTTTATTAAGCTATTTAGAGTCTTTTTTCCTTATTAATTCTACTAAGCCCGTTCCTTTAGCTATAGTTTTACTAAATAGTAAATAGGAATAGTAGGAATTTTATTAATTTATTTATACGCGTTACTAATTAAATAATAAAGTATTTAGTTATTTTAAAAGAGTTATAGTTACTTTTGCTGTTTATCCGTACTTAGTTAAATTACTTTACTTTAATATTTAAAGTACTAAGTAGAAATTATATTATATTAATACTACTTTTTAGTTATTATAATACTATATTTTAATTAAATAGTTAAATTCCCTTTATCTATATTAGTTTTAAGTTAGTTATTAAATATATACTAAACGGCTAAAGTTTACTAAGAGCATTAGAACTTAAATACTAAAAGCCTTTAGTTAGTTACCCGGCTAGTAGCGACCTATTCCTAAGCTATTTATTTAAAGCTTAATATACCTAACCCTTAAAGTTAATCCTTATTCTAAAGTTATAGATCTATTTTACTAACTTCCTTTATTTATATTATTTTATTAACTAAAGGCTATTTACTTTAAAAACCTACTATAGTTATAAGTACAACCTAGTATAAGAATTATTCCTTTTTATAGATTTTTAAGGAATATTAAGAGTATACTAAACTTAATAAAAGTACTAGGCTCTTTTAACTATTAAACCCTAGCTTTAAATAAACTAATTTTAGAGTAATAGATTATTAAAAAAAAAAGAGAACTCTACCTAGGGCCCCTACTATTGTCTCTATATTTAGTTACGTTACTATATAAAAGCTATATTTAAGTACTAAAATATTAACTAACTTCCCTTTTACTATATAGAGTATAAGTACCCCTTTAAAATAAAACTTCTTTATAGTTTAAAATTAATTAACCTATATTTAACTACTATTTATATAGAACCTTTTTCTACTTTAGTCCTTTAAGTTTTTATTAAAGTATTTATTACTACTACTAAAATTTATACTAAAGGCTGTTTTACCCGGACTTACACTCTAGGCTTCGTTACTAACCTCTACGTCTACCTACTCCTTAGTATATTATTTCTATACTAAGGGTAAGGTATAAGTAAGATACTTAAGTATTATTGATTTTTAAAGTTAGTATATTTAGTAAGTAAGTTATTATATAGTTCTTAATAGATTCTAACTTTTATAGCTACTGTTCTACTATTAAAATATACTAATACCTTTTATAGTATTTAATAAGTATTTACTTTAGTACTTTAACCTTATATTTAGTTTATTCTATATTATTAGTTTTATTTACTAAAAATAGCCTATTAGTGTTAATATATTTAAATACTTACGTTTAGCTAAGTAATAAGAACTTTTTATATATTTAAAGTTTAAAAATAAATAAAGGTAATATAGTGCCCCCGAGTCTTTAATTATTTACTTTACTTTATAAAACTAAATTTAATACTATTATTTTAAAAGAAACTTTAGTAAAAACTAATTACTAAAAGGTTTAATTAGTCTTTTACCCTTATGTATATATTTAATAATCAATTTATATATTAAAACTACTATGAGTCTCTACTAGAGTTTTTTTCAACTTTACTCTATATATATATAGTTTACCTTTTTTTAGGTCTAACTCTATATACTCTTACTTAAATCTATTTAAAAATATTAAAATTAATTAATAATATACTAAAGCTTTTACTTATATTTACTTTTATTATACATAGGGGTTTAATATTTAAATACTTATATATAAGGTTAATTCTTTAGTTTGTATTTTAAAATAGGTTATTAATAACTATTACGCTAGTATCCTTGTAGAGTACGTACCTTAGTCCGCTAAAGGGTATTGTATAATAAGCTATAATACTCTTTAAAAAAAGCTATATTTCTAAAGCTTTTATTTTTAATAGTAAGTTAATACTAGTTTAAGTTAGTAAAGTGCCCTAGCTATAAAAGCTGGGTGATTTATTAGACGTAAGTTTAGTTATAAGTGCTTTTTTTTTAATAATTCTATATACTATTTAACCTTTTTTTTAAAGTACTTTTTATTTTTTAATTACTTTATTTATATACTATTAGTCTTTAGTTAGTATTTAACTTTAAAAGAAATATACTTTTTATTTTAAGTAGTATTTTTAAACTACTTAACTTATTAAAAGAGCTTTATATAGACTTAGTATTTAACTATATAGAGCTCTTACCCTCTATAGTATTCTGTTTTAAAGAACTTAAAAGGTACTGTGCTAAAAGTATCCTTTATAAATTATAACTTAGACTTAGGGGACTAAATTTTAAATTTAAGTTATTACTACTTTATTTACTATTACTAAAGTAATCCCTATTAGTTTTTTTTTTTTTACTTATTAATATACTTAAGTTTAGTAAGTATTTTTACTTAATTTAAAGTTAACTTTAATAAATTAAGGGGGTTTTATAGTAAAAGTCCCTTTAGATTCTAGTACAAAGTAGTATACTACTATATAAAAGAGGCTCTAGGAGGGTCTACTACTGTATTTTAGAGTCTATAGAAGCTATAGGGCCCTAATACTAAGTAGTACTTAAGGGTTAAAATAATACTTAAATAAGTATACTTATTAAAATACTAGTAGGTATAATGTGTATTTAAAAATTTAATAATTTACTAAATTCTATAATTTATATTACTTATTATATTTTACTATATTTTTTATTAATACTAAAACTAAAAAATCTATTATTAAAAGTTTTAATTATTTATTTATACTACTTAAAAGAGACGTTATTATAATAGAGTTTAGTAGTTTGCTAGTAAGTAGGGTGTATTGAAAAAGTAGCTTTAGGTACTAAAGTTAGGCTTTAGCTACCTACTAAGGTAACGTTTAAAGTATATTTATAAAGGGTTATAAAAAATAGTAACTTAATAATAATCCTTCTACTAGTTTACTAATAAAGACTTTATTATAATTTTTACTTTTTTTAAATAACTAAGTTTAAATAACTTTCTAGCTCTAAGTAGTAGTTACTTACTTTTTTAAGTTAGTTTAAAAGCCTTATTAAGCTATTTAATTAGTAGTAGTAATAGGTAGTGTGTATAAAGGGTAGGGATGTAATTAACATAAGTTAATAACTTATACTTACTAAGGATTCTTTATTAAAAAGTAATAATTATAATACTTTATTTTTAGTATAATAGAGTTTAATAAAATTACTTAGACTTTTTAGTTAAAGGAGTACTTATTAGCTTTATTAGTATAATATATATATAACCTAGAATATCTAAAAGTATTATAGACTTATTATTACTTTAAACTTTTATTAACTTAAGTTAATAGTTCTTTTAAAAAGCTAGTATACTATTAAAGTAATACAGACTATTTAATAAGTTAAGGTTTTGTTTATTATTATAATTAAATAGATAAATTACTCTACTAACTAAGAACGGCTATATACTACTACTTATAAAATTAAAAAAAAGCTTTTAATTTATTAATTTTTATTATATTTAAACTTAGTAAGTTTTTCTATATTAAGTTAAATTAAGCTATAGGCTCCTTTTTTAGGTTCTTTTTACTCTTTTAAGTAGGTATAAACTCTATTTTAAGTAGACTAGTTAAAGTCGCTTACTTATTTCTATTAAGTCTCTAGACTTTTTCTCTATACATAAAGTAGGTAGGGGCTTAGTTATAAGTAGCTTTATAAATAGATACGTTTTCTCCGTACTAGTAGCTATTATACTACTACTATATAGTTTCTTTTAAGTTATACTTAAGAGTATTTACCTTTAAAGGGTTTCCTATAATTTAGAAGTATTACTACTATAAATAGTAACTAGTAAATTATTAGGCTTCCTACTAAACCCTTTATAGACTTACTATCTAAAGTAGAGTGAAATAGTTACTATTTATCCCTAGGAGTGCCCTTTTATTAATTTCTTTAAGTTTTAGCCTTATAACTATACTCCCCCTAGAGCCTAAGTACTTTAATTTTTTGTAAAGTACTAAATAAGTTAAAAAATAATATTATTTAATTCCTAGTTAGTATAGTTTATAGTTAAAACTATAATAGTATTTAATTATCTTTAATCCCTTAACTTTTATTTTTAATAAATAAAAATATTTTTAGTAAATACTTTTATAGTAGTTAGTTTTTAATAAATTTAAGAATTTTACTTTTAATAATTAAATACTAATACCCTTAACTATTTTTATTAATTATTATAGTAGTTTTAGAAACTAATAAAATAAAACTATATATTTTATTCTATTATTCTATACTAATATATTTAAGTATAGGCCTGCCTAGAGTACTTTAATTTTTTTAAAGTAAAAGTCTTGTTTTTCTAGTATACTTAGTAAAAGGTATATAGTTCTATAAAGGAAAAGGCCCAGCCGGACTAGTATACATAGTAAAGTAAACTAATTAACTAAGCCTAAAGTTCTACTATAAGCTTTTTAACTATAATAACTTTAATATATACTATTAAAGCTAGAATTACTACAGTTATTAGTACTAAACTTACTCTTTAATTATTCTTTATTAAGGGATTTAAATTATACTTATTTTAATTATAAAACTTAAAAAAGCCCTATATTAGTATTTATTATTACTACTTTTCTAAGTTAGAATTAGGTAATTTATGTACCTACTACCTTTTTTAGATATAGTAGTTGTTTTTTAGGCTCCTTTTTTAGAGTTAAGCTTTAACCCTTTATTACTTATTATAACTATACTAAAATACTACTTTAGTATTAAAAGTTAATAAAAAAGAAATTTAAATAAACTATTACTAGTATAAAGCTATATAATTTAAAAAGTTATTATAAATTACTAATAAGTCCTAAAGGGTATTAGTTTTTAATTTAATAAATATATCCCTTTTAAAGTCGGGATTTTTAGTATATATTAACTTTAGAATTACTATAGTTATTTAAGTAGTAAAGTACTATTAAATAAATAATAACTTATATAATAAGCTATTTATAGTTTTACTATATAATTACTTATACTTAAATATATATAGTTTAATTTTTAAAATAAGTATATAATTACTAGTAGAATTAACTAAGTAACTATTATTTACTTATAAGGATACTTAGAGCTACTAGTAGTATTTAATAGAGTTTAGTTACTAATTTTGCTTATAGCACTTAGGGAGTACCTTTATGCTATTTGCGCCTACTAAAGTGGACTACTAGCTAGGTCTATAGCGCCCTAGGGGCTTTTACTTTCCTCGTCTAAATTTCCTAGGACTACTGTCTACTATACTGTGCCCCTAGGGGGGTTGTGTGGCTTAGGTACCTGTAGAGAAGAGACTTGCCTTAGTACTTTAGCTATTTAGTATCTAATACTAGGAGTTTTTCCCCTATTACTTAGTATAGGTCTAACTAGTAGTTAGTTATTTATAGAGTCTATTTAGCTAAACTATAGAAGTATAAGGCCCTAAAGTTCTACTTAGTATTCTTAGTTTAGTAGTCTACTTAAGCAGCTTCTTTTATAAAAAGTAACTACTACTATAAACTCCCCTAAATTAAAGCTACTAAAGCTTTAAGAAATTACTAAAGAGATACTATATAGTAGTTTAAAAAATATAAAATATTTTATACTATATTACTATAGTATATACTTTACTATAAACTACTATAGTAGTTATTATAAAGGGAGTTAAGTTTATATATTATTTATAAGTACTATTTATTCTTTTTTTATAAACCTACTAATACTTTTTAAACTTTAAATCTATTATACTAAATTTTTCTTTAATTTTTTATTTTTTAAAAAAAAGATTTATATAAAAAAATAAAAAAATCAACTTATAATATATAAATACTTATAATAACCCGTACCTACTTTAAGTACTAGCTCTATACCCCCTATAGTACTTAATAGCTTTAAGTAGCTACTAAGTATATACTAAAACGGGTTTTAAAGTACTTAAGGGTAGGTTTAAAAGCTACTTTAAAGTAAATTTCCTATACTTAAGGGTAAATTTAAGAGTTACTTTAGAATAAACTTTCTATACTTAAAAGTAAATTTAAAAGTTACTTTAAAGTAGGTTTTTTATACTTAAGGGTAAATTTAAAAGCTACTTTAAAGTAAGTTTTCTATACTTAAGAGTAAGTTTAGGAGCTACTTAAGAGTAAATTTAAGAGTTACTTTAGAGTAAGTTTAAGAGCTACTTTAAAGTAAGTTTTCTATACTTAAAGATAAGTTTAAGAGTTACTTTAGAGTAAGTTTTTTATACTTAAGGGTAAGTTTAAAAACTACTTTAAAGTAAGTTTCTTATACTTAAGAGTAAGTTTAAGAGTTACTTTAGAGTAAGTTTTCTATACTTAAGAGTAAGTTTTTTATACTTAAGAGTAAGTTTTTTATACTTAAGAGTAAGTTTAAAAGTTACTTTAGAGTAAGTTTTTTATACTTAAGGGTAAGTTTTTTATACTTAAAAGTAAGTTTTTTATACTTAAAGATAAGTTTAAGAGTTACTTTAAAGTAAGTTTTTTATACTTAAGAGTAAGTTTTTTATACTTAAGGGTAAGTTTTTTATACTTAAAAGTAAATTTAAAAGTTACTTTAAAGTAAATTTTCTATATTTAAAAGTAAGTTTTTTATACTTAAGGGTAAGTTTTTTATACTTAGGAGTAAATTTAAAAGTTACTTTAAAGTAAGTTTTCTATACTTAAAAGTAAGTTTAAAAACTACTTTAAAATAAGTTTTCTATACTTAAAAGTAAGTTTAAAAGTTACTTTAAAGTAAATTTTTTATACTTAAAAATAAATTCTTTATATTTAAAAATAAATTTAAAAGTCACTTTAAAGTAAGTTTTTTTATACTTAAAAGTAAATTTAAAAACTTCTTTAATATAAGTTTTTAATACTAAGTAATAAATAAAACTTTAAAGTAAATAAAAAAGTACTATATAATATAAAGTATATAAAAATATTATATAACTATTTAAAAGTAAAACTTAAACCTACTTTACTACTAAGTAACTTATTTTATTCTTAAAAAAAATAACTTTTTTTTTATAAAACTAAATATTCTTTTTAACTTTATACTCCTTTATTTAGTATTTTACTTAGATTTTATTTTTTAATTAAATACTTTTTTACTTTAGGGTAGGTTTCCTGTACTTAAGTGTAAGTTTAGGTCACTTTAGGGTAAGTTTTAGAGTTGCTTTAGAGTAGGTTTCCCGTACTTAAGGGTAAGTTTTTTATACTTAAGAGTAAGTTTAGAAGCTACTTTAGAGTAAGTTTAAGAGCTACTTAAGGGTAAGTTTAAAAACTACTTTAAAGTAAGTTTAAAAGTTACTTTAGAGTAAGCTTTTTATACTTAAGAGTAAGTTTTTTATACTTAAAAGTAAGTTTTTTATACTTAAAAGTAAGTTTAAAAATTACTTTAAAATAAGTTTTTTATACTTAAGAGTAAGTTTTTTATACTTAAGGGTAAGTTTTTTATATTTAAGAGTATATTTAAAAGTTACTTTAAAGTAAGTTTTAAAGTTACTTTAAAGTAGGTTTTTTATAACTAAATATACTTTAAAGTAAGTTTAAAAACTACTTAATAATAAGTTTTATATAACTTAAAGTACTTTAAAGTAGATTTTTAGTATTAATTATTTTAAACTAATACTCTTTAAGGGGTTTTATTTATTAATAAGGCTTTTTTATATTTTTTTATTCTTTTAGTATTATTATATTTCATTTTTATAGTAGTTTATATTTTATAATACTTTATATTTTTATAGTATTAAGTTACTAAGTTTATAAAGAAATTAAAGTAAAAAAAGGTTTATTTTTAGTAAATTATAATAATAAAGCTACTTTACTATTTATAAAACCCTTTTATATATTTAAATTATTTATAAAGAATTAAACTTTATTTATATTAAAATTATAATTTATAAAATACTACCATTTACTTTAAAAGTAGTAGAGAAATTACTTATTAAAATACTAAGTTAAAGTTTATTTATATTTATTTATATATATAAGAAGTATTATTATATTTTAGTATTTATAGTTTTTTAAGTAGTATTTTATACGGATATTTTTATAAGTTATTTTAAAAAGAATATACTATAGCTATATATTATTAAATAGTATAATAAATAAAAGTATTTAATAGGGTATATTTAGTAGGTTTAACCCCCTTTAGTTTTTAATACTTCTACTTACTTACTCTTCCTACTATAGCGGTAGACATAGATGTAGATATAAACGTACTAGTAATAATAATAATACTATTACTAATAAGTAGTAGGTTTAATTAATATATTAAAATAAACCTTTGCTTTTATAAACCTTTAGTTAGATTACGGGCGCTGTGATATACTATAGGGCCTAACGAGCCTTAGTAGTATTTACAATTAAAAAAAAAGGTACTACTACTATAAGTAAGGCTTTTATTAATTCTTTTTATTTTTTATATATATATAATAATAACCTAGAAGTACTTTATTAAGTAAACCACTTACCATAATATTTAAAGAAAAGATCCTTGTTTTGTTTACTTAGTACTAAAATATATACTAAAATATAACTCTATAGATATTAACTAACTATATAAGTTATAACGAGTACTTTATAGTTAAGGGGGTTAATATAATTAACTTAACCTGTGATTAGTAGGAATTTTCTGACGATAATAAGGTAAAGTTTATTATTACTAGAATCTACTACTATAAAACTATTAATAATAGCTGTGATATTTAAACAACTATAAATAACTTACGCTAGGGGAATTAAGATAATATAAAAATTCTAAATACTAAGGATAACTATAAGTACTTTAACTAGTTAAAGGACGCGGCTGCTAGAGTTTTATTAGCTTAAATAGCTACTAATATTAGTATATTTAGTAAGGCCTGTGTGAATGTTAAGATAGATACTAATAATAGTAAAGAATAGTTAAACTAGCTATAGTTATATAGTTTATAAAGGAAGGGACGGTTTAGTCTAGATTAGATTTAATAGGTTTAGAGGGATAGTTTAGAAAGGCGTTAGTAGTTTTAGTGGTGTTAATAGTGTTAATAGCGTAATTAGTAGTTTGCTTTGAAATTAATTAAAAATACCTATTACTTTAAATTTATAGAAGTTGTGTTATAGTAAGTGAATTTAAGTGTTGTTTGTTGTTATTAACTAATGACAAAAAAGATTAATAAGGTAGGTAGTTAAATAGCTATTCCCTAGAGTACATAGCCTATAGGCCGTTAGTTACTCTAAAGGGAGTTATTATATTTTAATATAGATTTTAACTTAGAGGTATTTAATTATTATTTAGTATATAGTAGTATTATAATACTATTTAGCTAAATAGTTATAAAAGTTAATTATTTAAATAAGTAGTTTTTTTTATATTAAACTTAATTACTATTATAATAAAGTTATTAGTAGTATAAAACTAATTTATTTTATAATAGTTTAAATTTAGTTTATATTTTTTATTTATTTATACTAAGCTTACTATAAGTATTTACTTTTATAGTTTAAGTACTTTTTAAAAGTTTATAGTTATAAGTTATTTATAGTTAAGTATAGTTTTTTATAAATTTAGTATGTACTTTAAGTAGCCTTTGAAGAAAAACTATTTATACTTTTATATACTTTATAAGAGTACTATTAAGATACTTCTTCTAGAATTAATATAAAAACTAAAACTTTAATCTTTTAGAATTTTTAAGTTTTTTAGTTTTTTTTAAACTAAGTTATATTACTATATAGTACTTATAATTACTTACTATATTAATTAGTTAGTAACTTTTATTACTAAGGGGGTTAATTATTTTTAATTAATAGTAAATATATTAATAATAATAAAATTAGTAGTTTAGTAAGTAAATAATTTAATATTTATTAAATTCTATTTAAGTATAATAAAAAGACTTAATATTAAAGAATTAAAAAGTAATATTACTTTAAATACTTAGCTACTATAAGTTAGTTTTATAGTACTTATAAACTACTATAGTAGTTTACTTTATACTTTTTAGTTAATATAGTTAGTAAATATAGTACTTTTTTAAATAAGTATAGTTTATACTTTAAGTAAGGAAAAACCCTTTATTAATACTTTAGTAAGTATTAAACTACTAAATATTTATACTTTAAAGGGAGTATAGTAGTTTAGTTAGTTATAAATTATTTTTATTTAATAAATTATTAGTTATTTTAAAAAGAACTTAGTTATAATATATTACTATATATTTTATAATTTACTACTATTAACTTAATAAGGCTTTTTTATATTTAAGTATTTTACTAAGAGCTAGAACTTTTTAGCTTTATTAATTTATATAAATAGTAATACTCCTTAGTATTATATAGGGGGTACTTAATTAAATACTACTTTTTTATTATAGTACTTAGGACTAGTAAGTAGTTTCTATAGTAGCTTTTTTAGTACTTTTAATTTTAAATTTTAAAAAACTAAAAGATTAATAAACTATACTTTTTTAGTTTATATTTATACTAAAAATTAAAATTAAAGGGACTTTTATTCTTTTATTTTACTAGAAATTTTTATTTTTTATAAGCCCCCTTTAAAATACTTATATTATAGTTTAATAAATATACTACTTTAGTTAAACTCTCTACTTAATAATATTTTTAACTTAAGTTAGTTTATAAAAGACTTTAAAACTAAAAGTTAAATAAAAATCTAGCTTTATTTTATTAAATAAATAAAAAAATAATAAGAGTAGTAGTATTTTACTAGTACTAAAGCTTTTACTTATTTTATACTTTTTATATCTTTTTATAATATTAAACTAAAGTTAAACTTAATAAAGTCTTTTTTTTATTAATTTTACTAAGTCTATTTTTTTAACTATAGTTTTATTAAATAGTACTACTATACTACGTATATACCCCCTAAGGGCACTAAGTTTATTTTAATTAGTTTTTTTAAAACTAAATACTCTTTTATAAAGTAGCCTTTTAATATTCTTACTTTAAATACTATAATAAAGTAGTACTACACTAAGATTTATATATACTTTAATAGCCTTTATAAGTATAATATTTACTTTATAAATAACCCCCTTTTTAGTAATAACTACTAAGTCCTATAGAATAAAAATACTTTTAATAGTTTTTACTAAAAAAACTTAAAAAAGCTTTTTAAATAAGTTAATATATAAGTTAAAACTTATAACACTTAGAACTAAAAAGCCTAGTTACTCTATACTTAGTATATTATAGTATCACAAAAGGGTCCTAAGGGCAGGTTAATATACTACTAAAAGGCTCTATTAACTATAATTTATACTTAAAAAAGGAAAGAAATTCTATACTATAGGCCACTGCTATAAAGCTTTAAAGGCTTAGAGATTTTAGTAGTTATATAACCCGTAATAACTTAACTAGTACTTAAGGCTATGGGGCCTTTAGCGCCTATAGGCACTAAGGTTAGGGTAGTTAAGCTAGTACTATAATATTACCCCCCCTTTTAAAGAAGGTAATACTATTTATAGTGTCTTTAAGTACAAAATAATTAAATAAAACTATACTTTTTTATCCCTAAACTTTTAATTTCTTTATAAGGTAGTTAGTAACTCCTAGTATTGGATTATTAATAGAATTTAGCGTTAATTAGTAGTTAAATTAGTACTATAGCGCCTAAACTTATTAAGTTATAACTAATAAAACCTTTATTAAAAATAGACTAATTAAAGGCTCTATATAGAATTTATACAGAAAACTTAATTAGTTAAATTATCTAGCTCTATTTTAGGACTATAGTAATAGTACTTTTAAGCGGTTTTAGTAGTTATAACTATAATATTATTATTTAGTATAGTTAGTACCTCTTTATTAACTATAGTAGTTTATAACTACGTTTCTAAGTATTATAGGGGGCTTATAGTATTTAAGTAGAAGTTATAAAAGGCCTAAAGGGCCTCTAGGGCGTTTTAAAAGTTCTTAGTATTATACTAAATTAAGTCTTTATTATAGCCTACTTAGTTTACTTAATATTAGAGTTTATAGTGCTATAGCTAGGATACTAGGACTTTTTAAACTTTATACTCTAGTTTATTAGTATATTATATAGACAGGAGTGGCTTTATAATTTATTTTAATAATAAATTATTAATAGCTTTTTAGAACTTACTAAAGTAAAAGACTAGGTAGTATTAGTAACTTTTAAGTAGGTTTAGTACTTAAGTACTACTAAAGTCTACCCTTATAATCTAGTATAGGCCGTCTTAAAGTATTATAAGCTTAGAAGGGTTGTTCTAGTGTTATTCTTCTATAGAGACTTAGATACGGTTTTCTATAGTAAAGTTATCTAAGTAGCGCCGGCGGTCTACAGCGCGCTTCTACTATACCTAGGTCTTTACTATCTTTCCCCTTATAACGTCCTAGGTACTTTAAATTTACTTTACTATTTATTAAACTTTTAAGTAGTTTAACTTTTTTTAAGTACTATTAAATACTATAGTATAATACTTTTAATTAAAACTAAAGTATAAGAGTTTTTTAAACTTAATTTTATATAGTAAAAGCTTAGTAGTTTTACTAAGTAACGCTATATAGGTAAAATCTATAGTAGGGAGTATATTACTTTAGTTATTTTAGTAATAGTTAATAAGGGGGTAAAGTCACTATATAATATACTAGTTTAAAATCTTAGTTTATTTATCTATTTAAGAGTAGTATACTATAAATAACTATATTTTAATATTATAAATTTTATAAAGTTCTAACTAAAAGTTAAAAATAAACTAAAGGCTTTAGTTAAAAGTAATTATTTTTAAAAGACTAAAGATTAGTAGTATCCTTTTATAGAATATCTTTATTAAGTCCCTAACTATAACTTTTTTATAGTATAGTATTAAAATAGCTTACTTACTTAAGTAGTTAACTACTACCTAAACTACTATAAATCCCTTTTTATTAAGTAGTAGCACTATAAAATCTATAGAAATATATTACTAGGACTAATTAAGTACTAAAAGGGGCCGGAGCTTTTTCAGTACTTAGTTCTAGGACTTATAGGTACAGTAGTATATATAATAGTTAAGAATATAGCGCTTTACGTCTACCATTAGCCGGGGCTAGTAGTACCTTTCTTTAATTATTTTTAGCATTTTATTTCAGCTAGAGTATACTAATAGTTTCTACTTATAGACCTCCTATATTACCCAAGTATATAAAAACTCTTCCTTAAATACTACTAACTTACTATCTATTATAAGTAAACTCATATTTCTCTATATCTTCTAACACTTCTTACTAGTAGTAGCTATTTCGTATAAAGCACAGAGGGATTTAGTTATAGAGTTTTAGTTTAAAATAAGGATTTATTTAACTAGTAAGTAACTCTAAAGCTTATTAATAGGTTCTATAGTACTAATTATAGTAGTTTTTATAACTTTAGTATCTTTTAGGAACTAGTAAAGCTTTATAGTAATCTTAAGAAACAGTAGATTTAGTATTAAAAGGACCTAAGTATAACTAACGGCCTTAAGAGCCTTTTATATAGTAATATCTTTAGATTTATATAAAAGGGTATTAACTAGTACGTTTTCTTAATTAAAGTAGTACTAAATTATAAAGTTAAAGTCCACTAATAGACTTAGCTACTAGGCTTACTAGGAATTTAACTCGCGCTTAGTTATAAAGTATAGAAGGGCTTAGTAGTTTATAATAACTTTAAAACGCTTATAAAGGGCTACTAAGTCCACTTTCTATTCTTCTATTACCTATATAATAATAAGTAGCTCTTTATTATAAATAGAGTAGTTTATCTTAATAAGTACTATTATTTTAAAAAAGTAAACTATAGAGTACTAAGTATTATTATTAAACTATAATTATAATATAGCACTAGTATAGATAGAGTTAGAAGTATCTATCTTGAGTTGAGTAGGTAATTTAGGGCGCTAGTAGCAGAGAATAAAGGCCAATATTAATAGGTCCTTTAACTAACTAAACACAGCCTTACAGTTGTTATTAAAGTAAAAAGAGACTCCCTTAGTTATAAAGCAGACTAGGGGTCTAGTAACCCTACTATAATCTTTAATAAACCGCTAGTAGAAGTTATAGAACTCTAAAAAGGATTAGATACTTTTAATAGATATAGAGGCGCGCCAGTTCTTTACCACACTAACCTTCTTAGGGTCAGGGCGTATACTATTTATAAAGATAATAAATCCTAGGTATTTCGTAGTAGTAATACTAAACTCATACTTTTTAATATTAACTTATAATCTAGCGTCCCTTAGGCATATTAGTACCTTTATAACGTATTTTTAGTATTAAAGAGGGTCTTTTAAAAATACTAAAATATTATTAAAGTACACTATATAGAAATTATTTAAGTATTCTATTAAAATATTATTTATATATTATAAGTATATTACAGGCCTATTATAAAGGCTAAATAAAAAGACCTTATACTTATAAGTACTATAGCGGGTTCTAAAGGTTATTAAGTCTTTATAGTCTAGGTATATTTAAATCTTATAAAAGACTTATTAAATATTAATTTTAGTAAAGATCTTTATGTAGTTAATTTGTGTTAGTGTTTTGTTAATTAATAATAAAGGGTATTAGTTTTTTTTAGTAATTTTATTTAATTTATAGAAATTAATATAAAAGTAAAGACCCTTATTAACTTTATAGATAAATAGTATAGGAAAAGCCTACGGGGTATTACTAGGAGTAATAAATCCTTTATATAAGTACTTTAAAAGGTATTTATAAGTTACCTCTAGCTTGGGTAATAACTACTTATAAAGGGGGTAGTAAGTAAGTTTATTATAACCCCCTTTTTTAAACTCTATTTTATAATTATACTAGTAGTATAGTAATAGAGTATTACTAGTAGCCTTACTAAATATATTAGTAAATTACTAGAATTTAGTAAAAAGCTTTTTTTTAATTAAGTACTTAGTTTTTTTTATATTGTTTTAAAGGGAGTCGTTAGCTTTAACTGTATTGACCTTTTTTAACTTAATTAGTTAGTTTAAGTTGTTAAGGGTAATTGATTTTAGTTTAATATTAAAGTGTTTTAAGTTTATTTTAAACTTAATAGTATTAATAAATGCTAATCTTAAGTTCTACTATAGCTTTTAAGTCTTTTTTAGTATAGGCTAGTATTTTTTAGGGCTTTAAGCTAGCTTTAGTAGAGTTTTAATACTATAGAGTATGCGTTTTATTTTATATAGGCCCTTAGTATTATTAATTTTTTAAGTACTAAAGGACGTTATTAGTACTAGGTACTTTAAAATCTACTAGAGTACCTAAAGCTTATACTAGGTCTACTAAAACTTTTAGTTATAAAACATAGTATTAACTTTAAAGGCGGTCTACTTTTTATTAGTATCTATTTAGTATTTTAAGTTAATTTTATTAAACTTATAATACTTTACTAAGTTATAGATAATTATAAAAAGTAAATCTCAAACTAGTAGTAGATCCTTAAGCTACTATAGGCACTTATAGCGTATATTTAATAAAACGTTATAGTATTTAAACTAAGCTTTACTTAGTATTAAATTATAGTACTTAGTATTTAACTATAAAAAAGGTATTTATAGTAAGACTTAGTAGTTAATTTATATATTAGTAGTTTATATTATATTAATATTATTTAATTATTTACTATTAAATCCTATAGTTAAAATAAAGTACTATAACTTATATAAGGGGGCCTAGTAAAAATCCCACAAAGGGCTAGCTAGTAAAGTATTTATAAAAGCGTATCTATTTACTCTAGTATTAAAGAGGGTATGTATATATAATCCGTATTTATTAAAAGCTAGTACTAGCTCTATTTTTAGGAGTTATCCCTTAATAATTCTTTTTAAGTTAATAAATATTAGAGCTAAGTATTGATCTTTATATATTCTTTCCCCTAGTTGGAAGACTCCTTTTACTAGGGGCTTTAGTTTTCCACTATATTAGTGTTTCTATTAGGGACCTAAAGCTCTATAACTACTAGGGCGGCTTTCTTCTTAACTACCTTAGAGTATAGGTACTTATAGGTACTATAGCTAAACTTGTTATAAGTAAAGTAGACTCTAGTATTTTTTAAGTATTAGTATAAAGCTAAGGGAAGCTTAGTACGGCTTTAAGTACTACGGGGAGTTGTAGAACTACTACGGGATAATGTGGTAGTTATAGGGGAGCTAAAGTAGCTAGTAGTTATTTTATAGAATGGCTTTTTAGTAGCTTTATTAGTACTATAAGGGTCTATAACGTTAGTAATAGTAATAACTATTTTAGTATACTTTTAGAAGTTAAAAGAAGTATTAAAGTAAGCTATAATATACTAAGTTTATAAAGTAATAAATAGTTTATAGTAGAACTTATAGCACTATTAGCACTCTAGGAACTTAGCCTTATAAACAAACTCTATAAACTTAGTATACTATATACAAACGTTAAAAAAAGTAATTTTTATAGCCTTAATATTTTACTTAGCGTTTTTAACTTAAGTATAGCTAGTAAAAACGGAGTTTAGTTTTTAAAAGAACTCTATAGAGGTTTTTAGGTCCTGTCCCTTAACTATAAGTAAGATAAGGTTAAGGGCGTTGCTTTTTAAGTAGTTAATAATATAATTTAGTTTCTAAGTATTAGTAACGTTACTTCTTTAAAACTATAGGCAAGTAGTAATATAATAATACTAAATATTAAATAGGGGGTTCTTTCTATCTTTACCGTTTTTAATACCTATATAGATAGGGATACTAAGTTCTTTAGGGCTATAGTCTAGTTTAATAGTAAATAAAGAAGCTATAAAGGGCTAGTATTTAGTTTTTAAGTACTTTAAATAATTAATTAAGGCAGTAAGTGTATTATTAACATTTAGCTCCAATAGATCTCTTTACTAAAAGGGAGTACTTTCTAAAGTATTTTTTAGTTAGGTAATGCGCTACTAAAGAGCCTTGTTAGTAGTAAAGAAGAGCTTCTAGCTTTAAGTTATTTTAGCCTTTTTAACCTAAAGGGCTTAGATATTTTTTTAGAATTAATAATTATTAACTTTTAACTAAAGGGTATAGTTATAGACTTTATAGAAGTTCTTATATACTATAATATACTAAGTATAGAATAACTAGACTTTTTAGCCCTAAGTACTATAAGCCTTAACTTATATATTAACCTACTTAAAAAGCTTTTTTAAATCCTTTTAATAAAAACTATTAAAGGTGTTTTTATTCTATAAAACTTAGTAGTTATTACTAAAAAAGGGGTTATTTATAAAGTAAATATTACACTTATAGAGGTTATTAAAGTATATATAAATCTTAGTATAGTACTACTCTATTATAGTATTTAAAGTAAAAGTATTAAAAGGCTATTTTATAAAAGAGCATTTAGTTTTAAAAAAACTAATTAGGATAAACTTAGTACCCTTAAGGGGCGCGTATATAGCGCAGTAGTCACTTTAGTACTTTAAAGGCTTAGCTATATTATTAGTATTAATAGTTACTTTATCCTTAAAGCTATAACTATAGAAGTAAGCTATTTTTAGTATAGTAGCTTAAAAGTAGTAGGGATAGAAGGAATGTATTAATTATAATTAGAGTATAGAGAAGTATATATTAGTTAATACTTAGCGTTACTTAAGTATAGGGATTACTAATTAATAATAAATTAGTTTAATAATATTATACTATTTATTACTAAAAAAAAAGAGTTAAAGAAAAGTATAAATAGTATTATAAAAGGGTCCTAAGGGTAGACTAATACACTACTAAAAGGCTTTATTAACTATAATTTATACTTAAAAAAGGAAAAAAATTCTATACTATAGACTACTACTATAGAACCCTAAAAGCTTAAAGATTTTAGTAGTTATATAACCTATAATAACTTAACTAGTACCTAAAGCTATAGAGCCTTTAGTGCCTATAGGTACTAAAGTTAAAGTAGTTAAGCTAGTACTATAATAATAGTATATAAAAACTTCTATAAAGTCTATAACTATACCCTTTAGTTAAAGATTAATAATTATTAGTTTTAAAAAAATATCTAAGTCCTTTAGGTTAAAAAAGCCAAAATAACTTAAAGCTAAAAGCTCTCCTTTACTACTAATAAGGCCCTATAATAGTACTTTACTTAACTAAAAAATACTTTACTTAATACTACTTTATAATAAAGTAACCCCCTAAAATTAAATATTAACAATACTCTAACTACTATTACTAACTATATTAAGTACTTAAAAATAAATTACTAGTCCTTTATTACCTCCTTATTTACTATTAAACTAAACCGTAGCTTTAAAACATCTAGTATCTCTATTTATATAGGTATTAAGAATAGTAAAAATAAAAAGAATCCCCCGTTTAATATCTAGTATTACTATATTACTATTCACTTATAGTTTTAGGGAAGTAACGTTACTAATACTTAAAAACTAAACTATATTATTAACTACTTAAAAGGCAACACTTTTAACTTTATTTTATTTATAATTAAAAAATAGAACTTAAAGACTTTTATAGAGTTCTTCTAAAAATTAAATTCTATCTTTACTAGTTATACTTAAGTTAAAAATACTAAGTAGGATATTAAAGCTATAAAGATTACTTTTTTTAATATTTATATATAGTATACTAAGTTTATAGAGCTTATCTATAAAGTTAAGCTCCTAGAGTACTAATAGCGCTATAAGTTTTACTATAAGTTATTTATTACTTTATAAACCTAGTATACTATAGTTTACTTTAATACTTCTCTTAACTTTTAAAAGTATATAAAAATAGTTATTACTATTATTAACGTTATAGACCCTTATAGCACTAGTAAAACTACTAAGGAGTAGCTTTATAAAACAACTCTAGGCTATACTAACTCTTTTACGTCTACTATACTAGCTTATAGTAACTTAATAGCTCCTTATACTACCTAAAGCCATACTAAACTCTCCTTAACTCTATACTAATATTTAAAAGATACTAGCGCCTACTTTACTTATAGTAAGTTTAGTTATAGTACCTATAAATACCTAGACTTAAAAGCTACTAAAAAAAAAGATATACTAGTAGTTATAAAGCCCTAGACCCCTACTAGGGATACTAACGTAGTAGAAAACTAAAGTCTTTAGTAAAAGGAGTCTCTTAACTAAAGAAGAAAATATATAAAAATTAATACTTAGTCCTAATATTTATTAACTTAAAAAGAATTATTAAGGAATAACTTTTAAAAATAAAGCTAGTACTAGTTTTTAATAAATACAGATTATATATATACGCCCTTTTTAATACTAGAGTAAATAAATATACTTTTATAAATACCTCTTTAACTAGCCCCCTATAGGATTTTTACTAGGCCCCCTTATATAAGTTATAACGCTCTATTCTAACTATAGAATTTAATAGTAAATAATTAAATAACGTTAATATAGTATAAACTACTAATATATAAATTAACTACTAAGTTCTACTATAAACACCCCTTTTATAGTTAAATACTAAGCGCTACGACTTAATACTAAAAAGGGCCTAGTTTAAATACTATAACGTTTTATTAAATATATATTATAGGCGCCTATAGTAGTTTAAGGATTTACTACTAGTTAGAGATTTACTTTTTATAATTATCCGCAACCTAGTAGAGTATTATAAACTTAATAAAATTAACTTAAAATACTAAATAAATACTAATAAAAGGTAGGCCGCCTTTAAAGCTAATACTATATTCTATAACTAAAAGTTTTAATAGACCTAGTATAAACTTTAAGCGCCCTAGTAAATTTTAAAGTACCTAGCACTAATAACGTCCTTTAGTACCTAAAAGATTAATAATACTAAGGGCCTATATAAAATAGAATATATACTTTATAGTACTAAAACCCTACTAAAGCCGGCCTAGAGCCCTAGAAGATACTAGTTTATACTAAAAAAGACCTAAAAACTATAGCGGTACTTAGGATTAGTATTTATTAATACTATTAAGTTTAAAATAAACCTAAAACGCCCTAATGTTAAGTTAAAATTAATTACCCTTAATAACTTAAATTAATTAATTAAGTTAAAAAAGGTTAATATAACTAAAACTAATAACTCCCTTTAAAACAATATAAAAGAAACTAAGTACTTAATTAAAAAAAAGCTCCCTATTAAATTTTAGTAATTTACTAATATATTTAGTAAAGCTACTAGTAATACTTTATTGTTATACTACTAGTATAATTATAAAATAAAGCTTAAAAAAGGGAGTTATAATAAGTTTACTTATTACTCCTTTTATAAGTAATTACTACTTAAGTTAAAAGCTACTTATAAATACCTTTTAAAGTACTTATATAAAGGATTTATTACTCCTAGTAACACTCTATAGACTTCTTTTATACTATTTATTTATAAAGTTAATAAGGGCCTTTACTTTTATATTAACTTTTATAAGCTAAATAAGATTACTAAAAAGGACTAGTACTCCCTCTTATTAATTAATAAAACGCTAACGCGAATTAACTGCGCGAAGATTTTTACTAAAATTAATATTTAATAAGCTTTTTATAAAATTTAAATATACCTAAACTATAAAGACTTAATAACCTTTAAAACCCACTATAGTGCTTATAAGTATAAAGTCCTTTTATTTAGCCTTTATAACGGGCCCGTAACGTACTAGCGATATATAAACAACGTCTTAATAAAGTACTTAAATAACTTTTATATAGTATACTTTAATAATATCTTAGTATTTTTAAAAGATCTACTTTAGTACTAGGAATATATTATTAAAGTACTAATACGCTTAAGAGATACTAGGTTATAAGTTAATATTAAAAAATATAAGTTTAGTATTATAACTATAAAATACTTAGAGTTTATTATTTCTATTAATAGTATACGCCCTAACTCTAAGAAGGTTAGTATAGTAAAAAACTAGCGCGCCCCTACGTTTATTAAAGGTATTTAGTTTTTTTTAGAGTTCTGTAACTTCTACTAGTGGTTTATTAAAGATTATAGTAGGGTTACTTAGTCCCTAGTTTACCTTATAGTTAAAGGGGTTTCTTTTTACTTTAATAATAACTATAAAGCTATATTTACTTAGCTAAAGGATATATTAACGTTAGTACCTATTCTTTACTATTAGTACTTAGAATTACTTATCTAACTTAAGATAAACGCCTTTAACTCTATTTATACTAGTACTATATTATAATTATAGTTTAATAATAATACTTAGTACTCTATAGCTTTTTTTTTTAAAATAATAGCACCTACTAAAATAAACTACTCTATTTATAATAAAGAGCTATTTATTATTATATAGGCTATAGAAGAATAAAGAGTAGACCTAGTAGCCTTTTATAAGTGTTTTAAAGTTATTATAAACTACTAAGCCTTTTTATACTTTATAACTAAGTATAAATTAAACTCTTAGTAAGCCTAGTAGTTAGGCCTTTTAGTAGACTTTAACTTTATAATTTAGTACTACCCCGACTAAAAAAATATACTAACTAATACCCTTTTATATAAATCTAAAGATATTACTATATAAAAGGCTCTTAAGGCCGCTAGTTATACCTAGGTCCTTTTAACGCTTAATTTATTATTTTTTAAAATTACTATAGAGCTTTACTAACTTTTAAAAAAAGCTAAGGCTTTAGAAACTACTATAATTAGTACTATAGAGTTTATTAATAAGCTTTAAAGTTACTTATTAGTTAAGTAAATCCTTATTCTAAACTAAAACTCTATAACTAAATCCCTTTATACTTTATACAAAATAGCTACTACTAGTAAGAGATATTAAAAAATATAAAGAGATATAAGTTTATTTATAATAAATAGTAAGTTAGTAGTATTTAAAGAAGAGTTTTTATATACCCGGGTAATATAAAAGGTTTATAAGTAGAAACTATTAGTATACTTTAACTAAAATAAAACGCTAAAGATAATTAAAAAAAGGTACTACTAGCTCTAGTTAATAGTAAACGTAGAGTACTATATTTTTAACTATTATATATACTACTATACTTATAAATTCCGGGACTAAGTACCGGAAGAGTTTTAGTTCTTTTTAGTACTTAATTAGTTCTAGTAATATATTTTTATAGATTTTATAGTACTACTACTTAATAAAAAGGGATTTATAGTAGTTTAAGTAGTAGTTAACTATTTAAGTAAGTAAACTGTCTTAATGCTATACTATAAAGAGGTTATAGCTAGGGACTTAGTAAAGATATTTTATAAAAGGATTCTACTAATTTTTAGTTTTTTAGAAATAATTACTTTTAACTAAGGTCCTTAGTTTATTTTAGACTTTTAATTAGAACTTTATAAAATTTATAATATTAAAATATAGTTATTTATAGTATACTACTCTTAAATAGATAGGTAAACTAAAATCTTAAATTAGTATATTATATAGCGACTCTACTTCTTTATTAACTACTACTAAAATAACTAGAATAAAATACTTTTTACTATAGATTTTACTTATACTATATTACTTAATAAAACTACAGGACTCTTATTATATAAAATTAAGTTTAAGTAACTCCTATACTTTAGCTTTAATTAAAAACGTTATACTATAGTGTTTAATAATACCTGTAAAAAGTTAAACCGCCTAGAAGCTTAATAAATAGTAAAGTAAATTTAAGGTGCCTAGGACGTTATAAGAGGGAAGATAGTAGAGACCTAGGTATAGTAAAAGTGCGCTATAAACTACCGGTACTACTTAAATAACTTTACTATAAGAAATTACGTCTAGGTCTTTATAAAAGGTTAGTACTAGAATAACTCCTTTAAGTTTATAATACCCTAAAATAGTCTATACTAAATTTTAAAAGTAAACTCTAGTAGTACTTAGGTACTAAATTTACTTAAAAGTTACTAATACTACTTAGTTTTTTACCTTAGTAAGTTTTAAAAAGCTACTAATAATTTACTATTAAAATAAATTATAAAGCCGCCCCTACCTATATAGTATACTAATAAACTAGAGTATAAAGTTTAAAAAGTTCTAGTATCTTAACTATAGCACTATAAGTTCTAATACTAAATAGACTAAGTAGGCTATAATAAAGACTTAATTTAGTATAATATTAAAAACTTCTAGAACGCTCTAAAGGCCCTCTAGGCCTTTTATAACTTATACTTAAACACTATAGGCCCCCCGCAATACCTAAAGATATAGCTATAAGCTACTATAGCTAATAAAGAAGTACTAACTATACTAAACAATAACGTTATAGTTACAACTACTAAAACCACTTAAAAGTACTATTACTAAAGCCCTAGAATAGGGCTAGCTAATTTAACTAATTAGGTTTTCTATATAAAATCTATATAAAGCCTCTAATTAGTCTATTTTTAATAAAAGTTCTACTAACTATAATTTAATAAGTTTAAGTACTATAGTACTAATTTAACTACTAATTAATACTAAATTTTACTACTAATCTAATGCTATAGGTAGCCTACTACTTTATAGTAAAATTAGAAGTTTAGGAATAAAAAACAATAGGTTTACTTAATTATTTATATTTAAAAACGCTATAAATAGCGTTACCTTTTTTAGAGGGGGGGGGGTGATATTATAGTACTAGCTTAGTTACTCTAACTTTAGTACCTATAAGTACTAAAAGCTCTATAGCCTTAAGTACTAGCTAAGTTATTATAGGTTATATAACTACTAAAATCTCTAAGTCTTTAAGGCTCTGTAGTAGTGGCCTATAGTATAGAATTTCTTCCCTTTTTTAAGTATAGATTATAGTTAATAGAGCCTCTTAGTAGCGCGTTAGCCTGCCCTTAGGACCCTTTTGTAATATTTAGTTACTTTAAAAGAGTTATAGTTACTTCTACTATTTACCTATACTTAATTAAATTACTTTACTTTAATATTTAAAGTACTAAGGAAAATTAAATTATATTAATACTACTTTTTATTTATTATAATACTATATTTTAATTAAATAGTTAACTTCCCTTTATTTATACTAGTTTTAAGTTATAAATAATTTATAGTTATAAGTATAGTTTTATATTTATAAACTATATAGTTATACTAATTACTACTACTTAGTATACTTTTAAATTAATAAATATTTCAAAAGTTATATAACTAGTATATAACCCCCTTTAAAGTAACTAATAACCTATAGGCTATATACTCTAAATAATAGTTATTTAACTACTTACTTTATTAATCTTTTTATTATAATACTTAAATTTACTTACTATATTATAGCTTTTATAAATTTAATATAATAAGTATTTTAAATTAATTTTAAAGTAAACTACTAATTATACTATAAATACTATTAAAACTATTAATACCTTTTATATACCTCTTTAACTATTCCTTTAAACCTATTAAATCTAAACTAAACTATTCTATTACTTCCTTTAACTATTATATTCCTCTATAACTAACGCACTATTACTATATAACTATAGTTAGTTTAGCTACTCCCTACTATTATTAGTATTTATTTTAATATTACTTTACTAAATATACTAATATTAATAACTACTTAAGTTAATAAAACTTTAGTAACTATATCTTTTAAGTAGTTAAAGTACTTATAGTTATCTTTAGTTATTAAGGTTTTTATAGTATTTAAACTTCTATAGTATAAGTTATATATAGTTACTTAAGTATTATAGCTATTACTAGTAGTTTTATAATAATAAATTCTAGTAATAGTAAGTTTTATTTTATTATTATTAAAGAATTTCTATTAGTTATAGGTTAAATTAATTATATTAATCCCTTCAGTTATAAAGTACTTATTATAACTTATATAACTAATTTATATTTATAAAGTTATACTTTAGTATATATCTTAGTACTAAGTAAATAAAGTAAAGATCCTTTTTTTAAATATTATAACTTTAAGAGTTATTATTATATATAGTTATATAATAGATAAAAGGAATTAATAAAGGCCTTACTTATAATACCTTTTTCTTTAATTATAAATACTACTAAGGCTTATTAAGCCCTATAGTATATTATAGTACTTATAGTATAATTTAACTAAAGGTTTATATAAGTAAAGGTTTATTTTAATATATTTAGTACTACGTATTAGTAATAGTATTATTATTATTACTAGTATTCTATATTTATATCTATATTTACTACTATAAAAAGAGTAAGTAAATAGAAGTATTAAAGTATATATACTCTACTAAGCTTTATTTAAAACTACTTAAACTAAAAAGGGTTAAAACTACTAAATACACTCTATTAAATACTTCTATTTAATTATACTACTTAATAATATATAACTATAATATATTCTTTTTAAAACCCCTTATTAAACTATTTATATAAAATACTATAAAAAAATATAAATATAACTAGTATATAACCTCTCTTTAGTATTAAATTTAATATTAGTACTAGTTAGTTAATTAAGTAGAGTAATTTATTTATTTTTAACTTTAGTAACTAACACCTATTATAGCCTATTATTACTAAAAGGGATCTTTAACTTTACTACTATTTTAATAGTATTAGTATTTATACTTTAAATACTAGTATATTATAATAGTTAAGTTAAAATCTTTTAATAAATATATAATTAAAATATAAAGTTACTTTTTGAAGTTTAAAGTAGTAGATATTTATATATATACTATACTAAAAGTTTAAGTACTTACTATTACTAAAATATATAAAAGTATAGTATTAATATTTCCTTAAAAATATCTTTAAAGAAATAAAAAAATACTTTATTTTATAATTATTATAAAGAAACTAGTTAGTAGATTTATATAAAACTTTATATATATATATAAATTACTAAGTACTTAGAATTTAAGTTTTAAAAAGAGTATTTTTTAATTATAAACGTAATTTAAAAATAGTTTTTAAAATAAAATTTTTAACTTTTAGTTGTATTATTTTAAATCTCTATATAATACTAAGTAAGTAGAAAATAAACTTTTTAAAAATTTATATATATAGAGTAGTTACTTAATTACTATTATAGAAATTCTTAAATATTTTACTCTACTATAAGTACTATATTAAGTTAATAAAAATAATAACGTTATACTAACTAGTATATAAGGGTAACCTATATAGGGGGTACTAACTTAGCTACTCTACGCGACACTATAACTGTAGAACTCTACTGAAGGATTAAGGCATATAACCTTAAATCCTACCTTATAGGGGAAGTGACAGATATACTATACAAAAGTAGTTTTAGGCTAGCTCGTTATAGTTATTATAAGTAAGCGACCCTTTGCTTTATAGTAACGTTAACTTTACCATAACCGCCCACTTCGTAGTTCTACACATTAAAATACTCTCACACTAGTCCTAGCGGGAATGTCCACTTACAGGTATAAGCTGGAATAACGTATCGTTGTTCTGTGACGCTCCCGCGAAGATCTCATAAATCCTATAGGTTTCGGGGTCGATGTGTTTAAGATTCGGATCTCTAGATAACCCGGCGCAGGCGCAACATCTATCTCAAAAGTTCTAATCTATATTTATAATTTCATATATATAAATCGTAATTTCTCAGCATTGGGACACGGGCGGGATAATGTTGGAAGATTTCATGCATACATCTTCAGGTGTTAACCGTTCATAACCCCCAAGCCCGCGATCTCCGTCGAATCCCGATTTAGAATACGGGCGGGAAGTAAGTCCCATAGCGGAAATGCGGAGCATGTAGCCTGAATGCGGTGATCCGGAGCCACAGGACGGCGGGTCTGGGGCAACGGTCTCAATACGAGGACGTCTCTCGTGAATAAGCGCCCTGATGAAGCTATTCGTGTTAGTCCCGGTTTGACAGCCGCCGGGCAACTGGGTCTGGAGGCTGGTTCCACCTGCATCGCGAACTCCGGCTGACGTCTCGTGATGAAATCGAAAGGCTCACGAAGTGTGTATTCTGAGATGACATCGATGTCCACACAGGCGAAGGGATGTAGCGGTATATCGAAAAGGATAAAACGGGACTCAAATCCCCTCTGCCTTCTACTTTCCATCCAGAACAACACAACTCAAGCTCCCAACTTCCAACACTACCTCTTAGACACAAAACAACCCTGAACACACACGTTCTTCTTACTAACTTCCTTCGCCACAAACCATCAAAATGCGCTTCACCATCGCCACCATCGCCGCTCTCCTCAGCACCGGCGTCATCGCCGCTCCTGCTCCCCAGGCCAACGCCGACCTCACCGAGACGGTTGTCATCAACGACTTCAGTGCCCGCCACCAGACCAGCGGAGCGGTCGACTCTGTCGGCCTGCACATCACCTCCGTGACGTCCGACGACGCCGACAACCTCCTCTGCTCCAAGACTGGGGATGTCGTTCTCGGCGAGAAGTACGCCTGTGGCGACAGCAAGTACAGCTTCGCTCTCGTGAAGGGCACCACCGAGACCTGGGCCGTCCGCCTCTTCCACCGCTGGGGTGTCGCGTAAGTTGTCTTCAATGAGACCAGAAAGATGGGTTGTCGCTAACATGCATGACAGGAGCGGCTCTTCTGGATCGCGCGATGTGCCGACCTACTGCCACGGCGGTCCTCTTGGATCTACCATCTGCACTGCCCAGGGCGCCGTCTCGGTCTACCTCGACCCCAGCCAGAAGGATTACTAGACACCTGGAGAGTATAGCCAATAGAACAGATTCAGCTTCTTGTTCTTTGGATCTGCGAAGGGGTTTTATGATTGTCGTTCCTTTTAGTCGCTCTCTATAATCTATAATCGAAGCATAGAATAAGGAACATTCGGCTATTTCTCCAGTTGTTTTGAGTGCGCGAACGTTGAGTGTAGCAAGAGACTGAATGAATGTTCAATAAAAGTGAGAAGTCGTGAATTATGTACCTAATTAAGTATGTAAAGCTGCCGTATGCAACTCTTTCTACGGCTGAAGAACCAACCGACGCTCGGCCAGCGTACACCCGACTCTTTTGCTGGCGACGGTAGTCCATTGGCCAGATACAGTGAAACGCTGGTATGCCAACTCTTTGATAGACCCCTTGTCAAAATTGAGGACAAATGAGCCATCTTTTCGAACACCCTGCTCGACGGAAGTCGCTTCTATCCCCTCCGGCTGACCAATGACTCGGTTGGAACCCTCGGTGAGGTCGAAAGGCGCGCCAGACTTGGTAAACACGCGAACTTCGAACTGGGAGCCCGCGCACCGACTTCGGGGGCAGCTGACGTCGAACTGAATGGGGTATGTGTTCTTTGGAAGCGGCTGGTCAAGCGGGGTCAAGCTCATGGTGATGGCATCGTCAGAGCGGAAGTAGATGGCAGACTCGTTGAGCTGCATGCGAGTTGTGTAGATGGACCTGTCGCGAGCCGTATCGTTGCGCGCGTGGTGGACGTAGAAGAGCTCGGCTCCGTCGGGGGTGCGATGGGTAACCTCCTGGGCACCAATTTGGTCTCGTCCGTTGCGTGGCGGAGACGACACGATGCTGCCGTGGCCCGTCGAGTAGATGGGTATTTCTGCGTCTGGTGCCTGAGAGAGGACGGGGTTCTTGGTCGACTTGCGGAACGGCCCCAGAGGAGACTCTGCAGTCGCAAACCCAACGCCATAGTTGGAAGCCTCGTAGTTGTTGGCGCTGTAGGTGAGAAGGTAGACTGGCTTCTCGTCCTTGCCAGTGCGCCGGATGACGGTGCTCCCCTCAGACCATCGCCGGTCTTTCTTGGTCCCGTTGTTTCTCTGGTAGTCTTCGACATGGAAATTCTCCCACTCTTGCGGATCGGCGCCATACGCGATGACCGTCTTCCAGCCATCCTTCCGAGGAGGGTTTCCCAGTTCCCCAGTCCCGTTGTAGGACGTGATGTTGCTGGGTAAATCAGGGGCGCCGGCGGCATGAAGGTTAATCTCCGAGTATGCTATGTCAGGCATGGTCCTTGCGAGAGGATCATCCCACCAGCGCCGGTCCATCTCGACGACGATAATGTTCGACTCTTCGATGTACTTGCCAAGTTTGTCGTCCCAGTTCCAGTTTCGATAGGCATTACGAGAGGTGTACAAGTAGATCCGGCCATCTTTGTCGAAGAAGATGTTCGGGTCGATGGTGGGGATGTAAGTCCCTTTCGGGGCGGTCCTCCCAAGGTCAAGGCTTTGCGGCGGGAGCATTTGTTGCGCATCCATAATTAGATTCACATCGTGGTAGTCGGGATCGAACGGATAGTAGCCGATAGGTTCTGGGCGAATCTCCTCGAACGGTCCCGTGGGCGACCGGGAGACGGCAACGCCCAACTTTAACGGCTCCTCGAAGTCGGAGTATCGGAAGTGGTCCTTGGCCAGATCCGCGCGCAGACGTCCGGCAAAGAAGAAAAAGTACCATCCGGTTTCCTCGTTGTAGTAAGTCTCGGGTGCCCAGTGCCAGTCTCGAGCCCAGCAGGCCTGACCGCCGTCAACCTGTTTCATCTGATCATCGTAGCAGGCTTTCAGGACACCGCCAGGATGTTTGCGCCATGTCGAGAGGTCAGGGCTGATGTATATCGCAAAGTGATATCCCTCGTCGGCCCCTTCAGTCGAGTAGGCGTAGTATTGCGCGCTCTTGGAGTCGAAAAGTACGTAGGGATCGGCAGCAGCGTGACGGGCTGAGTTGTGAAACTGGGGACTCTGACTGCTGCCTTTGGCTTCCTCAGCCAAAGCAACCGGACCCAGCAGAGGAAGTGCCCTCGCAAGGGCAACCGAGAACCTCATCTTTGCTCTGATGGGGGGAAGAACGAGCGTAGTCGACGCGCGAAGTAAGCGGAGGGGAGGCAGGCCACCTTTTGACAATGGCCCACCGTCTTATACCATGGAGATGACCGCGGCCGTCCCATTTCCCCTCTTTTCGGATGCGAAGCACACGGCAACCCTGAAGGCCCGCACATGACGATGGTCCCCAGGGGCCAATCCTCCATCCCATCATCCCACCTTAATGAGATCCCCTGGTCTGTACTCTGCAATACGTGCCACATTTTGGTGGTGTTTGCAAGAACCGGACCTGCAAGAGGTCCACAATTTCCCCTCACAGACAGACACATGCACTGGATGTCACCGACCCCGCCCCCTCATGACCATGGTCACTGTGTACGTCACTAACAATCCGGGGTACAGCGACCTACTTTTCTCAAGCTTCTAAGCGGATATTCAGCCGGCGTATCATTCAATAGACATCCAGTGGTTTGAGTTCACAATCATGTACCTGGGTTGGGGTTCGAACCGCTACTTACTTGTGCAACCACCAAGCGTAGGCCACACGCGGCAGGGACGGCACGGCAAAACGCAAAATAATGTTGGTCCGAACAAGCTGGTAGGCAATTCAGTTGTCATGAGGCAGGTCCCTGCTTGAACGGACGAGAGGACAAGCACAACCGGGAACATTTTCAACCGAAGGCATAGTCAGTAAGGTAAGCGAGCCGCGGTTAGTCCCCATTCCTATGATGGTCGGATTCGGACATGAGCTAGATGCGTCTGCTTTCCGAGTCTCTGTAAACCCAGTTGAGCAAAGCAAACATCTTCGATACCCACATAGAATAGGTAGAGTATACCACGTAGCTGATCTAGCATGGTTGCCCTCCCTGGCAGCCTGGATCTTCCCTAGCCTAAACGAGAGAATCATTCGGTACCGGCTCGGACAAGATGTATACATAGCAAGCAGTTCTTCAGGATCAAGTTGGGTAAATGGTCGCTCCCGCACCAAGGAGCATGGATGAGCGAGAATTCGTTAGGCTGGGAAGAAGTCGACGAGAATTCAATAAAGGCTTTCTGGCCGGCAGCGCCCCGGGCCCAGGGTCAATCCGGGGAGCTTGGTTCCCGCCCGCCATACATACATGCATCCAACATACATAGAGACCGAAATAACGGGAGTGTAAAGAGAAAAGATGGCCACGTGCTTCGTCAGACTTGTTTGCTTTTAACAGTCAAGAGAGTCAAGTCAAAAGACGAAGAAGCGAACGAGAAAGCGATCGCAAATATGGCTTACATGAGTGGTTGGTCTAACCAAGAGGTGGGACTGATCTCGCACCGGTACGTACCTAAGCAGAGGTACCTACCTACCTAGGTACCCGCTGTGCCGCTGTGCTTTCAGAGGTCGCAGGCCTGGATACCAGAAGCTGCTGCCAGGGTTACACCGTATCGCGAAGAGAGGGAGGGCAATGACATCAACTGGGATGCTCCTTCTTCGCAACTGGAATTCAGGACAAAAACACTGTGAACCACAGGCCAGGGCCAGCACGAGCGGGACCGGAAAGACCAACGGATAATAGGTACTTACCCTAAACTGTTTGTTTGCCCTCTTGCCGGTCGCCTAGACTTCTTCCTGCCTGGACTGGGCCTAATAATTGTTTTCCTCACTCGCGCCTTCACTCCTACCGTCCTCCACTCCCCCATTCCTTCTCCCTTCCTGATATTGATCGAGTTGCGTTGATATCCAAGTTGCAACTGCCACTCAGGTATGTTCCATTCTTGCGTGGCTTGCTCGGCCTCAACGTTCCGAGTTAGCGCCGTTCGCAGTTTCTATCTACTGACCGCCGCGACCCCACGATAGCACCGATTCTTTCCCCTCCCCCTCCACTCGCCAGTGCAGCCAGCCCTGCCCCGCCAAACCGCGATTCTTCTCCGTTCAACTCGGTCTTGCGATTCGCGATCTCACCTCGACAGACCAAAAGACTGCACACATTAGTCGACACGCGCACTTCGTCGTTCCAAACATGTCACCCACGAGCACGAACGGCACCAACGGTGCCTCCACCAATGGCGAGCCCAACATCAAGGGCATGTTGACAACCGCCCCTCGCCCGATTGCCCACCCCGCGCTGACTTTGTGCTAGACTTGGGCTTCGTTCCTACTCCCAAGGTCGAGGGAACATGGACCGTGGACAAGGCTCTGAAGGTCTCCGGCACCGACGCTCCTGAGAACTCGACCTCACCGCTCCCTTACTTCCACATGATTGAGCGCCTCAAGACGACAAAACGCGAGGGCTGGCGCCGGTTCGGCATCAAGAGGTGCGTAACTCACAAGGACACACCCGGGGTCCGGCCCGTCCACATACTTTGGCTGACGTTCCGTTTTGAACAGGGGAGAGTCCATCGCCGACCACATGTACCGCATGTCACTTCTGTCCATGCTGTGCCCGCCCGCGCTCGCGTCGCGCGTCGACCTCGCCCGCTGCATGAAGATGTGCCTGATCCACGACATGGCAGAATCGCTCGTCGGAGACATCACGCCCGTCGACGGCGTCCCCAAGCCCGAGAAGAACAGACGCGAGGCGGAGACGATGGACTACATCACCAAGGGCCTGCTCGGCAACGTGTACGGCGGCCTGGCGGGCGCCGAGATCCGCGAGATCTGGCAGGAGTACGAAGACTCCAAGACGCTGAACAGCCACTTCGTCCACGACCTCGACAAGATGGAGCTGCTCCTCCAGATGATGGAGTACGAGAAGCGCGGCCAGGGGAAGCTGGACCTCGGCGAGTTCGCCTACGTCGCCACCAAGTTCACGCTGCCCGAGACCAAGGAGTGGGCGGACGAGCTGCTCAAGGAGAGGGAGCAGTTCTGGGGTGCCAACGATCACGTCCATGGCGAGGCCGGCGTGCAGGGTGGCGTCAAGGACGACAGAAGACAACAGCAGGAGGACTATTACACGCGGGAGTGAGAAGAGAGCCGGGGCTCTGTGGAGACGGCATGGAATGTAAATGACGGATGAACGGGATAGATCGATTCCCCTTGGCGCTTTTTTTTTGGCTGGAAGATGCCACGGTCAGGGTCAAGGACATGCATGGACTGGCGATACGGCACCACTCTGCACTCTTATGGTATCCATACAGATACTGTCGATTGAGATGGTAATGGCGATGGCATTGAATGGGGTTTTCACCGGAGAATTCAGAGAATAGATCCCCAGACTTTTTGCTCCAGCCTCCCACCCGTACACTCCGGATACCTTGCAAGGCTTTGCAGACGGAGCGTGTGAGGATAGCGAGATTAGGGAGGCGGTGTGGTGTTTGTGCCCCTCTATTTACACGCTAGAGGCTCCCGGACGCAGGGGCCCTGGACAGGCACCCCGGCAACCGAGAGGCACCTTTCCTGATACAAACATCCAGCCCATCGGTAGAACCAGTTCGCGCTCCGCCAGAAGGACTGAATTTCCATCCATACCAACTCAAACACAAATGAGCCGACTGACACTGACACTGACAGTGAGAATGGCAGCGGCCGTGGCATGAAATAGTGGACGGAGTCAATGCGAGATTTAAGCCATCGAATAGAACGCCTCCGACGCAACACACACCCCTGGTCCACCTTCATCCAACCGACCTCCCAATTTTGTCATCTTTTTTTCTGAAGGCGAATGCGCAAACCCTTGCCTATTTATCACGTATGTAATAAGTGAAGAAGGGTCTCGCCCTCCTCCTGCCTAGGATCCGTACCTTCCTATCCTTTTTTCTTTGTTACGCTTTGACGCGACGCTTTTATCGCGCCGCGCCGCATCGCACTGCAGCACATCACACGTCGGCCAGAATTTATCGTCATCATCGCATCCGTCCCTTGCGTTCCTGGCGCATAACGAACTCGACGTCACTTCCAGGGCCACTTCCGGGGTGTTTTTCTTTCTTCTGCCGCGTGTCAACCCGTTATCGTCCCAGTCGACTTCTTAACCAACCGGAGCGCGACATCGCGACGATCGACAACCAACGGCTTTCGCCGGCAATTGGAGGCTAGGCCTAGGCAGCAGAAGCTCTCCAAAATAACGGGCGTTTCTCAGTACATAGCTTTACCTCGGTTTCTACCTGTCTTGTGTGGCGTCCGAGGTTGCGGTACGGTACCCGGGCACTTGACCACTGGAACCTTGAACCCAAGCTCCCGAAAGCACCACGCGCGCAGGTGCTCCCCCATCCCCCCACACCTAGTCCGAACCCCCAAGAAAAATAAGTCGCCCACCCACGACCAACAGCTCTCTACCTTGTCGTCACGCGCTCTGTCATCACGGCAATCCGTCCGCCCTACATCTGACAGCGACCCGGGCTGGGAATCTTATTCATCCATCTACCTATCGCACGGCCAGCTCGCACGACGGACAAGGTGCCCGAGACACTGCGATTTCTCGAAATCACCTGCGATCCGAGACACGACGACGCAAACCCTTGGCGCTAGCTGCCGGATCGACCATGAGCTGTTCCCTTTGACGTCTGCGACAGCGTGAATTACCACACACCCGCTCGACCAAGCCAAGCCAAGCCTGGCATCGCAGCTGCTACCTTTTGTCGCGGACCCTGCGAGGAATTCTCCTCTGGAGTCGGTACTATCTCGACTTCGAAATCCCGAACGCACTCTCCGCCCGCGCCCTTGGTTCGTCACCTCGACGACTTCCTCCGCAACATGACCTTTGCATCACAGTACCGCATGCCCGGCACCTACTTCGAACCTCAGCCCGGCGGAGTCCACGCCGGCGTTTTCCGACCCCCCGAATCTCCCTCCGCCAGTTCGTCCCTCCATCTCGCGAGGTCAACTGGCAGCTACTACTCCGAAGCGACAACCCCGCTGGCTCAGATCAAGCGCAAACGCCGAACCGATCCGTCCCGCGACGTCACCCCTCTCCACGACTGGTGCGACGGAAACATGAACCTCGACTCCAGCCACGAGACACCGCAGCCGAACCGGCACGCGCGCTACACACTCGCCGGCCAGCTCGAAACCCCCGGCACCGCCGCCGCCCAACCGCCCTTCGAGAACGGAACACTGGACGAGAGCATATACTCCGATGCCGACTACCGGAGACAGCTGGGCTCGAAGAGGCCTCATGAGGAAATGATGGAATCCCCCGTCTCCAGCCAGCCGACGATGCTGGTCCAGCCCATGCAGCCTGTTGCGGAGGGATGGAGCCGCTTCGCCTTCAACACGATAGGCGGTGTTGTTGGCAAGGTCTGGGAATTCTGCAAGGCCGGGGCCTTCCGGGGGTTTTCCGCAGGAGGCGGCAAGGCATACACCATCGACGGCCAGGCTCTTCCTGATACCGAGTTCGAGTCCGAGCCCAAGCCGCAGCTTGAGCCCGAGGTGGAACCGGCGGCGCCAACAGAACTAAGCGAGAAGACGGATGGCGTCGTCGAAGAGTCGCCCATGTACGATGCACCCGCCATCGAGAACACGCCGCCTGGCGGCTTCCCACAACCCGACTACAGCTACACACCCTTCGAACACGGCCTCCAAGACTTTGTCACCCCCGAGACCACGCCGTCGCGCCCGGCAGTCAAGCGAAGACAGACGAGTGCCGGCAACCACGACGAGCTCCGTAACTGGGTTGTGGTAGACGAGCCGCACGCGGCGCCCGGCGGCGGCGGCGGCAGGCGATCTCTGCCGCGAGCAGTCCCTCGACCTGCGTCCCGCAGTTCGCGGCCGTCCATGGTGCCGGGGCGGAGGATTAGCGTTCCCAAGCCCCGACTCAATGCGTCGCCGACCGTCGTCCGCAGGCCGATGAGCAGCCACAGCAATATCTCACATGCAGGCACTCCTTTCCAATCATCACGGGAGCCCGCGAGCTTTGCTGGGTTCCGGTCGCCAGAGACGCCCGTTCAATTCACGGGTCCCTCGCCCAGCCGTATTCCCGTGCCTATCCAACCAGCCGGCATGAGCCCGAATCCTTTCGCAAAGCCAAGCAACCCTGCGACGCGCCCAAGCAGCATTCCTTCGCCGGCGCAGCCCACGACCAGCCCACAGTCGCATCGACGCTCCCAAAGCAGCGCATCGGCGGCATCAGCACGGCCAAAGACGAAGGAGTTTGGCGTAGAGTCTATCCGCGCGAGCCCCCGGCTGGATGCGGAAGCGAAGAGGCTGGCGGCCAGGAGAGCGCGGGACGAACAGGACTCGGATGCGCTCATCGACGATTTCAACCAGAAACTGAAGGAGATGATCCGCCAAGGACGGGAGGCTCTGGGTACCAAGATTGAGATCGACGGCGACGACGGCGGCTGGATGGACGACTGATCCCGGATGCTGTTTCGAGGAAGCGTTACGTATGGGAAGGCGTTTTCGTTTGCTACACGGGCGGATTGCTTTTTCTTTTTGCTGACGACGGGGAGTTTGGAGACGCCACTGCGTTTGATACCACCACCTACCTACCTAGGTACCTAGGACGCGTCCTCACAGGGAGGAGGTAGGGTCCGTCATTTTGCCCGAAGAGGCCGGAGGTGGAGGCTGGCGTCATACTTGTTGCTGGGTTTGGAGTTTCGGCCATGTATTTGTCGCTTGTACAAAAAGAAGAACCATTTTACACGCTGAAGCTAGAGATGATGTGCCGTCCGAAAGGGCTTACCCAGTTCCCCCTCGATCTAACTGCTAAATGAAGAAGTCGTCCTCGAGACGATGGATCATGGCTCTGCGGCTGGCTCCGGCACAGGCTGCGGCGTCTGGCCCTGCGCCTCGTCCTTGTCCTTGTCCTTGCGGCACCGGCAGGCCTCAGAAAGTTCCTTGCAGAGCTGGCAGTGCTTGTTGCAAAGCCAGCGAGGACAAGGTTCGGCGGCGCAGCGTCGCTCCTCGGGAGGGTGGTCGATGGCCAAGTGCTGACGACCGCAGCGGCAGGCCTTGAGGTGGCAGTCGCGGCCAGCGTGCCCATGGAGCCCGCACATGCAGCAGCGGGCCTTGCACATGACGGCATTGCGGTGATATGAGCTGCCGGGCTGGTCTTTTTTGGGACAGTCGTCGGGGTTGCAGAGGACGGGACAGCGCTTGGCGAGGTGGTGCTGGGGGAAGGGGGAGCACTTGCAGCGGTTGCGAGGGATGCTCTCACAAGTGTCGATGCTGTGCCAGTCCTGACCGCAGTACCCGCATTCAAGCTGGCATTCATCCATGTCGTGAGTCGCGGCCAGGCAGTTGCGGCAGGGGCCTGGTCGGGCCGGGCCCTGCCGGGGCATAGGAAGCTGGACGTGGCCGTTCTCGTCGTAGACGACGCACATGTCCGTGGGCAGCGCGTAGGGGAACGTCACCAAGAGCCAGGTCTGGAGTTCTTCATTGAATACAAAGGTCCTTCCGACGGTCAGTTGCGTGTTTCTCGAGGGGCAGGGCAGGGTGTGCACTCACTCCATGGTGTCCATGGCGAATCGATAGACCTCCCCCGAATGTGATCGTGAATGCTATGCTCTCAGAAGTCCAGGCGGGGAGGGGAGTTGACGTGCAGCAGTAAGGTCGACAAGGACCGAGTGCGGACCCGGTGGACAAATGATTCCAGAGAAATAGGATGGCATGAGAATATGGAGCCGAGAGGAGACATACAATGTAGACTCTGTCTGTTCTAACTGAAGTCCGGGACGGGTTGAGGTTCATGAAGTTGATGGGGATGGAGGGACCGAAGAATAGGTACGTACTCTGTGCTGGTCCGTGCATCACAGCACGACACAGCACGACACCGACACGGTGCAGGTGGAACACTAGACATGTCGATCTACACTGTACCTAGGTACCTACCACCTAGGTAAGTACTGGGCAGCCTCTATGGCAATCTCGTCCAGTCCTCCTGCCTTTGGACCTTACTCAACCGCCAGTTTCCAGATCGGTAGGAGATGGCTTCCATACATACCGAGTACAAGGAGGCCTGCAAAACGACAGTGTTGGTAACCATGGTGTGGAATGTATACTGCTGCTTTCACGTTGTGCCCACTACATGTAGTAAGAGACACTCAAGCTTGGGACCTCCTCGACCGAAGGGAACCGGAAGTACCCAGCTTACCTATGTGGGTGAAGAGTGTCTCCTTCCTACCAGCCCCAAACGTCACTACGACCACACACTGGTACAGGAAGCTGGACAAGAATCGTCGCTTCCCTTCCCGTCCGCACGGAAGTGCCTTCCTCAAATCAGGCGCTTGAAAACACGACCAACGACAGGACATGTCCACGTCTCTCGGTGTCGCTGTCCGTCATCCAGCCGCACTTGTGTATCTCCCCAGAATCGAACGGCTTGGTCGTCAGAGGCAGTCGTGGCCAGTGGCCACCTGCGCTATCTTGACCAGCCGTTATTGACAAGTATGTGGCATCCCGTTCACTTCACGGGAAGCCGCACCGCCTGATGCGTATGACCTGGTGCGTCGGGTAGTATCAATCGGCCTCTTATGCAAATACCCAAGTGGAATGCAGGAACCCAGCCGACGAAGATCCAGACACGGATGACTTGAACGAGAGGACAGCCAGTTCACCTTGAACTTGGTGTTCCCTTTCAACGGGTGGATAATCCAAATCGATGTCAAATTAATCCACGTTCGACTGCTTCGAGTCGTGGGTAGCCAGCCTACTTTCAATTTTCGGGAAACGGCTTGAGACTGTGTGACGATGCTCGGGATCGTTGCTGCAGAAGTCCGGTAGGTGGCTTGATTGGCGAGGACCAGTCACCTGCAGACCAGCTTCTGAAGCCAGACAGGCGCCAATTGCCTGATTGTATCAATTTCAGAGCCGTGGATGTTCTTATGGGATACGTGTGGTTGTATTCGGTGTCACACGATTACTACCGTACTATTTATTGACTTAAGCAGCGGTCTTTAGTTGGGAAAACCCGATCCAGCAAGTTCTAAACCCCGCTTATAGACCTAAGGTCATCCCATAGTCTTTTCGGCCCCCATTTACAACTCTTAAGAGCTTGGGATTAGTCATAAATTCCCTCGTTAGGCGATCTCAGACGGTGAGACTTCTTCCAGCCTCTTGCCGTCAAGCAGCATCTGGACCGACCAGCCGTCTCCGAGCCAGTATTGCGTACCGCCGCCGGGCTGCTCAAACCACGGAGCAATAGGTCCAGCGTGAACAGTGAAGCCCCGCAGGACTTTGTAGACGTGGTAGTTGTTGGGGTTGGTCGAGTTGAGAGTGAACCTGTTAAGGAGGCTGTCGGGGGGGATAGCCCGCTGTGAGAACCCAGCCCCGGCAGGGGCAATGAAACCGCCTTTTAAAGTCAACTTGCGTCTCTGGCAACTAGAAGTCAAATGTTCTTACCGGTAGGGGGGCCAAATCGGTCAACATAAGCTCCCGCTTCCACCTTCACGGTGGACTTAATGGGCCATTCATCGATGTCAAGGACAAACCCGTTCTTCGGCGGGTATGTCCACCCAGTCACTTGTCCTTGGTCGTTCAGGGAAGCATTCCAGTATTTGTTGAGGAACTCGGTGATGGTGAGGTTTCCAAAGCGCTTGTAGTTCGCAACCGCCGCACCAAGAGGCTGAACGTCCGCGCCAGGAAGCACAGCAGGGCCAAGGCGGTCGTCGCTGCAGGCGTACAATTCGCTCGAGCCCGCATCAATCAAGTCACCCGTACAGATATATCCGTCGACCTGAGCATCTTGGCGGACCTCAATGACAGCGGGAAGAGCTGAGACAATAGAAAGTCCCGTAAGGAGGGTGAGAGCAGCAGAAGAACGCATGATAATGAGAGTTATTACCTGGACGAAGGCGAATGTGCAAATGCAAAACGAAAGAGTGACAGAGAAGCTGGATGCTTTCTTGAGAGATGTAGGCCTGTCAATTCTGTCTGGTACACCGGCCAGAGCCGTAACTCTTATAGAAATGGAAGCTGCCGAAGCTTGCTGTTATCGCGATGCGCAGCCGCTTGGTTGTGCTTGAGCTCATCTAGATGCATATTTTCTCCTTTCCACGACATGTCTTAGCTGGTCCGGTAAGATATGAGCAGGTTTGGCCCGCATGTAATCTTGCTGCATGCCATTCCCCGTCGACCTCGCCGAGATCTCAGACCATCGCTTGTCGTGGAGCATCGGGCGGCCGGGCCGACGGTTGCACGACAGAGTGACCCCGACTGAGCTCCAAATCAGATACAGTGTCCAATGAAACTAATCCCGTCGTAGCTACTGAGTCCGTATCTATCACTGGCGGTCGAGTTCTGCTGCCCGCCTGAAGCCAGCACGATGAAGACGTGTGGATTAGCGGGCTCTGAAGAGGCGAGCTGCTGCCGCCGCGTGCAAGGTTTTACTTTGCGCGCCTCAAGCTGGCAACATTTGGGTGAGATGGGAGGACAGGCTTCGAGGGCATCGAGATCCCGTCTGCTTTTGAGTAGACCGCCAAGGGTTGCTATGGCCACCTAATCTAGGTATTCCCGGGCATTGATTGAATTGATTCCGGGCGGATGTCGTCTTTCTATTGTGGGTCATAAATGATGGCACCTATGCCGTAACTCCTCTCTTCCTAAGGTCTTACAGATACCTCGGCACCAAGGTTCGACACGAACATCGATATGCAAAAGCCAATATCAGATCTTTGAATACACGGTTCACCCGGCTAAGAATGAATGGCGCGGGCTCTAGCTTCTAAGCGGGTAGCATCGTCCGGATACTACCGCAACTAGTAGAGTATTAACCACGTTTGACCCAGTTGTGGTTGGGACTAGAATGGAAACGCTACTCGGAGAGACAAGGCTGAGCACAGATTCCTTCCTGAAACCCTTCAGCAGCTAAGTAGCAGCGTGGCATTCAAATCCAAGGCCGGCCAATCAATGATCACGGTATCACAAACCTATTAACAACACATTCTATGCGCGCAAGGCTGCTTAGCTCAGCATTTCCGCTTAAAATATTGTTGTTGTTGCCACATTGTTACTTAATAACTATTGTGTATTATATAACTGTGTATTGATCAGGTACTCTTAGTTACTTTTCTTAGAATTTCTACCCCCTTTTTTCTATAGTATTTATACTTTTAAGACCCCTTTATCCTTCTTTACTTAAATAATTAAAGTAATAATATAATATATCTTTTATAGTATTTTAAAGTATTAAAGTTACTTAAGTTACTAAATTATATTCTATATAGCTATATTTATATTTCTTTTTTAATAGTAGTTTTAATAAACTATTATTAAAACGTATTTATTTTTATTAATTAAACTTAGTTTTATTAAAGTATATAATTTATAATTTAAAGTTTTATAGTTAGTATAGTAAAACTAATAAACTTAAAGTTATTTAAGTATTATATTACTATTATTAGTTTATATAGAGTAAATAAATAGTAATTAATTATAGAACGTAGGGGTTAGTAATTAAGGTTAAAAATAAATAAATTTAAAGCCCTTTTAGTAAGGGGCTTAAGATACCTATATAATAGTAAAGTTAAGTCCGTGCCCCACTACACTACTATTAGCTATAAGTAGCTAACTTTAATATAGTTATTTCTATACTAGTAGTTTTTTTTTTATAGTTTAAGGTTTTAATTATAAGTACCTAGAGTATCTATTTCTTTAAAATAAGGGTTTATTAAAAAAGACTTAAAAATAATATTTTTAAACTTTTTTAATTAATCCCTCTTTAACTAGTGATTTTAAACTAAGCGGCTTTATTTTTAATAGAGCTATAGACTCTAGTTAAAAGTTTAGTTATAGTTATATAAACTACTATTTCTTTATATTTTTTAATACTTTTAGCCCTTTTATTAAATTTATAAATCTTTTTTACCTAAATACCCTTTTTTTATCCTTTTTTAATTACTTAACCTTTTATCTTAATTATAGCTTTATTTATAGAAATAAAGCCCTTAAGGGTATAGTTTAGTTTTATTTTTATAAAACTATTAGTAATATTACTATCTCTAGTAATTTATTATATTTCTTAAAACTCTTAGTACTTATATAATTATTGTAATACTATAATATCTATTATTAAGTGCTTTTTTTTAGTAGTATTTAGCTTAATAAAGTACTTATAAAGTAAATAAGAGTTAATATATATAATAAATAAAATTAAAAAAAGGTTTAAATAATCTATAATAAGTCTAAGGGTTATTATAATAGTATAAACTATATTAATACTAGTAGTTATAGTATAAATCTTTAAAACTAAAATACTCTATATAACTTACTTACTCTTTATAAAGCTATAGTAAATAACGTTACTATAAATTTTAAATATATTATTACTAATAGTTTAGTTTTTTATAAGAATAATAATAAATCCTAGTTATAATAATAAGTTAGGATTATTAGTAAATAATCTATTTACAAAAACAAAGAGTTTACTCTTCTTAAAGTTAAGGGGGACGTATTTTAATCCTTACTACTAGTTATTAATTTACTAATAAAGTTACTTATTAAAAGTAGTAATATCTTTTTTTATAAGTTCTTAGTATTAAGCCACTATAAAGAGGTTATATAATACTTTAAATTAATAAATTAATACAATATATACCCCTTAAGTACACTATTAAACGTATTAAATCTTTTAATTTTTATTAAGCTTAATAATTATAAGTCTTTTACTTTAGCCCTTTTAATAGAAAATAAAAGAGTCCCCTTTAAGTATTAAGATACTACTATTAAATATTAGTAGCTCTTCTAGAGTTAAAAAGGTCTTTACTTTAGCTATAAAGTTTACTTTTTTAAACTCTAAAGTCTTATAAGTTAAAAAATCGTTTATTAAAAAGCTAAAAGTATTATTTATTTATATTTTAACTAGAGTAAAGTCTAGGTTATTAATAAATAATATTAGTAAGTATAGGTTATACGTTAAAGTACTTATTTTAAGCTTTTTTCTATAATACTTATAATAAATTACTTATTAGTATATCCTAGCCTCTACAATACTATAAAGTAGCCTTTTAATAACTATAATAAAGTCTTTTAAGTATCAGTTATAGATTTAAATTAAAAAATATATAAGAATTGTTTAGTTTAGCTATATTTTTAATTATATATATACTTATATTATATTTTAAAACTATAACTTTATACTAATCCCTATAAAGGTTAAAGCTAGTACTAAAATTAATTATTAACTAGCCTATTAAATAATAAAGGACTATATTAAAATTACTACCTTTTTATTATTAATATAGCCTTATATAACAAAGTAGAACTTTTTATAGAGCTAATCTATTATTTTTACTTTAATTTTATTAATAATATAAAATTTAAACCTTTTAAACTTACTATAGACTTTAGGGTTAAATAAAACAATATTAAAGACCCTATAGTCTTATAGAGCTAAAATCTCTTCTTTAGTTAACCTCTAAAACGACTCTCCTAGAGTAGTAATAATCCCCTATTTTCTTAACTTAATAATAAAAGTAAAATTAGCTTCTTTTTTAGCTAAAATAAATGTAGTAGCCGGGGTCTTTTAAAGTTAGTTTTATTATTATTTTAGGACTTTTACTAGTATTAGGTTTTTAATAAAAAAAGGGTCTATATTAATAACGATTTTAGTAAAAATCTCTTTAGCCTTATTCTTTAGTTTAACTATATTTTTAACTTTATTTTTAATAGTTATTAAGTCTTATAAAAAAAAAAGAATCTTTAGGCCTATATTATTAATATCTTTATAGTAAGACTTAATAAATATTAATTAAAAGGATTAAAGGCCTTATAAAAAAGTAAGTATATACTCTTTACTATTTATTAAAATTAATTAATAAAGGCCTTACTATTAAATTACATAGATTTAAGCCCACCGCTTTAAATAGTATAGGAGTAGATTTTAGCCACCCGTACAAGCCAATAGCTAAGGGCCAGTCCGGATTAATAAAAAGTCCAGTAGCTAAGCCCCTAATAACTAGTATAGAGTATAATAGGAGCAAAAATTACGTATAGTAGTATATAAATATATATATTAATATATATACTAATTAATATATAATTTAATAATTAAAAGTCTTATACTATAACCCCTTTACTATATATAATTAATTAATTACTATAAGTCTTTTTAAATACATATATTACTATAATAACTAATTTAACTACTAGTAAAATCTTCTTTATAGGCCTTAAGAATTAAATTCTTTAGTAAAACGCTATTTAAGTTTAAAGGATTTCCCTTAACTTTTAAAATACTATTAACCTAAATATAAACTACTAACTACTAATTAGTACTATAGTGCTGCCTCTAGAGCTACTCTTAAGTAACTACTTAAAGAGCTTTATTTACTATGGACTTAAGCTACTAAGTCTTTACTCCTTAATACCCATAGAATCTACTCTACTAGTAACTATCCTTAAGGACATTCCTTTTCTATATAGTATTAATAACTCCTACTATACTATAAGTATTATAAACCTTTTTACTAAGTACTTTAAGTTTTATATTAATACTTAAAGTATATAAAAAGCTATTAGTTATTACTATAAAAACTATAAAAAAAATAAAAATAACTTAGTTATATAAATATAAAAAACTATATCTTTTAAGCTCTAGTACTAGTACTATAATATAAATAAGGGACTAGTTAATTAACTACTACGTTTTAAAAGCTATTTTAATATAACTATATTTTTCTACTATAACTATATAAAATAAGTACTCTAAAACTACCTTATAATTCCTTATAGCTATTACTTTATATTAAAAGTAACTACTACTAAGTAGTTTAATTTATAAATTACTAAAATATATAAAGGATAAGTTATTTTACTTAAAGCCTTTTTAAAGAATAAATTTTAATTACTTAATATATACTCTAAACTCTTAAGTACTTATTAATTTAAAGCTTTATTTAAAGTTTTAAATTAAAATACTTTAAAGTATAGTATATAGCTATATTTAAAGAAGTAATTTTATTAATTACTAAAGCTATTAATAACTTACTAGAGTTAACTAAAAGACCTTAGTATACCCCCGGGGTATTTAGTATTAACTAAGTAAATAACTTAGAGTTAAATAAGTAGTATAAAAACTACTTATAAAGTACCTACTTAAAATAAAGTAATTACTAAAGCTTTTTATAATATAATATCTACCCCGCCTATAACTTTATTTACTTACTTAATTTATATTATTATATCTTTTCTAAAAAGGTATTTAAAGAATAGTATTATAATATAACTTATTAAGAGTATACTAATAAGTACTTAAAAACTAATAATTAATTAATTAAACTTATTAAGGATCTCTATAGTTAATAACTCTATAGTTAATATATTAAGAGTCTTAAGTAACTACTAATAGTGTTTTAAGTCACTCTTTATAAGGACCTATAAATTTACTCTTTTAGAAATTCCTACCTTTTTAACTCTAGTATATTAATTTATATATTTTATAATAAGTAGCTATTTATAAAACTTTAAGTAGCTAGTATAAGTAACTATTTATAAGTAAACTTTAAGCTACTTATAATTAAAGTATATAGAGATATAAATATTAGGGTTATTTAAACTAATAAAAAAAGATCTATAATATACCTCTATAACATAGTACTCTATACATTTATAGTAATAAATCTTATTTTTTATTAATAACTATATAAATAAAAATACTAGTAGAATAAGCGCTTTAAGTATTAATTAATACTATATAAATCTAATTATAGCCCCTTTAGTATTATTAAAGTTAAATATAGTTAATATATACTTAAGTATAACGAGCTTATCTCTAAAACAGTGCGTAGTAGCTATAGCTTTGTATAGGCTGTTTAGTATATTTATACTCTATAGTAGTAAAATAAATACAGCTCTATAAAGTAACGGCTTTTTAAAAGTAGTAAAGAGATATAGTACTAGTAGCTTAATTACCCTAGCCCTAAGCTGCTCTACTATTTAATAAGCTTTGTAAGAAGAGTTTAGATTATAGTTAGTGCCCTTAAATTTAATAATAACAAGGCTTTTTACCCTTACTATAATATATATAATATTAGTAAAGTAAAGAAAATAATCCATTATAAGCTACGAAAAAGTAACGCGTATACCCACTCTAGTAAGTATATTATATTTAACTTCTATTTATATATAAAAGAATATAGTAGGTTTATATTTATACTAGTATTTACTAACTATATTACCTAGTACTTATAGGATTATTACCTTTTTAACTACTCTACTAATACCCTTATTAAAACCTTTAATAAGTTTATTACTATAATAAAACTCTAATATAATATAGATATACTAGTATTTAAATATAATAAAAAACTTATTAAATATAAAAGACTAATAGTTACTTTTTAAATATAAAGCTATTTCGTTAAGCTATTTACTCTAAATACTTAAAATTAAAATAGTAGTACTAAGTATATTAGTACTATAGTTAAAACTAAAATAAGGACTATAAAAAAAGGTAGTAAGCTCCCCTATAAAATATAGCTTAATATATATAAGTCCATAGTATATTTCTATAACTATATACTATAAGTAGCTTTTAGTTAAAAGACCCTATATAAAGTACTTTACTAGTAGCTTAAAAATAATAATACTATAAAGTTGAGTTTTGTATACTTATAAGTATATAGTTATAAAGTATATGCCCTTATAGCTACTACTTAGTTTAAAAAAAAGCGCCTTAACTACTTTACTAACTACACCCTTCTAAAGTTCTTTATAAAATATACTTTAATAAATTAATACTATATATAAATACCCTTAATTAAAAAAGTTATTATTATAAAAGACGTAATATTTAATAAAACCTAATAATTTAATAATAACCTAAAGGCCTTTATTAAAAATACTTTAAACCTTAACTTTAATACTATTACTACATAGGTTTATAACTACTTTACTAATAATAAAGAAACTAACTATTAAATACTATATAAACCCCTTTTACTAAGTAAAAAGGATAATAAAGTTATACTTTTTATAAAGGCCTTTAGTAAGATTTTTAAAAATCCTAATTCTAAAGACTCTACTATAAAGTAAGCTCCCCCTAGTAAATATTCCTACTTAATAGCCTACTTTAAGCTAATATTAATACTACTTAACTTACTTACTACCTTTTTTTAAGCGTTTATTTATAAAAAAGAGTGTTTAAGGAGGTATATAGAAGTAGTACTAAGTTATAATAATTTAAAAGACTTTAAGTAAACCTATTATAACGCACCTACTAAACTCCGTTAAAAGTAAAGTTCTTATAAGGCCGCCTTTTTAGTAGGGACTTTATTATTATATTAAAATACTTTATAGCGTTACTACTTCTAGGCTAGCCCCCTAGCTACTTATAAACTATTAAAGGGGATTCCTAGTATTTAATATACTCTAGGGGTATTTTAAATAGTAAAGATTAAACGCTTTAATAGTAATTTTTAGTTATAAAAAGAGAATATAAGTACCTAGAGAAATAAAACCTTCTTATTAAGTGGATATAAAAAGCTATATAAAGTGTATAGTAATTTACTAGTACTAAGTACCCCTTAAAAAAATCTCTAACTTCTACTTATATTTTATATAAAAGTATTAACTTACTTATATACTACAGCTATATAAATAACTAAAGTAACTTATTTTAAAAGTTATTTAAAAATAAACTCTTAAAAAGAAGTACTTATAAGTACTATAAAAAGCACTTAAATCCTTAGTTACTACTAGATTTATATATATAAACTAAATAATATAGTAGACTCTTAAAGATTAAAGTTTAGTTTATTATATATAGTAATTAATAGTATTAAGATAATTAAGGGATATATACCTTAACACTTACTAGTATATCCTTTTAAATACTAATAACTGTTACTAACTACTTTAATTTTAAACTCTTATAGTATAATACTATAAATACTTTTATATATATAGAGCTTAATAAAGATATTTATATATAAATACCCCCTAGTTACTAAAAAAAGAATACTATCCTTAAGTTTATTAAAGTACTTTATAGATTATATTACTTACTACTTTTTTAATAGTACTATTTTAAAGTAGGTTTATAAAAGCTTAGGTTAAAGCGAGTTACTAGTAAAAACTACTATTAAATATATAACTGTATAATATTTTTTTTATATAAATAACTATATACTCTACTTCCCCTTAAAGTACTATAATAAAGTTATAAAGTTTATTAAAGCTCTTTAAAAGTAGTATTATTTTAAGAGTAGTTAAAACTTATAATAGTTCCTAGGAATTCAAGTTATTTATAACTATACTATAAAGTAGTTTTAACTCTTATAATTTATATATATTAATAAACTTACTAAATAACTTTAGTAATACATAATAAAATTAAGAAAAGTATATACTTTACTACTCTAACTAAGTAAGCTTTTTTTATATAAAGGAATAGCTATATATACTAAGACTAATTAGTACTAAAGTAACGTTAGTTTTATAATATACTTAGTAATAATAGCCCGGCTTAATATTACCCTTTTAACTAACTATCTTACCTACTTTAACTATAACCCCAGTCTAGAGTATACTAAAGAAGCTAAAAAAGCTATAGTTTATTTTATTTACTAGTACGCTTTATACTTTAAATATAGTTATAAAAAAAAAGGACCTAATAATAGCTTTATAGTTACTATAAATATAAGCTTTACTAATAATATAGTAAACTATAAAAGCTTTTAGGCCTTTATAATTAAGCTTTTTAGTAAATTAATTAAGTAGTAAGTTAATAAGTAAAATATAGTTACTATATTAACTATAAAAGCTAAGTTACTTATGCTCTTTTAAGTAGTAAAAGAAGTAATCTTTATAAGCTAATTAATAACGGCCCTTTATATAGACTTTAAAAAAAAGACTTTTAGAGCTACTCTAGCGGCCCTAGTACTAAGTATATAGATTTAATATAATAATTAATAAATAATTTACTTTATTAATAAAAAAATAGTTTAGTTATAAATAAAGCTATACTATATTAATATTTATAACTATTAGCTATATTAAGAGACTTAAAAAGGCTATATTGTTGTTGAGTATACCCCTATAATAAAGCTAATAGTTAATAGGTTTATAAAGCTACTTACTAGCGCCTACTTTAAAGCGTTCCTTAAATAACTAAATTTTATTAACTAAACTAAGTAACTTAAAGTACTTTATAAAGCTAAGCTTAAGAATAAAAGGCTTAAGGGCCTTAACTTTACTAATAAGAAATAAAAAAGAGAATTATAAACTTTAAGTACTTTAAAAATAGTATTACTCTTTTTACTATAGAGGTAGAGGTTTAATAAGGGTAACGGGACTACTTAAGAGCTAAGAAAAAGTAATAAATATACTACTTTAGGGAGGTATTTAAAAGGTACTAATTATTAAATAATTATAGAGTAATTAAAGAAGTAATTAGGCTATAGAGTATATACTAAAAAGGAGTAAATAAAACGATGTATTTAAAAGGCCTTTTAGTTATTAATATAGTAGTAAGAGCCTTATAAAGGCCTTTATTAAAGAGGTGTATTAAATTACGTAGATTTAAGCCTACTACTTTAAATAGTATAGAAGTGGATTTTGGCTACTTATATAAGCTAATAGCTAAAGGCCAGTCTGGATTAATAGAAGGTCTAGTAACTAAGCCCCTAATAGCTAGTACGGAGCGTAATAGGGGCGAAAATTACGTATAGTAGCATATAAATATATACATTAATATACGTACTAATTAATACGTAATTTAATACTTACTAACTACCTTTTTTATACTATACCCTAATTATTAATTAAAGGGAGAGTCTTAGTATTTTAAATATCCTTAGTTTATTATATATATTAAAAGTATTATTAACTTTATATTTTATATATATATACTAAATCTCTTTAGTAGCTTTTTTAACTATTAAAGTATATTTAGTAACGTTTAAAACTAATAAAAATATATTATTAATTTATAAGTATACTTTAAAAATAAAAAGGATTAGTATAAGTTTACTAGGACCTATAGTATTATTAATATTTTTAATATAAACTTAAAGTATAATTTTAAGTAGTATAAGTGGGTTTTTAATATAGTAGATTTAGTAAATCTATTTTAAAATAGTATAGTATTTCTTAATTTTACTAATAAAGTAGTAAGCTTTAATTAATATAATCTTAAGAGTAATTCTTTATTCTTTAGTATATTCTTTAAACTTAATAGCTTTAAATATTATAGTTATATTTATTACTAAAAGGTTAAAAGGTCCTTAATAAATATTATAAGTACTGCGTATTGTGTATACGTAATTAATTACTTAAGTTAAAAGGCCGTGCCTTAAATACGTAACCGCGGCCTTAAATGCCACGGTAGGCGCCTGCCCTTTTACTTAAAGGTTATAAGTCTACTTATACTCCTGTGTTATATATAACCTTTTATATTCAAGTCCTAACTTATAAACTAAAACGTATAGTTCTTACTTAGGACTTAGTTACTCCTAGGGTTTTTATATATATAACGTAATGTTATTAAGGTATTTTATAATTATATTAAGGGGGTATATAAGTACTACGTACTGTGTGTGCGTAATTAATTACCTAAGCTAAAAGGCCGTGCCTTAAATACGTAACCGCGGCCTTAAATACCACAGTAGGCGCCTGCCCTTTTACTTAAAAATATTAATTTATATAGTATAAATACCTTTTTATACCGCCTTAGTAAATATATCTTTAAGAAACTTTATAGTAGTAAATTTAGTTATAGTATTAATAAAGTAAATAACTAACTTACTATTAAAGTATATAATATCTATAATAACCTTATAGTTAAAGTTATACTTATTTTATAATATAAATTAAAATCTTAAAGGTACTATACTATAGAGTTAGTAATAGTAGTATATCTTTATTAGAGTTTTTAATACTTAAACGTTTAGTTAATAACTAGTTCTTTTAAAGAGGTTATAGAGTTTTATAATAAATAAGTACTTAAATTAGTAATAAAGGCGTTAAAGCTTAATAATAGTAAGGTAGTAGTATACTATTACTTACTTATAGTTAAATAGTAACTATCTATACCCCTATTATTAAATAATTAGTATAGTAATATTTCCTTTATATAAAATGTTATTAATATTATTAAATATAATACCTAAGTAGTTTATATTTTAAAAGTATAGTAAAAATAGTATATTAATAGATATAATGTAAAAAACAATATCTTTAAATAATAAAGGGATTTTAATTAATCTAAGGAACTTAATACTATTACTAGTACTAAAGCAAATTAAAATACTACTAGTACTTATAGTATTAAGGTTAAAGTTAAAAAAAATTATCTTTTTAAGGGCTATATATTAACTATAGCCTACTATAGAAAACTCTACTACTCTAGTATTTAGTATTATACTTTAAAAAATAGCTTTAGAATACTAGCTATTATAGGTATATAGTATAAATTTTATAGGGTTTAAGTCTTTTATTATTATAGTATAGACTGTTACTTACTTTATAAAAGCTATAATTATTTTAAAGCTATTAACTTATTTTAATATAAAGTATATAGTTATAAATATAGTTAGTTAAGTTATAATAATACTACTATCTTTATTTTTTAAAAAGTATTTATCTATAAAGCTATTATTAATCTCTTAAGTATTATTAAAAGTCTTATTACCCTTATACTCTATAAAGAATTATTAAAAGGATACTATTATAATATTTTAAAAGTAATTAGTTTTATAGTAGTAGTTATAAGCTTTGCTTTAATCTCTAGCGGGATATCTCTATAAGTAGTAGTTAGGTTTACTATAAATATAGTACTTTTTATTACTTACTAAGCTAATAAAGTACTAAGGATAGTAGTTTCTACTTTATAGTCTCTATTACTATAATCCTTATACCCTTCTTTATCTTAAGTAGCTTTTACTACTATAGTTATATATTTAATTAATAATATAAATACTATATAACTCTATAGCCTTAGTTAAGTATTATAGTGTTTTTTTAGTTAATTTAGAAGTACTAATAGAGTTTCTTAATTACACAATATATCAAAAACAAAGGGATACAAGGCCGCTTTAAGACTATAGCTAAAGTGCGGCCAAGGGGCCCTATAGCTGTAATTACATAAGCGGCTTGCGCGTATAGGCCCCTAAGTCCCTAAAACGGGAAAAGTAGAATCTATAGCCGTAGCTATAGATCCTAGACTAATTACACACAATACATTACATTATAATAAATCTAATAATTAATAGTTTAATTAATTAATAACACCACTATACTACAAACCCTATTATTAAATACAAATAATATAATTACTAAATACTACAATAACCTTATTTAACACAAAAATAACTCTAAAAACGTTTAATAACTAAGTACTTTAAAGTAACCAGTTCTAATTAAAGACTAGCTATGCCCTATAGCCTAAGATTAACCTAGTAACCTTTAAACTATATATATAATACTTTAAAATACCCCTTACTACGTACTTTATAAAGCTAATAAAGCCCTTATTTAAAAACTACCCTACTAGTAGCTTAAACTAAACTACACTCCTTACTAAAAATACCCCTAAAGTACTCTAAGCTATAAATATTAGCTAACTTAATAAAACTAACTACAAACTCCTTAAAAACCACTTTATCTTTTATTAAACTAATTAAAAAAAAGTAAACAACTACTTTAAAAAGGTTAACATAATTAAGAACTAAATATAAAACATAACTAGTACTAAACTCCTCTACTACTATTATACAGTTAATAAAGAGCTTAATAAATAGGTTTACAATTTTAAGCTCTATACTAGTACTAGCGACTTTAATTAATACATTACTACTAAAACGGAGTATAAGTTTATACTTAAATACCTTACTATAAAGTACCTAAATACTAAAAAAGAAATAGAAGTATAGGTAACTTACTATAAAAGCGCGATCTATAAAGCAAAAGCAAGCAGCCTTTTACAGGCCCTTAAAGTAAAGTAGTAGTTCTTAGACTTTATAGTATCCCTTAAAAGCACGTTACTTAAGTATTAAGTTTTAAAATATAAAACCTCCGCGTAACACAAAGCTTTTATAAAAAGACTTACTTATAAAGAGGTTATTATAGAGATTTATACTTATTTATAAAAGATCCCTAATATAGCGCCTCGTTAATATACTAACTACAGTACTTTTAAACTAACTACCCTAGCTTTAAAGAGTAAAGATACTAAGACTTTAGAAGTAAAAAAGGAGTCTTAAAAGTAGACTTATTACTATTAAAGCTCCTCGTACCTAAACTATAACTAAAGAGTATTATTAGTAGCCCCTTAGAAGTATAAGGTTAAATATATTAAAAAAGTAGTTAATAATAAGTTATGCCCTATATACTTTAAAAAGTACAGTATTACTTAATATAGCTATGTATTTAAGGACGCCCTACTAAATAGCTACTACCTAAACTACGTATTAAAGACTATAGTAGCTAAAAGGCTTAATAAAGAACTAAAGCTAGCTACTTGCATTAAAAAGCTTTAAAAAGAGTACTCTAGTTTAAACTAACTTTATAGTAAATACTATAATAAAGCCGCGTTTTATACTAGTAAATATAAACTTTAAAAGTCTATAATACTTAACTCTAGAATAACTATATATATATTTAATAATAAGTTATAGTTTAAAAATCTTAAAAGCGCCCCTATAAATAACTATATACTCGTAAGTAGCGGCCGAGTACTAATTAAAAAATATAGTATAGTTAATCTTGTTATTAACAGCTTAAAAAACTAACCTTTATAACTACAACTTTATAACATTACCCTTTACTTAAACTTTACCACTAGCTTTATATTTCTTAATTAACTTTAAAAAAAAGGTATATAGTAAAATATAAAAAACCACTAAAGTAACTACTTATATTACTTAAATACAACCTTCTTTGTAAAGTTAATAAAAGTAGTTAGTTAATAAGTCCTTGTTTATAGGCTATTTTAAAGTAAAGCGGCCCTAGTAACTGTTGTACCCTTACTAACCCTACACAAAAATAAAGCTTCTAAACCACACTAGCAACACTAATATACAATAGCCACACAGTATAGACCTATTACTAGTAACTTTAAAAAATAGTACTACTACTTTAAGTACCCTAGTAGCAAAATAATTAAGCGCCTTTTAAACGCCTTAAAAGAAGTATAACTTAAACTAAAAAGCAAAACTATCACTATAACAAATTATAATACCTATACTATAAGCAAAATAACGCACTAAGTTAAAAAAGCTCTACACAAAAGTACTATCTATACAAAGCCCAGTAACCAAATCGCCCTCAACTTCCATAACTTTAAAAAAAGTATTAATAAATACTACTCTATACTAATCCTTATAAACCGCGCCTTAGAGCTCGTATAAAACTACTACCTACTAATACAAATAAAAGAAGAGATCTTTATAACTCTTAAAAACTTCCTTACACTCCTAGAGGTTTAAAACTTTTATAAGGTTAAGGTTATAAAGACTAATATAGAGCTAATTAAAAGCAACACTATTACTAATAAGCTTTTTAGCCGTAGTATTTAAATTAAACCCTTATTTTTAAATACATAAATACAAAACAGTACTACTAAAAGAATTACCGCTATTGTTAAGTAAAAAGCTTACTATATACAAATAAAAACTAAGCTCCCTAACACACTATAGTTAATAATCCTTTAAGCAGCTATATACCTTTATAACTATACCCTAATAGCTACTTATAGATAGTAGAGTCTATATAAGGTATAGTATAAGTACTTTTAAAGTAAAAAGAGCACTACCCTTATATACCTAAACCTTTTATACCTAAAATTATATAAGTATAAAGCATATACTATAACTACTAATATATAGCTAAAACGTAACTGTCTTAAGAAGCTCTTACTAAAGGTATAAATTAGCTACTTTATTAGTTATATATTAATAAACGCGTACTAAATTTAATACCCTACGTACTCTAAGGTCTTTATAATATAAAATATTATCTTTAACAAAAAAAAGTACTTCTTAAGTAACTTAGTATATAAAGCTAAAGAAATATATTTACTAAACCTTAAGTAAATATAAAAAAGAATTAAGTAACTAGCTATGTAGTATAAACCCGCGCTTATAGGCCCCTTTAAAACTAATAAAAAAATAAATAAGGTTTTTAAGGATTTAGCTATAGTAAAGACCTTATAAATAAAGAGATATTTAAAAAGGTACTTAAAAGCAAAACTAAATACCTATATATAGCTATATACTTTAGCCTCTTTATACTACTAGATACACCCCTAGCTATATTCTTTATATTTCTATAAAACTCTTTTTATACTATAAAAAGATAAAAAAAAGATAAAGTACCCTATACGTACGTTAGAGTAAGTAACACTCTTAAAATCTACGTACTATATAGAGCGGGAGATACTTGTATTTAATCCCTTTAAATAAGTAATACTTATAAAATCTACGCTTTAAAAGGAGTAAGTAGTACTTATAAAAGTCTAGCCTATAAAGCAGGAGATACTTATATTTAATCCCTTACAGCCTACTATATTAAAATTAGTTTATAAAAGTTATTTAAAGTGGCCTTTTTTATAGGTATATTAGCTATATAGTACCCTAATAATACCTCTTTTTATATAAAGAGCTTTAGGACTAATTACTCTATTACTATTAATAAGGAGGTAAAGTTAAGTAAAAGAAGCTTTAATAAGGGCTAATTTATGTTATATAATACCATAATACTTAGAACGTATTAAAAACAACTACCCCTATTACTAAAAGACTATAATAAGCTTAAACTTAAAAAGGTAGTTTATAAGCGATACTATAAGCGCTACCCTTTTACGTTAGTGTTCCTTATAGCTAAAGAGGAGTATCTTTAGAGTTATATAGTATCTAAGTTGTGGGAGGAAACAGCTTACTTAAGCGCCGTAGGCTACTAAGTCCTTAGCTACTGTTAGGTTTATATGTATAAACTTAATAAATATAAATAATTAGTAAAGTTTAAAGTAAAGCTAGTAATTTATAGTAATTAGTAAGTATAAAATAAGTGTAAAACGTATATATCTACACTTATAGGTATATTATTTAGAGTCTTTATAGCTGTTATAGTTTACTTTAATTTTAAACTACTATAGTATAATATAGTAAATGCTTTTATATACGTACTTATAAATAAAATTATTTATATAGAAATGCCGCTGGGCTATAAGTACTTTAAAAAGGTTCTATATATATAAAAGGCACTCTATAGATTATATTAATCGCTACTACTTTAGTAACGCTACTTTGAAACTAGCTTAGCTGTACTTAGCTTTAAACGCATAGTGGGCGAGAATTACTACTAGCAAAAGAGCGCTATTACCTTCTTTTTTTATATTAATAACTACGTTCTAACCTTCCCCTATTACCTTACTTAGAAGGCAAAAGAGCTTATTAGCGCGCTTTAGAAATAATACTATTTTAATAGTAGTAATAATCTTAAATAGTTTTTAAGAATTAAAGTACTCTATAACTACTCTATATAAAAGATCTAACTCTTGCAGTTGGTTTATACTAAAAAGGTTTAAAAGCTACTACCCTTTAAAACTAATAATAATATAAATGTAAAAGATATATTAATTTATATACTTATAATAAAAAATAAGCTACTACTATATAAAGAAACTACTAAGTATATATTAATTAACCTTTATTAATATAAAGTTAGTATAATTCTATATATTGTAGTTATAACCCGCTTTAATATAGTATTTACTATAAGCTGTTTTATGTACTTTAACTAAAACCCTAGCCTAAGCTACTATAAAGTAGCTAACTAAGTTCTTTAATACCTTTATGTAATAAGGTACTTTTACTTTAAATATAGTACTAAGCCTAGATTTAAAAAAAACGTCCTTACTATAGCTTTAGATATAAACTTTACTAATAATATAATTAATTAAAAAAGTTCTTAAGTATATACTATTAAACTATTTAAAGGACTAGTTACTTAGAGAGTAAATAAGTAGGATATAGTTATAATATTAACTATAAAAGTAAAACTACTTATACTCTTATAAACCACGCAAGAGGCACTCTTTATAAGCCGCTTTATAACTACTCTTTAAGTTTAACTACTTATAAGAAATATAGTAATAGCCTACTTCTCTATTTTACTAATAACTTAAGTAATAATATAAATATAGTATAATAATTAATAAATAATTAAACTTATAACTATAGAGTTTATATAGCTTTAAATACAGCTTTACTATATTAATATATACTATTATTAACTATAGTAAAAAATTATAAAGGGATAAATAAATATAGTTTATACACCTTTAGTATAACTAATAACTAATAGTTTTATAAAGTCCCTTACGCAGTAGTTATTTAAAGTATTTATTAAATAGTTAAATATTATAAATTAAAAAGTATAGTTAAAGTAAAATTAAAAAAAAGATATAAAGAAAAATAAGGCCTAGGAGTTCTATAAAGATAATATATAGAACTCCTAGGATAAATAAAGGTATTTAAGATTTATAAATAAATATATAGTTACTTAAGCTTTATAAATCTTAAATAAAAAAAAAATATAGTAGATTAACGGCTTTAAAACCTATAATAATAGAGTTAAAAGCGGCTTATATAGTTTTTTTAGTACTCTTAAAAAAGTATATTAAAAGTAAAGAGATATAAAGCTACTTTAAAGCTATAGTTAAAGTACAGCTAAGGGGCCCCGTAACTATAATTATATAAGTAGCTCGCGCGCGTAGGCCCCTAAGCCCCTAAAATAGAAAAAGTAGGATCTATAGCTGTAGCTATAGATCCTAGGCTAATTATACATAATACATCATATTATAACAAATTTAATATAATAATCCTAGTAAGGCTTTTAGTTAAATTAAAAAAGTAAAAACTATATTTTTAACTCCTTAGTATATATTAATAAGTTAATTATAAAGGGCCTCCTTAGTCTATAATCTACTTAATAGTATAGACTAAATATTTATTAGTTAATTAATTAATAAATTAAGTAACTTAAACTTTAACTTTATAAAGTTCTTATAAATTATATAAGTAAAAAAAGCCTATTACTACTTAAAAAGGTATTATTAATATATCTCCTTAGTTTAAAGTATCTTTAGAGCCTTTTAATTATAGTATTCTAGTTAAAAGGTCTTATAGAGTTATAGAAACGCTAAAAATAAAACATTAGGACTTAATCCTTAAGTATAATTAATATAACTATAGTATACTACGTTTAATTAATACTTATAAGTTAATACTATTAATAGAATATTTTAATCTTTATAGTAAAGATATTAAATTAACTACTACTATACTTTATATAGTTATTATAAAGCTTTATAAGGTTAGTAAGTACTTTTACTAGTAAAGCGTTATTTAAAGTAAAGCTATAATTATTAATATTATCTTTTCTATAATTATTATAGTAATTCTAGTATTAATTAAAGACGGGTTATTAAAGAGGGAAAGGGTAAAATTAATATTACTATACTAAGGGATACTAATAGGTATTTTATAATAGAGTTTTATACTACTTATATTTTAGGGGTAGTAGTAGAAGGGGTTATAGATCCCTAGAAGCTCTTAGAGTCTTATAAGGCTAAGACTCTATAAGGCTATAATCCCTTTATACTAAAATCTATAGGTTACAAACTAGTTTTTTACTAATAAATCTAGGGCGCTTTATAAGGATCCTAAAAACACAGTTTTATTATATTATAGTATTAATTTAGTTTTTAAACTATATAGAAAACCTATTAGATATTAGTAGGGCGTATATTTTATATAAAAGGTATTTATTAGTTAATATATAATTAATATAAATACTATAGTATATAAGGAAGTCTTTAATATAGTACTAAACGTTTTTATTTATACGTTTAAATATATTAATAGTTTATTTACTAAAATTAAAGTAAAAGTAGTTATATAGCTTTATACTAATAATATTATTAGCTATATAGTTACTAATGTAGTAGACTATAGCTATTATAAGTTTTTTAACTCTAGACTCTATTACTAAGTCTATATTGTGCTAAGGGCTTTAAATTAATATATTAATAGCTTAAAGAGTAATAGTTAAGAGTACTAGGATAAGGGTATTTATAGGTTTATTAGTCCTACTAATAATAGTAGTAAGTTTTAATTAATTTATTAACTTTAAGGGCAATAAGCTTTAGTTAGTCCCTAGGGCTAATATTATAAAAACGTTATAAATTACTTTATTTTTTATTTATAACACTAAGAACTAATATAGTTCTATAAATAGTTATTAAAAAACAGCTATTAAATAAGCTATTAAACTAGCTAAAAAGAGTAATATTTCTATACTATAAATAAAAATTAACGCTTAGACCTCCTAAGAGGCCCGTGCGTAAAATATTATAATTATTTCTTATATATACCCTTAATACTACTAGTTACCTATTTAGGACTAGCGCCAAACTAGGCCTAATTAGGCCTAGGGGCCCCTAGGTGCCCTATATATATAGTAGCTGTTCCCCCTTCTTAGTTAGAAATAATCAAGCAATTCTTTTCCTCTTTTCTTCCCTTTCTTCCACATGCGACCGTGAGCTTACATTACGTAAGCAAGACCTTCCTAGGTCTTAGTATAACTATAGCTACCTTCTTAGGAGTTTTTTTATTTATAGCTATATTAATTAATAGTATAGTTAGAGTTATTTAAAGGGAGTCTTTTAAAGTCTTTATAGTATTAAAGATATTATTATTACCTTTTTATTATTTAGTAGTAAGAATATAGTAAGGGTAATAAATAATAGAGATAATAAATAAAAAAGAGGTTTTTAAATAATACTAATATTAATTAATATTTCTATTATTTTTATTATAGCTCTTTATTATAATAGTTAAGCTATAACGTTTTATTTTACTTAGGTACTTTATAGTACCTTTATAGTATTATTACTAAGTTAAGTTATTTAAGTAGAAGGGATCCTTTTATTTCCTAGTACTTATAAGTAAATTAGGAGTATAAAATAGAATCTCTATATACTAAATTTAAATTTTAAAACCTAACTATAATAGAGGACTTATTAGCGCGTTACGCACTAGTATAGAATATAATAAAACGCTAATTATAGTTAAAAATTAATTAAGTTTTTATAGCTAATTAATAATAACGTTAGTAGTTATTAAGTAATTATATTTTATTATTTAGTATTAACTAAGGGGGGGGATAAAATAATAGTAATAGGGGATAGAAATAAGGGATAAAAAAAAAACTTTTTATAATATATAGGGTACGTAGTTAAAGATATCTTTTTACTTAGTTCTTACGCTATAAACTAGCTATAGTTTAGTAAAGGCTTATTATAATTACTTAAGTACTTTTTTTATTATAACTACTAATTAATACTATATACTATTAGAAATTACTTTTATACTAGGGATTCTATTATTAAAGAAACTATAAATAAGGGATTATTAGGCTAATAATACTTTAAATATAGGCGTTTCTCTTAAACTATAGTTTTAGGGGTATATCTACTTATATAATAAGTTACTACTAGTAATTTTTAATATATTAGGGTCTTTAGTTAGTAGTTAAAATATTCTAGTAGTTTTATAATTTTTTAAAGTATAGTATGTATTACTAGTGTTTTAAATAACTAGTAATATTTCTAACTTACTTTTAAGTACTATTATAGGGTATAGTTTAGCCTTAGGGGCTTTTTAAGTAAAAACTCTATAGTTATATAGTAGGAAGAGGAAAGGGAGTATTAATATAGCTTTAGAAGTTATCAAAAGGCTTAAGGGGTCTTTAAGAGTTAATATAATAGTTTAAAGTAGTAAATTATAGCTTTATAAGGTTATAAAAAAATCTTTTTAATAAATTAAGTATATAATAAATACTTTTTTTAGTAAAACAGCTTTAAATTTATTTAACTATTAAATAAGGGCTTAGTATATTAATGTTATTTACTAATAAGTAATTAGGGTTAACTTTAAGTTAACTACGTTTATAATAATATTTCTTTTAAATAAAACCTTATTAATCTATAGTTATAAAGTAGTAGTAACTATATATATTAACTACTAATTAGTATTAGTTTAAATAGAGTAAATAAATAGTAATTAATTATAGAACATAGGGGTTAGTAATTAAGGTTAAAAAAAGATAGATTTAAAGCCCTCTTAGTAAGGGGCTTAAGATGCCTATGTAACGGTAGAGCTAAGTCTATACCCTACTATACCGCTATTAGCTATAAGTAGCTAACTCTAATATAGTTATTCTTATAACTATATAAAAGGTACTTTATAAGTATTTAAAGTTATAAAACTTAATTTATAGTACTTAGTAATTAAAATAAATATAGAATATAGTTTAAGGGTTATAATTATTATTATAATTATTTACTAGTATTTAAATTTAATCCACTATACTACTATTATTATTATTCATAATTAAAAGTATTTTTTTACTTAGTTTTAGTAATAATATTTAGTTAATCTTTTTACTAAAGTTACTATACTACTATTTTAAGTACTTTATAATAAGCCCTAAGCCCTAAGGCTATTTTTAAAGTTATTATAATTTAGTATTAGTTTATTTTTTAAGTTTTAAAACCTTAATATTAAAGTTAACTTTAAATATTAAAGTTTATATTAGTGTAGTATAAAATAGGTACTATTATAGTGTACTTTAACTAGTGTACTAAGTACTGCTGTATAGACTTTCGCTAGCTAGTTAAAAAAAACAAAAACTAAGTTACTTAATAACCCTACTTAATTAAGTAAAGTATCTAAGACATATCAGGAATATTAAACAATTAAGACGCTCTATTTATAATACATTACTTATTTACTATAGATTACTTGTATTTATTTAAAAGAGTATTTAGGTTTACTAGACTAAATCGAGTATTAATTTAGGGCTTATTAGAGGGCTGTGTAATATCGTTACAATATAATAGAATAAAACAGACTACTAAACGAATCCCTTACTATAGAGATCTAATTAAGAATTACACCTATAATAAGACAGCTAAAAAACCAATATTTAACTTAGTTAAGAACCTCGTAAGACCTTTGTGGTGTGCTGAAATTTAAGGTTGCCCTGAAAATAAGAGCAAAGTAACTCCATAACCACACAGACGGCAATGCCGAAATGCCGACAAGCCGATTTAGTTACGATATCTCAGTAGTATGAAAGGGTTTGGTGATAAATTCCCAGGCTAGTACTGAACTGTCTACTGTCGTTGGACGCATCTGTGTACTCTGTTTCGCCTTAGCTGAGATGCAACAGAACATTAGATGAAGAGCAGATCAGTCAGGATTCTGAGGGAAATGACAAGTCGATGAAACGCCATCATCCCGATCTCTTGTTTTCCTATTCCATGTTTTGTTTCAATTCCCCATGCACCCATGTTTGACTTGAACTTGTTTGGTGGAGTGGATGTTCCCGGTCCCCACGCACTTACGGACTCGGCGGCTGGAGAGGACCGATGCTTCCGCCTGAGCACGAATTGCCCCCCTCGCGACGCGAAACTGGCCGGTAGGTTTTTGTCGGAGCCGTAACGGCAGATGCCAATGATGGGCAAAGTTTCAGCATCAAGTCAGGTGTAGTGCTGACTCAGAGAAACAACTCATGCTTTCCGAAATCCGGGTCCGAAGAGCTGGTCCGAGTTACCATGAACGGCTGCACGAGCGAGATCCGGCGAGGAAACCATCTCCCGGAAGTTCTCGGTCTCTCGCGCGCCGTAAGGACACCTGCGTGCCGCACGTCTTCATTCTCGATTGCAACCCTTGGCACTTTATTCCACAAATGCCATAGGTTCCGGCAAGCATGGTCTGTAAGCGTGCAGAGCCGACCGGGGAAGCGCCGGTACCCGCCGGCCTCCCGGCAGAGTGGGGAAAAAGGACAGGGCCGACGGGTTGCCGAGTTCGCAGGGCAGCGATGGCGCAATATGTCGCAATAGGTACTGAGGCCCCAGAGCCTGGATCCCCTTATTGGTAAATATCTTCTTCCTGTCAAGGGTACGTCTCTCGCCACTGATGGTTCCGAGTCGTTCAATACGGGCCTGTTCGGAGTGCACGTTGCGGCGATTTGGCCGAGGCGGATTTTTTTTCACTTTGGAAACGGGGACCTCGGCGGATACCACACGTTCCATGCTGCACAGATCGCATCTACACTGGCCCTCCGGAAATGTGAAAAGGTTCATCCCAGTTGCGCCTGGGTCTGAGGAGCCGATGACACCTCGGTTTTCCCATTACAAGTTACGTTGCTCGCAGCAGCCCATCCACGGCAACATTTCTCGTCTTCCATAACATTTTGCGCAACAATGGCTCGCCAAGGAACGTTGCGAATCGGCGAGGAGTCACGCGAAGGGGTTGACGAGAGGTCACCGTTATTGTCACGGGCTCGACGCGATTCGAACTTGTCAGGTGAGAGCTCCCTGACTTCGTCGTCGTCGAGCGAAGGCTCGGACGGCCAATTCCTTCCATGGCAGCTCACATCGTCGACAGAGGTAGATGAGGCGTACGCCGATGTTGACGTCGAATGCACCGCACCTCCTCACAATGACGATGAAGTGAAGGCTCCGAACCCGGGAACGCCTGTCTCGGCCGTGGTCAAGATAGTTGCCATCTTGCTCATCGGGACGTTCACCGCCAATGCCGACGGCTCTTTGGTAATGGCCACGCATCCCACCATCGCTTCCGAATTCGACGACCTCGAGAATTCTAGCTGGCTGTTCGTTGCCTTTGCCCTCGCCGGGGCCGCCACCCAGACGTTGGTACGGGAAGTCGGATCCTCTGTTAGGACTTGACGAGCTGACGGCGGGAAAGTATGGGAAACTCAGTGACATTTACGGTCGTCGGGCGCTGCTCATGGTGGCCTACACTTTATTTGCGATTGGATGGTAAGTCGCGTGAAGCGCCAGCATCGGCGGCAAGTACTGATGAGGGCAGTGCGATGGTCGGCGTTGGGCAGACCATGTGGCAGGTCGTCTTAGGTCGAGTAGTATCGGGATCTGGAGGCTCGTCCCTCAACGTGCTTGGCCTGCTCCTGATAACGGGTGAGTATTTTAGGTTGAGACATCTCTGGGGGGTAATCATTATTGACCTCGACAGACCTTGTTCCGCTCCGCGAAGTTGCCGCGTGGCAAGCCGGCCTCAATCTTGCGGCCACCGTCGGGCGGAGTCTCGGAGGTCCCATGGGCGGCTGGCTCGCTGACAGCATCGGCTGGAGGTGGTCGTTCCTCGGCCAGGCGCCAATCTTCCTTATCGCTGTCTTGTTATGCTGGTTCTTTCTGCCAAACAACCATAACAACCCCGAGATCGAGACGGACGTCGAGAATACGACCAAACCTCAAGATACCAATAAGAGTGTCCTGGCAAGAATCGATTTTCTAGGAGCTGCTCTCCTCGCGCTGTTCATTCTGGCCTTTCTTCTGCCCATCGAGATTGGCGGCAGCAAAGTACCGTGGACACACCCCCTCATCTTCATTCTGTTCGGCGCAGCCATCGTCCTTGGTGGTCTCTTTGCTGCAACAGAGGAGTGGTGGGCGAAGGAGCCGATCTTCCCTCTCGAGCTCCTCAAGCATCGAGATATTGTTTTGACGTATATGATCACAGGCGCTCAGGTCGCTGCTCAACTAGGTCTTCTGTTCTCTGTCCCACTATACTTCCAGGTCACGCAAAGAGCGTCGAACACGATTGCGGGATTTCATCTCTTTCCTGCGGTTGCTGGAAACGCCATAGGCGGTGTTTTTGCCGGATACCTCATCAAAAAGTAAGCCATACCACAAAGCGCAGCTAAGAGGATACGAGAACCTACATGCTAACTCGTGAAAGGACTGGGCGTTACAAGTCGCTTCTTGTTCTGGCGACAGTCGCGTCGTCCATTTCCTATGTGCTTCTTCTTCTTCGATGGCACGGGGATACTAATGTCTGGGAGTCTCTGTACATCTTACCCGGCGGATTGGGCGCAGGCCTCGTGCAGTCGGCCGGCTTCATCAGCGTCCAGGCGGCTGTCAACCCGAAGCACAAGGCAGCGGTGACTTCGGGAGTGTTCCTAACAGTTCAGATTGGCATGATCATTGGGCTATCCAGTGTAAGCGCGATCATTATGGAAACTATGAGATGGAGGTTGGATGCACTGCTGCAGGGGATGGGCCTCGACGCAGTCGCACGTGTGTCGGTAAGTTGCGATCGCATTGAATCGCGTCATTTCTAGTTGAATGGAATCTGACCGATGATGACAGATTATCTCGAAAGCAACATCAAGCGTCGACTTTATTGACCATGCTGACAGCGATGTTGCGAAAGCCGTCGTACAGGCATACGTGGAGGGGTTGGGTTTCAGCCACGGGTTTTCCCTCATCTCGTCGGTTTTGGCATTTTTCGGGGCAATTTTCCTGGGGGAGCATCGTGTGTAAGAATACATATCCAAGGGGTTAAATGAAGTAGAGTTTTTCCTATGTTCTTTTACAAAGTGTGTAAGAATACAAGGAGGCGGATAGATGCATCGACCATTACCGGCTAGCGGCGATTGTTCGTCCATAAACAGCCAAGTGCCAAGGGCCCAAGTACTATCAGTGCCCATCTCGGGTGCGAGCATAGAGGATTTCAATCAACTAGGCGTTTACCGGCATCGCTTGCTTGCGCAAACTCTTTGTACCTAGTTGTCTTCGACCGCTCCTCGGATTCGTGGGACTTGTGAGCCGTTGTCCATTTCAAGGAGAAGTACGGATAGGTATCCGTACGGGATAAGGGATCCTACAGTGTACCCATACCCGCCCCCACTTTAACCACTTTAGTGGGGGAGATTTCTCCAGTTCCAATTAAAGTGGGGCGGGCACGGGTACCTAGGTACACTGTAGCTTGTCCGTTGAGTACCCCAAGCGAGTCTCAAGTACCCGACGTTTTACCGTGGCGAAGTCGGTGTGACCGTTTTGGCGGAGGCGCCGTCGCTGCAATGCACCGGGGGTCATAACGGCTTTCTCCATACTGTAAACAACGCGCGAAAACGAAGATGACCGACGCCGTGGATATCTCGCCGGCATCGATCCAAGGTTGGTAGTGCTCTCCTCGCACAGTCTAGCACGGGCGAGGCGTACAGATCACTGACCAAATGCACCAGACTTTAGGAATGGCACGATCATCCGCCACGGCGTGAACAACGAAACCGCCAAAGTCACGCTCTGGTGGCGACCGAACGACGTTCACGACGATACCAAACCCCACGCCGATTCGCCCTTCGGATCCGATCACATCCGCAGCATTCGGGAGGAAGTAGGCCAACTCATAGATGAGGAGAAGGTCCTATCGTACTGGGCTTCATTTCCCGGCGGTCGCGACGCCACGGTGCAGAGTTGCGCGTACCACGTCTTCAGTGTGCTCGATCACCGTCGCGAAGCTCGTCGCCGGCTCTTGAAGGTTCAGTGGGTTGGGTATCCGTCCTCGGAACCTCATGCGACGTGGGAACCCATAAGATCCATCCTGAACGCAGCGAGAGAGATCGTGATCGAGTACTTGGATGCGCATCGCCTCACGCAAGACCTGCGGCAGAAGGCAGCGTCGAAGAAATCCAAAGCCAAGAATAAGAAGAAAAACAATGGCGCTGTCAGAAAGAAAGCAAACCCTCCGAGGAGACCGCACAAGAATCTCGGATCATCCAGGCCGGATGCCGCCGATGGATACGAGGCCGAAAGAACGATTGCCGAGGGACAAGCCGTTGAGAAACTAACTGCTGAGGTTGGCGCCCTGAGCCAAAGTCTACAAACAGTAACGACTACCCTAGAGGCACTCCAGGCCAAGGTTGACAGGCTCCAGCGGTCTTCATCTGTTGTACCTGGTTCCCCTGCCCCGGTTTCCCGGCTTACTGTTGAGGATAGAGCCTGGGTGAGGGAGATGATATCTGTGTCCACAAGGGAGGCTGCCCGCGATGCTGCCAGCCAGGCCGCGCGGGAAGCGGTGAACGGGTTTCTGTCGTCGTACTTACGTCCTGGAGCGTCATTGTCGTTGGAAACCCTTGCTGGTGTCGCCGCGTTGCACGGCGCCGCAGACAGTTCAATGTCGGGTACGAGTCGGGAGTACGACTTCACCCCGACATCCTCAGCTACGGATCACTACCGCACTAGCTACCAGGGTTCCCCCCGCGGGACAAGAGCCGACCGTCTTCCATTCCCATACCGACTTCAAACAGGCCGGGTATAAACTATATCGCAGAGCACGTGTAATAATCACTATATAATTATTAATTATATCTGTCTTCTTAAGTGTGTATTAAAGTAGAGAGAAAAATACTACTTAAATTCTATAATAAAGATATAAATAGTTTATAGTTAATTAAACCCCTATCTATATATAGTCTATAATTAGTAATAACTAACTAGTATCTTTATTTATTAAGTTTATTTTTAATAGTATAGTTAAAGATTAATATAGTAATATGCGAATAGCTGTATAGAACTATTATTATAAGGTCGTTATTTAATTATATCTACCCTCAATTCACCTAGACTTCTAAGCCATTATCCATTTTAAAGAGAAGTATCCGTATAGGACAAGGAATCCTAGGTTGTCCGTTGAATGTCCTAACCGAGTCTTAAGTACCCGATATTTCACTGTGGCGAACTCGATGTGACCGTTTCGAGCCGCCGTCGCTGTAATGCACCTGGCACGGCTTTCTCCACACTTCACCCCCGCGTCTTCACACCCACATCTTCCCACCCGCGTCTTCCCACCCGCGTCTTCCCACCCGCGTCTTCCCACCCGCGTCTTCCCACCCGCGTCTTCACAGTTACATCTTCATACTCACGTCTTTGCACTCACGTCTTTGCACTCACATCTTCCCACTCACATTTTCCCACTCACAAAATAAGTTTATTACACTACAATGGCTTCCCAACCTCATGGCATTGCTTCCAACCTTAGGGACTTTCGTGCCCTTATTAGTACCATCTCTCCAGAAAGTGTCGGCCTTACAAAAAAGCTTTGGTTTCGGCTGCAAAAGTCCCTCCGCGACTTGGAGCGGAAAAATCAAAAGCAAAGATTGGATGTGGCATCAACTCGTTGCCTTGTTGTCACACCATCTCCCAGGCCTGATACGTCAGCATCTGTTCAGCAAATGAGAATGACAATTGAGCGCGCGCTTGAAGCATCTGGTTCCGAAATCGACCCCGCGACTATGAGCGACACGTTACAGATAATATCGGCCCTGCCTGTGGACTGGGTCTTACGAAAGCTAGAAGCAGATCGGAAGTTAACAAGCACTGTTGGCTGCTGGATCAGCACCAATGTCCCGTCTCATAAGAGCTATACCAAGGCGAATCTACGCAAAACCCGGCATCCAGTTACTGGTCAGCTCATGGGTATCCAGCCATACTATCACCAACTAGCAATTGTAGCTAAGGGTCAGGGCCAAATATTAAAGAACACTGATAGGGGTACCTACCAAGTAAGTAGCTTTATAAAGTTTTTATACTATTTAATAGAATGTCTTAAAACTAATCCTATTACTACTAGGTGTCTTATCTCTGTCATGAGGGTAGTTGCTTTAATCCTGACCATGTGATTGTTGAGGAAACAGAGTTAAATTCCGCACGCAGTTCATGTAAAAACCGCTATGTTCTTAAGTTTCCCAATGGTACATTAATTCACCCATGTGAACACTGGGATTGGAATGGAAGTCAGAGAGTACTTTGCATTTTACCAGAAAAGAATATACCAAATGGGTGGCAGGGAAACTATCTTCAATATTACCCTAGTGGAGAGTTTTGTATTAAAACTAATTAATTAAATTAAAGTAATATAGTATAGTAGAAGAATACTAAGCTTATATAGTTTAACTTTTTAAATATATATATATATAAGCTTATAAACTTATTTTAAAAAAATATTTTGATTTTACTATTAAACTATATAATATTTATATTTAAAACTTTAGTTTTTTAAGAATATTTAAAGTTTATAAATGATAAAAGAAATAAAAACTATAGAATATAGTATTAAAAGTAAATAGTTAATATATTAATTAGTATTTAATTAATACTATAACTTACTAAGTTTAAGTTATTTTAAAGTTATATAATTTTATATATAATTTAAAAAACTTTTTAACTTAAAGTATTAAAAAAACTTAAGATTATTTTTTTAATAAACTAAATAGTAAAGTAGTAGTTTAAAGTTAAGCTTTTTAAATTGTTGTTTTAAATTTTAAAAATTAATAACTTACTATAGTTTTTTTAAACTTAGTAGCTTTAATAAGTTAAAATAAAAGTTTTAAACTTAATATACTATTATTTAATTAAAAGTAAATAAAATAGTATAGTATATTAACTTAAAACTTAGTATTTTTTAGTATTTCTTAGTAATACTAAGTTTAGTACTTAAAAATAACTAAATATTACTAAGTTTAATATATAAAAAAACTATATTTACTTTAAGTCTACTAACTAACTAACTTACTTAAAACCTAAGTATAAAAGCTAAAATAAACTAAGTTAGTTTTAATATTTAACTATTTTACTATAAATTATTTTAATAAACTAAATAGCACTTAGTTACTACTAGCTAGTAAACGATCTACTATAGAGACAGATAAGGGCTTTCTAGGACTCTAGGAAACGGGTTAAGATAGAAGCCTTCCCTAGTATTAAGGCTAGGCTCAGCATTTTCACACCGGCGAGTTTCAATATACGTAGATGCCTTCTATCAAGTATGCCGTGCGCCTTATCACTTACATACCCATGAGGGTAGTGCCTCGCGCCTTGGCTATGTCCGCGAATATTTCCTGGTGGCAGTCAGAGTCTCCGCAACCCCCGAAGTACGACCAGCTCAGATATGCCAAACAATCCTCCAGAGACAGTTCATCTTGACTCTGTCGCACGGGCGAACCGCCAAACGCAAACTAAAACCATTGCCGCAGATTTCGCGATGCAGCAGCCTTCGACATACTTGTCTCACACAGCAATGCCAGGGTTTCCCAACTGAGTCGTTGTAGGATGGGGCTCTGGTGTTGGCATGAGCCAAGCTGAAGACCCCATCCTGGCATTCCCAGAAAGCTAGGCAAGTGTCTGCGAACCTCCACTCGCATTGGCGCATAACCCGGAGCATTCCGTCGTCAAGTACCCTGCTAGTCGGTCACTCCATGCTGACCAGGACGTCGTCAGCTGGAGAACTCCGGGGAAAGGTGCCTTGGCCCGTTGATTGGGCGCTATCGCGTTGGTTCAGAAAAGCCAGCCCCATGAATCAGCCATGTTGCTCTTCAAATGAGCTTCATGGCCGCTGATAGGCAGATCTGTGTCTTCATCCCAACCGCCTGCAGTACATCTTCTTGTCGCGATCATAGTCCTCGTAAAAGCCAGTCCACATGAGTCGATCACCACACCTCGGGCGGCCGGGCTTATCCGTCTCGGTCTCGAAACACGCGGGCAACGCCGCGTTCCACTGCGCCGCCGTCCGTGGCTCCCAGGGCTTGGGCATCGGCCAGTCGCTGAAATGCACCAAATACGCCTCGGACACCTCGGCGACGGGGTCCCATTCCTCGTGCTGGTTTGGGGAGAGGTATTTCTGATGGTCCCCCCCACGGAACTCCCCAGTCAGAAGTGCCAGCCGCCGGTGCGGCAGGAGCATGGCTGTATCCTTGAATCTGCGATTCACCAAGTCCATGTCGAGCATTCCCGAGGACAGCGACTCCTCGACCAGCGCGTCGTGCAACCCCCTATTCGGCTCGATGAGCATCACATGCGAACTCAACACGTGCTCCTCGGAGGTTGCGTTTAGCTCGTTAAGCCAGTACGCGCGCGGCACGGCCACGGCAGCCTTCGGTTCCAGGAACAAGTGGTCCATGTTGTTGAGCACCTGCGTATCCGAGTCGAAGATGAGGACGCGAGCGTACTCGGTGAGGTCGAAGGCGTGAAACTTGTTCAGGCTGTCGGCCCAGGTCGCGCTTGCTTTCGTCTTGGAGATGCGCAGGTATTCGAACGGTCGGAAGACGAGTCGGGGGTGGTCGGCGCGCAGCTTCCGGATGGCCTTAGCCTCGGACGTCTTGCCATCTGACCAGGACTCTGGGAAGATCAGGACCATGTCGTGTCTCGTTCCGAGGCGTTCTAGGCGATTGAAGTTGATGACCTGAACACGATGTTGGTAATCTATCTTTTCTCTTTGTTTTACGCACCGGAATCCAGCTCGATGCACGCCCGCAACCTGGAAACATTGAACTTACCGCATTACACAGATAGTTGAGATTCGTGGCATACTGGGCGTATGCGAACCGCGGCCCCGAGTCGACGGTCGACGAGGACTCCAGGCTCTCATTACGCTGAAGACGCGGAGACCCTGGGTCGTTGCTTTCCCAGTCTAAGCGCGAACTCGTCAGGAACACTGACACCAAGACAATGAATGCCAGCAGTACTGCGGCCACACGTCTCGTTGATGGGATGAACATGTTCGGCGCGTTGTGATCAGCTTTTCAGCTGACAGCCGAGGTTGAAGAGGACGCGCAGCTTACCTGCGGCAGCATGCGGGCAGCAAGCTAGTTGATCTCACATTTGTCCATCCCGACACAGAGGGGAGGGGAAATCTCCCCCGAAAAGTCAATTATACGACTACCCAGGTATGGCTTCAGCCGGGATCCGCGGCAGTCAGCAACACCGAGTGACCTCGTATCCAACGCTTGGGTCGGTGGGGCCGCATCTTTTTTAAGGGTCTTGGGGACTCTTGGAGGGTCTTGGGGATTCTTGGGGCCACGACTAATTAGCGCTCACCGTCCAGTACGGCGCGGTTGAGTGGGCTGAGCTTTTTCTCGTCTCAATGGCAATTAGCCGGGCGAGACTCTTGGGGTCATATAGGGCGCACTTGGCCCCGTCTCTGAACCAGGAAGTGTCGGGATCATCCGTCGTGGACATGGTGATGGACGAAACTCTACATTGAAAACCGACACACGACTCAAGGCTGTGCCCTACCGAGTTGCGGACACTTGTGCAAGTTGGCCGCGGGTACATTACCATATCCCATTGAACTAGAAAGAACGCGACTTGACCTTCAACTTTGAACGCCAACTGTCCGTCGCAGGATGATGCTCTGCAACGGGAGTAAACCACACAGTGTAAAACGGGTGAAGTAGGTGGTCTAAGGTAAACTCAATAATTTACAGCCAACTCATTAATGCCGAAGACCCGTGCCTTAATCCAGGTCCATCCGCTGCTGAAGGAGCTTCTCTTTCTCAGTCCTCAGCAAGGTTGCTTCACGCGCCAACTCCCCAACCTCGTTCCTGCAATCCTCGTAATGATTCCTTAACCATTCACGCAGCGCTCTCTTTGTCCACCGTCTTTTTCCATACCAAAGACTATCAGTCTTCAGTGTTGTAACACCCCAAGCACCTCTTTCGCAATCATCAAACAGGTCCTCAACGCCACATTTTCGACCAGACGCCCTGCACAAGAGTTTCTCAACCAACGAATCAGTCGCCATTCCAACCCTGTCGGCTATTTTCTCCGCAACAAGAAACTTGTCCTTACAAGCAGCTAATTGTCTCTCTATCTCTTCAAGCTTGCTGTGTACCGAGCCCAGTGAGTCGGCTGACTGGCTGCCTCTGAGTCTCAATGCTAGTGCTTGAGGAAATTGAGTTGAAGTGATCGAAATGCTGTTGACTGCTTTGTCGACTTCTTTGGAGGTCTCTCTGTCGGCGTTTTTGTTGGATGACTGTGGGGCTCTTCTGCGAGCTGAGTTGGCTGCGCTTTGATGTTTCTTGCCGTGTTTGCGTTCCCGTTGGCGTTGTCTGCGAGCTATGATGACGTTGCAGTGATAGAACGCCCTCATCTTCTTACAATCGGACTCCTCAAGCCTGAGCTTCTTAAGAGCCTTACGAAACATGTTTGGAGGCTTGGAGAGAACTCTCTTAACCTCGTCAACTGGCAGGGATTCGATAACAGGCAATTCAGAAGCCGGGATAGGCAATCGATTAGTGGTATCAGGCAGTCGACAAGAGACAGCGGAAGAAGATGTAGAGATAGCGGTAGAAGACTGAGAGGCGGTAGGAGAAGACTGAGAGGCGGCAGGAGAAGACTGGGAGGCGGCAGGAGAAGACTGAGAAGTGGTGACGGAAGACTGAGAGGCGGCAGGAGAAGACTGGGAGGCGGCAGGAGAAGACTGAGAAGTGGTGACGGAAGACTGAGAGGCAGCAGCCCAAAGTGAATTCTGTGAGCGCTCATGCTTCCCTGCCCGGTGTGCGTCCACATAAGCTGGTATCGCGGTTTCCTTTGAACGGAAAACGATTAGCAACTTGAAACCATAATATGAAACGGAAAACAAGAGGAGGAAGCCATACACTGCTCATCCGAAGATAGATACCCCTCAGAAGTTTGTCTGATAGATAAACCTTCCCGTTGGACATACTGAGCGCAATGTCAAGTTCACTTGCAATGACCCGAAGGATGTCTAAGTGTGTAAGTATAGCTCACTACAGAGAAACTGGAATACACACTCTCTCTTGGTGCCTGGAGCTTAGTCAGGTCGACTAGAGCCTCATACACTTCAAAATGGTAGTTGTACGAGGCGCGTCTGCGATACTTGGGCGGAACAAAGGCGTTGGGGTCAGAAATACCCCATGCAGCCTGCAATGCATTATGGAAGTAGTGCATCTGGCGGAAGTGCGTCTGGCGGAAGTCCATGGTAGAGGAAGAGAAGTGATAGTGGGTAGGGAGTGGAAAGTTAGAGGGCCGAAAATGATGTCTGAATAATAGAGGAGAAAACCCTGAGCAGCTGAACGGACTGTTTGCACTCCTCTTATACCTTTCTCGACCTCGACTCAGCACTATGAAATGGCGGGCGGTTCCTCTTATACCTTTCTCGACCTCGACTCAGCACTATGAAATGGCGGGCGGTGTGTGTAGACGCGTTGTGAGATGTTCGTGTTAGCGCGATCTACTTACGCGTCACTTAAATGAGGCCCCCTTGTTCTGGGCCCCCCACCGTTATCTCCTATCTCCTGAGGCTTGAAGCAGGTAATAAAATAATAAGTACCTACCTAGGTGCCACTAGGTACTATGTGCCCACCACTCCACCCTACCGGCTGTAGCGATGTCTCAGGCTTCTGTCCAACGCAAATGAACAAACGCGTCGATGTAACCTGATTCCCTTTGCGCGCATACACGTCTGCGGCCTCGCCCAGTAATACCGATACTGAATTGAACACCTTCCCTCGTCCTATTACACCTGGGGGCCTTTGACATGCCAGTGGCCTTCGTCCGCGCTGTCTCTCAGCATGCTGCCCATAGTAACAACACTTACTCTACCGCGATAATAATGGCAGAGCCCGTTAACAATGCCAAATCCCCCAACACCATGCTATAGGTCAACCAGCCATCTATGCCTTGACTAAATGACATCATTTAACGGTGCATGCGAAGCTTTGTGTCAAAATGCCGTGATCCGAACAGGGGAGCTTATCCTCTTCCATTATCCCTGCTTCAGCTGAGGTCCCTTCGGTATCTTAGCCCGCAGGAGAGGAATTGCTGCCAGTGGGCATAACACGGTGCTTCAGAGGGAGGATCGACTCACGAAGTCTTCGAATCAATCACAGGAGAGACCGGCTATTATCTCTAGAGTTGAGGGCCGGTCGACAATACAACACAGAACAAGCATCGGACGTGCTCCGGGGGCAACTGAGCATGGAAGAATTAAATGGTAACGGCACTTACAGGCACAGTTTGCCAGTTCCTTTCTCTGGCAAGCACATGTCTCGAGCTTCGATGGATCAACGCAGGCCACGGGTTGGTGAGGCGATGGATGGTCTGGCTGAGCAGAGTAAGTTTCTAATCCTCTCTGCAGGGTCTGAATGCAGTCACCTGGCGCTCACTTTGTATCGCAGTCGGGTCCAGAGGACCGCTTTGCCTGCCAATGACTGTGACCAGTCTTGCTGAATGCTGCTGCCCAAGGCTCGGTATAATACATCATCACGGGTTCCCTACTTTATGCCGGATATCCTCGCTTCTCACTCTCGGTGAAGAAGATAACCATGCGCCACAGTTTCTTGACCATGTCCTCCGCCTCGTCATCAAGGGCCTATAAATAAGTCAGTTGCGAGAGCTTCAATACGCGGGGATCTCTGTACGAACCGGTGCGAGCTCTTCAACAAGCTCCGACGGCTTGCCGTGCTTGCGGAGGTGCTCCTCCACCACCTCGACCAGCAGCTCCTCCTGCACGCCGAGGTACTCGACGATCTTCTTCTCGACAAATGGCCGGAGCTTCTCGCGGATGATGCTGTCGTCCAGGAACTCCCACTGCACGGACCAGTTCCATAAGCCCTCCTTCTCCGATGGGATCTCCTGTGCCAGGGCGCGAACGGCCTTGCTGATCTCCTCTTCCGTCATCTTGTCGGCAGCAGTTGTCGGCTCGAACTGAATGGGGATGAGCTGCCTCCTGGTGGTGCTGTCTTGTTCCTCGTCGTCCAGGAGACCTTCGACTTCGGCAACGGTGCGGCGCTGGGGCGCAACACGCTGGGCCTGAGCTCGTTGAGCTGCAGCGCCGAGAGACAGTTTGAATGGCGCCGGGGCGGAAACGGCAGCATGCTGGCGCTGTTCCATCTCCTGAGCTTGCTGGTCCAAGAAGGAGTCGGCCATACCCCGCGCCCTCTCCATGTCTGCCGCCTCTCTGCGTCGCTCGTCGCCCTCGGCTCTGCGGTCGGCTTCGTCCCGGACCTGCTCGTCTGATCTCTCGACCTGTCGTTTCTTGACCCAGGCAGCGTGGTCACGGTAGTACAGGTGATTCTTCCTGGTGGATTCCTGCTCGTCATCCCACGCCTTTTCTCTCTCCAGCTGTTCCTGGATACGCCGCTCCAACGTCTCCTCCTCCTGAAGCTCGCGGTCCTTTTCACGCTCCAACGCTGCAGCTCGCGATCGCTCTCTGTTGACCCACTTTCGCTCAGCCTCGAGATACATCTTGTCCTCTTCGGATTTTTGCTTTGAGAGTTCCCGTTGGTAGAGCTCCTCGTCATCGGCGTCGGTGTCATCGTCTTCGCGGTTGATGGAGAGTTCAGCATTAGACATGCCTCCGTTTACGAAAGAGGTCGATCGGGTGCCATTCTGTCCCCTGCCTCCGGCTTGGCCGCTGTTGTATCCACGCGGGCCGACGGGTATGTTGTTTGAGTTGGAAGGCGGCGGCGAGTCCAGCCTTGACGGGCGCGGGCCGTTGCGGGTTCGCTCCATCTCCTCCATCTCTTCCTCACGCTTGAGGCGCTCCATGTCTCGCTGGTTGCTGCGCTCTCTGAAAGCGGCGATCTCGGCTGCAACAACTTCTCGCATCTCAGCCGGAATATCGGCGAGCTCGTCGTCTTGCGCCAGAGGAATGTTCACCACCTCGACGTTCTCGCCCGAGTTACCCATGGCGACATCACCCTCGCCATCGACTGTCGATGCAGTCTTTGGATAGACAAGGTCCCGTATCACCTGCTTCAGCGCTTCCTTGGCAGCCTGGACCGCCCCGCTATCGTCACCCTTGTTCTCCTTGTAAGATTCGATGTACTTGAGCGAGTTCGGGTCGACCGCGACCTGAAGTTTGACCATCTCAACTCCTTCAAACGTATCATTCTCTGGTGGTGGGGCTTCCGTTGTCTTCTGGCGCTTTGCTGGAACCTCGACGTCCTGGAGGAGCTCAGCAGCAGTGGCAAAGGAGTCGGGGTCCTCGTACTGTGCAAATCCAAACTTGGCGCCTTTGCCGTCGGAAAGAACCGACGCTGCGGCGTCCCATCTGCGGAGCTTGCCCACGGCATTGAGAATGCGCTCGATGCCTTCGTCGCCGCCGACACCCTCAGGGATCTTGTGGATAAATAACGTTCGCAGTTTCTCTTCGTTGGTTGGCGGCACCAGTGACTGCATGTGCTCCCGGGCAGCGGCCCTAGACTGGTCGAAGCCACGGTCCATTCCTAGTCCCGACCTCCCACCCGCCGCAGTATTGCTGTCCTTACGCCCCGACTCGGGGGCACCTGGTTTGGCGCCTATGGTGCCCAGTCGAATGACGGGGGCGCTGAAGTTGATGTTGGGGAGATTCGCGGGAGCTTGGAAGTTAGGCGGCAGACCGCTTTGTCGGTTAGCTTGTGCGTTGTTGGACTGCTGGACACCGGGAGGTGGTGCCATTCCTGGAGCGGAAGACATGCCTGGCGGAGGGCCTGGGTATCGGTCAGCATGGTATCATGAGCTTGTTGCGTCGTGTGTCGAACCTAGACCAGGTGGCGCAGCCATGCCAGGCGCGGCGTTGGACCCCGGGAAGCCTCCATAGCCCGGGGGAGGCCCATAATGGTTTCCGCCTGGGGAAATGATTTAGTACACGCAAATGATTCAGAGTGAGGAAAGCATACCTCCATATGGATTGTACGACATGGCGATGCAGTTCACTAAGTTGTGGGTCGGAAGGCCGTCGGAGAGATCGGTGGATTTCGATGTTTGTGTTCAGCTGGCGAGGGCTGTTGCTCTGCTTCAATGGCAAGGGTTCGGAGCAGCGGAGCCTATGCAATGTCGTCGGTACGGATGTGAGATTATCAAAACATCAGGTGTGCAAGTAATTCGCCGTTGAGGTGGCGCGGCTGGCGAATGGAGGCGAGGAGGAGGGCAGGAAGTCGAGCCTTGACAGCTCCAGCTTGATGCTCAAAATTCGGCGCGAGGCCAACGCGCAGCAGGTGGTGAACGCGACGGGTCGCTGATTGGCTTCTTCGGGTGGACCCGCCGGCATGTCGGTGTCACTCTTATCCGCTGAAGCTCGAGTGGATCCACCACGCTGACGACACCAGCCAATAGGAATAGGGCCTGGAGAGTTCAGCACACTGAGCGACTGGAAATCTTCGCGGAGCTGGTCGCGTGGTGACAACCTCGATATCACCAACTCAACGCACGCCATCATTGACCCTCGTGCTTGCCTTGCCAGCCGAGCGCCCAATCGCCATGTAAGGCTTCGATAATCTCTCTTCCGATCACAGGTATTTGACTGACAACCTTCTTTCATCCCAGGGCGTCCGAGATCGGATTTCTTAGCAGGAGGCTGCTCACCTCCTGCTCAATCCGCACCCCTCCCTCCATGCGGGTTGCCCAAGCCATTCGCCAGCCTCTGTGGCTACAGCCGAGAGCCTTCTCGACCTCTGCCGTCCGCTCCGACGACTCGTCTTCCTCGCAAGCCAACCCCCCGGCCGCTGGCAACCCGAGTGCCCCGGGTGCTCCCTTCCAGACCCCGCCCCCTCCTCCTCCGCCTGCCTTCCCCGCGGCAGCTCCGTCCAAGAAGAAGCTCAACACACCGTGGACGTATGATGCCACAAAAGACTCTTTCGACATCGCCAAGATTGTCGCCATGGAGCACGACGAGTTCCTTCAGAAGCACCTGAACGCTGGCTTCCGGGAACCCGAATTGCGAACGCGCCCTCCGACCGGCCGTACGGTTCACCTCGCCGGCAGCACCGACCTGCCTAGAGCTCTCAAAGCCCTCGATGCACACGTCAGGAAGAACAAGATCAAGCGGCTTTGGCAGCTCCAGAAGCGTCACGAGCGGCCTGGACTGAAGCGCAAGAGGCTCAAGACGGAAAGATTCGCAAAGCGGTTCAGGGAGGGTTTTGTTGCCACCGTGAAGCGCGTGCAGGAGTTGACGAACCAGGGCTGGTAATCCCATGCGGTACGCCCGGCATGCCCGCTTGTAAGCCAGACGGCGCAAGCATCTCTGTACTGTACAATATGTATGAAGGGGTGTGGAATAAAAGTCCCCTAAAGTTCAACCAAGCGCAAAGTAACGATGAAGAAGAACTGATTAATGACGTTGATGTGGAATACGAGATATGGACCGACGGAGACTAATGGCGACCGCAAGATCAATCAGTTTTTACTCAACCAAAGATTTGGAGGACGAAATGCTCGGGCCGTTGCGCGGCTTCGAGAATCACCATCATTCGCGGATGTAACTAGACGTCGACACCAAATCTCGTAGATTGATGACTGACGGGTGGTCTTGGCGATGGGGAAGGGTGCACAAGTACAACTTCTAGTGACAACTACTGAACGGTATGCAATGCGCTAACACGGAGTCGGGGCTCTTCGCTGCTGCGATGTGGATGTAGACGATCTACAAATCAGTCCACAGCCCAGAACTAGGTACCCAGTCCTCTATCAAAACGTTTCCCGAAAAGATTATCAACCAAGTAAGTTGGGTGCTAATAAGTTGCGCAAGCAACAAGAGCGACGAGCGTCAATCAATAGAAGAAGAAAAAAGCAGTGACAACTTCAAGACGACAATCTGGGAATGGTTAGCTGCCATCGAGTACACTGTACCTACCGGTACACCAGGGGTACGGTGCGGCGCCTTGCTGGGCGTTGCTGGGCTGATCCCTCCACCGCTGTTTCCCCCACCATCAACACAACAAGTCTATTCAATGCGATACACGCGACGAACGTCCCGTCTCCAATTGCAAATCTTACACAAGTCCATTCTCCAAATTTTGATTTTGAGCCGACCTTTCTCAGCCCTGGAGATGTCGTCATGACGACTCTCCCGCCCAACTCTCTTCTTGCGCGATCCCGGCAGACACGTTCGGCGGCCGCATCCGTCACCGCTCCAATAGCACTGCCTGTGGCCAGCTCCAACGTCAATCTCTTCCTCACCAACCTTCGCCTGCTCGACTTCCCGTCCTACCCGGACTGGCCCGACTTCGATGCCCAGACCTTCTCTGTCCAGAAAAAGCGCGTTCACTGTGTGGAATGGACCCTTTATCAACTTTTTGTCCTTTGGGACTCGGAGGAGGCGCGGAATGTAAGTACCATGTCGTCTACAATCCAATCTGCCCACGCTGACTGCCTCCCCACGCAGAAACTCCAGCCTTTCTTCCCACCTCGCGACCACGTCCAATCTCTGAATCTCCGAGCCGCCCTGCTTCGATGTCTCGAGCAAGCCAAGAAAAATGGTGTCCTCGGTCGCGACGCTGTTGTCCGCAAGACAATGCTGGACGAGTGCAAGGGAGAGCGGCTGGAAGAGTTTCTCGCCGTCTTCTCGTCCGCCGTTCTGAAGAAAATGGTCGCCGACGTTGCCGAAGCCGAACACGAGTACCCGGCCATCGCCCAGCAGCTGGCACTGGAGAACCGCGGGTATAGCGCCGAGCGGGCTGAGCTGGTGACACTCGCCCTCGCCCACAAGGTTTCCATCGCCAACGCCATGCGGCGAAAGAACCGAGCACGGAAGCAATACAAAGACCTTGCCGAGTTGCTCAACTCCAAGGACAGCAGCATCGCCCGGAGAAAAGAGCAGATCACGACAGCTAGGGAGCACTCGAAAGGCCAAGACGTCTCGGACGATTTGAAATTGGATACGTGGAGGATGGTCCGCAACAACTGGGCTGGAAACGAGCAGTGGATGGAGACCCTGCTCTATGGAGATGCCAACGCCCGAAAGGATGGCTTGCTTACCGCCCCCTTTGACAGAGTCTGGCGCCGTATGCAGTCGGGCCGTCTCCCTGAGTTGGAGGACGAAGGGAAAGGTCTGCTCGAGCAATTGGACGGACGGGTGAAGACGCAGAAGGAGAGACTGGCGAAATGGCAAGATTTTCGACAGAGCATGTTCGGTGACAGGCCCTCTGCAACTCCTACCACAACGGCCCAGCTGCGGAAGCCTGCTCAAGGCATCGACCTCGGTTTCGATCGGCACGACAGCCTTCACCTCGGATCGATGAGCACCAAGAAGCAGCTGGCAAAGAAATCCCCGAAACTAACGTCGGAGTATTCGAGTATCATGGACGGACTCCAGGATGAGTTGGCTCGAGCTGGCGCCGCGCCGGTGGTTAATCTGGATGATCTGCTGGGACCACCAGGACCGCGAACGCGTCAACCTGAACGCCCAGAAGGAGTCTCGGGTACGAGGGAGAGCCTTGGCGAGGAGACCATCTCGGAATTGAGTGAGCTGGAGGACGACGGCCATGTTCCGCCCAACGCCATGCGGCGTCCCTCGCTCCAGGACCCTTTGCCCCAATCCCGACGCCTTGAGCGACCGTTCATCAAGCTTCCCCGCGAAATCGCACAGCCGGCCGAGTTACCACCACCTCTACCCAGCCCGCCTGTGCTACCTCCAGATAGCCATGGCGAGCTTTCCATTCCGCCGCCTACTCCTCCACTGCCCGAGGATAACGATGATGTGGCACAGCGGATCCCGACCCGGTCCCCGAGCCCTTCCCGCCCGTTTGGCAAGGGAGCAATTGCATCGTTCGATAGCGACGAAGAGCTATTTGACTCAGAGCCGCCCAAATCACCGACCCAGGAGCTTGCGGACAAGATTCTGGACGACATCAACAATGCGTCGCCCTCGCCGGTCAAGCAGTCGTCCAAACCAAGACATACCTTGTCGCTTGCGGAACGGACAAGGCTCTCCATGGCACGGTCTTCGCGTGGAGTTGGATTCGACCCCGAGGACGACGAAGACTACACCTTGTCACTTAAACCGCAATTGACTAGCTCGAACCGATCCTTGGATGAACTCACCATCAGCGTGACCGACGAGGACGACCTTGTGTCCCGTACGCGTAGGAGTATGGTAGGCTTCGAGGCAGCCAGGCAAAAGGCTCAGCTGGACAGGCAAAGGTCTGTCAAAAAGTCTCGGGCGCGCGCCAGAACGGAAGGTAGCCAATTCGCTGTTGTCGAGGAGGAGACCGCACAGTTCGACCCGGACGCATCCCTAGCCGACGAGTTGATGGCAGTGGAAGACATGGAGGCAGTTTTCAGAAGCAGGCCGAGGATCAAGACGAGCCCCGCCCCTTCACCCTCCAGGAGACCACTCGAGGCCGAAGATTTGTGAAGAGCAGGGGTAATAGCAATAGCGATAACGGCAGCGACAGCAGCGGCAGGGTGGAGATCACGGTGTATGACGGAATCGTTGTTCATCGTGGCAGTATAAGAGTCTTATTAATAATATTGGCATCAACCGTCTGCGGTCCCCTGTTCCCCCGCCCCTCCGTTTCCCATCTCCGTTGCCAATCTCTGTCTCCGTCTCCGTCCTCCGTCTCCGTCCCGCGTCCCCGTCTGTCCACCTTTCCTCTATCCGCATCCCCGTCCCCGCCTCCGGGTCCGTTTCTTCTCTATTCTCTAGCTCCATCGCCTGTCATTTCGGTCACCATCTCTTATTCACTTTTTCTTTTTATTTTCTTAAGCTTTGATCTTGATTATTCTTTTCACTCTTTTTGATGCTTCATCTAGCATGCGCGAGTCCAGCTGCCTACAGTTCCATTCATCGGTCGAAATGGAAATAGAAAGTGTCAAGAAACATGCACGCAGGTATTCTTCACCTAATCATGCTAGTAAGCACAATAACATTCGTGATAAAACAGAAACTCCAGGAGTCAGTTACTTCTGGCAAGGCCTTCTCGCATCCACGCATTCAGCCAAAGAAGCAGGTCGACAAACACAACACTATAGGTGGCATACCTTCAATCACTAGAAATTTAAAATGTGCTGTAAAAGTGTCTGGTCAGATAAACGTAAGCAAGTTTCCACTCCTTTGGAATAATACACGTGTCCGCGGGATGCAATGTGCATGCAACGACGACCGCCAGGGGCTTCCAAGGATTCAGCAACAAAATGTCAAGTCATCGGGCTGGGATCGAAGATGTGGTGAGGTTATTCGGTATGTGCTCGGTATGGATTACGTTTATTAAATGGAAAATGTCTAATGGAAATAATGGGTGTCAACACTCTTCGTGTGTTAGGTAATGGGTATCCAGCGGCCCAGCTTGGCATCCCTCTTGGCCGCTCCAACTTCATTACATGCGTCTGGATGATCGAGCCGCCCGACCCGTGGAGGTAGCTGTATAAATGCCCAAGAAATGATGTTCGTTCTCGTCTCTTTTCTCAGGCCATCTCATTACGAGTTCCAGACCCCCCGTTACAGTCGGCCGCCACGGGAGTTGTCGTTGCCATCTAGACATTCAGCCAATCATATGGAACACCGCGCCGTCCATTACACGATTCCCCGGCAAGCATCTCTACCCCCTGAGGAAGGGATCGACTCTCGTTGAACAAGACAAGCTTCACAAGCACGGAGATCCAAGACAATATGCACGTCTACATACAGCCCGCAGCTCCCTGGCTTGGCGACCACCTCAAGTCCTTCATCCGGCAACACGTGCCAGAAGCCATCTTCATCGATGACTTTGACGACTTCCCCTCGGACGCCCCAACTGCTTTCCAGTTCTGCGATGGCTGGGCACTGAACCGCAACTTCGCCGTCCTCAACGCCGCGGAGACGGCCCTCATCAATGCTTATCCCAACAGCGATGCCCTTGCCCGGAAGGACTACCTCGCCAGGGTCGTCGAGTTCTGGACGGCCAAGAGGCCGGACAGCATCCTGAAGAAGCACTCGCCTCTCACCGTCCGTCTCTCGCTCGACTATGCAGAGTACGTCGATGATGCTGTGACTGCTGCCGATGACCTCACTCTCCTCTACTCTCTCGAGGAAAACGAGAATAAGACCGCTAAAGACCGTGAGTGGTGGATTCTCAAGCCGGCCTTGGTTGACTGCGGCGCTGGCATCCGCCTCTTCAGCACGATGGATGAGCTCGCCAGCCATCTGGAGCTCGCAGAGTATGAAATCGACGAGGACGATGAGAGCGAGGCTTCCTTGGAAGCGAACGGCAAGCCGGATGATGCAGAGCCAAACGGATTCTCGCCGAATCTTTCCCACCCCGGATTGGACTCCCTAGATGCCCTTGTAACAGCCACCGGAGCTGTGTCTCTCAAAGAGAAGGAAGGCGTCCAGAGGAGTCCCAAGCCGCAGTACGTCTTCAAGGAGGGTGGCCGGATTCCCTCGGCCCAGATGCGGGAGTTCGTCGCGCAACGATACATCGTCGACATTCCCCCCATGGAAAAGAGAAAGTGGCACGCCCGCGCCTACGTTCTCTCCATGGGCCGTCTGAAAGTCTACGTCTTCAAGGAGATGCTTGCTCTGCTTGCCGGGGAGGACTACGAGCCGCCTTGGATGAACCCCAGTCTCAAGTCGTCGCTGACGAACACGGCTCTGCAAGACGAGGACGTCTTCGTCAACAAGCAGTCGATGCGAGACTTCTGGGCGGCCCCGGACGACTTGCTGCCCGGCGACTGGAAGGCGGACGTCTTCCACCAGATCTGCGGCATCTCGGCCGAGCTCTTCCGCGCCGCCGCCCACACCATGGCCGACAAGTTCACGACGGTGAACAAGTGCTTCGAGCTGTTTGCCGTCGATTTTCTCATCGACACGAGCGGCACCGCGTGGCTATTGGAGGTGAACGAGACGCCGGCCTTTTACGACGTCGGCATGGCCGGCCCCCTGGCTCTGCGTCTTATGGAGTCAGTCATCTGCCTCTCCATGGAGCACATGGGGATGGCTCGGCTTGATGACGAGCACAACGCCCTGGTGAAGAAGCGGATGATCCAGGTCTTGGACGAGACTGATAAGCTGGCCAAGAGCAACATCACCGAGATCCTCCCGGAGAACTAGGCGATTAGCTGTTTGGGGGGGTCGGGAGTGCGTCGGTTAAAGGTTGCGGACATGGTGTGGAAAGGAATATTCAGGGGAGCCGAAAATGGAGTTAGGTACAGAAAAGTGTTATGCCCAGTATTTTGTCGGTGTATTTCTCCTCGAACTTCCCCAGATCTTTGAGTTGTTCTGGAAGCCTGACCCGTAATTTGGTTGGCGACCTTCAAAAAAGCTTGAATACCCTTCCCCTTTCCCCGGCTGACCGCCAGAAGATCATGCCAATCCCCATCCTGAAACTCTCACCACTAAGACCAAACGTTAAGCGCGAGTCTCACGTCGCCTAAGCTAAGCGAGGTACGACGTGAGAATCCGGGCCTTTTTCCCCCCTTTCGATGTGAGCGACATGAGGCGATCTTTCGCCTAAGCGCCATTTGACGTGGTATAAATCACCCGTTAAGGTGCTTCATTTGCGGGGTTGTCTCGGGTTTGTGACAGGACTCTACGCAACGTCAATGGGCAAGGGGACGCCTGTCACCTCCAAGTGACAACGGCCAAACCCGAAGTGCCATCCCAACTCGGAGAGGAAAGGTCGAGACCTAGACAGCTGGGCATGTATATAAGCATCGTCGACATCGACAACATCGTTCTTCAAGCCCAACTCACTTCACTCCACAACTCAAGTCCAACTCAATTCTCGGCAGGCCGAATCAACTATCTCTCCTAATCACTCCGATTCCATTTCTGACTTAAAATCTTCCTCCAAAAAGAAGTTCTCTGCTGCCTTCGTCGCTCTCGCCACCATTTTCGGCCTGGCTGCTGCTCAGCGCGGTGGAAGCAGACAGCAACAAAGGGCAGACCGCCAGGCCCTCAAAGACCTCGCCGGCACGCCAGTCGACCCCAACCTCGAGAACGGGACCAGGCTTCTCAGCAATGGCCAGGGTCAATGTGTGGCAGTTTCCGGTAGGGCCGTGTGCTCCGACTCTTCGGGAGCAACTTTCCAGGTTCGTCGCCTACTCAACCCGCACGCCATAATACGAGGTAGTTGTGCTGACACGTTTAAAAGTGATGGAAATAACCAAAGCAACACATCACATTGCACACTGCAACGAAGCGGACCTACGCGGGGATTTTGTCTCGGCCCAATAGTCGAAGTTCAAACCGGACTCGAGGTGGTGGAATAAGTGAGCACGACTGGGTCGACGCATTATGTTCAAGTAGATAATTGACTTGACGAATAGTGTACCTTCAGCTTACTCAACGGGACTCTAATGGGCGCTGGAAGGAATGATTGGTGCCTTACAATTCACTTATGACGGCACCCAGTGCTTCCAGATCCATTCACACCCTGCAAATGTTGGTGATGTGAGTTTTGGGATTGCTTCCCTCACTCTGCCCCTAAGTTCTAACACCCCAGGTCCCCCCTTCGGATACTTTGTCAGCCACACATGCGTCGTGTGAACATTCGACCTTCTCGTCTTAAGAGCCTTGCATCGAAACGCAGTACGGCGGTCATTGTAATGCAGACCTCGGTTGAAGCTAGGACAGAGTTGAATAATGGCAGACGGCCCAGGAGGCTGGAAAGGACCTACTTGATAGCCAGGCACTAGCGAGATCCCTTCCCAAGGGCCACAAAATACCGTTGAACCTCCTGCCTGTCGATTCATGGATGGAGATTGAATTATTCGGGTATGGGGAGGATGTCATCGTTCATCAGATCGCTAAGCGTGGTCATTGACACCAAATAACTTCACAAACTTAAACGCACACCAACATAATCGTACATCTTCATTTGACAAATTTCTCGCCGCCTCACACTAGCATAGTGCCCAAATCCCGGAAGATCGATCACTGGATTTTATCCCAAAGTATTGGCCCCCAGTAGGCGGTAAACGCTACACTCTCTCCATCTCCCGCCGAGACAATTGATGCCATGTGGTGCATGGCAGTCTCTCTCTTGTCACCCCTTTTTCAAATCGTTTAGTTATCATCGACGATCATTGAAGCTTCTGGAAGAGAACTTCCGCAAAAGGGTTACTCACAATGTGCATTGAACAGCTCCTTCCATGTCGTATTTCCCCAGCCCCTGCATCTCCAGCAAGCGCTGGTACCGCCTCACGATCCCGGGCTCATCGCGCGCGTACTGCCAAATAGGCACGTACATCTTGATGTGCGGGACCGCATTCCCCGGCACCAGCTCGAAGGTGGGATTGAGCCCGCAGTACTTACTGTCCGGTTCGCTAAGCGGCTTCTGCATCCCGTCCCTCTCGGCCAGGGGAACGTCTTCCATATCCATGAGAAGCGGCCAAAGAGTGGCCAGAAACTTGGGTTCAGGCAGGCGGCCGCCCATCGTCATGATGTGCCGGGCTGAGGCGAACGAGTTGATGTGCGTGTGGGTGTAGACCTTGAAGCGAGGCTTCATATGGGGCGCCACGCAGTCGATTGCGAAGAAGTGTATGAGGTTGTCGTTGCCGTCGGAGGTGAGGAACGCCCTTAGCATTTTCCAGGAATCCAGCATCGCCTGGTCGCCGTCGGCGAGCCGTACCAGAACGGACTCTGTGATGTCCATGAGATCTAAGCCTGTTGCGAGAGCCTTGAGCTGCGGGAACAGATACGTCTTCATGTGAATAGTCGGGCTCCCATCCTCGTCGGCGGGCTCGAGATCGAACGCACAAAAGACGTTTTGCTGCGGCAGCGCACCGCCCTCGCCTCCCTTCTCAACCAGGCAGGCCTGCTCCTCATCAGTAAGGAAGACTGCATCCATAAACGCGTCCTGCCGCTTGCGGTCTGCATGGCATGCAATTGCTAGATCGTCGAGCTTCTTGCGCAGCTCCCTCTGCCCGAGGGGATCGTCGGCCACGGGGCTATCCACCAGCGGCTGCACCGAGAACCGCACTTTGGCCCCTTTACGAGGTGCAAAGGCGACGCTGATCTCGTACGGCGCATGGTCGTGTGTCCCGATGTATTTCGGCCAGTCTGCCGGGCGAGGCGGGTTGAGGCGGGGGACCACGACATCGCGCGCGAAGTTGAGATAGTAGTCCTGTAGCTTGGCCGGGTAGTGGCCTGTCCAGCGCATGAGCGGGGAGAGAGTGTCGTGAATGGTGGGAAGCCAGGAGGAGACGAGAGGTCTTGCCTCGGAGCGGCCTTTGTTTGTAGAGGAGTGATCGACTCTGCTGTAGACGTTGGACGTGTTCTTTGACGAGCCATTGGCGTCTTGGGTAATGGCGGTGTGGCGTGTTTCAATCATGTTGAGGGTGTTGATGTTCGCAGTAGTTTTCTGGCTTTTGATTGATGGGCGTTCCTAACACTCGGCGCGTGTTTTCGAATGATTATCATGGGCTTCTTATACTCTTCGCCTAATGCATTGTCCTCTGCTTAAGATGTTTGCTTGTGATTTGCACGCCGGCGAAGCCGGAAGCTTGCAAGGATGGAAGCTCGCGATTGGTTGCGTCATTTGGTTGGATTTTGTCTCGGTAAGTTAGCACCTCGTCGTCATAAAAGGAATTCACTTCTTGAGAAACTAAATGTTGAGATGACTTGAACCTAGCTACTGCGCTATGCGGTTGAACCGGGAACAGGTTTCCGAGTGCGCCGTGCTGCGAACTGTGCGAGGGCCTCGTACATGGTCTCCTCAAGGCCTGGGGATCCGGGGTGATTTGATGACTGGTCAAAGCATACTGCGTGATCACGTCTGTCGTCAGGCGACGAAGGCTCGGTCAGGCTCCATACCTATCTGGCCATTGGCCGAGGCTGCAAGCTTCTCGTGGAGACTTGCTACTCTGACCTGGATAACGGAATGGGAATTCGCGGTCTTGCCCGCCGCCAATAACAGAATCGGGACCTTGCGACGGGCATGTGGCAGCTCGTGTGAAGAGGTCCAGAAGCGGTCTGTAACAAAGCAGAAGGGTCCGGCCATGTACTTATATTCGTCTTGCATACTAGACGGCGAGTAGATGGTACCTATCAAAGTAGGGCGGATCTTCAATGTGTTGCCTAAGTACATGCGATAGAGCCTGAAGGGCGACAGTCAGGCTGCCCGTCAATATGTCTCAGACGCCCATACCATGTTTGTTATGGAGTAACTGTATTTGAGTTGTAAACTTGCCCGGGCGGATAGATCATAGTACAACTCGTACCAGTTGGACAGCGCGGCCAGCCTCGAGCCAGGAAAGTTGGACAACGAGGGCATGAAGAGAGGGCATAGGGAGAGACCAGCAAGGTGACCAAATAGGACAGTCACAAGAGTTCTGGCACGCACTGATTGATCAGTGAAGGAGGCGACGTACGTGGTGCCTCAGATACTTGATGAGTGAAGAGATCTCCGTAGAGACAATGACAAACTTGACGCCAAACACTCTGAGCCGGTGTTGTTGCACGTTTGATCGCGAATTGCCGTTGCTTCTTGAGGGCCGGTAGCAAAGGCAGTCTTCTCTGAAGAAGAGTCGAGCTTAAAGACAGTTTCGGCAAACGAAAAGAGCATTTTAGATGCCGCCTAGCAAGTCTGATGATCTTCAAGTTCTGGGGTGCCGTTCGAGCCAGGGGAACATCTAGGAGCTGTAGTTTGCAGCAATTGATGCCGAGCCAGAAGCAACATACAAGTATAATCTCTGCTTCTGGACCGTTAGGGCGCCTGATAGCATCTCAAGGCAGCTGTTTGTAGATGCCATCCCTCGTGGCATTACAAACTGGTCCAATGCTGCAGCAGAATGTGGGCAGACTTCCGGCCTCGCTGGAGAAGGGACGTCAACGGCCGCTTGAACTTGCGAAGCAATCCAGACTGATCCGAATAGCTAGAGGATAAGCCCATCCTCCGCCAATCTTCTGGGACAACGGCATCTGGACGAATCCTCCTAGCCGTTGGACGACCTCCGGACGGGATGCTACGTTCTTGACAGAAGAAGCCACACCTAGCCGCAGGCCCGGAAAGACCGGTGTTCTGAAAAATCGACTGTACGGACCGGTTTCGGGCGCACAATCGGTGGGCCATCGTCCGGAAACACGACGGGATGAAACCGGAGAAGCTCCTGGGGATTTTGCAGTCGATCCTCCGGCGGTGGGGAAACAATTGGGGTTCGTTTCATTCGAGGAAACCTTGTGTCCGTTCGCCAGGAGGCGGAAGAGAAACAACACTTCCGGGGATCCCAAAGACGGGAGTGATGAATCACGACGGCGTCCACCTCGCAATCGTGAGAATCGCAAGTTGAAAGGTCCGTAAAGATGATTTGAAGGGTCGCAGGTTCGCCGTGATGGTGGGATTTGTGCTTTCCTGGCGTGTCTATGCTGACAAGGTTCGGCGACACCGTCCTCGCATGGTTCCTCCGTTCTAACAGGACATTTTCGTATTCGGTAACTAGTTTCTTGTCAGCATGTATGCAACAGGTCCCCGCGACACAGGACCCAACTCGTGGAGGCGCAGTTCCTAGTGGAATTGGAGGCTGGCAAACCCGAATAAGAGACACACCATCACCGTTGCAACACAAACTCTGCCTTTTGATATCCGTTGAGAGTAGCACCAGATTCAACGGCAGTCTGGCTGAAGGGCGAGTACAGATGGTCGAGTAGGGTTGACAGAAGGAGCGGCCTGGGCAGGGTGCTGAGGAGTTACGGCACCGGGGTCGAGACCATATCAGGTATTGTCACCAGGAATAGCAGCGGCAACAGAGAAGTGCCACGCTGTCGTCGTATCAGAAGCCGCCGGAGGGCAGTGCTCACACCGCAAGGGAGCTCATCCGAGAAATGGCCGATCAACGAACGTTGCACGAGCTCCTCGTCCTCAGCTGAGGTCGTCTGAACCGGTTTCCTGAGCGAGAAGTTGACAAATTGCTCCACCAGACCCATCACTTGTCCATGCCTTCGTTGATCCCAATGTCAGGGGCCGATTAAGCATAACGGCGCAAAGAGTCGTGACCGAGCGACGATGGGGCCGCCCGGCCGATTCAGTCTGTCCAGAAGGCCTCAATTTCGGTATCGGTCCTCGAGTGGTCCCATGACGTGTCCGACGTTCGGTCTGAAGCCGAAGTGTTGCATCCAACCATCATTTGTTTGGTCAAGTTGCCGCCGCGGAGACGAATGACCAAAGCCCAACCACAATCAATGACTGGCCAGGTCGAAGAAGCGCCTGCGTGAAGCTGCGGGCAGGCACCTTGAAGCGGGCGAAATGATTTGCGGGCGGGAGAATCAAATCATCAAACGCGCAGTCGGCAAGGATGACATGTGTTGGAGGTGCCAGTGAGGAGGGCGAGGCACCCGGCCATCTCGTCTAGAGAAGGCTGGCATTCGTCGACAGGTTTCCATCACCGGGACGCCGGTGTTGTGATTGGGACGAAGGCCAGACGCGTGAGCGTTTGGGGCAAAGAGGGTCGAAGGGGAACAACAAAGTCTGCCGACCAGGGACCGCCGTGTAGGTTATTTGGCAGAAGTCAAAGAATTGGAATTCCCAGTCCCATTCCGCACAGCCCTTCTCGTCAGGTCTCCTGGGAGAGCGAGGGCCAACCTGGCAACCGGCCTGGGATACCGCTGACACGTATGGCAGAAGGCTACGCCTTGCCCTCCATCTCCCGGGTTGCTTGGATGACCGCGGAAAGGTTCACGAGGGTATGTTGTACACGATGGCAGCATTAGCTACACACCCAAACAGCCGCGGTACCCCAGCTGTGGGCCGTCGTGAAGGGTGTGATGGACAAGTCTGAGAGTTTATTCGCAGAGAGCAACGCAAGAGAAGTCGAAAAGCGTCGATCCGCATCAGGGGGCAGCAAGACGCGTTCCCAACGAACGGGTAAGATCACGATGGGCTGACCTACGGAGAGAAACGGCCGGGAAAACATTTGCACCGACCGAAACATGATGCGAGGGGGGACCTAGCCTCAGTTAGTGCCGGCGAGGGCGATGGGCAGCAAGCTGATGGGAGTTGCGTCGGGGGGGGGGGGGGGGGGGGGGGGGGGGGGCGGGGGGGAAAGGGACACTAGGGGAGGCCGACTCGACGTCAAGATTGAATGATTGAACGAATCAATGAATCGCCGTAAGAAGTTGTCCCATTGGAAGTGTAAAACTTGGTTCTGGCCGGCAGCGTCTGTCCAGGTGTACCAAGCCTGTCAGGGAAGAGGCCCGAGGGTGTGCAGGTCTCGCCGGCGGCATGTCAGAGCGACGCGGAAACATGTCACGGCAGCCACAGTTCGCAAGGCCAGGGTCCTCGGAAAGGAAGGGATGGTATCCCACACTATGGACCCGGGTAAATAGGTTATGAACGGTGATTCGGGCTGAGGTAAGAGCAGTTGGGAATGTAGGGCATAATGAACGAACGGTCTATGGAGGGTCCGAGGGGACGGGACGAAAGCGATATACTGGAACGGGAAGCATGACCGCGCTGACCTTGATGTCATTTCAGAGCATTCCAATTATATGAACGGGGCATGAAGCAGCCCGTGGAAAGAAGGACGTACTATGTAGAATGGACATACATGGTAGGCGGGTTGTGTATACCGAAAAGGAGGGAGATGGATGTGTTAGAGTTGCGGGATGACATTATGGCAGCACTGTGCCTTGCATTAGTGATCGGCGAGGCGGGTACGTGTTAAGGTATAAACTAAGGCAAGGTAAGGCACGGCGCGGCAAAGCATGTAGCTATCAAGTGAGGCCAAGGGGGGCAGAAAAAACGTGATGTGATGATGGTGTGAGGCAGTGTGGTGTGGTGGTGATACGGGCAGATGTCGTCCATGTTTGTTTTGTGTGTGGGAAGGCGAAAACGAGGCGCTCCTGCATCCCTAGGAAGGTAGGTCCATTATCCATAGGTGGGTAAGTACCTAGGACTAGGACATTAGTGGGTGCCTCTGCCATGTGGTACTGCACGGGACAGCGCATTGCAGTGCACATCATTAGGTAGTGTACCACAATTAAGCATACTACCTACGTACGCATACTACTATCCGTCCGCTGCCTATGTATCAGAGATACGTAAGTTGGTACACTCATGATGGAACTGATGACTCCCTCGACAGGTGCTTGGACTTCCATTCACACACAGTCTTAGTATTGGGGGCTGCGTTCCCGCTGCCTCGGAAACCCACAGGCCACAAGCCACAAAGTGAAGGTGAAGGTGAAGGTGAAGGCAAGCTTAAACAGCCTTGACGCGGCGCTATTTTGGTTCCCGTTTCATGCTTCAGCTAGCTGGACCCCTCCCCTTACAGCGGAGCTGAATGTACCTAGGTATCTAAGTACCGCCCAGGCCAAAATCTCCGGTCTAATTCTCCGAACCCGCTTCCTTCTCCCGCAGGTCCATCTCCACCATGATCAACAACTTTCCCTGTTCATTCTTTCGCACCCCAAGACACCGACAGCCGACAGCCGCGGCTAGACACAACCAACACTATCCGCAAGGTTTTTGATATGCACCCAAGCACCTCACCGTGGACCTGACGTATCTGCCCGCTGTCAGCTCGCTGAGCTGAGCCGAGATGACTAACGCGTAACTGCGCACAGTCTCGCAGTGGAGGTCACACGGTCGGGCCTCGGACCGGGGTAGGTCATTGCCGTCGTCGTCCTCCTCGTCAACTGCATCGGGGAGAGGAGCCAGTGACAGCTACACGCCTCCCTCCTTCACGCCCTCCAAGCCCGCTAGAATTGTTCCATCACGCGTCGACGGCCTTCTTCTTGTGGCACTGAGCGCCCGCGAGCAGCAGCCCGACAGAACTCAGCCTTCTAGACCGGCAGCTCGCTACCAAACTAGTCGATGCCGCCCACGATGTTGACGCTGTGTGGTGCAGGAAACAACCCGTCGCATGCGTCACAAGGTCATATTCTGCCCTCCCAGATCGATAGGGCTCATTACCGCGCCGAAAGGGGGGCTCCCCGAACCGAACCTCACATCGTCGGGTGATCGTTCATGGGCAGAGAGAGTCAAACGAGGATGGGAGGAGAGACCATGCCGAGATCTGCCTCCGTGCTACTCTGCTCTTGATCGGCCTCTCGACGTTCTCCAGACTCCAATCTCCCCGACCCTGCTGCCGAGAAGGATCTCGAGCATTTCATGTACCGCCCTGAATCGCGATCCACCGACTAAACACGCGTAAAACCACTGTCGCCACCAAGGCCAGCGCTTCGCCTCCCGCGACCGACCACCGAGCTCCGTATCGGTGGACGGCCGCGTTTCCTGACTCCAAAACGTGTGCTACCAGCGTTTCCAGCCCTGGCGACGGAAGATTCGCAAGACCAGAGAGGAGAAACGGGTCCGACGACCAACTTGGCAAGAAAGATTCGCTACCTGAGGGCGATCAGGGGGAAATACGGGCCCAGGAAAAGGCTTAGCCTTCTTCATCGACGGCCAGCATTACGGATTCACCAATAGTGCGGCATTCTCTGTGTGCATCGTTGGTGGTGAGAGAGACACGAGCCCAGGGACACGAGTACCTTACACGAGGTATCGCTCCATACTATGTACCGCGGTACGGTACCGACTGCCCCAGATCTACCCGGTATCCCAGTCTGATCGCCGAAACCGTAAACTTCTTGGCTGCCGTAAGAAGGCTGCATCATGTTCCTGAGTGATGGACCAATCGGATCTCGCGTGTCCCTGGCGGTTAGTGGGAACCTCGGTTCATGAGGAAAAACATGTATCCTTGTCTGCCATGTTCAGTGGTGAGGAACCTCTGACCAACTGCATGCACTAACAGTTCAACCAGAACATTGCGAACGTCTGTGACGACGTCCTTCTCGTGGTTCCTGACTACTGCAACCTTCGCAGCGTCACTCAAATCACTCAGGCACAGCACGGCCATTCGCTGCCAAGGCGTCTCTACTGAAACGGATTCACGAGCAAAGATTCGCCAAGCTTCATGCATCTGCGAACCTACCATGTAATACCTGCAAATCCTTCACAACCCGCTTGCCTGTCCTCGCATCCTCGAGCTCGCATCCCGGCTGCACATCGCGACTCCTTCGCAAACATCCCGCTTCCTCCCGCCCCGCCAATGGGCCACTCAAATCATCTACGACGCCGCGTCGCCGCGAGGCGAGGCATGATGAGTATGACATGAGATTTTTCTGCCCCGTGAGGCGCAGTCGCCTCCATCTGCGGCGCCCCTGTGGGTTCGTGGGCGCTTCCCCGTCTCCCATTATGGCCATCTGCTCCAGCAACTGAGATGCGATTTGCTGTGAGCCGCATCTTGGCAGCTTCAACCTCTTGCTTTCCCACCATCATCTCCATGACTTGTCACTTTTCTCGAGGCATTGAGCTTGCTTGTCCGCCAGGCCCTCCGAGGCTCCCGGGAGACTCGTCTGGTCGTCTCATTGTGAGCCGTCAGTCGTCACAAAGTGTCGAAGAGAATTGGTCCTTGGGCTCTCTCTCTTGCCCTCACAACTTCAAGCAAAGACCATCTCCTACACGCAATACACTTCCACTCATGCCACCCCCCTCGTCGGCTCGGCCTACACGCCCCGTTTCTCCCCTTGTGCCTGTGCTCACTGGACTTGACGCGATCCCGAGCACTGCTTAGAGTTGACTTTGACTGACCGACGCCTAAACCGTCTCCCCCCTCCTTCCATGCCCCATGGACCCAAGGTCCCAGCCCGCAGGGACACTGACCCTGGACGGGGAGTTGCAAGGTTCAAGGTGCCATCGGGGACGCAAGGCAGCCCGACTGGGAGGCGTGTGCGAACGGTTTCTTTCGTCGTGCGCAGTCGCAGTAGTTTGCAGACTCACGCCGCCCTTCACCTTACCCTTCTCCAGTCGTAAAGTGCTGCAGGGCCAGCCAGTTTGGTGGGGGAAAGGGGAGGCGAACGCGGTTCAGCTGAGAACAGACCACGGGCGTCGACGAGCTGCTACTCGCCCGCCAGCCCACGTCTCCAGCTGCTACCAAACAGCATGGAACGGTCTGATTCCGAGCCTCCTCGATCCATCCCATCTCACCTCGAGGAATTTGTCAAATCTCATCCCCCCCTGGCCGCAAAGAGAACATGAAATGCCAAGGGCCACCATCCACATCTTTCTATATAACTCTCCCGTCCACACCATCGAATCTAACCTTTCTTTCTCTCCTCATCACGCAGCATCAACATCTCAAGCCTTTCACTTCTTTCCACCCTTCTTTCGCACACCCCAGCCCCGGTGGCTTTTATTTGACTCAGCATTCTCTTAATTCTACCTCCGACCGTCTCCAAGGTTTCCTCCGCTCGCCACTATCACTATCAAAATGCGCTCCCAGTCGCTTCTCGTCGCCGCCCTGGCCGCTTCCGTTTCGGCTCACGGCACGCTGCTGTCCGTCGAGGGCGCTAACGGCGTCTCCATGCCCGGTCTCACCAGTAAGCATCTCACAGCTTTTTCTCAGACATCAGATCTTCAAAACTGACACTCCCACCAGTCGCCGATGGTACTCCCCGTGACTGCTCTTCCAACGGCTGCGGCTCCCAGGCCGACACCGCCATCATCCGTGACCGCGAGATCGCTTCCGGCGAGGTCGGCCCTCTCGGCCGCACTCAGGGCAACGGCCCCGTCTCCGCCGAGGTCATGATCAACAACTTCATGGGCGGCGCCTCCGCCCCCAAGAACAACGGCGCCGCCTCCGGCACCGGCGTCGAGGACAACATCCCCAACAACGCCGCCAAGCGCGCCGAGCTCCACGTCCGCCAGGGCCTCGCCGGCCTCTTCGGCGGCGGCGGCAAGAACAAGGGCACCAAGGGCAACGGACCCCCCGAGGCCCGCGTCGCCGCGACCGCCGGCATGGGCGCCTCCCAGGGCATGCCCACCGCCGCCGACGACGGCACCATCAGCATGACCTTCCGCCAGATCAACCAGGACGGCGCCGGCCCGCTGACCGCCGACGTCGACGGCACCTCGGGCGGCACCAAGGAGGAGGCCTTCCAGTCCGCCCAGGTCACCACCGACGTCCCGGGCCTCGGCATCCAGGGCCTCTCCCTCGCCACCAACACCGACTTCCCCGTCAAGGTCCAGATGCCCGCCGGCATGACCTGTGACGCCAAGGTCGGCATGGCCTCCAACGTCTGCGTCGTCCGCGTCCGCAACGGCGCCGCCGCCGGCCCCTTCGGTGGCTCCGCCGCCTTCACCCAGACCGTTGCCGGCCGCAAGCGCGCCATCGCCTACCGCCTCAAGAAGCGCATGGAGCTCAACAACCGCGCATAAGCGTGCCGTTGCAGCCTTGGGAGGGAGCAGCAAAAACGAGAAATTTTCTTCTTCTTTTTCCGTGGTCACGCGCGTGTCTGTGACATGGTGTCAAGCCTTGGAGTTTGGGGGGAACTCGAAATCCGCAAGCCGGCGCGAGGGAGTCAGGGACTTCCGCGAGGCCTTCGGGTTGTGAGGGATTCCAGACTTGGGTACTAGAGCTTTGGGAAACGGCCATTCTTTATTTTGTATCCTACATATTATTCTTATTAGGTCGACACTTTTCCAGAGGCAATCGACGCCAGTCGGAGTTTGAAAATCTTGGTCTCGTCCGCTTTCATTGTGATGTCGTCTTTGAATGCTTCGTGTTTGACATACTACCAGCAACAATATCCAGCTCCATGTTGGGGATGTGCCATCCTTCGTGCTCAAGCCAAGAATAGACTTTTCAAGGTAGACGACGGACGAAATGTCGTCAGCCCGCGGAGACGAAGCACTACGTACTCATCCGAAGTCTGCGAAATGCTTAGACCACATCTTTAAATCGCCGGCCACACCGGCGACTTGACACCGGACTTGTGTCAGGAACCGGCAGAAACTAAACAATCCTGGCGAATCAGGGAGAGGCAGACATTTCAAATCATGAATCGCTATTTGATATTTTGTGCATAGCCAGCCAGCCATTCACAGTCCTCCCTCGGACATGACATCGAGGCTTAATGTGCAAGACAGCACCCATCTACAATCCAACGAAGCTGATTCGCCACACACGATGCCATCCATTCCAAGTCAGGATGGCCAAGGTCGCCAACAAAGGGTTGTCCGAACGCCGGGCTTGATGCAAGATCGCCGTGCTACCGATAATCAAGGTAGACTTGCTCTGGTTTAGAGATAAAACATTATGAGATCGAGGCAGGAACTGTCTGCCGACCTACCACTGGCCCTGTTGCCTTCGTGAGTAGGCTGTGTCTTCTGCTTCAGTGACGAATAGCAGTATTGATGCCTAATGGTCACCACCGACGACTGCATCCCAAAGTTAGCAATGAACGCGACAGTAGAAATGCAACCGACTAACCTGTATGCCGCATTGATTCTGGGGGCACGCTTGCGGAACTTCAGAGCCCCAGTGCCGCCTTCGTTCTTGCCTTCCTTACCGCCCTTGGCCTTCGTAGGCATCCCGAGCAGCTCAGCCTCCAGGTCAGACAAGTCGGAACCTTCGGAATCGCGCGAGGCTAATGAGGCAATGGACTGTCTAGACGGCGACTCGACGTTGCTGCTGTGAGACCCCCGGCGCAAGGATTGGTGAGAACCTTGTCTACTGCGGGACCGGTGCTGAGTGGAAGGTGTTCCCAGATACGCGGGCGGCGTCTGAGCTCTGTCCTTTACGCTGTTGGCCGAGTCTTGCCGTCGCAAATGACGAGAGCTCTGGTAACCAGAATCCTGTCGAGTCGAAATGCTTTCTCTTTCCCTCGCTGGTCCGCTGTCATTGGCGTCTTCCTGCACCGCGAGCAATGCGCCGGCGTCGTGGTCGAGATGTTCGTGTCTCTGGCTCCGGTACCGATCTATCGACCTTGTCTGTTCTCTTATGCGTCGATTTTGAGGCGATGCGCTGTCTGGCCCGGAATGCAGCTCGCTTTTGTGTCTCTTCTGGCGGTTATCTCTCCAATCGCCGCCTTCTTGATTGACCCGACCCCCTTTTTGTTGATGTGGAGAATCTTCCCAGGTGCGCTTGCGGCTGTTCAAAGCTCTGTAATCGCGATGTTCAGGCGTGGGAGGCTTGGGCGGCAATGATGGGAATCCCGGGAGCCGCGAGGACTTGAACGTGCTGAGCCTTTCCTTGACTTCTGGCGGTTGCTTGACGACCCCTGAATCGGAGGGCGGCTTCCAGAACGCGGGGTCGAGCCTCATGTTTGCGAAAAACGGAGTCTCCCGTATGGGCCGCGAGAACTCCATGAAGTTTTCTTCTTTGACGTAGATGGACTGAAACCAGGTGGCATTCCATGCCGGAGGTAACATGATATCTTCGTGGTAGTCTTCCGGCCCAGGAAGTGGTTTACCGATCGGATCTGGCTGGTGTGTCTTGGGTGGTTCTTTGAAAATCATCTCCTCCTCCCACTTCCAGTCATCCTCTTCGTCAACGACATGTTCTGACACCGTAGGTGCATGCCGGCTCTCGGGGGTGCCACTAGCAACAGACGCCGCCTCTGTGGGCTTCGGCGTGGTGTCAGGCCGCGCTGGAATAGGATTGTCTTTGTTGGCGGGTTTCGGCCGAGGCTGAGAGTTGTCACGCTTTGACTGGTTGCCGTTCTTGTTCCTACGCGAGCGGTCCTGGCGGTTGTGGTGACCCTGGCGATGGCGGTTGTTCCTGTCTCGAGGTTGCTGGTTTCGTTGAGGCTGCGGAGGGATAGGCGGCAACCCATGAGGCGGCGGACCTCGAGGAGGCCCGGGAAGGGGCGGCGAGGGCCCGTATCTTTGATCGGGGTACCCGTAAGGCTGCGGGTGGGATGGTAGCGAGGGTTGAGACGGGAAGGGAGGGTGCGGTGGAGGAGGGCTAAAGGCTGGCGGAGGATGGTAGCCCGCTGCTTGGGGATATTGTCCTGGAGGGGGCGGTGGAGGAGGGCCGCTTGACGGGTAGTAGGGAGGGGGGTATGCAGAGTTGGAAGGATAGTGCGGCGGCTGGTACGCAGGCGGAGGGGGAGGAGGGGGACCAGGTAGTCCCGGCGGTGGTTGGGCGCCGTACTGGCCGGGAGCCGGAAATGGATACGAAGTCGAAGGGGGCGGGTGTCCCGGCAGGCCGGGAGGACCAGGAGGGCCAGGAGGGCCGGAAGGTGGTGGCGGTGGAGGTGAGGAATACTGCGAGTAGCCGGGGTAGCTTCCCGGGGGTGGGGGAGGTCCATAGCCACCCGGAGGAGGTGGATAGGACGAGTAGGGCTGCGGGGGACCGGGATACGGAGGGGCATGGGCCTGGCTCGGCGGCGGGGCGTAGCGAGTGACGATCGGATTGCCGCCGGGTGGAGCTGGATATTTGGTCACGACCGGGACCGATCTCCGGCCGCCGTTGTCGCTGCTGCGCCCATGATCAGGGCCAGTGGATGTGTTCCTCCGGGACAAGCCGCTTGGTTGTTTCAGTCATGACACAAGAAACGGACAGGTTTTCTCACTCGAGGGTGAGCGGGAGAAGGCGAGACTTACGCTGGTTTCGCTCTTGCGGGTTCCGGGCATGCTACAGCCCAGTGTCCAATGCCACCACAGTTAATGCAGCTAGGCTCCTTGGTAGCTGGTTGCATGCCTGGGGCGTAATGGGCCATGGCTGGGCGTTCGAAACGGGTGCGGAGGGCTTCCCGACGAACGAATGCCGCAACTCGGCAGGGGACTAACGGGTAGTCAAGATGGTTCGACTTCGGGAAGAACCAGGGTAGAAGATGGAATTCGCCGATGCCACGGTGGTTCGGGGAGGACAAAGGGGAGGGCGGCGTCCTATGCGCAACCAGAGTTGGTGGTGTAGCGGAGAAAGCAGAGGACTTTCAATGTGCGGAAAGCGTGGCCTGCGGCGTGAGATGCTAAGCTAGACTTGAAAAGAAATGAGAAAAGGGAATCAAGTACACCAGGGGAGAGAAGCCAACCTTGACGATCGTGGTGGTTCGATTGGTCGGAAGCCAGATGCTTGGTCGCGAGTAGGCACTCACCAGACGCTCATGAAGCGCCCACAGATTGACGGCAGTTTGCGATTGTTCTGGTGACCGAAGCTCAAGCGGAACGCAGCGAAACTTTTCGATAGGACCGCAGGGGAATGATCCCATTCGTAGGCGTCTGGTTGATGCGCTCGCTGATGCTAGGCCCGATGGCGCATCGCCTCAGGCGAGGCCTTCCTCGATGGTGGCGGACGGCAGATCTGACGAGCAACGTCCGTCCTGCCTGTCTCTTGGGCTCTCTTGAGAGTTGGCGACAGCGAAGGCACCGGATGATGGCGGGTAGCACGGAAAGCAGGCGAATATCAGAACAATCGAGGCAAGGATGAGGGCGTTGGAGAGCGCGACGAAGTTGACCAAAGTTCAAGGTCGCGCGCCCAGGCTCAGGCGGAAAGTGGGGCTGGGTACCTTTCCGGTGAGGGTGAGGCACGGCGCGCACCAGCGGCAACAACTTCCGAGGGCAGCGCTCCCGCTGGGCACCTGGGCCAGCCCACCTCCAGCTGCACCTTCCATTGTGCAACCAGTGTCACTTCCTTCCATGCTGACCGGGCCTAAACTTAGCGCAGGCGCGCGGGGAAGGAACTTACGGAAATACATCGGGCCGTCGATATGCTTTCTTTTTCCATGCAACGGCGGAAAGAGCAGCCCAGTCTCGGTTGCCTTTGTTGACGCGCAGGACAGAGCAGGCAGACGAGACTCAGCCGCGTGATTCAGCAAGACCTGGTAGGGGCAGCAATAGGACGGTGCGACGATACTACCTGGACCTGCCTACCTGCCTACATAAACGGCCTAGGCAGGTAGACAGATGTTCTGCATCTTCGGTTTGGAAAGGCCGAGCTGACAATGGGCAGTACTAATAGTATCGTCACGCCAACTCCGTGGGCTAATCCACATTGCAGATGGATGATGGCCGAGATATTGTCTCGACCGTGCAGACGCCTCTTGGCAGGACAGGGAGTCTATCTGCCTAGCACCGTGATAGTTGGTCAGAGACAGGATGTCAGTAGCCTCGGAGAGCAGGCACTGTTTCTCAACCCTTAGGACTTCCGCAACCAAGCAAGGGACAAGTAGAGCAGGCAGCTGTGGTCATGTATGAGACGGGCAGAATACGAGGCTCATCGGCGGAGTGGGTAAGCAATAAGAACGCTGGAAACATAGAAAATACGGCCATCTAAAAGACCTCGCACTCGGGGTGTATATCAAGTGCTGTGTTCTTGGGCCGGACAAGCCAGAGCAAGCCCATCTTTCACATACCATGCTGAGGGGCAAGGATGGAGAGAGATTATGCAGGCATTGATTGTTTCTAAACCGAGAGACGGATCCTCAAGAAAAGGCGAGCATGATCTCGGCATCACGCGAGAGCTCGCAGCCGCGCAGAACAGGCGACAGGCTGAAACAGGAACGACAAGAGACCGGGGGAGCTGAAGACGGGGTTTAAGAACAAGCTAAGGAAAGACGCGATGTGATGCAATGGCCGTCCAGTCCAAGTCCAGATCAGACTACCTATGCGAATTTAGGTATACCAGGTGCTGTTTTTCTCCCTGGGACGGTCAAGACCAGGCTGGATTCTGGATGCTGCCCTTCGCTGCGATGCGATGACGAATGCTCGAATGCTGAAACGGAAAAAGGAAATTTGGGCCGTGATTCCACGCAGAATCTCTCGCCTGGGAGCCGAGACCAGACTCAAGCAGGGGCGAACGAGCGAGCGAGGAAACTCGTCGATTTGAGCGAGTAAGAAATACCAGACGCAAATTGGACATTCGGCGGGGGAGTGTGTAAGGAGAGGCTGGTTGACAGTCGGGGATGAGAGAGGGAAGGCGACCTCGATTAGCACCACAGACGTAGGGGAGGGGTCGGCTTGTTATATACCTCCTACCCCCATACTGACTGAGGCACCCAGTCGAGACGGCTGCTAGGAGGTACGGAGTACAAGGACCTAGTGATAAGTAGCCCTGTATCCTGGTACCATGGCCAAGGTTTCACTTCAGCGCCTTTGCCAGGCCCCGCAGTGGACGTTGCCCCTAAAAACCTGCCCGGTAGACGTCGGGTCACAGCGAACGCCTCCCCCGCGTACGTAAGCCAACCGGCAAAGGGAGTGCACCTCAACTCAGTGAGTGATTGAATTTCTCCGCTCGAGGGGCAGGCAGGTCCGAGCTCCCAGCTACCTGCACCAAAACTTGAGATGGCGGCTAGCCTGATTATCGGCTGTCTGGCATGACGTCCCTCCAACTGCAGATGCCATTTCGGTCGCCCGCGTGAAAACTCGATAGAATACACTAGGTAGGTATCTATTACTAAACTTGCCTCGAGGTACCTCACCACCGCGACGACACCTTCACACGGCGCGTTCCTCGTTCCCTTCGCTCTTTCCTCACGCCTTTCGAACGAGTCGGTGACGATAACGCTACTCAACCGAAACGTTTTTGCCCTGTCCGCGCCGTTTCCACCCCACGCTCCCACCTTCGTACGCTCTTCCACCCACGCCGACCCGATCACCCGTCCATCCGCTTCTTGCCGCCGCGCATCCTCTGCTTCCATGTAAAGGCTCGTCGCTCTCGATCATGTGTACACATCCACGACGCTTCTCATCACAAACCGCCCGCCCCTGGAGTAGAAGTGGTCACCGCCCACCGGCTTCGTGAGCGGCTCCTTCTGCACTCGATATTCCACCGTCCCTAGCCTTCTTACGCAAATCCTACATACTCTCCAAAAGACGACAGCACCGCCCTTGCTGTCGCATTCCAACTCGATATCATGCCAGGCCTTCCAGGTGAGTGTGGTGTCCTGGTTCCCCTCGAGCGATGGGCGTCTAACGTCTGATACCTTGCGTCGCAACAGGTTCCGTCGACCTCGACGAGTGCATCTCGCGTCTCTACAAGAGGGAACTCCTCGCCGAGTCCGTTATCGAGGCCATCTGCGCCAAAACCAAGGAGCTTCTCATGCGCGAGAGCAATGTCGTCCACGTCCGCGCCCCCGTCACCGTCGTCGGCGACATCCACGGCCAGTTCTACGACCTCATCGAGATCTTCAAGATTGGCGGCTGGTGTCCAGACACCAACTATCTTTTCCTGGGTACGTGCGAGTCTGTCCACGCTTGTTCTAGGGGGCGGACGCAACACACACACAGAGAGAGGGGGCCAAGCTGACCGCCCGCAGGCGACTACGTCGACCGCGGCATGTTCAGCGTCGAAACAATATCTTTGCTTGTGTGCTTGAAACTTCGATACCCCAATCGCGTGCATTTGATTAGAGGCAACCACGAGTCTCGCGGCGTCACGCAGTCCTACGGCTTCTACACGGAATGCTCGAGGAAATACGGCAACGCCAACGTATGGCACTACTTTACCGACATGTTTGACTTTCTGACCCTGAGCGTCGTAATCAACGACAAGATCTTTTGCGTTCACGGCGGTATGGCTATCCTTGCCCTTTGCCTCCCCTCAAGGAATACTTTTGACTGACTTGTTGTTCTGCAGGCCTGTCGCCCTCTATCCACTCGATCGACCAGATTGTCATCATCGACCGCTTCCGCGAAATCCCCCACGAAGGCCCCATGGCCGACCTGGTCTGGTCCGACCCCGACCCCGAACGAGACGAATTCTCCCTGAGTCCCCGCGGGGCAGGCTACACATTCGGCGCACAGGTCGTCAAGAAGTTCCTGGAGGTCAACAACATGGACCACATCCTGAGGGCGCACCAGCTGTGTCAGGAGGGCTTCCAAGTCCTCTACGACGATCGCCTGAGCACGGTGTGGAGTGCGCCCAACTACTGCTACCGGTGCGGCAACATGGCCAGCGTCCTAGAGGTCAGCGACACGGGTGAGAGGTTCTTCAACGTCTTTGCCGCGGCTCCTGAAAACGACCAGCACAAGGATATGCAGTCCGTCGGGGATAAGGTCGCGGACGGGAACGCGCTGCCAGATTACTTCCTGTAGCGCTGTCGGCGCATGATCTACCTGGCGCCACCGTCACGTGTCACGTTATACAAGATCTTGCATGTGTTCGCATGGGATCAATCGGGTGTAGGCTTTCGGAAAGAGAGAAGATTATTCGAACGGCCGGGTGGCCAAGGCCGGTCACTGCTGAACAGCATGTTCGCAGAGGATATTCACGGGTTTCAGACCTCGCTTCAAGCACGGCGGGGTAAGCACATAGAGCAATTGACGATGCCACGGATTGTTTTCAGCTCACAGCCGGCCATGGGCGTGAGAAGACTACCTGCCATCTATCAACCTGTTTTTGAATTTCGTGACTTCATGTGCCAGACCTTATAGACAAAGGTGGGAGCAAAGCGATGTATAGCGAAGCAAGCTCGTCCATCCTGGGCAGTCAGAAACTACCCATTTTGTTTCCTAGTATTCAAGGACCTTGAATGGTTTGTGCGTATCTTGTTAATGTGAGTGAGTGAGTGGGAGGCGGCCCTGCTTGCCCGCCGCCCTTCGGCGCTGGCCAAAAACCCAATAGAGGGCCGTTGCTCTCTTGCTGTGACCCTTTCGATCATTGCCAGTGCCGTGCTTTTCTTTTGCGATTACCGAAACTGAATTTGGGGAAACGCGGATCGACCGTCAGCGGCGTCCTTCCATCTACCAGTCCTTGGCGATGTCGAAGGACCACTCGAAGGTCAGGTGCGTCTTCTTGTCGTCGTCGACGAAGCTGGAGATGGCGTTGTAGTGGCCGCGAGCGAGCATGCCCGAGGGCGCGTCCTCCTCTTGGACTGAACGGGGCGTGTCAACAGGACTGTCGGGCTCAGAATCGCGACGGGACTTCATCAACTTACAGCGCTTGGTGTAGGTGGGCTGCTTGTCGGTGTTCGGCGCGTAGCTGCCCTGCGAAAGAGTTAGCAATGGTTCCCCCAGCTGCGCATCTCACGGACGAAACTAACCAGCATCTCGGAGTCCTTGCTGACCCTGATTCCCTTGCGCTTAACGGCCTGGACGTACTGGAGTCCGCTGAGAATCTCGTGCTGGACCTTGAAGGTGGCGACCATGGTGAACTTGGCGCCCTCCTTGATCTTGAAGGGCTTGTCCTTGAGGCTGGCCTCGGAGCCCGGGGCGGAGAGGTCGATGGTAACGGGGTCGCGGCCGGGGGACTCCATGGTCAGCGAAAGGATGATGCAGACACGGGGGTCGGAGGCGTCGGAGAGGTCCTTGCCGCCGCCGAGGCCGAGGGACTCCTTGTAACGCTGCAGAGACTCATCGTTCTCGTCTGTGGCGGTATTAGTGGGCGTCACGTCCTCATTTCCGTTTTCCTCGGTGTTGAACGAGTCGACGCCGTGGGCAGCCATGACAGCGTTGGGCGAGGTGTAGAATTCTCTAATGAGGCTCGTTGTGTCTGGCTGCTGAAGGGGACTGCTCAACTGGGGAGAGTTGGGGGGATTGGGAGGAACTGGGCGAGAGAGGGCGCGGGCTCGGTGAAGTTGACCCTCCACAGCAACCTCGAGTGCTCCGGCCGGGTTTGGCGACTGAGCTCTGGATTCAGAAGGAGTATTGAGAGGCGCCGGCGGCAACTCAATGGAGTTGGAATGGCGCAGCGCGTTGTTGCGGTTGCTTCGTCGCAAGACTTGGCGCATGCTCTCATAAACACCCGCCATAGTGGGCATATATGGAAAGTGATTTTTTTGTGATACTCCAAAAACAAACACTAACGACAAAGAAGGAATTCGCAACAACGAGAGGTGTTGAATATTTGTGCGGTGGTTAGGGTGAGGGTGAGGGTGAGAGAGAAGGCGGTGGTGATTTTTTTGTGGTGGTGTTGATCAAAGGACGTGGGAGAGAGCTCTTGCTCTTTGGAAGGAAGGTGCCCTTGGTTGGGTGCTCCTTCCTTCCCATGGTGCTGCCATACAGACGGTTGCCAGCCTCGATGTTGGATATGCCATTGCATCCATCATCAGTCACCGAGGTGAAGGCAGCTCCGAGGGAGCTCCAGCCAGCACACCGACAACCAGCAAGGTGAGGGATGGAGGTGAGTGAGGGGCAGCAGAGGGCCCAGTTGGAGCTGTCCATTCAGGGCATGGCACACAGATACACAAGAGCAAGGCGGGTAGGTATATGTAGAGAGAGAAGATGAAGATTACGACGAAGAAGATTCAGCACTCACCCATCTTCTGGTACTCGGCGAGACTCTGCTTGGGCTGGGAGAGCTTGTAGCCCTGAGTCTCCTCGGGCATGGTGTCCTCTTGCTCGTGGGAAGCCATGGTGATGGTGGGGTATCGGTGAGAGCTGTGGATGGAAACGGAGACGGATGTCAAGCTGGCGGTGGCCGAGAGCGATGGTTTTTTGAGGCTCAAACTGTGGACTGTCGAGCAACGGCTGTGAGGAGGTAGTGAGTAAGCAGAGATGAGGTCGGTGACGATGTTTACTCTGGAGGAGAAGTTCAGGACAAGGTTCGGTTGATGAGTTAAGGCGAGGCAGCTCAGGTAAGGTAAGGTACGGCACGGTACATGGGCAGGTACCTTACATGGCATGGCGGCAGGTCACCGCTCCCCGTGCCCCTCACCATGGGCGGTCCATATGTGCCTCCCGGCCCAGGCCTAGCGAGCCTTAGGAGGCCCAAGGGCCAAGGACGACCTGAAGGACTGGTCGCGGACAGGCCAGCCGGCGGGCTGTGGGTGGTGGAAGTGGACCCTCGCTGTGGATGCTGGCCGCCTACACCAGACAGGAGAAGCAACCTGATTGGCTTGCTACCTTTGTGGGTCATGAGGCCGCATTGATTGGCTAATATCTGGAACAAGATGGAACTTCACACACGAAACCAGGCACAGTGAACAAAGCCCTCATGTGTATTTACCACCTCTCCTTAGTAAGGTAGCAATGAGTTACTCGTAGGCATGGGAAAAGTTCCGGAATTCGCTGTCCAGTGGCTTGCTGCAGCTTGCCATCCAGTCGTTAGAAGTGTGGAAAATCAGCAGCTTGGCTGGTGCCCCTCCTCGACGACCCTGTAAGACCACCAATCTGTGTAGCAATCTGCCCCTCATGGGTGTCATCGACAGCCAATCTGGACACGGCGGGCATGATTGATGGAGGGGCAAAGATTTGGAGAAGCGGTCTGGAAGGACGGCAGCTCCAGCTGCCAGTGCCACCAGAGCGACCGGCCGGGGCCGTCATCAACACTATTACCACCACCTTGACCACCCTCGGATTGCCGGTCAGCCGCATTCGGGGCTGGCTGCTCGCGCTGACGCTGGCTTCCTCCGCCATCAGCATCAGCCACCGTTGGTCCCTGGTGTTCCTGCCGGTGTTCCTGCTGATGAGCATGTGCTATGTTGGAGTTTAGCCTTCTGTAGTGCGGGATGTGAAAAGAAAGGTGCAGGTCGGAGACGTTATGTAGCCTTCCTAAGTACCTAACTGCCTGGATAGTTGGGTACCTCGAAAGTATCCGGATCGAAGGTCGGCTGCTCCAGAATGGCCTGGTCGTATCTTATCTTATCTATTCTTTAGGACGTCGATTCACAAGTGCAGCTGTACCTTGGTATTTATGCTCGATTTATGTCTATGGAACCTTATGATATCCTTCATTGGACAGCTGGCCAACGGCTGGCAGCCGACCAATATCGACCACCTGGGCATCGATCGAACTAGTATCGCCATCTGTTCAACCTTGGTGTTTCCTTTTAACGCAAAGACTATTGTGTAGCTGCAATGGAAGATATTTGTGGCACTTGCGGGGATTGTATTTCTGACGTTGGGCTACTGTCGTTGCTATACGCCCCGAACCACGGATTGACATCGTAGGTGGCTTCCTCCCACGTCGCGTGTCTGCAAGATGCTGCATGCACCACGCGGGGAGAGCTCGAGCTTGGGCTCATCCGCCGCACTGCTCGTCTCGTTGCGACGAAGAATGCGTGGCAAGGGAGGGAGCATCCATGTTGACGAAAGAGGCGTGACCCTCGAGGAAGCCACCGGCGGCCCCTTGTGCTGTGGCTCTCTGCCCCGCCGTGTCGCCGCGAACGGCTCCCGGGATGCTCTGAGCTTTTTTCGCGTTCGCGACAAAATGTTGGGAACGGGGGGTGAGCTCGCGGTCGCACGCTGGGGTTTCCGTGTTGACTGAGAGCTCTCGTCCAAGGCTGAGGCAACGTGTGCTCAAGAGTCCCGTCAAGACGCAAGTCAAGGGCGCGTCCGTTGATGGAGCCAAGCCAAGCAGGAGTTCTGAACCGGGGCCAGTCAAAGGGGAAAAGGGGAAAGGGGACCTGCATATCTGATAATCTCTTCATCTTTCAGTCCGCGCAAGGTAACTAGGTAAATATCTACAAGGCTTCTTTTCTTTTCTCCTTCTACCTAGATATCGTGATGTAGGTATCCTCTTGGGTTCTGCAGCCTAGGTATCCGTAATACCAAGGTCCTTCCTTCCTCTGCTTCTCCTTCCCCCCATCCCCTTTCCATCCCTCTACCGTTGCCCTAACGTGCCTACCGGCTAATTTGTCTGGGGAAGGCACCGGGGACGTGGTGCCCAAATGCGGCAAGTGGTGCCTGAGATAGAATGATACTTCTCAAATCACAGAGTCTCAACCAAATCAGAGGTTCCTTTCTATGTCGCAACCATCGTCGGGATACGGTTCAGGTCACTCGCGTTCCGAACCCCCATGCCCCCCAAGGTCCCCGGCAATTTAACCCAATGAACGGAGGACCGCAGGACCCTCCCGCCTAGCAGTAAATTCTCGTCGATTGGTTTGCTAGGTAGAGCTTCCTCCCCTTCCCCACCCCACTCTGGTTCACATTGTCGCGGGTGCTGCCACTGCCCTCCACTGCCACTGCCGCTGCCGGTCACCCATCCGTCGCCTGGCCGTCGCTGCTACCACCAATTTGGGCGCGCGCGCGCCTCTCTTCCCGTCTTTCTCACCCTCGCTCCTTCTCCTCTCTTGCGCCCGTCCCGTCTCCGACTTCTCTTTCCCCTCGATCGATATTCCCATCATCAATCAATCTTTTTTGAGACATTCGGTCGTCGCTTTTTGCGTTCTTCCACGCCAACCCCTTCGCTGGGAAGCTGCTCCCGTTTTGCTTACCATCAGTTCTAATCGCTTTTCACTGACCTCATCCATCCTCTACCCATCTCCACCACCCCCGGTTCCATTTTACGCGACTGACCTTACCCACCCCGTCACGTCGACCCAGCTCACCCGCGAGTCTAGTAAGCGACACCTTTACCCTTTTTTCGCGCGCCATTCTCATCGCGCCTGCCTCATTCTCTTCTGTGTGCGTGCTCAGACTGACGCGACGAATTAGTCCCTTCCACCACTCTCATCGAGTCGTCACTCCGTTGGCACGCGCGATCCGGGCAGCAACCTTCTGGATTGCCTCCGCGCACACCCTGTCGTCTCCTCCATACTAAAATTTTAATCATTACCCTCGTCGGCGCAATTCGCCGTCATAAGAGATTGCAAAAATGCCTTCCGCGACGATCCCCTCCATCGAGAGGCACCTGCCTACGAAGCACAACCCGCTCATGATCGAGGATGTGCCGCCCTGTATGGACAGCCCGCTTGATTGCGCTCGCGGTTCCTTGCTCACAGTATTACAGACAGCGACCTGGTCGCCCGCCGCCGCCTAGGCCAGACGCAGCTCACGGCTAAGATGGTCAACCTCCCCGACAGCGACGGCACGGCCCTCGGTTTCTTCGACTATGCCCACCTCCGCGCGCCTCTGCCCAAGGGCATCGTTTCGGGCATTTTCAAGTCGAGCCCGAACAGTTACTTCCTCATGCGCCGCAGCCACGATGGCTTCGTCTCTGCTACAGGCATGTTCAAGGCAACTTTCCCCTACGCCGAGGCTGCCGAGGAGGAGACCGAACGCAAGTACATCAAGTCACTCGCGACTACTAGTCCCGAGGAGACGGCTGGCAACGTTTGGATCCCTCCCGACCACGCTCTGGCTCTCGCCGAGGAGTACCGTATCCTTCCGTGGATCCGCGCCCTGCTTGACCCTGCCAACATCGCCGTATCCAACGCCCCCGACAGCCCGCCCAAGAAGATTACCGCTCCCCCCAAGTTCGAGATCAAGAAGGCGGCTCCCTCGCTGGCACCCCCTGCCACCCCTACTGCGCTGCGAAGGTCCCGCCGCTCCGTCAGCCCTACCAAGACGACCACAATCCCGAGACCTGTGAGGTCTCCGAGGAAGCGCAGGACGAAGGCCGACTCTGTCGAGCCTCGGGAGGTCACGCCCAGCTTGACTGCCACGACCAAGCTCGAGGTCAACGGCACCATCGACGAAGAGAAGAACGCCGAGGCACAGGTCGAGACGGTTGTCAAGACGGTCGAGACCGAACCTGTCGTGGTCTTGGAGCCGAGGGAAGAGGATCCCAAGGCAAAGGTTACCGTCAACCAAAACATCAAGACGGACGAGGACGGCAATGAAATCAAGCGCACTGCCGTGTCCCTCGAGCTTCCGTTGCTGAGCGCCGAGCCTCCCAGCGCCGAGGAGACTGCCCGTATGATCGCAGAAGCCAAGCAGATGGTCGAGGCGGCATCAAATAAGTCTGAGGTCGACAGTGCGAAGGCCTCCAAGGGCAAGCGCACAGCCGAGCAGATCTCTAAGGGAGACGACGAGGATGAGAAGGATGCCGGCGCCGAAGTGGCGGAGGAGCCCCGTTCGAAGAAGGCCAAGACGGCGGAAGCCCAAGTGCAGGTTAAGAAGCAGGGCATGCGGAAGCGCGCCTTGTTTGGGCTGAGTGCTCTATCAGTAGCCGTTGGGTACGTTCTACCGAGGTCCTTTGCCGCGTTCAACTATCGCTAACTCTTATCGCAGTGCTTTCTCCTACCTTACCGGGTCTTTCTAAAGACCTCTTGAATACGGGGGGAATTTGTAGGTTATCATTTCTGGACTGCCGAGGCATTCGAGTGGTTGAGGTGTGGTCTGGCCATGGGTGGGGAGCAACGGAGTCTCTGGTTGCTCTTTGAATTTGCTAGGGTGGCAGACCTGGCGGCTCTCTTGTTTGCATCGCTTTCTGCCTTCTGCCTTTCCATCATACCCAATAGAGCCTTGGGAAAGACCCGGGCTGGCTTTCTTTCATTCTCTTGTGTCTGGTAGGGTATGTTGATGTGGGAACAAACTATGTGTATACTGGATTCGCCCTTTCGGCGAGGGACGGCGATACGGGAGGGTTCAGCTGGATTTGTAGTCGATCTATCGTTCTGGTGCTCATCCTGCCTTGCTGATGTCTTATTGTAACAGATTGGGCAGTGAGCCGATCGAATGGCGTCCGTGGCTTTGGTGTTTTGGCTACCTGTATCATTAGCTCCAGTCGAGCATCTTTCATCACATTCCCTCGCTAGAAGCAACCCGCCTTACAACCGGATCGAAACACAGTTGTTTATTAGCCCTGTTCATCGACCTGTTACTCTTATGAGAAACTACATATGTGGATTGTCGTACTTGTCGTGCATACATACAAGCCTAGAGCCGTGCTGTTCATAGATCGTGGTAGAATATTGGAGTCAACGCTTTGAGTTGCATAGCTTATCCCGAGTTCGGGATTCCCCGAGCTCTCCTGATGCCACTCCATCTGGAAATCCTGTGGTCACAAAAGATGTCCAACGGCCACTGGATCGCCAGCTCGTACACAGTCCCAGTGAGCAACTTTTCCACGCTGTCGCCCACAGCCTGAGTCCAAACCCCGGAGGAACTAACATGTCTCAGATGCGTACCTAATGCAGCACGACACAGTAGTGGGTCAAACGACAAGAGCCAGCGAGCGTCGGCTTTGCACCAGTTCGATATGCCTGTTCGACATGAACATAGCCCATGCGAAGCTGGCCCGAAGCTCTAGCGCGGCGGACAAGGTAGCCTCATGGCGAGTCCTGGACAAGACCTAGATCGTCGTCTGGACCAGGTCAGCAACCATAATGCCCCGTTCGTCCTCGGTGTCGATCCAGTCGGTCTTCAGCTGGGCATCCAATGATGCCAACTGGTCGATGAACTCTTGTAGATGCCCGGAGATGGTAGTGGGTGACCCAGTGATCCCTGTGATTAGATCTTGAGTGGCCCCCATCCCGAAGAAGCTGATTATAGCATGGGAGAATCACCGAAATAGCATCGCTCAGCCTTAATATATCGATGATCCCATAAATTGGCGAGAATTTCTGTTGTACGCCTCGTAGCTAAGGAAAGTAGCGAAGGCAGAGAGAGATGAGAAGAAAATTGAGGGTCGCATAGAGGGCGTAACAGTTGTCGGGAGTCACCGCACCTGACAGTGCCATCCTGATACCCGCAACAGCAATATCCTGGTGCCTGGACGCCCTCAAGGCATGCAAGCGGCGCCGGTCAGGCTTGGTGTAGGAGAGGTGGAATCCCGAAAAGGCCAGGAGCAGTTGTAGAAGAAACCCAGATTACAGTACAACACCGAGCTTGTCGTGCAGAAGATATGCGAGGACAACTGGTCCGGAGGTGAAGCTCTCGTCTGCTATAGCCCTGTGGTGGTGTAATGGTGCATGAGCTCCAGGTCTAAGGTCCAGTCATCTGCGCTTGCTTTCTCTATGTTGCCGAGAAACTTCGAGAATTAAGACACCAGCACTGTGCTGCTGAAGTTAAAGCAACGAGGCCACGTCAAGTCATGGTCCTGTCTTCTCGGAGGCGCCGTGTGAGCCGTGGTTAATGACGAAGAGGACAACGACGGTAGACAGCCGGCATTGAACATGCCCTTGAGATGGCAAACAATACCTGTACCAACGACTTGGTTCCCAGTCTCACTGGAAGAAATTCTCGTGACACCTAGCGGCTGAGTGATACTGGCTGACGGGACTGCCCTGTTCACAGTTAATCGATATCGGCATGCTGCAACAGACACATGGTGTTACCAAACAGTAACACGACGGAAGTCTGTCCCGCAAGGACGTCTTCTTCAACCCTTTCAACCCCCTTAAGTTAGTGTAATTATCTTCATTTATTTAAGGTAGTTGTTTTAGAAGGTCTTTACTATTAATGAAACGCATGTTCCTTGCGTTAACTGTATAATATAGTCCGTTAGAGTATCCGTTTATTATAGTTACTATATTGCTTATTGGCCTTTATCAGGGAGGCTTGGGACAAACGTTTCTAGACGTACTAACTATTATTCAGGGCTCCCACACCTACCCAAAACTCCCTTATAGGCTAAGTAAAGTAGGTAGGTATCCCAGAGGGTATAATTAGGGTAGCTACTCCCTTAGTTATAACAAATCTACTACACTACCCGCAGTAGGTAAGTTTTATAGTGGTTTAGAGTTTTATATATACGAAGGTTAACATGGCTATATTGGTACGATAGACATACATGGTTTCCTACTAGCATCCTTACTAACGTAACACCTAACTAAAATCAAGAAGGAAATCAAGATGAACCATTCTTCTTAGCAGCCTTCTGTGGGGTAAGAGAAAACTAAAGCCCTAACCTCAATGCTCTGACGCGGCTTAGAAACTCCAAGATCGAACGAGCCATGAGCAGAGTCTGGAGTGAATGATTAGAATATACTACCGCGCGTGGAATGATTGCCTCTTACATCCAGTGACATCCTGTCGAGAGTCGAAACTCTTGAAAACCAGAACCTCATCGTCGTGTTGGTCGCTCATATAGTACCACTGAACAGAGGAGCCCTTCAGTAGGAACATGGTGTTTCCGGTGTAGGTTCTACGGATGCGTTCAGTTTCGATGAGCTGGGACTGGGGTAGAGTGCGCCCGTCGCAAACAGCCAGTGGCCAGTTACGAATAGGACCATTAATAGGCCGCCACACACTGCGGAGCCAAGTTATTAGTACTCAGAGATAATAAATCATTTCTAGAGGGAATTTTGATGTTCTTACTTGATGAGTCGGACACGAGACTGTAGCAACAGCTCCGTTCGGTCGGGGAACATCCGTCTAATCCTCTCGACGACACTCCCTGGCGATTGATCTATTGTAGAGAATGGAACCTCAAGTCAGAAAAGCTTCGGAATGAAATTTAGTTTCACAGTCCATCAACCTACCGACGTGAACATGAGTGGCTGCGCCAATGGGGGACATCGGGTTGTTGAGATCGACAACACTACCTTGGCGGGTTGGCAAGTCTGTGTGTCGAACCTATCGTGGGTCAGTGGGATTACGTATGTGATTGTTCATATGGTCGAGGAGCATGGTGGACGGAGGTGTAAAAGCGAACTGATTGTTTAGGTCTTACCCTCCAGTCGTAGATGACGACTTCATCAACGCCGTCTAACTCCATCTTGAGGAGCTTCTCGCATTCAGGGAGATACCTCTGTTCGATAGTATTGCGGTCCTCGAAGTCTCGGGCAGAGAGATTGGTCGCATTGCTGACATATGAGAATCCAGTCTCATCAAGGGTCCCAATTGTGTCCTGGATTCCCCTGATGTCGCGCACAACCTCTTCCTCGCCGGCCTCAAAAGAAATGTTACTGCTTCTCTGATCTTGCGCCTCGGGAGGAATGTCAATCAGAACTTGGAATGGCTTTTCTTTGCGGAACAATTCGTCCCACTTCAGGTAAAGAAACTTGTTGGTGACATCCTTCGCCGTCCTGGACACCAAAGAAGTAGAAGAGGACGTGTAGTTACGTGAAGACTGTTGTTCAAACATAGCTGGTCGTCCAGGGGCTCGGTAGGTAAGGACAGTAGGCTGTATTGACAAGTCCAATGTGGTGGGTGCCCACGTGCATTTATATACCTAGATCTGTCGCTCGGCATGCACATGAGGTAGTTTACAACACAGAATATGAGAGCCTGCTTTGCTAAAAGTACTTGCTGCGCGGTACGATTAAGACAGACGTATTATACAGAGGTACATACATTATAGGTATATGCAACATGAGTGTACACAGTACGGGTGTACATGTCAGTCGACATATGCAACTATATGGTACAATATATGGGTGTGTCACTGTGTGTGTGATTTTGTAGATTTTCATGTCTGCCTTCAATTCATCACGCTCAATCTCAATGCCTAGACCTATTGAGAAATATCTACCATGTACAAATTCAGCAGGCGCTCATGATCAAGCAATCCGTTGATAGACATCCATAGGTTAGGATAGTACCAAACTCGAACTTCATACCGACTCCCGAGTTATCTTCCCAATGAAGCTGTACGTCGTAAAACGCGTCAATAAAGCGGCTTTCTCCCTCTGTCTCTTTTACAGCCGACTTACCTTTCTTAACTTCCGTTCTCCAAGGGCTGCTCATCGTTGTACACAGCAATGTCAGGCCCAGCCTTCTTTCCACTTCCGACGTCTACATCGGGAAACATGCGCTTCCAAGGGCTGTCACGCCGGTCCATATTGCCTCGAGCCTCAATAGCCGTGGACCATGAGTTGGTTTGCACCCCAGAAGGTGACATGGTGTTGGGAAGTGCAGATGGCATTGTTTTGCTTGGGGGATATTGGTAAATCTAGTCGTGACTTTCGGGCAAAAGAATTGTACGAACAGGTGGGGGAACTTCCGAGGTTGTCATCAACGTAAAAGCCTGTCTGGAGAGGTCCAAGAGAGGGACTCTATTTATCCTCACATACCACAAGGCTCCCCGTGCGTGACCAGCATAAAAGTACTCTGCCTCTAGAACCTCGATTCTTGCATACATGCCGTGAGCACAGATGGCAAATTGACGCACCTGATCTGGCTGGCCAGCCTGGTGGTGATAACTTGGGCAGTGAGCATCGCTCGGTGACCGAAACAAGAAGCTCTTCCGACTATGGGTTGCACAAAATGGCAAGTGACACCCTTAAGGGTGGTCTGCTATCTGATCACGAGGCGTACGGATGGCTGCAAGGCGCTCCGTGCCGTGGTCAATTATGCACGTCGTGTAACCACCTCAACCTGTTTTGCAACAACCACTCCAACGGATAAAAGGGCCAGCAGCGGCCACGTATGTCTGCAAAAAAGCTGCACTTTTGTTTTGTAGGCTTGGCCCGGAACAGGAAACCATTTCTCCCGCCCCAGAGTTAACAGATAGTCCTCGATTGGCTCAGAGGCTCCCGCCCAGCGTCTTTGCACGAATTCGCGTCGGCATATGATAACCGAACTGATGCTTGGCTGCGGTCACGATGCTTGTGTCTTACTTGTACCCGGTACATACCAGGTCTTTGGGCGCGAATTGCCCCCAGCTTGGCATGGAAGATCGCCACTGTCTTGCATCAACGTCAAGATCAGGCTGCTCAGCGAGGCCCAGAGCCTAGCCTAGGATCCTAGGCGGACTTGGCCACAATGAGAGCCTGGCGCTACGAGACGTTACTTTCACTGACCAAGGAGGAGACACCGATTCATTTCTCAGTACAAGACTGGATCAGAGGGTAGAACTGAACTGCGCCTTTCCGTACATGTAGAGACTCAGGCAAACGAGGGGCAATAGAATCTGGTTGAGTAAATGCTGCGAAAAAAAGAAGATATGGGGTATTTCAGGACATCTGTGCGTGAGTTCACATCGGTTACATGTAAATGTCTGCCCTTGGCACTGGTTCGCAGAGGCAAGTAGTAGGGCCACGGATTTGATCTTCAACCTCTTCTTGTTAGTATTAATGTTTGTGTCTTGGAGGCAAGCCGTCACATACCAGGGTGATTCATGTAATTGATTTGGCATAACTATCTAGATTAGAAAGCATGGAAGGTCCCCAAATCCCCTCGGTTAACATGTGCTGCCCACCTAACTGCTTCTCATATTCAGGGAACCATAAATTCTGCCAGCCCAGATGCTGACCATCTGGTCAAAAATGATGTCCAAGTCGTTGCTGTCAGCATCGACACCTGGGCATGGAACTCGAAGTAACTCCGACTTCAATTCCATAGCAATTCGAAACTGATCCCTTTCCTTTTCATGATACCCCTTCTGTTGGTAGGCGCGTGACAGCCTGAAACGCAAACGTGCGATTTTTGATGTGTAGTACTGATCGCAAAGTGACAAGCATTCTTCCAAGTGCATGCTATAGCTCATTAGAGGCAAATTTGGGCAGTGTCGAAGTGAAAAGCACTTACGTAGCCTCATCCACTGCGCCTATTTCCAAATAGATGGCGCCGATCATGTACAGACTGTCCAAGGTGTGTTCGTGAGCGTCCCCAAGAACCTCGCGTCTTATTTTCAGCACTCCTTTGTGTTCATCCAGTGCCTCCTTGGTATATCCTGTGTTGAACAGGATGCAGCCCAAGAGGAACTTGTGAAGCTGAAAGAAACGTGTCCTAGGAGGAAGGAATGCGCTGCCAACCTTGATGCCAAGGCGCGATAGTCGAAGGGCCTCTTCTTTTTTGCCGAGTCCTAGGTTCACAATCGCCAAATTCTTGTAAGCTTCTGCGAAATAGTCAGGATTTAACTCCTCGGTGCTCCACTTCTTCTTCATCTCTAAGCTTTCCAGCAGAATCGTCCTTGCCTGATCCCAGTCTTCGGAGTGCATGAAGGCCCCCCCGAGATTATTCTGGGCTGTCGAAAGCTGCAAAGCATCCTCTCTACGGGTTTTTTCGGAGGAGAAGTCATTGAGATATCTTCTGCGCAGCTCCAAGATCTGGCGCTTGCGCTCAATGCCGTCTGATCTTTGGTCACAGCCATGTTCGAGTTCTAGAGAGGCGCGCAGATATAAAATCTGTGTTCGGATCGGATTTGGATCGTCTTGTGCGATCACTTCGTTGCATACCATCTCGGCTGTATCAAGTGTATCGAGCGCCTCGGAGCGTCGGTAGCGATCTCTCATGTAATATGAGATGTCGGACAGGAGCTCTGCTAGCTCCAGTGAGGGGGTGACAGTGACTGACTCTTGTCGCAGCTCCTTGTACACGGAGTGAAGATGGATGACATGAGCGTGATATCTCTCGAAGGCTGGCCAGTCTTGCGGCATGGGGGAAGACACTGGCGATTGTTTGGGAACAGCCCTCCTCACGAGTGTTATGGCAAGGCCAAAAGTTTTGTCCAGTTCTTGAGGTGATTTCTTGAGCTGGTAAAGCAAATTGAGTTGGAGGGAACGGTGTAACGCGATGGTGTGATTTGACCCGTCTCTCTCAGTCAAGTAGCGAGACATGAGGTCTTTGATAATACTGAAGAGAAAGTCAGTGACCTGCTTTTCCTCGAGCTTCTTCTCTTGCACATGCGAGCCGATGTTTTTCTTTTTTCCAACTTACAATTTTCGTCCTAAGACGAGAGATCTCAAGTCTGGATGTGTATGCTCACTGAACAGCATATCTTCCTGTATGGTGTCAGGGCTCAAGAATGCCATGATGTCGAGGACTTTCCGGGTGTTGGGGTTGAGTGCCTTCAGAGCCCGGTCGAACACAGTCACGAGAGATCTCTCGTAACTCCTGACGGCCTCTGTAGTATCTTCCCAGACGTCCTCTAGCTCTTTGCTGAAAGATGCGAGGAAGTCTTGCAAGCTGTCAGTGGAGAAATCGAGGCTGCCTCCAATGTGCGCCAACGCCAGTGGCAGGCCTCCAACTAGTCTTGAGACCTCCTTCGCATAGGGGAGAAGACTTGGATCATCACTGGGTTGGCCCAAGTAGTGCAGGAGTGTTGCTGCTCCCTGGTCGGCATCAAATCCGGTGACGTGACTTCTGAAGCCTGTTGCAATTGCGACATCCTTTGTTTGCGTAGTGATGAGGATCGATCCCCGATCTGTCTTAGGGATATACTGCTCGATATCCGAGTACTTCACAACATTATCGAAGACCAGGAGCCAAGGAAAGGCTGTGAATTAGCTGTTAGCGAATCGTCTAGAAAGAACGATGCTGCGGCGATGCAAAGCAGTCCCTCACTCTGCCTGAAGGAATACGTACCAACGTCAAGATTAGCGAGTGTATTCAAGACGATGCTCACGTTTTGTCTCGGGTCGGCCACAGGGACTTCGCGCTCAATAGACAGCTCGTCGAAGAGGGAACTAAAGCGCTTGAAGAGTTCCGTGGGTTCTTCGGCGGGCATCCAAAAAATGTATCGATAATCCCTCCGGTGATATGTGATGTAGTGCATGGCAATCTGAGTCTTCCCAACTCCGCCAATCCCATGCAAGGCATATTGTCGGCGACAAGGGGGGTACCTGTTATCGGGTCGCAAATGAGAATGAATACGGTCAAGTATATCCATTCTGCCATCGAAGATCTGACTCTCGCTAATCTCGACCACCATTGTCGTCTGGCTATTGTAGGACAAATCTGTCAGCACCGCCGGATTGGGCCCGTGTAGGACTCTGGGGCGTAGGTAGGTAGTTACATACGAGGTCTTCATGTCTGACGAAGAACTCCTCATGTCTAACGAAGAACTATGGTCTGGACGGAGAATCAAGTCAGCCGGTTGCTCATCGAGAACTTTATCCATTTGTTTTACGCTACTCTGGGAAATCTATAGACGATGCACCTTCTGTCTTGATCGGTGGCTGCCACGCGTCGCGTTTACGCTTGAGTGTGCGTGTGTCGGGCTCCGAGGGTTCAGCTCTCTCGACAAATATCTCCAACTCTTGGTAAAGTTGCTTGAATCTGTAGTCCGACGGCGAATCAAACTTGCATAGCTCCTCGTGTGTGCACGAGAAAGGGATGGCACGGCCTCTGGCAACACCAGGGAGGATGGCAGAGCCTATCTCGACAATCTACTCCGACAATAGGTAAGTGGATGCAAATCTCACTCTTGAAATTTTGGGATTAACGCACCATTGCCGAACGCGAAGGCAGAGGCAGCCGAGTTTCTTTCGTCTCGTATATCGATAGCACCTCGATCGTCTCTGGTCGAAAGTGTCTGTTGATATCCGCGATGGTCGATGAAAATACCTTAAGTTCGTCCGTCAAATTGGTCGACGAGTCGGACCTCCAAGTTGCGAGAGCGGAAACCTTTTGTAGGAACTTCAAATTCTCGGTGAGGTCGGCACCACTGTGTGGGGTCCCCATGAAGATGATGGCCAAGGTGGAGTCATTGAGATCGCGATGTCTGTCTTTGGAGTGCACTGCTTCCAACAAGGCCTAGATGAATCAGCAAGTTGCTAGAGCACCATGGTCTTTGATGTATGTAGTGAGTACCTTCTTGACGACCAGGCCCCCTAGGCTATGTGCGACGAAGATGATCGGCCGATGCTGCTCGATCGTTTGGTCAGAGAGACTGATGGCAAGCGCAGGGTGTCGAATTTGATGTACTCACCAGACATTTCCTTCGGTGGTAGTACAAGTTCTCCAGCAAAGCATTCGCATGGTCGACAATGCGGCTGGCGACAGTACCCCTGAACGTCTCGGCGTTGTAGCCAAACGTCATGATGCGGGCCTTGTCGGCCAGCGTACCCAAAAAGTCGAGATTGTCAACCCATCGTACACTTCCTTTCTTGTCACTGTACGTCCATGCCGAGCGAGAGCCGCTGTTGAGGCCGTGTATTGCAACGATGCTGTGCTTGTGTCAGTGCAACCGCAGCAGATTCGTCAATGTGTTCAGCGGCTCGGCCAAGTGGTGCCAGAGAGTCATACTCAACAAAGGCTCCATCGGGATTCTTGTCCATGACCACATCGATTCCCTCCACGCCCTTGGAGCGATCTGTGTTCGACTGATTCCTCTGTCAGTCTTTGGTAGTGATATAGAATCAGCGTTGGGTTGAAGAGAACGTACGGCCTCGGCGGACATGGCCGACCGACTGAAGTTTGTTTGTACGAGCGACAATCGGGTTCTCAATCTCAAGGCCAGGCAGCACTGCGGAACAGTATCGCGTTCGCTACCTTACCTTAGCTTGACACACTTTGATTGCGAGGTTTCTCTTCGCAGTTTTCGCGACTGACAAGACAGTTCAAGACGGGTGAACAAAACAGTAGTATTCCCCCGTGTCGTTGGAAGAAGACTGGATTCATGGACTGGGACAGATGCGGGCCCGGGCCTGAGCAGCACCTTGTGTGCCCTTTGAACAAACCATCAGCCGCCCTCTGACTATTCTTGAAGGGCCAGATCTGCGGCTGAGTATGTTAACGGGCTGGGCATCATGGGAAGTGAGGCTGTCAACCCACACCTGTGTAGGTAGGTGGGTAGGTAGGTATGTTTCTTGACGAGGTATCAGGTACTCCAAAGTGTCACTCTCTGCAGGGAAGGTGTCTCGCTTGTCTCACCGATCGATCAATGTCGCGACGGGCGTTGGGACTCACCGTGTCAAGGTCTCATTGGGCTATTGGTCTTGCCTTACCACGCGCGGCAGAGAATGTCATACCATGGCGTCTGTTGTGCGACCCCGTCAGGCTCGCCCGACAGGGCTGGGCAGCCAAGCAGGCAACGCCCGCCGCCGCCCAATAAGCTCTGCCCGTGTGACTGCGACGGCTGCTCGATTGGCGGTTAGGACACAGTGCTCATCTTCGTTGAAATGCATGGCGGTCTCACCGAAAAGTGATACCTTTCCAAATTTTACCATCAGGCTGGGCCGTTATCCTGTTACAGGGTTTTGCTGCCTCCCCGGTCGGCCACTTCACGTTCACATGCCTTGGTATCCGTAGTAAGCGGAGGAATGCAGGTAGGTTGCATGTGGCCGCACCGTATTTGGTGAGGTGTACATACATTGGAGGCAAGTCCAAGTCCAAGAAGTGCAAGCTGCATTAATTTTAATGTGTTTGGGTGGTAAATACGGATACGTGCAAGGCCTTACCGGAACCTGACAACAAACCTACTTGCCGTGCATCATCTCGCCTCACTTCCCCTCCCCTCCCGTTGTCCCTGATTTTTGTACTTTTCCCCAACTTGACCCGCCAGCATTGAGAGTCGCAGCAAAATCAATCCGTGGGTGCCAATGTGCCAACACATACCCATCTGTAGAGCTCTCAAAATCATCGCTGCTCTTTATATCCTGGTTTACTTCCTTCGTCCGATCCCACAGTACCTGGCAAATTGCCCTAGTACTGCTATCTTTCTGGCACCTCCGCAGCTCTCAAAACCTACCACGATCTCGTATGTAGCCCAACGGGCAATACCCCTAACCTCAATGCATCGCGCCCCCTAACCTAGCAGCAGAATCATGGCCGCAACGTTTGCAGAACGTCTTGTGACGTTGAACCCCACCATCGAGAAGATATGCAAGATCTCCGGGGTCCCGGGACTCTCCCTCGGCGTCGTGCAGGGCGGCAAAATCATTCATCGGTTCAACTACGGATTCAGCGACATCGAGTCCTCTCTCCCCACCGACTCCGACACTGTCTACGGCATTGGATCCATTTCCAAGACTTTCACGGCAACAGCCATCGCACAGCTTGTCAGCGACAAGAAGCTGAAATGGAACACACCTTTGAAGGACATTCTGCACGACTTCAATAGCCGCAGCCCCCTCGTCGCTGGAGAAGCAACGGTCGAAGATCTTCTCACGCACCGCCTCGCACTTTCTCGGTCCAACAATTGGTGGTATGGTTCTGACGGGGACCTCCTCCTGGACAAGAATCAAACGCTCTCGGCCTACTCGCAGTTGAAGCCCGTGGGCCTGTTCCGGGGCCAGTTTGATTACAGCAACTGGCATTACACTGTTGCTGGCGAAGTGATCGAACAGGTCAGTGGTCAGACTTTTGGAGAGTACCTCGCAAGCTCCATCATTGAACCCCTCAATCTTCGGTCGACAACCGCGATCCACTCGTCCCTGTCCGACTCCCAAGTGGCCAAGCCATACGTCGCCCTGGACAACTTGGACTTCTTTCAACTTCCCAGGCCCAAGGCGCAGAGCGGAACAATCATGGGTCCGGCGCAGGGCGTTCTCAGCTCCGTCAACGATCTCTTAGCCTACGCTACGGCCTTGATGCAATCCGCCGCATCGACAGATAGGGAGGCGTCCAATCTCAAATGCATAGACAAACAGTTCGCTGGCCACATTTTCACCGCCATGACAACCCTCGAGTCATCCTACGGACTTGGTCTGTTCAGGCACCAGCTGCCTGGGGCCGTATCTGGCACAGGCATTAATGGCATGTTTGTCAAAGAACTTCCTGTACTGGTCCCGGGGGGGAACACGAGGCTCGTCATTTCTCACCCCGGCAGCCTCGCAGGCTACACTTCGTTCTTTGCCATGCTTCCAGAGATTGACGTTGGTGTCGCTGTGCTGACCAACTCGATTGGGCTCGCCGATCCGTCCGCGTGGATTGGTCACGTACTCCTCGAATCTTTGGTCGAGACCCCTTCGCCGGTCGACATCATGCATTTTGTCGAGGAGGCCGCACGTAACCACATCGAAAGCTACCCGAAGCTGCAGCAGACTTTCGACCAGGCCCGAGCCAACAGCACACCCCCTGAACAAATCAGCGACTACGTCGGCGACTATGACTTTGACCAACAACTGGACTTCAAAATCGTGGTCCGTCTCAAGGATGACAGCACACTCCAAGTGGTTTTTCAAGGCATGGAGTCGCAGTCTTGGGATCTTCATTTCCTCGAGGGAGAGACATTCCACTGGCTCACGTCGCGTGACGACCAGGCGAAGAAGGCGAAGTTCACGTACCCCTTCCTGCCCAGTCTCTTCAAGATTGTGTTTGAGAGAAACGGCGACGGTCTCGTGGACCGCCTCATCTGGAAACATGACCCGGCAGAGGCCCCGGAGGGTCAGACGTTCAGGAGAAAGCACAGGGCCAAAGGGGTAAGCCTCTAAACGAAACGGCATGAGATGTGACATTCAAGTCTCTGAGACGCATTCCGTCATGACACCAGTTTATTGGGAAATGGTTAATCGTTAGTCATAGGGGAAACGGACATGCTGTCTTGGGTGGATGATGGCTGGACTGTGAATTGTGCATACGTACCGTACCACTGTGACATTTATGCAGATGTGCTCCGCTCATGAGAACTCCAGCTCCAACCCACGTCTAGTCTAGATCAGCCTTGGTAAACCCATCTGGGAGGTTCCCGAGAGGGGGCCTCGGTCAGGTCAGGGCCGGCGCTACGCCTCTCTGCCCGTTGATGGCTAACACCGGCAATGGCCGGCTCCCCGCACAGCCGTGACATACCCCGCAGTCCGTGTGCCCCAGGAAGCTGGGGAGCTTAGCTCGGCTTAGAACGTCGACGTCAGGGATGTGCCCATGCGAGCTCAATTCCCCTCCTCTCTTTCAACATTCTCTTCTCTAGCTGTCGGGGATCGAGGGTTTTTCTTCTTTTTCTTTCTTCCGGTCATTAATACAAAATGCGATCAAATGTCACGCTCAGAACTCTCAGGCTGGTCCAGAGGCGAGGCTTCGCGACCACGCCACGCCGGTTAGACAGCTATGGCTTCATCGGCCTCGGCCAAATGGTACCATCACCACCACCTTCTCAAGCTGCGCATTCTTCTTCGAGTCCAAAACCCATGCTGACTCTCTCTTCACCGCGCAGGGCTACCAGATGGCCAAGAACCTCCAGTCGAAGCTGAGCCCCAACGACGAGATCCGCATCTTCGACATCAACAAGGAGGCCGTCTCGAACCTGGCCAAGGAGATGGAACAGTCGCAGACGGGCGGCGCAAAGGTCGCCATCGTGAGCAGCGCGCGAGACGCCTCGACAGAAGCAGTATGTTCATTCTCAATTGAATTGTTCTTCCAACTCCTATCTACTAATACACCCCAGGACACCATCATCACCGTCCTCCCTGAGCCCTCGCACGTAAAATCAGTCTACGCCTCGATCCTCGCCGACCTCCCGCCCAAGCCGCGCATCTTCATCGACTGCTCCACCATCGACCCCTCCTCCTCGCGCTCGGTCGCCGCCGCCGTCGCCGCCGCCCAGCCCTCGGCAGCCTTCGTCGACGCGCCCATGTCAGGCGGCGTCGTCGGCGCGACAGCCGGCACGCTGACCTTCATGCTCGGCAGCGACGCCGCCCACCTCCCGCGCATCGAGCCCGTCCTCCTCCGCATGGGCCGGCGCGTCCTGCACTGCGGCCCTCAGGGCACCGGTCTCTCCGCGAAGCTGGCCAACAACTACCTCCTCGCCATCAACAACATCGCCACCGCCGAGGCGATGAACCTCGGCATCAAGTGGGGCCTCGACCCGAAGGTCCTCGCGGGCGTCATCAACGTCAGCACGGGCCGGTGCTGGCCCAGCGAGGTGAACAACCCCGTCCGCGGCGTCGTCGACGGTTCCCCCGCGGGGAGGGACTACAAGGGCGGCTTCGGCATCGGGCTGATGCGCAAGGACCTCGGGCTGGCCGTCGTCGCGGCCGAGGAGGCCGGCGCGAGGCTCGAGCTGGCGGGGCGGGCGACCGAGGTGTACGCCGCGGCGGAGGGCGAGGAGCGGTGCAAGGGGCGGGACTTCTCCGTCGTCTACCGCTACCTGGGCGGCGAGGACTGATTTCAAGGGAGGTGTTTGAAAAAGCGAAAGAGAAAAGCGTAGACGAACATGAATAACATTATTTCCGAAAGATATCCACCCACCCGGCCGTCGAAGGCCCCGGGACCCTCCTCCCGTCCCGGACCAGTGCCATCTGCTCCCTGCGCCACCACTTGGCCCTGGCCGCGGCCTCCTCCGGGCCGAGGTGATCGCGGCACAGCTCGCACGTGTACGGCTTCGGCTTCGGGCGGCGGTGGCTCGCGTCCACGATCGTGTACCCCGGCGCGACCCGCAAGACCTCGAACTCGAGCCCCGAGGATTTGAGCGCCGGGTCGGACTCGGACGGGGCCGGGGTCAGGTCGCGCAGCACGCCGCAGTGGGGCTCCGAGGCCGCGGCGGCGGGGCACTTCTCGATCACCCGGTCGCGGGGCTTGCCAGCGCGGGTGTTGCACAACGTGCAGATGTGCTGGATGACGTCTGCGAAACACATTCGTTCGGTCAGTGAGAGTCAAAAAATAATCGGCTTGAGGGGTGGTTCGTAAGAGCTAGAAATCAGTATGCAACACACAAATGTCGAGGTCGGACTCGGGGGGAAGATGACGGAAACCGGGCTAGTTATGAGCATCTTCAGGTTTGAGAAGTATCATCGATCACTGCTCTGTAAATGAACATTAATGTATGACTTTGCTGTTCTAACAAGTCGAGAAGATGTACAAAGCAACATGAAAACAGTCCTAGTAGACCGGTGGATTGAACAATGCCATTGACCGCATGACATACCAAAGCAGTCCCCCGATTGAGACCCTGCAACGAAGACATTGCGTCCTTTCTTTGTTATCAAAACCCAGCCCAATATAACTCGATGTCTCTGACCAAAACGCCGATACTGGACATCGTGAACCGATGCCACCATTCCCGTCTAATCTTTATCCGAGCCTTTAAACACGCTGCTGCATCGCCCTTCTATACCGACTCGCGTCCGGACTCGACCTTGGTGCTTTCGGGTGCGTTGGTAATCGTCGTTGCCGTCTCGGACTTCTCGCCGTCGGCGTTGCGCGAGTTGGCCATCTGCGGGAAGAAGATGCCCGGGTGGAAGATGGTCAGCAGCGACACGCAGATGAGCACGAGACCGCTGTCGAGGACCATGAACGAGACCTCGTCCTGCATGATGTGGTTTCCCCATCCGCCGGCCATCTCGGCGACACTTTTCATGGTCAGTTCTGATGTTTCTTCGAGGACTGCTGCAGAGAGGACATACCGGTAGATGCAACGAATCATGACGCAAGCATACGCCCCGGCGATGCCGTAGATGAACAGCCTGAACTGCTTCCCGTGCCACAAAGCGAGCGCGTCGGCGTCAGCATCGGGAGTCTTGGCCCATCGGCGCAGCCTGATCCAGTAGTCGGCACCCGCGACGCCGAAGAGCATCAACACGACGACCTGCAGGACGATTCCGGCAATGATAGCTTGGTTACCACCGTCGAGCAGCGCCTTGTTGTTCTGGCCGGCCGCAGCCGCAAGACCGCCGCCGATGGCCTGGATGATGAGACACGTCAGGTCGGCCGGGAGGAAGATCAGGGGGTACAGGCGAGGGCGGATGCGGGAGAGGGTCGGGTTCAGGTTCTGCGAGACGTGCTTGAGGGTGAGGTAGATGCCAGCGCAGATGAAGGTCGGGCCGAGGATGATGGTGCAGATTTGCATCTGGAAGGCGTCTTTGTTCCAAGGGTTATCGTTGAGAAGCACGCGGCCGACGTAGCCTGGGGAACGACGTTAGTCCTTATTGTGATGAAAACATAAAGCACAGGGCAATGGTTCATCCATTGCCAGTTGGGATGAAAAGGCGGACGATGATAGCAGGGAAGTCCATACCAACCGTCTCCAAAACACAGCCGCCCGTGACGAAGCCCATAAAGGTCCATGTGCGCTTCCAGGTACCGATGACGCCCGAGACGAGGACTATCAGGCCAAAAGCAATGGCGAAGAAGATGTTGGCGCCGAAGTTGGGGTAGTAGGCGAGCACGGTGTACTCGACAGGGCAGAAGACCGAGACTTCGGTACACTCCTTGAAGGGCCGACGGAGATCGGTGCCGTTGGTTGCCATCTTGGATAATGTTTGGGCAAGTCGCAGCCTGGTGTATTTCGAGATGAAATGCAGGTCAGAAGGAACGACGTCTAACGTCGCGGAGCAAGTCGTGTAGGTTCGCCGTCGTTGGCTTACTCTGCTGAGCGCCCTCGTCGTCGAGTCTGTCGGCGAGTGATTCTCGAGCAAAGGGGGCGAGGATCCGTCGAAAGATCAACGAATAAAGAAAGAGTGAAAGCCCGTAAGAAGAGAAGATGTCTAAACGAAACGAGAAAGAGGCAGAAGCAGAGGTGAAACGGCCATGTATGTATGCACGGAATCACGACTTTGCATGTTTGCCCCGTCCCCGTCCCCATCTGTGGGCCGGGGGGTGGCCCTCACTGCACCGCCCGACCGGTTCCATCAGGGCCGGGGTAATGATTAGCTGTGTGTGTGAGCGAGTGCATATCGTTGGATGGAAGACGAGAAAGCCGAACGAAACGAGGTTTGATGGTGGGATGGAGATGGGATCGAGGACGCTAGGCCTGGAGCCAAGATCCGACCTCCGGGCAGTGTACACTGTTACCGAGATAGGTACACTACCTAGGTAGTGCCTGAGGCTACCTAGAACCTAGAGGGCAGAGGCTAGATCCTACGTGCAGTGCAGCCGCCAGCGTACCCGAGGACCCGCCGGCCTGCTCAAACGGGAAAGTACTGCGGGTGTCCTTCTCGGGATTTTGAGGGCCGTTGTTAGTGGTGTTGCTGTGTAGCATGGTACCTACCTATACAACCACGAGTTTGGGTCGCTAAACTGCAACCTCTTTGTTCCTTTAGCGTGGTCAAAGAAGCAGGGTTTCTACACTACAGAATGATACCTCACTACATAAATAAACATCTTGCCGATTCTTGATGCCATATTCTGTTTTTGTTCTTAATCAGATCTGTGCTCGTCTGATATCAAACAAAACTCGACCTCCTGAAAGACTCGGACAAGCGTTCGCCGCGACGTGTTTGGTGGGGAAATCAAGCCAACGCCCAAAGTCTTAGCTTCTTCTAGCGCCTTGGCCGCACCCGCACCGCCTGCCAATCCGGCTTCTCGCTTCCTAACCGAGCGATACGAGCTAACCGATGCTCCTGGCTAACCGAGAAATGTCGGCTACACAAGCGAGCGGGTCTTCTACCATGCCTGTTCCTCGCGTGGCATCCTCGACCGGCGCCTTAGTCCGTCGCCCGGAGCAAACCCCGTAGCAACGCGGCCGCGCGCCCAGCCTGTCGGCGCTTTCAATCTCACCGAGCCATTGGACGGACGCCTTCGGGCGTGGTGGTCAGACATGCGCCCTCCCACAGTGATGGGTTGCCTTGTTGATGTAAGCGAGTACGTTTCTTCTCCCTTAACGGTCATGACACCAAGCAAACGTTGTGAAGAGCTTTACCCACGTGCCCAGCAATCAAAGATAAGGACGCCACCTTCCATGCACCCGCAAGAGACGGAACTTTGTCTCCGACAAAAATCTCCGGAGTGATCCGAAGGATTTCGGAAGGATACAAGACCATGATTCGGAGAACAAGTGGAGACAGCGGACCATGCCGTCCTCTCCCGTAACACGATCGGAGCCGGCCCGGGCGTGGCTTGCCCGATCGGACCCGAGTGTGGCTGGCCGCTTGCAGTCACAACGATACATAACACACCTCAGCGATTCTAATGATGAAGCCCGTTCTTACCGTACCTACCGGAGCAAGTCACCAAAATTGCAGCCACTCTAATTAACTGCTTTTGACCCATCCTGATAGAATAATCGATTGCCTTGAGTATACAGCTCTATTATACATCCTGCCACCACGTCCCGGTCCAGGACCTTCCAGACGTATGACGCTCCGATCATTTGCCAGGGCAAGGAATGCCCACCTTGTTCTTGATAGAGCAGCAGTCGGCTCTCTAACCCACTCGTCAGCGACTTCACAAACCCCCAGAGACAAAGCAGCCCGCACCGAGCACGTCTACTCACGCAGTTCTCCCACGACACGCCCAGGCTCGGGCAGTAGGTGATTCTGGGGCACGCAATGTACCTCTCCGTGTAGCTCTTGGACTGGCGGTCGCAGGCGCCCTTGGTGGAGAAGCAGCAGTCGTTTCCAGAGATGCACTGGAGAATCCCCTTGCGTCAGCGACTGAACAGACTTGGCCAGTCAGCAATAGGTATCTACTCGTACCTGAGAGACTACGCTACGCCCAGAAAGCAGTTCGGCGGGAACGGCTGCGGCGCCGCCGATCATGAGGGCCGACACAAGGCCGGTGACGAAGTTGGAGAGCTGCATTTCGACTGATTGAACGAGCGTGGGTAAGGGGGATGTCGCAGAAAGAGATCAGGATGAACTTGACTGTATGACAATAAGAATGAGATATGCTAGGAGGAAGAGCCAAGGAAGCAAAGCCGGGAGCCGTCGACTTTATCCTTTCCCCCAGCTTCGTTCGCGTGCCGACATATCTCACCCCACCTCGAATCCCAAATGCCGTTCGATCTCGGACACTCCGACCCCTTCAGAGCTGAGAGGGCATTTCCATCTGTGGTGGGCATGTGACTTCGCGATATATTGAAGCCGACCCACGGGGTCCATCGTCGCCTGCTGAGCGAATGCGAGGAGCTTCGGAAACCAGTATCCGAAATACGATATGTGCCTGCCGCCGCAACCTCTTTTTCAACTGGGATGTCTCGAGTCATTCCTGTCAGACACGAGCTTCGTTGCGAATGCCCATTGGGCGTCTTCTGTTTGGACGGGCGATGTAACGCATGTCAAGCTCCTGTGCATACCTAGATATTCTCATCTTGCGGCACTTGCCCATCCATAGAGCTTGACGACGGCGAGCAGGTCCTAGTTACCTTTCACAGCGGCAGAGGACTTCATATAAACTTTGCTTGAGATGACCTTTCAACTCCCGGTACCTATACCGAAAACTAGGCATTTTAAGTATGTACTGACGTAGAGACATGCACTGGATGCCACACAATGCTCATGTCAACACCCTCAAGTTTCACTTATGCACTGCGGATCGTCCCAGGCCGTTTGCACGTTACCAAATCCCCACAGCAAAGATCCGACTCGATCTCGACCATTATTAAACAATCTCATTTAATCTCAACGGAGTTTCCCGAACCCCAAGCGGCTCCCGGCACAACATGATATGCCTCCCTTAGCCTCGCCCATAGTAGTTCAAGGGTCCCAGGGGCTAAATCTTTTCCCTCGACGGCCCTGAGAAGCTACTCTGGTTCCTCATTGGCCAGAGAACCACTTCCAGGAGTCAACTATTGACTCTGGACTGAAACAGGGGACACGAACTGACTTTGTGATATCTCGTTCCCTCATCTCGACGTCCCGTTTGGGGGAAGCGTGCGCCGGGTCCAATACACAGTAGTTTTCCAAAAGTTCCTTCTCAGAGTGGCACCGAGAGAGCACACACGATGGCCGCAAATTCTGAATCATGATCGGAGAGAGATTATGGGTTCCGCGAGATATTCAGCGGTGAGTCTGTCACGGAGATACCGTCGACGAAGAACACCATCGCGCTCCATCTCGGGATCCAAACTCGTGTTAGTGTAAGTAAGTTGAGAAAGTACAAGTACCACATCCTTCGCAGCTCGTTGCCGTCTCCTCGCTCACTCCAGTTCTCAATCCAGCTTCATTCTTCCACACCCTACCCTTCCAACACAATCCACAATGAAGTTCTTCACCCCCATCGCCGTCCTCGCCCTCGCGGCCAGCGTCAACGCCTCCGTAAGATCCTTCCGCTGGGTCCTTGAGAGAGCCCAAGACCCAAAGAAACCCCATTCTAACACTTCCAAACAGTGCATGGTCTCCCTGCTCTACGGCACCGACTCCCGCTGCTGCTGGGGCGGCAAGTCCGGCGTCGACGCCTGCCTCCGCCAGAACGGCTACGCCGGCTGCGTCAACGGCATGGAGAACGCAAACTTCTGCTCCAGCCACGGCATCGACAGCTCCCGATGCGTAAGCCCAAACGCTACACCTGCCCTTGAAGCATCCCCCGTGTACGTCCCCGCTGACCTTTTTCTTTTCCTTCCCTCTCGCAGAAAGCCGACTGCTGCGACATCGCCACCGGCCGCGGCCAGCCCTGCCCCAAGGGAAAGAACAGGTGCGACGCCGAGTCTGGCTGCCCCTACCGCAGCGTCAAGGATGGCCATCTTCTGTGAGAGAGCGACGCTCTCCGGCGCTGAGTTTCGGACGTTGTGACGATGTGCTGTAGTAGTAATCTCATACACCTTCCTCATTACCTACCTACCAATCCTTTGAAAACGCGTAGCCCCGTGTAGTGTATAATCATTCGTGATATGCGTATTCTATTTGCTGAAACAGCTGTAACTCTAAACATCAATATCGCGGCGGACGTTGATGTGTCATGACCTGACGAGGCGGTCCGCTTCACCGTCGTCGCTGTCGCTGTCTTCCTCCTCTTCGTCATCGTCTTCATCTTCATCATCGCTATCTTCTTCCTCCTCGTCGTCATCATCATCTTCCTCCTCCTCACTCTCCGACTCTTCCTCTTCGCCGTCGCCCTCCGCAAGCCAATCATCTAGCGACTTGCCCCCTACAGCCTCGCCAAGGCCGTTCGTCTTCGCCGGTGCCGCCTTCACGGCGCTGTCGAGAACCTGGCTGGCCGGTACGCTCTTCTCCTCGCCATAGCCCGACGGCATCGCCTCGGTATCTCGCAGCCGCCGATCTGGCTCCGAGCCCTCCTGGACCCAGTCGGGAAGAGGGTCGTAGCCGCGGAGGCCGTGGATGCCACCCCCGCCCGCCAGTACCAACGTCGACGAACCCAGCATGAATCCTTTCCGCGTTTCTGACGGACTGGGGGCCTGCGGTGCGGGCTTCGGGGCCAGCAACATCAAGGTCGCCAGTTGTGGAACAGAAAGGAGGGCTCGGTACATGCGAGCCCGATCGCGGAGGTCGTATGATGTGTCGTAACGGACCAGCAGAAGAACATAATCCCAGAGCTTCGCGACAGGGTGATCGTCTTGGCTGGGAAGAGCTGCCTCCTCCTCGCTCTTGTTCTCGCTCAGCCTGTTCAAGTGGTGAAGGTACACTTTGGCGGCAAGAAGCAGGATCTGGCCCTTGGCTGCCTCGGATTCGCCGGCAAAGTCCTTGACGAGGATTCGCAGCACATCGGCTGCGATGTTGTCCTCGCCCTTCAAGCCCGAGAACTCGCCCACAAGCCATATAATAGTAGCTCTCGCCTGGGGGTCCGTGGCCGAATCCAGGTTCTTCGCTAAGCGAACGACGGTGCCGACGTGACCTTGGGGATCTTGCTGGATCAAATGCCGAATCACCGTAAGCGACTCGGCTGCTAGGGTCCCGTCCAAGCTCGTGATCTGTCCGAGCAGGAGTCGAAGACATCGAGGTGCGGTAGACGAATCTGTCTGGGCACATCGTCCGATGGCGCGCACTGCCTCTCGTACCAGTGCTTTGTTGGTGGACCCTGAGAAGTGTTCGAGCTCGTTCAGGATGAGGCTCTTGATGTGAGGTGGCGCATGCGGGAAGATGAGTGTCAGAATCTCCAACTTGAGCTCCCACACCTGCGCCGGGTCGGTCGCGCGGACGAGGAAATGGCTGGCATACTTGACGAAGTCGATCGGTCTGGACAAGCAAACCGAGACGATGTTGTAGAGGGCAACCTGTTGAATGTCCTGCGGACCCCTGAGAAGTGCCACCAGGGGGCCGATGGCAGTCTTGACGTATTCGGGTGTACCGATGTCGACGTAGCACCTCGTCACGGCTATTACCACCGCAGAGTTCCGGCTTTGAAGCAGGGGCCTGATGCCGTTAAGCAACAGGACCAGATCCGGGTCAAGAACGACGACCTGCTGCTCATCGCCTTCGTTTTCGGTATTTTCGCCGTAAAAGTCGCCCAGGTCTGCCGTCTTGTCCTGACTCCTGACGGTCCGTGTCCGATGCGGAAAGCACTTTCTCGCGTAGTAGGTCATCATGCGCAGCGTTGCCAGCTGACTCCATTCGTCCATGTCCACAATCTTCTTGACCAATGCTCGATAGTGTTGGTGGATAAGGTCGATGCGGTCGGGGCAGATCTCGAGGAATGCCGACACGGCTGCACCAGCAACGAAGTACTGCTTGTCGCCGATCAACGTGGTCAGGTAATCGAGGAGCTGCGGCAGCTGGGTCGGGTCGAGGCGGTAGCACTTCGGGATGGAGAGGGCGGCGGCCCGTCGCACGTAGGGGCTCATGTCTGCGACGCCCTTCTTGATCGCCAATGACACGATTTGGCTGATGACGGGAACCCGAATACCAGACATGGTCTTGAGGGCGAGGGCGCGGACTTGAGGGTTCGTATCGGAGAGTGATTTCTGGATCGTGTTGATGGAGAGGAGGGCGAGGTCGGGCTCCTGCTCGGCATGGTGGATGAGGTAGATGTAAACGAGCTTCTTGATTTCGATGTTGGGCGAGGCGACATTCTTGACGACGGACGAGAAGAAGGGCAGCGTCTTTTGCCCGCGGTACATCATCTGTACAGAGAGGTCAGCAAAGAGTCGATCGGGGTAGAGACGAGGGCTCGTACCGAGAGCACGCGGCGCAGGCCGTCGAGAACCTCGCGGTCATTTCGACTGTCCAGCAGCTTCTTGATCTGCGTACGGTCGAGAGGGCGGCCGGTGCTTCGGGCACTGCGCGTTGCCGAGGCGGCATCGAGGGTGAGCTCTCGAGCTGGACGCAGGTGGACGTTAGCAAGGAATGTATAACTTGGGACGGCGGTCAGGAAAGAGACCAACCGCTCTCGAGCAGGCTGGAGATCCGTGCTATGGACTCCATGGCGAGCTACGACGGAGCCTGAGCTACAGCGATGCGCAGAGATGTCGAACGTGTGTGAAGCTTCGCGGGAACGACGTCAACGTTGGAGGGCCAAGTGCCTGAGTCCAGTGTCCTGATGTGTCAATGTAGCTAAGCCACACCTATCCCACGGCCTTGAAGGTTAGCGCGATACCTGTGGGGCTTGGCTCTATGGGAAGCCCCGCAAGAACTACGCTAAACATTCATTACATAAGGCCATCCTGGGGTTCAGCGTGCTGGCAGCTATTACCTGGCAGGTCCCCGCCGGCCGAATATCGGCTCTCTAGGTACCTAGGTAGCCTCTGGCCCAAGCGTCGCTATCGGTATCCTCGACGGAGCTCGTGCTTTGCTGCAAACTGCAACAGCGAAGCTATTGCCACGAGAGCGAAGTGGGATGGAATCTTATTTGTAAGCAGTTGCGAGTACCCCCAGGCTCCTGTAGCCAATCAGAGCGACGAAATGGCCGGCAAGAATCCATTTCAGTCAGGATGACGGCGAAGAGATAATGTCGATGATGCTGTAGAAGCGGGGCAGCAGCTCCCCCACCATGCACTGGAACACTGTGAAGCTGCCGTCCCGTCTCCCCCCAGGTGAGGCGGTCGGCAGCATGAGAAGAGAGGAGAGGAGACAACCGCCTCGAGGACCGGACCTACGGTACTGGGCGAGCTCTCGTCTCCTCGGAATTCCGAGTGTTCCCTGCCTTGTGCAGACTTATGCCCACCCGCCCGTTTTGTGCAAGACTCCATCGGGTACTTCTGCGTTCTTTCCCCTCTTTGCGACAGAACCTTGGTCATTCTTCTCCTCCATCATCGATTGAACAACAGTCTCACCAAAACAACACCCAATTTCAAAAGGAAAACAACTCTGAAATCCGTCAAAATGGTCAAGGCTGGTAAGTCGGATCTTTATACCGAGAGGCACACACACTTTCCACCCACCCTGGTGCAGAGCCGTAGCGCTGGGATGGAGGGGTAACGCAGTCCAACCATCCATTTTGCGCTGGATTGAGCGGGTTTTTCGCATCAGGGAGCTGGGAGCTGAGCAAACACCTTGATGGCCTCTGCAACGCGCCCTCGACGAAGGGGCTGCGGCATGCCGCTGGCCAATCTCCAGTCCTGATCGACTCCATCCCCATGTGCTCGTCGCCGCTATTCTCAACCCTTGTGGCTCAATTCCCGACTCTCCCGTCTTGCCGTCGTGGAGAAGCCTGGGATGTCACGTTCGGGGGAAAAGGGCAGCGTCTTTGTCGGGCGGGGAAGAAGCAACTGAATGGTCTCGGCAAGACGAGTATCGATCACGTAGCTAACTGTGTTGGCAGTCTGCGTCGTCCGTGGTGACTCCAAGGTCACCGGCTCCATCGTCTTCGAGCAGGAGTCCGAGTCCGCCCCTACCAAGATCACCTGGGACATCAGCGGCAACGACCCTAACGCCAAGCGTGGCATGCACATCCACACCTTCGGTGACAACACCAACGGCTGCACCTCCGCCGGCCCTCACTGTAAGTGTCCTATCGGGAGGGAATGCCTTGAAGCCACCGGCACATCGCTGACCACGGTACTCGGCAGTCAACCCGCACAACAAGACTCACGGCGCTCCCTCCGACTCCAACCGCCACGTCGGTGACCTCGGCAACATCGAGACCGATGCCAACGGCAACTCCAAGGGCACCGTCACCGACTCTTTCGTCAAGCTGATCGGCCCCGAGTCCGTCATCGGCCGCACCATCGTTGTCCACGGCGGCACCGACGACCTCGGCAAGGGGGACAACGAGGAGTCCCTCAAGACCGGTAACGCCGGCCCCCGTCCCGCCTGCGGTATGTTCCCGTTCGATCACTTCGATACTACGAAAACTTGATTCTAACGTCTCGCAGGTGTCATTGGCATTTCCAACTAAATTGTTTGCGGTATCTGAGCCACGGTAGCTAAGCTGTTGGCACGGACTGCGGCCGGAAGGCGGGGTCGAGATGAGCTGGTAATACCGCCGATCTCTCCGGATCTCGCATCAAAGTTGTAGTGATGAAATCTAGGCTTTGAGAGTATGGCCCCCAGACTGCATGCCTGTTACTTGAGCAAGAATATCAAAAATTACCGTACAATTCGTACCTCGGTTCAAAGTGCATGCTCCTGCGTTCCAGTAGAAGCTGTCACGGTGTCTCCCAGCTCTGTATGTGGGGCTTGGTCCTTGCACTGTGAGGGGTAAGAGATGACGTGAACGCGGCGGCTACTGACCTGATCTGAACTACAGTACCTGCCTAGCGGATAACTTCACTGACGGACACCACATCCTGAGCGACAGTAATACTCGGTGGCAGTAACGACATCAGCAAGTGGTATGGACATACTACAAATTAGAAATCACTGTTGGAATTTCAAGTTAATGTCGCCTTCCTCTTGTGTCTGCTAGCTGCCGTAGGTGTCAACACTGAGACGCCTCAAGGACTGGGAAGCTGCCCCCTACTGGGTTCCTTCCTCACAATGGCCAGCAACCGTCTCCCCAGCCAAGCAGTCCCTTACCTAAGTTCGCCGCAACCCCGCTTTCGCTTAGGAAGCTGCAGCTCTTACTGGACACCGGCCGCCTGCTACCCCTGGCTCCGGGTGGTCCCTGAACCTCCTTTCCCCACATTGCGTTGCTCTCGACCGGGCGAAATTGAGGCAAGCTGTCAAAAAGGCGGTACGACTGTCGAACGTTGATCGAACATTCGACTTCCGGTACACCTCTCCCACCACTCCCCAACTCTTCTCCCTTTCCCAGGAAAACATCACCACGTCTCTTTTTTTATCTGTGAGCTACTACAGTAAGTCAATGATTTCTTCCCGTCACATGTTGCTGCGCAAGGGAAGGTCATGGAAATGTTAGCCATGGGAAGCTGCTGCTGTTGGCGCCCGCGCCACCTGCAACCTCCCATGTCCACGCGAGCAAGCTTCCTGATGCCTCCGCCCAAGGCAGCATGTCAAGTCTCTGCGGCAAATGCATCGCACAGGCACGAACATCTCGCTCGCTTGCTTCCATTGTCCTTCCCTGTGTTAATTGCGGCTCTACCTTGTTACCCGTGGAAAGAGTCCGCCTGCCGGGCGTGTCTCAGTCGGCAGGACAAGATGGGAGCAAGCAGTCGTTGTAGATAGTTCCGAGTGTGCAACAAGCTAACCAAGGCAGTTATATATCCACCAGTATCCCAGCCGCCTCTTGATCGCCCACTATGTCGAAACCCTTCTTCGCCAAGGTCAAGAGCGTGCTGAGCGGCGACACTCTGGTCCTGACCGCCCCGAACAACCCGAAAGCCGAAAAGACCTTCTCCCTGGCATATGTTACCGCCCCGCGCCTCAGCAAGGAAGGCGAAGAGCCCTTTGCTTTCCGATCGAGGGAATACCTGCGCGACCTGGTCATTGGCAAACAGATTCAGTGCACAGTAGCTTACACCGTTCCCTCCGGCCGCGAGTTCGGTACTGCGCTGCTCTCTCGCGACGGTCCTTCCCTCCCCGACGAGGCTGTCAAGAACGGCTGGCTCAAGGTCAGGGAAGACGCCGGCCGCAAGGAAGATGACGAGGCCATTCTCCAGCGCCTCGACAACCTGCGTCAACTCGAGACCCAGGCCAAGAACGACGGCAAGGGTCTGTGGTCTGGCGAGGATGGTAACATTCAAGTCCAGAACGACCTCGGTGGCCCCGAGTTCATGAAGGAGTGGAAGGGCAAGACCGTCGACGGTATCGTTGAGCGCGTCCTCAGCGGCGACCGCCTGCTCGTGAGGCTTCTGCTCTCGGAAAAGAAGCACGTGCAGGTCATGACGCTCCTTGCCGGAATCAGAACCCCTACCACTGAGCGCACGATACAGTCCACCGGCCAGACCCAGCCCGCCGAGGAGTTTGGCAACGAGGCTAGGAGCTTCGTCGAGGAGAGACTGCTCCAGCGCCACGTCAAGGTCGACATTGTTGGTGCCAGCGCTCAGGGTCAGCTGGTCGCCGCTCTGATCCACCCCAACGGAAACAAGAACATTGCCGAGTTCCTCCTGCAGGAGGGTCTGGCACGATGCAACGACTTCCACTCCACCATGCTCGGCGAGAAGATGGCCGCTCTGCGCGCCGCCGAGAAGACCGCCCAGGGCAAGAAGCTGCGCCTGCACCAGCACCACGTTGCCAAGGCTGACGGCTCCCAATCTGACATGATCGTCTCCAAGGTCGTCAACGCCGACACCCTTATTGTCCGCAACAAGGCAGGCACCAGCGAGAAGCGCATCAGCTTGAGCAGTGTCCGCGGCCCCCGCCAGAACGAGGCCTCCGAGGCGCCCTACAGAGACGAGGCGAAGGAATTCCTGCGCAAGAAGGTCATTGGCAAGCACGTTCGTGTCAGCGTCGACGGCTCGAAGCCCCCTCAGGACAACTTCGAGGCCCGCGACGTCGCGACCGTCACCGAGAAGGGCAAGAACATTGGTCTCGCCCTGGTGGAGGAGGGTTATGCCACCGTCATCCGCCACCGCAAGGACGACACCGACCGCTCGCCCAACTACGACGAGCTTCTCGCTGCCCAGGAGAAGGCCAAGGAAGAGAAGAAGGGTATCTGGTCCGGCAAGGCCCCCAAGATCAAGCAGTTTGTCGATGTTTCCCAGTCCCAGCAGAAGGCCAAGATTCAGCTGGCCACCCTGCAACGCCAGAAGAAGGTCCCTGCCGTCGTTGACTTCGTCAAATCCGGCTCCCGTTTTGTGCTGCTCATTCCCCGCGAGGGCGTGAAGCTCACCATGGTTCTCGGTGGTGTCCGCGCGCCCAGGGCCCCCGGCCCTCACGGCGAGAAGGGCGAGGAGTTCGGCCAGGAGGCTGTGGACCTCGCGAACCGCCGCTGCAACCAGCGTGACGTTGAGGTCGACATTTACGACATCGACAAGGTTGGCGGCTTCATCGGTGACCTGTACGTCAACCGTGAGAGCTTTGCCAAGATCCTCGTCGAGGAGGGTTTCGCTTCCGTTCACGCCTACTCTGCTGAGAAGTCTGGCAACGCCACTGAGCTGTTTGCTGCCGAGAAGAAGGCCAAGGAGGGTCGCAAGGGTCTCTGGCACAGCTGGGACCCGTCCCAGGACGAGGAGGAAGAGCCCGTCGCCGTCGAGACCGAGACCAACGACACCCCTGAGGCATACGAGAACAAGCCTAAGGACTACCGTGATGTTGTCATCACCGACATTGATGGCAACGGAAAGATCAAGATCCAAGAGATTGGCAAGGGCACCGCCGCCCTGACCACTCTGATGAACGACTTCAAGAAGTTCCACATCGACTCCAAGAACGCAAAGCCCATCAGCGACGCGCCCAAGACGGGAGACTATGTGGCGGCCAAGTTCTCCGCCGACGGCCAATGGTACCGTGCTCGCATCCGCGCCAACGATCGCAGCGCCAAGGTGGCGGAGGTTGTGTTCATTGACTATGGCAACACGGAGAAGCAGCCCTGGTCCAAGCTGCGCCCGTTGGATCAGCCCCAGTTCTCGGTGCAGAAGCTCAAGCCCCAGGCCGTCGACGCTTCCCTGTCGTTCCTGCAGCTCCCCAACGCGCCCGAGTACCTCCAGGAGTCGATCGGATTCATCGCCGAGCTCACCGAGGGTAAGGAATTGGTGGCCAGCTTCGACTTCGTTGACAAGAAGGAGAACCTGAGCTACATCACGCTCTTCGACTACAACGCCGGCGACAAGAAGCCAGGCCCGAACGACTCTATCAACAAGGAGATCGTGGCCAACGGAAAGGCGATGGTCCCCAAGAAGCTCAAGGCTTGGGAGCGCAGCGGCCAGCACGCTTCTTACCTGAAGCACCTGAAGGAGGTGGAGGCACAGGCGAAGCAGGAGAGGTTGGGTATGTGGGAGTACGGTGATATCACGGAGGACTAAGCAGGGAGGAATGGGATACCAAAAAGGAGGGAAAGGGGTCGAAAAAGTCTCTACATAATGCACCGCAGCGTTAGATGGAATTCTTACGCTCACAGGACCTAAAAAGTTGGTCTTTATCTTTTCTCGCAGTAATCAGCTCCTCTTGCCGTTGCCGTTGCGTTTGTTATCTCGTGCAGGTGCTTATAACGAATCCTCGCAAGTCGCTATCGTCGCCTCGAGGTGAGGATTTCCGAAAAGGTTGCGGGAATCACCCAAGTCCTCGGAGTTACGTAACAAAGGGACCCGGTTGCGCGCGGCAGTCGCGAAGGCGGTGGTCGGGATCGTCGGCCGGTCGGTTCAATGATCCAAGGCACACACCCCCTTGGAGCGGGGGGTCCATGGACCGCACGGCCCCCACCATGCCCGTGGGTTGACCCTCGCGGGAAACTGGAAGCACTCACGGAACACGGTTGCGCGAGGCGACGGGATGGAATGTCAGAGAATGGTACCGAGGACCCCGGAGTTTCCTGATACGTGGACACTTGGCGACACCTCTGGCTTTTTTCTGATCTGACATTGGCGCGGCACCGCATCGGACTTTACTCCCTTGCGGCATTTGACGGGTTTTTTCATCGTAGACCTTTCTTTTTCTTTCACGTCTCCTGACTTCTTTGCTTCGGCGTGGCGGATACACTTGTACCTTACTTTGGCTAAGCACCTAGATAGTTAATGAGTATTTGCGTGCCTCTTATCTCCCTCTGATGGCGCAAGGCAAGGCATGCAGCTGAGTGAGGGCCTCGCAGCCAGCGCCGTAAATAACGCAACCCGCGCTTGTAGAAACGTTGACGAGAGAACCCGTCTCCAGAGCGATGGGGACCCAGGATGGGGGCACAGGGAGACGCCCTCTTTTTATCGCTGTTTCTCGCCGAGGAAGACCCAGCACGTGATGTCATAGTAGCCAGAATGACATCAACTGTGGCCCATTGCATGTGTTTCTCTGGTCCGTGTGCTGTTATAACCAGACAGCAATGCTGCCATTGCTGAGTTTTTGAAGCAATCTTGAAGGTCGCTGTCGGCGGCAGCCCATGCTTAAAGTCCGGGGAGGGGTGTGAGTGTGAGACAAGAAGGGTGTCCTCGCGTCGAGGGGGGAAAAAAAAGGGCGAGAAGAGCCCCGCGACGAGCCGCCTGCCGCCGCCCACCACGTTGTCCGATGTCGCCTTACAGTTGGCCAAAGACGAGAGCGCGAGGGGGCGGCGGCGGCTTACCTGATATTTTTCCGTCCGGGAGGCCGGATGAGATACGGTGAAATATTCCGTTTGCTCGTAGTAGGTTATTTTTGCCCAACAAAGTCCTAGTAATCCGCTGGTTCCTAGGTCCGAAACCAGAGGCGATGGGGGGCGGGATAAAATCCGATCCATTTCGCGACGGCCGAAAACAGGGATCCTTGTCGGCTGGGACGTTTGGTAAGCATCGCCGAGCAGGGACTGGACTAATAACGCGGCGCCTCGCGGCTTTTGCTGTCAAAGCAGTCAATTGCAAATCACAGACCTGGACAGCGGCGGGTAAATCGTAGTTTTTTTAACGGAGCCAGTGAGCGGTACTTGGTGGCCAGTCAAGTTTGTTACGGAATAAATGGGGGTATGACGACGATTCTGGGTCATGGAGGGGCAACGGGGCGAGTCGCACCTGCGCTGACATTACTCAACCGCAGAGGAGGACGTATTACACTGCTGTATTGTCGATGTCGATGCTGCTGCTGAATCATTCCCAGGCCTTCACGACCTGGGATGGGAATATGGCATTCGAGTGACCCGCTACTCGGAAACAATGAGGGAGGGGTGACTCGTTACTGAGCTGTTGATACTACATGGTAACGGTGAGGTGACGAGGGAGGTAGACCCCGCTTTCCCAAATATTCCACCGTCGCCTTCGCCCAAATCGATGTCGGCTAGCCGCCAAATAGCACTCATGAGCGCCTAGAAGGACCAGCTAGGGAGTAACAAGTACCTAGGTAGGTAGGTGGGTAGGGAGGTAGGGAACGCTGAGGTAAGTACAGGCGACGCTGGACCGGGGCTGTGACGGACTGAGGTGGGACAAGAAGGTGAGGTCCGGCGCCGGGCTGGGCTGGGCTGGGGGGCCCAGGTGCCCCTCCATGCCCGCAGTCGGTCGGTCTGAACTACGGAGACTGCCAAAGAGGTGAGCTGTACACCACTACCACCACCACCGCTAATCGCTCATTTCCCATCCAATGTCTGCTAATACCTGCTAATACCTACCTACTCACCTACTGTAGCAGTGCACCGCTGAAGTGATTCTACTCGTGCATGCACCCCCCCAGTGTGGGCCTACCCCCAACCAAAAGTCTATATATACGCAAATACCTCCACCACGACCGTACATCATCCCACCTTTTACATCGTCTCCGTCTCTTGTCTTTTCCCTCTTGACTTCTCTCCTCCGTCACCATTCAGCAATCAACTCACACAATGTCTACCTCTCTCGACCAGCTCAAGGCCACCGGCACCGTCGTTGTCTCTGACTCCGGCGACTTTGCCTGTAAGAATTCACCTCACCAGTCCCATCTGCTTGCTACCCCGCCGTCCCTCCCCGTCCCCGCTGTCCAACAGATTTGAGCCATTTTCAACAATATTCAGAAGGCGGCGACAGTACCGAGTGATCAGATATACTGACGGCAACCTGATTGATAGCTATCGCCAAGTACAAGCCCCAGGATGCCACCACCAACCCCTCCCTCATCTTGGCCGCCTCCAAGAAGCCCGAGTACGCCAAGCTGATTGACGAGGCCGTTGCCTTCGCCAAGAAGCAGGGCGGCTCTGCCGACGAGCAGACCGATGCTGCCCTCGACGCCCTCCTCGTCGAGTTCGGCAAGGAGATTCTCAAGATTGTCCCCGGCAAGGTCTCCACCGAGGTTGACGCTCGCTTCTCCTTCGACACCAAGGCCTCCGTCGACAAGGCTCTCCACATCATTGACGTATGTCTCTCCTCATCCCGAGTGACGACCTCCAAGCTAACAACCCTTTCCAGCTCTACAAGCAGCAGGGCATCGACAAGGAGCGCGTCCTGATCAAGATCGCCTCCACCTGGGAGGGTATCAAGGCCGCCGAGATCCTCCAGCGCGACCACGGCATCAACACCAACCTGACCCTCATGTTCTCCCTCGTCCAGGCCATCGCCGCCGCCGAGGCTGGTGCCTACCTCATCTCCCCCTTCGTCGGCCGTATCCTCGACTGGTACAAGGCCGCCACCAAGAAGGACTACTCCAAGGAGGAGGACCCCGGTGTCAAGTCCGTCGGCGCCATCTTCAACTACTACAAGAAGTTCGGCTACAACACCATCGTCATGGGTGCCTCTTTCCGCAACATTGGCGAGATCACCGAGCTTGCCGGCTGCGACTACCTGACCATCTCCGTACGTCTCTTCATGACCTTCCACACGTCTCTTTCTGTGAGCCCACGACTAACACAGTCCACAGCCCAACCTTCTCGAGGAGCTCCTCAACTCCAACGCTGCCGTCCCCAAGAAGCTCGACGCCGCCCAGGCCAGCAGCCTCGACCTCGAGAAGAAGTCCTACATCAACGACGAGTCGCTCTTCCGCTTCGACTTCAACGAGGAGCAGATGGCCGTCGAGAAGCTCCGCGAGGGTATCAGCAAGTTCGCCGCCGACGCCGAGACCCTCAAGGCCATCATCAAGGCCAAGGTCACCGCATAAATCCTGTCCGCCCAAGGGCCGGGTGGCGCAGAAAAAAAGGAAAAGAAATAAAGGGGGCGTGCGAATCGGTGCGAGGAGGCAAATTTATCACATCATGATGCGAGAATGACTTAATGATACACCCAGTGGATACACAGAAACGAAAAGGGGCAGATTGGGCGGTGTGAATGATATCTTAGAGCGAGGAAAACAGCAAAATCCCGAGATTCACTGCTTGGTTCCAAATTCTGTCTTGCCAAAAGTGATGCTTGCAGTGATTTCAAGTCGTTACGTTGCTATAATATACTCCCGAGAGGCAGAGGGAAAACAGAGTACAGCAGAGGGGTTTGCTCATCGACGAGGAGGTAAAGCTATCACATCATGACGCGAGGATGACTTGATGAGACGAGCCCAAGAAGGGGAGGTTGGAGCGGCGTGAATAGGATCTCGAAACGAGCAAAACAGTCAAAAAACTTTCGAGCATTACAATGCCCCAATATTGTCCGTTCGAGAGTGATGCCTGCACGTTCCTCGATTTTCTATCAAAAGTTAGATCAGCGACGGGATAATCGTCGAAGGGGCTAGCTGTTATCCCTCACTTCCGCTCCCCGACGAGATGACCAAATACCACTACTCAGACAGCTACTTCGGAACGGGAGGAGGTAAAATATTCAGAAACTGCAGAGAAACAATACTATGACAGCGAAAGAAAGCCCACAACGCCATGATGTATTATTACTATGTTCATTAGGACAAGTACGGCCTGGCCCGTCTTGCTTCGTGATTTCCCAAGCCCAAACTTTGTACAATCCCTTCCCATTCGGGGGGGAGGGTGTCATCCGTGGTTAGGCGGGTTCCCCTAAATCCTTTCCACGTGCCCGTCTCGTCGAGGGCTTTTTCTGTCATCTTCCTGGCTAGACTCACCCGGAATCTTCGGGGAGAGGGTCCTGTGTAGCCGGCTCTTCTCTGCTCTTCGTAAAAACCGTCTTGGGTTTTCGAATCTCCTTTTTGTATGTCCTTCACTCCTGGTCTAGTAAAACCAACAAGCGTGTTCACCTGCCCTTCTTCTCCTTCTTGCTCTTCTTCTGCTTCTTGCCGTGCTTCTCGCACTTGACGCTCTTGATGGCGTGCGTGACGCCCTCGGCGCTGGACTCGATGACGAGCGCGCTCAGCTCGCCGCCGCCGACGCAGCCCGAGTCGAGGCCGAACGTGTACGCGTCGACCCTCAGCCCGTGGTGCGAGTCGTGGCCGTACACGACGGCGGTGCGGGGCTCCGTCTCGGGGAGGGACTGCTGGTGGCGGTTCCAGGCCTTGGGCCAGCTGCTGGACCCGTCGCGGCGGTCCGTCGGGATGGCGATGGTGCGGTCCTCGGGCTTGCGGCGGCGCTCGTGCTCCTCGCTGACCATGGCGTCCGTGACGTCCGGGGCCGCGGCGTGGTTCTTGCGGTACTCCTCGAGGGCGCTCTTGGCCTCCTTGCGGCGCAGCTCCTCGCGCGGGTAGACGAGCCCGCGCATGTTCATGACGGCCCAGGGGTCCTGCTGCTTGAGGCCGACGCCGGGGACGAGGCCGGCGTGCACGACGACGAGGTTGCCGATGGACTCGACGCTGCCAACGTCGAGGATGACGGGGAGGTCGGAGAGCCACTCGCGGTGCTTCTTGGAGAGGGAGCGGGCGGTGGCCCGCTCGGCGCTGTCGCCGTGGGGGAAGATGGTGAGCTCGAGGTCGTCCGAGTTTTCCTTATCGTCGTCGGAGGCGGCCTCTGCGGGCTCTGGTTTCGGGGCGGCGGGGTTGCCGTGGGCGTCCTCGTCGGCGACGTGGGTGACCTCCATGCTGCGGTGGGCGAGGAGGACGCGGTCCTCGTGATTGCCGCGCACGGCGGAGGCGCCGAGGCGCATGGCCAGGTCGAGGACGCCGCGCGAGTCGGGACCCTTGTTGATCATGTCGCCGGCGAGAACGAGGTGGTCGCCGGAGGAGGTGTTGAAGCGCAGCTCCTCCAGCAAGGCGTCGAGGGAGGCGCGCATGCCGTGGACGTCGCCGACGATGACGAGGCGGCGGCCCGGTTGGGCGCGCGAGGGGACGTGGCGTTCGGGGAGGGATGCGATCTGGACGGAGAGGTCGGTGAAGCCAGGGCGGGCGGTCTCGCCGTAGGACATGGGGGCGTCGGCGGGAGAGGGCTTCTTCTCGGGGGCGGATCGGTGGATGACGGGGAGGTCGAAGGAGGCAAGGCGGGCGGCGGCGAGGAAGAGGGTGACGAAGACGAAGAAGGCCGTGACGCAGACGAGACCGCGGCGGGCGCGGGCTGGTGCTGGGAACGACATGTTGACGTTATATGATGCTTGCGTGATGCAGGTTTCTGATCCCTTTCCAGAGGGCGGGTCGTCGGCGGAGGAAAGATTCGCCCTCAGGGATGAGGTCGAGTAGGCCGACTAGAGATCAAAAGGATCGGTTAGGTTTATCGGTCAGCAACCTCGGCGAGGTCAGGACCCAATGATCGACCTTGAGATTGAGGCTCCGTTGGACTCGCTGAAGCGACCTCGAAGGTTTCTCCCGTGGTCGAGCCCAAAGCTAAGGACGCACGTAAAGCTTCGTTCCGAAACGGCCACGGGTGGCTTGCTCGACGGATGCGACGGAAGATCGAGGGCACTCTCAAAAGACAGAGGGAGTCGGGACAGAGTCTAGTGGAGGCAACTCTATTCCAACTGACAGGTTGGGTTTGCCGGGTGGGATATGGGAAAAGCGTATCCGCAAAATGGGTCGATGCGATTGTCGGATGGCAGTTTCCCTTATCAGCATCCGAAAGGGGATGGGAGGGGGGCCCGAGGTTGGGGAGGTAGGTAATAGGTGTGTGGTTTATCGAGGGCGACGGGATCCGTGACGCGTTCGGCCCATCTGGTATTCCAGGGGTGGTGTGGTGTGGGATGTGGGCGGCGACGGGGGCGGATGAAGGTGTTGTCGGGTTTTCGTGGTCGTGAAGTCGTCACAGGAAGGAAAGGAAAACGCACAAGAAGTTGATGGCGTTAGGAGAGAAGGGACACACAAAAGTGACACCAACTTGAAATGGAAGAAAGGTAGAAAAAGCCAAGCCGAATTCCCCCCTCCTCCTCTGTCTCTCTCGCTCTTCTTGCGGCGCAATAATAAAAAAGAGGAGTAATCCGAAGGAGAGAAAGTATGCCGGGCGGATGTGTCGCCAAGAAGTACCGGGAGGTTCAGTCAAAGGGGAGGAGAAAAAGCCCCCAGGGCAGGAAGAGGCTTGAGTAGGTACAGTACGGTGGTACAATCACTGGTACACCCAGTGGCTCCCAGTGGTGCAGGCGGCTGACGGTGATGTGACGGGACGCCTGGAATTGGGTAATACGGGGCGGATTCTTCTTTCGGGTTGCAGGGCCAAGGGCCAAGGGGACGTTCCTGCCCGCCAAGGTGCGCAATTGCACTGATGCCACTGAATTGTGGTGTTGGACTGGGAAAGTCGGCACGCGACGTGGCATGCGACCCCTGCTGCTTCCCGCTGGGCGACTGCACTCTGCAACCTACAAGTACGGGTACCATGTAAATATGTACGTACACTAGTGTACACTGGTGTAATGTCCCCGCCATCAGCGGCGTCGGTCCGCTGATGGCGATGCGCTGCAGCCTGTGGAGGATTCGCGCCAGCTGTGGGTGATGGTCCGCCCGGCTGTGGATTGGCCAGGGATCTCACGACGGCGGGGCGGAAGCCGCCGGGCACAGCGGAATGTCCATGTACTCTGTACGGATACGGAGTACTAAGTTGTCTGTAAATCGACGATGAGTCTGGAAGAAAGACGAAGTCTTCTGGATTCTGAGGACCACGGAGAATACAAACCTCAGCTCAATCCATCCGGTGGAGGCGAAATGCTCCATCGTGGCCTGGAGGCTGAACGGTAGCGTACATACCTACCTAGGCACAGCCATTTCCCTACTTGCAAAGAGACACCATCTCGAATGCTCGCCGCCTTGCGCTCTGTCTCACTGTCAACAGCCCATCATCCGTGTTCCAACGTCCTTCGCGTTGGTCCGCGGCCCGGAGTGACGGCGTACTGCTGCATTGCATCGTTTCCGTGCCACTCATCACTACCAAGACCTTGGGTGCTCCTTCGCCAAGTACGTCATTGCGGCACAGCGGCGAAAGTTCCTCTACAACCCCGACCCCGACTCCGACCAACCCGCCATCCCCTCTGGAGGCTGGCAACGAGCCAGATTGTGGATTCAGAGTTAAGAATCTCACTGAAACGCCTGCCTCGCGCACGAAAAGCGCCGGGGGCTAATTCAAAGTTGACAACCGTCGCTAGCTTCACCACGGCTGCCATTAGTTCCCTCCCTGATGAAGTCTATCAGCCCCGGGTGGTAAGGCGGAGTGGAGACTGCCAAAGAAGAAAAATAGGCGTTTGCACAAGTCCGAGGCCTCCAACAAGCTTATTTCTTATTACCAACGATGCCAATAGCGGCATTGGTAAAGGAGACAACGCTCCGCACCCAAATAAACGATAAGCTTTTGCACCGCGCTCTCACTGCACACCACTAGTCTCTAACTCAAAGCTAGGCAAAACCCAAATTCTACAATCAGACGAACTGTTGCAGACTTCACCACATAATAACACGTACCAAAAACAAAAGAATATGACCAGCATGGGGGTCGAACCCACAATCTCCTGATGCTTCGATGAATCGTAGTCAGACGCCTTGCCATTGGGCCAACCGGCCAAGACAATTGAGAATGCCTGAGGCACCCGTCTTGCTTGCTACTTCCCGCGCAAATTTCACCTATAGCGTGTGGCTTCTCCGTTCTGGTGGAGGATTTACACCTACCTCCCTGACCAGAAAGTCGTCTTCATTTTCCAGTAATTCCTTCTTCCTCGTGGTCTTTTCAGCTTTTCCCCCTAATTGAACTCAGTCTCCTATGATATCTATCGTGTCCTGGGTGTCGTAACATTCAACTCTTCCCTGCTTGCAGGCTAATCATTGCTCTCCTGGTTGCTTAGTGAATCCAGTTTCCGGGCTACAGACGAAGCGAATCTGTGTCTTTACCAATTCTTCGATTGCACCCTGTTTCCAAATATCTATCTTAAGTTCCGAACTACATATACAAGACGCAGATGATGGGAAGCCTTTTTTCATATGCCGTCTGCGACATACCCATAAGGGGATCACCAACAGAGATAACTAGCTTTTTCCCGCTGGTTTCTGAAGCCTATCTGTATCTGTATATTTTCATAAGTGTTGTTTTGTTCATGCAGGAAGATGGTCGATCTCACCCTGCCAAATACTCAGGCCGCCATCTGTAGGCCCAGGGTACAAAGGACAGGACTTCACATATCGAACCTGTATCATCTCGTTTTTGAAAGCCAAATGAGCCAAGAACGAGCGACGCCGACCAGTTTCTGGCAACGTCCAGCTTCTTTTTACTTTGTCTCTTGAGACAAGCGCATCGTGGTCTCTGAAAGCTGGACTCGGCAAGTGGTTTGTCCACCCTTACTCACAACGATGTATGGCACGGCCCAAAGACCAGCGGCCGAGGCCAGTCTCATGTCTTTGACCCAGCTTTCAACATCTCAGATCCGCCTTTGGTTGATCTTACTACGGAGGCAACCCTGAGTTGACCTTGGTATCTACGAAGCTTCATATAAGAAGCGTCTGAGGTCGTTCGTCTATTGCCCTGAATCCTGAACCACAGAAACATTTCGTACAATCCAAACATCACGATTCATTACAACACCAAAAAAAAGCCCAAACGACTTCGGGAGTGCACACAAAGGAACCACGATGCCAATTGACGTGATTGCGGTAGTCGGTGCTCCTGGATCAGGCAAAACCTCCTTCATCAACTCTCTGACACAGGCCTACCCGCTCGTTTATGTTTCCCTTTCCCAACTCGAAGGTATGAAGTACGACTCAAACCAAAACATCACGTACAACACCATCCGCTCTTACCCGCCGGAATATTCACTCTCCTGCTCACCCTCCTACATCCTCGTCGACACCCCGAGCCTCTCCGAGGACACGGTCCCCGACGAAGAGACGATCTGGCGCATCCAGAAGCTTGTGCCCAAGTTGCAAGCAGTGATCTACCTCCAGCGCGGCGTCCGCCCCAAGGCACCCCAGCAAGTCGCCGGCAACGTCCTGGAAATCAGCAAGCAGTACAGCAAGCGCGGCCTCCCGATCGTCCTCGCCACCGCCTTCTGGGACGCCGTGGCCGAAGAGACGGGCAAGGTCTGGGAGAAGGCCTTGATGGACGAGATGCTCCGCCTGGAACCGGTGAAGAACAGAGACGTCAGGCTCGACATGGCGCGGCTGCACATGACGGTCGAGTCGAGCAATGCGCTCATCGGAGTCTGCCTCCAGGGCTACTGGAGGCCCCGTAGCGCGGCGTCGAACGCCGTCATCGCCGCCGAGGCCGCTGCCGCTGCCGAGGCTGTTGAGACTCCCGCGTCCGTCTTCGACGAAATCTGCGACTTGTGGGAGGCCCAGCTACTCATCCAAGAGAATGAGAAGGACGAAGACGAAGAAGGCTGGGATATCTCATCGCAGGAGTCGTCCTCCGGACGGTCAGCGTTTGAGAGTGAGACGAGCGAGCGGTCGGTGGAGCTGGGTGAGTTTGACGACCTTGGTGACGGCGTGTATGTGTGGGATGAGGAGGACGACGATGACGAGGAGGACGACGAGGAAAGCGACGAGGATGATGATGATGCGGAGCTTGATTTCGAGTTCCGACAACTGGACAAGGTGGAACGTTCCTGCAGCTTGATGTAGTTCTCTCTATGTGGAGCCAAGGAACTTTGGTCTGCGGAATAGGGTTAGGTCTTCTTCACCATAAACTGGCCTGATATTCTCATTCTTCCAACTCCATGGACCTGGTCCATGAATGACCTTGCGGCAGGTCTCCACCAAGTCGGTAGATCTTGAATAGAGGACATCATCCATCCAATGTCCGAAATTGAGTGATGGAAACCCCATTGAGTGACCATACAAACCCCGATATATACCACGTGCAGCTTCGAGATTTGAGAGAATCCAATGTTCTCCAGTTCTCCTTTCGTTCCTGACCCCTGTCGCCAACACCCCTGGGCTTGCACCAACAGGTCTGCAATCTGCCACTTAAAACCTGATTGGTTCTGTTCAGCAATTTATCGGGCTCGCCGAGCTTTCGATATTAGACTTCCAATTCGGTGAACCCTCATGGGCAGATCTCCGTATAACAACGTTGTTGGTGAGCCGTGGGCCGGAGCAGAGGAGGATCCAAGTAGGATTCGCAGGTGATCTTTGGGAAACAATGTGAAACCTGAGGACTCACAGCTCGATGAGACGGATAACCGTGGAAGCTCATGGAAGTTACGTGACACGTCTTTGATGACTGCTGTTCATCATGATCTCAGAGAAGAACGAGGCGCTGTCGACTGCTAGACGTGGGCGTTCCGATGCGTCATCCTCTGAACCCCGATCCTTCGTTCAACACCAGGCATGATGCTCTCGCAATTCTGCCTACCTCCCTTGAAGAAGGCAGCGAGGGGGTTGCGAAGCGACTTCCCCTTTGAGCAACAACATGTTGGTTCGTTACCTCGCATCTCCGACGAGGCTACGCCAAGAACAAGCATCGGGTACTACTCCCCATATGAGATATGCATACTTGGCTTGACCAATGATCCGAGGCCAATCTAAATCACTTGCACGAGAACGTTAGCGCCGCGTCCGATTTCCCCCACCTAGTAGGGTGACACAAGATTCGTCAGCGGCGGCTGAAGGAAGCCTAACCCTCCCTTCTCGCGGCGTCCCTTCCCGTCACAGCCTCATTATCACCCGGGCTGAGAGAGTTGAGAGACATCGGGTCGTTCGGAAACTGAAAGATTGCTACTTTCCTCTCATCGGTTCGCGTGACGTTGGCCCGCACATCGTACGTGCACAGGGGTTCAGTTGCGGAGCAGCGCAGCATCATACGCCCAGCGCCCTCCCGCCTCGGACTTTGTTGGTTGGTGACTTGGTCCTTTGGTATTCGGCAATCTTTTTCGACTCGAAGGGCTCACTGCGCCGCTCATCACCGACGCTTTTCACTTGATATCATATCAAGCCCTGTCGGATCCCCTGAGAGGGAGTGCGAGATATAAAAGAAAGGCCGCCGCATCTCGAGCAAGCATAAGTTCTCTAATCGGTAAGACCATCCCCCTTCATAATGAGTCTATTCACCACCCTGGTTCTCTCCCTGGCCTCCGCGCCTTGGGCGTCCGCCCAGCCGACATCATGTAAGGCCTTCCCAGGCAGCGCTGACTGGCCGTCCGCAGAGTCCTGGAACAGCTTCAATGAGTCTCTTGGAGGGAGACTGCTGCGACCGGCTCCTCCTGGAGCTGTCTGCCATCCCGAGCAGCCCACCTTCGACGCCGACGAATGCACGGCCGCCGCAGCAGGATGGAGCACCCGCGAGTTCCACATCCAAAACCCCGTCTCCGTCATGTGGGACAACTGGAGTAATGGCACCTGCCTTCCTGACGCGGCTTATGTGTGCCGCCCTGACGGATACTCTGCGTACGTCGTGAACGCCACGACGCCGGAGCACGTCAAGCTGGGGGTTGACTTTGGTACGCAGGTCTCTTGAAGGGGGTCTCGATGTTGACTAACCTGGCACAGCTCGAGAGAACAACGTGAGGCTGATCGTCAAGAGCACCGGGCACGATTACATCGGGAGATCCGTCGGTCCAGGCTCTCTCTCGATCTGGATGCACAACTTTCAAAGCATTGAGTTTCACGAGGGCGAATTTCAGCCGGAGGGCAGCGATGTTACCATTCCAGGGAGCACCGTCACCGTCGGCGGAGCCACCCAGATGTACGACATCTATAGAGCGACGGCAAAGTACGGCCAGACGGTCGTTGGCGGGGGTGCCGGGTCAGTGGGCGTGGGTGGTTACACCACCGGGGGCGGCCATGGTCTCCTTTCCCCACGACTCGGGCTGGCCGCGGACAACGTACTGCAAATGGAGGTGGTAACACCCCAGGGTGAAATCTTGACCCTGAACGAGGTCCAAAATACGGATTTGTTCTGGGCCATGCGAGGCGTAAGTTTGTCGATGCTCTGAGATTTCTTACCAACTGACCCCCTCAGGGAGGCGGCTCGACGTTTGGTGTCGTCACCTCCATCACCTTCGCGACGCACCCATCGCCTGCCATCACCCACACCGCCTGGGCTATCATCGTCGAACCCGGAGCGTCCTACTTCCCAGAGATGGTGGCCTACGTTCTGTCGAAACTCCCGTCCCTAGAGAGGGCCGGCGTCTCAATGTACTGCACCTCGCAAAGCGCGCCCATGCAGACCCTGTTCCCCATCGAGGGGCTGCCGTCCGAGATCGCCGGCATCATAGGCAGCGCGCTGATCCAGGACAGCGACGACCCAGACGCCATGGAAAAGCTGTGGCAGCCCATACACGCGACCATCCGAGAACGCTGGCCCGAAGCGACCTTTTTCCAGCAGACTGCGCAGTTCGCCTCGTGGCTCGCCTGGTTCGACGTCTTCAACGACCAGAGGCCCGTGGGCGGGAACGTCATCTTCGCGTCGCGTCTGCTGGACGAGGAGGCCCTGACGGGAGACCTGGATGCCTTGGAGGAGGCGGTCAGGACTGTGCTAGAGCGGGCCGGCCGCATCACGACGTTCTTGGTTTCCGGCAAGGGGGTGCACGAGGCGAAGCCGAGGGGCGGCGGGAACGCGGTGAACCCTGCCTGGAGGACGGCATACGTTCATGCGAGTAAGAATTTCTTCGATCACCAGTGACCATGCGTTGATACTGACGTTCCACGCAGTGGCCACGGCCCAGTTTCCTTCTGCCAACCGCACAGCCAAGGCGGAGGCCATCGCGCGCCTCGACTCTGCCGCAGAGGGACTACGAAAACTTGCCCCGGACGCCGGGTCCTACATGAATGAGGTACGTATTTCTAAAAGTTACTGGGAAATGGCCAGATTACTTACACCGCCGCTGTAGGGCTCCGTCTACGAAGAGGACTGGCAGCGCGTCTTCTGGGGCGACAACTACGACCGCCTCCTCCGCATCAAGGACGAAGTCGACCCAGAGGACGTGTTCTGGTGTACTCCCTGCGTGGGGAGCGAGGGCTGGGAGGTGCCCGACGACGGACGGCTCTGTAGAGTTTGATAGGGGGTGGGGGGGTGGCTGACATCCACCGCTTCCCATTCGGTCTTAAACTTCAACAAGACACTGCCAGACAGCCAGCCACTTCCGCCGGAAGCCGATGACTACTACCCTTATGTATGAAAACCACCCCATCCCTATTGGGAGCATGTGTACTCCCGCTAGCTAGTCTAGCGGTCTGACGTGCTGGCTCCCATATCTACGACCACCTAGATTTGCTTGCGTTCCCCTCCCCCAACCATATACTACTACTATATATCGCGGCCATCTCTTAACATTTTGCCATTTGTTATTACTGGAACTTTTTTTTTCTTCGTAGAGACGAAAGGGGGAGAGAGAGAGAGCTCGCGGGCTCAAGTCAGACACCTAATGTATATCGAAACTAGGGGGGTCATGGGTTCGAATCGGGTGTTTGGCTTTTACTAAAGTCTTTTTCTTCTTTCCTACACTTTCTAGCCCCTTTAAACCTGCGTTTTAAGGAATGGATAAAGCGAAAAAGACTAAGCAACAGTTCTTGCTCTATTAGTATTATTAGATCGCATCTTAAAAATGATTTCGCAGACGCTTGCTCTGGATCCAGCCCTGGCTTGACACTGCCGTCAACTGATTTTTTCCCGAGACGCACCCCCACGAGTCTTTACCATTGCTCTGTCTTCTGGTGGATTTACACTCACGCAACTACACGATGAGATCACCAGGAAAGTGCAAATTAGATCGAGCCCGTGTATTATAATTAAATCATTAAGCACGCCGCGCCACTCAGGCCTTGCGGGTGGCGTTCATGGCCTCGACCCACGGCTTCCAGACATCATCAATCGTAGCCTGGTCGTTCCAGCCATCCCACTCGAAGTTGGTCAGTCCCCAAGTATCCTTCACGCCCTGCGCACCAGAGCGTACGCGGTAGCTGCCCGCCAAGCTCCAGACCATCCAGCTGACGCCGTGCTTGACAGTGTACTCGCGCAGACAGACCTGCAGCGTGTCGTTGCGCAGCGTGTCATCCTGCCCGTTACCAAACTCGGAGAAGATCACAGGCGTCAGCCGGCTAGCAGGAGGACAGTCGGTCTCCGTGTCGTTGCAGCCCGCAGGCGCCTCGATGCCCAGCGCGTTGAAGCCGCTGCGGTACAAGCCCGCCTCGATGGCCTCGCAGGTGCCCGTGTCCTGGTCCTCGCTCATCTTGTACAGGTGCAGCTCCCACACGAGCTTGTCGGCCCAGGCGTGCTCGTCGACGTCGAAGACGCGGGGCTCGCGGCGGCGCGCGTCGCGGATGGCGGTGCACTTGTAGCACGGCGCGGTGAGGTAGTTCTTCCCCGACGTGAGGGCCGACAGGTCCTGGCCGTACTGCATGCCGCCCCAGAGGATGAGCACGTCCGGGTTCGCCTCGTGGATGGCGTCGGCGCCCGCGGAGAAGTTGCCGACGAGGGTGTCCCAGTTGTAGTACAGGTCGGTCCTGTTCCACGACTCGCGGACCTCGTTCCGCAGGGACAGGGAGACGATGTTGGGGTGCTGCTTGGACCAGTCGGCGACGTACGACAGGCCGCGGCGCCAGTGGGACGAGTTGAAGTTGACGTCGTCGAACCAGGCGTTGCCGTCGGTGTGGGAGCAGCACCACATGGCTTTGCTGACGTGCACGTCGGGGGAGATGAAGATGCCGCGCTCGTGGGCTGCGGCCACGATGTCGGACCAGATCTCGAAGCGGGTGGTCTCGCGGGTCCAGGAGGGGTTGTGGCGGATGACCTCGTTGGTGACCTTTGTGCCGTTGACGTAGCCGAGGGCGGTGATCATGGCGACCTCGAGGGGGACGTCCTCGCCCTCGCGGTCGTAGATCTGGTCGACCATCTCGATGGCGTAGCCCCTGGGCGGGTGAGTATGTGTCTCGGGTTGAGGGTGGTTCGGATGGCTTACATGCGGATGTAGTTGAAGCCGACGCTCTCGACGTCATCGAGGATCTTGTCGACCGAGGCCCATTCCAGGCCCTCGGGGATCATGGTCTCGCCTGGGAAAACTGGGTTTAGCCATGGCTACCTATCAGGAGAGAGAAAGGTGGCTCACCGCTCATGGGCCAATTGACACCAGCCCAGGTCACGACCTCGCCGCGGCTGTTGACAATGTCGCGGCCGCGGGTGCTAAAGGGGCCGTAGGGCCAAGCATCGCTGGAGTGGTTCGTCGCCTGCCTCGCGGCGTGGCGGTACCGGGGCGAGAGCGAGGAGGGCGTCCTCATGTACTGGGCGCAGGCCGACGAGGCGAGCGCCGCCCAGGCTAGCACGGCGACCTTCATTGTTGGGAATAGCCTCACGTCGGACCCGAAAATCTACGTTGGAAGCAGTTGCGTCAGAGGTTGCGGTGGGAGGACGACGAACGCTTCCAGGAACCCGAGGGCCCTTTTAAACATGTCCATCCGGTGACATCGGGCGATGATCCAGCCACCCATTGGCGAATGATCGTGTCGGTCACGTCGGTCACCTCCTCCTCCACCAACCCTCGGCTCCGCATCCCCCGCAGCAGCGTAGCATGCCCGTTTGTTGTTTCCCCACGACACTAGCAGCAGCGTCATCCGACCATGGTCTGCCGGGTCATGTCATGGCCTAGGGTGTCAAGGTGTCGACTTTTACCGAAGCTATCCAAGCTTTCTGGGTCGCTAGCAAGGTTGGTGGCCGGCTTCGACGGGGTCTAGCGCGGGGAGAGACTTCGTTTTTGGAGGAATCCGATGACGGCATTGGACCGCTTGAACGGGTGGGGACGCTGGAGCACCCCCGAGCCGGGCTACCCCGCATTGCACCGGTGCGGAGACGGTGGGCCTGGCGAGGGCGGGGATAGAGAGGAATAAACAAAAGAAAATGCACGTCGTTACCTGGGTGTATCATGTATGGCCTGGTACACGGGCAGCGGGATAATTAGGGAGAGCCAGAAGTCACTAACGGATGCCGTGGATGTCGTCCCTTGGTCTTGCCCTGCTGGGCGGGGAGACGCCGTGGCCGTCGGTACCTCGGAGCCGGGCCGAATTGGATGGTGACCCTCCGCATCTGCGGGCCAGCAGCGAACGTCGTCTGATTTCCCACCCGCTGGATTCTACCTTGTCCATATGCTGTGACTTTCGTCAGCCAAGCAATTACACATCCGTCTGGTATAGTCTAGTGTATTGCGGTGAGGGGTATGGGTGTTGGCAGCGATGTTGTGCGACCTCTGCCTTCTTGAGTCCTTGACTAATACCAGGCACGCAGATGCAATGCCCGCTCGTGAAAACTGGCAGTAGAAGTCCAGGATTCAGAAGGTTACTCATACTTCCTAGCCGGTAAAAACGTTGAATAGCATTTGATAGATCGTATACAACTTCCAATGGGTGGAACCTCGGTACGGTACGAATTCATCACAGCTATCACCATGGGCAAAATCCATCATCCCGCAAAAAGAAACAGAAACGAGGCTGGTGACATGAGTTGAACACGCGACCTGAGCCACTAAGAAGACACTGCTCTACCACCGGAGCTACCCAGCCTTCGTGTTGGTTGGTCTATGGCTCGGGGTAAGATATCGGGCGTCCAGGGTAGGCGAGATGGTGAGCATGCCAAGAAGCAAGACATGATAGATGCAGATCCAAGAAGAGAGCACAAGAAAGCAAAGGCAGTTATAGACAGGAGTTCCTCTACATGCGCTAGGTAACATTTTGGATCTCTAGTCGAATGGTATGTATTGCCTGCCCCGCTATGTTCCTGGCGATCGCCTCCCAGGGGGTGGAATGCTTGATAAACGGGTTGTCCAGGGCCTGGGCGTCAACAGACCGTAGTAGCTCGCAGTTTTCAAGCTTACCTAGGTGCTCTGGAATTCCCGGGGAGGTATTCAACTCTCGTTGTATTATTCTAGACCTTAGGATGCACTCTCCTCCGAACCCGTCCACGGCGTCTCTGCAGGCCAGAGCTGGCGCGTAAAACGCCTTGAATTTAAGACTCGGAGAATCCGTGAGAAGCTGAACAGTCTATCTAATAAGAACGGCAGAGCACACGCGTTGGTTCATAAGGAAGGTTCCACTGGGAACGACGAAGGTGGCGAAGGGCAAGGAAAAACACCACACCAAGACATCACAAACGTGAATCTTAGAAGAAAAAAAAAGCAAAAGAATAATACGACTGAGGACATGAATCGAACACGCGACCTATACTATTTGTAGACTCCCTTGGGAAGCCTACTAGTATCGCTCTTGCCACCTGAGCTACCCAGCCTATTTGTTAGATTTCTAGGCAACGAGGTGCGTATCACACCAGGACGGCATCACAGCAAGAGACGCGATAGACACAGTCCCGTTATCTCGCAAAAACAAGAAGAAGCAAAAAAAAGAGTACGGCCAGGGACATGAGTCGAACACGCGACCTGCAAGCCACGACCTAGCATTATCAACATCATAGCACTATCCCCCTACTAGGCAGTCGGGCATTTTGCCGCTCTACCACCTGAGCTACCCAGCCTTTTTCGTTAGAATTTTAGTCGGCGAGGTGCCTTATCAAGCAGGGAAACCTTTAACGGTGGAGATGTGGCTTACACAGCCCACCAGGGCCGAAAAAAAGACAAAAAGGAAAGACAAAAGGGAACGTACGGCTGGGGACATGAGTTGAACACGCGACCTGCATTCTATCGTCTAGACGCCCCTTATTGGTCTAGACGCAGTAATACCGCTCTACCACCTAAGCTACCCAGCCTTTTCTGTTTAAACATCAAGGCGACGAGGTGTCTTATCAACCAGAGAAACCTTCTCTAGTAAGGAGCGTAAGGCAAAGCAAAAAGTGAAGGTATGACGGCTGGAGACATGAGTCGAACACGCGACCTGCATCGGTAGAAATTGATGCTGCTCTTCCACCTGAGCTACCCAGCCTTTCCTGTTCGTATCTTGAGGCGACGAGGTGTCTCACCTACCAGGAAATCATCCACGGCAAGGAGCGTGAGAAAGGGGCAAAAAAAAAAGGAGAAGATGATGGCTGGAGACATGAGTTGAACACGCGACCTGCATCTAAAATGACCTGATGCCGCTCTACCACCTGAGCTACCCAGCCTTTTCTGTTTGATTTGTTGGTATGCTTCAGAGATCTCACATCTGATAAATGTCGACGGAGAGCTGGGCTGGGTGTTGAGATGGTGGCGTGGGCTGGTGCCTAAAGGCTGAGCGCGCGGCTTGTCGGGGATGGAATCCGGTGGACCGTGATGGAATCACGCGGCTCGGAAAAAGGGGCGTATGTGGCTGACATGCCTGATAACATCCATAAAAACCCCAAAAGATTGTCGGGGCGTAAGCACGAGTTGGTCTGCACGGACGAGTTGCGTATCTTGGTGTGTTCATGTACTTGGAATATATTGACGGCAGCTCATGGCAGCAATTACTTGTTCAGGCTCTTCTCCGGGTTCTTCTCGTACCTGTTGCACCACTTGCGCCACTCCTTGGCCGCCTTGTGCATCACCACCCTCAGGTCGTCCTTGACGTCGTTGACCTCCCACGCCTCGTCCTCCCAGTTCTTCTGCCCGCCCGTCCTGGCCGGTGACCAGCCGATGGCCTCGAGGCAGTCACTACATTTGCCGAGTCAGCGAGCGCGTTCCTTTAGGTAAAGCAAGAGAAGACTTACATCTCCGTAGGCGCCGAGGTGTACCGGGGAAACAGCCTCGAGTCGACGCGGTGGCACTCGGCCTGCAGGTACCGCGACAGCACGTCGATGCGCGTGGCCGGCCGGAAGCTGAGCCGCAGCTTGTCCTCCTTGTCCATCTCCTGCTCGGGCTTCTCCGGGTCGATCGTCTCGGGCTTCTTAGACGTCGAGGCGATGCGCTTAGTCACCGAGCGGGCCGTCTTGGTGCCTTTGATGGTGAAGTACGCCCAGACAGCTGTGGTTATTTGTTAGTCAAATGCCAGATACATCTGTGAAGGGGACTTCTTACCGTTGACCTCAAACAGCCCGCTGACGGCAATCATGACGAGGTCGATGGCCAGCGAGACCGGGAGCAGCCCCGTCGCGATGATGGCGTCCCGCTGGGCCTTGGACTTGGTGCGGAGCATCGTGTTGATGAACTCCTCCCGCATGGCCTCGGGCGTCATATTCATGTTGGGCGGGTACACGAAGACAATCTCCTCGACGCCGACCGTCTTCTTGGTCTCGTGCGCCTGGTGCGCCGGGTCGTCGTCCTGCAGGTCGTCGTGCTCCTCCTTCTCCCTGACGTCGGCTTCCGGGCCCTTCTCGTCGCGGACCTTCTCGTCGCTGAACTTTTCCTCGAAGGGGTTCTCTTCCCTGGCCTTTTCGTCCACGCCCGCCTCCCTCGCCTTTTCGTCTGCTGCGCTCACCTCGGGACCCTTGACCTTCCCCTCGTCGATCTTCTCGTCGACGTCGACACCGTCCTTGCCCTTGACGTCTTCGTCCGCCGTCTTGCCCTTCTTGCCCTTGCCCTTCCAGGACAGCCTGCGGGCGAGATTCGAGCTTGTCGAAGACGAAGCGGCAGGCGGCGTCGGCGTCACGCGGGCGAGGAAGTCCAGGTTGCTCGTGGTGGTGTACTGCATGGCCTTGTCGACGCCCCGCGTGCACTTGGCCTTGAAGCCCGCCCAGCTCGTCGTCTTGGCGTCATTCTGCTTGGCCTGTCGGACCTCGGCCTGCCACTTGCGCTGCACCTTGTGCGTGACGCCCTCCTTGACGCCCTCGGGAGGTACCTGGAGCGGCGGCGGAGGCGGGGTATAGACGAGGAAGCGGGTCGGGATGGCATCCGTGGGCGCCCTGGCCCCGAGCCACGGCTTGGGGAAGGGCACGAGGTAGGCGATGAGCTTGTGAGGGTCCCGGGCGTAGTGGACCGGGTTGTTTGGGTCATCGGCACCGAAATCCGAGCCTTGACGCTTGGGCGGCGCTATGAAACCCTCTGTCGACGGCGTCCGTGTGAACGGTGGGGGCTCAAATGGCTGGTGCTGCTGCTGGGCAAGCATCGCCGCGACTGCGTCGGGGTGAGGCCTCGCCGGAAGAGGGGGTGCTGTACCGCCGTTCTCTTCCTCTTGTTGCAGCCGCATCGCGAGGGCGCGGTCCTCTTCCTCGGGCGAAAGTGGATGAGAGGGCTGCGGATTGCTGTGAGCCCATTCCGATGAGGCCTTTGAAGGCCGTTGGGGCAAGGGCGGCCGCTGGTTCTCCTCTTCCTCTTGGAGCGCAAGCGCCATCGCATAGTCCCGATCCTCTTGCTCTTGAATCGCAGGGTTGGCCGCATGTGTTTGAGCGTAGTAGTCGGCCACTTCTGGTTCCACAGGCCTGGGACCTGGTAGAGCCGGCCGGTCTTCATTTCCGGCGGAAGGTACGGGGTACTTGGCCTGCTCATCGAATGCTGCGTGGTTGTTGAATTCCGAGTGACCGTATCCTGTATCGTGCTGTTGCGGAACGGGCTCCGGTGCTTTACCGTCATCCTTCAAGACCTGGTGGCCGCTGGGGTGAGAGTGTTCATATCCGGTGTCGTACTGTGGAATGCGTTCAGGGGCCTTTCCCTTGTCTTCCGAGGTGGGATGCTCGGTAGGCCGAGAGTAGCCATATCCTGTGTCGTGGTGTATCACCGCAGGCTCCGAGACAGGCGAAACGGTGACTTCCGGTTCCTGCACGGGCGGCCGGTGTTGAGGCTGCGAAGACGACGACATCTCAACCTTTGATTCTACGAGTGGCGGCGAATGGCTCCTGTCGCTGGGAGGGTCGTAAATGTTGTCTTCCTCCTCGACCTCCGGGAGCGCGCCCGACATTTGCTTCTGCTCGTTGGGGTCCTTATAAGAGAACTGCGACCGAACGCTATTGGATCGGACGGTCGTGGGCGTGGCGGGAATGATGTTCACCGCAGGGACTCCGCTGCCAACGGGGACCGTGGGTGACTCATTGTTGAGGTCATCGTACCACCTGTCGTGAGCTTGTTGCCGCTCGTGCTGGCTTTGGCTTTGGCTCTGGCCGTAAGCTTGAGAGTTCGAGGGAAAAAAGAGCTCTTGCTCCGAGATGGAGCTCGGGGTATGGCGGTGCTGAGTGGTATCCATCTTGGCGATGTTGCTGGTCGCACAAAGGTCCGGGACAGTTCTGCGAGATCTCTGCGGCTAAGAAAAAGGAGGACGACAGATAAACACAACGGCTTCTACGGCAGTCTCTTGAAAGCTTAAATTGCTTCTTGGCCCAGCAGCTTGAGGCGATAAACCGCCTTGGAACGCGCAACACCGGGGCGGCGTTGAAAGGAGGGATGACGTGTTGTCGCTAACGGAGATTGTGGCGCAGTAGAGACGTTTGTGGCACAGGCCAACGGCGCTGGACCGCAGCGGCTCCCTCGTCCACTGAGGTTCCAACGGGAGCTCCGCTCCGCTGACAGGGGGAGACATCCTGGCGCCCTAGCCTGTGGCTGGTGTCGGTTTCAAGTCCGAGGGCTTTGCGGTGCCGTCTTTTGGTGGTTGGTCGCCTTTGGCGCTTTGCATTGAGGTGATCCTAGAAATTACCTGGATCTCTTCGTCGCTAGAACCTACTAAAGAACGGACTGCGTCGTTCTTCCGTTCCGCGTTTGCCGTCGAGACCGTGATCATTCGGCAACGGGACCGAAACCAAGGACGGGAAGAGGTCCTGGGATGAGGACTTGAGAGTGAGGATACATCCACCCGCTTGGCGATCGACGAACGGCGCTCTTGTCAGGACGGCATATATATAGCGACAAGCCCTCCTCAGAGAGCAGCCAAGGCCTTGGTCGGTTTCGGGTAGGTTGCGACACAACGACCGGCTTCGGAGAAACACGGGTGAAGCCAGATGCAGCAAGGGGTACACCATGGTGAAGGCTTCCGGCTCCGTGGAAAGCAGCAGGTCGTTACGGAAGCATGATGAAAACAAGACTTGTCGACCCCCGTCCCCGTGGGGAGCCAAGACGGGACGTGTTAAAAACAGCTTCCACAGACCCGTTTGCGTGGGGATCTCGATGTTGCCGCGAAAAGGAGATGTCTAATTAGAGAAGCAGAGCTAGGAGGGATCCACGAGAGGAAAAGAGATGGCGGCGGCCAAAATGCCCGACTTGTTGATGCCTCACCCAAGTGCATAACTGATAAACGAACGGTTCGTGTTCGGAGTAGATGACGACCGATTTAGGAGGCCGCGGGCGAGGCCGGCCAGGTCGGCTTCCTCGAACAAGGCATCGCGGTTGAGGCTGGCCAAATTTAGCCGGTCCCCCTTTGGACAGATCGCGCTGTTCGGGGCTGCTCGTATCTCGGGTTGCGGCAAAGCCTGACTTCTTCTGTCACTGACACATTTGATTGTTTTTGCTTCTCCCCAGACTACTTATCTGGGGTGCCGCACAAGCCGTGCGCTCAGTCAACTGAAGTTTTGCATGAGTGGGAAAAAGAGGAGATGGGACCGCATCGTGAAGGCTTCTGGGGAGAGCAGCGGCAGAATTGCGACGGGAAAAGTAGGAATCTCCAGGCGGTGCGCGTTTGGGAGTGAGATATATTTAGCTGACTCATCTCAGTCAGCCCCACTGTTGAGCCCGGATCGGTGGGGCCGTTTACTAGGTATCTTCGTACCTATCTACCTACCTAGGTACCCAGGTACTTCGTGCTCCACTGCCACCTTCACCGTGAATAGCTTCACCCATCCACTGGCCATCCACCGGCCGTCGTGTTCTGGGACCTGTCAGTGCAGTGTCTCACGACTACGCGGCCCTGGTCAGATGCTTGTATTGTGGACTGCACGAATATCGAAGAGAAACCAAGCAAGTGCCTAGCGCATCTTAATCTTTCTTGGCACACGCTCCGCCTCGCCAGCGCAGCTCTTCGCAGGCAATAACCATCCAATGCAGCTGCGTGTCACGGACTTGCGGCTCTTTTCTGCAGAACCACAGACAGATCACGTAACAACACACTTTCACCTGACAGACAGAGACAAAAGAGACAAGAGAGGAAAAAAGGGGACCCCCAAACCAAACCTCGCATGGATGCGTTTCCACGACGCTCTCTGAGCTGAAGCACGTTTCATCATCATCCCGTCCCGCTATTCGTCGATCTCCCGAAGACGACCACGCCTCCCGTCTTGGGGGGCTGCCCTCCCAACCGCCAGAAAATAACCCTGTAATATTCCGACCGCCTCTCGTTCTCGTCTCGCACCGCAAGGACCTCCCTTATTATTTGCTTGTCGTATTCTTGGACGCTACGTGGTAAGGCTGACGATGGGTCTCGCCCTCTCTTCAGCTCCACCTCTCTCTCTCTCGGCACTGCGGCGTTTCGAAGTTGATGCCTGCACCGAAGACAAGATGACATGGGTATCCAACGTCGAAACCAGATCTGGTCTGCAGCAGGATAGATTGCCTCACGATCCTGTCCTACAGGCCCACCACGTTTACTATTTTGGCAGTCCTACGCTATGAACGGACCCCCGTCCACCGTCCGACCTTGTAAAGTGTCAAGGCATGCCATGCTTCTTCCAGTATTTCTGTCCCAAACTCTTTCTCTCCCCCTCTCCGGACTCTCAGGCCCACGGGTCCAGTTGTCAGTATAACTGACGGCTCGTCCGCCCCCCTCTGCTGATCTCCGTTGATCGAAACTCTGTCCACCGACCGACTTCCACGACCCTTCTCTTCTTCTTCATCTCGCCGGGCTGGAACCCGTCCTTCGCCGGCTGTGCCACCATGCAGATACGGGCCTTCCTACCTCTCGCCTTCGCCGCCCTGGCGGCGGCCGCCGAGCCGTTGAGCAACGTGCTCAAGGCCAACGCCAACACCCTGAGCACTCTGAACTGTAAGTCTCCCGAAGCCGTCGCCATCCCAGACGACGACTTACACCCGCAGCCCTGATGGCCATGGTCCCCTCCCTCGGCCAGACCCTCGCCTCCACCACCGACATCACCATCCTCGCCCCCTCCGACGAAGCCTTCGCCAAGGTGATGAAGTCCGACCCCATCTTCGCCCAGAACGCCAACAACGCGACCTTTGTCAGCGAGCTCCTCCGCTACCACATCGTGGTCGGCAAGACCTCCGAGTCCATGTTCCCCGTGAAGCCGAAGCACGCCTCCACCTGGCTCGAGAACCCGTCCGCCAACGTCACCGGCGCCCAGAAGGTCGCCCTCACCCTCAAGGGCGACAACGCCGTCGTCTTCAGCGGCTACAAGCAGATGAGCACCGTCTCCCGCCCGGACGTCCCCTTCGCCGGCGGCGTCCTGCACGTCATCGACTCCGTCCTCACCCTCCCCGCCACCCCCGCCGAGACGGCCATGAACATGGGCCTGACGAGCATGGCCGGCGCGCTCATGAAGGCCGGCCTCGCCGACGGCGTCGATTCCTTACAAGCATCCACCATCTTCGCCCCGACGAACGAGGCTTTCCAGGCCATCGGCGCCACCGCCGCGTCCATGGACCCCAAGAACCTGACCCGCATCCTGCAGTACCACGTCCTCGAGAACCAGGTCCGCCTCAGCTCCACCGTCAACGCCAAGATGCCCTTTGCGAGCATGATGGGCGAGAAGGTCACCCTCCGCAAGGAGGTCGGCACCGTCTTCGCCAACTCGGCCAAGATCACCGTCGCGGACGTCATCACGACCGACGGCGTCATGCACGTCATTGACAAGTAAGGCCCTCGTCCGTTAAGAACAAACCCGTCGACGAGTAGCTAACGTTCATAAAGCGTCCTCAACCCATCCTCCCCAAAGCTGGCCCCGATCCGCAACGCCGCGCCCTCGAACCCCGCCTTCCCCGGCGCCGTCGCCTCCGACAACCCGCCCTTCACCGAGGGCGTCCGGCCGACCGCCAACTACGTGCCCGCCGCCTCCCTGGCGTCGCGCAAGATCGACATCTCCCTGGGCGCCGCCGTGCTCGGGTTCCTGGGCTGCGCTGCCGTGGTCGTGCTGTGAGGCGTCGTGTCACATACATACATACAAAAACCAGGGAAATAACCATGTCGTTCGTTTCTATTTTTGGGGGGAAGGGATTTTGCAAGCAAGCGAGCATACTTATAATACCAGAGGATATTTCTCAGATAGTTACTTTCTTCTCAGTTTTACTATCGGGGCTTTTCGTCGTTGGGCTCTGTTGTCGTTGCTAGGCTCTGTTGTCCTTGCTGGGCTATGTTGTTCACCACTAAACTGTATTACCTTTTAATATCGAGTGGACATATGGAAAAGATTTCAGAACCATTTACCTGCTGGGTGAGGCACTCGCTCCCTGTGATCTACAATATTACGGTCAGATCTTCTCTCCACACACATTCGTCCGTTTCCCTGCCGCGAGATGTCCAAGTAGGGTACCTGGTAGGTATCACATGCGCCGCCAAGACCCCACGAAGGTCAGCCAAGTAATCTCAGGCGGGGGTAAAGGCAATCTCGATGCCAAGCTGGCTGCTGATCTCGCACTCGTGGATGTGGTCCGTCAAGCTGTAGGGCATGAGAGTTGTCCTCGACTGTGATCTAGCGTATATATTCTCCCCTTCCCGTGCGTGTCTGCCGCCCACCAGTGCTTACGATGGCGGTGATCCCTTGCACTCGTCATAGCCCAACGCCAAATTCATGTTCTCTAGATAGGCGTCGTCAAGTAAGTTGGAAGTTGAAAGGGAGTACCCTTACATCGACGGATATCTCAGTCAATCATCGTCTATTACCGAGCGAATCACCGGGAAGAACCGGACGAAAGAGCCAGACGACAGATTTGGCTACCCTCATAAGGGGTAGAAGGTATAAATACAACCGATCTTGCGCTCGTCAGACTGTAGGGCATTAAGTTGTCTTTGACTACGTTGATAAATTTCTCGTGCACGTCCGCACCGCATGATTCTTCACATCGTTGCCCCGCCGGCAAGGCAAGCATAACGGTAGGTTATTTATTTACTCGCACCCGGTAATATACACATGAATACGCACAAACCCCGGTTGGAACTTTGTCTGGTCCCTGATCCAGAGTATATATTCTCCCCTCATGTGTTTAATGTCACGCCACTGTCGTCAATACCCTGGTACTCATCGTAGCCAAGGGCGAAGCGAACATGGCATTGTGTCGCAGCACCCTTCTTCAGGGAAGCGGTGTTTGCAAGCTAGCATCCCAAGACCGAACGCGGCGTCCATAGCGGCATTGTGGGCGAGGCCCTGGAAGGTGGATCGATGTTCCGTTGGAAGGGGTTGCATCGCGATGCCGAGCTTCGCTGCGCCTGCCTACCAGAGGATATCTCTCAGATATTCATCCTTCCAACACCGAGCGAATAACCAGAGAGTACTGGACGAAAGAGCCGGACGACATGTTTGCTTCCAGAGATCTAGGTGACAGAGTATATATTCTCCACCCATGTGTCTAGAAACCTAACCTCAGTGGATGTCGTTCTTGGGCGACGGCTTGGTGCCGGCGCCGGCCTCCGTTTCACAGCCCGATCTTGGCGCAGGAGACGGTCCGTAGCCACAGACACGACTGCTCTTCCCTTGCGATGTAGCTCACAGACACGATTGCGGGGACAGGAAGGAGAAAAAGATCTCAGGCGCCGCCAAGCTTCTCACGGAAACGTCGCCAAGAAGGGGAAGTTTCGCCAAGTGTAGAGATAACTTACAAGCTTCCTGGGCGCGCGCACAATAGCCCCGCATCAAGATCACCCAGGTCTGACTGAGTATGAACGACCTACCAGCAAGTCCTGAAGACCGTTTGTCACCACCAGGTCCAGCTCCCCTCTGGCCATCCGAAACCATCCATCAAGCTTCGCTGGTCTCCTTCGAGCCAAAAACAGTCGCTTCATTCAGCAGCAGCATGTAACCACCGTCGGCTCCTCCATCGCATACGACCGCCGTCGGCTACTTCTGTTAGTACCCTCACGTCAATGGCCAGCGGAAAAGAAATGCTTCAAATCTGCGTAATTACTTCTTGGCTCGTACCCGGTATATACAGGCGTACACACAAACCCCAAGTTTGAACCCCGTCGCGGCCCGTCCCCCGGGGCTCCCCGACCGAGACAAACAAAAACGCATCGCGAGAAACCCATTTCGTTCCATGAAAACCGGCAGCAAAAAAAGAACGAACAATGTAAAAGAGAAAGAGAAAAAACCACGAGAAAAAAACGAGGGGGACCCGTCTCGAGAGCTTTAAAGGAAAGATGCTTTTTGAACCCATTTGACTCCGTTTGAGAGCTTGTTTGTGTAGTGTGACCCGTATGACCCGCGCCGAGCCTTGTGAATCTAATCCGTCTCAATCGTTTTGTTCGACGTGACACCGGTCCAGAACCGGACGACAGAGCCGGACGACAGAGCCGGACGACCGAGCTGGACGACAGAGCTGGACGACAGAGCCGGACGAGATGTTTAGTTCCTGTATTCTAGAGTACATTCCTCCACGCGCCGGTCCTTTACATGGTGGGAATACCCTCGTATTCGGCGTAGCCCAGGGCAAGGTTCATGTTTTCTGCGCGAAATCGTTAGCCATGTCGTTCAAGCAAGTTGACCAGATTGTGGACGCTGAAGGGCAGGTGCGACCTCCAGCGCAACTTCCGGGTTTAGCCCACAAAGGGCGCCTATACAAAGGAAAGCTCCGGAAAGGGAAAGGGACAACTTACGCAGACATTGCGTTGCGGCACCCTTGAGCAGGTTATCAATGGTGGAGCAAACAACAACGCGCTTGCCGCTGCTGTGCACCGCGAAGCCACCAATCTCGACGCCGTGCTTGTTCATAATGTTCCTGACCAAGGGGGCCTCGCCGACGACCTTGACGAGCTTCTCGCCAGCGTAGCGGTCCTGGTAGATCTGGCGAATGTCACGCGAGGTGAAGGTCTTGTTCAGGGGGATGTGGATGGTGGCCTGGATGCCGCGGAACCACGAGGCAACGTGGGGGGTGAAGGCAACCTCGGTGCCGAGCTGGTTGCTGATCTCGCGCTCGTGGATGTGGTCCGTCAAGCTGTAGGGCATGAGGTTGTCCTTGAGCATGTTGATGTCGTTCTTGGGCGAGGGCTTGGTGCCGGCGCCAGAGTAACCAGAAATACCGAAGACGGAGGGGACGCCGCCGAGGTGCTCGACCAAGGGGGCAATACCGAGCTGTGCGGCGGTGGCGTAGCAGCCAGGGTTGGAGATCTTGTCGGCCTTGTAGATCTCGGATCGCTTGGTCAGCTCAGGGAGACCGTAGGTCCAGGACTTGTCGAAGCGGTAGTCGGCAGACAGGTCGACGATGACGCTGCGGTGGTCGGCGCCGCCCTTGCGAGCTTCGTTGATGGCCTCGATGTACGGCTTGCAAACGCCGTTAGGCAGGGCCATGACCCAGCAGTCGATGGCACCCTTCTTCTCGAGCTCGGTGACCTGGTCAGGGCTCAGGTTCTCGTAGGTAATCTCACGCTTGGTGTAGCCCTCGAGCTTCTTGCCGGCAAGCTCACGGGACGAGACGTGCCTCAGGTCCATGTTGGGGTGGGCGTTGATGAGCTCGATAAGGGCCTGGCCGGTGTAGCCACGGGCACCGATCAGAGCAACGCGCGAAGGCACGTCGTTGGAGGCGTTCTTCTTGCCCAGGGGAGGGTTGGGGTTGGTGGTGGTGTAGGTGGCGAAGGTGCGCTTGCCGTTGAGGCTGGCGGCGGCCGGAGCCCACGTCGGGCGGCGGGCCATGGTGGAAAAGGCGCGGGCCTGGGCGGGCTGGGCCGAGTGGTTCAGGTTCTGGGCGGAAACCTGAGCGGCGCGGCGGAGGCGGGCCTCGAGGTTGGAGTCGCCGAGCATGGCCCTACCGTGGGCGTTGAACTCCTCGGTGAGGACGCCGAGCTCCTGCAGGTTGTCGATGCCGTACCAGAAGAGCTGGTTGCCCTTGCTGGAGAAGCTGCCGTCGGCCTTGTCGAAGAACCAGGTGAGGTTCTCGTCCTCCTCGCTGACGGTCCAGACCAGCTTAGGGTGGTCCTTCTTGATGGCGTGAAACACGTTCTCGGTGACGTTGCTCAGCCAGCCCTCCTTGGTGACGGTTAGAGTCGCCAGGGTGGGGTGGGAGCGCTCGGCGTTGGGGGGCAGGACAATGGCGACACAGTTGAGAGGCTCGTCAAAGTAGGCCTTGAAGGGAGTGCTCTTGAGGAAGTCGATGTAGCGGTCGACGGTGGCCTCGGCGTCCATGCCCTCTCGGTCGCGGATGAGGGTCTGCTTGAGCTTCTCGAGGTCGGGGAAGGCGGAGATGCTGTCGGCGAAGGTGATCTTGTCGCCGCGGCGGATGAGGGTGCCGGCACCGGAGTCGGTGAACAGCTCCTTCTGGAGGTCGCTGGGGTGGATGATGGCGACGCTGGAGGTCCTGGGGAGGGTCTCGAGCAGCTCCTTGATCTCCTTGATCTTGAGGCGCGTTCCGTAGCGGCACCAAGACTGGGACATGAGGTGGTCGTACTCCTCGTCGAGGTTGATGTGGGAAATCTTGTCGCCGGTCTCGCCGTTGAACAGACCGCCCTTCTCGGAGAGGTAGACGATCTTGAGGGGCTCGAGGGCGCGGGCCAGCTCTGCCGCGGCGACGTCGGCGTTGACGTTAAGGATCTGACCCTCGGCGGTTTCGGCCATGGAGGTCAGGATAGGAACGTAGCCCTGCTGGATGGCGAGCTCGACGGGAGCCTTGTCGACGCTGGTAATCTTACCGACCAGGTTCCACTTCTCCTTGTCGAGGTAGTCGGCGGTGAGGACGGTGGTCAGAGGGCGTGTGCGGACCCCGAGGCTCTCGAGCTTCTCGACCAGCTTCATGTTCTCCTGGAGAAACAGCTTGCGGGCAACGGTCAGGGTCTTGGGGTCGGTGACGCGAATGCCCTCCTCGAACTCGGGCTCGACACCAGCCTCCTGGAGGAGGCGGTTCAGCTGAGGGCCGGCACCGTGGACGATGACGGGGTACAGGCCGACCTCGTAGAGGAAGGCAATGTTCTCGCAGAGGTCATCGAGGTAGTCGGTGAGGATGGCACCGCCGACCTTGATGACGGCGAACTTCTGGGAGGAGACAGAGGTGAAGTAGGACAGGTACTGCTGGCCCTCGCGGCGGCTTCCGATCTGGCTCAGAGTACGAATTATGATGGCTCGAGTGCGATCGCGGTTCGCCTGCTCGGACTGCGAGCTGGTAGAGGAAAGGGCGCGGGCGCGGATGTCGTTGAGGCGCTGGAAGGGGTTCGCACGGCCAACGGCGCCGGCGCCGGCCGGACGATGACGGACGACGCGGGGAACGACTCGACGGGCACCGGCCCGGAAGACGGCAGAGGAGGTCGCGGGGATCATGGTGGTCAGCTTTGCGAAATAACGGTTAGCCGTGCTCGAGCAGATGTACGAGGGACAGCAAGCTCCTACGTTCGTCGTCAGACTTCAATCTCTCGCGCTTGTTCTAGTGGTGCGCTCTCTTGCTCCAATTGGCAGCACCAACGGAGGACTAGAATACTCAATTGGCGGCCCTCAATGGGAGAAAAAGACGCAAGGGAGGAGTGGAGAGGGTCAAAAGGAAAGAAGGACCGTAAATCGTGGAAGCGCGAGGGCGGAGGGGGGAGGAAGTTGAAGTAACGGGCAGCGAGGCTTTTTACTTTTTGAGGCCTGCGAGACTATGACTGGACGTGGGCGGGCACCGGTCCTAGTCACATCTGCGCACTCTCAGATGCAGTGGAGGTGTGGAGGAGGGGCAGGGGGGGCTCCGAGCACCAGAGACAAGTCACAGACGCAAGAGGGCGGGCATACAGAGTACCTACATAGTATTACTAGGTAGTAGTAACAGCTACAAATTACACGGGTACGATACACAGGCACAGGTAAGGTACACTGCAGCTAAAGGTGAAAAAATTCGTTGACCGAAACCGCTCGCACAGGTCCGCGCCCAGCAGCAGCACCTAAACAGGGCTCCTGCAGCGGGCGCGGCATGTACCGTCGCTCTGCGGGTGGAGGTCGCGCACTGTGGCAATCGCATCGGCACCGGTACTGCCGCTGCCATCGGAGGAGGGGAAGGTACATACCCTACCTAATACCTACACTGGTGACTGCAGTGTGTAGGGCCACCGTTGCTGCAGCGTTGTGTGGGCTGCGGGCACCAGGGCGGGCCAATTGCGTGGGCCCTCGGTTATTGATCGGATCTGATAAGGAATAGTCCGGTACGTATCATCACCATGTCCTATTACTAGGTAGGCGCGGGACGCTGAAGATGCGGCAGTTGCCCTGGTAAGATTTAGATTCCCTGGAAAATTTTCAATTTGCCTAGTGGGGAAGGAGGAAAGAACCGTTGAGGCAGCCGAGGCAGCAAGAAGGTGCAACCCCCATTCTGGTAAGGACGATGACGGACGACGACGACGACGACGACGACGACGACGACGACGACGACGACGACGACGACGACGACGACGACGGACAATACCAACAAGGACGGACGACACCAACAAGGACGATGGGAGATACTTCCTAACCTAGAGCATCTACCTACTCCTTACATGGGTAGATCACGTACTCAACAGACGAGGCGCCATAAAATCTACAAATCTGCAATTACCTAGGTAGCTTTGCTGAGCCGGCACCGTGGACGATGACAGGGTACATGCCGACATCGTAAAGGAACTCGTACACAGCTTAGCTCATAGGCTCCGATATCATCTGGGGCACAAAACCTCGAGCCTTTTGTCGATTGAAACGTTATTCTTAGCCCAGGCCGTTCTGGGCACATTAATGCTTCAGGATTTGAGTTGCACCTTTTTCATCGCTACCGTTCGATCACGACCCAATACCAAAGCGCGTTGGTGAAGAAGAAGTAGAGGGACTCGCAGAGGAAGGCAATGTTCTCGCACAGGTCGTCAGGTAGTCAGTGGGGATGGAACCCCCAACCTTGGCTCATGTCAGGGCTCGGCGATGGCCAGGGCCGGGCCGGGATTTGGTCGGCGTTGGACGGGTCTGGTCCGGATCCAAGGATGAGGTCAAATGGCCTGTCTACTCTTTTATGTTGGCATGCTGGGTCTGGCTATGTCCTCGACACTACCGACGGTAGCGGCCAAAACGCGTATAACTCAGCTCTAGCCACATGACTATGTATCAGTATCTAGGTACTGTTCTACACACATGGGGAAAAGTCATCAAGACCGGTGGTGCCATCCTCACTGACTACCTGGACGACCTCTGCGGGAACATCGCCTTCCTTTACGAGGTTGGCCTCTACCCTGTCATTGTCCACGGTGTCGGTTCAGTAAAGCTAAGACTGAAAACCTTGCGGTTGACTTATACAATGTCAGTGAGGTGGGTTGGGGTTAAGAAGTTGGACAATCTGCTTGGCCGGCTTCTCTTCTAAGCGACGCGATTTCGTCAACGTTGGTGTCAGAGAAAAATCTCTACTTTGATGAGTCGTTCCAGTGTGCATAATAAGTATTAGACACTGAGACAAAGTCATGTGGCTGCAAGTGAGTACCTAGGTCGGAATACGCGTTTGGGTTCTCCATGGTGAATAGTGTTGAGGAAGGGGGGGGGGGGGATAGCATCAGTCAGGCCCGCCCATTATAGAGTACGGCAATCGAATTTAAGAACCCTGCCAAATCTACCAGGACCGCTACGCGGACGAGAAACTCGTCAAGGTCGTCGGCGAACTCCTCTGATCAGGAAACTCCATGAACAAGCACGGCTAAAAAAAAGAGGTCAGGCATATATACTGGGGATTAGAGCCCGGTGACATCGGGACTAATTCACTCGCGCACAAAGGAGTCGACCATCATCATCGACAGAACGAATGACTCGATGCGACGATTCGCGGCGTGGAACCCGGCTCGCGATATACCCATCGTTTTGGTATACATATGGTCCAGACCCGGCATGCAATAAAAGAGTGGGCAAAACATCACCCTCCCCCTCGGATCCGGACCAGACCAGTCCGACGCCGACCCAATCCCGGCCCGGCCCTGCCCATCGCCGAGCCCTGCCCGCCGGCCGCCGGTAAAGCCAGCGTCCACGCCGCTCGCCACCAACGAGCCGCTCGGCGAAAAAGCCCATGGCGCCGACGGGGACGTCTCTCCACCTACCTAGGTAGGTACCAAGTCTACCGGGTTGCCTGGCCGTCGTCCCCGTGGGAATCTTCACGTTCGACGGGATGCGACTGTATTGGTCCACCAGCCGGCACACGTCGTTCCACGAACCCCGTTCGATAAGTGCGACCCTTACCCTCGGGAACCTGAAGCCGATGTGCACTCCTCCGAACCCAGAGCGATCTGTACTTCCCTTGTACTGGGACCAGCGACGTAATCGAATCAAGACACCGATGGGCATTGATATTCATGAAGCAGGTCATCGGAGGCCGAGTGCACCGCGGACATGACCAGACATCAGGGACAACCTGGGACACTAGACGAACAAAGCCGTTCAAATGCCGTAGAAGGCCATGCGTACAGTCAGGGCCAGTGAGAATTCAATTACGCAAACGCCTGCCATCCCTCATACATACATGCGGTCGATCCGCAGCCCTGGGCCGACGCGGCCGGCGGCATCGGAGGGAGCTCCGTCGCGTCGCCGGCCGACAGTCCCTCGCGTGCGGACCATCGAAGTGAATCCGAGTCCGCTTCGAACAACCGTCCTATGCCCCCAAGTCATTATCCCATAGAGACGGCTCTGTGTGCCGCATCTTCCACTGTCTCACGCGGTTGCTCGAAGCCTGCGAGATTTCTGACAATTCATTCCATATCATGAGGACGGACCATGAACCATGAAACCCAGGGGGTCGTGTCATGCAAAAATTGTGATATCTAGTTCTTGCGGGTAGCAACGACTGGCCGGGTAAGTTAGCGGGTTGCGACGACTACAACCACGTTCGAGATTAGAGCCGGACATTTGACAATACAAGAGGCGATCCCAAGGAAAAGCGCTCTGGTAGAAGAGAGAGGGGGACGTACCGGCTGGAATGACGATGATGAGAATGAGGATGATGATGCCGGCAATCAGGCACATGCGCATCTTGACGTCCTTCCACCACATCTGCTTGCGGACGCGGTTGGCGCCCCGGCGGAAGCCCTGGGCCGAGACGGCCAGGTTGTCGGTCTTGTCTTGCAGAGCATCCAGACGCTCGCCTCGTTGGGAGACCTTGTTGATGTTCTCGCGCATCACGCCGACGGTGTCGTCGATTTGCTATAAATAGAAACGTCAGCACAAGACTCTGGTGACACGGTTGCGAGCACGCAGTAAGCGAAACCATTTGCCCCTGATTGCGACGCCGACGACGAAGGAACACGGGCGTCCGGATTTTGAGCCTTTGAGCGATGAATGATGCCGTAGCTGGATTCCGCCAGCGGCGACGCAATTGATGGTTTGCTCGTATTGTTCGGGTTTGTTGACAGTGCCGTCGTAGGCATTCTCGCGAGCTCGGACGTCTCAGCGGCGACCGGGGTCGCTGCATTTTTCAATCCCCTTCCATCGCGACGAGACGACAGGAACGTGCGACAACGGCTACACGAGTCGAACGCAGGCGTCGTCGTTGTTTGACAGGTCGTGGTAAACAGTCGTTGTCATGATCCAATCAGGCGTCATCGGCGACAGTTTGGAGTCGGGCGGGTAGTTCGGTCGGGTCGTCGTCATCAGGCGTCGGACAATCCGGGGCAACACCGGCCCTCGAATGGGGGAAGAGCGATCTCGCGAAACGAAGAAAAAAAGCATCGCGACTTACCGCTTGCAAAGCCTGCGTCCTCGCATTGCCGCCAGCTCCTCCTTGCTGTTGCGGCGCGGCGCCCTGGCCGCTGGGGATGTAAGGGTCGTAGGGGGCGTCTTCGGGCATTGTCGCTGTGGTGACGGAAGAGGTGATGATGGGAGCGAAGCTGGGCGCTGCTGGCGGAGCACGAAGCTACGGGCGGGCGGGTGAAATAGGTCTTGTTTGGTTTTTGTACGCTTCGGACGAGCGAGATGCGAACGTGACTTCGATGATGGGTGAAGCTCGAGGCTGATGGAGGTCGGTAAGCGGTTTGTTGGAGGAAGTGTGGTTGGAAAAAAAGAGGAGAAAGGTGTAGGTAAGGTGGTTGGAGGGCGCGGGTGGTCGATGAGGTGGTTAAGTTCGGGCAGGTGATGAGACGCCAACGCAAAGAGGCGAGAGCCTGGCCGAAACAAGGTGTCCGTCTGAGGATTTGGGGGGGCCCTGATCCTGATGGGGGGGGGGATGCGCAGCACCCTCCGCGCTGGGCAGCGCTGGGAAGGGAAGCTGCTGGCAGGACACTCCTAGCCGGGACCACTAATTTTAGTTGTGCTGGGAACGACCCAGCCACTGGAACAAGCCAGCACCAGACCTCTTATGGGTACGGGCACCGCCTAGGAGAAACAGAAGGAAACTGCGATGGCTACGCAGCGCCAGCGTCAGCAATGACAAGGAAGAGAAAGAGAAGAAGCGCCCAGAGACTCCAAGCACAGGGAACCTAGGGGGAGCGAGCACGGCCACAGAAGGTGACTGGGGTGAAAGACGCTGGAGCGACACCTGAGGACCAATCAATCGCGGCGTTTCGAGGAAATCAGCGACGGACCTGCTACCCAAGAGATACGTACCTTCTCAGGTGCCTGGGGAACCTGGCAAAAAGTGGGAAAACACGCACTCGTGTCAATGAACGCAGTGGCTCAGGTCGTTCACTGGCGCTTTAACTCAAAACTCTGCCGTATTTTTCCATTCGGGTACCGGAATACCTTGGACAACACGAGGCAGGTAGGCATGCAGGGAGTACTTGCAACGGCTCGTCCATAAACATGACAAAGGTGTCGGATGGGTTGTTCCTTGGGCCAAGAGAATCTAGAAGTGTCGCCGAGTCGACACTGCCTTTTCCACTCGTTGCTCTGCTGCGATGGACCGCTGTTGGGGGGTCGTGTTCGCTGTCCGTTCCAGGGGACCATTTCCATGGTTACCGTGCAGTTCCCTGTCCTGCTGACAACGACCCTGCTCGCCGGGCCTGTGGCTTCCTGCCTTCCATTGCCTTCGTCGCCTGTTTTCCGAGAGTCGGCTGTCCCTCCCCCGCCCGTCGTCGGTCGTCGTATGGAATACGCCTCTCGAGTACGTAGGTGTTCGTACGTACTCTGCTGGGCGGAGGGCTGGGCTGGGCCAGCCGGTCACCTCTCACTATCGAAGAAAACCGACGGAAGGCGGCGGCCATTTTACCCAGCCAATGCCAGTGATGTAATCGGAGGCGGTGCTGCACGTCGTCATTGGCAATTGCCTCCCATTGCATTGGACCCCGACGGCACGGGGACTGCGCCGGAGACTTGGCATCGTCCCGTCGTCCATGTCCTGACTCTCTGCTCGCACCATGACACGTGAAGCCTCTTCACGTGATGCGTCGGTCCGAGCAGCGCAATCTTAGTCATTGCTTCCCGAAGTTTGGCCGTCGGGTCCTGCTGTTGGTGGAGACTCACGTGCAGTGTACGTACCGGCTCGTCGTCACGTGTGGCTGAGCAAGAGCCCGGCCCGGCCTCAGCATCCTGTGGCGCAGCATTCTGGCTTTTCCCGCCCTGGCTGTTGGGTCCCGTGCCTCCCGCAATCAAGTCTGTTAATCAGCATGCCCTCGATGGTGTCGACAAGAAGAGCCTCCTCGGGATATTTGCCTGATCAACAGACTACCGTCGGCTAGCAATCGACGAACATATGAATTCTTCTCCTCTTCAGACTCTCGCCCTCCGCGACAGGAGACCCAGTCACAGAACCGCTGCGAAAATGGACAGCAATGACGGGCCTAGCTCGTTGAATGCGACTTACAACATCTTTCGCGCATGTCAATAAGACGCTCCAAAGTCTCCCTACGATCTGCATCAGGGGTTCGTTCTTCGACTGTCTAGTCAACACTGGGAGATGGCAACTCCACGGATGTCCCCCGCCCGCCCTTGATGAAGCATTTCGCAGACGCCTAGCGGCTCTGCAACACCGTCCGACTGTTGCAACTCTGTTTCATCGCTGCCATTCAATCCCCGCCCGACGATGGGGGGAACGGCACCTTTTGTCCGTTTGCAGACGTCCTCGTCGTCGATCACGCCAATCGCCAATTCCGACTCTTGCGTTCGAGTCACGTTGAGGAATGGATTCTTGAGGAGCCAGCCGGGAACGACCTGCGCCGCTGACGGGACAAGCAATGTCGAGATATGAAGCTCATGCCAGAGGGCCAGCGCAGCGGCAAAGCGGCCTCGTATGGGCACAGCTGGCTGGTATGCTGTTGCCTGGGGGAGCCGGCCAACTGGCCAAGGTGCATTGCTCAACAAGATGCTTATTCGAGATTAGCATGGCGGCTCCCCTCTTCCCCTTGCACCCGCCGCCATGCGAAGCCTTACTCAGGACCACGCCCACGAGACCCAGGAAGCTTGTCCGTTCGTTGGTTCGTTTCTCCTGCGCCCTCCCTCCATTGCAGGAGCCTGTGTGCGCTGAGGAATGGAGCGGCGAAAGTGGTTCGGGCCTGATCGTCCGCCGAGTCGAGTTTACTCCCCCCTCCATGGCGAGCGCTAAGCTTTACGAGCTGAAGACGGCTGGGAACAGGCGATGCCGATGCGCCGGGCATCGGCCGAGTAGTGCACTAAGCAATGTAGTGTGTTTCGACGTTTCCTCTGGGGAATCGCCTTGATTCGCACGGACTGCAACGCCGAGGCTGGGGGATCAGAGATGATGGAGAGTTTCTCGGCAGAGAGTTGGCCATGACCAACTTGCCATGTCCCGCAATAGCATGCCGTACCTCAACGGCGACGGTCAAGCACGCAGTTGCACGCAGTGTTGTTACATGGTGGTCTTGGTCTGCGCCTACAATTGGATTCCCGCCCTCGAGTCCGGCACCACCGGCAACATGGGGCCTGTCCAACTGTCGCTGGCTGCTGGGGACCCCAGGAGGTCGCTGATCACCGACGTCAACCAGCCCATTTTTTATTCAAGTTGGAATGGATTCCAGGCGGCTTCCACCGCTTCGACCACACGACGCACGAAGTCGCAGCGCAAGGACCGAGAGCTCCCGATGGCACCGAACCTGTTCAGCTCGTGGTCCAGCACGAGACTCGGCAGCGGGAAATAGCAGACGGCAAAAAAGCCACGGATTCGACAATTAGAGATGAACCCCTGGCCTGTCCGACCCGACGACGACAGCTGGCCAGGTGTGCCGTGTACGCGGGAAGTGCTTGAGTTCCTCGATAAATAGTGTTTCCTGCGACGAACCTACACGGAAAGCTGCGCTGCTAGCCTGCTCTACGCGGGTACTTTGGTGAACAGGAAACAGCCCCGAAAACGTCACCACAACACCTCACGTTGTGCAGACTGGGGCATGACTGGGGTATGCCAGCGACTCGTCAGCAGGGGACAGCACCAAGCTCATGGGATGACAAGGGGGGGCCAATGGTTCGGACTGCAGCTGGACGTGAATATTATTGGGTTGGGTTGGTTGTTGGACGAGGGGGAATACATGCTGTGTGCACCTAGGACGAAATGGTGCACCAACAACATGCACACGCCGAACAAGCTTAGCTGCCATGCCAGCGCTAGAAGGAGAAGCAAGGAAGAAGGCAAAAGGCCAAAGCCAAAGCTCAAGCCAAAGCACCAGGGGCGGACGGGGAAAAACAGATGGGCATATCCATCACCAACTAACAGTAAGACACTTTCCAAGTGTCGAGCATCCAACTGGTTGCGCGCTCCTCCTGGCTGATTTCCCACCCCCAAACCCAAGTCTTACCAGTCCCGAAAAAAATGTCCATGTTTCTCTCTAGCTCTGTCTCTGGCCTATTTGTTTTCCATCCCGTTTCAGTCCATTCAGCTCAGTAACGAAGGCAAATCTCGTCTTGTAAAATGTAGCTCGCTTCGCTTGTTGTCTGTCTCCATACCTAGGGTCCTCATTTCGTTCGTATTGCTTGCTCCCGGGGGTAGATACCAAAGGGCTATTAGTGAGTGGACTTCCGCCCCTCTCGTCGCCCTTGCTCGGTCGGTCTGGTCCTTTGGTCTGTTGACTGGCCTCGTTCGTTTTCCCCGTCGTCTCTTTTTCTCCTGTCTGCTCCTGACCAGCAGAAGCTCGTATTTACTTTTGGGTGTTCGGCCTCTGGTGCACTTTCTCTGTCTGCACCACACCACACCATACCCGTATCTCTCTCGTTCTCTCTCGCTCTTTCTCTAGGTCTATCCCGATTCCTCGGGTGCAAGCAACGTGTGGGAGGCGAGACCGCAACTCCACCGTCATCACCATTACGGTATTGCCAACGGAGTAGGTAGTAATACCTCCTCAACTACCTACCTATACTACACCGCACCCTCCCAACCTCTTACCCTCTTCCATCCGCTTGTTCGTTGCTGCTTCTCTCCGAAGACCAAGGCAAGGTGCCACTGCTTTTCTGGGGGGCGTCCTACCTGCATCCATCTGCATGTACATGCACGTATTGTGCGGTGCATCCACATCCTGACGAAGCACCCTCGCACCCTCGCCATCATCCTCACCATCACCCTGTCCCCCCTCGCCTGCCTTGCTGCGTTCGTTCATTACCTCACGAACGTGGCTCGACTCCCGTCCCCGTGCACGCCCTGCCCGGACCGGCCTACGCTAAGGGATTTCTTGCCTGATGCCATCGTTGGTTCTCTCCTAATTTCAACCTTGAGGAACCCACCCGTCCTTTTTTGCATTTAGACGACGTCTGCCCCGGATTTTGGATCTACCTCTAGACTCCTGTCTTTTATGCGGTCCGTCCCTCAGACCTAGGACCCCTCACACACACTCGCTCCTCCAACCTCTCCCACCATGGCGGCACTGCGGGGCGCCTCATCATGGTCTGTAAGCCGGCTGTTGTCGGCGCTGCTGCTGCTGTCCACCCAGCTGACTTCAGCTTACGACCTGAAGACGGATGATCATGGTAAGTCCTGCCGTCGTTCTCGTTCGGCCCTTGGATCCTGGCGCGGCTTGGCTTACACGTGCTTCTGCAGACAACGTCAAGTCCATCGCGAGAAAAATGACCGAGGACCTCATGGCCTTCTACGATGGAGACAAGCCGGGCAAGACGCCCGGCCTCCTCCCCGACCCATACTACTGCAAGTACATCCCGCTGTCCGACATTGCCCCTTGGCTAATGCCGTTCCAGGGTGGGAGGCTGGCGCTCTCATGGGCACCATGATCGACTACTGGTACTACACGGGCGACGACACCTGGAACAAGGTCGTCACGCAGGGTCTCCTCCACCAGGTCGGAAAATTCAACGACTACATGCCAGAGAACCAGACGAGAACCGAAGGTAACGACGACCAGGGCTTCTGGGGACTCGCCGTCATGTCCGCCGCCGAGTTCAAGTTTCCCGACCCCCCGCCCGACCAGCCTCAGTGGCTTGCCCTCGCCCAGGCCGTCTTTAACACCCAGGCGGCTCGATGGGACCCGGAGCATTGCGAGGGAGGACTCAGGTGGCAGATTTTCCAGTGGAATAACGGATACGACTACAAGAACACAATCTCGCAGGCCTGCTTCTTCGCTCTGGCCGGTCGCCTCGCCCTCTACACCGGCAACAGCTCGTACGCGGAATGGGCAGACAGGACGTGGGACTGGATGGTGGGCGTCAAGTTCATCTCGGACGACTACTACGTTTACGACGGCGGCCACATTCAGTACAACTGCACAAACATCGTGCCCTACCAATGGACCTACAACGCCGGCGGCATGATCCTGGGAGCCGCCGCCATGTACAACTACACCGGCAATCAGGTTTGGAAGAACCGACTGGACGGGCTGGTGCAAGCAGCAGACGTCTTCTTCGTCGGCCCGGAGAAAAACATCATGCAAGAAGTCGCCTGCGAGACTGTCGAGCTGTGCAACCTCGACCAGCAATCCTTCAAGGCATACCTCAGTCGCTGGCTCGCCGCCATCACCAAGTGGGCGCCGCATCTGACGGACCGGATCATGGACAAGATTCGCCCCTCGTCCGTCGCGGCTGCATCGCAATGCAAGGGCGGTGCCAACGGACGAATGTGCGGCCTCAAGTGGACGGAAAACGGAACCTGGGACGGCATGCAAGGCGTCGGGCAACAGATGGCAGCCCTCGAGATCACGCTTGGAAACCTCGTCGTAAACTCCCGCGAGCCAGTTACTGCCGAGGGTGGCGGTACGTCAGTCGGCGACCCTGGAGCTGGAGGCAACGACATCGGCCGCACCATCCCGGCGGTCGCCGACCTTCCGCCGCTGGGACCGGGCGAGACGGCCGGGGCGGCGATTCTCACATTCCTCGTCCTCGGCTTCCTGATTACCGGTATCATTTGGATGTTCATGGACGAGACTTCGAAAAAGCCGCTTCAGGAGCGGTTCTTCGACTTCAGATCTGCCCTGCTCGGCGGCGGCGCGATCGCGGCCCTGGCCACGAGACGGAAGAAGAACGACATGAACGAAAAGGGCAAGGGCGTCGAGCACGATGCTTCGAGTGATGGAGCGAGCTCGCCCGGCCGCGGCGTCCTGTCGCCGATGCCGGTGGCCAGCCCAGCTTTTGCCAACGAGAAGGGAGCGGTGGAACGGGGCAGCGTCATGTCTACGATGACCGGGACCACGGTCATGTCAGGGGTTCCAATGGTTCGGGAGAAGAGACTGAGCAGGAAGAACAGGAACCCCGCGCTGCGGAACAGCGTGGCATCGCAGCAGTCGGCTCGGATCGAGTAGGCTCGCGCACGGTGCTGTGGCGCCCCTCCAGAGCCGGAGGATCAGGCGGTGGCGTATTGATACTATTTTTTCCCCTCATGGCGTTTGGTCTCGGACGGGCCCGGATGGCCCAGGGGTTTTCTGGAAGAACATACTTGGATGTTACATATGCATTGGGTTGGGGCATCATCTTTCCGTCCTGGGGGAGGGACCAAACTGAACAGTCATTGTCAACCGATACGACAGGACCAGCTCGCGAGCCGAGGCTGATGGCAGAAAAGCTCATGACTTATGATGAATCGTATATAGATAGATGGTGCCAGGTATAATGAAGCGGCCCAGGTCGCATTGCTCTCATGTGATGGCCCCGAGTGGAATAACCGTGTTCTTCGCGGAAGGCTTGATAGAGTTGAGAATGGCTTGAACAGAACCGCCACGGCCACAGTTTCAAGCCATCGAATGCGGTGGGCGACCTTAACTGATGTCACTGGCAGCCACTCAACGCAGGAAGAAAAGCTCAACCCACCCGCGTGGTTCAACAAACCAGGCCAAAGTCAAGCAGCAGGGGCAAACTCAACCTGCGCGTCTCGGTTGAGCGCCCCGGGGAGGTCCTGTTTCCGGCAGTGCGGTTGGGAGGGCACATATATCCAGAGCACGGCGGCCGCTCGGAGAAAGAAGCGTCGGGAAGGATCCCGGCCGTGGATCGCGGCCTTGGCAAGTGTGGAGACCGGCGGGAAGGAACACGCCCGGGTCCGGGTCCGGTGGGTGGATGCGGACCTCTACCCAGGGAAATACCCCCCGTAGTCCGGCGGGTTTCGGGGGAGAAACTCGTCATCGGCGCCGATGGTTTCTTTTGCGCTCCGCTCCGAGCTTGGCTTTGACTTCTTCTCTTTCTAAGATGTGTACTAGGATGGTCCCAGACACGCCGGGGTCTATCCCGACGGAGCTGTCCGGGAGCTAGGTAGGGATTCATGAGAGGACGAGGTGTTGACTTACACGCACACATAGTTGCCCAGGCCTTCCCCCAGCTCCTGCTATAATAGAGTTTGTTCCTTTTCGGGAGTCCAAGCCGAGGGAATAACTTGCTTCCCCAATTGACTTTCCAACAAGAAAGAAAGCAAAGAACGACGATGGGTGGTGGACATCTGCCCCCTGCTATTTACTCCCATACAGGAATGAGGACGGCCGTCATCTACCCAAAGGCATCAAGGTTGGAGCATATCACGTCGAAGAGACGACTCGTCCAACACGACCACGGCCTGAGCATTCGCGTCCGTCCGTCCGTCCGTCCGGCCGGGCGTGGAACAAGGACACCACCCCCGGAGCCGGAGCGCCAAGCACCCGCCGGACACCGAGCAGTCTCCGCGAACCTCGCGGCCAAGAACGTCACGACTCGCGAGATGTTATCCCAAACGGACCAACGCGGTAAACAACTCCCGCACGACTGTACAGACAAGCTTGGTTAAAGTTCCTGCTCGATGTCACCTCTTCTCTACAGACTTGACAAGGCGCAGCTGTTCTTGGCTTCACGTAGTCATCCCGTTAGACTTTCCACGTAAGCCGGGCTACTCGACATGAGATGACGAACCTGTATCCCACTCCCCCAGGAGCATCCCAGCCGCGTACACCACCCATCCCCCCTCTCATTCGTCCCTACGTCTGTATAGTCCGACGCACCGCCCCGCGAATCGTTAAAGCTCTCGACGTTAGAGTTACCGCCTAGCGTCTTATTTCCTTGATATTCCCTGGAATCCGGTGTGTTACACCACATCCATCACATCCATCACATGCCAGACATCCCAGAGATGTGCAAGCGCAATACGAGAGAGAGAACGAGTGGGAGAAACCCGCGCGGAGCACTCCGATGGACATCTCATCAGCGAAAAGCCTCCACGAGCTGAATACTCCCAATCTTGATGCCCTCGCGCGAAGGCGCAGCAATAAACGCGGCGCCGGCCTGAATATTCAGCCCCGCTAGCGTCCGTTTACAACCTAGCGGGCATTCTCCGTCCCCAGACAGCAGCGTAACCATCCCCGGATAACCACACATCACAAAGACTCGTCCCGGGTGGTTGGAAAAGCCCAGATGCTGAACGATCTGGGCTGGCTGGTTGGCAGGCTCGGACTAGCAGACCGCACCACGCCCCCGTCCGGCGTCATCCCCCAACGCCAGTCTGGTTCGTCACAAGAAAAAGGCATTTCCCGTAATGCGCCAGCTGGTTAGAAGCGGTATGGAGAAACCATGCTATATGCGATGCATTACAGGTTGGAGCGGGGTGGAGGGGGGGGGGGGCGTCATGTTGCATGTCGGCCCCCTCACTCTGGAGAAACGCCCATCGATCGGCCACCTGACCCATGTCCCCTCGACCTGTCAACCAGGAAAGTATGTATCATATCTGGGCCCTCTACCGAACCGAGGTCTTCACTGCTCGTAATTCTCGTACTTTTTCTGACGTTACCGACTCCGAGGTAGGGTTCTTGATGAGAATTTAAATTAGTTTCCTGGAGATAGTCTATCCGTTAGGCTTTCTCGTCTGATAATCCCCGGCTCTTCATCGGAAACCCCGGACGCCAGAGCGTTTGGGAACGTCGGCGCAAACGCCTCCCTGCGACTTCATCTCTTCTTCGCAGTCTGCTGAGGGGTAATCCGTGAGGAATAAATAGGAGGCCCGCATCTCTTCTTACCTCCAGGCTGACACCGTCGACGGTATCACAAGAACGAAGCCCGCGAAAGCAAACATGGCCCGAGAGCACCTCTACCTGGCCTCCTCGGCGGTCCTGGGGACGTACGTCTTCTGGACGGCCATGGAGACCTACCTCGCCCTGAGCCACAAGCCTCACTTCTCGCCCAACCACGCCCTGGCGAGCCGCCTGCTCGCGGGGCTCCTCGTCCTCCCGGCCCTCGTCCTCTACCGCAAGGCCGACTACCTCTTCAAGATGAAGGCCCGCGGCTGCAGGCAGGCGCCCACGTACCCGCACAAGGACCCGATCCTGGGCAGCGACTGGGTACGCGCCTCGCTGGCCAAGCAGGCGCACCACGGCCTGCTCCCGTGGTGGCAGGGCCTGTTCGCGACGCTGGGCAACACCTTCTGGGTCAAGACGCCGTCGAACTGGGTGGTCATGACCATCGAGCCCGAGAACCTCAAGGCGATCCTCGCGTCGTCGTTCAACGACTGGGCCATCATCGGCCCTCGCCAGGACGCCACCGTCCCCATCCTGGGCAAGGATGCCATCTTCGTGGCCAACGGGCAGCCCTGGCATGACGCGAGGGCGCTGATGCGCCCGATGTTCGTGAGGAACGAGATTGCGGACCTGGGCTGCTTTGAGAGACACACCGGGAACGTCATCTCGAGGATCCCCAAGGACGGGCAGACCGTGGACTTGCAGGCGTTGTTGTACATGATGACCATGGACTCGGCAACGGACTTTATGTAAGACTTCGTCTTTCCGCAAGATGTCTTGTGCGTGTGCTGATAGAGACAGGTTCGGGCACTCAACCAACATGCTCACAACACCCTCGCCCGAGGCATCCGAGTTCACAGCTACGTTCGAGTACGTTCTCACTCGTTCGGCAATTCGCTCGCGCCTGGGCCTGGCCACGTTCCTGGACCGCGACAAGAAGTTTAACGAGGGCCTCAAGACGGTCCATCGCTTCTGTGACAACTACATCACCCGTGTAAAGGCGGAAGAGAAGGACCCGGAGCGCGCGTACGTGTTCCTCTACGACATGATGGGCAAGGGGTCTACTCCGGAGTACATCCGTGCGCAGCTGCTCTCCATGATCCTTGCGGGCCGCGACACGACTGCCTCTACCCTCTCTGCGCTGTTCTGGATCCTGGCTCGGAGGCCTGACGTGGTGAAGCGCCTACGGGGTGAGATTGAAGAGCTTGGCGGGAGACAGCCCACGTGGGAGGAGATGAAGGACATGAAGTACCTGAACTTGGTGCTCAAGGAGAGTAAGTGACGGTGTCGCCATGCATCGGTCTAGATCGAGAACAAGCTGCTGACGACGCGCGCACAGTCTTGCGGCTGTACCCGACCGTTGCGACCATGTCGCGGGGTGCTGCGAGGGATTGTACCCTCCCTCTGGGTGGTGGACCAGACGGAAAGTCACCCGTCTTCGTTCCGAAGGGAACAATGGTGCGATGGTCCGTCTTCTGCATGCAGCGAAGAAAGGACATCTACGGAGAGGACGCCGACGAGTTCCGGCCCGAGCGATGGGAGGATCGTCGTCCAGGGTACGTGGTCTACCCCCTTTGCCGAGTGCCTCCCGTTGATCTGCGCATACTTTGATCCTGAGGTTACTGACTGACGTTCGTTGCAGGTGGGAGTACTTGCCCTTCTCGGGCGGGCCGAGAATATGCATCGGACAGCAGTTTGCGCTGACGCAAATGAGTTACTTTGTGGTGAGGATCTTCCAGACCTTCAAGTCGATCGAGCCAAGGGACGAGCGGCCCATGGAGCAAACCGTGGGAATCACAACCAAACTTCCGCACGACGTGCTCGTCAGTTTCACCCCGGCATGAAGTTGCGGCGCGGATTGGATTAGATGAGTTCTTGAGTCTTGTATGGTTATGATCTGGCCGAATTTGAACAGTAGATGGCACCAAATTGACGCAATGACATGTTGGCATCGGCTCTCTGCTTTCTCTTCGGGCATGCCGTTGTGGGCTGAAAACCTGGGGACGAGCTATGTAAGTGAGTGCAGTCGCAGCTGGACCTCATCGATCATGTCGTGTTGGGTGGCTGCTTGGCCTCCCCGCGTGCGAGGCTTGCAGAACCAAGAACCTCGAAGGCGCCGCGTAACACGCCGGCGTGCAGGTTGCATATGTGCGTCCCATCTCGGCATGCAGCCGGCGATGTGATGCAGCACGACCCCAGACAGCTCGCGTATGGTTGGCCGGTGACATGCGGGATCGTATGCTCATCTCATGGATCGGATCCGGGTAGCACCGTCCCATATCGATGTCTTCTTCGGGGATGATAAAAGGCTCGCTTCGAGAGTCCCAGCCCAATGTCTAACGCTTGTCAAGGCTGCATTGAATCGATGCCATGTTTCAGTCAGCCGTAGAAGATGCCAGGGTCTGAAGCGAAAGTGAAGCTGGCAGCAGGTCGTCGAAGATACAGATACACGCCACTTTCTGACGGGTGACTAGGCGTTACGTCGGACGCGGACGGGGAACGACTGGCTCGTGCAAGGCTGAGGGCCATTGTGTGCCATTGCGCGACGAGCATCGACCATAGGAGATGGATAGACGGATGAGGGTTTCGGGGGAGAGTCGGAGTCGACCTGGCGGTGATACTGCGACTGCGATGCACGTAGCCGGTTCAGTGTGGTAGTGTCGAGATTCTTCAGAGCTGCGATGCCCAACGGAAGAAGAAGAAGGTGAGTAGGAGTTGGTTGTTTGATGATGGATGAATGAGGTAAGCATCTCCTTCCCTACTTACCTTCCCAAATTATCTGCCTTGGATACCTGGGTACCTACGTGCGTAGTAGGTAGGCACGAATACCCAAGACATTCAGCAGTTTGGGCAAGTATGAAGTATAGGTAAACTGCAACACAATCATTCGCTTCCGTTGGAAGGAACTCCCATCTCGTTGGAAGCAGCTCCTCCCCTCGTTGGTCTTGCCCATTTCGCTTCTCCGGTCCTTGTCTCTCCCTGGGAGAAGGTACGTCTCGCAGCGAATGGGGACATGCAAACACCGAACCGGCGCCATTCCGGATACCCACATGGGTGCAAACTGGCCGGGTTCACCGTTCACCACGTAGTGTAGGGGGAAGGAGCTTCAGGTTGTCCCAGAAAAAGGAACGACGGCTTCCTGCAACACCCCTCGCGGCAGGATGCATCCAACACAAGTGACCTCATGTCGGGTACCTGTCCTGCCCTCAACGTGCGTGCGTTGTGGAGACGCAACAAGATCGCTGGACCGTTGCTTCCTTTTCCACGCTCCATGGACTGATCCCTCACCCTTTCCTTGCTGTTTGGATCTACAAACATAGATTGGATGTGGATTGCATCGAAACTGCCCGACACCAACACCAACAGATGGTCCTTCCCTCCTCTGCTCTGGATCCGCCTAGCCATGCGCATCCATCCACGTCCACGTCCTCCTCCAAGCCTTTCGTATTTCATACTCGTCCAGTCCCGGCACTCTGGTTCTCTTCCCCTTCTCATGTTCCCTCCTTGCCCGACCTCGCCTCTGACATCGGACCTCTCTCGTCCTCGATTCGTTGGCAACAATCCAAGCATTCGGCACTGCTCTAGAACCTAGACACTCCTCCTTCTCACCTCGTCCCCGCGAGCTCGAGAACGAAGAGAAAAAGCGGCTGTCCGCCGAATGTCACAGACCACCCACCACGGGACCAAGCCATGTCTTTCTTCCAAGGAGACTCCCGCCCGGGCGAGCAGCCCGCCCCGCCCCCGCGCGCCCTCACCCCCGTCGAGATCGGGGTCATCATCGGCACCATCACCGTCTTCATCTCCGCCGTAGGCTCCCTCTTCTTCTACCGCAGCCGCAAGGCCAAGCAGCGCCGCGCCGACGCCGACACCATGGAGTCCCGCTCCCACGACCACGACGGCAACAACATACCGCCCCATCCCGGCGGCGACCACAAGCACGACGATGCGTCGTCTCGAGAGGCGGACCTCGACACGAAAACGCCTTCCCCTCCGAGGAAAAAGAAGATTTGGGGCGAGTTCGGAGCCGCAAAGGCGTACGAGGCTGATCGTGAGCTACCCTCAGACCCCAGTAGATGATGCTTGCTAACTTCCCTGCCGCAGTCGAGAGAGGCGAACAGTATGAAATGCGCGACCGAGCTTGATGCTTTTTGAAGGTACTGGGGAGGCAGGCAACAGATTGTGAGGAGGCACAGGTCTGCCCTGAATTTGACTGGGAGTTCGCCACGATTCGAGGACCGAACTCGTGAACAGCTGTATTGTAATGGTGCATGGCCGCAAAACTGGAGGCTAGTTCGTCAATTAAATGGAGCATCTCTCTTTCCCGTACCTGAGCGACTTTACCATAGCAGCATCTGCTTGCCGTAATGTGTCCGAAAAAAATACCTGGGTATCCAGGTCAATAACAGTCAAATGGGCCGACGAAATGAGGTATGTCATGGGGAAATGGCAGAAACACGAATCCGAAAGAGATGTAAATTGACGCCCAATTCCTGAAGACGGCACTGAATGTAACAAACCAGCCAAAGTAAACATTCTGTCTGAACCGCTTTGACGATCTTGCCTGAACGCCGCCGATGCTTCCAGAACCCCATAACGTCCCAATGTTCTACACTAAGAAAATGCGTTGCTCGTCATGCTGCTGCTATTGCTGGCCGGGCTTGTTGGGCATGTACCGGCTCCTAAACGCTTGGCTGATGCTGAACCTGCTTCCGATGGCGCCGTCTTGCATCTTACTCGCGAGGGCCTCCTCCAGAGCGGACTGTGTAACCGATGCGTCTGCGATGCGTCAGAGAAGGGGACCCCTCCAAGAGTGAAAATGAAGGAAACTTACCATCCAAGTCACTGAAACTGCTGCCCATGCTCGGCGTCCCGTCGCTACCGTCCCGCGAGTACCCCTTGCCCTTGGAGCTGGGGCTCCTCCCCGCCAGCTCCGCCGGGCGGCGCGGGGACAGCGGGCCCTGCGGCCTGCGCTCCCCCGCCGAGGTGCCCGCGCGGGAGACCAGCGCCGGCGAGCTGGTCGACGAGTCGGACGTCTCCGAGTGGTGGATCCGCTCCTTGCCCTTGGGCGTCCGCCGGGCGTGCCGCGGGTCGCCGCGCAGCGTGGAGCCCATGTCCTGCGCCGACGTGTTGGACGACTGCGGCTTGTACTGGAGGAAGGCGGGCTCGGTGTCGTCGTCGTCGTCGTCGACGAGGTCCACGCCGCCGTCGCGCTGCCCGTAGCGTGGCGGGCGTCGGATGATGCGGGACTGGGCGGGGCTGGACTCGTCGGAGGAGGATGTCTGGGAGCTGAGCTCGTCCGGGGGCGACGCCGGTTCAGGGCTGCGGGGGGTGGTCTGGATTGGCAGGGAGGACAGGCGGCGGCGCTGGCCGTCGTTCGATGGGCGCGAGGTGGTGGCGGGCTTGCCCTGCCGGGCTGCCGCCGAGCCGCTGCCGCTTCCTAGGTTGTTTATGGTCCCCGCGGAGGCGTTCCGGGAGATGTTCGGCCGGAGGGAGGAGGTGATCGGGGTTGCTGGGGTGCTAGCATCGTTGCGAGGGAGTGGAGAGTCGCGGCGGATGGACAGGGCGGATATGGTGCGCTGGTGGGAGTGAGGCTCGGCGCCGGGGACCGGGGAGGGCGCGGCAGAGCCCTTGGCTGCGGCGGTCGCCTTACGGACTTGGGCGCGGAGCTGGGCCGTGTGTCGCTCGGTCAGGTAGGCCACCTGCTGGAGGAGGAAGTCGACCGTCACGTCGAAGTCGGCAGCCCTGGGGCGTTGGTGAGCTTGCTGGCTGGGGGAGGGGAGTCTAGCATCGGGAGGTGAGACTTACAGTACGTTCCCTGTGGAGAGAAGAGGTTAGCGAGGTTGCGAGAAGGACGCCATCGAGACTTACAGTCAATTTCCGTCTTGCCTGCGTTGGAAATGATGTTCCATAGCTCGTCGTCCTTGGTGGAGTCCCAGGTGACCTACGGGAAGGGAACCGGATCAGCAACAGCCCCACGGTGACCTGGGAGGCAGGACATCGGGAGAACGACGTCGCAGGGCCGACTCACCGGAGGGGGATCCGCGAACTCGCCCCGGGGGATGGGCAGCCGCACGAAGACCGTGTACGTGGGATCAGTCATGCCGATCGTGCGCTCGTCATGCTTGTTCGCTGGCGTAGCTCGGGGATGGTTGACAGCCTGGGGAAGCTTTGGGGAGAGCGCGACGGCGAGGATGGAGGATGACGGAAGTGGTTTAACGTCGAGGCTTATCGGAGCTACGGATGGGCGATAAGGTGCTTAGGTGGGGTCAGCTGCTGGCGGCTGCTATCGGTGGGCCGATGGTCTGGGCTGGTCTGATGGGGCTTGTCTGGCAGTTACGTAAGCCCGTTGGGGACAATGTGAACCTGACCGGTTGAGCGTTTTGGCGTTTCGTCCTGTGTTGAGCAGATGAGTGTAGATGACGGGTAGCCGAATGTTCTGCGACAGATTTCTCTGACAAGATGTGCGTGCTCCTGCAGGATATACAGGAAGTTGAGAAATGGTCGAATTTAATACTTGAACGTATATAAGATTCCCGAACATGCCCTCTCACATATTCAGAACTAGGTAACCCTCTCTGTGCCACCGATCTTTGCGGGCACTGAAACCTACGCAGCCTCAAACTCTGTTGACCTGTGCGTCCCATTATTCCCCAAGCCCCTCGCGGCCATTCTATTCGTAGAGCTTTTTGGATGATAAGGCGAGCAGCCAGACTGGGGCGCACCCTGTTGACCACGTTCACTCGCGGCCCTGAGGCTGAGACGCATGAAGACTCTTGAGTGTGCCAACTAGATGGCTGTCATCGCGAAGACGATTCTGCTGATTCCTCAGCATACCTTGCGAATTCCTTATTTCGTAGGCACAAGTCATTTCGGGCAGAGGACTGACTGATGCGCTGTGTCGACGAGGCATCGTTGGATCCTGCTTGACCTCGATGAACGCCTTTTTCCATGCAGGTTAAATGCAGCCTTGATTAGCCCAACCGCCTACACGCCCGCTGCAGAGGAGCTCCGATAACCTTTTAGACTGTGTTAGAAAGGAATGGCAGAATATTCTCCATTTCTCCAAGAGGCGTCTTGTCACGTGCCCTTTTCGAGACTGGCTTATCACCATTTGCAAGACCCCTGGACGAGCAAACCGCTGCAGTCTGCGTTTGGCGCTTCACGCTCCTGATACTCAATTGCTACAAAACACAACCAAATGAGCTATACTCATGTCGTTTCCATCTACTTTGTCAGTGTCCAATCCAACTTCCTAGGTAGGGAAGTCCAGGAACGTCACGTTTCGACCGCTGTCGACGTGACCCACCGTCCCGCATCCACCATCGACTCCATCCTGCGGACCCTCACCCAGGCATTGAAGAGTTTTCCTTTTCGCTTTCCAGACATGAATCACATCCGATATGGTGTAGTGGCCAACATGATGCCCTCTCATCTCCAATGAGAGGTTAGGCATAGCCCCGAGTTCGATTCTCGGTTTCGGAACATTCTCTTTTGGATTTTTGCCGTTTGTGACCTTCGCCCTTCCAAGATGTATCCTCGGCCTTCATGTCCATTCTCAGTTCACATACACACACCCATTGTAGCCCTCCACAAACATCCCACGCAAGCCCTCGCCCCATGAATCACACCCCCAAAGCCTTCCTCAACGCACCCTCGTCGCGCGGCGTGAACCTGACCTCGAACGGCTTCGGCGCAAGCACGAGGTTCCTCTTGTCCCCGACCCCCGTCAGCGGGTTCGTGTCGATCTCCCCTACCGCCGAGAGCTCGAAGCCGGCAATCATGCGGACGAACGTGAGGTACAGCTCGCGGTTGGCCAGCATCGTGCCCGCGCACATCCGGTAGCCCATGCCGTACGTGAACATGGGCGCCTCCGGGTTCTCGAGCCAGCGCTCCGGGCGGAAGACCTCGGGGTCGTCCCAGACTTCTCGGTCTGTTCGGCCAGAACACGTCAGCCGGCCGATGTAAGGCCAAGAGGAGGGCATGGTGGAGGAGCGAACTTACCCATGTTGCAGGCCCACGAGTTGAGAAAGATGACGGTGCCCTTGGGGACCACCTTGCCCTCGAAGACAAACTCCTTGTTCGTCGCGCGCGGGAGCGAGAGCCGGAGGACGGTGAAGTATCTGCGCAAGCTGTCAGCACCCACCCGTACTACAGTTCTCATGAACGAGACATACCTGAGACTCTCTCGCACCAGCGCCCTGACATACGGACACGTCTGATCATCCCCAACATCACACAGCTCCCCTCCCCCCTCCCCATGAACCTCCCGAATCGCCTCGAGCGCCCTCCTCTGCACCTCGGGGTTCTTCGCCAACCACCCAATAGCCCACGCCGTCACCGTCGAGAACGTCTCAAACCCCGCAGACAGCATCGTGAGGCTAATCGACGTCAACTCGACCTCATCCAGCCGCGCCTCCTCGTCCAGCATGACATTAGCCTGGATGCACGGCTCGTGCTCCCCCCTGCGCACCTTCTCCTTCAAGTCCCCGTTCAGCTTGGCCAGATACACATCCCTCCGGCGGCGCATCTCCCTCGCCTGCCGCGTCCCCGCCAGGAACGGGTTCGCCCTTAGCAGCGGCACGTAGTCCTGCAAATTGTCCGTGACGCTGCGGAACCGGCTGATGTTGACCTCCACCTCGATGATCTCCCTGAACAGCGGGTCGTCGTGGCTCGGGAACCGCACCCCCCAGTTGAGCGTCACCGCCAGCGAGAGGCTGAGCCGCTGCACCAGCGGCATCGGGTCGATGGGCTTCCCGCCGGCCTTCCCGTAGAGCAGGACGTCCTTCAGAAAGTCCCGCGTCTCCAGGTCCAGGTGCGGCAGGTACGTCTCGATCGACGGCCGGTTCAGCGCCGAGGCGGCGCCCTTCCTGCGCCTCTTGAGGGACTCGTTGTACGGGGACGTGCCGATGGTCGTCCCGGCGGTGTTGGCCACGATCTGCGGATGGTCAGCAGGGAACTACATAGACATGTAGTATCCTGTCGTAGGGCAGACCTTGTGGAAAGTATACAGCTCGGGCCGCGAGGCCACCGCCTGCGAGTTGTGGCCCAGTATGACCTTCGCCGCCGCCGCGCTGTTGACCACCAGCACGGGGATGTTGCCCAGCTGCACCTGGAAGACGGCGCCGTACTCCCGGGACCACTCGCGGTACTTCTCGGCGGCGTCGTGCCTCACCTGGTACAGGTTACCGATAAGCGGCAGCCCCCTCGGCCCGGAGAACGCGGACAGACGGGCCTTGGAGCGGACGACTTCGTTCGCGATGACGTAGACGAATAGGGCCACCGCCAGGCCCTTGGAGAGGAGCTCGATGGGGTGGCCTCTCGCCTGGTCGGACAGGCTCTGGATGATCTCCGTGACGGCCATTGTGTTGCCGTGGTGTGGTGATCGGGATGAGTAATGGTAGTGTGGTTGATCTGATGTGTTGGATGAGTGAAGGACAGCACGATATCTCACACCATGGAGGAGGCCTTTGAATTTATAATATAACAAGTGCCATTGGGCGGCGGAGACGTTAACCAACGCCTAGAAATACTAATGTTACGCAGCATGTGCCAGGAAGGTCACATTACGACACCCGTCTGATGAAGCCGGGCATCATGCGGGGGCGGAATTGTCGGTTTCGAATTCCGCTTTCCGTTGAACCCCATATCCCCCCTATCTCCCCATCGAAACCTTCTCCGCTCTAGTTGGAGTTCGATATAGTTTCTCAACCGGACCTTCATGCCGACTTTGACTGGTGCCAGCTGAGCTTGACGAGGCCGTTTCCTTCGGTTGCAGTCGTGAGTGGTCCGTTCCATTCGGGTTAGATCGTCGAGACCCTCAATTTCCCTGTCCTCCTCCCTCATCCTTGTCGTATTCTCTGTTGTTCGTCTCATCGTCCTCGAGTGTTGATCTCGACGGTCAATTTCACCTAAATATGTGTTATTCACAGAAGCCAATTCTTCCCAAGTCATCGAGGTTGATACCAAGGTCTCAGACGTAAGGGCACAAGGAATATAGTCCGCGCATCTCCTGAGCAGTCAAGTTTGCTTTCGTTTCAAGTAGCCATCACAGCATATCTACAAATAAATGCGAGACGTCGATCAGCGAAGGATCAAAGCTCTCCGCCGCGCCATCCTCCCCAGAAGCATCGAGGCCGTCCTCGCAGATGCCGAGCATCGGATACGGCGTCGCGAAACCACCACCGTCGTCCATCGCGTCGAAGAAGTCGTTTAGATCTTGCGCAATCTGCACGCCGTCGACGTGCTCCCTCGGCGAGGGCTGCCATATGTCCGGATCAACACCGCCGCGCGCATTCTCCTCGCCGGAGGGGCGGGGTCCATCCCAAGACGAGACTCCGGCGCCGTTAGATGACGCCGGCGGCGTCGTCGCGCCGTCACCGCGCCGCTGTACGTGCATATTCCTCTCCTCGTCCTGCTGCTGCCTTGGAGGCTTCAGTCCCATCTTCCGCCACACTATCCGCAGGTCGCCGACCATCTTCCAAAGGCGGCCCGAGACGTACGACTTGGCACCGAGCCCGCGGATCAGGTCCAACGCGACGTGGAACTCGTCCCGGACCGCGGGGCCGTACTCGGCGGGCGCGAGGGCCGCGACGAGGAAGACGACGCCGAGGGCGGACACCAGGAAGTGGTTGAAGCACATCTGCTGCGTCTGGTAGATGTCCGTCGACCCGTTCAGCGCTGCTAGCTTCCGGATGGTGTCTTTGGCGAGACCGACGAGCGCCTGGACCTTGGACGCGTTGGCCTTCAGGCTGGACGAGGAGTGGAGGACCGGCTGGAGGAGGAGGAGCTTCATCTGGTTCGCCCGAAGGTGCAGAAGGAGCTGCAGGCGCCGCGGCCCTCTTGCCTCTTCCGCCCAGTCGTCCGACTCCCAAGTCGGGCTGAGCCGTAAGCCCTCCGGCAGATCTTCGTACCAGCGGTCGATGAGGTACATCAAGTACGAGATCTCGTCGTCCCGAACTGCGCCCGTCGTCCTGGCGGAGTTGTACGAGGTCGACCATACCTTGTTGCCGATCTGGCTGTACGACACCATGGCCTTGAGATATGGGACCTCGTCGTCCTGCAAATGTAGAAGACCAGAATTAGAGCGAGGTTGCAAGGAAAAATACTGTGTTGAGAGATGCTTACCGGCTCTGGTAAATGCTGGTCGACATCGAAGTGATGGATAACAAAGGGGAGCCCGGCGCCAAAACCCCACCGACGATCGAGAGTGTAGACACACCAAAACAGTCTCAAGGCGCTTTTGCGCTTGTCGTCGTCTTTGAAGATCCGATTCAACGTTGCTGACTGGTGGAGGCCGATTTCCAAACACCAGCGAGCCGAAATGCCCACCAGCCTCCACGCTTGAAGGTCGTCTCCAGTGATGAAGCTGTAAATCGCCTTCCTCACCAATCAGCGTCGTCCAAACTGAGAGGGTTACCTCGTGTACTTACAAGGAGAACAAAAAGCATCGTGTTTTTGATGCCAGCCGGCTCCCACAGCTTGTCGTGAGATGCCTTCCTCACCCCGGAAAAGAGTGCCTTGCCTAATTGGCTGGAGCCTCCGGCCTCAACCGTCGAGCCCGCAGAGATCACCATCTTGACGAGGTCCAGGTCCTGAGGGTCGATAACTGAGGGGCCGGGCATTCCAGTGAAGGCAAAGCCGTGACGCGAGCCATTGGCCATTGCTTTGTACAACACGCGGACTTTGTCGACCAGCTCCGAGATGTCAAGGAAGGGGTACTGGATGCCGATCTCGACCTCATAGACGTTGCACAGACGTATGGCTTCCTTCTCGTCGACGAGCCACAGAGGGTCCACGGACCCGCCGCCGAAGTCGAAAGACGTGCCAGCGGACGGGGAGGGTGGACGGGTCCTGTCGGCTGACGAGGACGAGGTGCCCTGCTTCTCGCTCTCGGTCATGGCGATCCCTCGCGCTTGAAGGTGCGTCCGGGCCAGGCTGATGTTGAAGGTGTAGCTCGCCGAATGCTGGCAGCTCTCAGGGCTTTCGGGAGGGTCAGTCAAGATGGTACCAGGGTTGGCGTTTGACGGGCGGCTGCCGGGATCTGTGTAGTCCGGGGAGAGCAACCTGGCGCGCGGAGTTTCGAAAGTATCTGAAAACTGCAATTGCGGCTGCTCTGAGCTTTTCTCGCGGAGCAAGCTTAGGTCGCCCCGGAGGGATGCGACTTGTTCCCTCAGAGACCGGATGGCTTGGGCATCCTGATTACTAGGGCGAACGTCAGAGGGAGTAAGCACGAGTTGAACTGACGACTTGAACCTACGCGCCCGTGGGGTCCTCTTTGCCCTTCTTGGAAGCCGAGTAGACGCCTTTGGGTGTCAACCCAAGAGTCGGAAAGAGTCACCGAGGCAACCCACATGTTAACGACTGGCGTGCGCAACGCAGGCATGGGCTCCTCCCATTGCACTTGCTCTTCCGTTTTCTACATTCAAAGCTGGCTGCTATCAGCAAAGTGTGCTTTTCCCCAAACGTTGAGCCATAGGGTGTACCAATTCGACTTCCGGCGGACCTACCATGCCTTGGAAATGTACTTGCCTCGCGTGCCGCGAGGCTTGGGAGTTGCGGCTTGGCGGGTTGCTGCCGGAGAAGTGGCGTCGGAATCAGGCGGGTCCATGATGGTGGAAGGAAACAACAAGATAAGCCGTTAGTTGTGAGTTGGAGTGTTCCGACCAGAGCGCAGTTAAACAACGCAGGATAGAGGAGACCGAGCGGAATTTGGAGGCGAAACTCCGGGATTTTGAGTCTTTGGGGCGGACGGTCACCTCCGCATTGGACAACCCCGCAGTATCCACCCTATCTCCGGGGTAAAGTTCCGAGCCGGGGAGCCAAGGCAACCTGACGTAGATACTTTGCACAGGCTCGCCGGTCGACCAACTTGAATGCCATCGTGATATTCGGATCAAGTTCTTATTGATCAGCGCAGAGTTTGACCGTCGCTGCACAGAGCCTGTCAAGATTGTAGACGAGGGTTGATGCCTGACTCTGTTTACATCGTGAAGAGACCTGACAGCGTTCTAGCTTCCCGCAAGCGCCTGCGGTCATATCTACCGGCATCCGCGGATCCGACGGGGCCGTCGATTGCTGAGATCACACAGATACCTGGATGTGCGGGGGAGTTGGCATGGAGGGGTTGGTGAGTGGGGATAGCGGAACACCCGGAATTCGAGACGAAGCATTGACCGTACAGGCGGAATCGACTGGACATTTCCGCGCTCCGGAAAGTGACATTGGTACCTCACCCGTAGTTCTGTTCAAGGACAACCACTTTGCATTGCATGTGAGAGAAACAATATCTTGTACACTATCAGGTCGCATTCCACACCGCCCACAGCTCTTGAGTAAGTCTAGAGCAGCAGCTGGCTACATATATGGCTAACCACACTGGTAAACCGGTGTCTCCGTCGCCCAGTACGCGTACAGATTCTTGTTCCCCTTGCGATCGATCTTGGTCTGCCTCCTCCTCTCCTCCTTCTGCACCTTCTCCTCGTGCCTGTGCTGCGTCGCCAGTATCGCGCGCTGCTGCGATGTGGGCAGGTGCATCAGCGCGTTCCGGTCGTTCTTGCTCATGTTGGCCAGCTGGTGCGCCACCATAGCCCTCTCCCTCTTCTCCCTCTTGGATAGCAGCTGCGTGCCCGGGTCTCCAGAGCTGTGACCTTCTTCTTTGCCGGAATCAGCGTCCTCTGAGATGTCTTCTTCGGGATCTGGCGCCGAGTACTCGATTCTAGCGGTGGAATTGCGAGCCCGGCGGCGCAGCTGAGAAAAGGTCGGTCCGGACTGCGATGGCGACTGTCTTGATATGATCTTGCCTGATGGCAGACGGAGTGAATCTTCGTCCACGGCCACGGCCACTGGTGTCCGACTTGGACTTGATGGCGGAGCAGCCTGCTCTTCTTCCTCATCCTCAGGTCCGCTCTCGTCGTCGTCTTCAGGCTCGGAAAAGTCGTAAAACTCGGCAAACTCCGAATCACCCTCCAACACGTCGAACCTGCAGTGGCCCTTGCCGGTCATGTGCTGCTGCACCGCCTGCACGGTGGCCCTCTCGGTCCCGCAGTGTATGCACTCCCGATACTCGAAGATGACGAGGTGCAGGTACTTGAAGAGAGTCTCGAGGTCGACGATCAGGTGCTGCTGGTAGGGGATGAAGAGGCCATGGGCCTTTTGCATGTGGGCCACGCTCTCGGCGAAGCTTGTTGAGGGCTTTGGGCAGAAGAGGCACTGCCCGGGTGTGAAGATATGTGTCATGGCCTTGCTCGAGGAGCTGTTGGACTCCCTCGGGGATGTTGTGGAGTTGTTGATTGTTGTGATTGTTTCCGAGTTGGAAAGAAGGCTCATTGTTGTTGCTGTTGCTGTTGCCGTTGTTATCGTGCCTATGCTCATTGGCTGTTGGTTAAGTCGGTTGAGAGTGGTAGTTGGTAGCGCTTGAGTGTAGTGCTGGTGTTGCTGTTCTCAGGGGTTGGTGTTGTCTTGTTGATGAGAGAATGGAAAGATCTAAACCGAGTTTCCACCTTGCGTTATATACATCATTAAACTCCGTGATCAGATGCCATTGACGATGCAAGCGTCTGCAGTTTCGGAGTGTTGCTACTTTCCGAACCATCTCGGCCGTGCCGCTGCATCGCGTGTCCGCTGGTAGTTAAAAACGCCTTGGGTGATGGTTTGTGACAGGGGTTAACTGAAATTTGCCTGTTTGGGGACTCGACATAGCGCTAACACTGCAATTCCCCGCTATTATCCAGGATGTCTGCCAATGATATTCCCAGAATCCAACTGATTGGGGATGAATCATCGTGGATAGCAGGGACTAAGCATTTTAGCGCGGATGATTCATAGTGAGCGCTGAAAGCCTCGAACCACCACCCACCAGTACAGGGCACATCGCCAAGCTTAAACGCTCAGGATCGGCCTTAGTGATGTTCCAAAATCGGATCGACAGCACTGCCGAGATCTAGTCTCCCCCTGTAAATTGCATGGCTTCCTTTGTCGATTGGTTACCAACGTAAAAACAGTAACACTTAGACTGAAGCGTACCAAAGTAATGAGGGTAGGGGCCAAAGGAAAGAAACCAATATCGAATGCCAGTCTGCGCGGAGTCTCTTCGGGGACATCTCCAGATGAAATGCAAGGGTCTGAGCGCGCTGCGGGAAGGAATTAGACTCCCGCGAGCCGTCAGTCGGAGACTTAGCTTTCACGTATTGCATCCCGTGTGGTCAGACAGGCGACGCTGGCAAGACAATGTTCTACTACCCCCCTGTGGATGCTGATGTTCTTTTCATCTCGCATCCCGCTTGCATTCAATCGCAATCCGCGCAAGAAGCCATGCGGAACGGGCCAACTATTTGCTTGATTTTTCGGGTACTGCCCAGATAGCTAAGTGACACTGCCCGGATAGCAAAACTCAATCAAATCTCGCACAACCGCGACGAAGCAAGTCATGGGGACTGACCACACCAATATCCCGTTTTCTAGTTTTCCAACTGGTCTATCAGACTACGTGACCATCTTACCTAGCAAGAGACTAGAATGCGCCATCTTGTCTTGCACTCGCCCATGATTTCAAATCTCACAGGACCTTCTCAACCATCATGATTCCTTCATCCTCGACTCGCTCGCGGAGAGCATCGCATAGGTCCTTGGTGTAAGGGGCAACGATTCCAGACTTCGCGATGGCTGGGTGCTGGTCGAGGAGCATTTGCGTGGCAATCCCGCAGGTCACTCCAACAGACTTGGACATGGCCTGGTAGCCGTTGGGGTCTCCGAGGAGCTCGAGAGTCGACGTAATGGTGTCCTAGATGCAACTTTAGCACTCACTCTAACCTCAGATACGGCTGCGTGAAACTTACCGTCTCGCCATTCTCCCACTCCACGACGAACTTGTGCTGCAGCATAACCAAGTCGCGCTCGCCATCCTTGAAGCTGCAGAGAGTCTGCAAACGAGTCGAGAGGGTGTCCAACAGGCTATCGCGGACCGGCGCTTCCTCGTCGGAAAAGAGACCTATCCACCGCAGACCACTCATAACGGTATCTCGCTCGCCCGCATCGGGGAAGGAGCACAGCTCGTCCACCTTGGAAACAAGATCGTCCTCGGAGGTGCTCGTCGCTCCCGTGGTCTTCTGTTGAAGCTGTGCCCAGGTCATACCCGGCGCAAGCCAGGTCTTCTCTGTCGCGTCAAGCCACCCCATGTTGACCAAGGCATTGACCAGCTCGGGGTTACCTTTGTACCGGAGGGAGCCTCGGATCACCGTGTGTGCTTCTGGAATGTTGTAGTACTCTCGGAAAGGGACCGAATTTCGGTTGGGATACGCCAGGAACGAGTAACCATCCATAACATGGTAAGGCACTGCCGAGGCCATCAGGTCTCTGCTGTTGATGGTGACTTCTTGGCCATCCTTAAGGAAGGTGGCAGAGTTCTGCTGGGAGAGCAGAGCGCCACGCGGAGACCAGGAGAACTGTGGGAAGGTCAGCTTAACCTGGTGGCGAAACGGGGAGAGTGGTGGTTTCTTCTGACCTTGAATCGGAGAGGGTTGTCGGATGCCTCCGGGGCAGGAAGCCCGCCGCAGTAAGAGTAGAACTCCCTAACCTGTAGAGCGGTATGTCAGTACGGGGGCCCTTATAATTCCTTTCCAGCCGCAGAAGTACCTTTCCACCCTTCGCATGCACCTCCTCGATGACCTTCACCGCGCCGAGATGATCAACGCCGGGATCAACGCCAACTTCGTTGACAATGGTGATTCCTGCTTCTCTTGCAGAGGCTTCGAGAGCCCTGATATCCAGAGACACGTAGCTCGTCGTCACAACATCCGTCTTGCTCTTAATGGCAGACCGAGCGACCTCGGCGTGGTAGATGAACGGCACCAGGGAAACAACGACGTCGTGGCCAGCAATTGCGTTATCAAGCGCGCTGGACGACGTGACGTCAAGACTGATCGCGGTGGTACGCTCCCGGCCGCCGGACAGCCGCTTCGCGCTAGATATCGTACGGCACGCTGAGCCGGTCAGCACCACAGGCCGGGCGCGGCTCGAATCTCAAAGATGAAAGGCAAAAGACCCTACCGATTGTGACAGAATTCCGCGGGTCGCGCAGAAGATAGTCGACGCATGGCTTAGCTACCATGCCGCTACCGAGTACGAGAATCTTCTTGGACGTCATCTTTGTCAAGCTTGATTGACAGGTTTGGTGTACGAATAAAGGCACGATGGTGTGCCCGACGCTGAGGGGCACGGAAGATATTTTGAAGGGACAAAACAGACTTTTCAAAAAATAAGAAATATGGGACGGCGGTGAATTACGCAATTGAAAAAATAGCATGGCCAATTGCTGTCCCAAATTCATATCAGTGTTTGCGCCACCGCCGGTGAGCCTGCATCATCCAGTACATTTGACTCTGGATCGGCCAAGAGGCAACCCAGGGCTACCGGAGGACGGGAAGGAAAAGCAAGTAGTCACTGCATCCGGGTGGCTTTTCACATGTGTCCCGTCCACCAGTAATAAGAACCATAACCTTCTGCCACATCGCAGCTGGATACCTTCTCGCATGGTGTGACTGAGATCAATGGTCACACGCAGTTCCTCAAATAGGTTATTCCGCAAGGTTTGCTAACCGGGAGCAAACCGCCTAGAGCGTAAAGTAGCGATGCTCTGGATCAGCAACCGAGAAGACTGATGAGGCGCTGTTCATGACATGCGGCCGCAGTCATTCAATAAGTGACTACTCTTCGTGAATTGACTTAAGCCCAAGAACAGCATGTAAGCCGCTTGTAAACGTGATGTACTGGAAGTGGAGAAGCCCTTGCGGGAGACATCGTCGACCGGAGTCCACGTCGGAGCCGTTGTACCCGCCTCTGTTAGTTGCGCAGGAGATGCCGACCAACAAATCCAGCTTCCCGCATTTCAAACAGAACCAGATCAATTGAGAATGTAACAAGTTATTGGTGGGATGTAGCATGGTATTAATGACAGAAAGTCGTATTTTTTGGCATGTCGCAGATTAACACACAGTTCCATTTTCTATACTGAAAGTTGTGGAGTCTGATGGACCAGTGCAGGATATTTACAACCTGCCGGACCTTCAACAGTCCCAAGGTATGTAACACATTCTTCCTCTTGAACTAGACGGGTGAGATTTCTAAAACAAAACATTAGTTATCGAAGCATAAACCTATTCCACGAGACTCACTACGCTTGTTCCTGCCCCCCAGCCATACTGGCTGTAGTATGTGTAGTGTCGATTCACCTTCCATCATTGCACCACCCAGCTGTTGCAAGGCATAGCGTGTGAAGTCATGTTCCATTCTGAGATACCTAGGCTTTACTACGTTTAACTACTTTTTAACCACACTTAGGAAGTATTCATTCTAATTCCTCCTGAAGCTTTTTAAAAAAGGTTTGTGGGCTTCTCAGGAAAGACCCAACGAGATGAGAGCTGTCTCCTTGTCATCATCATACCAAGTTTCCTTTCGGCGGAGACCAGACTGATCCAGGATGTCATTCAACTCTTCCAATGAGTATTTGTAAGACTGTCCGAAAAGGATGTGCTCATTCTCCGCGATCCGAACAGTCTGGATACCGCCAGGGGCGATTCCGCCCTCCTTTCCGATCAACTCGGGCACGCGCAACTCGAGATCGACCTTGGATTTGACAAAACGCTGCATGATATGTCAGCCAACTCATCGTGATGGAACAGGAGCTCGCATACCAAATGTCTGCCATTCTGATTGTCCCACTTCGATACGTACTCCCAGTTTGCCGCGTCTCCGAAGACGGCAGCAGCCTGTCCGCCCAGGATTCGCCCAGCGTTTTTCAAGCCGTTGAAAAGATACTGCTGCCACGACTCTCGGCCTTCGCCATAAGCTTCTGAGATCTTCTCGACGTCTCTGCAAATGTCGACGCCAATCAAGAGGCTATCACCCGGCCGGATGAACTCATGGCGCATCTGTTGCAGAAACTGAACGCATTCCGCTGGTGTCATATTCGTCATGCTGGAACCAAGCCACAAGTAGCAGTGCCGTTGGAAGCACCGTACACCGTCTGGGACAGCACCGTCGTTTGGCTGGGTTTCGAATGTCTCCCGCATGTGTTGCTGATACCGCAAGGCGGCAAAGTACGACCCACAGATGCCGCTGATTGCCGGTGTGGGCGCATTCTCGCCACTGGTTTCTAGACATCCTTCATACTTTTGAAGGTGACCTTCAATACACTTCAGCCTGTTGCTGAGTTCCTCATTTTGTAGATCAATCTGGCAATGTATTAGCGTTGCGGTCCTTTAGATAGCGGAGTGGTCCTCCGTACGGCGCAATATTGGGTGGTATCCACCGTGGGTTCCTTGGACGTCCGGGCATGACGAAGATGCCGCATCATCTCCTGAAGGAGCACGGTGGCCTTGTCAACACGCCTGTGTTAAAGAGTCAGCAATTGCATGCTTGACGAATTGACGCGATGGCCAGAGGAAACCCACCCAGCTCCCAAGTCCACCAGAGTCAACTTCGTGTTTGAGACGTTCTTCTGGTCGCTGTTGTCGAACAGACAGCGAACCTAAAGTTGGGTTAGTTCGGAACCCACAGAAATAATGTCTCTCGATTGAAATGGGACTTACAATGTCCCTAGCCCTCTTCCGCAAAAGGGAAAGCTCGTTTTCGTAAAGATAGTAGTAAGGATCATGAGTGATTCGCTCGTAGAACTGGATGCCCTCACTCTCGTACAGGACCCCTAGGGCACGTAATTAGCACACGGAAATTTTCAAAAATAGGCCCAAACTTCAAGATAAGTGCAGCATTGCTTCAAGATACTTATTGGGAGAACCTTGCTCTAGGAAAGACCATGTTGCAACTGCTGTTCGACCGTAGCCTGTTCGTTGTCCGGCGATGTCAGGCCGGCAAGAATGTCTTCTGCAAGCTGAGGAACAGAATCTGCGCCATCGCTCGCAAGGCAGTGAACTCTGGGAGACTCCATGGAAGACATCGCGTCAGACCTCGCAAAGGTAGTTTGAAGAGACCTTGGTAGACAAGAAAATGGCAGAAACGCTCATATTTATAAATCCTGTTAAGGGCGCTGTTAGTATTCACCACGACCATCTGTTTCTAGTCACCAATTCTCAAGCTACAGAAAACGAATTCTACCTTTGAGAGCATAAAATCCCGTTTCATCCGTTAATTTCATCGCGCCTAGGCACACATATTGTACCCAGGAAGATACTAGAGGTGACCGGGGCCGAGAGAAACTTAGCTCTGAATGTGAATGGGTGAAAGATGGTGACAAGTGAATGAAAATGAGTGTGAATTCAATCAGAGGCTTCCCGGTTCTTCGGTTGACCTGCTGTGAATGCTTGAGGATGTGGGAGGGTGGGCCGTGGTCAACCATGGAGTCAACTGGTCCCAAGCGGCAGTCTCGAGCCACGGCGCGGCGCCGGTCTGGCGCTCCAACGGCGGCAAGGTCGTCCACAGGGCCGCCGACCGCCTCGACAAGACCGAGTCGTACAATGTGGCGTGGTGGTACTACGGCCCCAGCGACCCGCGCTGCCGCGACGCCGTCGCGCGCATCAACAACCTGCACGCCGGGCTCGCGGCTCGCTACCTGGACTCGTTCTCCCACGTCGAGGACTACCTGTACACGCTCGCCTTCAGCGCGGAGTTCATGCACCGCCTGCGTCTGCGCCTCGGCCTCCCCGGGTTCCGGTTGACGCAAAGGGTTGAGGCAACATCCAGCGGATTGATTCCTGACTTATAACCAGGCCGAAGCAATGTTGGACGGCAGTTAAGATACTGGATGATTCTGAAAGCCATGAATCCCTGTCAATGAATTTTTGCGAGCGTGATGGCGGAGAACAGACCGCGTCGCCGCTGAATTTCGATATCTTGAGCGCGCCCTGGTAGTAGAGGCAATGGGCTTCTGTGTGCTGTTGAACAACAACAGAAAGCCTCAACTCGGAATCCGGAAGTCTCTCTGCAACTCTGCAACAGCTTACCTGACGCACCCGGAACACCTTGGCCGCTTAGAAGCCCAGCTGCTTGCTTAGTCTTAATTGTGATATTCCCAGTCCCTGAACTATCCATGCAGCAGAAACAAAGAACATGAATATCACCAGTGCTTCTACTGGCTTTGAGTTTCAGTAGACAGCAATCGAGTCATCAGTCACGCATTCCCAAATGAATAGTCACTCCTGTATCTACTCATATCATGGCCCGAGAAACCAGTCCCAAGTTCTCCCAAAAAGGCTACGAGTTGATACCCAAAGCCATCGACTCGCTCGACCCAGAAACCGACTGCGAAATCATCTGGCGCCTGACCTCAAGCTACCACCTCTCCGGCTTCGTACGCAAACTTGTCTACACCCTCACCTTCCCCAACCTACTCTTCCCCAACTTCACGGTCTCGAGCCACGGGGCGGCACCGGTCTGGCGCTTCAACGGCGGCAAGGTCGTCCATAAGGCCGCCGACCTCTTCGAGAAGACCAAATCGTACAACGTCCTGGCGGATTCAAAGGTTCTTTCTTCGACCGTCTGCAAAACCTGTCCGGGGTCGAGGGGAGGAAGCGAAATGCGGAGGTCAGATCTCTCGACACAGCGTACGAAAAGCTTATCGAGGAAACGCTCAGCGGGCCGGGTTGACCGTCTAATGTCAAGATCGGATGACGGACTTGTCCGCCCACCCTCAAGATTGATCTATGCTTTCTGTCTAATCACCGTGCACGCGATAGTCTCTATACTCTATCACTTGGCCGCCTCCTGCATGAGCCAGTCCCTCCAACCCTTATCCGAAAGAATAGACCTCACCCTTGCTTCCAGCCACTCCGTGTTCCCCCAAAAGCCCCATGACGCCTGGAAACGGCACCAGTCTACCAGCGCAGTCTCCCAGTGGCGGACGAACACGTCCCAATCGTACTCGGAGGGGCCTCTCCCGGCAGGCCTGGCCGCGAGGAGGGTCTCCCTGTACCGCTCTAGCAGCGCCTTCTCGCCCTTGCCCATCGGCAGCTCGTTAGGAATGTCTTCCTCCCCGGGACCGGTCAGCATCTCGAGAGGCACCGAGCAGGTGAACAGCTTGGCGAGGTCGCAGCCCCCAACGCCGAGCCCGGCGTACTGGAAGTCGAAGAAGGCGACCCGGTCGCCGGCCTGCGTTGTAAAAAGATTTTCCGACTTGACGTCGCCGTGGATGTACGTCTCAAAGGGCCTGCCGGTGGGCGTGAGGAAGTCGGCCACCAGCTCCGCGACGGACTTGGTGGAACCTTCAAAGGGTTCGCAGAAAGCCGTGGACCACTCGGAGTACTCGTCTTCGCACAGTGAGGCGTACTCGGTGCGCCTGGTGGCGAGGTAGGTGTAGCCACCGTTGAGCCAGAGCTTAGGGTCTGCAGGTGCCCGGCCAGCCTCCCTGCGTCCTGCCTCTTCGATTGGTGGCAGCAGGAACTGGTCGATATCATCCGGCAGTGACGCCCACGAGGTGGCGTGGTATCTGGCCAGCCAGTCGAGCGCGGCCCGAACCTGGACCCGGTTGAGCACCAACCTCTTCTCGCCGGCGACGGGGAACCGGGGCCGCAGGTCGGTGATGATCGTTGCTGTCAGACCCTGGAGCTCGTCGGCGCGGGCCTTCCCCTCCATATCCGCCGTAGAGGCAAGGCACTTGGCGACGGCGACATCGTCTCCTAGGCGCGGGGCGACCTCTCGATAAAAGTACTGCTCGACCTCGTAGCTGAGCATCTTGCGCAGATGGCCCTCGTCCCGGCCTTTCTTGGCGGCAGGTGGTGAGATGAGCTTGATGATCAGCCGGTAAGAGCCGTCAGCGTCAGGCTGTAGAGTAGGCGAGATGGTGTTCGCATCGAAGACCGTGCCGGCACCCTTGGACGGTCGGGCGGTGATGGCGCAGATGTGGCCGTAGCCAGCCCAGAGGGTCTGCAGCTCGACGAGGTCGACGAGGTCGAGGCCGAGCCACGAGAGCATGATCTCGGCGACGCGCCGGGGCTCTCTGAGGGAGACCATGGCGAGGGAGAGCGAAACGGTAGCCGCGGCGATGACGAATTGGTGGACGGGTTCGGTGCCGATCTCCGGGGACGGTGCTGCGGCGACAAGCTGGGTGAAGTTGGAGGCGAGTCGGTGGCCGTCGGGGAGCACCGCGTCCATTTCCAGCGGCAGTTTGCCCGAAGTGTGGGTCCGGGATCCACTGTTGCTGTTCCAGTGCCACTTAGTGACGTCCACTGCTGCTGCTGGCTTTCTCAGTGAGAAGTGAGAGCTCATCCATAAGATCAAGTGGTTGAGAATGGTGAAAAGGTAATGGCTGAGGTGCCTCCCCTGAGATGAGATGACATCTCGGCCCACGACACTTGGCAAAGCTGAAAAGGCTATGGCAAATGCCGAGAAAAGCAAATGGATAACCTAATATCGTATTTCAAGCCAAGGCTTGCTTGGTTGGCCTTGGTGTGTTTCACTGAATTCCACCTCCAGCTGCAGCTAAGGTGAGGTTAATCAGCGCGCCAGCTGGCACCGCCTGGTGATAGCGCTCAAAATGGGAGCTCAGACCGCCCGACGTTTTCACCATCACAACGTCACTCATCGTGAGAAGGATGAGTGAGTGAATGAGTGAGTCTCATTGAACCGAAGCCACTTACCACTAAGCTAAGATTCTAACAGGAGCTTCAAATAGATGAGATATATGATATTCAATCATCGAAGTCGTAATAAGCAGACGTCCATGCCATCAAGGTCCCCGAAAGCCCCACCCGCTTCATCGTCATATTTGGTCTCACCACCCGCTGCCCGCTGCCCGGTTTAGCATCCTATCGCCGCGCCTTCTTTCTTCATTTCAATACTTTCATCAAGTTCAAATTCGCCGCAATATGGGTAGACTGCAACCTTCAGTAGGACAGCCGCCGGCAAGCTTCCGGAAAGCAGCACGTGCAAAGAAAGCCAAAGCGACCCTCAACCAGCTCATCCCGTCCCTCCTTCCCACGCACCCCCGCGCTCGTCGGGGGATTGAGACTGCTGAACTCGTCGTCGAGCCGAAGCCAGTGAAAGCTTCGCAGGAACCTTCAAAGCCAGCGCCGGAAAAAGATGCTCAGAAGCATGAGCCACCCCGCCTCCTACTCCAGGTGGCCGACACGCTCACCGCTGCCCACGGCCTCGCACTCGGGAGCGCGGGGCCAGACTCAGAATCCGGACGCGTCGCTGTGCTAAACATGGCCTCGCCCCTCACGCCCGGTGGCGGCTTCGTCAACGGCGCGGGCAGCCAGGAGGAGTCGCTGTGCATGCGCTGCACCCTCCTTCCATCGCTCAAGGACGAGTGGTATCGGCTGCCGGAGCTCGGCGCCATTTACACGCCTGACGTCCTAGTCTTCCGTGGCGAGGACGCCGAGGAGGTTCTAGAGAAGAAGGAACGCTGGTTCGTCGACTGCATCAGCGCCGCGATGCTGCGGAACCCCGAGACTGAGCGCGACGAGGAGACTGGATTCAGCCACTACGTCAACGAGAAGGACCGCCAGCTAGTACTGGAGAAGATGAAGATGGTTCTCCGGATCTGCCAGGTTAAGGGCATCACAAAGGTCGTGCTGGGGGCCTGGGGCTGCGGCGCGTTCGGCAATCCAGTGGGAGAGGTCGCGGCCTCGTGGCGCAAGGTGCTGCTGCCGAGGAACGACGGCAAGGGGAAGAAAAAGGGCACCAAGGAGACATGGACGGGCATCGAAGAGGTCGTGTTTGCGATCAAGGATCCCGGCATGGCGGATGCGTTCGAGGCGGCATTCGGGAAGGGCCTTGAACGCATCGAATCGGATGACGCCGACGACGAGGAGCCGAAGGAGGTTGACGCGGACGAGAAGAACAGGCTAGAGCTTCAAGCTAGGATACAAGAGCTTGAAGAGCGCATCCAAAAGACGGCGAGCCCTCACCTGAAGGAAGGGCTGAAGTCTATTCTTGCGGGGTTGGTCAGCCAGCTGCCTCCAGACCGGGACACCGAGGATGAGGATGAGGGCTCAGAGTAGCCAAGCTTTTGTGTAAATACAGAAGAAAACTCTACTTCATGTCATCAACAGCAGATTAAGCTTTAATAGTTCCAGGCAATTGGAGCGAAGTGAAGTTTGGCTCGCTCAGAAACGTATCGTAGAGTCGACTCATCCACTTGTAGAATGTAGCTCTCCTATATCCACGGGGTCACATGAAGTAGACTTTCTTCTTTGTGTTTTGACACGAGCAGTTATACTCTAAAAAGACAAAAGGTACGTCGCTCGTTTGGATATTAGGTAGACCTGCTACCGGAGGTCGATGCCGTTACTTCAGAGTTTTTCTTCTGTTCTTTTACAAAGTCGATGCCATTACATTCCAACGAAACACAGGGGCCCCCTTCGTATCCCCAAACCTTTGTGCTGGCGGATCTCTGGGGCCGTTCTGGTTCCATCGCAAGGACCGTATCGTACAACATGCTCGGCACCTTAAAGCCTATACGGAAGACTGACTGCTATTATGCGATGAGTCCTTGGCCAGCCAAACTTTCTTGAGCTGGCTCAGCTGCTTTTCATCTTGCTTCGTGTCGGCATGGAACTCGATGGCGTGCGGCCAGCGCACGGCATTCGTTCCTCGGGAAGTGAAGACGCCTCCAGTGACGCCTCCTCTGGAGAACAGATGAGGAATGTCTTCCAGCTCGATACCCTTGGTCTCCGGGTAGAAGAAGAAGACCATTGGGATAAAGCATGCGTTGAGGATGGCAAAGATGATGAAGGTCCTCCACTGAATGTTCGCTTAGATTTGTCAGTATTTCTGGAGGAGAAGCAATAGGGCTAGCCTTCTTATGAAAAAATGAACTTACCAAAGGAGATTGGCGCAATCTTGACGACAGTGAAAACAAACATCCAGTTGAAACCCGAAGCAATGGCCTGCATCTTGGAACGCACCCGGGTGGTGGAAAGCTCCGACGGATAGAACCACGGCACCTAAGGCCACTCGTTAGCACATCCAACGTGACAGGTCCCCGGACCTACACGGGCCTTACCGGAAGCCAGCCGATACCGTAGAAGAGCTGGAACATGAAGATGAAGGTGATGGCGGCCTTCGCGGCCACCAGGGAGTCGCTCGACAGCAGGATCGACACCATGACGAAACAGAAGCTCAGCCCGGCCGAGCAGGCCATCAGCAGCAGTCGACGCCCGAATCGGTCCATCAGCAGGACCGGAATGGCGGACCCAATCAAAAAGGTAATCTGCGCGCAGCCGCCGATGATGAGTGACATTTCACGGGTCATGCCCATGTTTTGCTGGAATATCTGCGTGGTTTCGTCAGTTTTGGCTGAGTCACAACTCCAAAGCTCGAAGATAGGTCGAAGGGACTACTCACGACAGGGATATAATAGTTGAGCATGTTTGACCCGGAGAAGCGTTGGCCCATTTGTACTGATATGATCAAGAGAAGACGTCGGAAGTTCTGCTGCGTGCCCATGGTGAACAGCTCCTTGACCCGGAAAGGCCCGTCCCGCTTGCCCTCTTCCAGCCCGGACTGTATGTTTAAAAGAATCCTCTGCACGGCCTCGTCGTCCTCAGGTTTGTCCATGATGGCAGAAATGACTCTCCGTCCTTCCTCGCACCGGTCACGAGCGACAAGCCAGCGTGGAGTCTCGGGGAGGCTGAGAAGCTGCACGAAGACGAAGACGGCGAACAAGCACTGGAAAACGAGGGGGAAGCGCCATTGGAACGAAGAATCGTAGTAGGCGGTCCCGTAATCGGTCCAGTAGGCAGTGACGATGCCGATATTGGTGGCAGTGCCCTGGAAGGTAAGCAGCGCGCCGCGGTTGGTAGCAGGCGCGCACTCGCTGACGTAGACGGGCGCCGTCGAGGAGTTTATGCCGTTGCCGATGCCAGTGATAATGCGGCCAGATAGCAGGGCGGCGATATTATAAGAGGCACCGAGGAGTACGGCGCCGATGATTATCATTGTCACGCCGCACATCAGCATCCTCCTCCGGCCGAGACGCTCGCCGACGTAGTACGCGAATATGGAGCCCGCAACGCACCCGATGCTGTAGAGAGACGTGATGTTGCCCTCCATGGCCGCGTCCGGGTAGTCGAAGTCGCGGGCGAATCGGTTGTTGGCGCCGACGATGCCAGACATGGCGCCTGGTTAGCAGCAAGAAGGTAAGTAAGCTTTCATGTCATGGAACGGAAGACTTGGACTGGGGCGAAGGACTGAAGGCGGTAGACCAACCTTGATCATAGCCCAGCAGCAAAAACGTTTGGCTTGATGCTGCCGTGACAGCGTATACCAGCGTTTTGCCGCGTAGTTTGTGTTTCCAGTGTAAGCCCATTTTGAGAAGCGGTCCGGATTCTCAGTGAACTGCGTATTAGTGTCTGATGGTGCGAATTTTCGATAAGGAAGAGTAGATCATATTTATCTCTGGGTCATGTAAGTCTACGAACTGGTGTTAAGCTGTCAAGCTGTGGCGAGGTGCAACGCTGCGGTCTAAATGCACGATAAGCCTCATGCCGATATGGCTCGACGACGCTCTTTCAGCTACATCTTGGGCAGATTTGGAAATGATCTGCGGACCCCTAGATTTCCAGGAGACGTTCGGAGCGGGGATGATCGCTTCACATAATATTGGCTCGGGCTACTGCGGACACAAGACGTGAGGACATACTGAAGAAGCTTATTCGCCCCCGCGATCCTAGCATCTTCTGTCTTGAGGATCAGTAGTATATCATACCGCTATGAGCTTTCCCATTCAACGCGAACGAACCTTGCGATAGGATAAGGTTAATTTCGGTGCTAGGTTCAATCTCTGTTTCACTTGATACCCCCCCACTTGAGGTTATTCACGTCCATCATTACCACGAAGGCTATTTTCCCCTTTTTGGAAAACCTTAACGTCCATGGCAGCAATTCGGGGAGTTCCCCTCGGTTGTTCGCTTCCGAAATGAACACCACAAGTGCTTATGGTGGTATGGAATGCAGAGCCGTATTTCTTTGCCGAGACAGGTGCTCGTCGGTTGATCCCTACCCAGGCACAGCTATAGCCGGTGTTCCTGAACCCTGATCAATGCAAAGTTCAATCAGGAGCCCCGTGCAAACCCGATACACCACACATATGGGCCAGCCCAGACCTCTCGATCTTTTCTCTGGCGTCGGGATTGGAAGGGCTACGCACATTGGGCGGAGTAAAGGCGAGAAAAGAATTCTCATGCAGTTGTCGTAAGTGTCGGAACTCCCAGGTGACTGTCGCGGATCATGGGCAGTGTGAGAGTTCAAAGTCAATATTCATGCGTATACGATCTTTAAATCTAATAATCTATCATTCCCTGTCTACTTCTGTTGGTTTACGCAGGGTAAATAAATGGTAATTGATTGTAAAACATAGGGGGCAGTAATTGAGGTTAAAGATAGATGGATTCAGAGCCCTCCTAGTAAGGGGCTTAAGATACTTATATAATAGTAAAGCTAGGTCCGTGCCCCGCTATACCGCCGTTAGCCACAAATAGCTAACTTTAATATAGTTATTCCTATACTAGTAGTCTTTTTTTTTATAACTTAAGGTTTTAATTATAGGTACTTTAGGTATCTATTTCTTTAAAATAAGGGTTTATTAAAAAAGGCTTAAAAATAACGTTTTTAAGCTCTTTTAATTAATCCCTCCTTAACTAGTTTTTTTAAAGCTAAGTAGCTTTATTTTTAATAAAGCTATAGGCTTTAACTAGAGGTTTAGTTATAGTTATATAAACTACTATTTCCTTATATTTCCTAGTGCTTCTAGCCCTCTTATTAAATCTATAAATCTCTTTTACTTAAATACCCTCTTTTTATCCTTTTTTTATTACTTAACCTTTTATTTTAATTATAGCTTTATTTATAGAAATAAAGCTCTTAAGGGCGTGGTTTAGTTTTGTTTTTATAAAGCTATTAGTAATATTACTATTTCTAGTAATTTATTATATTTTTTAAAACTCTTAGTACTTATATAATGATTATAATACTATAATATTTATTATTAAGTACTTCTCTTTAGTAGTACCTAGCTTAATAAAGTACTTATAAAGTAAATAAGAGTTAATATAAATAATAAATAGGATTAAAGAAAGGTTTAGATAGTTTATAACAAGCCTAAGAGTTATTATAATAGTATAGGCTATATTAATACTAGTAGTTATAGTATAGGTTTTTAAGGCTAGGACGCTCTGCGTAACTTACTTACTTTTTATAAAACTATAGTAAATAACGTTACTATAAATCTTAAACGTATTATTACTAATAAATTAATCTTTTATAAAGACAATAATAAATCCTAGTTACAACAATAGGTTAGTGTTATTAATAAATAATCTATCTATAAAAATAAAGAACTTACTCTTTTTAAAGTTAAGGGGGATGTATCTTAATCCTTATTACTAGTTATTAATCTACTAATAGAGTTACTTATTAAGAGTAATAATATCTTCTTTTATAGGTTTTTAATATTAAGCTACTATAAAAAGGTTATATAATACCTTAGGTTAGTAGATTAACGTAATATATACCCCTTAAGTACGTTATTAAATGTATTAAGTCTTCCGATCTTTATTAAGCTTAATAATTATAAGTTTCTTACCCTAGCCCTTTTAGTAGAAAACAAGGGAGTCCCCTTTAAGTATTAAGATACCACTATTAAACATTAGTAGCTTTTTTAGGGTTAAAAAAGTCTTTACTTTAACTATAAAGTTTACTTTTTTAAACTTTAAAGTTTTATAGGTTAAAAAATTATTTATTAAAAGGTTAAGGGTATTGTTTATTTATATTTTAACTAAGACAAAGTCTAGGTTATTAATTAATAATATTAATAAATATAAGTTATATATTAAAGTACTTATTTTAAGCTTTTTTTTATAATACTTATAATATATTATTTACTAGTATATCCTAGCCTCTATAATACTATAGAGTAGTTTTTTAATAACTATAATAGAGTCTTTTAAGTATTAGTTATAAATCTAAATTAGGAAATATATAAAGATTGTTTAGTTTAACTATATCTCTAATTATATATATATTTATATTATATTTCAAAGTTATAACTTTATTCCAATCCCTATAAAGATTAAAACTAGCACTAGGATTAATTATTAACTAACTTATTAAATAGTAAAAAACTATATTAAAATTACTACTTTTTTATTATTAGTATAGCTTTATATAATAAAGTAAAACTTTTTATAAAGCTAATTTATTATTTTTACTTTAATTTTATTAATAATATAAAATTTAAACCTTTTAAACCTACTATAGACTTTAGGGTTAAATAGAATAATATTAAAAACTCTATAGTTTTATAAAACTAAAATTTCTTTTTTAATTAACTTTTAAAATAGCTCTTTTAAAGTAGTAATAATCCTTTACTTTTTTAATTTAATAGTAAAAGTAAAATTAGCCTCCTCTTTAACTAAAATAAACGTAGTAGCTAGGGTCTTTTAAAGTTAGCCTTATTATTGTTTTAAAGCTTCTACTAGCGCTGAGTTTTTAATAGGGGAAGGGTCTATATTAACAACAATTTTATTAAAAATCTCCTTAGCTTTATCCTTAGGTTTAGCTATGTCTTTAGCCTTGTTCTTTATAGTTATTAGGTCTTTTAAAAGGAAAGGAATCTCTAGGCCTATATTATTAATATTTTTATAGTAGGGCTTAATAGACATTAATTAAAAGGATTAAGAACTTTATAAAAGGATAAGTACACACTCTTTACTATTTATTAACATTAATTAATAAGGGCCTTACTAACTACCTTTTTTATACTATACTTTAACTATTAATTAAAAGGGGAGTTTTAGTATTTTAAATATCCTTAACCTATTACGTATATTAAGGGTATTATTAACTTTACACTTTATATAAATATACTAAATCTCTTTAATAGCCCTTTTAACTACTTAGGTACGTTTAGTAATATTTAGAGTTAATAAAAATAAGTTACTAATCTATAGGTATACTTTAAAAATAAAAAGGGTTAGTATAAAGCTATTAGGGCCTATAGTATTATTAATATTTTTAATACAGACTTAAAGTACAATTTTAAGTAGTATAAGTAGGTTTTTAATATAGTAGATTTAGTAAACTTATTTTAAAATAGTGTAGTATTTTTTAATTTTATTAATAGAGTAGTAGGCTTTAATTAGTATAATTTTAAGGGTAATTCTTTACTCTTTAGTATATCCTTTAAACTTAGTAGCTCTAAATATTATAGCTACGTTTATTATTAAGAAGTTAAGAAGTCCTTAATAAACGTTAATTTATATAATATAAATACCTTTTTATACTACCTTAGTAGATATATCTTTAAAGAACCTTATAGTAGTAAATTTAGTTATAGTATTAATAAGGTAAATAACTAGCTTACTATTAAGGTATATAATATTTATAATAACTTTATAGTTAAAGTTATACTTATTCTATAATATAAATTAGAATTTTAAAAGTACTATATTATAGAGTTAGTAATAGTAGTATATTTTTATTAGGGTCTTTAATACTTAAACGTTTAGTTAATAGTTGGCTTTTTTAAAAAGGTTATAGAGTTTTATAATAAACGAGTACCTAAACTAGTAATAAAGGCGTTAGAGTTTAATAGTAGTAAAGTAGTAGTATACTATTATTTACTTATAGTTAAATAGTAGTTATTTATACTTCTATTATTAAATAATTAATATAGTAATATTTCTTTTATATAGAACGTTATTAATATTATTAAATATAATACTTAGGTAGTTTATATTTTAGAAGTATAGTAGGAATAGTGTATTAGTAGGTATAATATAAAAGATAATATTTCTAAATAGTAAAAGGATTTTAATTAATTTAAAGGACTTAATACTATTACTAGTACTAAAGTAAATTAAGACACTATTAGTACTTATAGTATTAAGTTTAAAGTTAAGAAAGATTGTTTTTTTAAGGACTATATATTAACTATAGCCTACTATAAAAAACTCTACTACTCCGGTATTTAGTATAATACTTTAAAAGATAGCTTTAAAATATTAGTTATTATAGGTATATAGTATAGATTTTATATAGTTTATATTTTTTATTATTATAGTATAGGCTATTATTTACTCTATAAGGGCTGTAATTATTTTAAAGCTATTAACTTATTTTAATATAAAGTACGTAGTTATAAACATAGTTAGTTAGGTTACTATAGCGCCGCTATCCTTATTATTTAAGAAGTATTTATTTATAGAATTATTATTAATTTTCTAAGCGTTATTAAAAGTTTTATTACTTTTATACTCTATAAAGAATTATTAAAAAAATACTATTATAATATTTTAAAAGTAATTAGCCTTATAATAGTAGTTATAAGTCTTATTCTAATTTTTAGTAGAATATTTCTATAAGTAGCTATTAAGTTTACTATAAATATAGTACTTTTTATTACTTACTAAGTTAATAAAATACTAGGGACGGCAATCTCTACTTTATAGTCTTTATTACTACGATCCTTATAGCTTCCTTTACTTTAATTAGTTTTTATTACTATAGTTATATATTTAATTAATAACGTAGGTGCTATATAGCTTTATAGCTTTAGTTAGGTATTATAGTATCTTTTTAGTTAATTTAAAAGTACTAACTAAGTTTTTTAATTATATAATAATTCTAGTAAGGCTTTTAGTTAAATTAAAGAGGTAGAAGTTGTATTCTTTAACTCTTTAGTATGCGTTAATAAGTTAATTATAGAGGGCCTCTTTAGTTTATAATCTATTTAATAGTATAGGTTAAATATTTATTAGTTAATTAATTAATAGGTTAAGTAACTTAAACTTTGACTTTATAGGGTTCTTATAGATTATATAGGTAAAAAAAGCTTATTACTACTTAAAAAGGTATTATTAATATATTTTTTTAGTTTTAAAGTATTTTTAAAGTTTTTTAATTATAGTATTTTAATTAAGAGGTTTTATAGAGTTATAGAAATACTAAAAATAGAATATTAGGACTTAATTTTTAAGTATAATTAATATAACTATAGTATACTACGTTTAATTAATACTTATAAGTTAATACTATTAATAGAATATTTTAATTTTTATAGTAAGGATATTAAATTAGCTACTACTATACTTTATATAGTTATTATATAGCTTTATAAAGTTAGTAAGTACTTTTACTAATAGAGGGTTATTTAGAGTAAAGTTATACTTATTAATATTATTTTTTTTATAATTATTATAGTAATTTTAGTATTAATTAAAAATGGGTTATTAAAAAGGGGAAGTATAAAATTAATATTACTATACTAAGAGATACTAATGGGTATTTTGTAGTGGGGTTTTGTGCTATTTATATTTTAGGGGTAGTGGTAGAGGGGGTTATAGATTCCTAAGAGTTTTTAGGGTTTTATAAAGTTAAGACTTTATAAAACTATAATCCCTTTATATTAAAATCCGTAAGTTATAAATTAAAATCTTACTAATAAACCCGGGGTGTTTTATAAAGGTTTTAAATACGTAATTTTATTATATTATAGTATTAATTTAATTTTTAAACTATATAGAGAACCTATTAAACGTTAGTAGGGTGTAGATTTTGTATAGAAGGTATTTATTAGTTAATACGTAATTAATATAAATACTGCAGTATATAAAGAAGTTTTTAATATAGTACTAAATATTTTTATTTATATATTTAAATACGTTAATAGTTTATTTAGTAAAATTAAAGTAAAAGTAGTTATATAGCTTTATACTAATGATATTATTAGCTGTATAGTTACTAATATAGTAGGCTATAGTTATTATAAGTTTTTTAGCTTTAAGTTCTATTACTAAGTCTATATTATACTAAGGGCCTTAAATTAATATATTAATAACTTAAAAAATAATAGTTAAGAGTACTAAAACAAAGGTATTTATAGGTCTATTAATCCTACTAGTAATAATAATAGGCTTTAATTAATTTATTAACTCTAATAGTAATAAGCCCTAGTTAGTCTTTAGGGCTAATATTATAAAAACGTTATAAATTTCTTTAGTTTTTATTTATAACTATAGCTGCTTTTTTAAGAGTTTTTTTACTTATAGCTATATTAACTAATAGTATAGTTAGGGTTACTTAAGGGGAGTTTTTTTAGAGTTTTTATAGTACTAAGGATATTATTATTACTCTTTTATTATTTAGTAGTAAGGATATAGTAAGGGTAATAAATAATAGAAATATTAAATAGGGAAAAGTTTTTTTTTTAAATAGTATTAACGTTAATTAATATCTCTATTATTCTTATTATAGATCCTTATTATTATTATAGTTAAACTATAATGTTTTACTTTACTTTAAAGTATTATAATACTTTTAAAGTATTATAAGTAGAGTTTAAATAATTTAAGTAAAAGGGATCCTTTTATTTTCTAGTACTCGTAGGTAAATTAAGAGTATAAAATAGGATTTTTATATACTAAATCTAAATTTAAAAACCTAACTATAATAGTAAACTTATTAATACATTACGCACTAGTAGTAAATATAGTAAAATACTAGTTATAGTTAAAAATTAACTAAGTCTTTATAGTTAATTAATAATAATATTAATAGTTATTAAGTAATTATATTTTATTATTTAGTATTAGTTAAGGGGAATAAAATAATAGTAATAGGGGATAGAAATAAGGGATAAAAAAGAGGCTTCTTATAATACATAAAGTATATAGTTAAAAGTATCTCCTTACTTAGTTTCTACACTATAGACTAGTTATAGTTTAGTAAAAACTCGTTATAATTACTTAAGTACCTTTTTTATTATAAACTACTAATTAATACTATATACTATTAAAAATTACTTTTATACTAGGGATCCTATTATTAAAAAGACCTTTAACAAGGGATTATTAAACTAACAACGCCTTAAACACAAGTATTTCCCCTAAACCGTAGTCTTAGGGGTATATTTACTTATATAACAAATTACTACTAATAATTTCTAACACATTAAAGTCTCTAGTTAGTAGTTAAAATATTCTAGTAGTCTTATAATCTTTTTAAAGTATAATACATATCACTAGTATTTTAAATAACTAGTAATATTCCTAACTCACTTTTAAGTACTATCGTAAAGCGCAACTTAGCCTTAGGGGCTTTTTAAAAGAAAACTCTATAGTTATATAGTAAAAAAAGGGAAGGGAGTATTAAAATAGCTTTAAAAGTCATAGAAGGGCTTAAGGGGTCTTTAAGAGTCAATATAACAGTCTAAAGGGGTAAATTATAACTTTATAAAGTTATAAAGAGATTTTTTTAACGAATTAAGTACGTAATAAATACTTCCTTTAGTAAAACAACTTTAAGTTTATTTAACTATTAAATAAGGGCTTAGTATATTAACGTTATTTACTAGTAAGTAATTAACTAACTCTAAACTAACTATATTTATAATAATATTTCTTTTAAATAAAACCTTATTAATCTATAGTTATAAAATAGTAGTAATTATATATATTAACTACTAATTAGTATTAGTTTATATAGAGTAAATAAATAGTAATTAATTATAAAACGTAGGGGGTAGTAATTAAGGTTAAAGATAGATAGATTTAGAGCCCTCCTAGTAAGGGGCTCGAGATGCCTATGTGATAGTGGAGCTAGGTCCGTGCCCCGCCACACCGCCGTTAGCCACGGGTGGCTGACTCCAATGTGGTTATTCCCACAACTTCTGTTCCTAATTCGAATGCGTCTTAAATCAAGTCAAACCACCAGCGATGCAAATTTCAAACGCCGTCCGATGCAGTACTCCTCGCTACCTAGATGTTGCTTGCGATCCAGGCCGCGGAAAAGTCTCTCGACTACAAGGCACGAGCACCGGATTTAGGACCTCACGGCCCAGTTTCGCAGCTGGCTGTACTCGCTGGCAGAGCACGGCTTGTTGTCGTACAGAACCCGGTGCTTCGGGATCGTATTGTTCTCGGTCGGGATCTGCAGTGCCAGCGTCTCAGTCCCGCCGGGGAAGAGCGTGCCGTGTCCCTGCCTGCTCAACCCGGCGATGTCGGTGGCGAAGAAGAGGCCCGTCTCGCCCCCTGTCGCTGTGAACGTCATTGAGGTGTTGTCGGGCAGGGTGATGACGGCGAGACCCTTGAGCAGGACAACCCACCTGATATCGTCGTTAGCCACTGCTTTCAAAGACCCTGAATCACGAGGAGAACTTACTGGTTCGCCGGGGCCCGGTGAAGCCGGCTGTCATAGCCAGCTGGGAAGACGTTATACGTCATCCTTGAAACGTCGCCGAGGGCGGTAGCCCTCGTGTCTTCGAAACCTGTCTGGTTCGAACCCATGAAAGGGGCGTCGAGCTCCCAGCACTCGAACCTCGACATTCCGTTATGGGCGCCGATGGCGGTAATGTTGAGTCTCGTCGCCAAAGTTGTGCCAACAAGGGCCAGCAAGGAGAGGGCTTGAGTGGGTCTAAAGGAAACCATGGTGAAGATATGCAGTCGGTGAAATTTTCTACTGTTGTTTCGATGCGGCGTTCTGTTGATCTGAGTTGATTGCGATGAATAGTAGAATAGATCAGAAGAGAGGTCAAGCAGCTGGTTACTTTATAACTTTCGTTGCCAGGACCAAGTGGACCACGTTCATAACTTCGTGCCTCTATTCCGGGCACGATGAAAAAGGAAATCGGGAAGCTCTCTCGTTCTGATAACCTCAACCCTTGAACTCTGACCACCTTCAAAACCAGCATCGCCATCTTTAGAAACTCGGCCGACATGCATTTGCCTTGAAGGTCCACCTTTTTCCTACTCAAGGCCCCCATTGCTAACGCCCCCATCTCAAACGCCTCCATCGCCAACGCCCTGGTTTGCGCAGTATTCGCGGTATGCGTTCAGCTGGAGAAGCCTCATGGTGGATAGTAAGCAGAGGTCGGACACAATCTCCTTGCAAGAGTGCGAGTTCACAAGCGCTGTCTTCACAGTCCCTGCTGTATGTGGATGGCTGCGCCACAAAGCTACCCAAGACGAACTCATTGGGTCGCGCTCTGGGTAGCAATGGGTGAGACTGGGAGGCTGAAGACAGCATCCCACACGCCGGTTTTAGAAAACACGTAAGCTTCGCCCTGAGTGCCCATCAATTGATTGCCTATTTAGGCAATATCTTTACATTTCTCCCGCTTTTGGTCCAGAGCCGAGCCCAACCGATGAAAGGTAGAGCAGCATCAAGATCTTCAATTGCCAGAAGGAGAAAACGCCAAAAGACCATCATAACTATTCATCTAGTTTATCCCGAGATTCTACTAATATCCCTCTCCTTCACCACATGAGTTGAAAATTCTCAGAATACGGGTGTCCTGTTTGAGTCGCTCCGCGTCAGCTTGGTTTCTGATTCAGATGATCGCAAATAGGTATGTAGATCAACATCAGGCACCAATAACGCCATCCATCTGTTGAACATGTGCGAATGTTTACAGCAATTCTGCCAGCCACTTCAGTCATTCAGCTCTTGGCCATAATGAAGCCCCGGTCCTAATGGCGAATGATGGGGGAGGGCGCTGCTCAGGTGTGTAGAACACCGGCTCCTTCGGACCTGTCTTATCCTTTCGCCTTCTGCTGTGTCACCACGCGATGACGCTCTGAGACTTAGGGCCCTCTCGAAGAGGCCATATCCTTCAAAAAAGGGATCGTGTTGTCAATAGTGTCCTCACGAAAGGCTTTTCAAAAACCCCGGGCAAGCCTGATTTGCCAGCATATTGACGGGTCTCATTCTCTCATTCGCTTTTGCAACTAAAGCGTATGTAAGCGTCTCAATCAACGAATGCGAGATGTGCTCAGCTGATTGAGAAAGCATAATGCTGATTCCGACAGGCAGATAACTCCTATTTCCGGAAGGCACATCGTGGTCTTCCCATATCACCGACCAGTCGAGGTCGGTATATGTATAAAGCAGTCGCCGCGTCCGGGCTGTCATCACCTCTTGGACCGTCCCCAGCGCCAACCGATATTCAAAGACAATCCCTTCCTACTATCTTGACGCATCGGAAGACCGAAGAATGAAGGGGTTGCTCTCGTTCGTCTGCAGCATCGCGCTGTTCCATAACCTCGTCCTCGGGAGCAGCATACCGAGATACTTTGAGAGATCTCTTTCCACACGTGCCCAGCTGGACATCGAGCAGGTGCGTCGCGAGCTTGGTGGCCGTTTGTCCGAGGCCGCCGCCGTCTTCGGGCCCGAGGACAACCGATTCGACAACGTCACCGCGAGGTGGGCGTCTTTTACGCCGCCTCGGATCCAGGTTGTAGCCGTTGCTGGCGAGGAGTCGGATGTCGCCACCATTGTAGGTCACACTCCTGATTCTTGAAATCTATCCCCATTAGGGCCGGTATTGTTCTGACACCAATCAAGGTCAAGTATTGCAACGAGAACAGCATCGAGTTCCTGGCCGTGAACCGTGCCCACGGCTGGACGAGCTCGCTGGCTGCCTTCGACGGCATCCAGATCGATCTCAAGCAGCTTCAGGATATCACAATTCAGCCAGATGGCAAGTCTGCTTGGTTCGGTGGTGGTAGCTGGGGCGGGCATGTCACAAGGGAGCTCTGGGACCGCGGTTACGTCGTCACGACGGGTTCCTGCGCTTGCGTTGGCCTTATGGGCCCTGGTCTAGGAGGCGGCTACGGACCCCACCAAGGTCTCTATGGTCTCATTAGCGACAACATCATCCAGGTCAACCTCGTCCTGGCCGATGGCAGCTCTATCCAGGTCAGCGAGTCAAGCCACTGCGACCTCTTCTGGGCACTACGTGGCGCCGGCCACAACTTTGGCATCGTCACCAGCGTCGAGATGAAGATCCACCCCCGTGGGCCAGACACCTGGCACTACCATACTTACATCTGGCGCGGCGACAAGCTCGAGGAGGTCTTTGCCGCCGTCAACGCGTTCCATGGAAACGGAAGCACGCCCGTCAATATGGGCACCAGCTTCGGCAACTTCATGTTCAACGCGAGCGTGACCGTGGAGGAGCCGGTCATCTGGTGGAGCTTCGCCTACCGCGGGTCACGCGAGGAGGCCGAGCAATATCTGGCCCCGTTCTCAGCCATCCCGTCGGTCTACGATGAGTCCGGCGACATGCCCTTCACGGAGCGCGCAACGGTCCAGGGCATGGACGAGAACTCGTTCTTTTGTGAGCACGCCGACTTCGCTCGATTCTCCGCGACCGCGGGCCTGCAGACGTACAACATCACCGTCGAGCGGCAGATCTTTGACGGATTCACGCGGCGCATCGCCGAGGACCCCGTGTTCGCTGCGGGGGCCGTGATGCTGCACGAGGGGTACGCGACGGCAGGCGTGCAGGCCGTGGACCCGGACTCCTCCGCGTTCCCATTCCGGAGTGATAACCACCTCATGGCCATCCAGGTAATGGTCTCGCCGAACGATACCGCCAAGCACCAGGTTGCGCAGGAGTGGGCGCACGAGGTGAGGGACTTATGGATCAGCGGAGAGCCGGGCCGGCCGGTCAACGTCTACGTCAACTACGCCAACGGGGACGAGTCGACGGAGATGCTCTACGGGCAGGAGCCCTGGCGCCTAGAGCGTCTCCGTCGACTTAAGGCAAAGTACGACCCGTTCAACCGGTTCCGCTACTACAGCCCCATTGTGGAGGAGAAAGACTGCTAGGTTTGAGTCGGTGGCCCGATTGCTGAGCGGCAAACTTCCGAAGGTCGTCAATCAGATGTTCGGCGACTTGTTCACCAAGGTGGCTTCATTACTGGGTAGGAAATTTATTTCTGAGAGATTCCCATAAGTTTCACTTCTTTTATTTCATGATGGTCCCCAGGCGGACATTTTCGGCTAGTGCCGTACTGCTGGAGTACACAAAAAGCAAGGCACATGTGCATCAGCTAGCTATCAAAACATTCTCTTCTTGGAAATCGCGTACCCTGATTCTCTGAGTGCGTAGCATGGGCGGTTCGGGATGGCCCAAAGACGCAACAGTTAGACACAACCGATCAAGAAACCAGCTGACTGTTATGAACAAAGGCAGGTGGCTTTTCTGCAATCAAAACTGGTTACGGGTGCTGAGCCATGAGACAACAGGGCAACAATCGGTCGCCCGAGGACATGCCAGGGGTTGGGGTCGGGCTTCACGCTCAATGGAGGGGCTACGATCGAAGTGGAACTCACCAGTCGGGCAATTCAGGCAACGTGATCATGCGCAACCATTGCGGTGTTGTCCAATAAAAGCCAACGCCATGAACTGGGTTAGATATTCGTGGCATGGACATACCTACCTGGGTAAGTGTGGTGATTATACATATCGTGACTCCAACAGCAACGAAGCTGCGATTGCCCGGGCTGAGCGACAAAGAGGCGTTTTAGTGGCGCAAAACCGAGGATTTGGGGTCGCAAAGTAGTATTCTATGTTGTGAAGTAGAACTGGAGTACAAAGGATATTTGTAATGTACCTGATATCGTACTAAATACTACCTACCTGAAGGTTACCTGACCGTTATTGAATACCCCAGCGCGAGCAAACCAAGTGCAATTTCTACAAGTGTAGAAGTGACATTAGAAAAGGCCTCTCAGCACTATCCACGTGCGTGCACCTATAGAAACAAGGCGGATATGAGAGTTGTATCTCGTCCAAACAATTATCACCACGAAGCTATTTTTCCTCCGGAAGAACCTGTTGTGTACGGCCCTTAAACAAGTTGAAGGTGAGCTAAGTACGTAGTTAAAGGTGGTTTCTTCGTTCTAGCGAACCAGACTGGCGCTGAAGACTTTTGCGATTGGCTGGTGGTCGCTTCTAAGTAGCCTGCAGCCTGCAAAAGTGCACCCGCTTATCCCGTGCCTCGAGAACCTAGGGATCATTAATATGCACCATGCCGAGCGTGTGTGTGTCGTACGCACTGTTGAAGCCGTAAGCTGTAACTTCAACGTCTCTCATTTTGTGACGTGCAGAGCTTGGCGTTGCCTTCTACTCGTTGGTCTGAATCCATCCGCTTGCATGGACTCAGGTCCTGGAGGCCTTCTGGTGCTGGCGTCAACTCGGCAAGCTGCAGCACACACCTAGGTGAGCTGGTTAGCCACCGATCACACCATGAGTCGCTGACCGTTGCCCTATTTCTGTTGAGCTGTGCCGCTCAACGTGAACACTTGTCAACACTCGCCTTGCCCCAAGGGTTGTGCGAAAACCTATCATGTCGAAAATGCATCCGCTATGATGCCGAGTTGCCGAAAATGTCATTCCGAAAGGAAACGCGATCGTTCCTCTCCTGGGCATACGCAAGAAAGCTTTGGGGGCTGGGTGTGGTGAGATGGAAGGGGCATCACCTCGGTGTCCCGTTAGGATCTAGGGCTATCGACGACGTGCCGCCAACATACATCAGCACGGATGCGTAAACAGCGGCCCCCAACGTCGTGTCGATCAAGGTGCCTAAATTCCTACATGAGCGTAACTACCAGCGAATCAAAGGCTGCCAAAAGGTCCTTGCAGTTGATCTGCTAGCCATTACATTGAGGACAGCAAACTTGGGTGCGTTGATTCTCTGTCCTGAGAGTCGAGACCACGTTCGGGCGCGGGTGCTGAGCCAGTTAGTCTCGACCGCTGAGCCCTCCAATGAGACTTACAAGACAGACGACCTCGTCGTAGCATTTGGTCGCGCCTCCAGAATGCACTCTTAGTCGAGCATCGGAATGGCCATGCCAAGACCGTTCGCTGAGTTGGCAGTCAGCGAAAATCCAGACACTCTCGGCGCCCCTGGGCATCCAGTGTAACTGCGGTGTGATGAATCATATTCTATCGCAGGTTACTTGGGATTTTGGTGTGCCTGCGGCCTGCCTGCCAATGCATCTGCGTATGTGTAGCCAACCGGAATGCGGTATGTCAAAAGCAGTATGATAGATACCTATCGTGAAGACTGTCTTTTTCCAAAACCCTCAAACGGAGAAAAGACTACAGAACTTGTTTTGTTCATCTCTTCAATGGACAAGAATATTTTGCATATTTCGCCTCGTCTCGAAACGCCCGAGTGGATAGTCGCCGGTATACTCAACATTTAACAACAATCATGGGACTTTTCGAGGAACACCTAGGTGCCCAGGTTAGATAGGAGAGAAAACATTTGTGCACGAGGAAGCTTACCTGAACAAATGAGCAGTCTTCAGCGTCATTTCTTCAGGTCGGTCCTTTCTTGGCTTCAGTGAGCGCTGCGGGGTTACGCCAGCCGCAGCCGGAGGTCAACCCCGGTATCCCCGCGACCCCGCGACGCTGGCGGCCCACGGTAAAAAGGCGACTCTGTCTTAAAAAGGCGTCCGAGCTATCTCATTGTGCCCGCAAGTACGCGTAGGCAGAAGCGCCTATGGACCGGGGTGCTTCATCCCGAGGGTGGTGTGGGTTGGGGTCTAGGTAGGGTCGTCCTGCCTCTAATGGATATCTGCCGTGCATCTGTAGACTGTTAGCTGAGGTAGAAAGAGTAGAGACCATTGAGAGGAGCTGCTGAGACGCAAATTGCAGCCCAAAAACGAGGCGAGTGCAGATTGGTGGTCGTAGGCCATTGAAGATTTCTCGTCGGGTAGGAATTACATGCACGGCTTGTAGTTTGATGTATGGGACTGAAAATGGTCGAAAGGTCTTGTTCACTTACTTAGGATAAATGTTTCTGACAGAAATTCGTCCTTGGACTTAGGAAGAGAAGTGCTCATAAAGACTGTCTTCCCCCCTCGCATCCCGTTCGTTTTCTGCAAGCCCAAGCGCCCATGAGAATTGCATAAAGAAACGGATACGCACCATGAGCAAAAAGTCATCCAAGTCTCGTGGCCATCGCCAACTCGAACCCTCGAGGCGAGCGTCGGCGCCAGTACAACAGCAGGGTTACCTTCCGCAAACCTACCCCAGCGAGCTTCAATTAGCAAGAGAGGTTGCGGTGGACCTGCCACAAGGAGACCGCGACCCAGACTACTACGCAGACATGCAAGAATCCCTTACCGATGTCTCTGATCGCATGTCAATCCCCATCGACCACCACCATGAGGACGCCGGGCACCACGACGCCCAGCCTCAGGCGTTCAGCTACCCCCCAGCAACCTACAGTGAGCATCAGCAATGGGAGCAGTGCCGACAACAGGGCGAGCAGTGGCAGCGGCAATCGGCAGCGTATTACTCTGTGGGCGCAACCAGCGGTCCGCGGACCACCCAGGACGCCTACCTGCTGGCGGCCCCTCTCCCGGACGCTTCCATTGACGACGACGCCGACTTCGACTATCTGCCAAGCCTGTCTCCTCGGATGTCGCCGGCTTCCACACCGGTGCAACCCGTGTCCATGTCCCCCAACTTGTTCTCGGTCGAGTACGTAGGCGCTTGGGACTCTGCCGCCACGGAGACCCAAAGCTACCAGTACCCGCCCGCTACAGTCGAGCTCCCGGTCCGCGATTACGCAAAGCTGAACCTCGGCAAGCTGCCTGACCGGCCCCTTCGGTCGGAGTCCACGGAGGCACTCCGCCCCTCCAGGTACGTCGACCCAAATGAGGCACTCGCCTCCTCGATTGTAATCAGAAATGAGGTACTAACGTGAGAAAACCGCAGCCCCTTCAGGGACATTGGCGGGAGCAAACCCCCGGCCTCTGACAGAAACCCCTGTCGCGAGGGCAGAAGCCGTCGCCGCAAGCATTGAATGCTGCTCGAGCCGCGTGGGCCACAACCTTGAAGAAAGAGGAAATTTGCACATTATGGCAACGCGCTTACTCACCCATCACAATCCTTCGTTTCTCCCTGTCCTTTCTGTTGCTATCGCCTTTCAACCCTGTCTTATGCACACGCTCTTCATCCCCCTTCATTGCCCCTCTCTTTTGTTACTTGAAATTGTTTCCCCACATCACCGTGATTGTAAGTTAGCTTCGAAGTCGGCTGAAAAAGAAATGGAACTCGTGTCTTGGCGTAGGAAAATATGTACAATGTGCGAACACTTTTCTTTGGTCAGCACCTACAGGTCGACAGGAGGCTTTTTGGTAGAATAGAAAGAGTGCATCTGGCTCGGAAGAGAAAAACGAAAATTAAAAAAATTGTATTTCTGCACTTTCCTAGTGCAGAAGTACTACCATCTAAATATCTGACCTCATATGTGCGTTCCCTTCGACAGCCACTTTTCAACGCGATCATCGCTCCGACAGTAGACCCTCTCTTCACAAGATCCGATTCGACACAACGTGACACGCTACGCATCCTAACGGCCAAGACGTATGAGAAACCATGCCATGTCATCCATGCGAGTCGAATAATTGGCTCACGATTCACCGGGTGCGGGTTATCTGTGTTTTCGCAAAGCTCGCCGTCCAATCGAACCAGTGAGGCGGGCTCTCGTCAAACCCTGCCCTGGTAGCCCCCCTCGCGTGTCCAATCAAGGCCCCTGATTTCAACAACAAGCATCTTAATCAGACCTCCAGAATGAGTTCCCCGGATGATCAGAAACTTGTGGGTGGTCCCTTTGGATGAGTCAATAGAGCCGGAAAAGACTCTCGCTGGCAAGAGAGGGGTCCTGGTCCGGGGATGGAAAATGGCGTGCTAGCAAGTCGCGACATGGCATATCCCCCCGCTCCTCTTTGACGCAGCACAAGTACGACGTGTCTTCAGGAACAGTTACGAGGGGTTCCCGAAAGATACGGCACACTGGAACCGATCATCCGATGGGTCATGTGATAGGTCTACGACGCGGGGGATGTCTTGATCCAATCCCTCCGACTTCGTCTTTCATGCGAGGCTGTCCCTTCATGTGAGCGGAGTTGGCAACCCTTGAAGAGAAATCATCTGAGCAACCTGGATCTTGATCTAAAGTCCAAGAAGCGAAATTGGCGTCAGTCGATAGTCATGTCACTCAGTAGTCGATTTAGGGTTTTTAAACTTTTGACCGTTGCGGGGACCGGTGCCTTTCTAGGTCAAGGTTGCCCCTAGCGGCCCACAACGCTCCGTGAAGGACCCTTGTTTCGAGTCCGTTCGCACGGAAGGTACGAACCATTAGTGAGATGGTTTTGTTAAGAGCAGGACATTCGTATTACTCATTACTATTTCAAACGATGTGGTAGTAGTGTGAGAATTTCCACGATTTGTAACTTAAAAACAGCACCGTGCTGCGTCCCCGATGAGAAGGACCCCGGACCAGCCATTGGTTGAAGTGGCTTTGGACACTAGCAGATCGCACGTAACGTCCATTAGTTGAGATCTTTCTGCTGACTGGTGTCACGAAGTTGCCTGATATTCTGTCTCACCCAGACAATCAAGAGGTTATAACTATCAGAACAGTCCTCACGTTATTAAAGCATTAAAACCCCATTTCTGGAACGCGTTTACTGAGGGGCTTTCTTGCTCGATATTGACTTTATGGTAGCCTGATGGGATTGAAATCTACTTAGTTTAGAGAAACCGCAGTTACTATTCGACTTATTAGAAATTTATAGAGAGGGAGGTGGATCCGTTTAAGTTGCGATCTCACAGGCGCACGTGGTATGTCTCAGAACGCCTTGCGCTACTAGATTCATTTGCAAAACACGTCTACCTACCTAGGTATACAATGTTAACGAACCACTGTGCCACGCTTAACTCATGGAACAGAACAATATATAGCATTAAGCTCGTATATTAGGTAAATTGTACTAAACCAGTCCAACTCGCATTCTTCCATTTTCGTGAAGGGACATCACTCCAAGAATCGCAGTGGTCATGTACTCGCCTTGAAGCATGTGTCCTCTAGGACCCTCTATGCCATCGAATATTTTCACCCAAGCAGCAACACCACGATCGTGATCATACGCCTTAACATACATAACTTGTTTATGTGGAGTATACCGTGAGTCACCGACTCCGAAGTACTTCGGGATAATTCTCTCATCTTGCCCAAGTTTAATAATATTCCAGGCTACCAGACGCAGTATAGGCTATGTCCCGGATGCCATGGGTGCCGTTTCATGGGTGGCTAGCACCGAGACTAATAAGGTAGCACTAATCCGGCTAGGAAAGGTTTGGGCGCCGAATCTTGCAACGTTACTCGGCTGAACGGAAGAAAGGCTGTACTCGTACAATGCCCATCTCGTTCGTTGCTTCGTTGGGTATCAAGGCATATTACTACATCTACCTGCCTCACTGAATTTATAGGATGGGGATCCTTCATCTATCTACCAAGCTGTCAAAACTAACCAGAAACTACACGTGGCATTGCTCAAGTGGGAAGGGACGAAGGGGAGGGGTTTACCTGGAGCGTATCTATGTCTCGAGGGGTGCGCGAAGCAATGTAAGCCTCGTCGTCTTAGTCTGTAAGTACACATTCCGATGGTGTACAGGGCACCAGTACTTCGCCTCAGGGTAGCGCTGTGTCTTTCCAGTGGTCGAATAGACACCCTACTTGTCTGCCTTGCAAGACTTTGCCTGACGTACAGGTATGATCCCTGACCGAGGCCACACACACGCCCACACACACCCACACACATACGTAGAGGCAGACGAGACGTCCTGTTGAGCTTAAGGCACACTTGTTCCACTTGTTGTCTTCCTGTGGCTGGTCACCCGGGTTGCCACGAAGGACGAGAGCCACCCAACCCCTGCGTGAAGGAAGAGGGTGAAAGCAAGGCAAACACGTCGTTTCGTTAGCCTCGTCCAGACGCATTGCCAACTGGATACATGTACATCAACTCCATTCTAGGCAGACAGGAAGCCGCATGGACCAATCTTCCCAGAGAGCCTTGGCCATTGACAACGCATGCAAGGCATAAGCTCACCCTATTGCACTGATTGAGCAGGGCTGAGTGTGGTGGAACAGATGAGGTGTGCTGTAGAGGCGGTCTGTGAGTCCAAGACAAGTGCTTGGCTTCATGGGGGCAGAAAATTCGTAAGCTACCTGGAGTGGTGTTGTCAGACACTCACCATGCCCTGAGGAGACATGCTACAGCCCAGTTCATGCACAGGCTCGGAAGTCTGTCCTTAGGAAGTACAAGATTCAGCCTCGGACAGTGAGCTGCAGACCTGAGACCAGGCATCCCCTTCGAGTGGCGGAATTCTCCTTTCCAAGCTCAAGACATCGTTGGGCAGAAGCGTGCCCTTGACATGGTTGGATGGGAGTGCTTCAAGATCCCCACAAGATTCTAAATGATATCGGGTGCCGGGGTTATCTTGAGCAGGTCACACCCCCAAACAGAAATGGCCACGAAGCCTGTATCTCTCCACGTGTACTCGGCTGGAAGGATTACGCAAGCTAAGGGACACAGCTCTCTTGGTTTCCGGGGACGCCGGTCTGCTCAGTGTAGATACGGATACGTGGGTATCATGCGGAGGATCCTCTGCTCCATTCTTTATAATCTCTCCGAGGGAATTATTGTGACAGCCTTTCTAGGCAGGTTGTTGGGCTCGAATCCTACCCTCCATCTCTGGACCTTCATCATTCCTCCAGCGCAAAAGAATGTCGAGTTCGCAGCCATCAATTCTGTGCCCAGCACCCCAAGAAAAGCCACAAAGCCATGTCTCGTATGTCGTGAGGGCGGGCTCGGCTACGTTAGTGACAAGCTTCCCCCTCAACAATTACGTTGCTAAGGAATTTCCAGGTCGATCAGGGATCACGGGGAGCCTGAGCCACACACGAACGAACAGGCGGGGAATGCAGTGCAACAGCCCTCAGCTCAGCCTTGCGAGCGCGTTTGGCAGTACGTTATGGAAAGAGAGCTTGAGGGCTGTAGTAGGATCGCAAATCGTACGACTGCATGTCTAGCAATCCGGGAAAAGACAGAGGCCACTAGAAAACTGCTGCAAGCCATCTGCAAGCCTCTCTGCGAAGACGATCCCACCGCCTCTTCCGCGGGGCAACTCCAGCAGAGCAGCTGGCAGCTCACGCGAGAAAACATTCAAAGGCTAGAGGAATGCCAGTAGCCCCGACTAACAGACTGGGGTGGACCGTGACGTCCACAGATTGTGAGTTTAAAGCGGAACAGTTTCTCTGGAAATAACTGACTGACATTGAAAGTTGAAGCGTTCACTCTCCATTCGAATTTCCACCTGCCTCATTGAGAACTCAGCCGCAGCCTTTTCCACAATGTCAGCAGCCTTTCCCGAACACAACGGTCGATGACACCCCACCTCAGGGTACGGAATGCGACAACGGCTGGGGGAGCTGAGTGGGGGCGGCGGCCGGTCATACTTGAGTCACCTTGCAGGAAGGATTGAGGCTTGACTGCTTCGAGAGGAATTTCGCGGAGACAAGAACACCAAGAGGAATAGCGTGCACCTGGGGTCTCCCGCTCCAATGGAACGGATCTTCGTCGGGACCGAAGGATCATCGAAACCGCCAGCCCGGGAAACGACAAAGTTCCCTTCAACCCTGTCGTTTCCCTCTCTCGCGGTCAGCGTCTTTCAAATTCGGTGCTTCCTCGGAAGCAAGATATGCAGAATCAAGGAGATTTTCAGGCGGGGGGTTGTCTCTCGCTTGTTCTGGGAGGCTTGGGCAAAGCTGTGCCGCGGAGGGGCAGCTAGGTAATGTGGAATGATGCCACCTGAGACAACAGAAGCCAAGCTGCAACTGTTCAATAGGTAGTCGGCCGGTGTCCTCTCCTGTTGTAATCTCGGATGGTGGACATTGTATTATCGGGCCGGGCTCGTTTATTCCTTGGGAATAACGGGGTTCAGTCGTTACGGGTGGCATGGGATATCGCCATGCTCCGTGATTTTTTTTTCTGTAACGGTATTCGTGTATCATTTTTGATTTTCTTAACCAAGACTTGAGAGACTCAGCTATTCCAATCAGATTCCGCTTTTGGTCACAATTCTCGAGCAAACCACCGAGGGAGCAATTTGCCATCCATGCTGAGTTGGAGTGCCAATGGCGCACTATCCATCTCGCTTCCCCGCCGGCATGCGTCTTGTGTTACAGCAATGAGACCCAGAAAAGACGGTTCTCTGCCACCGCCTTTTAGGAGCTGTGCCTCCTATCGCACCGTTCCTTGTAGATTTTGGTATCCTGAAGAGAGAGCTGGGAAGATTCGATTGAACCATTTGAAAACATGGCTTAGTGCCCATGAGACATCCAACACATCTTGTGGCTTCGGCATCGCTGATCCAACAACGACACATGTTATTGATTAACCGGCTCCAAACTGCCGGATTCCTTCCAATAATCCTTCGTCAGGTAGCCTCAGCCTGGTAGCAGAAGGCTCCATTCTCGCAACCCCCTGTCCAATTCTCGCAACCTCGTAAAAGGTCGACGTGATTTTATGCAGGCAGATGGAATCCTGTAGGAATCATAACATGAGAGAAGGCTGAAGGATTCTTTCTGGAAATGCTTCGGACTACGGCTAATGGGGCCGTCGACATGGGGGTATGGGGTTCTTGACAGGGACAAATGCAGTGCAAGGGGTTTTTCATCACACGGGTAAGATCAAGGTGCCAACCAGAAGACAGCCTGCTTCAATACCTCCTCAATCCCCCACTCGGCCACCAACGGCGACATAACGGGAAGCCAGTGCTTACAGGGCCCTGGCTATTCTGGGGTTTCGGCCCCAGCTTTAAGCTATGATCTCCCAGCTTTTATTTCGGCGACGCCGTCCCCTCCTACATCTCACATGCTCGGCACGTCGACGTCGGGCCCGTGAGACGTCACCGACCGGCCGGCTCCCCTACTTTACTCCAAAGAAACCGAAGGGTCGGTGTCCCCAGCCGGTTCCCGCCTTGCCGTGCTGACGGCCGAAAGTGAAACGAAACCGTCCCAAACCCTCGCGACGAATGCCAGCCCCTGAACGAGAGCGATGTCATCTCCCGATCTGTTTTATTCAACTGCCTACACACAGAGAAAGAGAGATGGATCATTTGTTACCACGAATTGGACAGGGCGAGGGATAGCCTGCCGCCGCCGTCACACGCCAGGCAACGAAGCTGGCCCGCATTGCACATGATGCGGTGAAAGTGCACTGCCCCTTTCGATTGTCCGTCCCATTCGAGCGCGCATCAGTTCAACCTTCACGATCGGTATCAAAAGGCAACTTTTATGACGGCATCGCGATCAGCGTCGCGTTGATCGGCGCGCTCTCGTGATCTTGCCGAGTCTGCCCTACCCCTTCGAAGCGCCATGGACGAAGCTGCCAAAGCTCATAATACCAGACGGACCCGAGAACCTCAGCCAGTCTTCCTTCCAGCCTCGAAACATCCCGTCAACCGTTTGCTCCGTTGTGGCCCCCGTGCTCCTCGAGCAGGGGCCAGTGGAGCGGAGCCTGCATGACGCCCTCCTACCCAGGCTACCGGGAGCCCTAGAACCCAGTTTCCCAGACAGAAGAACCGGTCACCGAGTAGACGGAATACAAGGGTCTTCGGCTGGGTCTTGGGCCACGTTGAAACGACGCTTCTCCCAGAAGAGGCAAGAGCCCGTGGGCCCTTGCTCTGTCTACTGGTTGTCACTACTTACCTCCACGTTTCGATGTCGCCCTGGGAGCTAGAAGAAAGGAGCGGAAGCAGGCTAGGTTCAATTTGATGGGTAGAAGGTATAGTATCGAGGTTTGCTACTATAAGTATGGCAAGATCTCAAGACCAAGTTGGCTTTTCGACAACTGTGTTCGTCAACAGATTTCTCAAACATCGTCAACATCCTGAAAATATTTCTACACTTGGCATTGAAGCTTGCCATATTATTCTCCCTACCCTATCGTCATCATGGACACAGAATATCAATGGCAACAGGACGAGAGCGGCCAGTGGTACTATCTGGCCAGCGACGGAAATTGGCACCTATACACGCCTCCCGACGATGTTGCCGAAGCTGGCAGGCAAGTTTCCAGTGGCCTTTCCATCTTGAGGCGGTAGCTAACTTGTCTGGATAGTTGGCACGAGGACGAGACCGAAGACCACCCCACTGACCGCCGGCCTTCGGCTTCGACCTCTCAAGCCCGAGTCTACGAAACGAACAGCTACCTCGCCGCCCAAACGCAGGAAGACAAGCGCCGTCAAATGAGCCAAGAGTCTCGCACCGAAGAGATGGAAAAGACATTGAACAAATATACCGAGGTTCTAATCCCAAAGAAGAAGGGCGATTCCAGCAGGAAGAGCTCGAGGAAGAACGCAGATGATTCTAAGACGAGGAGAAAATAGGCATATACATCGAGGTCTCGGTATATCCAGGCGGCGGGCACCATACAGTGGGGGGTCCTAAGTGTGTCCTAACTGTCGCGTGTTCAACCTCAACATTCACGCCTTTCATCCTGATTGCATCCTGTACCATTTCGCTACGAATACTTCCTTGGGCACGATGTTCTATTTCTATACTTTCTACCCTCATACCTAGACTGGCTCAATGAATATGTGGTTGATTCAAGTAGAATCGCTGCGTTGCTGTATTGTGACGAGGGTCGCCTCACACCGGGGTAAGTACTGGTCATACTCACACCATAGCTGCAGCAGTTCGGTATGGTCATATCACGGCCCGTGGTGTCCTTTTCAGACCCGATCGACAACAGCAGAATGAATGTATCCACAAACTAGCTTAGTTGAAAGCAGCAGGAAGCGGTATCATCGATCATCAACACTTCAACCACATGATAATATCTCATTCATTGATCACAGACAACGTATCATTATGATCCAGCCCTTGTTGGAGAATACCTCCGTAGTTCGTGGCAGAGGCCACTTGATCCGTCTGATAGCCTTGATCGTCTGTTCCCTCGCACATTCCAGTTGTTAGGGTTCCGAGCTGAGTGTGATAGCTGAAACCTAGTCTAGGTTTCAAGGGAGAAAGATATGAGCTGAAAGAGGTCGAGAATGTGCTGCATGTTCTATGATTTAGATGCAAGGCGTTCTTCTTATTCGGTCTTAGCTTGGCAAATTTTGATCAAGTCGCAATTTTGACAGTATATAAGTAGATCGAGCTGCCGTCTGTCTAGTTCCGTTCCATTAATCAAGCATACATCAGTCATCTCGCCTCGTCCAAGACTATCATCAAAAAGACGCACAATTACTCTCACTCCCAACACTATTCGTCAAAACATCACACTCGTTATCATTCAAAACCTCACTCCGACCCCAAACCACTTCAACATGCTCTTTACCACGGCTCTCCTGGCCCTCCCCTATTTTTTTGTCGCACAGGTCCTTGCCAAGGACGGTACAAAGCTCCCCCTCGCCCGATCACTCGCTCGCACGAACATCGCAGGTGTCAGCTTTTCCCACCTGAACATTGAGTTCATTCTTAGACGGAACGATGACCCCGACTGCCAAGTAGACTGCGGCACTTCCTGCATGCCTGAGGATGGAGTGTGCTGCACCAGAGACGGAGATTATTGCGATGCCGGCTACGAGTGCCTCGAGAGGGGCTGCTGCCCAGAAGGCCAGACCTGCACGGGCTGCCTCCAGGACGAGGAGGAGTGCTCGGATGGCTGCATGCCTGCCGGCTCTGTGTGCTGCGCCGATGGAACCGGCTATTGCGATGCTGGGGAGACTTGCAACTCCGACGATACCTGTAGCAAATTGGGAAGTGGGAGTAGCGGTGGTCGCCCGGCCATCTCTAAATCTACCAGGGACGCCGAAGCCACCGCCTCTGTCGCTCAGCACGCAGCCACCGGAACGCGACCGGACAGGCCTACCTCGACGAACGGCGGTATCAACCCAACCGCCACTGGGGCTGGCATGATTGCCTCTGTTATTGTCGTTACTTGGATTATGGCATTGGTCGTGGCATGACAACGACATGCTAGGATTCTCAAGATCTTTCCTCGACTGCCTTGGCATTATATTTCTGCCCCTTTGATTATTCGACTTTTGGAACAAGAAACTAGAATGGAAGGCTTCTATATATATGAGCTTAACTTTAACCTCCGTTTATTATTGGGGCAACTGCAACTTGTAGCCAACGCAAGGTGATCCTTGGAGCCAAAGGCATAGACTACTTCATGCCATGCCTACTTACATGTATCTACCGTAGCCTTCAATCTCACAGTGAGACCGATTTATCCGATTTTCGACATCCTGCCTATTTCCCGAGCATGAAATCCGGATTTCCAGGCATGTCTAGTCCTTTCAATGATTGAAACTCGCTCTAGTATCATTGATCATTGGCCGACTCTTGAACGTGGCGCTTGGATATGTTGTCGCGTTCTTTACTTTTATTGAATTCTCAACCCATTTTCTTTCCTCACAAGTAACTTTAGGTCTGTAATCTGTATGTCTTTAAACGTATCTTTATTTCACGTCTGGATTCTAAGAGCTCAAAGACAAAGTCTGAGATTATACTCGGAGCATTATAAAGGCACCCAAGTCCATGTTGACAGCCGAGGTTGACTGCTTCGCGTCTCGCAAAGCCTCATGAACCCGGGCCTTCCGACACAATCGTCTCTCGAATTCATGATCAGTCTCACAAGTTCATGTTTGAATTTAATTTAGAAGCAAGATTCACATCTCAGCTTTCTATGTGTACTTGCCACAGTGGCGCAGCTTTGGCCAAAGATCAGCGTCCACGCATTCTGTTCGCTCTCGCAAATGTCCCCTGGTATGTTTCGCTCTCGCTTACAAGCCTCAACACGTGCTATTGGGCGGTTGTCGCCGCTACGCCATGTGCGCTGGGCAGTGAGATTGATTCGAGCTAGCAGCGCTGCTCTTAGCGTAATTGAATTTCTCGCCCGCTCCTAGCGTGTCTAGCATAATAGCCGGGCGTAACCCAAGCTGCAGAAGCAGCCATACCAGGGTTGGCCCACGTAGAAGGCTTGATCCTCCAAGCTAGATGAGGTATGAATGCGGTGTCTACTGCGGACTTGCCCGCTGCGCATCAAGTGTTTGGTGACACAGATAGGTTTTCGCTACACGGCATGGCGATGCGGAGCGGAGAATCTCACACTCTTGGCCATGATGTATCGGACCTGTGCCGTTCTCCTGTTACCGCTGATCAGTGCGAGGCTTTTGCTCCGCCTCGACATTCCATGTGCGCTTCCAAGACGCCAGTTAACGCTTGAGAAGAGCAAAGGTCAACTCCGCTGAATCGGACTCGCCAACATGGCATGACGCGGCTCAGAATGCTGAAATGTCCGCGGGTTGCGGTAGCGTAGGGCTGAGCCGCACATCTACAAGCTTGCAGTCTTATGGTGTAAGTCAACCTTTCAAGAATTGAGCAGTATAGGCAAGAGAAAAATTATAAAAGGCATCGCTTCGACTCGTCTTTCGGTGCGATGAATTATCTTCAACACATGCTTACGATCCATCAATTCAATTTACTCATCTACAATACCAGGAGCTCAGGTGACTCGAACATCTTCGCCGAACTTCTCAATTCCTGAACTGGTTTGCAGGAGTTTAGACGAGGTCACTCTACTCCTCCTACTTTTAAGCCGAAATCTATCTCCTATACCTCTTGCAAACTTTTCTTTCAGTTAGAGATACAACTTTGCAATGTCTATCGTTTCGTCTATCGTCTCTTCCCTCGATGGAATCCTCACGGCCTCAGCGTCCGTGCCCACTTTCGTCCCCGAAACGGCTTCGCATGCCGTCTTCACCCCTGACGCCGTGCCCACCTTGCAGGTGAACAGTGAGCCAAAGCAATGGACTCCAGACGAAACCGTGTTCAACATTGCCGACCACGGTGAGCCGGATGCTGAGGTGGATGTTGTTGTTGTGGGCGGCGGCTTCTCCGGCATGATGGCTGCGCACAACATCTCAAAGGCCGGATACAGCGTTCTCGTCCTCGAGGCGAGGCACCGTATCGGAGGCCGGAGCCAGACACAGGTGTTGCAGAGCCAGCCTGGAGCCGTCATCGAAATGGGAGCCGGTTACATCAACCAAAAGACGCAGCCGACCGTGTACGCTCTATGCGAGAAGTACGATCTGGAAACTTTCGCCCAGTACGACACCGGCGACAACATTCGTCAAGGCTACGACGGCGAGATCTACCGGGAGTCATTCGAAACAGTAAGTTGCAACCACACCCGCGCCAAATTCGAGCCAAGACTGACGTGAATCGTTCCCAAACAACAGGAGAAATCTGGTGAATCTGTCCAAAAGTTCCAACAGTTGGTCGGTATCTCTGCTTCCAAGATCGATATCGAAAACTTCGACGAGTTTCCCGAGGAGAAGGACGTGTCGTTTGCCGACTGGTTGGCCAAAGCCGGTCTCTGGAAAGACCCCGACGCCCGCGCAGCTGCCGAGAGCTTGAGTAGCAGTCTTGTTGGTCGCATGCCCCAGGAAGTTGGAGCGCACTACCTTCTCGACTACATCCAATCCGGTTATGGTCTCGTGAGTCTTGCCTCAGAGGGCGAGGATGGTGCACAGTCGCTCCTCGTCAAGAACGGTACGTGCTCCCGTAATCCCCATTTGCTTTTGTCAACTTAAGCCTTCGTTTCTGAACATATCACAGGAACATCCTCCATCACTGACGCTCTTGCGAGGGACATGCCCGATGACAGTATTATGTTGAACAGCCCAGTCAACCGAATTCTTCAGCAGGGTCCTGGGGAAGTCTACATTACCACGAAATCCGGCTTCCGCGCCAAGGCCAAGAAGGCGATTCTCGCGATCCCGACTAACACCTACTCGCAAATCCACTTCACCCCGCCACTTCCGTCCTCCAAGCGAGCTGTAGTCAGCAAGACCATGCCGGGCATCTATGCTAAGACGGTTCTCAACTATGCATCGCCCTGGTGGCGGGAAGCCGGCCTGGTGGGCAAGTTCTCGTCGCGCAATGGACCGATCGTCTTCAGCTTCGACTGCTGCGACATTGAGATGGAGCAGTATAGCTTGATGATCTTCATCTCGGGCGATGTTGCCTCCGCTTGGCATCGATTGAGCAACCTTGAGCGCGAGGAGAGCATTATTGAACATCTGGCTACGCTCGTCGGCCCAGACTTGGCTTCTGAAGCCCGAAACGTCACCGAAGTTACCACGGTCGAATGGACAAAGGAGGCACATATCTGGGGTGGTCCAACATCATCTATGGGACCTGGTATGCTGCGCAAGTACGGTGACTCCTTGAGAGAGTCATTTGGAGACTTGCATTTCGGAGGAGGTGAGACGGCCTACTTGTGGAAGGGCTACTTGGAAGGGGCTATCACGGCTGGTCTGAGAACAGCGGAGGAAGTTATTGCCCGCCTTGATTAGAGCGATCAGAGTTTACAGAGAATCATTTCCTTAGGTAGTTACTTTATGAGGCTAGGTATAGACGAGGAGTCTTTAGGAAATACGTGGGTTGCTTTTTAACATAGTATTCAACATACAACAATTGACATCGTACATTCTGATCTCTTCCACACCCCTAACCTTTTTCATTCTAGGGACCAAATTGTAGCTACTCAAGATGCGTTCGGACTTTTGGTCGTATCATAATATTCTTGGTTGGATTGGGCAGAATCTGAAGAGCCGTTAACAAATACAGTTCAGTCAGCAACAGGAGAGTTTCGAGAACATTTCTTTCCAGTACATGATAGCTTGGGTGTACTCACGTATTGACCAGAATGAAAGTCTTTGTATCTCACGTTCTCTCCGTCTTCAGGTCGAATCTGATAACGAGACAGCAGCTTGATGAGGAACATCTTTGCAATCGAACATCCAGCCCACCGACCAGGACACATGTGGGAGGCGTAGCCAAAGTTGACATCATCTCTAGTCGCAGTCCCCCAGTCATATTTGTTGGCGCCGGTCGCAGTTGATGGCATCCGCTGTCGCAACTCATGGTAACGACGACCATTCCACTGCGCCGGATCTTCAAAGCTCGAGTTCGACAGATGCGCGGCGGTCATGACAACCTCGAAAACAGTCCCTGTAGGTAAGACGACTCCATTGGGAAGCTTCTGGGTCTTGTGGATCTTCTTCATCAAGTTGGCTGTGCGCGGATGATCCGAGTCAATGATTTGCTCCTGCGGGATTCGATGCATCTGGGGTGTTACTCACATGCAGCTGTGGGGTGATGTTTGTGAGTCTCTTTGCAGAAGCTGTCCAGCAGAGAAAGCCTACGGAGACTATCCCGCGTGAAGATCCAGCCGTCTGGTTGAGGGCCAAGAACTTCACAAGCTTCTTGGAGGACGTCATCCACGTAATCGGGACGAAACGCAAATTCGTAAACGATTTGAGTAGTCGAGGGCCCAGGGGAGAAGACGAAGGTAAAAGCAAATCCGATCAAAACGTTGGTAAGAAACTTGAAGTCCCGACGCCTCTCAGGCGGCGCCATGCGCACCAGCTCCTCGAACCAGTCGTTGTTGATCGAGCTTGTTGAGAGACCTTGCTCCAGGGCCTGAGAGCACTGCTCCAGAATTGGTGTGAAGAACTCGGTCGCGCGATTCAACTGCTCGTTGACCTTGCGCACGTCTTGCGAGAACGCGGCGGTGATGCGGGCCATCATCGGTCTCTGTGCTTTGAGTGCCTTCATAACGGGAATGAGCGTCGCCGAGTACTTTTCGAAAATATCAACCACTTCATGCTTGAAGCTGTTGCCGAGAATGACTCTCCAAATAACGTGAGAATACACGTGTAAGATCTGCGGCTGCATGATCACTCCCCTGGATACTTCAACACGGCAACGTTAGCAACATGGCCAATAGCAGAAGCTGCAGACCTACCACCACGAGAATAGTCGAATCCCTCATCTAAAACGCTTGAAATTCCTTCATCTAGCGCCTCAGATATCACGTCGAGATGGCGATCTTTCAATGTAGAGTTAGCACAGATTTTATGCTATACTAATAGTCGGCAACGCACCAAAGCCCGGCATTCGAGCGGCGAGGTAGCGGTATAGAAACGGCTCCTCAAATGGCGCACCGTGTAGGTCGCATAGAAAGAACTACTTGGTGTCAGTTTCAGTTTGCCAGTGGTATCTAACTAGCAAGCACAAACCTCTTTACGGGCGGGAGCAACTTCATCATCCTTCTTCTTGCAGATGGCCAGCCAATGCTCGGGTGCAAGTAGAACCAAGTCGGACCCTGTTACTTGTGAGATATAGTCTTCCGCACACAATGCTTGAGATCACGGTGCATGAGGAAGCTTACCGTCAAGGGCAGTAACCTTGAACACGCCGCTCTTGACTTGCTTGAAGCCATTCTCGATGATCTCTACGCCATGGACGGCAAAGTCCTGTCTGCTCGCAAACCAGGACTTTGAGCTCGTGATCTTCGGTATAGATCGGTCCGAAGTAATCCAACGAAGCACAAGCGGAACGACAACGGAAATGACGATAGTAGCAGTAAGAGCTTGAAGATTGCCCATAAGGCGCACCAGCTGAGGCGGCCAGTGCAGGGGTAAAACAAGAGAGTCCATCGTCCAACGGCCTGCGCTGGTGTACTAGGAGTGATGTTGTGAGACTGGCTTTGGACGAAGGAAAGGTGGGCGTCCCAGTAAGATCGATGTGCAATTTTGGGCGGGTCTGGATTGTTATGACTGCCTTCACATGCGTTACGTATACGACGAAAGCGAAGCTCGCGGCTCGCGGCGCTTATACTGAATTGGCTTTACCAGACATTCGGATCCGACCTCTAAAAAAAGCTGTCAATCGCGAGTGTCCTAAACCAGGAGCCGGGCACGGACGTGAGACCTTCAGGCAACGGATTGCGGACTTGAAAGGGGGGTAAACATAAGACGACAGTCCATCAGATGGCTCTTCGGTGTTTCGTCACAACGGGAGCCTTCGTGATCGTATCCGGAACATCCGTTAGAGGGAGGTTTGTTGGACTTTTGGAACTGGAGGCTTAAGCACCGGGTCATTTGCGGTGTCTCGGTTTCGCTCTTGGACTCTTCAAACAGCTGCTTAATGGTTGACCGCAACAGATCCATTCTCAACTCAACTTCAACAATCTAAATTCTCCCAAGAAAGCTCAAATTGGTAGAACTTGAGAGCAAGGTAGGTCTAGGTAGATGAATTTGGCTGACTCCACCGTCTCGGTTGGGTCGAAGTTGGCCACTCGGCGCCGGCAAGCATTTTTGTACGAGTTTTGCTATTCGACTAATGTTTTTGGTCTCTTCTCTGAGTCCCCCCTTTTCAGTTCCTTTGGGACCACAATGCCTCAAGTTCTCATTGTTTCATGTGTTCTTCTATATAATCCCAAGTTCCGCCTTTTCGGTCCCTTGACTAGCTAGTCCAGAGAATCATGACAGTTCTATTAATCCCGAGTTCATTTCCCTATTTGTCTTTACACGAATAGCCCACGTTCTCAGTTTCCGAGACCTTAATAATTATCCACGATGGTTGTAGCCACGCCTGGTCCCGAGTTCACCCGCCGCCAAGAGGACTATCAGTTCTGGTGGGACGAAATCTCGCATCCTCTCTTCTCCCTCATGCAGAGTGCTGGATACTCTGCGGAGGACCAGGAGCAGTATGCCGAGTTCGTGAACCAGTTCGTCATCCCGTCACTGGGACCTCGTCCCATAACCACCAAGTCGGGTGCCCGCGTCCCTCACTTCGACAGCTTCTGCTCCGATGACTTCTCTCCTGCAGAGCTCAGCTGGAACGTGGGTCTCAACAGATCCAAGATTCGAGTCGGCTCTGAGCCGATTGGGCCTTTAGCCGGAACGACAAAGGATCCCTTCAATCAGGATGAACCTGAGGTTGTCATGTCGCGCCTGTTGCGCCAAGGGAACGGTCCCGTCGATGGAGAGCTGTGGGAGTTCTTCAAGAAACACCTTCACGTCGAAGCCAAATTCGCCAACGACATTGTGTCGAAGATGGCGCCCAACGAGCACATGACGACTAATACGATCTCATTCGACTTGGAAGGGGAGAACCCGGCACCGAAGGTGTACTTCTACCCCATTCCCATCTCTCTCCTCCAGCAAAACCACGCAGGAGAAATCATCACCGATGTCATTGCGCAACTGCCACTTGATCTGGAACCTTCATTCAAGTACATCCGCGACTTCGTCTACCGATACAAGAGGCAGCGCGACAACGAAAGCATTCTTCGCCTTGAGCTGATCGCGTTCGATGCCGTGAAGCCGACCGACGCGCGCTTCAAACTGTACCTCCGAACCAAGGAGACTTGCCTCGCGCGCGTGGAAGAGGTCTACACCCTCGGCGGCTCTCTCACGGGCCGCGAAATCGACGCTGGCGTAGACCTGATTCGCCTCTTCTACCTGCACGTCCTAGGGTTGACAGCCCCCGAGCAAGATCTGCCGCGCAGCACCCACCGGACGGCGGGTATCATCTTCAACATGGAGATGGTGCACAATCGTCCGATTCCCGTGCCCAAGGTCTACATCCCCGTGCGCCACTATGGCGGGACGGATCTGCGAATTGCACAATCGCTGAGCAACTTCTTCCGCGCGTGCGGTTTCGACCAGTTGGCGGATACCTATGTCGAGGAGGTGCAGAGGGCATTGTAAGTTGTTTCGTCTCAAAGGAATGTGACATGGCTAACTCCGTTCACTTCCAGCCCTACCCAAGACTTCTCCAACACCATCGGGAGACATTCTTACGTCGGACTGTCGTACAACAAGGATGGGCCTTACGTGACCATGTACTATAATACGATGACCTTCTCCGCAGGCAACGAGCGAGATGATCAGGGAAAGCTCGTTGGACCGGCTGCTTGGAAGCAGCGCCATTTGTTAGATTGATTGCTTCAAATGGAACTCAAAGCAACATCAAGTAGCAGGCCAAATGAAGTTCTTCCTATTCAGGCCAGCTTAAGTATCTACTGTTACATGTAGTAAGAATTCCATGACTTCCGAAACGGTATAACCTCCGATCAATTGTTGCAAGGGACAGAACTGGTGGCAAAACTATAACAATCGACACGATGAAGGGTTCAGAACTACCCCGAAGCCCTCGGCTCTGTTAGACTTCGGAGGAGGTCTGAGCAACAACCCATGTTCATGTAAATCGGAATCCTCGCCCCAACGTCGCCTGTACTGTCAGAATAGACCAACCCGCCTCTTCGGACTGCCGTCCGGAAGAGAGGGGGAAACCGCCCGGATGCAATCGGAAGCCAAGCGGCTGAAGTACGCGAGTCGTGGAAGACGCACGGATGGGGATGACCTCCCGGGATCTCGGGACTGTAGCAGGCGTCAACAGATGGATGGCGTGAGAATTTTCCCGGCCGGCCGGTCAGGCCTGATCAGTGATACTTTAAACGTCTCGGCGTCTCGCGGACAAATATGAAGCAACATCGCCCGAGTCGGACTTTTCGTATGAACCGGTGTAGCCCTCAGACGCGGAATCAAAAGTAGTTACGCAGGAGACAACGGATCGAAGCGGCCGACCCTCTTGGGAAGTGCAAGCGACGGACTGAAATGAGATGACGGAGGCGTACCCAACTCCCGCGCTTCTGCCACGCTGGACGTTATGATGCGAGCTCACGGTTTCATATCTGTCTTTTAACGGATTCTCATTTCCGACTTGGCCCAGTGAATGCTGTCTTCTGTTCTACGTAAACTATCTAGGTAGATCTCCAGAATCCTTGGCGTGACCCTTCCAGTTCGACAGCATCGCTACCTAGAAAGGAGGGCAAGCATTTCTTAGATCATCATGAGCGAGATCTATCTCACGTCCGTCTTCACAACAAACCAAATCGTGTTGGCCCTCAACGCAGCGGCCTGCGTGCTTGTCTTGTATCTCCTCTACCAAGCACTGCTGCCAAGACCCATCCCTGGCATCCCCTACAATGCGAACGCAGCGGCATCGCTCCTGGGCGACATGCCGGAGATGATCGGCCACGTGAAGCAGACGGGCGAGATTTACGACTGGCTCGGGGCGCAAAACATCAAGCACCAGTCGCCGATCGTCCAGGTCTTTGGGCGGCCATTCAGCAAGCCCTGGGTCATCGTATCCGACTTCCGCGAGACGCAGGACATCCTCATGCGCCGCATCAAAGAGTTCGACCGCTCGGCGTTCACGGCAGACCTCCTCGGCGGCGTGATCCCGGAGCACCACAGCAGGTGGCAGACCAACGACGAGTTCAAGAGCCGGCGCCGGCTGATCGGCGACATCTTGACCCCGAGCTTCCTCAACAAGGTCGCCGCGCCCCTGCTGCACGAGAGCGCGACGCGCATGACGGCTCTGTGGCGGGAGAAGGCCCGGCTGGCGAGGGGCCGCCCGTTCACGGCGTTGAAGGACATCAGTCATTGTGCGCTAGACGCCGTGCTCGGCTTCACTTTCGGTCCCGGCCTGGAGGGGCTCAGCGCGACGCAGCCGAACGTCGACTACCTGTCTTCTCTTGCTTCGCTGCCGTCCAATACCGAGCAGTGCGATGGACGGGACACGCCAGTAGTGTTCCCACACGCACCGCCTAATCATGTCATCGAGTCTCTCCTCAAGCTTTCGGACAGTCTCGAGACGGCGATGAAGTCACTTTTTCCGGTGCTTGCACACTGGGCTCTGCGGCAGAGAAAAGCAATGAAGACGGCGATAAAGGTCAAGGAAGACCTTTTGAGGCATCAGATCGATCTATCAGCCGACCGGGTTCAGTCCAAGTCAGACGAGCCCAAAATCCGCTGTGCCGTGGACGAGATGGTGCGTCGAGAGAGCAGCCAGGCAAGCAAGGAACAGCGCCCTCCATCCTTTCACACGCGCATGTTCTACGATGAAGTAAGACGCAACACCGCTAGACGTCATAACACGGCTAACATTGCCACAGCTATACGGCTTCACTCTCGGGGGCCACGAGTCCACCTCGAACTCGAACCAATGGGCCATCAAAACACTCGCCTTCAACCCGGCCCAGCAGGCCAAGCTGCGGGCCAGCCTGCGTGAAGCCTTTCCCCAAGCGATCTCGCAGAAGCGCGTCCCCACGGCGCAGGAGATCATGCAGGCTCGGTGTCCTTACCTGGACGCCAGCATCGAGGAGCTGTTCCGCGTGTCGCTGACGGCGCCCATGTGTGTCCGGAGCGCCACCCAGGACGCACAGGTCCTCGGGTACCGCATCCCCAAGGGCACCGTCGTCTTCCAGGTGTGGAACCAGGCCGGCTACACGCGGCCCGGCTTCCCCGTCGATGAGTCGCTGCGCACGCCAGCAGCCCGCGCCGCCTCCAAGGGATCGGCAGACTTGGGCAAGGGCGATGCCTCGGACTTTGACACGGCGACGTACGCGCCGGAGCGGTGGCTGGTCGACTCGGAGGATGGTACAAGAGAGGTCTTCGACGCGGCACGAGGGCGGAACATGGTCTTCAGTATGGGCCCCAGGGGGTGCTACGGAAGGAAGCTGGCATACGTGCAGATGCGAATGGTTGTGGTCCTGGTGTTGTGGAACTTCCAGTTGGAAGAGCTGCCTCTCGAACTCAACACACCGGGTGCCTACGACAAGCTGACCAGGGAGCCTCACAACTGCTATGTCCGACTGACAGCATTACCCCTTTGAGTGGCCGAACACGCCTATGTTGTAGTAGATCTCTTCACAGCAAATGTCCAGCAAGAAACATAGTATTATAAACCCTGTTGAGCCTGACTACATGCTAGCTTTTTAAGGCATTGTTTGGTTCTTGTGTATAGCAGTACTGATGTTCCATCACCGATCATAATGCCCAGCACTTCCGCCAACATCACGAGACCTCCAAGTTTCGGACAACATCTTTCCTGTTTCGACATTCAGCTTGGTAATTTTCTTGCTGAAGGACATTTCTTTTACCCTTGCGTGGAGTTGAATAGGCTCTATCGCCAATCTCAGTTGTAGCCGCCGCGGCCCTTCTGAGGCGGCGAGTTGTCTTGGGGCGTGTTGTTGGTGCTCTCGGGCATCGCGGTGGGGGGAAAGTGGTTGGGTTTCTGAATTATCGACAAAGGGCTATGAAGATTCCAGATGGTCTTGATCTCTTAAAGATTCTGCTTCTGATTCCATAGATCTGAAGACGGCGGGAAACCAGCAGCTTTATAGTTGAAAAGTCACCGTCCAAATGCATAACGGTAGCCTGTAGTTGCGATGTCTCTGAGCCTGTCCAATGAGCCCGCTGCTTCAGTCAGGCGGCGTATCAAACGTCAGCTGACAACAAACCCAGTTCTCAAACGTAAGCACTAGTACTTTTATCGATGCGCCACTGGTATGGCTGAATGCAAGACGACTGATTGGTTGTGAGCAAGGACATGCCATTTGTGATGAACGCTTCTCAGTGGAAGAACGAGGGGGGCTTTCGGACCGACGGCGAGGAAGTCTACGACAGCACTTTTGGACAGAGAGGGATTCCAAGGTTATGTATCAAAGTCCTGGTGGGATCTAGATACTACCAGTTGAGGATGCTGCTAGACTTTCCGTCCACCCGTGGTGACAACATATCCTTTCTGAGAGCAACAGGGCGCAACAGGGCATCTTGACTTGACGAGAACCCGACGAGACAACCCACGGCTGATTGGAGGCCTTTTTCAAACCCGGTGTCATGAAAAAGCCACAAGAACGAGACGGAAAAAGAAGCTAGCATCCGAAATCATCTATCAAATCTCGCGGGATGGGAGTGCTGCAGTCTGGAGCCTCGCGGCAGTTTCGTTTTCGCACTTTCCCAGATTCAAACGGCTACGTGGCTCGAGTCCCGGCCAGCCTGTCCCGCATCAAAGATCTTTGGAACCACGAAACTGGTCATACGAGAGTTCCGCCGCACGCCATCGCCCACTCCATAGAGGTGCGTGCTGTCTGGGGGGTTCTGGGATCAACGCCGGTGGTGACAAAGAAAGTTCAGACTGCAAGCGACCTCGCCATGCAACCTAAGGAAAGCATTCAGTTAAACCAATGCAGAGATCAGCGTTTTCCCATCAGGCAATCAATCCAAGCAGGGAAGCGGATGAGGAAGGCCCTAAAAGACATCCGCGTCGGGTGTGCCACCCGCACGACTGTGGGCCCAGCCCCACCTCGGAAGCTCCAACGGCAAACATCCGAGCCCGAGCATCCCCACTGTTCTCGGCCTTGATGCCGACAGGCACGCGGAGAGGGCTTCCGCGGCCCGCATACTTGCAGCATCCGCATCCTTTCCTACAAACGTTGCCCTTCACATCCGATTTGAACTTCTGTAAATCCCATCTCCACAGGTCGTAACGCGTAAGCAGCGGTGCCTTATTAGACGAGTGATGCCATCGTGATGACTCACTCAAAAGACCAACCCCCAATAAAAGAAGAACCATCTACATGATTGAACTTCCCATCACGACCCCCTCACCAACAACCACCAAGATGTCGCCCCTCATGGACCACCCCGTAGTCTCCCTCCTCAAATCCCTCATGTCCATAGTCAGCACGAGCGAGCTCGAGCAAACAATAGGCCTCTTCCTCCAATCCCACCTCCGCTCCCTGGGCTACACGGTCGACCTCCTCCCCATCGCCCCGGGCTCCCCGCGGTGCAACGTCCACGCCTACCTCGGCACCGCCCGCAACACCCGCGTCCTGCTCACGGCGCACATGGACACCGTCCCTCCCCACATACCCCTGACGATCGACGACAGCGACCCGGAGGACGTCATCATCCGCGGGCGCGGCTCGTCCGACGACCTGGGCCCGCTGGCCGCGCAGGTCCTCGCCGCGGAGGAGCTGCGCGCCGAAGGTGCGATCCGCGAGGGCGACGTGGGGCTGCTCTTCGTCGTGGGCGAGGAGAACGGCGGCCACGGCATGCTCGCCGCCAACGACATGGGCGTGGCGTGGGAGTCGGGCATCTTCGCCGAGCCGACGGAGAGCAGGCTCGCCAAGGGCCACAAGGGGCAGGTCGCGTTCGAGGTCATCGCCAAAGGCGCCGCGTGGTACGTATCACAATCCCTCTCGTCCGTTGACCTCGAAGCTCACCTGGAGAAAAAAGCCACTCGGGCTACCCCCACCTCGGCAAGAGCGCGACCTCGGCCCTCCTCGCGGCGCTCAACGACCTCTCCGCAGCAACCTGGCCCGTCTCCGACCTCCTCGGCCCCTCGACCTTCAACATCGGCACCCTGTCCGGCGGCGAGAAGCACAACATCGTCGCGCCCTCCGCCATGGCCCTGTGCGAGGTGCGCATGGTCTCCGACCTGCCCGGCGTGAAGGCCCGCATCGCCGAGGTCCTCTCCCCGGAGCGCCACCCGGACGTCGAGCTGCGCTTCGTCTTCGAGTACCCCGAGGCCCTGCTGCAGTGGCAGCACATCGAGGGCTTCGAGGACGGCGACGCCGTGCCCGTCGCGTTCGGCACCGACGTGCCCCGCCTCCGCGCCGAGCTGTGCCGGAACAGGGTGCTGTACGGGCCCGGGTCGATCTTGGTGGCTCACGGGCCCGATGAGTTCATCCGCGTGCGGGAGCTGGTTGGCAGCATAGACGGGTACAAGAAGCTGGTGCGCCACTTCTTGCGGTGAGAGGGATTGGCAGAGGGTCCTTCGCCACGGGCATTTGATCTTCACGTTTCGTGTTTGGAGAACCCGTTGATGGACTTGAGTGGCGCTTCGCGGTATAAATGTAACACCTGGACAAAACTCAAAGGCGCGGCGTTCATGATACATACGCCCTGGGTCAAGGGTTTAAAGCACTGCGGAGTGTCAATTCAACGAGGCTGGCCCTCGAGATTCCCGTCGTCCAAAAATGGTGGGATATAATGAGTAACGACCGGTAAATGGTCTCTTTCCCCGTCTATAGAACCGATCCTAAACGCCGCCTGATGCATACACTATCCTTTGCCTCCACCGCCTGTGCCGATCCTGAATCACTTGGTCTTCTGCTTCCGCAGAGGAGCAGTGACGGAGAACGACATGATGCTGTACTCGCTTCTCTCCTCGTCCTTCGCGTCCTCCTTGGCTTCCGCCAGCTTCTTCTCCCGAGCCTCCTTTTCCTCTTCGGCCTTCTTCTTCTCCTTCTCCTTCTCGCCGTCCTTCTTGACCTCCTTGATAACGTTTCCGTTCCCGTCGACCTCGACGACGACATCGCGGGTGTCTAGGCTGCCGTCCTCGGTGTACGTCCACATATCCTTGAGCTCGCCGCGCACAAGACCCGTCAGCCACAGGGAACCCAGAACGCCGGGCACAAGATACAACAGCGCGGGCTGGCCGTGCTTGAAGATGTGGAGCATGGCGAGCGTAACCAACATGCCAACGGTGTAGCCGATCAGCGAGGCGTTGAAGTAGGTCTTCTTGAAGGTCGATCCGAGAACAGTCGGCGGGGCGGACATTCTGCCGTTGTCGAAGAGTCCCATCCAGGACGAAGACCAGAACCAGTCGCCCCAGCAGCCGTTGATGTCGATCCAGAGTGCCTTCTCCGCCAGGGTCTTTGTCTGGCTGACGGTGACGACTTCTCCGGAGGTGGCATCGTGCTCATCCGACTTCAAGTTGGTCTCGAGGCGCTTGATCTGGCTCTGGTAGTGGCGCCACATGTCGAAGCGGAGGGCGAGGCACATGACGATTCCGGGGACCACAATGTCTCCGAGGCCGAGAATGCTGGACCTAGCATCAGTCGTGAACTGGAGCTTGATGGGGACGTCGAGCTTGGTAGCAACAGTGATCATGTAGGGACTGAGTAAGGTTAGCCTCTGAATATCCCGTCAACAGGAGCGCAACTTACGTGTAAAAGACCATGACGATATCGTAGAAGAACAGTCCGATGAGAACCAGGCTGCCGGTCGCAAAGGTCGTCGGAGACATGATGAGAAATGAGCCGTAGCAAAAGCCGTAGCCCATGATATTGGATAGAATAGGCGAGCCCGTAAGGAAGTAGGCTGAGACAGTGGCGATAGCCAGGAAGAAGCCCAAGATGTGGTTGACCGAGAGGTGGAACTTCTCCCGGAAGACGCCGTGCACCTGGGCCCTGACCGTCCACTCGTCGACCAGAAGATGTCGCAGGTCCCACAAGCGGCGAGCCGAGCGGGCCGGCACGAGCCTGCGCAGAGCCGGAGGCAGCGGGCTGGCTCTCGGAAGTGACTCGCCGTCTGCGTCGTCATCGGTCTCCCGTCCCTCGATCTTGGGGGAGGACTCGCAGTCATCGTCAACGCGGCACAGGAAGTCGTTCTCCCTGTACCAGTTCGGAAACACGAAGCCAAAAGCCACCTTCAGCGAGTGCGCCAGCAGTGTCGTCAAGCTGGCCACACCCATCAGCGACATGTACCCCCTGAGGATCTTGTTGAGGATGGCCGGGTCCTGGAGCCACTGGATGAGGTAGTAGAGGCCAATCAACATGGCGCCGGCGAGGAGCGGGAACATGATGGCATCGGAGGGCATAAGTCCCTCCGTGAGGGGCTCATCTTCTTTTTGGCTGCGCTTGGCGCCCTTCTTGGGTTTGGCAGGGGCAGCTGACGGTGGACGGCGGAGGGATCCATGAGCGCCGATCCAAATGATGGCGAGGGCACCGAAAATGAGCTTCGCCTCCATGGTCATGAAGCTGGCGATCTTTGCGGCATCCCATTGCGTGTTGGATAAGGCCTTGGCGGTGGTGTTGATGGCGTTCGTGATGTTGTCGCTGGTGAGGTTCTGTGCCACTTCATCGAAGGGCGGCGTGACTGGGCTTGGTGAGGCCATAGTGGTGGTTAAGGCGATTAATGAGTGTGAAAATGGTATGAAAGATCAGGAAGTATCACCGGTGGTAATTGTATCTTTTATATCTGGGCCGCCAGAGAAGTCTTCAGGTCAAAATCCAAAACAGAAGACAAATCCAACCTTGATGGCTGGCTTCGAGACGTTGTGTAAACTTTCCCGTCTTTTTGATGAGTATCTTGTGTAGGTGTATCGTGGACACTCTGAATGTGGCTGGAATTGGGTTCAAATCAGTGACTGATGCCCCTGCTGTTGACAGTGCTGTTCAGAAGAGGAAAGAACAGAGCGACAAGTAGAGAAGAAGAAAAACGCAGAAGCCACCTTGCAGCTCCCGAGTTTGATTGTGTCTTGCCGTTGTTTGTCTCTGGAAGACAGAGCAACGTGTTACCAATAACGGAAACAAGGTTGGGGGCCACCTTGGGAGAGGAAGTGAAGGAAGAGGAAAATTAGAGGACCAGTATAGAAAGTACTCACCTTGAGAACCAAACCCAAAAGAGGTGCCAAATTGCTCCAACGGACGTCCAGAATCTTCAGCAAGGTGCAAGAAAGATAATCGCACCTTCCTTCGGCACTCAAACTGCCCAATCCGTGCGATATGGACGAGCACTGACGATGATGCAGGACAGAATCTGGGCCCAGGTAAGGTCCCTGCTGTGGGGGGAAGGACCTAAGGAGGTGCCACAGCAGGGCTGCTCCACACAACGCGGCGGGCTTGCAGCTTCCAGCCCCCCCAGCCAATGGGTAGCCCGCGCTGTGGCCGCTGGGCTGAAGCTCCTCCCCTCCGTCGCTAGCCGCCTACCCAAGAATCGCATCGCAGCCTCGTCCAAATTTCAAGCCCCTCCATCGCGATAATCCCGTCTCTGCAACCCGCGTCTCCCACAAAAGAAGAGCACCGCGCCAATCCGCCAAGATGACGACGAACGTATCCCTCGAGACCTCAATGGTATTCCCAAACCCCATCCTTACTTCCCATCCCCCTCTCGCAATCCCTCCTCCATCTTGAAGCTAACCCATCGCTCCAGGGTACGATCATCCTCGAGCTCTACACCGCCCACGCCCCCAAGACCTGCACCAACTTCGCCACCCTCGCGAAGCGCGGCTACTACAACTCCACCGTCATCCACCGCATCATCCCGGACTTCATGGTCCAGGCCGGCGACCCCACCGGCACCGGCCGCGGCGGCACCTCCATCTACGGCGACAAGTTCGCCGACGAGATCCACCCGGCCCTCAAGCACACCGGCGCCGGCGTCCTCAGCATGGCCAACGCCGGCCCCGACACCAACGGCTCCCAGTTCTTCATCACCCTCGCCCCGACCCCCTGGCTCGACGGCAAGCACACCATCTTCGGTCGCGTCAAGAGCGGCCTCAGCGTCGTCAAGCGCATGGGCCTCGTCAAGACGGGCCCCGAGGACAGGCCCATCGAGGAGGTCAAGATCATACGGGCCTCGGTCGTCGAGGAGAACGGCGATGACGAGTAGTCGTTACAGGGCATGTTGTACCAAGTTTGTTGCATCGCATGGCGTTTGGCGTTGGAATACCGAGCTGCGCAAAGGCCCGGTAAAAGCACCGAGTCACATAGACATATACCACACACAGTTACAAAATGTTCAAGGGGGGGAATCAATGTCATTGGGTCAATGCCTATAAAATAAAGCCGCAGTCTCTCGAACGCCGTCATCCGCCTCGCCAGGTGATGCAGAAGAATTGTATGGTGGGGGAAAACCACCCACGCCTGGAAGCCCTGCCCGACCGACTCCCTGGTACATGCAATGTTGAGTGTTTTGAGATAAGTGCGCACGGGTGTAAACATGAGCGTTCGTCGTGCTGCGGTGCCAAATTTGGAATACAAAGTGGTAAATCAGTTTGGGGCCGACTCTGATATCAGCCCGCCCTGGCTCTGTCTCGGGGTATCCAAAGAACCCGGTTGAGCAATGTCGTGACCTGCGAGTCGGCTGGACCGAGTCGAGGATGTTGAACGAATAAACGTGGTAGACGGAATCGTGAGGAAATAGTTGGTTAAGAGCGGCGCCTCTTGTTTTGAGCGCCTTGAGTTGTGTCCGAGGACCTTTTGAGGGAAGGCTCTTCGGAGGTTTTCTTAGGGTTTGTGGTGGTAGGCGTGCCCGCGGTGTGAGGCCGAGGGGCAATGGACGCAGCAACCGGACGGACGTTCTTACCGGCCAGAAGAGCGCGCTGGGCGGTAGGCTGCGCACCTCTCTTAGACCCAGGCTTGATGCCGACGGGATTGGTCTTCCTACTCGACGTGCCGCCGTGCTTCTAGTTGGGCGGTGACGACAAGGTGCCGGATGACTCAGACTCTGCATCTTCGGCTCTGCCGTTGCCAGCCTTGGATAGCGGAGACGACAGTGGCGGTTTCGCGGCGCCGAGCTTCAGTTTCTTAGCCGGGCTCATGCCCTTTTCTTTGATCTCCTTCTTCTCCTTCTTCGGAGCGACCTCGACCGTGGAATTGTCATCGTCATCATCGACCTTGGACTCGTGGCTGAGCAGGGAATTCGTCTTGACCTTGTCCTTCTTGGGGCCTTTGGTCTTGAGGATGACCTTCTTAGTAAACACCGACGGCTTGAGCTTCTTCTTCTTATGACTGTTCTCGGACTCTTCTTCTTCCTCGGGCGCCGCCACTTCCTCGCTGTCGCGTTTCTTAGGGCTCGAGGCCCGGGATCCCGGCGCGGGAGTTGCCTTCTGGCTCGATGGAGGGGTGCCGTCGTTCTGGCTGGCTCCGTTACTACCATTAGATATCTTGGCCGCCGCCGCTCGACTCGCGTTTCTGCCGCTGTTGCCGATACACGAACCCATGTGGTTGTTGAGTCTGGTGACGAGGATGCAGCGCTTGCACTTGCTGCAGGTGGCCGAGGGAAACGACAACACATTGGGCGGGCGCGACTCTCCGGGCGCGCCCTCTATGTTAGGGTCGGGCTTCATATCCTTCTTCTTCTTGCCTCGGCCGGGACCGGGCTGGACCCATGTCTGACCGTAGATGTCGAAGCCGGGCTTGTCGATGTAGGGGTGTTTCTTGCAGTAGATGACGCTCGGGTCGGGCTTCTTCGCGCCCTTGCCGTCGGTGGGATACAGGAGTCGGGGCAGGTGGCATCTCGGACACAGGATCTCCTTGGTGGTCTGCAGGGGGTTGCCCTTGAGCAAGACCTTGCCGTCTTCGTAGATGGCCGCATCGGTCTCAATCCGCACGTCGGGTTTCGAGTCGGGTGTCGAGCTCTCTGAGGCATCGGAAGCCAGCTTCTCGACACGGATCGCGGCCGTCGCGGCCCTCGCCATCTTCTCTTCCCGGTGCACCTTGATCAACAGGTCGTGAACTGCATTGTACACCAGATCATCGAGGACGGAGTATGCCTATTGGGCGCAGAGGCGCAAATCAGCATCGCGGCATCAATCACGACGGTCGACAGAAGTGGTGGCGATGATCCCCGACCGGCTCCCCGAGATGAGATGGTCGGCTTGGCCGTGGGATGGGGTGCGGTGCGGACGAGATGGGACTTACAAGTCTTTCCAGGCTGCCTGCATCGTCAGGAGCGACGACAACTCCGGCCTTGCCCGTGTTGGAAGCCATCTCTCTGAGGCCGATGGGACGGCGCACAAAGGCTGGAAGGAGAAAGGACCTTCGTGATGGCAGCGTCAGAGTGCAAAGCTTTGTGGTCGTGTGCAGGTAGGTAGGCCTGTGGAATCCGGGCCGGGTCGACGGGTAACTAAAATAAGGTGCTACACAGCCGGGCGAGGGGCGCGAGTAGCAGCAGGTGAGATGAGGTCAAGCTGAGGATGGCCGTCGAATGGGCCACCAAAAAAAAGTTTCGGAACCTTGCTTGCTGAAGTAATAAGGGTGCAACGCAGCAAACCGGCAATATCGTAATGTAGCGACCAGCGACTGAATGCGAAGGCGGGAAAAGAAAGAAAAAAAAAAAGCACAAGCCTCGTCTCCGATGATGAGCTAATGGCCTTTTCCCTCCCCTGTGCCGTTTTCTTCCCTTTTTGGCCGGCCTCGTACGACGATGGACCCTTTGCCGGATGAGGTAGGGATTGGTGTAAGTGGTTTGGTTTGGGTTCAAAAGATGTCGGAGGGAGGATTGTAGAGGGACGGGAATATTGAGATGGGGAAAACGAAAATGGGCGGGTTTTTTCCGGATTGGCGACCGCCAAGGTAAGGTAGGCGCAAGGGAAGTAGGAAGGCGCGAACGGAGAGTTGCCCGAGCGCGACTTCCCAGAATTACAATTATTGACCTTCAAGCGTCACGTCCTCGAGATACTTGACCTAAAGTACCCGGGCCTACCAGGTAATTCATATACACCAGTCACTGAAGCAAATATACCTGCGGCCAGCAATATATGGATGGAATTGCAGACGCGCGACCCCAATAACCTCACGGTAGGTGGTGAGACGGCGGCCACTTCACGCTTGCAGAGTCGCATCCAGCTCCAGTCCACTGCAGTTCGCGGAAAGGAGAGGCCCGTCAGCGCATGCAGGTGCCTGGGCTAGCTCCCTTTCCATAGGTACGCGTGTATAGCGTAGGTAGGGAGGGAGGCATTGATTGAGGTGTAGTCGGGTATATCATCTCCAGTGGACACGACACCATTCTCTTTTGTTGGCTCGCCCATCTCACCACCAATCCCCCCTTGATTTATTTTAGCCAACCCGCCCATTGCGACCAGTGGTCCCAATCCCATGCGCGCTCGCGTGCCCCCGCCCCCGGCCAAGTCCTCCGAATCTGGACTGGGCTGGAGATGGAATTGCGCAACTCGGGTTCCATGAATTGATGGAGCTCCAGTGTCGCTGCACTGTAAGGCCCCTCCTATGACTCTGCCAGTGCAGTCGGGTGTGTCTTGTTGAGGCTCTTGACGCTGGAGCAAGAGCCTACAGAGCTCCCAAAAGTACCTCGGTAGGTAGGTAGCCTGCTTGTCGCCTTCTATAAGGTACTACCTAATACCTAGGTACAGTAGTGTTGTACCTATTCCCAGTAGTTCTGGAGTCGTGAAGCCGTCGCAAAGGGAAGGAACCACCCGGCCAGTGCCTTCCAGAACCGAGTCACGACTCGAACGCGACAACTGGACGCGAGGCAGGGGCCTGGGCTCCCGTCACCTGCAGCCGTGCCCGGCGCAACCATTGAGAGACATTCCCAACTCCGTCCCGAAACCTGCACCCTTGATTTTCGTTTTTAACTTCACACCGTCATTCTCGTCGCCGGATACATCCATTCGAGGTAGGGGGAGAGACCACACACCACAGCCTATCTATTTTGTCCAGACCATTGGTTTTTTTTTCCCTCCTTGCCGCTCGCGTGTTAAGACAATGCGCATCTGATCATCTGTATCTACGTCAATCATCATCCCAAGTACATCTTTCTGCTGCCAGCCTCCCCCTCAACCCCACCATCGATCGATCGCCTCTCTTCGCCATACGCGACGACACGCACGCCTCGAGCAATAAGAATAACGACAACCCCAAGCCCGACATGTCTCTCCCGCAGACCACGGCAATGAAGACGACGCAGACCTCCATCAAGTCTTTCTTCCAACCCCGCCAGCAGCCCTCCTTCGCCCCTCCTCCCGCCTCGACCAAATTCACACCAGCTCCGGGAGCACCTCCTCCTCCTCCCCCTGCAGCGACAACAGCAACAACGACAGAAGAAGCAGAAGCACCCTTCGGTGCCCCTCCTCCCGCGTCGAGCAACCCCTCGCCGGCACCGACACCGACACCGCCGCCCCTCGCGGCCACGCCCCTCCACCCGCAAGCCTCGATCCGCCGCCTAGACGACGCAGACCTCGGACCGCTCCGCCGCATAAACGCCCTCCTCCTCCCCGTCACCTACCCCGAGACCTTCTACGCCGCCGCCCTGACCGGCCCCCTCTCCCGCGTCATAACCTGGACCGACCCGGCCACCTCCAAGACGAAGATCGTGGGCGGCGTCGTCTCCCGCGTCGAGCCCTCGCCCTTCCCCCCCTCCTCGCCCTTCGCCTCCGGGCCCGAGCACGCCCTCTACATCCAGAGCCTCGCCCTCCTCGACCCCTACCGCTCCCACGGCCTCGCCACCGCCGCCATCGACAACCTCGTCTCCGCCGCCGCCGCCACCCCCGGCGTCAACCTGCGCTACGTCTACGCCCACGTCTGGACGGACAACGAGGAGGGCCTGCGCTGGTACGCCGCCCGCCGCTTCCGCCGCTTCGGCAACGAGCTCAAGGGCTACTACATCAAGCTGCGCCCCGACACGGCCTACATCATGCGCCGCGCCGTCGGGCCCCTGAGCCTCGGCGCCACCACCGCCGCCCACCGCCAGCAGCAGCAGCAGCAGCAGCAGCAGTCCGCCCCGCCGCCGACCGTCTCGGGCCTCACGGCCGCCGTCGCGAACATGCAGCCCATGGCCGACTCCTCCCCCTCCTCGACGCCCCCGCCCCCGCCCCCGCCCGGCCAGTCCTTCCAGAACCGCCGCGCCGAGACGGAGTGGAACGACCTCCCCGCCGACATGGCGCCGGGGATGCTCGTGCCGCCCAAGAACGGCGGCAGCGGGGGCTCCGCGGCGAGCTCGCGGAGCAGCTCGACGGCGAGGAAGAAGAAGGACCGCGCCTATCCTGCCGCCGCCTTCAGCTAGCTGTCGGGCATGGAGACCACGAGCAAGGGGCGGACATGGCAAGCCACCAATATAGATGGAAGGATCGAGAAAGGGAAGGAGAGTTGGGCAAGACAAAAACCGACATAGACAAGAAAGCAAGAATGGATTTTTGGCATTTTTCAAAGGCGGGCGTTGTCGGTCAGGGGTTTCAGGTCACGCATATCAGTTGCTCAGCTTTCTCCGTCGTCAAAGACACCACAAGAGAAAGACACCATCACACATACATAGACGATTCTTCTCTGGTCTGTCTTAGAGTCGAATGTACAATGTTTTGAAAAGAGTATTGTAGGAAAAAAAGAAGAAAAAACAGGTTTGCATTTGCTCACTCCCAACGCCGTTTCCCGGTTTTTTTAAGAGATACATGAAGGAATTCGATAAAGGGGAAAGGGGAGCAGGAAAGAAAAGCATGCTGAAAAAACGCTGCTTGGGATAGGCTCTCCTTTTTCTCCCCCTTCCTTTGGAACCACCACTGCCACCCTAGAGTTCTTTGCCACATCTTCGAGTCATGCATTAATCATGCTGTCCAGTAGTCATGACGTTATCGCCGTCGTATCCCTAGTTGCGGCTGTAACGAGACCACCAGACAGCAGCAATGGCTGCGACGCCCACGAGGCCGCCAATCGCCAGGGCTGTGTTGGAAATCGAGCTTTGTTCTTCTGTAAGAATATCACACAAACACGTTAGCTGGTGAAAGTCATAATAGCAGATGGGACACTGTCGACGTCGCGCTCAGTTATTGCTTTTGTGGTTGCAAGTCACTTACGTGGTGAAGGGATGGAGTCCAGCTCGCGCTTGACGTTCTGCCTGAATTCCGTCAAGACATCAGACTCCTTCTCCATGCCAGCTGCAACAAGTGCGATCAGCGCGGCGCCGACACCACTTCCATCCTTGGCGATGCCGATGCGGATCTTCTGGGCCCCCTGGGCTCCAATGCCATCAATGGCCCGCAGAGCCTCGTAGATCATGTCCCGGAAGAAGGGGTAGTGCTCCACCAGGCTGCCGTCAACACCAACGTCAATAACCTCCTCGGTAGGGTCGTCAAGCTTGCCAGACTGCAGGACGATGGAGGCAATGGCGACGGCTGACAGGCGGGCGGCGCGGCGGCCGACGGCACCGGCAACAGCCTTGAAGGCCTGTGCGTCCTCCAGCGAGGGCGTGTACACCTCCAGGAGAGCCTCGAGCTCCTGGCGCAGGGTCGAGAGCTCGGGGGTGTTGTCGGACGCGGCCACGGACATGATGGCGCTGTCCAGGCCCCACTGCCTGAACATGCCAGACTTGGGGCTGATGGCGGTAGTCGACTGCCAGTCGTTGAAGCTCGAGTTAAGATCCTTGAAGAGGGACACGTTCTCGTCCTTGAGCATGTCGATGATGGTCAGTCTGACGATCTCGCCGAGGAACATGCCCGAGACGCGCTTCTCAAACATCTGGATGCCGGGGTTGACGCTGTCCCTGTCCAGCGACGCGTCCCATGGGGTGTTGGGCAGGACGTTGAGCTGGTTGTCAAAGGAGCCCCACTCGGTGTTGACGACCATCTCGCCGGTAGCCGCCTCGTAGTCGCCAACGATGGGCTTCTTGATGTTGGAGAGCTTCTCGAGGTAGGCGCCGTTGGTTCCGGTGCCGAAGATGGCGCCCAGGATGGAGCCCGACTTGCCGGTCGAGGTGTAGGATCTCGCCATAAGAGTGCCGACGGTGTCGTTCACCAGGGCGGCAACGCGGACGGGAAGGTGCAGCTTGTCGATCTCGGTCTGCAGCAGTGCGCAGACGTCCTTTCCGATGGCGTCAGGGATGTCGAAGCCCTTGGTCCACCGAATCAGGTTGCCCTTGTTGATGCCGAGCTGCTGGACGGGGAAGCTGAAGGTGAAGCCGAGGCGGAAGACGTGCTCGTCGCGGTAGCCTTCGGGGGCGCTGTAGGTGGCGCGACGACGGATGTGCTGCTCAAAGTGGTCGGCATGGTGCTCGCGGAGGAAGAGCTCGATCTGCTTGGCAAGGAAGGCAAAGAGCTCCTCGGCGGTCTTGGCGACCATGAGTTCCTTGGGGATGGCGACCTTGCTGTATGTCAGGTTAAAGGTGGTGTCGCCGTTCAGCTGGACGGAGCACACGCGGAAGTTGGTTCCGCCGAGGTCGACGGCGAGGTAGAGGCCCTAAAGCGGGCGTCGTCAGTATCACCATACCCATGGGTTGGAGCAGCGCTGCGTTGCTGGGCAATTACCTTTTCGGTGCCATTGGGCACGCCGGTGACGTATGTTGGGATCTGGCTCATGCTCGCTCCATCCTTCTCGAGTCCCTCGTCTGCAGCACGGCCATTGATGTCAGTCTCAATTGCGGGGGGAAAAGGCGCAAGCAGACGGGCTTACGCATTTGGCTGAGGAACTCCTTGACGGCGGTGTTGAGGTAGGCATCGGTGACCTCGAACTGGTCGACGACGCGTTTTGTCTCTGCTTCGAGGGCCATTGTGAGGGGTTTCGAACTGGGGGGAACGGTGGGAAAAGGCGCGGGGTTTTCGCAGACGGGCTCCTGGAAGATCTGGGCCGAAGGCGAGTAGGACGGAGGAGACGGGTAAAAGAAGTGGTGGGAGGGGAAAGAGAGGGCGGGACGAAGCTGCAGCTGGAGGAGCGAAGGCAGTAGCTTGGCGTTACCGAGGAGGAGCTGTACGAGCTGTGAGAGACGAGAGCCGAAGGCGACGGATTAGCTTATGAGGCTGCGAGAGGGCGTTGATATAAGATAGAGCAGCGTATGACGGGGAGTGCGACAGCTCTACTCGTGCAGCAAGGAACGGATTTTGGAACGTATAGATGGGAGAGGATGGTGTAGTGTAGAGACAAAATATGGTGGAGGTGGAAGAAAGTCAACAAAGTAATGAGAGTTTTTGGGTGAGTGGGAGCTCCGAGGATGATGTATGTGACGAAATCGCAGAGGAATGGCCGGGGTCAATTGGCATGGGAGCGGAACATGGAGCAAGGAAGGAGCATGGAACACGGAGCATGGGGCAGGAGCATGGAGCATGGAGCGCGCGTGGAGCAAAGCTGGAGCAGGAGCAGGAGGACACTGGAGTACCTACCAGTGACGCCTCAGTAAGGCCATCCAGCCAGCTGGTAGGTGGTAGGTGGTAGGTGGTAGGTGGTAGGTGGTAGTAAGTACAGGTACTCCATACCTCTCTACCTACCTCTAGGTACACTGCCTACGCTGTTTCCCCCTCAAGTCACCTCTACCTAAGGTAGCTGCCGTTGACATTGAGGTGATTGCTACTTTTGCCATGCTCATGTGAAATGCCACAGGACAGACGCAAGAGTAGAAGACAGGTATGAGAAGAAGAACAGACAGGGCAGTGGGATAGCGAAGCAAGAAAGTGACTGAATGATGTGATGGGGTGACGAGTCTCGTGCTGCGTCTTTTGAATGACAAGGCCAGGCCGACTAACTGACAAAACGAGTATACGACTTCGTTCCAGCCGACCTGAGGTGATGAGAAAAAAAAAGTTCATGATTCTGACAGCTCGCCGAGAACAGCCCAGCCGAGCCAAGGACAGGGAAGTCGAGCACCGGGACAGGATAGGGCCAGGGGACCGGTTCTTTGGCAGTTGATGCGCTCCTGGGGTGGGATGCGCATGCCAATGCCAATGCAAGTGGCCCGAAGCAAGGAGGTGCTCTTCTGTGACCTGTCTCCCTCTGTCCCTCTCGTGAGGTGGTCGGCCAGGACGGAACAAGAGGTTGCGTGGTGAGAATCGGGCCTTGTGCAGGCGCAGGGTATCAATCCATCTCACCTCAACAACTGCAGTGGGTGGCTGCAGCTACCTACCACTACGTAGGTACCTATCATGAATGAGGCGAGGAGCTGATGGTGCTTGGACTTGGAATTGACTTGGGGCTGCGGGGAACGTCCAATGTCCCGCTCACTCAGCGACAGCGACCCTAACAGGTTCACCTCATCACCTAAGCCAAAAAAAGCGACTTGCTTCCCATCAGCAGCGGTACTCCCGTCCCGTCACTGCGCTGGCAGGAGGTCGCTGGGTAAAGCTCGGCGCTGGGTGCCTGCTTCGCCGTCAGCCATTGGCCGCATGGCTCAAGCTCGGCCCCGCCGTTGGCTCCAGCCTCCCGAGTCCGTCCAATGAGCTCCGGGCTACGGGTACATTGTACCGTTTTGGATAGGTACCTACCTAGGTACCGAGGTAACTTGGTGCGGGAACAATAGGAGAGGAAGGGACACTTGTCACTGAGACACGGAAATGGGCAGAGAAATACCTACCAATAGGTATGTATCTTGCGGGTGGAGTTGAGGTTCTGTGCGGTTTTCTCGCGCGGTGCTTCTCGCGGGCTTTCGCCGACTCCCCTGCCCCAAATTCCCCCAGTGGTGTAAGCTCCTTGTGCAGCACTCTGCCCGGCTCCACGGTACCTCCCCACTTCTGCGCCGAAGAAGCTCCCGTCCCCATCCACCATCGGCGGGCCACCGAACGTCCCGGAAGTGGAAAGAGGAGGAGGCTATGACGAGAGGGAGAAATAGGAAAAGAGCAAAAGCGGTATTCAAAACCCGCGCGAGACGAGAGACAACAAGACATAAGATAACGAAAAAGAAAAAAACGCAATTGCTCCGTGGGGAATGGGGTGAAGTGAAATGGTCAACTTGTCGACTGGGTGATTTGTGATGCAACAAGGACCTGATGGATGGGTGGATTGGAGGCTGATGAAGAGATGGACTTACCAGGATCGTCACCAACAAGGCCACCGAGCAAAGGCCGTACCAAAACGAGGAGACCCCGTGGGAGACCAGGAAGCTGCTCCTCCTTCTCCGGTGTCTTGGACCCGGAGCAGACCTGGAACCTGGAGTTCCAGCTTTGCCGCTGCCGCTGCCGCTGCCGAGCGTCAACACCACCACCTCGTCTTCCTTGTCGATAGTATTAACATTGATCATGTCGTATGCGCCGGCGCCCTTGTCGGCGCCGTCAAAGTCCATGTCCTCAACCGCAAACTCGGACATCTTCTTCTCATACTGCTGCTGCTGCTGTCTCCCCATATCACCCGCACGCCGGCTGGCGGCCTTCTTCCGCTTGAGGTTCGACAGCTTGCCGATGCTTCGTTTCTTCGGGCGAGGAGAGGAGGGTCTTGCTGCAGACGCGCGCGCGCGGCGTCACTGGCTGGCTAGCTGCACCTCCCTGCGGATCTCCCGCTTCTGCGCTTTTTTTTCGTTGCTTTTTCCCGCAACTCGGTACGGAACGACGGGTAAACGCCCGGCCCTGTGCTCCTATCGAAAAAGCGATGGGAAAAGCTGTCCTTCCTTTCCGGGATTGCGGTCAGGGCGAAGTGAAATCTAGACTCTCGGACAGTAGCAGTCCTCTTCGTCTGCGCGCGGGCGACCTGCGAGATGCGGTTGCAGATGCAGGTGCAGCAGCGCAACCCAACGTCGGTGCAGTGTGCAGTGTGCCGCTGCAGCGAAGCGAAGCTGGCGATGATTGCGCCGTCGCCGGTCCTTTGTCGCCGACGATCTGGCGGGCGGTGATGGCGGCAGCAGGTAGGTCAGGTTCGTGTGCAACCACCTACTATTCTATGACCGGCCGGCCTGGCTGTTTCGGCCCTTTGGAGGAGACAGCACGCGTTTAAACGGCCCGTCTGTAATTAGTTTCCCGGGTGTGACGCTGCGGATGGACGACGATAAGACCCAGGTTTGCTGACCCTCTTCCAATGAGGTCATGAATGGGGAATGCAATCGCCGGGGGGAGGCAAGGACGTCGAGTGACAAGGGTCTTTTTTTTCCCTTCTCTCTCCCTTGCGCCAAAATTTCTGCTGTCCTCGTGAATTCGTGGTGGTGCGACCGAAGCGCGGGGCGGGGCCTTTGTCTTTTTCTTTTTGTCCTTTTCGAGGGTCGTCCTGTGGGTTGGAGCAGAAGCAAGGATGGGGCGTAATAAAAATAATTATGGGATTATGCGGATGGGGAAATCGCAGAGCAGAGCAAAGCACGATCAGCCTGCAGGGTGAGACCGTGGGGGAAGGAAGGGAAAATAAAAGAGAAGGTTGCTAATGCCGCTTGCTGGTTCGTCTGTTCTGCTCGGTTGGTTCCTTTCGTTCAATTGCTCGTGATGGTTCGTCTTCAGGGTTACCCCCGCTGGCCTTCCAGAAGAAAAATGAAATAAGGAAAAGGCGGCTTGGGTCTGGTCCAGTCGTTACTTGGGATTGGGGAATCGCGAGATCTCGGTTGATCGAAGAATTCCCAGGGCCCTGTTTAGCCGTTCGAGAGTGCGGAACAGTAACGTGAGTCGTGTCGAGTCGTGGTCGTGCGTGCCAATGTCGTGTGCTGCGTGTAAATCGTTATGTTGGTGCGGGCCGTATGTATGTCTGTAATGCTGGTGATGGGTGGCCCGATATTAATGAGGATGATGACGATGATGCGCTTCTTGTTGCTTCCCCTTTTTCTTTCGACTCGGGAATTTCCAGGTTTTCTTCGCTCCGTCCTTTTTCTGCTCGTCCGTCTCCTTTCCCAAACTTAGCTACTTTTTTCTGCTAGCGCGCCTGTAATCGTACCCGGGTCACGCGCCCACCGTGCAGATGGAACAGATGGCAGGAGCTCGCCGTTGGCGTGGCTGACTGGGCTTGACGCTGCTGCAAAGGTGCCGGACGGACAAGTCGAGTGAGCGTAGACGAGTGAATAGGTGACGTTACGTCAAGCGTCGAAGCAAATCTTGGTCGAGTCTTTTGGTTTCCCACCCTTCTTCCTCTGTAAAAAATTGCCCGGTTTTCCGGTTTTTGTACTTTGATTGGTGTGTGTGGGTGGTGGCAGACGAGAGAGATCGATCCAATCTATCGAGAAAGGACCCTTTATCGCTCAAGATAGCAGCAGCTCGGGGACTCGGCTCTTGTTCTGTGTTACCCCAGGATAAACGTAGAGCGCGCGCGCGCGTGTGTGTGCGTGTGGGAGTTTCAATCTCGACAGCCCAGGGACCCCAGTGCAACCGAAGCGCCTCGATTTCGTGACGCTTGGAAATCGGTCGAGATGAATGAGAAAACGGGAATGTGCGAGGTGTGAGAGAGAGTCGACAAAAGTGAGGGGAAGAAACAACAACCACCCGGTCCCTCCTCCAAGAGATGGGAAAAAAGCCAGGCGGTTGGCGGCGGCCGGTCGTCCTACGATTACGAGCAAGCGCTTCTCTCCCCTCTCCTCCCGGAATGCGCTTTCTCGTGCATGAAAGTGCCTCCTGGAAGTGGAGGACGGGGGAATTTCGAGTTGGCCACTCGAGTCTCGATTGGATCGAACCGTTCGCGAGGGGATCCGCCCGACGGTGCGGTGTGAGATGCAAGAACCGGGGTAGTAATGGTCGACGGCTGGTTTGTTGAAGGATCTCTCAGATGTACCTCGCCGCAAAAATAGACATCGCCACGAGGGATTTTAGACACGATCGTACAAGATAGAGCTCACGATGCTGAGGAGCCTCCGAGGGAGAGAATCGAGAGACAACGACAACGAGGCACACGATACTTGTAGGCCGCCGCGGCTCACGGCAGCTGCCCACTCCCGGACGGAAAGGGAAGGCAATCTGGAGCCGATGAAACGGGAACCCCAACCCCGACGAGGACGGGCCCCTGCGTCCATGGGAACTCAACGCAATGAACCTGCCAACCCCACGACCTCGCTCCCCGGCCTTTGGTTGGCGGCATCGTCACTCATCCTGGTCTTGATATCTCCTTTTGGCTGGGGAAGCCTCGCTTCAACTGATAGGACACATGGCTTCATTAAAATAAGTTCCAGAAATTTCCAGTCCATCACGGCTAACTTGCCTGGCACTCGCTGAGGCCACATTTCAAACACCAGTGACAGTGTCGATGCCAATCGTTGCTAAGACTAGGTAATCTGACACGCTTCACCTCCCCCACCGACTTGTCTGTTTATATCTCCTGGCAGAGTCCTTTTCGGCTGACGTGCTCAGTCAACGGTGAGGTTCCGGTTATAGTCCAGGCATACACTCCTTGTCAAATGTACATGGGTGTTGCATAAATTCGTGAACAGCCTTTAAGAGGAGAAGCTCTTCCTGATAATGAAGAAAGATCCCAACAGCAGTGCCGCACACGTGATGAAGACAGCATTCCGGTGAGCGTCGCCTGTGCACATGTTAGCATCATCATCGAACCCATGTGGGGATAACCTACCCTCTTCATCCAGGCTGTGAGCAACCACGACAAACACGTTGAGCGGCAGTCTCAGCAGGCTGTATACCTTGCCACGAATGCTGTCGTCCACGACCTCGCTCTTCAAGAAGGACATACTGGGGTAGTATGCCCCGATGCATGCCTCGACCATGCACAGAGCCCAGAACAACACCATCTCGTGTTGCGCCAGCAAGATTGCTGCAGACAGGCAGCTGCTCACCACGAGAACGGCCGTCATCAGGATGGTGGACGTCGAATCCTTGGTGTGCGTCTTCGTCCAGAGAGAGAAAAGCGCCGAGCCTGCCATCATGGAGCACATGAAGCTCGAGAAGATGAGTCCGAAAGGCAGCTCCTCGGTCGAGCCCGCCTTCATCCTCGCGCTCTTCAGCGCGGCAGACCAGAAGAAGACGAAGAGATACATGGCGCCCTCGAAAAAGGTCAACGTCAGGCCCAAGGAGAGGATGCGTCTGTCCTTCAAGATGGCAGAGATTCCGCTCTTGACATCGGCCAGTGACGTGCTTTGGCTTCCCTGCTGGCCTCCGTAGTTCTCGTTCCACGACTTCAAGATCATCATAATGGCGAGCCCAGAGCATGCCGCACTCGCCAGGAAAGGCCACACCCGGCCACCCAGCCAATTGACCAGGACATCGCCGACAATACCGGACATGATCGCAACGACGGAGCTGATGGTTGTCATGTGTCCAAATATGGCGCCGAGCTTTAGGTTCGTCCGCGAGAGTCCCCGCTGGTGGTACTCGGTGATCAGCCACGCCTCGAAGACGCTGTACAGCAAGGTCGTGGATATGCCGCCGCAGAATCGGCCGAAAAACAGAATGTAGAGGTCGTCGGATAGCATCGTGAGGCAAGTGATGATGTAGGTTACGCAGTACATGAGACATGCGAGACGGCGGCCGTATCGATCGGCGAGCTCACCAGCGAAGGAGGCCGAGATGGCACCAGAAACGAAACCAGCAGCGTACAAGGCGGCGACGATCTTCTCGGGGATGTTCTTCTCGTACTTGTAGATGGCGTAAATGTGAGGACCCTGGGGTTCCGTCAGTGTCGCTCCCTCGATCGAGTTGAAATCACATTACCTGCAGCCAGTCCGCTGCCATTGCCAGGGCGTAGACGGGGAAGTAGTCCATTTGGAACTGCCAGGCCGCCTGTTTGGTGTCCATGCCCAAAAGTGATGACGATGGCTGGTCCTCGGCTTCTCCATCAGAGTGGTAGGAGGCGCTGGCGTCGCTACCGGCCGCCTCCTGCTTTAACTCCTCAACTCCCTCATCCTGCTGGCGCTTGAACTGGCGGTAGAGCAAGTAGCCATTGCCAGCCACGAATGCTGCTAGGTTCACCTCGTAGAATCCCATGTTGTTGCAGGTTCGGTCTTCGGTTGCGGTGAGAAGATGGCGGTTGGAGCTCGGAAGACGTGAGTGGGACGGCGAAGTGGTCTAATAACTTGAACGACGGGGTAGCCTAGAATTCAAAGGCCAACGGTGCAAGGAGGCGTTACGTGACTTGGAGGGTCTTGACATTCGACGTGTCTCATCCGCCCTTTAATCGATGAACCAACCCAGCCTGACTTGGAATTCAAAGGGGATAGAAGATTCGGGCGACGTTCCCGAAAACTTTTGCAACGAGGGAGGAAGTGATACTGCACAGAGGGAAGCTGGTAAAGCCACGGTGCAGCTTCTTCTTGTAAAGTAACCAGGTATGTACACATGATATGGGAAGGAAGCAAGTGCAGGCAGCTCCATTACTCCTGCCCTTTGCTGTCTACTGGGTAGTTGTCAGTGCCGTTCGGCAGCCGCGATAGGAAATACCACTTGTCGCTCTTTCCTGGAAACGAACATGGAGAAGCCCTCTAGACGGCACAAGACCCCGCAAGCTACGCTGGGCTGATTCGGTGGCTGCTCGCGCTACAGAACTGGCGACGCGGTCCCTTCCCAGATTGCTAGGTAGGCAAGTAGGTAAGCTGTCAAGTTTCTGCTTGCCTGATTGTCTACCTGCCTACTCGTCTTTGGCACTTACCAAATGATGGCCGCTGCCGCTGGTTGTGACATAGGGAGGGAAGTAGGTAGGTAATCAAGGGGAACTTGGTCCTAATAGGTATCCCATGTTTATTAATAACCTCGTTCCAAGCTGGCAGGTATGGCATTGGAAGGGATGGCAGTTACGGCCAATTGGAAGAGGTCATCCCTCTCATGCCTCGCGTCCAGCATCCAGACCAGTCTTGAACGGGGAAGACCAGATGGCGGCCACTAACTCCAGCTAGGTACTAGTCAGCCCAGGAGCTCGCGGCGAATGTGATGGTCTAGTCCGCACATTCTTGTGTCAAGTGAGGGAGGACTTTTGTTCATTGACATCAATGGTATCAAGGGCATGCCGAGGCTCCCTTCAATCCCGGGACATCTATATGTGCGGCATGTCAAAAGCCCAGCCACTTGCAGTTGGCATTGAGACTGGCGCACTGGGTGCTTCTAGCCTCTGGAGTCTCCAGCCCACACGTAACTGACAATTACCAGGTTGGCAATGCTGTATCAATATGGCTGGGTGTGATTCTTCCTGCAGAGTTGAGATGTCGAAGAGAGCGAGAAAGAGCAAGCCGAGTATTCGATACCGAGTGATGTACTTTCAAGCTTCTCAACGCTTAGAAATAAACGAAAAGAATCAGTCACGTTACCTGGCTGCCTTGGTTTCAGTCAACAATGCCCATACCTGTCGTCGGTACGGATACAATAGCAGTCGTCGTTTCACCGCTCCCGTTTGAAGCTTTTTACTTTGTAGGCCGACAACGGCGGTCAAGCACCGCGGAGACGCAGCGACTAGGTGGCAGGCCAAGCGGACATGTCGGCTCTCCACATTCGCCATCGCGGCGGGACTGGGTCTGTCCACGCGGACGGTACGAGCCCACAACCTTCCATGTTCCCTGGCATGGGACTCGGACGTCGCCGGGGCCAATCCGGAGCTTTCAACATGTTCCGAGGGGATGGAGCCCCGCCGAGCGGACGGGTTCGAACTTCGAAAGGGGGGCAGTGCAACGGCGGTCGCGAGCTTGGAGCGTCGTAGCGGAGCCGTGCTTGCGCACGCGAGGACGCGTGGGGTTCCTGGCCACGGGACACGCGTGACGCCGCCCACGACTCTCAGAGGAAACGAGCGGCAACGCAATATCCGTACCTATACGTCGATACGGTCTGCAACTGGGATGTGGCGGGTTCGCTCGGCCGAGACGATAGCGTGTGCTGCGTATTCTGCCGAGGTTGTCAACAGTGTCGTTGTCATTGAAACATTCATCGACTCTGCGGTGGAGATGCGTCTTGGCCGCCGGTGATGGCTAGCAGCGCATAGCAAGTCGACCCGGCATCTTCCCGGCGAGGTCTCCGGGCCAACAAGGAGCCGAAGGCCGAGTCGCCGGGTGGAAAAGACACCGGACCGCAAGCTCTCAGCTCTGGCGCTGACAGGAGCCCACAGCAAACCTCGAAGCTTGAGACGCACAGCGCGAATGAGAAGACGAGCCAAAAAGCCCTGGCTGGCAGTGGCTGACAGGATTCCAAGCGGCTGGGGAAACGGGTTGAAACCAGAAGCAGTGCGGCTGAGCTGCGGAGGCCGATCAGAGAGGGACGGAGGCGGCAAGGGGGACGCCAAGGGGCTTCCCTGCCGAGCCTATCACAAGTGTCCGGGGCTCAGCATGGCTGTCGTGCTACGCCTCACCAAGCCTAGCTTTCACGCTTCGTGGGACGGGAGCGTGCCTGTTTTCTGCTGGATGAGGTCAACATGTCGAGAAGAAGCTCTGGGACGACCACTGGATTGAAGAGTCGATTGTCTCGTCTGCTCGTGTCGTCCTCCGCACGAGAACTGGCGCAAAGGTGCAGCTGTGGCGTCGACCGGACTCGGGGTTGGCGTGGGTAGTGTACGGATAGCCAGACGAGATTTGACGCCGGCGAGGCTTTCTTTGCTCCCTCAACGCAGCGGTCGACATTTGACAGAGTGAATGCAGGGCAGGCTGATGATGGCTTAAACTCTCCCGGGCTGCTGGGGCCGTGAGGATGCGAGCCCCCGGTGGTGGATGACATGAGCGAATCCTTTGCCCCACTCGAATAAGGCAGCTGGAGCCTGGCAGAGGGACATTAGCATTCTGTGGGACGTTTGGGATTGTGCAAGCCCAATTCGAGGGTCTCTTGCTGGACATGTTGGATTGAGGTGCTCGAAGCTGGCAATATCGGCGAAACAAGAGCCCAGACAGGCCTCGCGGAAGGGTGTCGAATTGACAGTGATGGGCGATGTACCGAAGTACAGAGCCCAGGTCGCACAACGCTCCATTACCTAAGAAACTCGATAAGTGAGGAAAAGATGGAGGGGCTCTGGCAGGCGCAGGCTGCAGGGCATGCCCAAGATTGCAACCAAAGGTAATCTGGCGGGGTAAGCACGAGGGAAAGGGACGAAAAGACGAGAAGAAAAAAAAATGCACCTTACCCGGGTGGTACGCTGGCAAGCTGGCCCCGATACACCGCTCTAAACCACACTCAGGACGGCCATGTCCAGAAGAAATTGAGACTTGTGTGTAAATGGAAGGCAGGACAAAGGACATTGGATCGCCCTGGTGACCCGAAAGAAGAAGGCCAGGGCGATTGGTTTGTGCGACGATTTCCGACCCAAACACGAAGGACACGCAGTACATATCCAGTACCTAGGTACCGTACCTGCCTTGGTAGGTGAATCAGGCACAGACGCAATTGACAGGAGGGCATGCTGGACCGGTACGTAGATACTTGCTTGGTCAGGCAATGACAGAGCCTTCTAGGTACTACCTACCTACGGATAGCGTATCCGTACCGCCAGACGAATAATGGCACCGGTTGGTCCTGCGTGGCGGCGGACTGCATGTGGGCGTCTTCCTTCTAACTCCAAGTCCGAAGGGTACCTAGAGAGTACATGCGCCAGCGGCAGTGGTAGCAACAGCAGGAGCAGCAGGAGCATGGAACAGACCAGCCAACAGCACCTACCGTTGGAAGAGAGGGAGAGAGAGAAAAGTCCTACAGAAAAGTCCTGCATCCAGGACCCCAGTCCGTTCTCCCCCCCACCAGCAAGACTTTTACCGAGCCACTTTTGCACTTGGCTCTGGTTCTGTTGCTTGCTTGTCCTCCACCATGAGTCTCGGAAACCACGAGACGGCTGCTTACTACTTACTACTTTGCTAATGGATTCAAGGGTTCGCAGGAGGTCGCTCCGTTGGGCGTCAATTGCGGCCATGCTTGAGCAAGCTGAACTGCACAGCAATATTGCTTTCACCGCATAATGCCTTTCTTGACCGACGATAAGCAGGCACAGCCGAACATTCGCACTGGAGGCTTCACTAAGCATGACTGGATTCGCTAGAGCCTCGACTTGTCCAGTCGCCGAGCGACATTGGCTGCTTATTCCCACGATGAACCGGCCGGGCGGAACAGGAACAGGAACAGGAACAGGAACGAGAGTTGTTGCCAGTGGATACCTAGGCTGGCAAGCCTCTTCGCAGACCCAGACCAGATTCCCTGTCCCGAAAGTCTCGACTCGACTCTATCTCCGGTCCCCGTTGCAACATGTCTGTCAGCTGTCAGGCGTCTCGGACGAGACGGGTAAGCCGTATGTAAGGTTGCCTTTCTCGCAGCCATCGATATCCATGGATCCAGGTTTCCGGTACTGGAATACCACTGTATTCCGAGAAGCTCTTGGTTCCGACAAGCCCTGCAAGTGTGCGCCTCACCTCGGGGATACCTATTCCTGCGTCTCGGTCAGTCACCAGTCGGAGCCGCGCTGGGCTGGACGGGAAAAATAGCCTACCCGGGTCACCGACGCCGTCCGATATCTGATGTTGTCTGACGGCAGACGCAGTCTCGAGTTGTCTGGCGTAGATAGCCGCGACCCCGTCGACTGGGGGTTGCCAATGGCGAGGGACACGATACGAAACTGACCATTGGTCGTCGACCGCTTGCAACAATAAGACAGACAAGAGTCCTGGCATCTCTCGAGCGTCAGACCAAAGAGTCCTAGACTCCTAGGGCGACGGCGAGGTACCTCGCGCGTACTCAGCTTCCCCACCGCCCGCACTGCCTGCTTCCAGGATCCCTCCCTACATTTGATAGGTACTCACTCACATGGAGTAGCTTACCTAGGTACCAGACCTCGCCGCCGCCGTCGCCGTCGCCCTGGAGCCGGTTTTAACTCTGAAAACCTCAGCCTTACACTGCCCAGAAACGGCCGGGGGGTGGTTCCCTCTGGCCTCTGTTGCTCCACCTGGTTCGGTTTCTCACCTGCTAGCGCGCCGTCAGCTCAGCTGGAGCTTCTGGCGCGACAAACTGCGTGTTGCGCTGAATACGCGGGCAGAGCAGCAGGCTGTAGGCGCACGTATGTACCTTTGCGGCAAAACATTGCGGGGGAATACATAGGCAGTAGTTGAGTCGTCCTACGAACACCCCTCCAGGGATGGAGCACAGGGCAACTGGCACTGGCAGCAGAGAGAACAGCGCTCCCCGCTAAAACACCACAGACACGACGGGCACTATGAGCACCTTGCGCAGCAGGAGCAGCACAGCAACAGAGCAATGGAGGGCAACAAAATTATCACGATTGATAATTTCCCCCCTGCTGGTAATAATCAGCAACCTGGGCAACTCATGGAGGTCTTCCGTAGGGACCCAACAACTGTAGCAGCGTCATCCTGCGTGATCCTACATCCGCGACAGGCAGTCATCGTGGTCATCTTGTTCGTTCTGGGAAACAGCCACCTGCTGGGTCGAGCCTGCCTGCTCCTGCTCCTGCTCCTGCCTGCTCTTGCAGCTGCACCTGCCTCACCTCGCCTCATTGCCCATCAATCGCTCGTTTTTGGCAGCCACGACGTAAGGGCGGCACTTGCAGTACAGTAATGGTACCTAGGTAGCAGTAATACCAGATACTGGACGTGACGTTACGGTTGCTTGTTCGTATCTGATTCTGCTCACAGTCACCAGCCCCCCGCCCTCAGCCCACTGGATCCCTCCGTCAGGTAGCCTTTCCGTTCCGACATTCTCCCACCGTAAATGTGAGGGCTACCCGTACTTTACGTGACGTTCTTGCTCTTGTGTCGCACAGCTCCGCAACCCCCCCAAATCATCCCAGAAACGGCCGCTTCTCCTCCATTCTCCTCTCCTCTTTTTCGCGTTTCCATTCACAGTGAAAGCGAACGCAGCAAGCGCCCCCTCGGACACGGCCATCGACCCAGACACTTGACTTGATTCCACGTCCTTGACCCTAGGTACCCTCGACCACGACGTGGACCGGGACCCCTCCACGCTCACTCTCACTCTCACCCTCACCCTCACCTTCACGCTCGCTCCACCCCACGCCCCTCCACCACTCACCCCCAATTGGATCCTCGTCTCGTCCACCTCTCTCGTCGTCCGCTGTCCCCATTCCCACTGCGGCGCCCATTCTATTTTCTCGCTTTCTCGCCTGGCCCTCTTTTTTCCCACGATTCTCTTGCCCGCCGCCGCAATTGCAATCAGTTCCCGTCCCGAGTCCCAGTCCCCCGTTGGATTTGCAATCAGAGTCGTAACCAGCCAGCCCCAGAGCAAAGCTGAGAGAGTGTGCCAGCCCGGCCTGACTCTCATACACTCACTCTCTTCTCTCACCTCGCCTCGGCCGCATTAACTGCGACTTGACCACTGCACCGCACACTGGTCGCCTGGCCCAGCATCGTATTACCGCAAAAAGCACCTACAGCGCAAGTCCACCACCCCTCCACCCCAACCCCCAGGCCGTTCCATCCCATCCCATCCCGTCCTGTCCTGTCTGTCCTGCCTGTCCTGTCCCGTCTCGTCCTGTCCGTCCTGTCCCGTCCTCCAGCCCGCGCCTTAGCACCGCCAGCGTCCGTTCACCTCGCAGTCCTAAGCCCACGGCTCCAAAGCCAGCCCCAGGGCCTAAAGCTAAGCCTGCGCCCAGGTCCAGCCCGGCGACAGACCACCACCACCACTCCCACACGGCTGCAACCCAAACCGAGAGCCGATATACCCTCCGCCTACCCTGCCCACCTGCGGCCCGAGTCCTCTTTTCCTCCCCTTCTCCCCTCCTCTTCCCTCCTCCTCCCACCTCGCCAACACTTCCCTTATGAGCTTTTCCAATTCCCGCCTGAAAGGCTTTGGTTTCGGTAAACGCAAGTCAACTGCCAGCATCCAGACGCCCGATCCGAACCAGACACCAAGCCCGACCCCTCCTCCCCAAGGCCACCCGTCCGGCGCCCCTCAAATACCGCAGCAGATCCCCGTCCGCCCAGGCTCTATTGCCTCGACGTCGTCGGCCTCAATCGCTCCCATGAACCACCCAGGCGCCGGCAACCGCCCCCCGAGCTACTCGGCCAACTACCCTCCCGGCGGTGGTCCTCCTCCCATCGGCCGTACCAGCCCTCTGACGAACCAGGGCCCGACGAGAACACCCCCGAGCCAAATGGTTGGCGGTCCGCCCCCCATCAACACCGGCGCTCCCGTCGCCGGATACCCTCCTCAGCTGCCGCCCATCGGCGGCCAGGGACACCCTATGGGCGGTCCTCCTCAGTACGGCGGCGGCGGCGGCGGTTACCCCCCTCAGGGACCCCCTCCGGGTCCTCCTCTTGCGCCTGGCCAGTACCAGCGAGGCGGCAGCGCGGCAGAGGTTGAAGGCAACAGCAGGAGCAAGGCCCAGCTGATTGTCGGTATCGATTTCGTACGTGCTGTGCTTCGACGATGCCACCAAGTGCGGGGTCTGCGGCTTGCTGACATGATTACTAGGGTACCACCTTTTCCGGCGTTGCTTTCGCATTCGCCACCAACAACGAAGCAAAGGAGGACATCATTACGGAATGGCCCGGTGCTGGATCGTACACGAAGCAAAAGGTTGGAGAGGCGCCTCGATCCGGCGGTTGCCGCACGTCGAATTTGGCTGACTCTTTGTACTTCCTAGATCCCCACCGTTCTCTACTACGACCAGTACCAGAAGGTTGTTGGCTGGGGCCCCGATATCGCCGATGCCCTCGCTCCTACTGGATACCCCAAGCCCGGCGTGCAGAAGGTGGAATGGTTCAAGCTCCAGCTGATGCTCTCCGGCAACACGTATATCGACCCCATTAACCTGCCGCCTCTGCCCCCTGGAAAGTCCGAGATCGATGTGGCCGCCGACTATCTCTTCAAGCTGCGCCAGGCTATGCGCTCGGCGCTGCAAAAGACGCTCGGCGAGGTGTTCAACCGCGAGGAGCGCAACATCCGCTACTACCTGACCGTGCCTGCCATCTGGAACGACGCCGGCAAGGCCGCAACCAGAGCCGCCGCCATCCAGGCCGGCTTCCTTAGAGACGAGAACGACAACCGCCTGACCCTGGTGTCCGAGCCCGAGGCAGCAGCCATTTTCTGCTCCAAGACGGGTCTTCTCAACTTGAAGGTGCACGACGCTGTCCTTATCGTTGATTGCGGTGGTGGTACCGTCGATTTGATCGCCTACGAGGTCGAAGACGAGAACCCCTTCACGGTGGCCGAGTGCACGGCTGGTTCTGGTGACTCGTGCGGTTCGACAGCCCTGAACCGTAACTTCAGCAACATCCTCCGCACCAAGATTCGCAAGATGAAGCTCCCTGACGGATCCAAGACCGCCGGCCGTGTGTACGCCAAGTGCATCATGGACTTCGAGAACCGTATCAAGGCCGATTTCCGCAACAACGGCCAGAAGTGGGCCGTCGACGTCGGCATCGAGGCCGAGTTCCCCGAGGCCGGTATTGAGGAGGGCTACATGACCTTCACCAATGAGGAGATCCTGCAGTGCTTCGAGCCTGTTGTTAACCGCATCCTGGAGCTTGTCAGGAACCAGATCATTGCCATCCAGGCCCAGAACAGGACACTGCAAAATATCCTGGTCGTTGGTGGTTTCGGTGCTTCCGAGTACCTCTTCCAGCAGATCAAGCTCCACGTCCCTCCCCAGTTCCAGTCCAAGGTCGTGCGACCCATGGACTCCGTCGCCGCCATCGTCAAGGGTGCGGTGACTGCTGGTATCACCGAGCGGGTCGTTACCCACCGTGTTGCCCGTCGCCACTACCTCATGGCCACCCTGCAGCCTTTCAAGGAGGGCTACCACCCCGAGGCGTACCGCGTGCCGTCGCTCGACGGCAAGGACAGGTGCAAGTTCACCCGCCAGATCTTCGTGCAGAAGGGCCAGAAGGTCAAGATTGGGGAGCCCGTCAAGGTTTCCTTCTTCCGACAGGTCGCCCCCGGCGCCACGCTCATGTACGAAGATATTCTGTACGCCTGCGACGACGATGTCTGCCCCGAATACACCAAGGACCCTCGTAAGTCACACTCCCATCGTCCGAGACTCGCCCAGCTAACCCTCTCCCAGGCATCAAGGAGGTCGTCACACTCACATCCGACCTGTCGCGGAAGAACCTCGAGAAGGACTTTGAGAGGATGGACACGCCACAAGGAACATTCTACCGTGTCTACTTCGATATTTACCTGACTCTCGACGGATCGGAGTTCAGCGCAGAGCTGGTTTGCCAGGGCGAGGTCATGGGCCGCTGCAGAGCGCGCTTCAGGTAAACCCGGGCGGGTTGGGCGAGAAGAAGATTGATAATGTTTGCCGGCTTGCATTGGGCATTTCGTTTCCATACACTCGGATGATACCTCGAAAAGGTGGAAGGTGGAGGGAGCAGCATGGATAGCCGAGGCTAATAATGGCCCAGAGTAGTATATATCTCAGGAAGAGAGATCCCAGGACAGATATTGGAAGACGAGGGCTTTGGAGGGCTTTTATTACGACACTAAAGGACGACAGCCTGTTGTCAAATGTAGACGCACGACACTCCCAGCACGGGACAAATCAAGTTATTGTGATCGATGAGTAGATGTTACATTGGCAGCGTGGAACAGGATTTAGTGAAGCTATCTACACCTGGCGTGTACTACTGGTTGTGCAGGTAGGCCCGATGCAGGGAAGAAGTCAACTCAACAACAGGGCCAGAATCAAGCTTGGAGGGGCCGGTAGCTGCCGCCACGTGGGAGGTAACATTTCCCATCTCATCAGGCTGAATGGCATCCTATTCTTGGGTACCTACGTGAGTGCCCAGTGCCCGGGTAGTGACGAGTGACGACAATTAAGACGTGGACTCCGCTAGGCCAAAGTGGAGAAGGTAGATGACGCCCATCACAGATGTACACTTTCGCAGCGCCAGCATGCCAGGCTACATGCAATGCTCACCACCCCTAACAGTAACAGCGCAGAACACAGCCACATCAATCAGATGTGGAGATGAATTGGCCCAGCAGGAACAGCAGCAGGAACAGAGGCAGAAGCAGCGAGCAGGAGGAGCAGGAGCGCCGCGGGGTTGTGAGCCAAGCAAGGAAGGCCCCTGTCGCCAGCAAGCCGAACTGGACCCTGCAGTTCCAACGGGAAACCGGGCAGCCAGTTGCACCTGCGTCATCGTCTGAACATGAACCGCTGAGAGGTTCGACTCAAGGACGGGCCCTGCAACGTCGACAAGCGGCAATGGCAATGGCAGGCGGTGATGGGACGGGCAAGTGCCCCCTCAAGTCCTCTTTCCCTTTTTGTTTCGAGGGGACTCACGCGGGGGAGATGACCAGAAATGAACGAACATACTCGGCCCATCATCAAAGAATATCATCATTAGCATCACGAGGTCGTCCGCGAACCTCAACGTTGCTCCCTATCGGCCCCTCTCTGCATCTTTAGCACCCAAGAGACACACCCTCTTTAGGCGCTTGAAACAACTCATACCTCTGCCCTACGACCCAGTTCCTGAATCATCCGTCCAACCAACCTGCAGCTTCGCTTCCACCCGGCCTCTGACGCTACATCGCTTCGACAGGGATAATCAGGTATTGGCCCTGGATCAAGCAGGTCGATCGCCTCTTGGGGCCTCGCTGCCCCTGCCCTTCATTCGCTCTCTCGACCACGCGCTGTACGTCACTCGGCGCAGGTCCCTCGCTGGCCATTGGCGGCGGTTGTTCACCACCTCTACGACACCAGTCGTATATCATTGCCCGATCGTCGCCCTGTCGGGAGGTGGAAGCTTGGGGTCTCCGAACCATGAACCGTTACAGTATCCCAGGATAGACAATACTCTCGACCCTTTGGGTTTCGGAATCGCATCGTTGATTCTCAGCATCATCGCCATATATCTCAAGAGTGGCATCGACAGGCGACGACAAGCGACCGCTACGCGGACCATGAGGCAACCATCGTCTAAGAAGGGCGGGAGACGCCCCAGGACGTCTGGTCGGAAGCTCGCGGTGGCACTGACGCTCGCCGCGCAGCTGCCAGCAGCACACGCCGTCGTTTTTCCAAGCACGCACGTCAGCTACAAGGCCGACTACCTTTCACTCAACAAGCGGTACAACCCCGCCAGGCGTGGTCCGCCCGAGGACTGGAACGGGAGGATACCCTTGAAGATCAGCAACTCGTGTCCCGAGACGATATGGCCCGGCATCACGACGCAGCACGGCATCGGCCCCGGGACCGGAGGCTTTGAGCTCGCCGCCGGCGAGAGCCGAGACCTCTGGGTCGGACCGACGTGGCAAGGCCGAGCGTGGGGGAGGACCAACTGCACCGTTAGCGGCGAGTCGGCAGGCTGCTCAACGGGCGACTGCTTCGGCAAGTTGGACTGCGAGTTCAGTGTATGTGATTTCGCTGCGGTCGTGGGGACAGATGCTAACGCAATCGTAGGGCGCTATTCCCGCGACACTTGCCGAGTTCAACCTGGCCGGAGGCGTCTCTGGGAGACAGACATTCTACGATATCTCCCTCGTCGACGGCTACAACATTCCTGTCGGCATCAACTACATCCCCGCCAAGAACACCACGTACATCCCGCCCAACCTGACCAACTGCGCCTGCATCGCGACGCCTGGCTTCTTAGCAGAGCGATCGCTAACTGGCAGCGTCTACACGAACACCAGCTTTCCCGTTCCGTGGGAATCTCTGGAGTCAAACGAGAGTGCCCGCGACTGGTGCCCCTGGCCTCTGCTCTCCAACCCGCCGGACAAGCCGGGTGACGGCGTGTATCCGTACCCAGACGACAGCATCAAGCGACCGGACTTTAGCCCGTGCAAGAGTCAGTGTGCCGCCACCAACTCGGACCACGACTGCTGCATCGGCAAGTGGCACGATCCCAACAAGTGCAAGCCCGGCCTGTACTCCAGACACGCCAAGTCGATCTGCCCCGACGCCTACAGCTTTGCCTTTGACGACCAAACGTCGACGTTCATCATCCCCTCCGGCGGCGGCTGGGAGGTCGTCTTCTGTCCCGCTGGCAGGAGCACCGACATCCTCCGAACCATGGGGCCCCAGCTGTTCGAGCTCGCGAGTGCCGGATTCTTGAGCCAGAAGAACTTGGATCTGGTTAAGAACCTCTCATACATAGAGTCGCAAGTTGAGAAGAGCGCAGCTCCGAGTCTGCCCGGCCAGTCGGCGTTGGCGATCTGCGCAGCGGCCGCAACGGCGGTGCTGCTGCTGGGCTTGTAAGAGCGAGCCGTTTGGAAGTTTGGTTTTCATTTCAAAAGTCGAGCACGGTGGGCTGGACCCTCGCAATCAGTCGTGCTTTTTGTTGTTTGGATTTCAGCATTGGGATACCCTAGAACGAACGATTCACATGAGGCATGGCACCGCACGAAGGACTCGAGGTTGTGAGTCGACGCTTGACAGCAACTGCTCTTTTTATTTTCATCCCCTTTTACGTACCTAGACGCGCATACCCGTATAAATCATCTCTAGAACAAAGTTTTACATTTCGAATCAAGCCTCCTCGTGAAGTACAATGTTGATACGTCGGAGACGGTGCTTCACACTACCCTGCTTGCCTTTCTACTACGAAGCATAAGACAAAACGGTCCATCTCCAGAAGAATGTCGGCCAAGGTCATCGTCAAATATAAGCTTTTCGGCGGCGGTCCCGGGTTCCGACGTGGCACGCAGCCGCAGTAGCGCCGACGGACCGGCATCGAGCGTTGCATGTTCCGTACGTCCATTCCTCGTATTCTAGAATCTGCCAACCTCCGGCATCTGTGCGATCAGACGGACGGAGCACCACGTAGTCCGCCCCCCGTCATGGAATCACCCACAGCATGTATTCCTGACAAGCAAAAGACATTTCGGCTGGTTTCGACCGACGACCACGCCCAAAGACATCATTCCGACGGGAGGAAATTCATGACATTCGCGGGTTTTTAGTCCAACGTAGACTAGTCTACCTATTAAGATATGCTATAAGGAGAGAGAGGGAGAGAGAGGGAGAGAGAGAGAGAGAGAGAGAGAGAGAGAGAGAGAGAGAGAGAGAGAGAGAGAGAGAGAGAGAGAGCGTCCACTCTTTGTCGTGAAACACCTATATAATCACATTAAACACCAACATTCGTCGTGATACCCAAGAGGGTTGGTTCAGCGGCGCGGAACCGACTCACGGCAATGTCGCGAGTATACCGTGACGTGCTGGCGGACATGGATGCCGCATCAAGATTTTAACAGGAGAAGGATGACGAGATTTGAGCTACGCCCCTTATTTGCCTCTCTACCCTCCGCGCCGCCTCCCGTCTATCCCGGTTCCCGGACTCCAGAGTAGGCCCCGACCTCCAGCCTTTCTTTAGATAGGTAGGTATGAACAGGGCCCGTTTGCAAGAAAAAGAGAATCTATGTTTTTGCAAAAAGTTTCCGGGCGAGAACCGCATTTGATATTTTTTGATGTCCTTGGCTTCGTCGTTTCATGTCTCAGTCCCTCTCTCTCTCCCTCTCTCTCGTTCTCCTTCATGTGTTTGCTTAATTGCAAAGTTGCAAAACAGACAGAAAAATGGCAAACTCCAGCGTAGCATGACGGCCGACAAGTGGTTAAAAGTCTAACATGTTTCCCACCTCCCTCCCCATCCTCCGAACAGCGACTGGGACCAAAACATTTCGTCTCTTCTTTTGGGAACGTCCACGTCTTACCATTTTGACAACCGGGATAATGTACTGGCGCAGACGGTATCCTCGGAGGCCTGTATCCCGGACGTTCAAATGCGTCAAGCATCTCACTCTTCTCGTACTACGCCACCGACAAGGAAAGCTCAGCTCTTCCTCGCGGCCCTCTCGCTCCGCCTCCGCTCCCACTCGGCCCTCTCCTCGTCGTCGCTGCCGCTGAACTCGGCGTCGTCGTCGCTCTCGTCGTCCGCGGCGTCGTAGTGCTGGCTGCTGCCGTTGGGGACGGGCGGGGCCTTGGTCTTGGGGGGCGCGGCGTCGGCGTTGATGAAGTCGCCGGCGTTCAGGGCGGCGTACTCGTGGCGCTGGATGGCCTCGCGGAGGGCCGTGTTGCGGGGGTCGACGAGCTGCAGGGCCGTGAGGCCGCCCTTGTTCTTGACGCGCGGGTTGGAGCCGGCCTCGAGCATCATCTCGACGAGGGCGTTGCCGAACTCGCGCTGGGCGGGGGGCTCCGAGTTGATCCAGCGGATGGCGGTGTGCAGCGGGGTGTCGCCCTCGAGGCGGTTGATGGGGTCGCATTCGAAGTTTGGTTGGTCGAGGAGGACGTCGATGATCTCGTCTGTTCGTGGGAGAGGGTCAGTCGTGACTGTCTGCACTTCTCGGACTTTGACAGTAGGGGAGGGAACGGGGACACGGCAAGGAACAGGCAGAGTGACAAACGTACAGTTACCCCGCGAGGCGGCCTCGTGGTACAGATGGTTCCCCATGACGGTCGTGGTGTCGTTGAGGATGCGGGAGAGCTCGTCCTCGTCCTTGATGTCCTCGATGACCTCGTGGAAGAGGTCGGTGTTGTTGCGCCGGCAGGCCTCGATGAGGAGCTCCTTGACGGAGGCGCCCTGCACGGTGTCAGTATCGTTGCCGCTTCCCCCCCTGCATCCGTGCCAGCCGCTCACCTCGTGTTCCTCGTGGTCGCCCGCCATGGTATCCCGTGTGCGTATCGTGCGAATGAGTGCGTGTGCAGTGTGCGCCGGCTTGTTCCCAGGGCTGAACGTCCAGGTTTGGGCAGAGGGAAAGATGGTGTTTCGAAATGCTGGCGGCTCGTCAGGTACCTACGGGGAGGGGCACTCTCGGGTTGGTGGGGTCCGGTTGATGGACTTGTCGGTGAAGTCGGAGGAGGGGGGAAGGAAAGCTACGTAATCGCGGGATTGCGGCAGGCGCTGTGCATGTGCAGGCTACAGAATCGAGGAAGGAAGGAAGGAAGCAGCTGGACGGCAGGGAAATCGTGAGTCGGACGAGTCGGACGTGTTCGTCTCAGCGGACAGGGCGAGAACGGAGAGGACAAGAAAAGTTAAAAGCAAACAAGGCAACGACACCAAACTTGTTGTACACTACCTGCTTCGGCTTGGTGAAGCGGATGATGGGGGACCTGAAGCTGTACGAGGTGGTGCCTGGCTGGGGAGTCCCTGGGCCAGGAGGTGGCAGTGAGATCGACCCGGCGACCCCTGATCGGAGGCTGTTCTTAGCGGCCATGGTGCGTAAAACCGACGGGCTTACAGCGGACAAAGACGCTGTTGCGGCGGCGTTGGCCCCGGGACCAAAACTAAAGGTACCTAGGTACCCACAGATTCCGCAAGGCGGGGAGGAGGGGCACCCGGAATATTGTTTGAGCGGAAATCCGGCGGGATGGAGCGGACGGGTCCCGTCGCATCCATGGAGGATGTCAGTCATGCCAAGCCCAAGTCTTCCGAAGTTCGTCCCCCACCGTCGCATCCAGGCCCGCTGATTTTTCTGCGAAGCCATCACGACGAGTCACTGAGATACCCGAGTTCGCGCATACTGGTCTTGCTCGCCCTCCGCACTCAATCCGCGCACCCAACAGACCTTGCAACCCGAACCGCCAAAATGTTGCTCTGTAAGCTCCCCAGAACCGTCTCCCTCTTCATATTGCAACCTCCACTGACGAGTCCCTCTCCACACCCAAAGTCTGCCCCAACTGCGCCAACATCCTCACCGTCTCGGCCTATGCAGGCGTTAGGAACCGCCTCGAGTGCCGCACCTGCCCCTACGAGCACGCCATCACGGAGGTCGTCTACTCCCGCCGCAACTTCGAGCGCAAGGAGCGCGAGGACGTCTTCGGCGGCCCCGGCGAGTGGGACAACGCCGACAAGGCGCGCGCCCAGTGCCCCAAGGACGGCTGCAACGGCGACGAGGCCGCCTTCTTCCAGGTGCAGATCCGGTCGGCAGACGAGCCGATGACGACGTTCTACAAGGTGGGTTCTCTTTCCGCTGGAGAGGCGAGGCTGGGTTGCTAACTAGTACAGTGCATGACCTGCGGAACGAGATGGAGAGAAAACTGATCGAGGGCTGGAGGCGTGTTCTTTACTACTGCTGGGCATTGCGAGGCGTTGGGGCAATGGTTTGATTTGGTTAAAATGCGCGTCCGAGGTTGCGCTGGTGGGCTAATGGGTGGGCTACCCCCTCTGCATGATATTTCTAAGACTTGACCGAGAATTCAATCTGGCCTTGAACCGTACCGCCTGCTCCCCCAATGGTCGTAACTTCGTCATGTTCGCCGCAAAACCGCCGGTCCGGCCGTTGCAAGCTTGTTGCCTGCACCTTTTGTACCTGAATGCCGCGCGGGAGGCACCAGCCATTCCCTCGCAGATGTCGACATAATGCGGTCATGTAAAACGACCAGCGGGCATCCCGCCCTCACGCCTCACTCCGGTGCCACTCCACCGCCGCCCGCATCCCGTCGTCCACCAGCCGCTGCACGAGGTCCGGGCTGATGATGTCCTGCCGGAACTGCTCCTGCTGCAGGAGCTCGAGGTGCTTGAGCGTCGGGCCGGGGTACATGAGGTACTTGAGGTACGGCGGGCGCGTCCAGTACTGCAGGTAGTCGAGGTACGCGACGAACTCGGGGCGGGTGAGGAGCTTCTGCGTGGCGAGGTGGTTGAGGTACAACGGGTTCGCGAGGGCCTGGACGAACTGCGCGGGGGGTGGGAGACGGGTCAGCTCTGGTCGAGGGCAAGCGGCGGAGACTGCGGGATAGGGAATTACCTCGAGCTCAATCTCGAAGCGCGTGAAGCCGCCGTAGACGGGCTCGTTGTCCGCTGGCGGCGCGGGCGGTTGCGAGGGCGTTTCTTGGGGCGCTGCGGTCGCCATCTCTGCGATGCGGTTGCAGGTGCTGGTGGGAGGATTGGGCCGGCTGGCTCCTGATGGGCCGGAGTGGAATTGAATTTGAGCCGGGACAGGGGACCGGCGCTAGCGCTTGCGGTGTCTCTGTTAGTGAGGGACTCTCGCAAGATGGCGTCGAACTTTGGAGGACGCCGCGGAACGATGTTCTTTCCTTTAAAGTTTGCAGGATTCATAATGATCATCGGTTTAAATTGCTTCATATTGTTATTGAACACTCTTGAATTCTTTCCTTTTCTCAATGGGTTCAAACCTATGCGGTTATCTAAGTGGTAACCTAACACTGTCTTGCAGCGGAAGTGGGCTGCAGTAGCTTCCGTGGGGAATCTGCAAGGTCCCCTGCAACAGCTGACATCACTGCAGGTCCCTTGCCAATTCGAATTGATTTCCAACAACTTCGATCGGTATGGCTCTGGGCTCATGTAGCTCTTTTGGAATATCTTTATGCGAGGGGAAGATGTCGCCGCCCAAGGTTGCGAGGAGAGTCGTAAGATCCCGTACTCCACCACACGAAGATCATGAACTCCCTGTAGTAGGGTAGCATGTCTCTAGAACGGTATCAGACGCAGCAGGGAGTCCACACGGAACATTATTGTGGAAGCGGCAGGATATTTATTCGTTCTAATACAGCCTTGTGAGAAGTTCTTGGTGCCATATGTCACAAAGCTCAGGATCTCGGAGCTACATCAGCTTTCGCTGGTCGACGAGACCATGATGCGAACTTCTGGTCTCTTGCTTATGCTGTCGGACCGCCTTGTCTTATGTATCAATGGCGAAGTATCCTATCCGGGAGATTGTTATGAAGCTTCGGAGCTATGACTGTGGCAACATTTCAGAAAGAAAGCAACCTGTGTAGCCGCAAGCTAAGAAGCTCAGATGATCCTTTCAGAAACGAGACCAGTGGGCTATTCACGTATATGATACCTATTCTTGGTTGATAAGCAGTTTTCCTCACGAGATATTTAACCTGGTAACTCTTGAAGTCCCATGTAGTTACTGCTGGAACCCTTCCGACGCTGGCGAGCTGTACATCCAAACCCGCATACGAGTAAGAACGTGAACGTTGGGAAGGAGGCCACTACTAGGTCCATCGGATCTATACCACGTAACTCTCTAGACATTTCAGGCAAGAAGAATGGAGGTCGATGATCTTCCGCCTGTTGAATGAGCTGCTCTACGCATTCACCGCCGAAATCCTTCCTTTGCTGAGTCTACTTGGTGGGCCCTATCTCAGTCCGGTGGGCTCCTCGCAACCACGACGAGTATCAAAGAGAGCTGCTAGGGTGAAACTTGGGTTGATTTGATTCCTTGGTAATGAAACAACAGTTCTACGTGAAGTTCTACAGGTTTTGTAGTCGCTAGCGCCGAGGCGTTATTCATATTGGCCCAAACTGTCAGTGAATTGGGGACCGCATTTTAAGATGCTGATTAAATCATTGAGTGAGAGTGGAAAGCCGTCACAACACCAAAACTTCCAAATCAGCACATAATGCCATTTAAAATCAAAAGACACCAAGAAACCCAGCTTTTTTTTTATGTAATTTTAATATGCCGGCTATTCGCTGAGGCCTGCTATGTCACTTCGGACCGGCCACTAGCAATACACATCTCCCAACATGCCTCGCTCAGCATTCTCAGTAAGAGCTATCATGAAACACAACCCATAGTTACCAGCCTTGAGGAGAGAAAACAAGTGCATGACCCAGAGGGTTTCGTCGGAAGGGGTCTCGGGCCATGCTACCAGAGCCGCCTCCGATGCGCCGGCGCTCGACGGCACCCGTCGGCGGAATGGGCCCACTAAATAAGGCCTCAGGACCCGCTAAAAAGTTGGCCAGGGGCGCGGGAGCACGTCTCCCCAACAGCACCCCGGGAGCAGGTCCAAAAGCTCGAATTTCCCACGAAACAACCAAACCAACACCCATCTCCCCGGGCACGCACGACGATGGCCACGAAGCGCAACCACGAGGCCTCCAGCGGCGGCGCCGTCGAGCCGGCCCCCAAGCGCGCCAAGAAGCGCGACCACCAGAACGCCCACATCGACCCGACCTGGGGCCAGAAATACGTCTTCTCGTCCTCGGATGGCGCGACCACGGTGCCCGTCGACGCCGAGCTTGACTTCGAGGACGACGCGGACGCGATGGCGTATCTAAAGTCTGTGAGGTGAGTTCACGATGCCAGCAAGCACCAATCAAGGCCTGCGTCATGCTGAACCTCCCCCCCACCAAAGTTCCAGTGCTGACGTGGTGAGCGTGCCATAGGACGCAAGCAAACGGGATCCCCCACCTCCTCGTCGCGCCCAAGGTCCCGATCGGGCCGCAACTACCGAAAGAGCTCCAGACGGCGCGAGACGAAGCCGACGACGACGACGCGGAAGAAGGCGAGGCCGCCGACGAGGACCGCGACATCTACACCTCGGGCCACGGCGACTTCCGCGGATACTACCACGACGGCGCATACACCGCCCGGCCATCCGACTGGGGCCACCAGAAACCAGAGTCAGCAGAAACCGGCGACGCGGAGGAGGGCGAGTGGCCGGAAGACCTCCCAGCCCAGCACGACCCCGAAACGGCGCTGCGCGAGGCCTACTTCGCCTCCATCCTCACACGCTTCACCGCCCTCCGCGCCCTCCTGCACACCCCGCCCCCGGCCTCCGCCGTCTCCTCCCTCCCGCCGACGCACGGCCACCACGTAGGCCCCTTCGGCCCCAAGTCGCACACCTTCTCCCTCTGGTCCTCGCGCCTGCGCTCCACGGACCCGGCGCCCGCGCAGCTGGCCTCGATGGACAAGGACGCCGTCCTGCGCGTCGTGCGCGTGCTCCTGGGCGGGAAGTTCCTCCGCCGCGGGAGCGAGCTGCGCGAGCGCACGAGCAGGTGGCTCTGGGCGCTGCTGGCGCGGCTCCCGGAGCGCGGGGGCCTGAACCACGTCGAGGTCGGGTGGGTGCGGGACCTGGGCCGGCGGGCGGTGCTGATGATGCAGAGCCTGGCGGACATGGCGGCGCTGCGGGACGCGCTGGAGGGCGAGGGCGCGGATCTGGGGGTGCACGACGCCGTGGACGACAGCTCTGACGACGAGGACGTGCTGGGGGAGATGGAGGTCGAGGAGGGTGATGGGGAGGGGGTTGGCGCTGCGAAGGATGAGGCGAGCGAGGAGGATGATGCGGCCAAGCCTCTTGCCAGCGGAGCAGACGCCGAGATGGTGGATGGAGAGAGGGACGACGACCAAAAGTCGGAACCTATGGACGTGTCAGAGGACGGCGAGGTGGACGAGGGCGAGATCACAGATGCGAGGCCGGCCGAGACGCTGGAGGAGGCGCGGGCCCGGCTGCTCGCGCAGTTGGATACGGCGGCGGCGGAGGTGCCCACCGAAGCTGTTCCCGAGGAAGAGGACGACTCGGCGCAGATGCGGGCGCGGCTGAACATGCGGGCCACGCTCAACATGATCCTGACGGTCGCGGGCGAGTTTTACGGACAGCGCGATCTGCTCGAGTTCCGGGACCCGTTCCCACATATGTAATACGCCAATCACTTGGTACAGAGGCGGGATGAGAGAGAGAAGAATGTGTGTGAAAAAGTGTATAATTCCATCCTGGTATGATATCCATGACAGCATTGGCAAGTGCGAGGTTTTCCCCTTGCAAGAGATACAGTAAAATACAGACAACCCAAGAGGCATGGCACAACCCACTTCTGAAAGTCTAACCCCTTCGTACCGAGGAGAACATCAGTGCAAACGTCCTCAGAGCAGCTCTTGCCGAGTACAGATGCAAATCATCCCTCGCGTCAGCTGAAAGCAGAAACACCCAACGCCCGAACTGCGTGGCAGCTCGTAAGAACCAAAAAAGCATCGTACAACAAAACACATCTTTCGACTGCCTCATGCGTCGCTCATTTCCGCGTCGGGGGTGACGAGGAAGTCGGCGTCCTCAAAGTCGTCGTCCGCCATGTTCTCCTGCCCCGCAGCAGCCTTGCCGCGGAGGCTCTTCCTCGGCACCGCCAGAGTCCTCGCGTTCGCCCAGCCCGAGGGCACCGGGCTGCGCGGGCTGACCTCGCCCTCCAGCCACGCCTTGCGGTCCGCCCACATCTGCACGGGCTCGTCGCTGTCCTCCGCGTCGTCCTCGTCGTCCAAGACTCGCTTGCGTCCCCGTCCGTCGCTGACGGTGCTCTCGACGCTCTCCTGGGAGGAGCTCAGCCCCGGCATGTCATCGAGGCCGGGGACCTCGGTCTCGTCGTCGTCGTTTCTGCTGGCGGGCTGGCTGGCGAGGCCGCCGACCTTGTTGATGCCGCAGAAGGGCAGGAGTTCTCGCTGGGCGGCGGCCGCAGAACGTGTGCTTTGAGGTCTGGCGGAGGCGGCGGTTGCCCGGCCGACGGGGCTGTCGGACCACAGCTTGAAGCCGCTGTAGGAGCCCGTCTTGTAACCCTCGGGCACGGACTTGCGGATGCGCATGCCGACGGAGATCAGGTTCGACTGGACGTCCGAAGGAAGGCTGTTCTGCGGCGGGGTTGGCGAGGGGCCGGCCGGGGGAGCCGGACCGGGGCGGGTGGTGAAGAAGGAGGTAATCTGGCGCTGGGAGGGGTCGCTTGCTGCGCCGGCAAAGGGGCGCTTCGTTCGCGGGGCCGACATGGTGCAGCGAATAGGGAGGTCGAAGGCCCAGGCCACGGTGACGGTTGAGGTTCTTTGTCAAGATTGGAGGTTGGGTATCGTGGAAGTGGTAGTGGTGCTAGTAGCGCTGGTGAGAGTCAAAAGGCCCAAGCGTTGGTCTCTTGTCCCCTGGGCTGGGACTATCGTGAGATGGGTAAGGTAGAGTGGAGAGTTGTCTAACGTCGAAACCGCAGCAAAAAGACAGAGACCGGTACGGTAACCGTGGAAACAATCGCAATCGAGCAGGCTTGAAGAATGACGCAAGTGAAGGCGGGGAGGGAAGTTGTAAAAGGACGAAGGAAGAGGTTGGGAAGAGAGTGGATGGTGGGAGATTGAGTTGGCAGGGTGAGAGAAATGACGACGGATTGGGTGGGGGGGAAAGATTGCAATGGCCCGGCGGCCAGTGGCAGGTCACCCAAGTCAAGCGTTGAGGCACCGACGATCCGGTGACCTGCGTTGAAAGCGCGTCTGGGCGTGTTTTTTCGCGAGACTCGCGCGGAAGTGGACCACTTTAAAGCACCCCCCAGCCGGAAGTGGAGACCGCGTGCCCTGAAACTGACAATGACCTGCTGCTGATTGGCGTCGGTGCGGCCCTTGGCCTCTCGCTAGGAGCACCTAGAAGCGGTAGGTACCTGTGCCAGCGGGTTTTGCCCGGCTAGGTACCACTGCGTGCCGGCATGTCTCCCCGGTTCGCAGATAGCAGCAAGGAGCCTGCTGGAAGGGTCTCCAGGCAGTTTAGTAGGTAGTTAATGGAGAGCTATTTTGGGAGTTTAGCATAACTTGCTCAATCTTCACTTTGGGGCACTCATTTTCAAGCCCTTCTAAAGTCCGAAAAAGAAGGAAAAGGACATCCATTCTAAACGAATTCAATAGCCCCCGTGAGATCGTACCCCCTGCGATGGCAAAATCGCAGCACAGTGACGCAGCCAACTGGCCGATCCAGGGTGAAAGCGGTGCTGATTTGCAGGACACGCATCCCACGGAGGCAACATACTCCAGGGGTGGCACGACAGGCCGTGAGGAGAAGCTCCGGCGGTGTGGTGTGACGATGCTCGCCATCCGGCCAATGCCCCCGGCGAGACACAGCAGTCGCCAAGGCAGACGGGCCAGTTGGAGAAGGCCTGGAGGCTTCTTCTATCGCTTTCCGCCCAGGCAACAGGTGCCCGTGGCACATCGTCCCGGGCTGCGTGACAAGGTATTGCTGGCCTGGGAAGGTTCGTCAATCAAATCAACCTTTCTGCCTGTCCAAACTCTCCGGCGTGGACGACGACGTGAAACAAATCTTGAGATGTATGCACTCAAGCTACGAGCACATCTTCCAGTGTAACTCCCAGCTGCCTGCCCTCTGGCACATCTCCCTTGCGATGCACTGATAGGGGGCACAAGTGGGCATGTGGAGCATCGCGAGCCATCCAGGTACTCAAATGCACACAAAAAATATCACACACGCAAATCCACTCTAGCACGTCACTTTGGGATATGGGGTCCTTGTCCGCTGGCCTGGCGGCAGTTCATAGTCGCGATGGGCGGGGTCCAGGCAGTCTAGACATCACGACAGGCGGGGTCCTGGAGGTTTACAGGTCACGATGTTCATCACAGCAAAAGGGACAGGTTGTGGAAACCATTGAATTTCGCAAGCAGTGCTGATTCCTCCGAACTCACTGCAGTCGGGTATGAAGCGATCCTCAATCAGCGGGTTCCACGTCCTCACGTCGAGGCCATCGCAGGACCACCCAAACGCTCTGTGTGAAAAGGCCATTTCCAGCTGTCCGACCCCCCATGCAGAGAGAAGACAACACTAAGAACTCCATGCGTTGCAGCAAAGCAGACGTGACGCAAAGACCATAGGAAAAGAGAGGACGAGTGATGAGCGGACGCGCGAGCATGCGATCTGACCTGGGCGTTTTCCCGAGTGGCGAACTTTTCGAAGAAAAAAATGCGTCGATTCGGTTGTGATGATGCAAGGATATCCAGAGACCCCAAAACGCCCCTGTGTTGTTTTGCTTGGGACAGAGAATTTTTTTGGATGTTCCATCTTCTATCCGCAAAGGTGTCTGATTATGCTCTGTTCGGAGACAGCAGACTCTAAGAGCCCGTGCCAGGGTTGTCTATACGCCCATGCCCAGGTCGCTTGCTTTTGCAGATCCGAGATGTCCCACCAGTGATGAACCGTCCAAGTCGTTAAAATAAACATCCCAAGGGCCCCCTTTTGTGTCGTAGCTCAAAAAGAAAACCATGCGCCGTCGCGGACAAGGCGAATGATTTACTTTCTGCGGAAGGAGCAGCCCTCAGTGAGTCTCGCCTTACCACCGGTGGGCTGGCAGAGGACGGTGGTGCATCCCTGGCAGATGACGACGGTCTGGGCGTGCGAGAAGACGGTGGTGATGGTGAAGCAGCCGGGGCACTTGACGTCCATGAAGAAGGAGCGGGGGGCGGGCACAAGGGTCTGTGGCGCGTTTGTGAGCATCATGTTCGTTGGCGATGGTCCGAGTCCGAGCATCGCGAACGTACCTTGAGCTTGTGCTTGCGGGCCTCGGCGGCCGGGGAGGGGTTGAGGAGGTCAACAGCGAGAACCTGGAGCGAAGCCGTCAGCATGACGGTTCCATCATCAAATGATCGCGTGCGCGTCGTCGTGGTGCGTGGGTGTGTTTGCGTGCGTGGCAAGCCGTCGTCTTCGTCGAATGTGCGCCCCCTTCCATCGAAAAACCATCAGCCGTACCATCTTTTCCTCCTCTTGCAGTCGGTCCGTTTCCCAATTTGTCTCTCCATGTCGCGTGTCGCTCAAGATCGTGCAATGTCGCTGAGGCGTGGCGTGGCCGGTCGGTTCGGTCGGGGGGCGGCAGCAGACGAAAGTGCCCGAATCACACACGACTTCCCACGCAAGAAATCAGGAAGCAGCAAATTCTTACCATCTTGACTGATCTGATCGGGGATTGATTGATCGATTATCGGTGGGAGTGCAGTCGGACTTGGACGTAGTTCTGTGGCGGTTGACGACGAGGAAATTTCGCACTCGACTAAGCGATGATGGGGTAATTCGGTAGCCCAATCGAAAAAGACAGGCGCGAAAAGTTTCTTGCGGGGGGTTCTTGAACCCTAACACGTGATGCATCGGAAAGCTTGGTGATTGGGCAAAGCTCACCGGCTTAGGTAAGGTGGGGCGCCCTCCTCCTGCTCCCGGTGCAGCGGGGGGCGAATGGTGAGTAGGCAGGTACGTGCGCTAGATGGTAAGGTACCAACATTATTGAGGCAGTCGTGATAGTATTTCTGCTGCCTAAGTCTTCAAGTCACTACATATTGTCGCTCTGAGTTGGTCAATTCGACATCCGAGACTCTTCAACTCACCTCTTCCGTCCTCTGGCTCTTTCTTCTGGTTTGACCCCCCGGTTCTATCTACACATCTCTTCCTTTGGGCCTTGTTCCCCCACTCTCAACCCCTCACCATGGCCGCGCCGTCGGAGCAGAGAATCGCCGTACCTATCGACGACCCCAACGCAGACACCGAGTGGTACGTTCTTCCTTGATCTGCGCGCAACCTCACCTGACGCGTCCCTTCGTCGCCAGGAACGACATCCTCCGCAAACATGGCGTCATTCCCGAGAAGCCCCCAAGCCCGACTCCCATGATCGAGGAGGCCATCCTCGAAGGCCGCCGGTTAGCCCACGAGAACAGGTTGGAAGGCAAGGACCTGGATGAGCTCGACGAGCTCGAGGACGACGAAGACGAGGCATTCCTGGAGATCTACCGCCAGCGGAGGATGCAGGAGCTCAATGCGCTCTCGCAAAAGGCGCTCCACGGCACCGTCTACCCGATCACGAAGCCCGAGTACCAGCGCGAGGTCACAGAAGCGTCGCAAAACGGACCCGTTTTCGTCAACCTGACCTCTTCTCTGGGCACGAACGTCGAGTCGCGGGTGCTCACCGAGCTCTGGAGGCAAGCGGCGAGGGAATACGGCGACATCAAGTTCTGCGAGATGCGCGCGGACAAGGCCATCGAGAACTACCCCGAGCGCAACTGCCCGACCATCCTGGTGTACAAGAACGGAGACATCATCAAGCAGATTGTCACCCTGGTGCAGCATGGCGGCGTTAGGATCAACATGCTGCAGATCGACAACCTCTTGGTCGAGGTTGGCGCAGTCCCCGAGTCGGACATGCGCGTTGTCAAGAGGCGCAGGCAGGCCGAAGACGAAGAGGAGGAGAAGGCTATGCGCAAGGGCATCAGACAAGGAACCGTATCAAAGTCAAAAGGCGACAGCGATGACGAGGACTGGGACTGAGGGCAGCCTGGCCGCTGACGCGTCGACGTCGAGGGGCCCTGCGCCGGGACGTCTTCGGTGAGAGCAGAGATGGCGAACTGCTCTTCGTAGTACACGCGGCACACCTGACGTTCCAAACTGGACGGAGCATACGGTGTTCGCACTCCCGCTCGAAGGCGAATGCCCCTTTGAATGAGTGTCCCGCGTGATACCGCGGTGCGGGGTCTGCGCTGAGATAAGATCTCGACGAGATATTCTGCAGCACCGGACAAGTAGCTCCAAGGGCTCCCTGAAAGCCGCCAAAATGAAGCGCAAAGCACCGAGCTCCAATCTTTCTCTGCAATCTATCATCAAAGTGCATTTTGTAGTCTTGGTCAGGGGGCAACACCTGCGTTCCAAGCATAGTCGAGCTTTCGGAATTCAATGCCCCGCGCTGTGGTGCTGGGCGGACCCTGAAATCCCGTCTGCCTCCCGTTGAAGTACCCGGCGCCCAGCACTGGTCCATGCGTGTGGGGGTCAGCCTGGATCGCACTTCTTCGATTCGACCCCGCTAAGCCGTTTCCGGAAGGGCGGCATGTGCAGGTAACACTCGGAGGAAGTACCTAAACTTTGGACGATTAAAGACGCGTCTCCGGTCTGTTAGAAGCTCGGATGTAAACAAACCTATCCCGACTGATGGAGAGCTATCGGCCGAAGAAGACCGTAAAACCAGTGTGAAAAAGGTCGCAGAACGACTCGGATCTCCTACAGACATCTTCCAAAGTGCTCGGAGTTTGGTTCGGAGATCGTGTGAGCACAAAATCCCTGCAGGGTTCTCCCTCACCCCTAGCTGCCGTGGACGGCGACGCGTTGGAGCCCCACTTGCGTCACGACGCGCCTGCCCGTGTCCCACTCCTTCCGGCGGCGGGCGCTCAGTGTGGGAGCTTCACCTAGTGCTCGGGACCTCTCCTTGCGCACAATTTCAATTCTTCCCCCCTTTACATCTAATACACTCTTTTCCCACTCGTTCGAAATGGCCGACGAACCAACGCTGCCCAGTCTCCGCTCCATATCATGGGACGCGCAGACTGAACGTTTCAGTAACAACCCCAGGAAGCGCAGGTACGACTTGAAGGGCAGCTCCGTCGCGCCGCCGTCATGTTCCAACTCCAGCGACCCCGCCGTCTTCTCGAGCGATGACGATCCGGGCCTGGACAACTACGTCGAGGGCAGGCGGAAGAAACGATATGTCGGGTCCTGGTTCCACCAACAACCCGCGTCGTCCGACTCCGCGACGGGAGAGCCGCGGCCGGCCTTGAGGCGGGGGAAGCGCACGTTGAAGCGCGACCTCGATAGTGGTGTGTGGATGGGCAGCGACAGCACCGACGGCGACGAGAGCATCATGATGCCCGAGGTGCCGACGCAGGCGCGGCTCCCCCAGCTGAACCACGCGCCCGTTCGTCAGCGCAACGACGGAACCTCTCATCAGGAGCTCATTGCCCAGCAGAGGATCCAGGAGTGCCTGGATGCGGGCAAGGAGTACATCGACCTCAGGTGAGTGGCGCAGTGCGCAAACCGCCTCGCGGGGCAATGGCCTAACGTTACCCAGCACGATTGGCCTTGAGACTCTGTCGAACGACACCATCAGTCCCCTATCCGAGTTCTCCTGTATCCCGGTGGTTGCCGAGGGCGTCCCCTTCGAGGACAAGGACCCCGAGCTGCAGCTGTACTTGTACCGCAACCCGCTGCAGCGAGTGCCGGGCGCCATTTTCGACCTGAAGCACTTGACCGTGCTGTCGCTCCGCGGTTGCAACCTCCGAGATCTTCCCCCCGGCATCGGCAGGATGCGCAACCTGCGAAGTCTGAACCTGGCCCAGAACCTGCTGAGGTTCCTCCCCGCCGAGCTGCTCGACCTCATGGCCGCGCCCTCGTCGCTGGGGGAGCTGCTCCTCCAGGGAAACCCCTTCTCCCAGACGACCGACCTCCCGCCCCTCAACGACTTGGAAAACGAGTGCTCGGCAGGCCAGCCCCTCGCAGAGGCCTGGAAGTGCGAACCGAACGGCGTGGCGGCCCGGTTCTTCTCGCGGACCCCAGTGCACTACCTCGACAGCTCCGGCGTCTCGCACTCCGACTTCCGCCTGGACCCCGAGGCCGTCGCCAAGCGGCCGGAGGGCGAGGAGACCAGCGCCCCGCTCGTCACGCCTCCGTCCTCGGCGCCGTACCAGTCCAAATCCGCCGGTAGAAGCCTCGCGATTGCGCGCGCCAGCCGCGTGCCCAGCCTGATGGAGCTGGCCCTCCGCAGCGCGTACAGGAGCTCGGACCTGGACGACCTGCCGGACTACATCCCCGACTCGATGCCCAAGCTGCGGGCCCTGCTCGCGCGCGCCGCCGACCAGCGCCAGATCGGTGGCCTGGCGTGTGCGTCGTGCAGGACGCCCTTCGTGGCCCCGGCGACCCAGTGGCTGGAATGGTGGCAGGTGTGTTTCGTGGAGAGCAGGCGGGCGGAGGACGGCCACGTCGTCAAGGCGAGGCCGTGGACCGACCTGGACGAGGAGAGTCAAGGGGCGGTGCCGTTCCTGCGGCGGGGGTGTTCGTGGAAGTGCGGTCCTGCGGACATCACGGAGGGGGAGTGGGCGATCCGACCCGTCCAACAGGACGAGCAGTAAGGACTGGTGGCTGAATGCCCTTGGCGGTTGTTTCAGAAAGGAGCGGTATGCTGTACTTTACGCTGGTGTACTTTTGTCACAGACGGGGAGGCTTGGAGTTTTGGGGATGGGGGCAGCAGATTGCATGGAACTTTTGTGTTTTATTTTGGAGGGCAGGTAGCCTGAAAGGCACCACAGCGTCGTCGTTGTTGATATCCAGTTTCCCACTAGTCGAAGCTCGTTCCAACACCTTTACACACGGCGCCCTTGCCGTACCACTCCACGCCCGGCAGGATCTCCGAGGCCACCCACCTCGCCGTCTGCGCGTGCATGCTGCCGCTGCCAAACGGCCTGTCCGCCCTGTCCCTCCTCGGCCCCTCGCCTAGTATATCGAGCCGCGCCACGTCCTGCCGCAAGACCTCCACGTCACCCTCCGCCACGTGGTCGCCCCGGGGGAACGACGTGCGCCCCTCGGCGAGGGCCTGGAAGATGACGAGCTGGTCCTGCAGGAACTCGTCGCACGTCGAGCCGGGGACGGCCAGCTCCCTGGCGAGGTCAGCGACCAGCCGCCGCGAGACGACGGCCGCGAGTGACTCCTTCGTCTTCTTGCCCGTCTTCCTGGGCGTGGAGGTGAGCACGTCGCGGCCCCAGCGGCAGCCTCCCCCGGCGGAGCGGGCGACGAGCAGCACGTAGATGCGCGCGTCGCTGCCCGAGTCCTCGACGATCTTGAAGGCCAGCTCGGCGGGGGGCAGGGCCTCGCACACGTCGCGCGCGAGGGCGTCCTGCAGGTCGGCGTGCATGTGCGAGGGCACGATCATCGAGACGTCGACGTACCTCACCTCTCTGTCCTCGGGGACGCCGTTTAGCGGACGCAGCGGCACGCCGCGCCTCAGGGGGTGGATCGTGAGGCATATCGCGCCGCGGCCCTGCGGCCCCAGGCTCCAGCCGCGCTTCTTCAGCCTGCGGGACACGTCGACGCCGAAGGCGTGCCGGAGGCGCGGGAGGAGCACCTGGTCGAGGTACTCGTAGCTCAGGCTCCAGCCGACGTTGGTGCCGCCTGTGATCTCGAGCTCGACGGGCGCGGGGTCGTCCTCGACCTCGCCGTCGGCGGCGGCGGCGTACAGGAGGAAGGGCAGGACGGCCTGGAGGACGAGAAGGGTGCTGGCGGCGCCCGAGTCGGCGGCGATCTTGACCCAGCGGCCCTGCGCCGCGGAGGAGGGCGGGACGCGCGGGGCGAAGGTGAGGGTGTCGCTGCCTACCTCGAGGCCCTCGACGTCTGCCTCCGTCGCTTCCGCGAGCCAGCGGATCGCGGTGACGTGTTGCGCCTTGAGGCCTGGAGGGGGGCATGCGTCAGCTCTGGTGACTCTTTAAGCGGAGTTCCGTGTGAATCAGTAAGGCGCCGTACCGCCGCTCTTGCCTCCTCCTCTTCCACCTCGTGATGGCCTGTTGCCGCGTACGTGGGTGATGCGGACGGGGCGGGTCGTCACTGCGGCGAGGGCTATGGCGACGCGTACTAGCTGGCCGCCTCCTTCTCCCGTGCGGCCGTCCAATTCGACGAGGCTTTGCGAGGCCATATTTGGGGCGGAAGCTGGGTTTCGGTGTTAGTGTCGTCCGGGTTGTAAGCGTGTAAGATATGTCTCTGTCTGTGGACAATTCGCTCTGTGCGACTTGGGAGGCCGGGGCTGCCGAGAGTGTGACGAAAGCCGGAAAAGGAAGGTTCCTCGAGGTTCTTCTGGTTCAGCGTGAGATGAATGATTCACAGTCTCGGGGCGTTTGTCTCTGCTTTTAACGTGAACCTGTTTCTGTTACCTGCCTACTCGGTCCAAATGGCCCGGGCTCGTGATGCGGCTGCCTAGGTATTGACTCACACCGGCGGAACACCGCAGCGGCCTCAACCCCAATACAACCGCGAAGGAGGATTGCGCCCCGGAACCAACAGGTGAAACTTACTCAGAGCCCACGACCCAAGGGCGGTAAAAATAAAGAAGGAATCGTGTTGGATGATAGGCAATGGCGCAGCGAGAGGATTGTCCCGATCTGCGCCGCCCTGTACAGAAGCACCTGTCAGTCGTTCGATGCCTAGAAAGGTGATTATTGGCCTCGCTCGGACTTCGTCAGCCGGACTTCGTCAGCGCTGGGGCGTTTGTATAAGAAGCCGGCATGTCTCCCTCTGGCCATGGGAATCCGAAAACTTCTCATGGGCTTTCGAGTGATTGCTCTTTTCCTCCATGTTCAAGGGTTGTTGCACAGTCCTCCCGCTTTCCTTCCGTCATTTCTCCCCTGGGTGCATCCATGGCTCCTTCTTCCCCCGGAACCGGAAAGAGAGTTTCGGAAGGCACCCCCGGCTGCCTCCTTCCCGCATGCAATTCATTTCTGGTCCGCTTTGACCTTTTCAGGCTTGTCACCTAATTTCAACCTCACTTCTTGAGTCTTGTCGTTTTCTTCAAGTTTTCTTCTTTCCTTTGGGTGTTGCAGATGCCTCGGCCGAGATGTCTTCCTCTGGGAGGGCTCCGGCTCGCCTCCCGCATTCCCACCAAAAGCCGAGCCAATCACCGGGCCCGTCATCAACCCTTTCAGCAGGCATCGCGCTGGAAATCAGGGACGCAACGACGGCCAGATTGCAGTGCGACAGGGATTCCTGACGCAGATCGATGCAGCACTGCCAGACGATCAACACCACTGATTGGCGTTCGATATCTCGCACTGCCTATCGTGGCGACGACGACCGAGCCAGAGACTGGATCAAAGGAGTCGCCGATGCGCAATGCCTTGGACGACGGCCAGCGAGAGCGATTCAGAACGGGAGGCAAATGAGGCGAGAATCCAGAGAGGCCTCACCATGACTCCGCGTCGAAGGGCGAGCGGCAGGCATGCATGATTTAAAACATGGTCGTCCCGTCCCGTTGGAAGTGTTGATTCGTCTCTGATTCCGCGTCTTCACATCAGCCACACCCGCCAAGCTCGCTATTGCTGCCAACCAGCATAAAACAACATCAACAACATCAACTACTCGTCAACAGCCCGCTGACGCGTGGCTTGCGAGCCGGAAAGCCCTGCACGCCTCGCAGGCCGGGTTGATGCGTGGCTACCCGACGTGCTGAGAGCATTCATATAAAGCTGCGACGCAACTTATCCGAGTGGAAGTTCGATGTGCGAGTGCAATGACATTCTATTTCGACACAGAGAACAACGATCGATACAGACGACGAGCAAGTCGAACCAAAAACCAAAGAAATACCATCCTGACACAGGAAATATACGGGCATCTATCGTCATCCTCCCGGGGCAATGCTATCGCTTCATCCTTTCCTGTCATGAGATCATACAGTCTTTTCTTCTCTTGCTTCTTGGATCTCTTGAAGTATAATGCGTTCTCGCGAACCTTTCCTCTGATGCTCGCCCGCCTCAGTTGCCGTCCTGATCGATTTATAATGCAAAGGAAAGGATATATATGAGGTGGGTTAAACAATTGTGCTGTAGACAAGAGAGTCTGCTGATATCATTAAGGTTCTATGCAAGGGTCAGCATAGTCGACGACGACGGCAGCATCGAGGGTACGCACCATGCTGCGAAGAAGAAGTTTTCAAATGGAAAGGGCCAAGCAACGGGCCATGATTCAATGCCAGTTCCCGCCGCCGTAGCCGCCGTAGCCGCCGTAGTGCTGCGGGTCGCTCTGGTTGTTGCTCTCCTCGTCGCTGTCGATGTCGAGCTCAGAACTGTATGTTGGAACTGGCCGTTGGTTTCGTCGACTCTGAGAATCGAATGCCCTATTGACACGGTCGATTTCGTCCCGGTGGTCGCTGTGTCGAGGTCGATGATGAGGGAAAGTCACTCTAGGCTGCCCCTCGGCGTCCATCCTTCGTTCCCGGCTCTCGTATCCGACGGTAGCAGCACGGGTCTCGTCGACATAGGAGCTTTGACTAGTCAGCATACGTATATGACACGGCGGCTGTGGCTATCATACCCCCGACTTCCTTGTTCGGCGTGCATGGAAGCGAAATCCATCGGAACCGGACCGCCGTATTGGCTAGCTCTGTGGTATGTTTCTGAGTAACCCTCAGCAGACCTGTGACCGCTGTGTCGACGCCCGGACGACGACGATGATCCGCTGGGCTGGCTGGTTGAGGTTCTGCCTGACGAAGATCCCGAGCGGTCTTCTCTCTGGGATGACGATGCGGTCTGCGACCTGTTGCTTTGCCTACGACTTCCCTCCTTCGACTTGCGGGAGTCCTGGTTGCTGCGGTGGTGCGTCATGGCTGTTGTACTTGCGAGTGTGAACGAGGTAAGGATCTCCTTTCGATGAAGCGGTTCGAAAAAAGTGCTGGTCCTTTTGCTTTGACGACGCAGGTATTCTTTTATTCTTGAGCGTTCGAAGAAAACCGCGGTAGACAACCTTTTCAATAGTCTCTAGGCAGCCGTGTGCTGACTTCTCAAAGCTTAGGTTCTAGGTCGCGGCTGTGCACGCTACTTGACAAGTAGTTCTTCCACTTCGCTGGATGGCAAGGGTGGTGGACGCCTGACGTATGACTTCGCTCGAGGGCGAGTATCCGAGTACAGGTACCCGTCCGTCAAAGCACTTGCGGTATTCTCGGACGCGGCGGAGCTTCTCGACTGTCTTAGGTATCGGGCCATTGTCGAGAACGACGTATCCGAGTTTGGACCAGCAGCGAGCAAAAAGGTCCATGCGTCGTCGGGGGGAGAAGACAAGGTACGATCGGATTATTCATGGTTCGCATGATGGTTCGCCAGGACGGATGCCTCGACAAGCTCGCCGAGCTGACGACGACCGTGCCGTGACAGCTCACCCGCCGGTGAGCTGGATTGGGGGCCATTCAGCTCGACGGTCTACTAATACGAGTTAGTCATCTTACAGCGTGATCGGAGCTTCCGAGAGCAAGAGAAAGCCTGGGCTGAGGAAGAGACGAGAGAGAAACACGTACAAAGCATGTGCCTGTGGCTGATGCTCGTCTCCGCCTCACCGTTCGACCCAAGGGGCTGCGTGGTACTGATGTAGCTTGGCAGCGACTTCGCCCCGGCCCGTTACGTAGCTCTCGGTGAAGAAGGACAGAGCTGAGAGAGCCCGCCAGACTGCCTTGGACAGCATCGCAGGGGCTGAGCCTGAGCCACCTCTGCTCTGCCACCGGTGGCGAAAACGGGGAGTATGCATGGCACTTTTCCCTGGAGATTCATGATGGAAAACGCGACGTCTTATGCTTGAGAGTATGCTTGAGAGGAGGGATTGCGTGCGTGGAGTTCTGGTGCGATGGAACACGGGTGGGAGCCACGGGGGTGCACATCGTGCAGCCGCGAGGTGCATTCTCTGCATCCCTGGCCAGGGAGAGGACGACGAAGAGGTCACCCGGCCTGGATGATGGGACATGGGAAACAAGCGGGCTTCGACGATCCGACCTCTTCGACAGCCGAGAAGCCGTCCTGCCGTCTTACATTTACCCCGCCTGCCCACTCCACCATCTCGGCGTGCTGATGCACGCACTCTGGCAGTCTGGCTTGTGCCAGCTCAGCCCCCCTTTCACTTGGGCTAATCGCCAGGCGTATCAGCCAGACATGTCTCACGAAATATTGCAGACACAAATCGACAAACGCGTCAACAGCAGCTTTACGACGCATCGAAATCGAAATCCTCTCGGCTCATCTGCTTTGCCGATGACGTTGACACTGGACTCGCGCGGGGAAGCTAGCTGTCTGCGGATTACCCTTTTTGGTGGTTTGCAGGCGCTTGGAGGAAACTGCGCCGCGGCTGCGGCCAGCCGGGCTGACATATTGCTTTTTCCTTATCTTCGACTGGAGATGAAGACCGGGGTCAGCATCTGCATCTGCCGTCATCACGCGTTGCTCGGATGAACGCACTGGGGAAGTCGTGGAAAGAGACAAAACCCTCATCGAGTTCAGAAGAGAGGAGGATGAAGACAAACGGCGCGGGTTGAAGGCTTCCATGTATGGCGTAAAGGGGAAGTCTGCGGGGTCCGGAATGCGGACCACCACCCCCGGATGTCGATTCCGCCGACCAACGGATTTTCAGGGAGCCCTGCTGACTTCCTGCTGCAATCAATTGGAAGTGCCTCGCACCATGCCTTGTTCGACGAAGCCGGCAGCAGATGATCGGCTGTTTTCTCGACAAACATGACCTCGCGCTATTGAGGTGACGAGCGCCTGTGGCTGTGATCAGGTACGAGGCTGTGATCAGGTAACACCGAGCTATCCTGCGTTTCAGTAGGCGGCCAGTCAGACTGATTACATGCCGGCATTCGTGCTCCCAGGTTTACCCACGATTCTCGGACGAAGCTTGGTTGCGCTGGCCCCCTGGAAAGCCACCAGCTCATGTCGGATTCCTCAGTCGAGGTCTCTCCACGAGAGTAACCTCCACGTCGTAATGTCCTTGGGCCCATCACGATGGCATTCCCTATTCGAGCAGTGGTAGCATAGGAAAGTGTCCAAGATCCACCGCCACATGCGCAATGTCCCAGAAACTGCCTCAGAAAGGTCTTCCAGCGTTTTCGACGCCATGGCCCAGTCGTGGAGCTCCTCCCAGTCAGGGACGAAGAACTCTCGGTTCCCATGGCGAAATCGTTCCGGGACGGATCTGTCAGCGTTCGAATTGCGGAAACGATGCTCGAGCCTGCACTCGCGCGCCCGATCCCTCGCTATTTGTTGTCTGGTAAGCCCAGACGTCGATTTGGGAGCTTTCCATCCAAGGTTGCTGGGATTGACGAGGATGCAGACGACCTCGACCCTGAGCCGCAGGAAAAGCCGCATCTCGAATCGCCCGGCGTAGTCCACCGGATACTCGATGGCGACGTACCGCGCTCGCTGGGCGCGCAAATCCGAGAAGTTGCCGAAGTGAAGTCCCGAGAAGACGTGGGACCAGCTGCTGCGCAAGATGACGAGGTCTCGGTCGCCGTCGACCCAAGAAGACGGGATGTCGACGGCCGTCTCGGATGGGTATGCGCTCCGCGAACCCGGTGGGGGACTGGATTGTCGGTAGTCGAACTGGTAGTACATCCCGACCCCCAGGGTCTGGAACACGGCGGTGCGGGTCTCTCGGTCAGCCCCGTAGAGCTGGAGCGCACGGCCCGGTGCCCGCTCGTCTCGGCGCCGGAGGGCGGCGTCGCGGGAGGCGCGGCTGGTCCGGAGCAGAGCATCGGACGGCGTCGGCCGTGCCGCGACATCGCGGGGCGGAGAGGCGCGGACGAGGACCGTCACGCGGTTGGCCGCGTCTTCCAAGATGATCTCTTCGAGGGCGGCGAAGTGGGCAGCGTGGCACGGGGGGTCGTCCAGGACAGACTCCCAGACGAGGTCCTGGATCTCCGGGGGGAGATTTGAGAAGCTGGGGAAAGCGTCTAGATGAGTTTCCGCCATGTTGTTGGACGTTGAAGATGACAACAATCGCAAAGGTGAGTCGATGATGAAAGAGAGAGGTAAGGGGTGAGAGAAAGAGAAAGAGAGAGAGAGGAAGGGGAGGGCATAGAAACCCATCGTGGTCCCATGCCAGTCGCCAGACGCGAAACAGACCCTTATCCAGGTGTTTTCATACTTTCCAAAGCGTTGTTTGCCCACCCCGCGCAATGAGGCCATTAAACGAAAGCTGTGCGACGTCAAAAACGCCAGTCGCCGGAGACCGCCAATGAGATGCATCCAGGCGTCGGCCATCGGGGAAAGACCAAGCGGGCTTTCCTTTACGAGGCATCTGTACAGTGCATTTTGCGGAGGGCAATTCACGGCGATACAGGAATCGGCGGTCCATGACGCCGGCGTCTCGCTGCTTGCCCGGCCGCCCATCCGGCTCCGCCCCGATGACTAGCGCCGGATGGTGCGTTCAACGTTGCCGTTTCCCAAGGCTCGAACTACTCCGGAGATGATGTTGTCCTCATTTCTTTCTCGTAGCTTCCAGTGAGATTCGGGACTTTTTTGCTGAAAAAGGCAAAACCCGCCTCGTCTTGCAGACTGCTTCTGCACTTACAGCGGAATCACATCACTTCGAAACTTCAACCACTCACAAGACAAGAATTTGCAGCCGTAAAGCGCTTTATTTCAATGTTTATTTAATTAGTATTACTATAACTTATGCTCTAATACACCAACCCATCCTCCCAGAACTACAGACTTACGCCTTCCGCGCAGCGGCCTTGGCCAGACGCCTCCTCATCCTCCTCAGCCTCTTCCTCTCGCACTTGCTCAGGGGAGCCTCAGCAGGGGCCGTGGGCTGGACGGCAGCCGGCGCGCTCGCCCAGACGGTGGTGGTGAACGCGGCGACCTCGGTCGCGAGGCTGCCGATCCTGCCCGCGCAGTCGGCCACGGTCGGCGGGCAGGACGTGACGGTGTAGATGTTGGTCTCGTAGACGGTCGAGACGACGTAGCTGGGCGCCGCGCCTCCTCCGGTCGCGGTCGGGGCGGGAGCGTCGGTGCCGGGGATGGTCTCGACAGAGCTTGGGGCCGTGGGGGAGCCGGGGGCTGCGGTGGTGAGGACGTTGTCGTCGGCGGTGGGGGTGGCGCCGCTGGTGATGGTCGTGACGACGCCGGCGGGGTTGGTGGCGGTCGCGGTGCCGTTGGTGTAGATGGCCGTGGCGTTCAGGGTCTTGCTGGTGAGCACGACGGAAGAGAATCCGACGCTCGTGGCGGAGGCGATCGCGCTGGAGTTGGCGATGGGGGTGGCCTCGATGGCGGTGGTACTGGGGACGGCAGCGACGCTAGAGGACGGCGCGGAGGGGACCTCGGAGGTGGACGCCGAGACGACGGCGCTGCTGGTTTTGGACGCAGCCGCGGTGGACGTGGCGGCCGCGGTGGACGAGACCTTCGTGGAGGAGCCCTTGGTCGCGGCGGCGGCGAGGGCGGAGGACACGGCCGAGTAAGCCGGCTTGGGCTTCAGGTCCTTGTCGAACAGGCACGCGCCGCCCTGTCCGGGGAACGTTCCGGGCACCCAGCTGTACTTGTCGGTCCAGTCCCAGATGGTCCAGCCGACGCAGCGCTCGACGTTGAGACAGGCGTTGATAACAGAAACATACGCGTCCGCCTGGGCCTCGAGGCCGGCGGCCGTGTACGGCAGGCTGGTGAACTTGACGTCGACCTCGGTGTAGGCGACGTCGAGGTCCAGGGCGGCGAAGGAGTTGACCACGGACTCGAGGTCGGCCTGGCTCGGCATGCTGCCGACGATGAAGTGGCCCTGCAGACCAACGCCGTGGATCGGCGCGCCGGCGTCCTGGATGTACTTCACAAGCTCGAGCGTCTTCTTCTGCTTGGGGTTGGGGTTCTCGATGTTGTAGTCGTTGTAGTACAGCTTCGCGGCGGGGTCGACCTCGTGGGCGGTGGTGAAGGCGAGCGTGAGGTGGTCGAGGCCGAGGACCTTCTGGAAGACGGTCTCGCGGTAGTTGCCCTCGTCGTCAACGGCTTCGTTGACCACGTCCCACGAGTAGCACTGGCCCTTGTAGTGCCCGACGACGTTCTTAATGTGCGTCGTGATGATGGACGTCATCTGGGACTTGCTCCATGAGCCTCCCGTCACCCACGAGGGCGTCTGCGAGCGGTACAGCAGCGTGTGGCAGCGCACCATCTGACCGTTGGCCCTGGCGAAGTTGGGCACGACGTCGGCGTACGTGTACTGGAACCCATTCTGCGTGGGCTCGATAAAGTCCCATTTCTGGCCGTTGGCGGGCGTGATCTGGCCAAAGTTGCCGAGCTCCCTGGTGATGGCGGTGTAGGCCGAATCCCGAAGCTCGTTGTTGTCCGTCGCCGTGCCGAAGTACTGCTTTCCCGCTGCTACCGCGAGAGAGTGAAGATCGGCCGAGGCGTAGTCGGCGAGGGCCAACAGGCCCAGGGTGGCGGCTGTGAGGCGCATTTTCGGTGATTGAGATCGATCGATTCGTGTGTTGAAGACTGCTTCAAAGAAGGAGGCCTTTGGAAGTACGGCAGAAACACTGAAGAAAAGAAACAACAAACGAATGTATTATAAGTGAGCGAAACTGGGACACGTCGGGCGTAGCGAGCGACCTCGAAAGCGTGATAGGAACCAGTGTTTCGAAACAAACGACTCGGGAAGCCGGCTTTGTTTATAAAGGAGCCCCCATCGCAGCGGCAGCAGGCCATTGTTTCTCGATCCGCGAGCACTGCCTCCGCTCCGACGTGCCATGCGGCTCGGGCCAGGTCGCATCACGGGAGGAGAATAAGTCGAACAACCCACACGTCGTCGCATCGACAGGGCCCTCCGGCCCCCGCTGTGCCGGGGGTGAGCCAGGGACCGGATCCATTTCGAGAAGACTCCCACCAAAACGGACTCGCCTCCGGGTCACGGACTGCCTGATGCGGCATGCCCCTATTGCACGCCCACAGATTGGCCAAATTGAGTGCGGATCCCAGGGTGAACGGACATGCAATAGTATTGCTCCTATAAGTCCCAGCGCCTGGTACCGAATACGACCGAGCCGGCAAACGCGCGAGAATCCCAGGGGCCGACAGGACGAACCAGCAGAAGACCCAGCAACTGAGCAGATGTTTGCAATCATCGCCTAGGGCGATTGTCTTGTGCGTGATTTAACCGTAACTTAAATGGCATCTTGGCAGTGCGCATATAACCTCTTGTAGAACTCGTCCCGGGCTACCTGGTCCGCCGAGTTCCACCACGAGTCTGCGGCGGCGATGCCATCTCTCCGGATCGATTCTCTTCGGAGCGCTGCGTGCTGCTTCTGCTTCCAGTCTGTGTACTCGCGGGAGGCGCTCGCTCGCCACGACTGACCCGAAAGCGATGGGAAATATCGAGAGAGCGTCGACTCGAAGGGCACCCTCCGGGATGGAATCTCCAGCGACCTCATCTCCCAGCGGATCATGGCTTTCACATCTGACTTTTGCCTCCCAGGGAACTTGTCGCGGGGCTTCGTCTCTGCGACGAGGGCGGAAACCCAGTCGACAGCCAAGTCCATGTGGCTGCACCACCCTGACTGCTCTTGACAGGGCTCGTGCTCGTGCCGTGTTTCGTCTTCCGGTGGCTCTTGAACAATCGAGGTTTGAGAATCTGAATCGGCCTGACACTTTCCGCCCTCCAGTTTCGGGATATGCGTTTCCTCTGAGCCAGCCTCCTCTGTCAATGTCTTCTCGTCGGCGAGATCTTCTTCATCCGAATCCAAATCCAGAAGATTCCCAGGGTCCAAGATAACAACATCGTCCCAGTCAACTGCGGCTTCTGGGGCGAGAGAACGTTCGTTGACAGGCCTGTCCCTCTTCTTAACCGGAAACTTGAACTCCATGTAAGACAAGAGCCTCCCCAGAGATATAGACGTGGCCGACAAGCCGTCTGCTAGGCGGGTGTTCCTTCCGATACTCCCAGCTTCGAGTCTCGCTTCAAACTGCTCAAGAGTTTCTGTCGGATCATTCTCCTCCATGTACTTCCAAACCGCCTCCAACCGGTCCTGTGCAGTGAGCAGATCTTTAGGTACGCCGTACAGCGAGTCCACCGTGAACTGCCTGCCGACAACTGGGCTACAGGCTTGGCCGGCTGGTCGTTGGATCCCAGTGAGAGGGTTTCTGCCGTTTGGGTAATGCCGGATGGCCTCGAGCCGCAGTGCCACGGAGACTCCGTTGTGTTTGGTCAGGAATCCCGCCCATGCCTTCGAACGCAGACGACGGCACCACGCCTCGTCATAGCAAGAGTGTAAGATGGCCGCAAAGTCGAGAGCTATCCTTGCCATGATCTCGACGACCCGCCTCGACAAGTTTGGTTGCCAGATGCCAGCGTCGAAAAAGACGGACACGAGATTGACCAGTTCATCGACCGCCCAGCGTTTGAAGTAAACGTTGGAGAGGTGGTCGCTCACGACTGAGGTGATGATTTGATCCATGCTCTCCATCCTTTCGACTTTTTCATCGTACGTCTCCTCTTCTTCAGCAGTGGCGTCAGCATGTTGCGTCGGGTTCATCAGGTTGTTCGACTCCTGGTTAGGGAGCGAGGTCTTGCTCCAGAGGAAATCTGGCTCTGATGTATGCCCAGCAGCATGTTGGGAACTAGCAGCGTCAATGATATCACCATCAACGCCGAGTACATGCGTGTTCCTGTCGCCAGGCTCGCTGCTGCGTTGCAAGATGCTGAGAGTGCCGACACTTCTCAGCTGTGCTTCACCGAGAGCGATGTCTGTGGCGTTCCGGCCGTTCGAGTTGCGCAAGTCGGCGTTCGCTTGATTCTGTATCAGTAGTCGCAAAATGGCGTGTCGGTGCATTCTAGCCGCAACGTGAATTGCAGTGTTTCCCTTGAGATCCGCTCCGTCAATCGGAGCGCCTGAGTCGATCAAGGCTTTGACAATGCCGACCGAGCCGTAGATGACTGCGTAGTGCAAAGGAGTTCCATAAATATTGTTTTTGAGATCCAGGCGGGGCTTCAACTTGAGGAGACAGTCGACAAGTTCCGAGTTGCCGAAAAGACAGGCTCTGTGCATCGTCGTCAGGCCTTGCTTGTCCGTGTGATCAACGCTAGCCCCCGCCTCTAGCAGAAGGTTGGCGTTGGAAGCCGATGCACAGTAGTGCAGAGGTGTTCGGCCGTGGTTGTCCTCGACATGTACGAGCCCAGGACGTTGCTCCAGGATCCAACGGGCAGTGGTAGGCAACGACCCGGTGGCTGCTAGGTGGAGGGGGGTTCTTCCAGCATGGTCTCGAGGCGGCACGTGGGAAGGATCCAGATCGTGAGTATGCCTGCTGATAAGCATCGCCGTGTTGCGTGACTTTGGATTCTCGCGTCGTGCGCTGATCTGGGATGAGAAATGAATGGGGTAGGTGAACAAGGAGGCGTCCTGGGGAGAGCGGAATGGAGTACTCGCCAGCTCCGGCTCCACGCGAAGAATCGCTTCCACAACGTCAAAGTCGTCGAAATCGATGGCCTCCATCAGAGCAGTCCTTCCGTCAGTATCGGCAGCGCCAAGGTCTTGAACGTTGCGTATGAGACGGATGGTCTCGTCGAGCTGCCTGGAAAACTCGGTTCCATGCATGGCGCGACGCTCGAGAGAAGTTGACAAGTGCAAAGCGTGAGCGAGTGGACTGAGGCGCTCCAGTTTATGGAGGTCTGACTGAGCCATCAGGTGCTGGAGAATGCCACTGCAGTGGTACTTGACTGCCATGTGAAACGCTGTCCATTGGGATCTTGTATCGTCGGGAGAAAATTGAGTCTCGTCAAAAACCGGCAAAAACGGGTCTGCGCCGAGGGAGAGAAGTGCCTTGACGGCTGCAAGACTGTTGACGGAGGTGGCGACTGCCAGCGGGCTGCCGAGGAGTTGTAAAGGCCATTGGAGGTGTGGCTGCCTGACGGAGCACATTGGAATATTGACCAGACGACGGGCCAAATCAAGGGAAACTCTTTGAGTCAGCTTGTCAAAGAACGCAGTGTCCTCAAACCTGAAGAGCCAGTGGAAAGGGCTGCATCCATCCGCGGTACACGAGCTCAAGCTGGATCCCTGGTCTAGGAGACCGAGGGCTGTGGTGGTGTCTCCATCAAGGAAACCTTTGACTAAGGGCGGCATTCCTTCAGAAAAGGCCAAATTTCTGGATATAAGTTGTGAAACTCGCGAGGAATATGTGTCGTCCTTCGATTTCTCTGCACCATCTTTTTGGAATTCAAACAGATCCCCAAAGACCATGGCAACCGGGTGACCCTCTGACTTTGCCTTTTGCGCATAGACAGCTGCTGACGTCTTGCTCTGGGCGGTACCGAAGCCGAAATCGTGGCAAAGAGCGATTTGCCAACTGATAGAACCACGCGTCTTTGTCGCAGCGCTCGCATGAGCACGATTGAGCCCTTCGAAGATCTGGCGCTGGTGATCCGGCAGAATCTCCTTGCCGGTATCGAGACGGAACATCTAGCAAGAAGGTGTTAGAAAGATTCCCACGAGGGACACCCCTAGGTAGACTACAATACCTCGTAGCTTGGCGTGGGCTCCTCAAAGTGAAGCGCCAGGTCAGCCTCAAGACCCCGAACATCCCCGGCACTGGGTTGTCAGCTTTTTCACAAACAAGAGGGGGCAGATAACCTACTTCCATCTGGTAAAAAGAGGGAGGTCTTGCATATTAGCGGCCCTCTTGGACGGGTCATCCTGGATGGTCCGATGAAGAGCTATACGAAGGAAAAACGGCGTGCCAAATTTCTCTTTGGGCAAACAACCGTAGGCGTGTTTCAACAGTTCCGCAGACGCAAGCGCAGGATCTTCAATGTTCGGGTCTGCAATGGCGCCAACCTTAACCAGATACTGCCTGTAGTCCTGCCCCGAGAGGCAGGCTTCCCAAACAAGCAGGCCAAAGGCCCAGATGTCGCACTTGCAGAGTTCGGATCTGGGTATCGGGAACAAGTCCTGGGTTCTCACTTCCGGGGCGTTGTACCTATGAGGTCATCAGAGAGATTTCTCAAGGAGCAGAAGAGTCGCTCAACTTACACCAATGTACCACCGTATTTGATGATATCATCTTCGTGATCCTCTGACTTCTCATTCAGGATTATTGCGTGCCCAAAATCCGTGATCTTTGCCAAGGCCTTGGCGGGGCGATCCCAGGATGGGAAGACGAGCACGTTGTCCAGCTTGACATCGCCATGGATGATGCCGCAGGTATGAAGCGCAGCCAGAGCCGAGGCAACATCGCCGAGAAGGATCTCAACGTCGACCAGCCGCGGCTTGATTCCCCCAAGGTACTGCCTCATCGTCCCAAGCGGGGCGTACTCGACCACGAGATAGGGGATGAAAGAGCCAGCGAGCAGATCCCATCCGTACCCGAGTGCGCAGGGAAGGTTCGGGTGAGCTCTCAGAGGGGGGTGTCGCATGATTTGTGCTTCGAAGACGATGGAGCTGAGTCGGCGGCGGAACGTTCCCTCGCCCGAGGAACCGTCGATCTTCAACTGCTTGACGGCGACGACGCTGCCTTGGGCGTCACATCTCTCGACAAGATAGGTCTCCCCCTCGCCCAAGGTTCCCTGCCGAATGAGCTCCTCGCGGCGATAGCGGCGCAGATTGAGAGACCCGACGACCCTGATGACGTCCTCGAGGCCGTGTACGGGGTGTCGCTGCTGCTCCGAGAATACCGCGCAGGCGAGGCTCGACGTTGATGTTCGGGAGAGGAAGGTGTTCCAGCTGAAGGCCGAGCCGGCGGACGGCGCTGGCGCTGGATCCTCCATGTTTTCTCAATGTCGGCTTCTCGATGCTGGGATTCATTCAAGAGAATCAAAGCGGAAGGGTCGGAAAAAGAAGGCTTCACGGGGTAGCTTTATGCCCTGGTCACACGGTAAGCTTTGTGGATGCAGGATTGGACCATTTGGGAATACTGAAAGATTTCAGTCATATTGTGGCTTGTGGCGGACGGTTGAAAGAGGCGAATCATTACAGGCGACGGGCTGATGCCTGGAGAGAGACAGATCTCATCCAACGAAGAGGAGAACAAGGCAAGAAAGTAGGTACTTGGTACATGCTGCCGTCTGACCAAAAAACGTGACTTCCAAGGACTAGGTACTCCCGCCCAAGTACCTTGTAGTCAGCCGAGGCATGGCATTTGGGTCATATTGGTACTTGGTCTAATACCTCAACATCGAAGTTCTGTTCATCATAAATAATACACTCATATACCTAGATTAGAGCTTCACACGAGGATCCCTCTTTTCGTACAACGTGGGAACCTTCCACTTGCCCACCAACCCGTTGGGCGAGTCTCCGAGGAACGGATCGAGCTCGGGCTTCGCAACATTCCACGACTCCTCGAAATTACCGGTATCTTCCCCGCCGACCGAAAAGTCCCAGTTGCCGCAGTTCTTGGGATACGCGCCCATCATCGTGAACCCGGACAACCGGATCCCGGGAAGCACCTCCCTGGCATCAGGCACCCCACGGCCCTTCCCGGGCGTCAGCAGCGCGAACCCCTCGCCCTCGGGGCTGGTGTCGTGCGTCTTGTGCGCGACCCCGGCGGGTATGACAAAGACGTCGCCCGCGGCGGCCTCGACCTCGACGCCGCCGGGCTCCGCCGCGCCGCCCCAGGTGCTCCGGTCGAGGTCGTCCTCCGTGTCGGCGACGCCGAAGCGGATCGTCGCGGAGCCCGAGAGCACGACCATGGCCTCGTGGATGCGCGAGTGGTAGTGCGACGCCTGCGTCGGCCCGTAGCGGAAGATCCACTGCGTCTTCCAGCCGTTGGCGTCCAGCCGCTCGTGGATCGCGGCGGGCTGCCGGTCGGCCTCCGATGCGAGGAGGCCTTTGTAGTGGAGCAGCGGCTGCGGCGAGTTGGGCACGAGGTGCGTCGGCTTGAGGTAATAGCTGGTGATTTCGACCATGGCTGGGATGAGATGAAGGTTTGGTGATGCTCAAGCAGCCTGAAGGTCGAGAAGGGGACGACCCGGCTTATCAATGGCGATGATGATGGGCGACCCCGCACCGGCGCCGCATGTAAAAGTGGGACCACCGGGTCGACAGCCGATCGGAATGGATTCCCGGAGGTGCTGCGCCTCCGGTACGGCACGACACTAACGTCCAGGGTACCGTCGCTAATGTTGACCCGAGCCGGTGATCTCACCAAACATCCATCCGTGCTACCCCGAGACCCCGACAACCCCGGCTTCACAATTCTCTCTCGCCTCTCCTGCGGCGGGGAAGTTCATCGCAACCTCTTTTCTGCAAGGGAAGCACAGCGACATGGCTCCGATTGGTCACTACCCCCTCCCGCCATGGCCCCTTGTCTTGCCTTAGTCTCGGTCTCGCATAAGCACTGTCTAGGACCTTGTCTCGTGCCATTTCGCTTGGGCGGACGGCATCTTACTTTCCGGGGTCGCGAACGACAATCTTAAAAGACGTCGTCTGTCGACCCCTGGTCTCTTAGGGCTTTTACCCCGCGCGCCGAGATGAATATCGTGACATCTCTAGCTTGCAGATTGAAGCTTGAAGCTACGATCGACTGTTGAGCCGGGCTGAACGTCGTTACCTATTCGACGTTGTCAAGGCGACTATCGTACAATGGTTCTAATCCTCACCGCCCTGCTCGCGCTGGCCGCGCCGTCGTTGGCAGCGTTCCGCGATGACTGCCTCGCGCTGAAGCCAGACTCTACGGTGGCCAACTCGACCAAGCACGAGCTGGAGTACGTGACCTCGGGCAAGACCCTCTCGTTCCCGAACCATGATGCGTCCTGCAACCGTGGAAGCCAGACCGTCCGGGCGAACCTGTGTCGCGTGGCGATGAACATCACGACATCCGCCAGGTCAGAGGTGGTAGCCGAGGTCTGGATGCCCGAGACGTGGAACGGCCGCCTGGTCACCGTCGGTAACGGCGGTCTCGATGGATGTATGCAGCTTCACTACTATGTTTGTCGTGTAGTCGACTGATTACTCCCCCAGGCGTTCACTATGAGGACCTTGCATACGCCACAGCCAACGGCTTTGCAGCTGTTGGAACAAACAACGGCCATGCCGGCACCCTGGCAATCCAGTTTCTCAACAACGAAGACGTTGTAACCGACTTCTCCTACAGGGCGTACGTAGCTCAACACCCGTCATCAGTATCATCCAACTAATCCAGACCCCAGGCTCCACGTAGGCGTGGCCGCCGGCAAAGACCTCGTCCAGCCGCTGTACAAGCAAAAGGCCAAGAGCTCGTACTACCTAGGCTGCTCCCTCGGCGGCCGCCAGGGCATCCAGGCCGCCGACATGTTCCCGGAGGACTTTGACGGCATCGTCGCCGGCGCGCCCGCCGTCGACTTCAACAACCTCTACTCGTGGCGCGCGAGCTTCTTCACCCGCACCGGCGCCGCCGACTCCAAGGACTTCATCCCCCCGACGGTCTGGAAGACGACCATCCACGACGAGGTGCTCCGCCAGTGCGACAAGATCGACGGCGCCGCGGACGGCATCATCGAGGACCCGAGCCTGTGCAAGTTCGACCCGGCCACCCTCACCTGCAAGGACGGCAAGACCTCCGGGTGCCTCACGGGGAAGCAAGTCGACGTCGTTCGGAGCATCTTCAGCGCGCAAGAGTACCCCAACGGCACCTTCTTCTGGCCGGCCATGAACCCCGGCAGCGAGATCGGCTCCGCCGACGGCCTGTACAGCGGCAAGCCCTTCGCCCCCTCGCAGAACTGGTTCCGCTACGCCGTCCACAACGACCCCAACTGGGACCCGGCCACCTACACCCTCGAGAGTGACGGCGTCCTCGCCGACCGGAAGAACCCGGGCAACATCCGGACCAACCCGGACAACCTCTCCCGCTTCCAGCAGAGGGGCGGCAAGCTGCTCATGTACCACGGCCTGCAGGACCAGCAGATCACCAGCCTCCGCACGCCGCTCTTCTACGACCGGCTGGCCAAGGGCATGGGCCTCGACGCCGGCGGCATGGACGCCTGGGCGCGCTTCTTCCGCGTCCCGGGCATGGCGCACTGCACGACGGGCCCGGGGGCGTGGGTCTTCGGGCAGGGCGGCGGCGCCGCTGCGATCGCGGATAACCTGCCCTTCGACGGGGCGCACAACGTCCTCGCGGCCGTCGTCCGGTGGTTTGAGAACGGCAACGCGCCGGATACCATCACGGGGACGAAGTTCGTCAACGACACCGCCGGCCTGGGCATCGACTTCCAGCGGCGGCACTGCAGGTACCCGCTGCGCAACACGTTCATCGGCGGGGGGCTGGATGCGAAGGACATGGAGAGCTGGAGGTGCGAGTGACTATCGGAGGAGCTCGACGTGGAAGGCTTCTTCCGGTTGTCTATCTAAGTTAGTATTTGAGTATCTAGAAAGACAGTAGTGCAATTTGCTGTTGCGCGTTACTTTGAACCCTATCGTTGTCGTTAAGGTTCTCTATCCGTCGTCTCTGTCGATTGGTGATGGGTCACGAGAACTAACGGTGGTGGCTTGCCGGCGCCTAAGGTGGCGTTTTTGACATCTACCTAAGAATTTGTCCCAAGCTTTTTTCTTCCTAGAACAAACTTTTACTATTTTCACCTCTACCAAGTCGACTGTCGCCCACGTAAAGATGTCACAGTTTTCGCACCCGTGCCAGGCCCAAGAGCCCATCCCGAATGAAGTCCATGGCGATGTCCAAGGTAAGTAGGGCTGTAAGCTGCGTGGCCTTCTTCTCAAACCTCCCCTTCGAAACGACCCAATGCTCATACCTCTTTATTCGTACAGATAATCTCGTCGCGATCGACGACGAAAAAAGCGACCAACTCCTCCGTCTCCCTTTCGAGTTGAAAGACTCTATCGCCCGCCATCTTCCGCGACCGAAAGACGCGAAGGCGCTCTCGAGCACCTGCAGGGTCTGGCGGGAAACCCTGCTCCCGGTACTCTTCCGACGCGTTCGAATAGGCGGTCCTCGTCCTGATGACAATGGATCATGGGACAGACCGGCTGTCACTGATGCTGAGTTACTCCTTAGGACATACCGAGATCTCCGAGACTTGGCAGAGAATAAGGCGATTCTGAATTCCATTAGGTCATTCAAATTTCACGCCCCGAAATCCAAGCCCTGGTCCACCGAGAAAGACAAGGACTTGTGGCCTTGCGAGTCCGAATTCTCAGACCCCTCGATGGCGGACCTGCTCCGTGATATCTTTTGTGAGTGCCAGGAGACTCTTCTAGAACTGTCAATCGACACCAGAAGTGATACCTCCGCCGAAAGGCTCATTGCCGACAGGCTCTCTGTTCTCTCTGGGGACCGTCGAATACGGTTTGCAAGACTTCACACGTTGCATCTCGAGAATTCGATTCTCAAATCTAAACCCCTCTACTGGGCCTTGTTTCCGGCCTGCCCGAACATTGACACTCTCTGTGTGATAGGGGACATGGCCAAGGCGATGGCCGCTGGTCTAGGCGATCTAGACATGTACTCTTCGGTCAAGTATCTCACCTTCGGGGACCGCCGGAAGTTTTCAAACGTTAGAGACATCGAAACCATACTCGGACGATTTGTCAGCCTGGAGAGCCTCATGATCAAAGGCTCCATAAGGTGTGGCGACGAGTTTTTCGAAGACAGCCTACCTGTAAGTTACACAGTGGCACCAGGATTGAAAGACATAACAGAGGTTAGATCCAAGAAGCTGACGCCTCTACCGCAGATCATTTGGGAGAATTGTCGCTCACTCAAGCAGCTGGCGATTGAGGGCTTGCATTGGGGGCAAGTGACCCCTATGGCTGGCCTTTGCTTTGCTGCCATGCCCCAGCTTGTGCTCCTACAGGGACTGAGCTACGGAGGCAAAGTCATGGGTAAGATCCCCATGGCAAGGCGAATAGAGCAGTCGGCAGATGACTCTTCGTTCGGCGGTACCATGCCCGCTTTCATAGAGGGGCTCATTTCCGATTCCCCTGCGGCGGAGAGGTTCCGGGTCAGGGCCGGCCGCGACAAACCAGTGGGGTGGGACAGACCGTACGAGGACCTGACACATGAAGAGGTTATCGAGTAGAACGGGGAGAGCATCGAGGATTTATCTGGAACTATTAAAGTTAGATCTTATTCATCACCCCCTATTCTTGTATTCAACGCCCCTATATGGCCTGGCTCTCTAATTTTCGGCCTCTATCCCTCTCTACCGCACACGGACAATGACAGATAACGACGGCGGAGGACAACAACAACAACAACGACAGAGGAGGACAACAACAACGACGGCGGCGGAGGACAATGACGATACCGACGGACAACAGCGACGACAAGGACGACGACTACAACGACGTCGAGAGACAATAATACGCCTATATAGCCCTTAACTTAGGGACGCCTAGCTACGTAGTTGTGGCTAAAGGGGGTGACGAATAAGATCTCCCTACTAAAAACCCAATATCATTTACTACAGACTGTTCCGCATCTGTGTGCCACTGAGTGTTAGGAAAGAAGGGAAGCTGAAAGAGTTTGTATTCTGTTAGATACTAGGCCTCGATTTGAGTTTCTCTGCGTACCTAGCGATGGGAATCCCACTAGACGATACATGGGCTACGATGTTGCACTACACGGGCCGTCTTCCTCCCCAAATGAAGCTCTTTCTTCAAAATCTTGTTAATTGGCTTGCTCGGGTTGCCTCACGGGACTCTCAAAAATTGTCGTTCATGTCTCCAGCATCTACGTGTGTTGAGGGGGTGGGGGGGGGGGGGGGGGCGGGGGGGGGGCGGCGTTGCACCCAACGCCAAACATGCCACATCCTGTCAACTTGGGAGTTCCTGCGGTCCATGCGAAAAAGGCACACACCAAATCCAGGGGAGGCGAGTGACTCGTCTCTCCGACTATCCGTGACAGGATCATCAGCCATGATCGCGACTGGATCTTTCTGCGCAGCCAGCCAGGCACCGAGGCCCACCGCTTATCGGCCTTGGATCTTTCTTGGAGCACCGCGGTCGAGCGGGAGTGCAACTCGCCTGAGGGGCTGCCCAACAGGCCCAAGCGACGCTTTCAAAGTCGATGGAAGGCTTGTTCCACTCATCTATCTAGGTTGGTATTTTACCATCCAGAGAGATAGTAACATGGATATAACTTGCCATTATCTATTACTCTAAACCCTATCCTTATTATTTAAAGTTCTTTATTTGTTGGTGGATGATGATGACGGATTGTGTGGATTTGCTGGCGCCTAAGGTGGCGTTTGCCCTAGGAATTATCTTTGATGTTTCGAGCCTTTTATTCCCAGCAGATTAACCTTTTTCATCATTTCACCTCACGTGTAGCCCCGCGGCTGTTGACCGGATCCCCACCGTCGCTCGTTTCGCAACTCCATCCCCTCAAGAGTCCAAAGAACCACAGGATCGCAGTATCACATCAACAAAAGCGAAGTAGCGTTCCCCGTTAACAACCACTCCGAAGCAGCTCGAAAGGAGTGGTCACTCAAATCGCACACGCAACGATGTCACGGCCTACACCCCCCGACGGCACGACCCACGAGCCCGAGTGCAATGCCGCGGCACCTGTCTCAAACGAAGACCATGGAGATGTCCAGGGCAAGTAGACAGCGACGCCTCCGTCCAGAGAAAACGATCAAGTGCTAACCTTGTTCTCTTTCTCCAGGCGACGAGAACGCCGACAAGCCTGAGAAGCAAAAAAGAACCCAAATCATCGATCTCCCGTACGAGCTGAAGAGCATTATCGGGCGCCAACTCGAGCTGGAAGATGCAAAGGCGCTTTCGGGCACCTGCCGTGTCTGGCGAGAGACGCTCATTCCTCTAGTCTTTACACACGTCGAATTCAGTGGATCTAAGTTTAAGAAACTCTCAAGATCACAACCGCAAGAGAACGAGGTCGACATATACACCAGGATCTCCAAAGGCCTCCGAGACCTCGCAAGTGTCGAGGCCAGGCCTATCCTGAGATCCATAAGGTGAGCAAGAGAAACGAAGTCGGACGCGCCCACCCCTCCCCGCGGCGCTGGCCCCCGGAATGCACCATGGAAGCTCATGTTAGCTTGTGTAGGTCCTTCGAATTCTGCGTCCCGAGTGCGGAACCAACACTCTCCGGCGACCATACAGCGCAAATCTTCAAATCCAGATACGCCAAGCTCTTGATGACGGAGAATCTCCGAGACGTTCTCCGCGGCTGCCAGGAGACTCTCCGGGAACTCTCAATCGACACTAGTTTGGATATGCATAGCGAGATGCTCCTCGTCGACAGGCTATCGCCTCTTACCAGGGATGCTGGTACCAGGGATAGCCGGCTGCGTTTCGAAAGCCTCCGGACGCTACGTTTGAAGCATTACCGTGGCGATTTAGAAGACCTCGAACTAGCCCTGTTCCCGGCCTGCCCGAATATCGACACCCTCTGCGTGGGGGGGCTATTGGCCGAGTCGCTGGCCGTCGATAGAGAGATGTACTCGTCGGTCAAGTATCTCTGCATCGATGACCATGATACCGTCGCTCTCACCCCTCAACATATCGAAGCCATCGTGGGACGATTCGCGAACCTGGAAAGCCTCATGCTTGAAAGTCCCATAGACCATCACAACAGTGATGTCATGAAGGACGTCTGCAACGTACGTTACGCGGTCGCACGCCTGGGCTCGGAAGAAAAAGCCATGGAATTTGACCCCGCCCCCCTCCTCCTTTAGAAGAACAAAAGAAAAAAAAAGAAGAAGAAAAAAAGAAACCGCAAGCTGAATCCTCTGCCCACAGATCCTACAGAAACACTGCCCCTCGCTGAAGCAGCTGGGGATGAGCAGCCTGAGCTGGCCGTTCGGGAGATACGTGGACCCACCCGCGCGTTTCTTCTCCGCCATGCCCCAGCTGGTGCTCGTCCAGGACCCGAGGCGAGAATACACCATGCGGGGTGGCCGCAATTGCATCGCGAGACGGAGCGAGCGAGCCGCGGGCGACGAGGTCGGTTTGTTGGTGTATGAGGTTGGATTCATCGATTCCCGCCCCGCGCTGGAGAGGTTCCAGGCCCGTCCGGCCGCCCTCGGAAGGCCGGAAGGGTGGGACGTGCTGCACGAAGAGGTCTTGCTGCGCTATGAAATTAAGGGGGGGCAGCTTACCAAGATGAGTCGACCCTGATACGCGGGTCCGAGACGCCTCAGGTCGACTTGCGAGTTACGAGTCGTTTCTCCAGCACGCTGCTGCCGAACAAGCCGACCGTAATCTTTCGACTTTGGGGGGAGGGAGGCAAGACCAGGCGAGCTTTGTGTACAATGTAGAATGCCACCGGGGGGTTGTGCTTGTTGTCTCACCGCTTTTCTCCATATCAGCCACAGTTTTAAGCAACTACAAAAGAGACAAGGTGGACCTTTAAAGAAGACTGGGAGCGAACGACATAGGCCTGGCCAGTGCTTCCTCTTTCTTTGGTTCATGGTTGCGGCAGCTTGAGCAATAGACGTGTTAATAAAAGACTGAAATGTTAATGAAAGACTGAAACAACAATATCGAGAGACCGAAACAATGTCCTTGTGCGTACGATTAAGATTACGTCTGTCTTCATCACGCTCGAGTTCCCATCCCCAAGCAGAGTACGGTCTGCGTCCCGAATTATCCTGCGATCCCAATTACGGCCATGCTTGCCCTTCTCTACGCCATCTATCAGGAAACATCCGTCCCCAATCGACACTCCCGCAAAGCTCCAAAACTCGACATGCTCGGCGCCTGTAACACAAGATTCGCCATCGTCTTGTCTAGGTCTATCATCCCGTGTCCAAAGTCTTCATCTGAACCCGAACGTCAGCTTCAACGATCCAAAAGTCGGGGGTTTTTTCTTCGCACAACATACCTAGCGTGCCAATTAAACGAAGCCGGCTTCAAGTTCAAAAACTGCGCGAGCGGCGCCGTCGTGCTCACCCAGATCCTCCACGTCGACGGCAGCGCCGACTCGACCCTAGACGAGTACTCGGCGTCCACCTCCCTAAGCTCTCTCGTCCGGAGCACCCGTCCGCGGTCTCTGCCGCAGTCCCTGCCGGGCCTCATCTTGTCCCAGAGGTACACGTTGTCCAACTTCGGCGCGAGCTCCAGGAATGTGTTGTACAGGGCCATCCTGTTGTCGGATCTGGTGGTCGGGGTCAGCTTCAGATGAAGCGTGCGAAGACTGCAGAGACACAGCTTCTCCAGGCGGGAGGCGCGCGTAGCGTCGAGGAAGGTCTTGAGCATGGGCACCTCGAGGCAGTCGCTGGCGCCCATGTCCAGCGTGAAGGACTCGACGTGATCCTGCGCGCGCTTCAGGACGCGGCAGGCCAGCGTCGCGGTGCGGGACTGGGCTTGAGTCGTAACGTGTACGCCGCAGGTGGCCGAGTCGTCGGCTTGCTTCTCAGGACAGGTGACGACCAAGGTAAAGGATCTATCCGGTCTAGTTAGCTGCAATGCCCATCGCAAATGGCCGGGCGGGAATAACCTCATCGACATGATTATGTCCTCATTCTCGAGAAGCGAGGAGAGTTTGCCACAAAGCTTCTCTGGATGTCCAACAACACGAACAGAGCGGAACACGCGCGGCGTCAAGACATCTCTCCAGTAAGAACACGTGCTCGACAGCGCCTTCACATCAGCAATCGCCAGCCTTCCGGTGATTTCGTTCTTGATCTCCGCCGGCATCGCAAGTAGACCGCACTTCTCTCTGCCGATATCGCACTCAGCAACGACCCTCTCGACGAGGTCGCGGGGACAATGAAGCGCAGAGTCCCATCCGCCCTCCTCAAGCTTCGAGATGACGCTCTCGTCGAGAGAAGCCCGAACGATGTCGTACGCCTGAGCCCGCTCGGTGCGCCACGGTTCCTCGGCCGGGGAGTTCTAGTCCTCGGGCTGAGGGACATCGTCGCCTTGGACATGCTTCAGGAGGTCCTTCTCGTCGAGGAGGGCGCCGAGACGGAGCTTCCATTGTCGCAGCGTGCTGGGGGCGTCCATGCTTAGTGCCGGGACCGGCGCCGATGATTGGGATGGAACGTTATTCATCTTTGCGACGGAGTCAGCTCGTCGACATGATCCGAAGTAGAATGTAGGGGAAGTTACGATGATTCGATGGCGGACGTCGGACGGGATGACTGCCATTCGTCGTCGCAATCTTGTCGTTCGCGTATTAATGAGTTACCAATACTGTTGTTTCGTTACTCGCGACGAGGCGAAATAATAAATGTGCGATGGATGGAGAGAGGTGAAGTTGCTCGGAAACCGACGCTCTACCGAGGAAGTCACTCGCCGTCGCTCCTTCCCGTTTTATTCCACGTGGGTTTTGCGGTTTGGTGGGGCTCTGAGGACCTACGGTGTAAACCCAATACAGGGCCGCAAGTTGCAACGAACAACCAACTAGGGCCTTCTACTCACTAAGTCCCCTGAAGCCGTTGACAGCAACCACTGTTGTTTCTATCTGATACTGAACTGCCTGGTGTGTGCACTGCGTCGGTGTAATATGATTGGCCGAATCCAAGCAGAAACTCGCATCACTGCGCACCCTGAACAGCAAAAGAAACCCAAGATGGAACAGCGGAAGAAAGAAGTTCTTGGTCATATCATGAATTAATGTGTCATATGAGCGAATATCTCGCTATTAGATATAATCATCCCCCGTGGTATCGAACGCCAGGTATTTTCCCTCCAGTGGTCGTCATCAATCAGTATTAATACAGCCCAGCCATGCTAGGCAGCCTCATAGGGCGTAGTTCTCGGTGTGCAGGTAGATCTCCTCGAGCATATCGTCACCCCAAATCGCCGCCTGCAGCCGCGCAACGGTGTTCGCCACGCCCACTCTCATCGCCGGCGGGCCGCACACAAACACTGCGGTTCGCCTGCCGAGGATGCCTCGACCGTCCGCGCCGCCCGTCGCCCATTCCTTCAGCATGTAGCCGAGGTCAGGTCGGCCGTACTCGACACTCCAGCCGCCGTCGATCTGATGCGGCACAGGGAAAGCAAATCGCATCAAGCTCTTCTGGAACTCGGTTGGCGTCTCGGGGAAGCCAAAGTCGAAGCCCGAAGGTGGGCCAAAGGTGCTTGTAGGGCGAGGCCGATTTGAGGAAGGGAGGTTGGTAGTTCTAAGATGGGCGAGCTCTGGCGGCCGGATGACCCCTTCAGAATCCTCCGGACTCGATTCCGGGAACTTGCGCGGCGAGGGCGGGGCGTAGTTGAAGTGCGGTTGCTCGCCCTTGGTGTTAATAGGAGGGAAGTGGAAGTCGGTCGTCTTCTTCACGTCGGGCTCGTACTCGTCATAATCGCGACCCTCTAGTCTGCGAAGCGACTCTTCTTGGGGCGTAAAGTGGTTTGAAGGTGGCGGCCCCGGAGGCGGAGGAGGGTATTGATGAGGCTGCAGGTATTTCTGTTGCGGAAGTGCCGTGATTCTATCCTCCTGCTCGGCACGCAACTCCTGCTCGCGCTGCGGGTCGCCTTGCGAGACAGACTGAATGAGCGCCGAGTTGCGCTTCGACGCGATGCCGGCAACGAAGCCGTCAAGCTTGTCGTGGAAGAGATGGCTCAGAGCGCGAGGCGCTGTCCGGTCACCGCCCGCCATCATCATCGCACGGTTGCGGACGGCCGAAGTGACGAAGAACTTGCAGGTGACGCTGTCGGGAGGGGCGGATTCGCGGCAAATGCGCAGCTCCTCGCGGAACCAGTCCATTGCCTCGAGTCTCTTGAGAGCCCACACGACGACCACCTTCTTTGTGATGGCCTTGCCGTCACGCATCCGCTTGATTAGGTTGAGTAGTTGAGACATGAGTGCAGTGATGCCACTGCCGCCGGCGATAAGGATGCAGGTATCGAAGGCAGCGAGGTCTCGTCGCATGCCCCCGTAAGGACCATCCAGGAAGGCTCTGTAGGTATGGAAGGGGCCTTTCTCGATCGCTGTGTCGAGGACCTTTCGGGTGAAGCCACCGTAGGGCTTGAAGACCAACATGCAGTCGCGGTATTGTTCGCCGTATTCCGAGGGAAAGTCCTCGCTACAGAGAGATGCAATGGTGAAAGGGTGGTTGTCGAAGAACGAGATTCCGGGCATGCGCAGATAGACATACTGGCCGGGCTTCCATCGCATCTGTGTGGGGATGGTGATCTTGATGGCGTTCTCGGCGAGCAGAGAGATGGCGGCCTCGTCGCCAACCATGAAGCTCAGCCTCCATGGCCGTGTCCAGTTGAGGTTGAACAGCCGGATCAAGTAGCAGGCGACCCAAATGGCGACGGTCGCCCACAAATAGTCCCATGAGGCAAGGAAGTTCTTGGTGTGCCAGAACAAAAGCCCAACGTAAACCATGCCCACCGGGACATGGAGCATGACAAAGACTTCGTAGGCGATGCGTCGGATAAAGGGGAGGGATGCCACGCACAGCCACACCAAGGGGACGAGGCAGGCGATGCCTGTGCCGTAGATGACGCCGCTTCCACCGTCAAAGAGTCGCGAGAAGACATCCATGCCACCATCGTCCCAGACAGGCTGGATGTAGAAAGGGATGGTGTGGATGAGCGAGAGGAAGAGGCAGAGGTAGCCCGCCCATCGGTGGAAGACATTGAGGCGCTCAGGGCCAATGCCAATGAGCATCGACATGACGTTTGCCTTCATGCTCGTCACGATGATCCAAGGCGTCAGGGCAACGGCAATCATGCCGGCTCGAATGGCGACAGGCGGCGAACCGAATTGGATGCTCTGCCAGTAAAGTGGTTGTTGGAGGAAGCAGTAGAGTGTCACGAAGGCCAGGGCAATGAAGCCGCAAGTCAACACGGCCAGGGAAGAAAATGTGAATCGGTGGCTGCCCCAGACGAAATCGGGGATCGGCCGGTAAAAGACCCAACGGAAGAGCGCCAGTGTGTCATTGACGAAGTTGACGGAGGAGAAATGGTGTTTCGGCTTGAATTGCTTCTCTCCCAAGCCGTCTCCGTCCGGGAAGAAATGCTGTGTCTGTCCGGTTCGCAGTGCGTGCGCGTATTCGGGGTCGGTGCTGTAGAGGTTCGCGTAGTGCTCCTCGACTTCGTTCTTGTAGATTGCTTGGCGGATCTTGTCTTGCCAGAAATGCCAGAACCGCATCAAAAAGACCACTGCCGTGAGAGCTAGAGCAAAGTATGTCCACCCCAGTCCATACTTGCCCGACTTTTCCCAAGGGTCTACTGTGAGAGCCTCGACAAGCCCTGGCGGGCTGTCGGGCTTGAGCGGAATGGCGATGCGCTTGGCGAGGTGTGTGGCTCCGCGTGCGGCGGCGTCCGCCATTCCCCGGATGTGTGATGCCATAATGCCAAACAAGTGAAGCCCGATAGAAGCGACACTAAAGCGGGTTATGCGCAGAGCATTAGGCGTCTCGTCGACGTGCGCCGCTGGTGTATCGTGGGGTTCGGCGAAGCTCGACGTCGTCGTCGTAGCTATTGCGCAGGACGCTCGAGTGGGTGTTGATTTACGCGATTACTGAGCCCATAGGTCGCGGCCGTTGGTCAAGTCTCGAGGGGAAAGTTGACAAGGAAAAGCGTGCCTGTTGACCAAGGAATGCCAGATTCCCCAAGTCGAAGCAAGCAACAGCGGCTGGAGCAGTGAAACGACAGACGGGGCGGGAAACTCGGAAGACAGAAGCGGATCCGTAGGTTCGGGCGTGCACAGGGGATATATGGATGTGAGATCGGAGACGCTCCGAGGTGGAGAGGAGCTAGTGGCTTGATTTCGACGGGTGGGCGGCGTGACGAGCACGAATGTCGACAGTTCCGTCACGTTGCTGACAGGACACAAAGTCGCGGGCGAAAATGGGGACTAATCAGAGTGTGGTGGCATTTGTGGTGTATACGATGGGTGATAAGGCGGCGAAATTGCCATGTGGAGGGGCCAAGATGATGCGGCCGGGAGGAGGTCGTTCAATCAACGGCCAGAAGTGCGTTCGAGGGCTTCTCTGGTTCGGTTGGTGAAATGTGAATGGGACCAGGCCCAGCGGCTGACCGGTCTTTAATATTGGCTGGTCGCGATTCTGGCCGTTCCCCGCCGCTGGATGTCACACAATGCAGGCCGGGCGTGGGCGCTAGAGGTGTGGATGCGGTGCAGGTGAACAGCTGCAAGCTGCAAGCTCTCAGTCTCGAGGTGGGCGGGCTGGTCGAGGTACTACTTACAATACGGCCGTGTGCCCTCGGCAGAGCAGAACTATTGAAGATGCTGGGCCGGGGTGTCTCAAGACCGGAGAGGTGCTTGTTGGTTCTGGAACGGCGGGCGGTAGGTGTGATCGGCCAAAGATAAGATTTCCGGTGATGCTGATGGCGCCTGTCACCCTCGACGCTGCGCTTGTTACCGGCGATGGTTCCCTCTTCTGGGCAGCGATGTCCCTGTGCCAGCGTGTTCACCCTAGGCAGCCGAATAACAGAAAGTAGTGCAGAGGACTAAACGACCGCCAAGGTCCTCTGTGCTTCCGGAGATGGCGATCGGGGGGCAACTCCAAAGGCTGTTCGTGGTTCAACGGTGCTCATGACCGCATGCGTGCTTTGGGTGTTGGGCTTTCCTGGACGCTGGTTAGTCGACTGGTACATCCGAAGAAGATGACACGAACCACCGAACCACCGGGCCATTCTCGTGGGCCGGCGGCGATTGAGGAAAAACGTGGGCATCGTGTCGAAGAGCAGCCGGGCCATCATGTTGACCGCTGATGGGTATCCGTACGTCGAGGGAGAATTGATCAACAGCTGGCACCGGACAGCAAGAAGCTGCAAGGTGAGGCCCTGCAGAAACTGCATGCCCCGGCACACGCGATGGAAAGCTGCATATTGGGGGCGGGCGATTTCCTTGGACGGCGTCGAATGGAAGCGGGAGGATGAGAGGCACAGAAGAGTGTGGTGATGGGCGACATGCAGTCGACAAACCCGACGAGCAGGGGAAGGTGAGGAGAACAGAAAAGGCGGGAAAAAAGAGGCAGTTGCGAAATGTGATTCGCACATCACGATGGGAAAGAGCTCCAGTGGGGTTACCTCCCCGCCCCTTCCCTCCTTCCCTGCAGGTGACGGGCGGTAATCTTGGGCCCATGATTGGCCACTACCGCTGAAGTGGCACCTCCCCGCCATGCTTGTCTGTGCGTCTGCGCGCCGGTGTCTCTGCCACTGAAGCTTCAGTGTTCCCGGCTCAAGCTCCCGTCGCCCACACCACACCTCACACCTCGCCACACCGTTACCTTGGCTTAGGTACGGCGGTACCTACCTAGGTACTGCGTAGACAGCTACCTAGGTACCTGTGTGCCTTACGAGTACCTGAGGTAGGCAAGTATCCCGTTCTCTACTCCATCTTGTCACCTCTTCATCACTGCATCCTCGCCTCTTTCGCCATCTGATTTGTTCAACTCGCAGATTCTACCCAATTCTCCCACTGGTCGGTACCTGCCTTCTGCACTGCACGTCTGGCCTCCACCCGGCCGGAAAGGCGACCCGTGTGGGAGGCCGTTGGGACCTGTCTTTGACATTTCCGTGTTCCATACGATTCTCGATGCTCAAGAAGAAGATACAATGCTCCGTTGAATCTCGTGGGCTTACCAACCTGCGTATTGGGTGGCCATACCATGCTTTAGTCAAGGGCTAATCATTGAAGTGTATACGGTGTTCACGATGCCCCTGGGCTTGCCCAGTCTTGCCCAGGTAGAGATCACCTTTGACTCAACCTTGATGGCGTCCTTCAAGACGGACATTGTTGGCCTCCGGAGACACCCCACACTGTCTGCGCCATATGAGCCCGACATCATGGATCGACTGGAGACGACTAGCAACGACATCACCTTCCAACTCCACCTTCGAGATCACAAGCATGGCAAGCACTGCGCCGAAGGCCGACGGGCGGTGGTATCGCGGGCGTTTGCGGCGTCAAGGGTCGATCCCTCTCCCCCCAGGAAGCAACCGCCACCTCGCCATTGGGCTCGAGTCTCGAGATCAAGATGCCGGCCGGACGCCGACGACTCTTCCTTCGACTGACTTTATGAGCGTCGTTAAGCGCGCACCAAGACGATGCGCTGGTGCGCCAACAAGTGGAGGCACCCTTCCATCCCGTCCTGATCGGGAAGCCCAGCATTGCAAGCCCATCCCAAACAGGCGAAAGGAACCAAGATATCGACCCCGCTGCCCAGAACTGCCAGCCGCCAATAGGATCATGTCGAGATGTGATGAATCTCGCCTGGTCCCTGGCCCTGGTAGATTTCCGCCCGCGGACGGTCTACCACTGTCGCCCGAGATTCGCACTCATGATCGTACGGTCGCTCAATACTTCATGCGTGACCTCCAGGGAGATGGCGCGAGATGCAGATACCAGATGCAGTGCACGATTTCCCGTCACCAACCGCCAAGACGACCGCCTCACCTAAACCTTGGACCGCCAAACGCAAGCGTCTGCTTAATGATTGCTGATTGAACCTAGGAGAGAGAGCAAACAATCGATCGATATGCGAACAAAGGACTCCTCAACCGCCCGGGGCAGCTCCCTTTGCATCGCCCGCACGCCCGCCCACTCGCTGCAACAAGCAAACAAACATCCTCGAGGGAACCGTCCCCTGTCCCCTGTCTCTTGCCCGGGTTTCCCGCCCTTCCCGGCCCAGGGCCCGGCCGGCGCGATGTGATGCGCAGCCAGGCCCATCCCGGCTCGTGCCCGCCCGCCCGCACCAACAATGCTCTGCACCAACAACACTTACCATCTCAGTTTCCATGTTTTCTCCTTTCTGATTTCTGTAAATCCGAGAAGCGCACGCATGCCGTCCTGCCCGACAGCAGCGCACGACAGAAACGTGTGTGCTCAGGCATGACAAATAGGCCTCGGTAACACCTGTAGGAGCCGTGTCGATCTGAAGGCTGGGGCGGATGTGCTTACGCGCGGTGGCTGACGACATACGTCCGTCTGACCCGGCGAGCTGGATTCTTCTGCGGTCGTAACACCGCCAGTACCACCGCTGACTTCAAATAGTTTGGATTAAGATATCCAGTCGTGTTGTATCGTACCCCGACAGTGCCCAGTTAGCTAATTCTGGGACGTTAATCGTTGCGTCATCCTCTGATCCTCAAGCGTTGTGTGCCACGTATTCGACGGTCTCCGGAGAAAGCTGAGAGCCTGTGGGCAATGAGCCTTTCGGCGGAGGTATCACTTCTGGTGTCGATTGATAGTTCTAGGAGGCATCTGCGAGAAGAAGCTGCATGTTTATCTATCTACGCTGGATTTGGAATTTCGCAGGCATTCATGCTGAGAATAGTGCTCCGCACGAGACTTTAAGTCAAAGGTAACAACTGGGCTGAAGTATCATAGGTGGCGGGAAACCAAAGACTCCTGTGCTACGTCACCGGACTGAGCATCTCACAAGCCCCTAGGGCTTATACACTAATGATTTTACTACCACTGCCACCGCGTTTACCATGTCAATTAGTGTCGTAGTAAACACAGAAATAAAAAAACAGTAGCGAAGAGGACGAACAGCAGAAACAAGGACGGACGGCAGAAACAAGGACGGACATTATCGATGAGGACAGACAACGGCAACGAGGGCGGACAGCAGCGGGTTGACACGGCTGGAGGCTACATGAGATACTCAACCCATGATTGAGATGTAATTAGAAGCATTTTCTTCGATTCAAAGCCTTGATGTAGACCATGACGCTCATGTCTGAGGTCCAAGGTCTCTAGATAGGTACAAAAAAGACCAAGACCAGGCCCGTTTCCCGACAGCCTTCTGTTTCTGTGTTCCTCCTGACGGTGGCCGCGCCTTTTCCGTGGGCGAAATGTACGGTTACTGAGCGTTCCCATAACGCCGAGGGCCACTGAAGTCTGCCGTGAGCCCACCAAGTCCGCATGGCCACGATTTGAACGCGTCTCCCATGGGCACTTCTTCCATGTCGAGCCCGGAGTCAAAGCTTTCGCCTTCGGCAAGATCGTCGAGATCTAGAACGTGGCCGCTGGTTCTCTTCGCTGCGAAAAATGTCTTATCGACCTCATGGGCCGTTGGGAATTGCACGAGGTCCAGCGTCGGCATGGCGGAAAGGAACTTGCGGACCCAGCGGTACCACGAATCCTCCTCTGGTATCAAATCATCTTCCATGCTGCAGAGATCGGGGATGGGCAGGGAAAGACGTTTGAGGTGCTTGCCCTTTTCCTTGACGGCCTGCAGGACAGTTAGCAACACTGGCTCCGTTGCCCGGAGGGGGGATGTACATACGGCGAGAATCAGTTCGATCTCCGTCGGCTGCGACGGCTGGCAGGTGTCGAGACCCCCAATCAGGCCCAAGTTCTTGAGTCTCGGAAACGAACTCAGAATGCTAACGACGTCGGAATGTTTGTGCAATGAGATATCGCTGCCGATGATGACGGACTCGACGTGCAAGTTTGCATCCACTTCTAAGAATGGCATGTGAGCACATCCGAAATAGTTGTATGGCTGTACGGATGCTGACTCCAGGACTGGTGAAATCCCAAATAGTTTTGCGCAAAGATCTCTGGATGACTGGCCGGTGACAAGGCCGAGACGGAGCGTACGCAACTGCTTCAGGCATAAACCTCCCCAACTCTTCTCTATGTCTTGGAGGTCTGTAAGCAATCGCCAAAGGTCGAACCCTCCGTCACCAAGTTCGAGCTGCAAGGATTCCAATCCGCCTTGCGAATCGTATAAAATGCATTTGATAATATGTATGCTTCTTGAGACATACTGCATCAACCGAGGACTGGTGTGAAGCGGATCGTCGAGGCCTATCTCTACAGAGCGGGCTGGCATCCGGATGCTGAGCGACCTGATAGATCATTAGAATATACTATGAGGCAGGTAAACGTATCATACCTTATGAAACGAATCAAGTGAAGGCCTTCTTCTTCGAAGCGAAGAATGCTACGGTAAAAGTCATCGCCCTCTCCATGTATGCGGACAGAACTGAATACAGCCGGCTCGAGCGTGGCCCGCAGGCTGCGACAGGTACTCGAAATTGAGATCAAATCTTTCCGCGACAAATACTGGGTGATCTCAGCTTGTAGTTCTTGGGGCAACGCTAGGAAGCGAAAGGGTCTGTTTGAAGACGTGTCTGCAAAGCGTGACCAAGAGACACGGTCTCTGCCAGCGGTGATGGAAATCTCGCTGTATAATCACAGTTAGGCAAGGGCCACCAGTTGGTTGTGTGCTTGTACAGGTAGGTACTCACATGTCGCAGTTGGAGAGTTCGTCCAGCAGAGGCTGCAGCCCGGCGAGTCTGAGCTGTATCTCCTTGACTTTGGAATTCATCCTGCTGTCTCGCTGGGGGGATAAGGAAGGAGTGATGGATGGAGATAATAGATAACAGAAGAAAGAGAGACACAGAGAGGTGGCTTCAATGCTCCCCGGCTTGATGGAAGGACCAAGGGCCAAAGAGGTCTGCGAAGAATGTGTTGGGAAGAAAATATGAGTTGTGCGTTTTTTTCTTTCCTTGTTTTCTTTCTCCTTCTGAATACTCAAGGCGCCAGCCCTCCGAGAAGACTCAAAGGGCAGGAGCCAAAGGTCGGGTAGGTAATTTTTCTAAGAACATTTTACCTATGTTCACACAGTGTCCCACGTGACCTGAGTTGTTCATTGTTGGGCTCTTTTTGCAAAGAAACCCGCAGGTTTCGAGAGCACCTGTGAGCAGACTTTGAGGAGATCAAAGGCAGGCATTGGATCCAGTGTTAGGTCTGCAAGACAGATGATGAGAATCAATGAGACACAACCTTGACAAAGCTACTCAAACAAGTAAAAGTTGGAAGACGTTACTCCGCGAACATTCTTGCCTTTTTGAGGGGCTGTTTCCCTGCCCAGGTAGTTGCAAAAAGTGCCCCAAGTGGAAGCTGCGAAGGAACTCTCTATACCTCCACCCAAATTTTAAATGTGCTGGAATCTTGCCATTTTGTTCGGTCGATACTTCTCTGAGGCAACTCATGATAGGCATGACATTATGTGCTTAGACACCTGTGGTATAGCTAAGCACCCAAGTGGGGAAGTCGAACTGCGGACGTCTGCATTCCGCAGGGCGCCCGGGGGGCCCGAAGATCGTCGACCTCAAATTTTCAACCTCACGCCACAAGCATCACTAAGCAGGAGGATTAGAAATACAGTCGCCAAGAAGTAGAACCCGTTTCACTGCGCAAACCCCGTACCGAGGCTAGTGTCCTGTCGTACACGCCCTTCAAGCCCAACGGTAAGGGAACACATCAGGTAAGCAGACAATAGACCGTGTGATGTGATTCGCAGATCCTCCCAGCTGCTGGATCCCAGCGGCGTGGAGTTGAGGAGAACGCTCCAAAATGTAATGAGGGGCCCCCGGTCGCCTATTTGGCGCTGGCTAACCCTTCTTAAAAGCACAGGGACGGACGGAAGCGACAATAGGAACGACAGCGACGGACGATGGTGACAACGGTACCGGATAATGGCAACAGGCAAGAGCTCAGGGCGGCAGCGATGAACGACAGAAACGATAGTGACAACAGTTACGGACATCAGCAACAGCAATGACGGACAACAGCAACAACGGCAACAGTGACGATGCGAGGTAAAAGTCCCTTCTAGGAATGGTTAGCTGGCCCCTAGTAAGGAACTAGGGGCTACCGAGTTACATTAAGAGAGGCCCATGCTCTCTTCAGCAAGGGAGTCGGCTTCAAACCCCGCAGAGGGGGAAAGGATCATCTTCAAGCTCGGCAGACGTAGAGAATGATGGCTTCTCCATATGCCCCGGCTGCAGCGCTAGCCGAAACTCTCAAACGCCTACTTAAACGTCAGGCCTCCCTTTTCTAGTCAACGAACCGTCACCATTGAAATACCGACATTGCAATATCGACATTCGATATAGTAAAACAACCCCGAATTCTCTACAACTTCAAAGTCGCGATATTCGATAACCAGCCGTCAAAATGGTCCTCAAGGGAAGCTGCATGTGCCAGGAGATCAAGTACGAGAGCGGTATGTTCGAATACAATTTCACCGTCCGGCAGCATGACTGACGGATCGCAGAGGACCCCCAGACAACGGCCCTGTGCCACTGCGTCGACTGCCAAAAGGTAAGAACCATCACGCACCCCAACTTTCTCAAATCGTCGCTAACCATACCAGTGGAGCGGTTCCGCCTTCACATCAAACGCAGTCGTCCCCCGCGCCTCATTCAAAGTAACCCAAGGTAACCCCCTCCCTTCCCTCCCTGAATCTCGTCCAAAGTCACCCGTAACTGACACGCACCCCAGGCGTGCCCAAGTCCTACGACATCAAGGGCGACTCGGGCAAGATCAACCGCCACTTCTTCTGCGCCAACTGCGGCTCCAGCCTATACACGGAGCTGGAGCTGATGCCGGACGTCACCTGCATCAAGGCCGGCGGGCTTGACGAGGGCAAGGCCGGGCTGGACGGGAAGCCCGCCGTCGAGTTCTACTGCAAGGACCGCGTGGCGTACCTTGTGGACGTCAAGGACGCCGCGCAGAAGCCCGCCTTCGGCTGAGAGGTTATCTGGCCGTGGGAAAGGAAAGTCTGGGAGACTCGGTTGGTTGCGGCTAGGGTCGCGTGTATATTTGAGACGAGGACGGTCTTTGTGGACTGTTTCCTCGAGAGTAGACGAGTTATGAAAGTTATTCAGGCTTTGGAGATCCCGACCCTAGTGAACAAACACATTGCTTCTAAGTTCTCTTTCTCACTTTCTGGCTTTGTTATGAAGGGAGTTTCGAGGAATCTTCGTATTTCTGATTCAAGATCTATCAAAGAGAAAAGTATCGTGTTCTAGATGTTGTCACGAGAAATAAGCTGGAGAAGGAACGTCAGTGGGCATGTTTCCCCCAATCTCAGTGAATGCAACGTCTCGCCCTCTTCGCTACTCCATAAATCCTGCGATTCAATTAGACTGTGGTGGCTTCAGCGTCAAAGGTCAAACTCACTTGGGATCAGCCACCGTCTCGGCCTCCTTGCCCTCCTCCTCCTCCCAGACGAAATCCTCCCTTCCCTCTCTGCCAGCCCCGCGGAACAGCACCTTGACCTCGCGGTGCTGGTCGAATCTCTTGTAGGCCTTGGGCGCCTCGTCCAGGTCGTACTCGCCCGTGACCACGAACCCGGGTCTCGCGCGCCCGTTCAGGATCAGCTTGTAGAGCGCGGGCAGCGTCGGGAACAGCTCGAGGAGGCCGAAGCGGACCGTGACCGACTTGATATACGCGTCGCTGACGGGGAACAACAGCTCCGGCTTCATCGTGCCGGCGTTCGGCGCGCCGGCGCTGCTCTCCTGGGCAAAGTACAACCCGGGCACGCCGACGCCGCCTCCGACGGAGGTGACCTTGACGGCCTCCCGCAGGATGTAGTCCTGCTGCGGCTCCAGCTCCGCGTTGACGCACTCCTGGCCGCAGCAGTCGACGGCGCGGTTCACGCCGCCGGGCTGCAGGGCCAGGATCTGCTCGGAGCCGGAGCCGCCCTTGGTGAAGTTGATGGGCACGGCACCGATGCTGGCGGCCTTGGCGAGGCGCTGCGGCACGTGGTCGACAACGTAGACGAGGCTCGCGCCGCGGATTATGGCGCTGTAGGCGCAGAGGAGACCGACGGGCCCCGCGCCAAATACGGCGACGGTGTCGCCGGCCTCGAAGCCGGACCAAGAGAGGGCCTCCCACGCGGTGGGGAAGATGTCGCCGAGGCAGAGCCACTCCCTATCGGGCAGCTTCTTGGGAATCTTTAGAAGGGAGCCGTCTGCGTGCGGGACTCGGACGTATTCGGCTGAGGACATCCATCATCAGAACATGCTGCCATCAACGCCGTAAGGGGGTTTGAAGGGGGAAAATACCTTGCAGGCCTCCCATGCCCGGACCAAAGTCGTCTCCCAAGCCGTAGCCGGCGAGGTTGGCGAAGATTTGATTATTGGGTTCCTGGTAGCCGTCCTGGGGTAGGGGGAGGATGACGACACGGTCGCCAACCTGGAAGCTGTCGACGGCGTCGCCAACCTGCTCGACGATGCCCATGGCCTCGTGGCCGACTTGGTACGGCACTTGGGAACTGCCAAAGATTCCGCGGTAGATGTGCAGGTCCGTGCCGCAGAGGGCCGAGGTGGTGATGCGCACGACGGCGTCTTCGGGCTCCCTGAGACGCGGAAGGGGCGCATCGGATGTGACACCCATCTCGTGGGGCTTGCCCTCCCAGACGACGGCCTTCATCGTCTTGGGCTGAGTTGATTTTTGGTCTGCCATGTTGTGTATCTGCGTAGGATTGTAGGGAGTAAAGGTGATGGTAGGAGGAAGTGTTTGGTGGTATGGTTCGTCTTCTGGGTTAGTTTCGTCGTCTCCTTTTATGTCTTTTGCAAACGGAAGCAAGAATTGGAATCATCTGCTCGTATAGCCGAGAGCCCACTTCGTCAAAAAGCTGAGATTCAACCCTGCAAGCGTCGTGATGACATCGCTGGACCTGCGTCATCTTGGAGTCAGCTGGTATCCTCGCCTTCCACTCTCGCGCAGCATATGAGCCACATTATATAGAGCTGTAGCATGTCCGTCGGCGGATTGTAGCCTTTTTCAGTCTCGCGCGAATAAAATTGAAGCTGATTATGGCGATGGAGACCTTGCCCAAGTTACCTAAGCTGACATCCGAGGACTGGGAAAGTAAGCTTACTCTTCCCCACCCATGACGACCGTATCGTCCATGCAAGGGCACTCGGGTGGCCGCATAGCCGGGCGCGACTGTATTGCAGAGGATCCTCGAACCTTGTTCTTGGTTATCATCTGGTCTGTCCACAACGTCGTCGTCCTTGTTGTGGTCCTTGTTGTCGTCCTTGTTGTCGTCCGGCTCTTGCCAGGGACAATCGACCTCGGCCATCTGGACGAACAAAACACTCAGTCGTACTCAAACCTCTCACCCACTCATAGCCGTTTTCTCCACGTACGGATGGTAGAGGAAGCAGTCGTTGGTCTTGATATCGCCAGCCGGCAAGTTGAATATTGATTACCTATCTAGGCAGCTTAGGTAGGTACCTAGATAGCTTAGGTAGGTAGTCACAAAGCTTTGACTCGGAAGGCTTCACCCAAGTCACAGTTCAGTGGTTCCTTCTGCTGTCTATGGACCTCTTGGATACTGGGCCCCATACCCACCCAGGTAGGTATCTTAGGCAGGTATCTGGGTAGGTAGAGGGCCGGTGCAACCCTAGATCTTACTCGATAATACTTATTACTTAGATTGTGTGGTTTGTTGTCAACTCAGAACGATAGATTATCCGCCCTAATAGCAAAACTCATCTTTCATCCTTCTCAAGACCGCCCCGACTCCGAAACCTATGGGCGATTCTTCCCATTGATCTTTGGGTCTAAGTTCTCATTACTTCCCTTCGACTGGACCGAAGTCTTTATAAGCTGAGAAAAGAGCCTTAGAAGGAGCAAAGGCTTGCCTGCCGCGGGCTTTGTGTGCAACTCTCTCGTGTAGGTAACTAGCGCCTACCTACCTAGACCTTTCATTTGGAAAAGTGTTCTATGTGGCCATCTCTTCTTCCCAACATCCATCCGAGCCGTTATTTCTTACATAAGTATCCTTTGGCTACTACCACTTGTGTCGGACTATTTCCATCCTCATTTCAGCTGTCTTTGGGCCGGTACGTCACTGCCTTCTGGACACTTGGGATTCAATATCTCATCGGATGACCATCATGTGTTGCTGTCAAAGCAGCCATTGCATTCCGGGTGCAGAGCTGGAACCTACATCCATCGCATATTGACCTGATTTGTGACACTGACCTGGCCAGGCTTTGGGTCGTCAAGATGTCATTTCGGATCCGGGCAGACGACAACGAGGACGGACGACGACAAGGACGACAACAGGGACGGACGACGAGGACGACAAGTGCTGACGTTAAAACGGAAGCGAAATTCCAACAGATGCCATTGTGATGCATGTACTCTAACCTGGATGGGAGGCTATTCGCCCATCCGAATAGCTACGTGACTGCTCAAATTCTCAACCTCGACGTACACAACCACAGTATCTGACATCGTCCTCGCAACAGTCCTCAAAGACTCAAAACAATTGGCAGAGACGCCATCTTACTGCATCCTCCTCGGCGCTCACGCTATACTCATCCGCCGCCGGCTTTCCCTGCCCACAAAAGCGCTCGTGGTGGTCTCTGCTGCCGCAAATGGTACACGTACTGCCAGCCGCGTCACACTCGTGAGCCGTTCGGTCACCCGGCTTGTTGCACTTCTTGCAGACGTAATCCCAGTTCTGGTCGTCGACTTTCACTCTTCTAGGCCCAGCGTTCCATCTGGCGTACGAATTGAACGAGCCATCTCCCTCTTCTGAGCTACGAATGGCCATAAGCCCGGTGGCATTGAACACCATGATGGCCGCCCCGCGGGCTCGGGTTGATGCGACCGTCATGCGACGGCGGTCGTTTATGAAGCCGGATATGTCTCTGGTGCGAACAACGTCGAAAATAACGAGATCCGCCTCCGTGCTCATGGAGTTGTCGATCGTGCGCACTGTGATCTTGTCCTTGATGATGCCAGAATCCGCTAGACCTGCGATATCGGTCTTGTAGGCGTGTGCCTGTGAGGAATACGGGGTGATGATCATGACGTCTGCTAGCTTTCCTCGAGCCGTTAGGTTGGGAAGGCGGTATCGGAAGGCCTGGTATATCAGCCAGAGGGTAAAATTGCGGCTGGCTTCGTTAAGGTAACCAGTCCCGTGTCTTTCCGAGCAGCTACGGCGGATGTCAAACAGAACGGAATTGGTATCTGAAATCTTGGACCCAAAGACCCATTGCAAAAATCGCGCGTAGGTTCTGGCGTGGTCGTCCTGAAGTGGATAAAGGATTTGCATCTCATTCTCACCGCGATACGCGTTCTTCCAGGCCCATTCAGCAATATCACCTCGGTTGCGTCGGTTGCTCGAAAGATGCCCAAGAACCTGGCCGCACATCTCGGCGCGTCTGAGAATCGAAAGGGTGCGCTGCTTTCCAAAAACACACTTCCACAACGGCTCGGAGCCTTTTTCGTGGTTCTGCTCGGTAATGGCATTAACACTGACAGACATGGGCTTGAATTGCCTCGTGTCGCCCATGGTTAGCACAATAGCGTCGGGAAACGCCGCCAGAGGGATCCACCACTGTGCCTCAGGTATTCTGCCGGCTTCGTCGATGACGATCAAGCTGGGCACCCATAGTAGGCATTCATTCGGGCCAGAGCGCATTAGTTCCGGGTTGATCTGGTTCCCAAGCTGGCCGACAGTATACGGGGTTGCGACGAGGACGTGGAATTGGCTGATGGCTAGGCTGACGATGACACGGCACGTATCTCTCCAGTTGGCAGAGCCAATCTTGTCCTCCCAAAAAGCAGCATTATGTGTTGCTATACCGATGGCCGAAGCTGTCACAGACGACTTCGGGTCTGTATTTTCTTTTCCACATGTATTATCTCCGAAGAGGTTCCCGACATGCTTAGACAGCCGCTGAGACTTGGTGGTAATCTTTGGGTTTGGTGTTTTTTTGGACAATCGCAGATCTGCCAGGGAGTCAATTAGGGTAGTCCAAGTCGGCAGACGGCCAACTCGAGCTTTGTTTCCGCATTTGTCCTGGAGTCGACGAACAGCATCGTCACATAGGTCGTTACTGTAAACAGTCCAAATGACTCGGCCGCGGTCGCGGTCGCGTTTGCCGTCGTCGTCGTCGTCGTCGCCGTCGCGGCTGTGAGTAGCGACGGCAGCGGCAATGATGGCCGCAAATGTCGTCTTGCCGGATCCCGGGCCTCCAGTGTACATGGCGATGCCAGCAGGGGCCTTCCGCAAGCTGTTGAATAGCTCGATCTGGGGCGCATCAAAGTTGGAACTAACAGCGAGCTTCGCAACTCCCGGAAAAGCATCGTGAATGTCGACATGTTCAACCCCGTCCATCGAGAATTTCTGGGTATAGGCCCAGCGCATTGCTTGCCTGACTGACCCTCCTGCTGTACAGCTCATCTTCTTGACAGCATCCATTTCCATTTGGGTCGTTGCTGGGCTGGTAGACAGGCGAATGTTAACTTGGTGCCGCATCTTGATGCGCTCTCCATTCCTGCCGATGAGCTTTCCAATGGGTAGGTTGGCAGCAGAAGGGGGCAAGAAGACAACGACGGGAACGGTCTCGGAATCCGAGGACTTGTCGAACTGGCGAGGCACGGCGGCAACGAAGTAGATGAATTGAGATGGCGCACCGCGAGGGGGAGACATGCGAAATGCCTTCCAGCCCTCCGTTGTGTAGCCTTCACCGGGAGCGTCTTCACTCCGAATCATCGTCCTCACAGTGTCGCCGAAGTGAAGGGTACAAGGCTCCTCTATGCCGGGCAGCAGGCTCTTGTAGTCGTTATCGACGGTCATCACGACCAGGTATTTCTGGTAAGTACCGTCAGGCGTAAATCCATGTTGCCGGTTCTCGTTCCGCTCCCAGCGCGAAGAGGGATCTGGGATCATTGCACAGCGATGACTGAGCCAACCGAGGGGTCTGGCTTTGGTGAATTCGCGATGATATTCTTCCTGGGACGAGGCTTGCAGGCGAATGACCCGGCTCCGTTCATCGTGAAAAACCATGGTCGCGGGAATCGGGTACTCCGGTCGAGGGAAATGTTCGTGGATCTTGCCGAAATCAAGATCTTCGAAGCGGGTGCCTTTCAGCAGACATTCTAGCTCGAAGTCGACGATCTCGCGAGATTTGAGGCCAGTGAAGCTGCCTTTGAAGATGCCGGCAAGTTCCTCGATGATGAACTTGTGTGAGACTGGCACCAGAATGTTCAACTTGGTTGATCTTTTCTTTCGGAGGCTTTCGAAGCATCCATCGCCGGCAGCCGCGAGTTTCGCGTCGGCGGGCGTATTCGAGGTGCGACTGACGACTACTTTTCCGAGATCCAGATCCAACCTCAGGTAAAATGCGTCGTGACCGCGCACGGCGGTGTGACCGTACGTTATATCTCTTCCGATCGAGTTGATTGGTATCGTCATGCGAAAGTGGACGACGGAAGTAGCGTTCTCGATCCTGCTTCCTGCGAGAAAGCGATGGGCGATGCGAATCTCCGGGGTGATGAGGAGACCATAGACGAAGGTGAAGGTTGTCGAGAAGCCCTGATTGGCCTCGCCGCCGATGCTCGCGATGTAGGATTCATCGTAGCCTTTGAAGAAACGCTTTTCGATGGCCAAGATGCATCGAGTCTCTCGCCGCTGGTAAGGCTTGGTAAAATGGGAGTTTGGAGCGTGTGGCGCCATGCCAGGATCCGTAGCCGGCTTGACAGGCAAGTCCAGGAGATCCATGAATACGGGAAGGGACGGCGAGCTGATGAGAGGCGGAGAGAAGGGATGTTTGCCAGAAAAGGAAAATTCAAGAGGGGATGGGACAGCTTTCTGGAGTTGATAGGTTTGAAAGAGGAAGAGTAAGAGGTTGCGTTTGTCAGTTGATTTTTCTGAAAGGGCCGTAGGCCGGGAAGGTGTACAAGAGTTGACAAGGAAGGTGCAGAAACCCCAAGGCAGGCACGAGATGCAGGGTAAGTGGGGCTCATTGAGTCCTTTGAATGGCCTTCAAACACCTAGGTAGGTAGGTGCCTAGGTAGGAAGGTAGTTGGTTGGTACCTGCCTTACTTAGGTACAGGTAGGTAGGTGGTAGGTATGTACGTCTGTTGTTTGTATCTTTCTGATTTGAATTTTGCCAGTGCTAGGTATCAGGCCGTGGAGGATGTGTTCTGCTAAGAGAGCAGTCATGGTCAGAACCACCTAGTACAAAGGTAGTTCTGTCAGAGCTCACCTGTCTCTTGGGACAAAAGTCACCACAACGTCTGTGGGTTGGATAGCAGCGCTACTTTGTCCTGTATCTTGTGTCTATTCCGCTGTACACTAATTGAATATCAAAGGCTGAGCCTCCTTATTATGCAAATACCTCATTTCTGCGGTATCTGTCTCTTGATGACTCTGAACCCCTCCTTCTCCAGCGATTTGCAGGCCCCTCCGCTATTCTCTCAATGCTCTATCCCACACGCTTATTCCTTGACGGCGTCCTCAATGTCTCTCTCAACCTCCTCCGACGCTACACTTCCGCGGCACTCCTATACAACTAGTCTCAGTCCTTTATCCGTTCCAAGTACTTTCTCATCAACTCATCAAACCAAAAGCCAAAACAACAAGATGAGAGCCGTCTATTACGCCGCCAGGCAGAGCACCAAGCTCCAGCACTACAAAGCCAGCCATTGGATGAAGTTCCGGCTCGGCATCAGAAAAGAACGCAAGAGCGAAATAATCGCCGAAAGAGAATCGGAGTTTGATCCGAAAACCGGTGGGAGGCGCTACGTCTCAGGCCCGATATCAAGAGAAAGAAACCCCTGGGTGCCCGGCGCTACGTCCCGGTGCTGGTTTCTTGCCCCCATGTCGAGGACGCCCCGGATAGCGAGACGGAGCAGGACAAGGCTGCCAACAACGACGACAACGACAACAACGACGACGACGACAACGACAACAACGACGACGGACGAGGACAGCGACAACGACGGACGAGGACAGCGACGACAACGACGACAGCAACGACGATGACGACAACGGACGACGACAGCAACAACGACGACGGACTACAATAATAACAATAATGGGCAACAACAACAAGCCCATAGAGCCTCTAATGCCTAGTATCAATCCAAATGCAAGTACTTCGGAACTCCTAGCCACGCAGTTATAGCTAGATGAGGGGTGTTGAATACTAAAGGAAGGGGTGTTTAGTACTAAAGGAGGGCGTGTTGAATAAGATCTCCCTTGATGAATTGATAAAATAGTGCCTGGAACGGATGGAGGACCACAGCGAGTTGCGGGAAGATGTTGGGTATGACCCCAACGCCAGAGCCTACGCGCGATTCTCACATAGGTCTTTGGGCCCAAAGTTTGAGAGCTGTGTGTGGCCGAGGGAAGTTGTAGCGTTGGAGGTTGATAGAGAACTTATATATTGGAATCGGGGTGATGGTGGGCGGAAGGTACGAGGGCCTCCTCCCTGCAAAGTACCATCCTAATTGAACATCTTGCAACGGGAGAGGAGCCCCAGGTCATACTGTATCTTCGTGGCCTCAGGTACACATCACACGACCATCATTGGAAAACTACGTGGTTGAATATTGATCTAATCAAAAGTAGCTATCCTCAAGCGCCCTCATCATCTGGTTGTTCATATACAGCCAGTTGCCCAGCTCCGTCCCCTGCTGATCGACCTCCATGGCAAGGTCCCCGGGCATGGCGAACGACGCGCCGGGCAGCCAGCCAGGCATGGACCCGCCCTCGCCAAATGCAGCCCCCGAGGGCATCCCCGCGTCTTCCAGGCCTGAGAACGGCGTCTGTGAAGAGATGCCCTGCTGACTTGTCGAGTCTGGGGTCGGCATCAGCGCCGGCTGGGGAATGGGCAGTTGCGGCAACACCGAGGTGGCATCGGGCTCCCACGGGTTGGTCCCTGTCTCGCCCCGCAGCTTCATGTAGCTACAGGCGACGTCGTAGAGGACCGTGAAGAGGCGGAGCTCCTTCTTGATTCCCGTGGAGAAGGAGTCGGTCGAGGCTGGCTGGAGGGCGTCGACCAGGCACCCGAGGCGCTCGAGGTCGGCTTCGTTGCCGGTCTTGACAACGTGGCAAAAGAGAACTGTGAAAGGCACAAATGGCGATTGCAAGATGGCCCTGCGTTTTGAATAAGGTCAGATTACGGTGACTGAAGAGTGATGTGGAGACTGCGTACCAATTGATGTATGATTCAACAAAATCCTTTTCCAGCCCTGCAAGAACTTCCATGCCTCGTCTGTGCTCTTCGATCGCCTTACGAGCGCTGTCGATGCATTCCTTTCCGAATATGGTGCCCTCGTTTCGGTCTGGGGGTATGGCTCGATAGATGAGGCAGAAGAGGGACAGGTGGTTGACGCTGGCAGTGTGGTCAAATGCGTCGACCAAGTCGGCACCAAGCGCCCGGCGCAGGGCTTCCAAGTATTGTCTCTAAATAGTGGTTGATACATGAGCGCAAGCATTCACAACGATACAGCAAGAGATGGCAGTTTTGGAAAATGGGATTCTCGAGAGAGGGTATGTTGCTTACATTGGTAACAGCCAGTTTGGCCGTGTGTGCCTCCAGTTCCGATGCAAGACGCCTTGCGCGAGCGATGCGGATGGCTTGTGGCTGGATCAATGCGGCAGGGCTGTATATTTGATCATACACCATGCCCTGGAGCCTGGCCAGCTCAACCCACTGACCTACTTGCGCGACGAGAGCTACTTCTGCTCTCCAGTCAGGGACAGGGGGAGAAATGGTGACGTCCCCGTCTCGAATGGTGGAAGACCGGCCGAGACGAAGCGATAGTGCTTTCTCGTTTATGTATATGAGCCAGAACAGTCTGATCTTCTGGGTCCTGACCTCAGGGGGATCTTGCGCCATCGCGACGACGTTGTGCATTCCTAGAGTCTGGCTCATGTGGGAGGCCGTGGTAATAAAATTCCAGGCAGCCAACGGCTTGCAGACTTGGATGCAGTACATGGCCTGGCGAGAAGCATTAGCCAGTCGCCGATGGACGTCGTTAGATACTTACGGCCATGTTCATAGCGGAAGTGGTCTCCGCATTAGACGGCAAATGGAATGGAAGATTGGACAGAACGGTCTCGAGGTTATCCCGGCAGACGGTGGCCTGCTCTCCGTAGTGTGCCCTCGTGGCGGCGTCTAGGGTGGCGCTCTTGCATTCTGTGAAAAGCCAATAAAGGCCGGCGTTGACAATTATCAGGTCGGCATGACTTGCGTCTCCGGGCGAGTAGACCCTAAGAAAGAACTCTGTAAATCCAGCAACCGAGTTGGCCTCGTGGTTCCAAAAGAATTTGACCCGTGGATGCTCTAGTTGTAGGCGACCGTCAGTTTCTTCGTAGACGTGGGAAGACACTGCCCTTTACCTACCTTTGGCCATCCTAAGGCAAACGAAAGCCGACTCCACGGGGGGCATGGGAAGACTGCGAATGGTACAGCCCGGTTCTAGTGTCCTGGCATGAGGGTAGAGATAGTCCACGTCCTGGTGATTGGATTTGTTGCCAAGAGTGCGGCTTAGGGAATCGAGCACGGAGGCCATCTCCCCCGTGATGTCAACGGAAGGCTTGTTAACAACGGCATCGCGGAGGAAGCGGTTAGCAAATGCCGCCTGAGCGGATATGGACGACTCTCCCTCGTACTCCAGCTTTGGGGTGAGGATCTTGTTTGTCTCGCAGGCGCCAGGCGACAGCGCCGGCCGCGTTCCAGGCGCAAGGTTGGGGGAGGCCGATGCTGTGGATGAGGGATTAGGTCGGGGCCTGTGACTGTCATCGAGGTTGCCCAAGGCGTGTCCGAATTCTTCGAGCTTCTTGGCGATGAAGTCAATCTTTCGCTCGCTGACCCGTGCGGTTAGCCTTCGAGTAAAGACGATTTCCTTTCAGAGCACTCGACAACGCACTAGAGTTCAGAGATGGAGACCCTCTGGCGCCTCTCTTTGGGTTTCTGCCTCGTGGGGTAGGTGCAGGGGGCATCAATACGGGTGCAATAGGAGCACGGATGCCGGCGATCACATCGCACCTAGGGATCTGGTGGTCAGCCCGGTCGGTGATCGATCAGCGGGATTATATCGAAGTACTTTGCGGCGGCGGCATCGATCACACTTGGGGGCGGCAGTCAGCGTGGAGATCAGTCGAGGGAATTGAGGCGTGACTTGCGGAAATCTTGGAGAGCGGAACTTCGCCCTCATCGTCTTCATCGTCGAGCTCGTGGTCGTCAGGCAGACGCGCCGCCTCTTGCGTGCTGGCCGAGTCTGCCTGCATTGCGTCGGACACGTTTCCCGAATGATTTGGTAGCACAAGTCTTGGGCCTAGGCCGACGGAGGCGGATGGTAAGCGTTGCCGAGGGCGAGGGTCCCAAAGAGGCGGGACGTGGAGGCACGGGGCGGGCCCGGTGACGTGGAATTGGGGGGGCGGAGCGGACGTTGCCTTCGGCGCAGGCCGAAAGCTGTGGAAGGAAGGACAAGAAACTTGACGGTCGTCTTCTACCATGCAGGTAGTAAGTCGGAAGAAAAGCACGGATGGTGTTGCGGTTAAGAAATCCGCAAACCGAAAGCGAGCGACGGGAGAAGGTACCTACATAATACGCGGGATCCCTACTTTTACGAGCTGTGCAGGTAGGCAGCCAGGGTGGGCCCAGCACGGGAATAGCCTCCCGGGCGGGTTCCGTATGTCGCGCCGCCGACAATGGGGTGCCAATGTCGATGCCTAGGACGCTATAGAGCCTCTTTACCCTGTTTGTCGTCACGAGCAAGGTATTTTGCTGAGATGGTCAGTTCCGTGTGTATGTACGGATACTCCGTAAGGATACCCGGGCAGGAAGGTGTAGGTGTGGGCGAACCCTTGAGGCAGGGGGTGCGGAGTCGAGGAGTCTTGGCATCCCGCGCTCCGGCCGCAGCAGCAACTTCCGCGTTCGGTCGCGGTTTCCTAGAGGCCCGCACCACCGTCGCCCGCCATGGCGGATCTCCGCCTGATATCACCTCCATCTTGCTGTACGGTAGCACGGTACGGCCGAAAGTACCTACATACACTACGGGCAAGGAGGTACCTATCTACCTTGGTCTAAGTCAGCACCCCCCATACGGGTCACCCCCCCATGCCGGTCAGGGTGGTTTTCCGTCAGCCAAACACCACGAGATTAATCAAATTTTAGTAACAAACAGTAATCTATTGTTTTTTAAAGCAAAACGTGTTCTATAGCAATTCAAATTTAAGCTCTTATAATCTAGCCGTCTTTATAGCCTTAAATATTAACGTAGAGGCTACCTCTTAAGCCTTATAAATAGCTTTAATATTATAAAAGGTCTTATTTAAATTAAAGTAAATTTTTGCCTTTTTCTATAGTATATAGATATTAAGTTATATTTTTAAACTCTTAATTTCTTAATCTTTTAAAGTAATATAAAAATTTTATAAATCTAAGGCCTTTTTTATAGTAAAAATTAATTAATTACTATATCGGTAAAGGGACTAAAAAGTTAACTCTAGAACTAACTATATAAAATTAATACTATATAGATCCTTTAATTTAATAAGTATTTTTAGAATAAACCCAGCCTCTATAGTATCTATAGGATCCTTATTAAGTCCCTTAAGTAGTATATTCAGCTCTAGTATATTATTTACTACTACATAATAGCTAAGTATAACCTTACCTCTATTTAAAGGGTAAATACTAGCACTATAAAAGCTAGTACGTATATTAACTAATATTAAGCCGTTTATCCTTACTAAAGCATACGTTAGAAAAAGGTTGCGCTTTTAAAGGGCCGTAGTAGCTATTAAGTTTATATAATCGTTAACCTTCTACTAAAAAAAGGCCTTAAAAGGACTAAAAATAAAGATATTAAAAGGTTACGTAACGTAGCTAGTATAAAATAGTAGAAATAAAAGCTAAATTCTTTAAAAGAAGTATATCTATATAAAATTAAACGTTATATAGCTACTATAGCCATTAAAAATCAAAAGCCACTATACTTAATTATTATTATTAACTAGCCTTATTTAAGAGTTAAATATATTTATAATTTAATTAACTATAGTAATATTTAATATTTAACTATTTTTAGTTAATATAAACTTCTATTTATTAAAAAAACTAATATTATTAAAAAACTACTAGTATTATATAAACTTACTACTAAATATAACTAATAACTAAAGCTTCTTTTTTATAACTAAAATATACTTAAGTATTATAACTTATATATAGTTATCTAGCTTTTAAGTAAAAATCTTTTTTAAATAAACTAACCCTAGTACTAACCTATTACTTCTCTAGCCCTTTATAAAGCCTATTTTATTTATATTATATTAATATTAAAGAAAAATACTTTTAATTACTTTAAAATTATAAAGGTTAAAATACTACTATAAAACATTAGTAATTACTACTTTAATTTACTATAATTTAACTACCCTACTTAGTATACTTTTTAAAGAGGGGTTTTAGTATAAAAAACCTACTATTTAGTTATTACTAAACTACTCTATATCCCCTAAAGTAAAGAGGGTGTGCTGGGTAAGTTAGTATAGCTAAAAGTAGCTTAAAGTAAAACTAAGGGTCCCCTAAGTAATAGCCTATATAACTATATAAGTCTTTTAAATAATTAAGAGTCTTTATAAAGTACCCCTACCCTTACAATACATTATTTTACTATTTATCCAGCTACTAAGGGTTATTTAAGGGATCCTAAAGGTCTTACTTACTTTCTTAATAGATATACTATAGTAGCACGCTTCTAATACAGCCTAAATATTACTTTCTGTATAATTTAGTATAGTAAATACACTAGTATTTTTAAAAGATTTTTTTTTTGATGTTGTAGTTAATAAATGCGTTACAATAGATTGATATAGTGGTGGTGTTAGAGGAAAAAACAGGGAAAAGATGGTGACCGGCATGGGGGGGTGACCCGCATGGGGGGTGCTGACTTATGAGGCAGGCACCTGGAATAGACAAAAGAAGTCATGGTGTTATTGCCTTACCCCCAAAGGTGGAAGGAACCCACGACATAAGGCCCCGTAAGCGATGGAGCCGCTTATGTACCCAGGTATTCAAGTACTGTGTAGGTAGCGATTGTTCTCATATTCGACGTGGCTGCTTTCCTGTCTTCGTTCCTCTTTTCTCAGTCTTTCTTCACTCCTACTCCTCCCTGCAATCTTTGTTGGACAGCTTCCTGGAGAAAGATCCGTTGTCGCTCTCTTGCCTCCCCCTTTCTCTTCTACTATCATCCTAATATTTCGTCCCCTCCTTCGTCCCGTCCCTGTCGACCGTCTGATTCAGCAACTTCAGACGAGTACCAAAAGAACATCCCCTCCTCCCGTGAGCCGCCCCAGCGGCTCGAGGGCAGCAGCCTACCGATATGGAAAAGCAGCCGCTTCCCTCCGAGTCGGCTCCTCCTAATTCAGGTTCCGACTCGTCTGGAAACACCGAGCAGATCGACAAAAAGGCGACCGCCGGTTTCGGTGGTCTCATCGTGAGCCTCCAACCCCTTTTCTGTTTTGCCCTCAGTTGAACTGTTGTTGATTTTGAGCGCGACAGAGACTATTCAAGTATGGGAAGCCACTCGACTATGCTCTCGAGTTTCTCGGACTGCTCGCCGCCATCGGCTCTGGCGTGGCCTTAGCCATGGTTAACCTCGTCATGGGTCGATTCATGGGTATCTTGAGCGACTTCACCGTCATCACCACCGACCCAAGTGGCTTCATGGCCAACGTCAGTCAGTTCGCGTGAGTGCCCCGGATCCACCTACCCGAATCCGCCTAACCGTCTGGCAGCTTATACTTCGTTTACATCGGCATCGCCCGCTTCGTCTTGAACTACGTCTACGCAACCACATTCACCTATGTCGCCTTCAGGTTGACTCGCAACGTTCGGCAGATGTACATTCGGTCTGCTTTGAGCCAGGAAGTTGGCTTCTTCGACCAGGGAACCGCCGGCTCCATCTCCATGCAGGCGACTTCTAACGGGAAAACGATTCAGCTGGGCATTTCCGACAAACTGGGTGTCTTCTTCCAGTCCATTGCCACCTTCGTGGCCGCCTTCATTCTTGCATTCGTCACCCATTGGAAGCTTACGCTGATCATCATCTGCATCGTTCCGGCTGTTATCGTTGTCGTCGGCGTGGTAGCCAGCTTTCTCATGAAGGTAGAGGCCGAGGGCATGCGAGTCCTTGCCCAGGCTGGGACCTACGCCGAGAGTACCCTCGGAAACGTTCGCGCTATCAAGGCGTTCAATCTTGAATCTCGAATCATTCGCAATTATTGCTCCTATCTCGACGATGCCCGGCGACTTGGCAACAAAAAGAACGGAATATTTGGCATCCTATTTGGCTGGCAATACTTTGTCGTCTATGCCGGCACGGGTCTCGCGTTTTGGCAGGGCATCGAGTTGACTGCTCGCGGGAGACCGATGGCATCGCCACTGTTTTCACGTAAGTTTCCAAACTGTGTCAGAGAACGGATTCCTTTGCTCACATCATTTCATAGGGTTCTTTTCTCCGTCATTATCGCTTCCTCGTCGATCAATGGCATAGCTCCACACATTGCCACGTTTAGCAGTGCCGCCACCGCCGCTTCGGAGCTCTTCACGCTCATCGACAGAAAGTCGAGCATCAACCCCTTCGATGATTCGGGACACACACCCGCCAGTGTTTCTGGTGTCATCGATATTCAAGGTGTCAACTTCAGCTACCCTACCAGACCTGACACGCAAGTTCTGGACGGCTTCTCCCTCAACGTCCCTGCAGGCAAAGTCACCGCCCTCGTTGTAAGTCCATCCACGTCTGTGATCTGACCTCACGGAGGCCCTTTCGTTCCACGTTGTCTAACCATAGCACAGGGAGCCAGCGGGTCCGGGAAGAGTACCATAATCGGCCTACTCGAGAGATGGTACGATCCTTCTGCTGGTTCAATCAAGATCGACGGAACCAGCATCCGCGATTTGAGCCTGAAGTGGCTTCGCACCACTGTTCGACTGGTACAACAGGTGCGTTGGGCCGGGCTCGCATAGGTCGACAAGCTCTTTCGATTGCACCCGCGTTTCATTGTATCTCAGCGGAGCTAACTACTTTCAGGAACCTGTTCTCTTCAACGGCAGTGTTTTTGACAATATCGCCAATGGCCTGGTTGGGACCCCGTGGGAGACTGCTTCGCGTGAAAAGCAGCTGGAACGCGTAAAAGCAGCAGCGAAAATTGCCTTTGCCGACGAGTTCATCACAAACCTGCCCGAGGGCTACGATACCCGAATAGGCGAACGAGGCGGATTGTTGTCTGGAGGGCAGAAGCAGCGTGTTGCTATTGCCCGCAGCGTTATTTCCGAGCCCAAGATTCTTCTACTCGATGAGGCAACGAGCGCTCTAGATCCCCACGCAGAGGGCATTGTCCAACAAGCTCTGGACAGCGCTTCGAAGAACAGAACGACAATCGTCATTGCTCACAAACTTGCCACCATTCGCAACGCAGACAACATCGTGGTCATGTCCAAGGGCAAGATCGTCGAGCAGGGCCGACACGAAGAACTCGTGTCCATGGACGGCGCCTACGCGAAGCTTGTCAAGGCACAAGACCTTTCGGTCGAAGGCAAGGTCAAGTCTGACAACAGCTCCGACGATTCTTCCACCGAGGCAGTTGAACCGGTTCAGTCGCTTGCCAAATATGACACCTGTGATGCCCGGCGTCTTGAGTCTCTCAAAGACAGAGAGGACTTTGCGGCTTACAAGCAAACCTCACTCCTGGTTACGGTGGCCAAGCTCATTCGATCAACTCCAGAGCTCAAGATGTGGTATGCCATCTGTTTGTTGTGTTGCGTCACCGGAGGTAAGTCCCATTCAAGAAGCACTGTCAACATTCTAGAGGCTAACATGGGCTTCAGCGGCTGTCAACCCCGGGCAGACTTTGCTCCTGGCCAGAGTCATAGATGCCTTCACCGCCCCTGATATCGTTACGCCAGGGAGATTCATCGCTCTGATGTTCTTTGTCATGTCGTTGGGTTGCCTAATAATCTACTTCATGATGGGTTGGACAACAAACGTTATCGCACAGGCAAGTCTTGCTCGATACTCTGGACCTTCAACACGCCACGAACATGACTGACGTATTGCCTCGTATAGCATCTGAGCTACATGTTCCGCAAAGGTCTTTTGAGTTCAATGCTCAAACAGGATCTCCGCTTCTTTGATCGCCCAGAGAACACCATTGGCGCCCTCAACAGTCGAGTCGACTCACACGCGCAGTCTGTCCTGGAACTGATGGGATTCAACATTGCCCTCGCCTTTCTTTCTCTTATCAGCATTGTCGCCAGCAGTATCATCGCAATCGCGGTCTCTTGGAAGCTTGGCGTCGTCGGTGTTTTTGCCGGCATGCCCCCCTTGGTGTTGTCGGGTTACGCCAGAATCCGCATTGAGACGAAGATGGACACCGACATTGACAAGAAATTCTCCACGAGCGCATCGATTGCGTCAGAGACTGTGAACGCTATTCGGACGGTTTCATCGCTAGCGATAGAAAGGAGCGTGCTGGATAAGTACACCTTGGAGCTCGATACCGCGATTTCCAGCTCAACTTTCGCTCTCTGCAACATGACGATCTGGTTCGCCCTGAGCCAATCCATCGAATATTTCGTCCTCGCACTCGGCTTCTGGTGAGTACCTAAGCCTGAAGCCCCTGCTGACGCAAGACTCCCCGAAGATGATACTGACGGTTCAGGTGGGGTTCTCGCCTCGTATCTACGGGAGAAATCACGATGACCCAGTTTATCATTTCCTTCATGGGAGTGTACTTTTCTGGGCAATCTGCTGCCACGTTTTTCAGCTTCTCGAGCAGTGAGTAGTTCTCTGCACAATGGTGACTGCAACCTCTGACCTATGTTTTCAGGCTTCACCAAGGGAAACGCCGCCGCCAACTACTACTACTGGCTCACGGGACTGCAGCCTACGATCCAACAAACATACGATAATCAGGATCAAGGTCCTCCTAGCGGCTGCACGTCGATCGAGTTCAGCGATGTTCAATTCTCGTATCCTTTGGCTCCGGATCATCGGGTTCTCAAAGGCGTGTCCCTGACAGTGAGTACCTCTGCGAGAAGCCTGAGAGGCATGGCTAACCGAAGGTCCTTGCAGATTGATCGCGGGCAGTTTGTCGCTTTCGTTGGAGCTTCTGGGTGCGGGAAGAGCACCATGATCTCCCTCCTCGAGCGGTTCTACGACCCGACCAGTGGGAAAATCGTGATTGACGGCTCGGCGCCTCTCACCGACATCAACCCGCGCCTCTACCGTGGCAATGTGTCCCTCGTCCAACAAGAGCCCACGCTGTTCCCCGGCAGCATCCGCGAGAATATTGCAGCCGGCGTGGACAGCAGCAACGATGAGGATGTAGCGCTCAGTGACGACGTCATTGAAGCAGCTTGCCGGGCCGCCAACGCCTGGGATTTCGTCAGCTCCCTTTCTGAGGGGCTGAACACCCTGTGCGGCCACGGCGGCAGTCAGCTTTCGGGCGGCCAGAGACAACGTATCGCCATCGCCCGGGCCCTTATTCGGAACCCCGGTGTTATTCTTCTTGACGAGGCCACGAGTGCTCTCGACACTGAGTCCGAGAAAGTGGTGCAGAAGGCATTGATGGAGGCGGCGGTTTCGGGCGACCGCATCACGATCGCAGTGGCCCACCGTCTGTCTACAATTCGTGATGCCGACCGAATCTGCGTCTTCTACGGCGGACGCGTTGTCGAAGCCGGAACCCACAACGAGCTCATCAACCAGGGCGGGATGTACAAGAAGATGTGCGAGGCGCAGAGCCTTGATAGGGCTGTCTGAACAGCCGGGGGTGTAATTTGTTTTGTTGGAGTAGGCTTTTGGCTGCAGGGACTTGGCCACCCATAATTTCCATTCTGCCTTGGACTCAGGCGTAGACTTAGACTTAGACTGACAAGGGGCCCTGGCCCTTTCTGTAATTGCCCGATCAAGAAATTTGGCTACTGTTGTGATGGCGAAAACAAAGGATCTTCCAGAAGTTTCAGGCAGAAATTGGGTTCTCTCTGTTATCGTTGCTACTGGTGTTTAGATTTGATTAGAGAAATCCAGCATACTGTCTGTATAGCGTTTCCAGAAACGATAATCTACACAAGATTTATCTAAATTGACGCGTATGATGCCGTGTCGTGGGTACTGGCTAGCTCCCTGAAGGTTACCACTTACCGTCAACAACTCAGCACAAAAGCTCGAGACTTGCCGTTGTCACCATCGTCTGCGACAATCTGCCTGTCATTGTCCATCAAGACTTAGCTGATACCGGATAGGGAGCTGGGTGCCCCCATTTGTTCTTCTTCCTGTGCAACGAGGGGGTTGCGACATTGCGGCATGGACTGGTGGAAGCCCCGGCTGGACGAGGAGTTGCGTCACGAATCCGGGTCGGTGCGGGATACGTTCCGTCGCAGGGCGGATCGGGCTGAACGGAGCCCGCGCCGGCCTGGTGACGAAGCGGCCTTGTCTTGGCGTTGAAGTTGGATGGAGGAGCGTTTACCCCCCTTTGATCGCCGCTGTTATCCTTGCATGGGAAATGCCGGTATCGCAACAAGGCTTAGAGAGAGATGGCAGTCAAGAACATTATCGCCCCCAGGATTGATCGCCGGCTTTTTGTGGGCGCAGCAAGGCGGGGAGGAAAGGCAACGCTGAAACCCCGAGACGAATTGAGTGGAGGGTCTTGGCCATCTCAAATTCCCAATCCGGTAAATGCAGGGAACCTCGCCCTTTCGGCGTATTTCAAAACTGCAGAAGCTTGACTTCTAGTGTCCCAAGAAGGGAAGAACCGTTTGACGTCAGGTTCAAGCCACCTTCTTCAGAGGCAAACGCTGTCGACGACGAGACGCGTGTAGATCGCCTCGAACTGAGAGATATAAGAAGGGCATTTGAGAGGGCTGGGAACTGAGTCTTCTAATTCTGCAATACAGCAACAACCTGCACCTTACGAAGCAATCAACCGTTGTATACTCAGTGAGTCTTGGCCGAAAATAAGTCCCGCGGCCTCAACTACTAACCAGCTATTTTGTCCAAGGAACAACAAGACCAAACCTCAACTAAACTACAACTCCTTCAGCAACTTTCTACATTCAACCCTCAAAACAAACAACGATGGGCTCCTGCAGCAGCAAGACCGGCGACCCCATCTGGTGGGGCTACATCGACGACGGCAAGGGCTGGACGGCGCGGCCGCGGTCCGAGTACATGAAGACGCCGGCGTACAACGGCGACCTCCGGCGGCAGATGAAGCAGGACGCGCGGGCCAAGGGCGGGAGCGGGCACATATCGATGGCGGAGCAGTCGCGGAAGCAGTGGTAGGAGAGGGGGGGCGGGGGATGATGGTGTTACAGGTGGGATTGAGGGCGCACACCAAGAGATGCGATGATTACTTGTCTGAGTAGTTTTGTTTACATGGGTTTCACGATGTATAGATCACATGGACGGCTCGTTCGCATGAAAACATTCTAGATTACACTCCCATTTCCCAGCATCTCAAACTTGAGGTATGGAATGTTGTAGGCCCACCCATCGACTGTTCAAGGTTGTCCATTTTTTACCATTAAAGCAGCCCGACAATCTGAGGTTACCGTGGTAACATCCCCGAGACGCAAACGCTGCGATGTCCAATCGTTTTGGGTGAGACAGGCGGACTATTGAAGCCACGGTGATGTCACCTGTCAGATGGCGTCACGACGCAGGCAGCAATACCACCAGCGGAGCCTCGCGCGACGATCGTCGTGGTGGTGAAAAATAGTTTCTTCACTCTGGAAGGTTTCTTTGACGGTTGGTGAGCATTTATGCCTTCGTAGGCCAGCAGGCGACGCCTCGAGCTTCCGGGAACCTTGCCTTTCTAATCCACAACTACTCACCAACATCGCCGAGTCGATAGCGAGAGAGAGAGGCGAACAAGCCACCAGACTTGTCGCCGTATTTTCAGGGGTCAGTACATCTAGACGACAGGTTGGAAGAAAACCCCCTGACACAGCTGCAGACTAGTCACTACGTTCCCGCGCCGTGCTCCAACGAGACCCTCAACATCCTTCCCATCACGATGCCTTCCATAACCAACATCAACAAGCGGGACGAGACGGCATCCAAAGTACCCTCGGGCGCGGGCGGCCTCGAGGCGTTCACCGGCGGAGGCGGCTACGCGATCCTGATCTGCTGCCCGGTGCTGACGATCGTCGGGATCGGGCAGGCGGTCGTGGCGCATTTCAAGAAGAAGAAGGACACGCGGGACGAGAGGAAGGCGGCGATGAACGGGACGACGACGCAGGAGGGCAGCGAGGAGAAGGAGGCGGTCGAGGAAGTGGAGACGGCACCGGCGCCGAGGAGGAGGGATGTGGAGCCGAACCCCCGGGTGTGCCGGCCGGGGTGTCCGGGGTATGGGCCGGGCAGGACTACGTGCGCTGTGCATCGGGAGATTGTGCCGGAGCGGCCTGCGAGCCCTGGGATGTTGACGGTCTAAGTTGTTTTAGGAGCCTGTAGGGAGTGAGGGGTACAGGAGGGTGCTGTTCTAAGCCCAACATGCACGTTACTCCCATTATTTTTATCAGTATTGAAGGCTTTTCGATTTGCAATACGCATCAAGTGACTTTCACCAGGTGAGATCTTTTGGAGTACCTATCAAGGCCGTTGTTTGAGTCAAGCGATAGATGGGAAGGTGCTCTGAAGAGGTAGCTGCCGTTACAGGTTGTCCCAGGCCCCACCGGAGCTTCTGACGCCGACCTCCGACTCCACCCAAAATTTCCAGCTCGACATCCCACCTGCCTCGTCCAGACCAGCATCGCCGCCGTACCTACGCCCCAATCGAGACAATTCACGCTATTCCCTCGGTCAAAAAGATTTCGAAGATGGCCGAAAACAAGGGTCTTCCCCGCGAAACGTTCGCGAAGCTCTCTCCGCACCCCTTCCTCCTCGCCAACCTCCAGCCGCCCGCTCCTGCAAACGCAGCCCGAAGCAACGGCCGCGCCCCCGACGAAGCTCGCGTCCCCAACATCAACAAGTCCTCTCTCAGCCATGCCAACGGCAGCGCCGTCGTCCGCGTCGGCGACACCACCGCCATCTGCGGCGTGCGCGCCGAGACCGTCCTCGCCCGCGACATCCCCAACTTCCGCCGACACAACAGCCTCGCCCCTACAGAGGCGGTTGACGGCGCGGCCGAGCTGAAAGACTACGACCTCCTCGTCCCCAACATCGAGCTCGCCACCGGCTGCGCGCCGCAGTTCCTGCCCGGCGTTCCGCCCACAACGCTCGCCCAGACCCTCAGCACACGCATCTACTCGCTCCTGCACACCTCCAAGCTCCTCGACGCTGAGGACTTGAGGATATGGTACACTCGCCCCGCCGACAATGCGGCGGCCGATGACGACGACGATGACAAGATGGATGAAGATAATGCGGCGACGGAGGGAGAGAAGGTGGTGATTGCCTACTGGGTGCTCTACATCGACATCTTCTTCATCTCGTTCGACGGCAACCCCTTCGACGTCGCCTGGGCCGGCGTCCTCGCGGCTCTCCAAGACACCACCATCCCCATCGCCCGCTGGGACCCGGACCGCGAGATGGTCATCTGCTCCCGCGACGACCCCAAGCCGCTGACTCTGCACGGCTTCCCCGTCGCGTGCACGGCGGGCGTCTTCACCGGAAAGGAAACAACGGACAAGCCCGCGGACGGCAAGTTCTGGACGCTGGTGGACCCTGACACTCTGGAGGAGGGACTCTGCGACGAGGAGATCACGGCGGTGGTGGACCGCAGCGGGAGGGAGACCAAGATCCTGGCGATATCGAAGCGCGGAGGAACCGCGCTGCAGCCGCCGCTGCTGCGGGAGTTTGTGGGCGTCGCGGAGCACAGATGGGAGGACATCAAGAAGGCTATGGCATGAAGATAATGATACCCGGCAAGAAGAATGAAACCCAAGTCAAGAAAAGTGTTTTTAGGGGGCGAGTGTTTCCCCTGATTGTTCCCGCGCTGCTTTTGGCAAACAAGAAGCGGAGCCTTCATGTCGTGAGCTGTGACGAGTCGTCGGCTTCCACCCACCGGCCACAAAGGTTGGAGGGCGGCAGGTTTGATAAGGCAGGCACACAACCACATGCTCTTGCTCACCTGTCTTAATTCTTTTCCTTCCTCAAAACCATCTCTTGTCGCCTGAGAAACAAAAGACTCTATTCAGGCAATACTTTGCAAAGCAACAAGAAGAAACATCATCACAAAGAAACACGACCATTATCTCCCCCCTTTTTTGCCCCTTTTCGCAAAAAATACTATCATCAGTATCAATCATGGCCGACCTCGAGCTTCGCATCGCCGCGGCCTCCAAGGAGGATCTCCAGCAGATCGTCCGCTCCGTCGCCGCCGCCAACGCGACCGCCCGTGAGCAGATCGCCAACCTTCTCGACTATCAGAAGCAGAAGGACGGCGACGAGGTCGTCGACGTCAAGGGCGAGGACCAGGAGGAGGCCGACACCAAGGCCGATGCCAAGGCCGGTAAGAAGGGCAAGAAGAAGAAGCAGGGCGCGCCCGGCAACCGCCGTAGCAGCCGCGTGTCCACGCGCGCCTCGTCCTCCGAGGCCTCTCAGGATTCGGCCATCCAGATCCATCCGGCCCTCCAGGAGGCCGTCGACAAGGCCGCCGCGGAGCAGACCCTCAAGATCTGCCAGAACTGCTCCAAGGTCTTTGACAAGCAGTCTGAGAAGTGCCGCTACCACCCCGGTACGTTACGTCCCATCCCCTTCGGACACAGTTGTTGCTAACGCTTTTTTGGTCCAGACGCCGGCAAGTGGCTGATTGAGGTCGAGAGCGAGGACGCCATCGCCTTCGTCCGTGAGTGCGACGCCACCGACGAGGTCAAGGGCAACCCCAGCTACTCGTGGTACCTCCAGTGCTGCAGCATGCAGAAGGGCGACTACATCGAGGGATGCGCCACCAAGGAGCACGTCGCCATGACCGCCGACGAGGGCGCCGCCAACTAAGGGCAGACGCTCCTTTCTTGCTATGCGAACACGATCATGAGATACGAGAATATGATATTCCCTGGGACGGTTCCACGGTTGGAGGGGCTTGGATCTGGAGTGAACGCATTGCATCGCGTCTGATTGTTCATGGGCCGGAACGGGATGGACGTCTGTTTGACGCGGAAGCGAGCTATGCCTACAGGACATGAGCTAGAGCAAACGGTTGGCAACAGGCTTTTACTTCACTAGGCAGTCTAAGAAAATATTGCTGAGCAAACGGCAACAATTTGGTTGCTCCGTGACACGCGCGCATGTTCGTAACAACCAAACACTAAACAGCCGCCACCTTGATGGTATGTATTCCACAATTCGAGCCACCTTTTCAGACTTTATTCCAAGGCAGTAGATACTAGGGAAATTCGATCTACCGCCCGGCGCCGAGGAAGCCTAATGAAAGGCCCTCATGAGCTGCAAGCCTACCGAAGAATGCGGCTCGCAGCTTGGTTACCGGGCGGATGGTTGTAGAAAGAAAAAGAAGAAGAGGAAAATCCTCGCGGCCGAAATTTTAGTGGTGGTCGGGGCAGGCTCACCGCCCGATGCTCCATAGTGCTTAGTCACACCTGGCACCAGACGACATCAGCAGCTCCACTATTATTATGGGCGGGCCCGCTCGGCATCGTCAAGCTTTCCCTCTTTTTCAACCTCACGTCCTCCGCGCAAACTTTTCTCTCTCCTTTCTCCTCCTCTTCTCGGACTCGTTTCTCTCAGCATGGAATCGCTGGCCGAAAACACTTGGGATGTCGTCATCCACGGAACTGGCCTGCAGCAGTCGCTGCTAGCCTTGTAAGCTTCCTTTCTCTCTTCTTTTATTTGCCCACGCGCATGTCGTCGTTGCTTTGGTACTCCGTTCTTCCAGAAGCCTCGATCTGACTGACGCAGCCCTCTCCGGCCGTAAAGAGCCCTCTCCCGCTCGGGCAAGCAAATCCTGCACCTCGACCCCAACGAGTACTATGGCGGTCCCGAGGCGGCCTTCAGCCTGCAGGAGATGGAGGAGTGGGTAGCCGTGAACGCCGACGCCTCGTCGCGCGTCTTCTCCTCGGCGACCTTCGGGAAGCCCGAGGCTGCCGGCTCGCTCGCCTCCCCGCGGGCGTACTCCCTCGCCCTCGCGCCGCAGATCGTCCACACGCGCTCGGCGCTGGTCACCCAGCTCGTCGACTCCCGCGCCTACCGGCAGATCGAGTTCCTGGCGGTCGGGTCCTTCTTCATCTACACACCGGGCAGCGACGCCTCTGCGAGGCCGAGCATCGTGCCCATCCCGTCCACCCGCGAGGCCGTGTTCTCCACGACGGCGATCCCCGCGCGATCGAAGCGGGCCCTGATGAAGTTCCTCAAGTTCGTCTTCGACTACGACTCGGAGGAACACAGGCCGACGTGGGAGTCGCATGCGGACACACCCTTTGCAGACTACCTCGCGTCCGAGTTCAAGCTCGACGCTGCGCTGCAGTCGTACATCGTCACCCTCACGCTCAGCCTCGACGGCCAGATCAGCACGCGGGCCGGCCTCGCCGCGATCCACCGCCATCTCTCCTCGATGGGTGCTTTCGGCCCCGGCTTCGCGGCGGTGTACCCGAAATGGGGCGGCCTGTCGGAGATCGCGCAAGTGGGATGTCGGGCGTGTGCAGTCGGCGGAGCGGTGTACATGCTGGGCACTGGCGTAAAAGCCACGCGCCCGCTTGAAGGACAAGAAGATGGCGCGCAGTTCGAGCTCGACCTGACCAGCGACGTCACGGTGAAAACCCGGACGTTGGTCCGCGGGGCTGAGGACGTCGCGGCTGATGCCCCGCGCGTCAGCAGACTGACGGCAGTCGTCAGCTCGCCGCTGTCGACGCTATTCCAGGCAACTGTTGAAGGCGCGCCGACGCCTGCTGTCGCGGTGATCGCGTTTCCCGCCGACTCCGTCGCGGATGTCTCGTCACCGCACCCCATCTACGTCTTTGCTCACTCGAGCGAGACGGGCGAATGCCCTTCCGGTCAGAGTAAGTCCACATTTCCTCCGTCAACCACCCCCTTGTACATGATGATTTCCAGCAAAATTCTTATCTACATTGTCTGAGCCTTGCTACGACGACAACTTCTGTTAACTGATGTACACCCTTCTCAAACTTTGATTCGAGCATTCTCCAGTCGGAAACACATGACTAACTCGAGTCACCAGGCGTCCTCTACCTCGTCACACCAAAGACGTCAACCTCCGCAGAAGCCCTGCAAAAGGCCCTGGACTCCCTCCTCTCCGCCCTCGGCGACGGCGAAAGCCAGCCGCTGGCCGTCTGCAAGGTCTCGTACGAGCAGGCGCGCGCCGCCGCCTCCCCGTCGGCCGACGCGTCGCTCGTCCTGCCCAGCCTGCCCCTGGACCTGGCCTTCAGCGACCCGGCGCTCGAGCCCGTCCGGGACGCCTGGACGAGAGTCCTCGGCCCCGCGGCGGAGGACCCTGAGGCCCAGTACATGAAGTTCCAGGACCGCGAGGGCGTTGACGACGAGGACGATGCGTACGAGTAGGACGTCGAAATGAGCGTTGTACTCCGAGTCGATCTTTTGATGAGCATGATGCACACGAGTAGATGTTGATAGCTTAATACCACCGTTACATGTCATTTCCCACCACTCTCCGTCTTAGAAGTGACCGTGTCAGCCAGTCACCCTGGGCACAATCACGCGTGAATGCTGTTCCCAGGGTTCTTGCCCATAGCGAGTCCTAATTATTCTAGGACATGTGCAGGCAGGAGGAGACTGAGAGAACATGTAGTGATGTGAAAGTATGTTGAATTTCCGTGCGAATCTAGCTAATCTGTTGTTGATTTAGAGCAAGTATGTGGTCGATCCCTCGGTATACACACGTGGGAGGGGAAGATGCAGCAAATCTGTGTGAACGAAACCAAACGCGCGAGAAAAAAAAAAGCAGAAACCCCTCCGAAACCCCTCCATCCGTAAGCAACGTTCGCAAATTGCATCCTCGAAATCCTCAATGTGTCGCGGCCGAAAACATTTGCACTGAAAAAAAGTGAAAAAGAAAATGCGTCATCTCAAGTCATGTCGATGTCCTCCTCGTCCAGATGCGCCGTCATGTCGACTCCGATCCGAATCGCTCCAAAGGGCTTCATGTTCTCGGCGTCCTGCTCGACCGCGATGCGGTCCTTGGTCGCGAGCACCAGGACGTGGTAGAAGGCCTGGCAGGCGACGACGTGGCCCTCCCTTCCCGGCCGGGCGAGGTCCTCAAAGTCGATCCAGCGGCGGTTCTTCTGCGCGTCTCCATCTTTCGCCTTGCCCATGGTCTTGTTCTCGCCCTCGATCCACTCCAGGAAGGCCTGGCTCTCGGCGTCCATCGTCGGGCGCGACCACTGCGAGTTCTCCTGCGTCTCGAGGCCGTCGAGAAGGCCTGCGGGGCCGCCTGCGTCAGACCCAGGCCTCTGCGATCCGGCGGCTGGACCAAACTCGCTGCTGTGTCCATCTTGAAGCTGGTCGAACGGCGGAAGGCTGCTGCCGCGATGGCTGGACAGTTGGCGACCAGACTGCTGAGGGTTGGGGCCAGTGACGGAAGAGGGCCTGCCGACGGATGGCGTTTGGTTCCACGGCATGATCGAGGAGGATAGGCGATCGGCCATGGCCTGTTCAGCGCCCATTCCGATCTCGGGCATTGAGTCGTCGTTCAACGCCATGCCGAAGTTGTCCATCTCCGTCTCAGTCAGGTGGTCTATCTGGCGGCTTTGCTGTGGCGTGACTGGCGTCTCGACCCTGGACCGCACGTTGCGGTCCTCCTCTTCCTCGCCAAAGGCCTCCGCTGAGCTTCGTCGAAGTCCTCTGGGCGGCGTTCCCGCTTCGTCGGGAGGATGTCCATAGATGAGATTGCGAAGCCCATCGCCGGCGTACATCTGGGCAAGAGGGTATGTAACACCTACAACACCCCTCGAGTCACCGACATTCGAGAGACCACGACCGAGAACAAAGTAGTAGGCATTCTCTCTCGCCTGGGCAAGGGTAGTTTTCTGTCTTTTGTTTTTCTCCGACTGCGCAAGCTCGACATAGTTGTCTTCCCATCCTTTAATGGTAGCGCTCGGGAGAGTGGTCCGTCCGGGGTCGATCATGGTGATGCGCCGGGCGCGCTTAGCACGCGCGGCAGGAGCGACAGCCCGCACGGCAGGAGGTGCAACCGGATGTGGGCTGCTTCGCACCAAGGGCACGTCGGCGTCAAAGATGATTTGCTCCTCCTCCTCTTGGGTCTCTGGGCGCGCTCCTCCCTGGACGGGGATATCCGACTGAGGGTGGTCGGGCCTGGGAAGAACCGGCAGTTCCAGGTCGTCGTTCTCAATGAAGATGTCCTCGTCGTCGTCCATCAAAGCTCCTGTCTCTGGGTTTATCCTCATGTGCAAACCGCCGTCATGGTCGTCGTCAAAGACTCCGAGGATGTTCATGTCGTCCAGCTCTTCCTTGGTTTGAGGGAGGAAGGTGCTGTTGGCCGCAGATCGACGGTTCAGAGGCGAGGGGAAATTGAAAGCAGCGAGGGGAGAGGACGAGACGTTCAGGTGAATGATGTCTGGCTCGTCGAACAGAAGCAGATCCCCATCAGCGTCGCGGTCAAGAGGGCTGAGCTGGGACTGGGACTTGCGCTTCTGTGCTCCAGACGACAAGTGGCTGGGGAAGCCGAAGAGCAGACTGCCGTCGTCGAGCGAGAACTGAGGAATGGTGTTCGACGGCACAAACTTCGGATCGTCGCCCAAGGTGATATGCTCGCGTCTAGAGAAGATGGTCAGAATAAGCACCGATGAATATGGAAAGAGCGGACGGTACCTGGTCCTTCCCGCATTCGGATCGGTTCCGTCGTCGGCCTTGAAGTACCGCAGAGACTGCCAGAGCTTGACGGTGTCGCCCTCGAGGTAGTAGAAGTGGCGGTCGTAGATGCGAGTGGTGCCGCAGAGGAGGTGGCTCTGCATGCGCAGGGAGATGGGTGGACCGGGCCGCGTGATCGTCTCGCAGGCGCCGGGGATATTGACGTCCTCGATGGTCTTGCGCGAGAGCTTCTTCAAGGCGGTGCCTCGGGGGCCGAAGTTCGCGGCGTGCCTTGCTAACAGTTAGCTCGAGGTCGATAAGATTCAGAAACGAAGGGAGGGAAATACCAGATCGTGGCGACGCCGTACTGCGTGTTGCCGAGAACTGTTCAGTTGTTAGACGTCGTGAGAGTTAATACCAGGCAAGGGCCAACTGACTCTCGTGGCTGTAGAACATGACGCCGTCTAGACTCAAGGACAATGCCGGCTCGGCGGGTTTGATCTTCTCATCCACCGACTTGAAGCCTCTGGTCAGAACGAAAGACACGGTCGCGAGGCAGGTGGTGGTGTTGTGTCGAGAAAGGAAGTTGCGAGGCGGAGGTGGAAGGTCGAAGAAGGAGCACCTGTGCCCAAGCCAGGTACCTAGGTTGCCAGCTTGGAGAAGAAGGTGCCTAGATTCCATCCTACCAGGGAAGGAGCCATGGTCTCGGCCAGGCGTGTGAAAAATATTTCACGCAACTGCCCTTGGTACCTAAGTAGCAGCAGGCTCTTGTCATTAGGTATCCCCTTAGACAGCCTGCCTTCTCCCAACACGAGGGATTGATCTCAAGGACCAGTGCAGAGACTCGTGACTGTAATTTGTTCTGCCATAAGTCAAGATGAAAGTGACGCCAAGTTCCCAAAGTCCACATCCCTTCTACGTTTCAATTGCAGCCAGAAGATGCGTTTCTCGTGGTGTCTCCCCGGCCTTCTGTACAGTTTTCAGGCTCACGACACTCACAGTAGGTAGAAGATCAGGGGCAGCGAGAAGACACGGCAGACAGGGGTAACTTGAAGGCGAGGTACACAGAGGAGGATAGGGAAGACAGATATAACGAGATCAAGGCCAAGAAGTACACACAAGTCTACAAAGTGCATCATCTCCTCACTCCCACTGGGATCTTGGCCTGGCGGTCGATCTCATCAACCACTTACAAGCAATTCCTCAACCAAGGGAGAGAACAGCAGCAAGAGACAAGAGACGTCAGCAGACATCGTGGAAAGTCATTGTTATACTTGGCATTACCCAGGCCCAGACCGATAGCCTCACAGCATCTCGAAGAGGGACATGGCGGTTGTTCGTCCAGATCCCACGCCGTCGAAGGGCCATCATCATGTCACGCCCGTCTGCGCCAGAGCAGTCAACAGCAACATATCAATCCCCATCGGAAGAAACACGCAGCCAAATAACGTCGAAATCATTTGATACCTAAGCTTTTTTCCCATTCCCCCTTCCTACAGGAAGGTGAGAACAGCATCTAATGCCATGTGTACACGCTTACAGTTACAAGCTCCCCGAGCTTCGTCTCTTTTTTCTAATTCTTCAAAATAAAAAAGAGAAAAGTCCCTCTTTCGAGACTTAAATCTTCCACCCCTCAATTTACTGAGTCTTCTTGGCCTTCCCCGCAGCAGCGGTAGGCGCGCTGTACATCCACACGGCGGAGAACAGCACGAACCCGGACACCGTGGCGGCGATGCCGCTCAGCCACGGCCACGCGCCCGAGATGACGTACGAGCGCGGCCACTCGTCGTGCGCCATGTGGCGGACCGAGACGGTGTTCTTCTCCTCGACGCTGGTGAGGAAGGGCCGCTTGTAGTTGATCTTGAAGTTGAAGATGCCGTGCTGGTCCGGCAGGACGAACGAGGCGGCGTACGCGGCCGCGTCGGCGGTGGTGGCCTGGGGCTGCAGCTTGAGGCGGTGGAAGGGCGAGAGCATGCTGAACTCGAGCTGGAGGTCGTCGCCGGCGGGGACGGTGAAGGGGGTCCACTTGTCCCAGGAGTACTCGGAGACCGAGATGGTGTACGTCTGGCCGGGGGGAAATTTCGTCAGCTTTCGCCATTCTCTTCATCAGAAATCACAACGTCTGCACTACTCACCACCTCGTTCTTGACACGGTAGATCTCGGGGTTCGTCTCGTTGGCGGCCTCGTTCAGGTGGTGCTCGATCTCGTTGACCCTCAGCACGCCGATCTCGTGGAACGTCCAGCCGGCGAGCCTCTTGGCGAACTCGCGGTTCCACGTCTTGACCTCCTTCTTCTCGCCGGCCGGCTTGACCTTGGCGTCGAACCACTTGTCGCTCAGCATCTCCGCGGCGCCGACGACGGTGAACCTGGCGCTGTTGCGGGCCTGGAACGACGACACGAGCGCGAGCTGCTCGCCGGCGGCGAACAGGTCGGAGCCGTCGACGGCCTCGGCCTGCTCCTTGGGGTTGTAGCTGTACGCCGTCCTGGGGGCGCGGAGGATCGGGGTGAGCAGCTGGCCGGCGCCGAGGACGTGGCCGACGCCGCCGGGGAAGGCGATGACCTCGCCGTCCTGGGAGAAGTAGGTCTTCAGGCCGGGGCGCAGCTGCGCGGGCGCGGGGAGGGCGAGGACGTCGTGCTTCTCGGGGGCGCTGAGGGCGTCGTAGTTGAAGTGGTCGACGACGAGGCCGGTGCGGTCGGCGGGCAGGGCGATGTCGATCTCGGCGAGGAGGCTGACGATGGAGGTCGGGACGGTCGCCGTGGAGGAGAGGGTGAGCAGGATGTTGCCCTTGGCGTTGATGAACTGGAGGAGGATGTTGGGCGTCAGGTTGGGGCCGAGACCTGCGTCTTGTGAGCTGATGTCCGGCACGACGAGACACTGTGGGATCGCGTACCCTTGATCTTGGAGGGGAAGAGCAGGACGTGGTCGTAGACGCGCTCGCCGAGCTTGAACAGCTGCAGAGACTCGCTCTTGGGCGTCTCGTAGGTGATGCTGAATCCCCGGCCTGGTTCACCCAATTGGTTAGCCACAAGCACTCCCCGGGCCTCAATGGCCCCTCTTGAAGCTTCAGCCGAAGCTCCTTCACCCAAGCAACTCACTTTCCAGATCTCCAAAGAACTTGGAGTAGCCCTCCTTCTCGGCAACATCGTCCAGGACCGCCAGGAGCCGGCCGCCAGTGACGCTGACGGCGTGCACGGCTGCCGCCAGGAACAGCAGGCAAAGCGAAAGAAGAGACCGCATCTTGTCGTCGACTATATCAGGCCGTCTGGTGGTGTCGCCTGCAAGAAAGAATCAAAGTCGAGGGCGGGGGGGTGGTGGACTGGTTGAATAAGGGAAAGTCGTAGGTCGCGCACAGCTGGGGTGCGTTGGCTTTGGCGGAGCGCTGGCGAGAGCTTGCGGCCACTTTTTGGTGCATGTGTCTTGAAAGCTTGGGGATACGTAGCCGTTGCCAAGCACCCCTGGCGCCCTCCGGGAAATCCCCGGCACTTGCGACAGGTACCTGGCGTAGGTACACTTTTAGTGGAGCTTCCAGCCTCAAGAGCACTGCAGGCGGGACCTTAGCAAGGGGTCCTCGCAGGCCGACGAATGGCAGTTTATCCGATTGAGATTATCCGACCTCGCCGCTCCGGCAGCAACTCCATTCTGAGCTTCCGGCCTCATCGAGTCGTCAACCAGCTATCGCAGCATTCCCTCCGACGACGCAACCTCCCACGGCCAATTGAGTACGCAAACCCTCACCCAATCGCCCTCCATACGTCTCTAAATCATCGACTGACCTCCTCAACAGCACCGAACCACAATGTCCTCCGCCGCGTCTCCCCGATTCTGGGCCGGGCCCATCCGCTACTGCCGCTGGGCCGCCCGCGAGAAGCCCGCCTACTTCTGGTCCGTCGTCATCGCCGCCCTCGGCCCCGCGCAGATCGCCCTCGTCCCTCCCGTCAGGAAAGCCCTTGGCGACTACAACGCGCCCCCCATCCCCGTCACATACCCTGGTAAGGTTCTTCGAGAGACTTCCCGAGAGACACGCCCGCGACGGACTAGAAAGACTGACGTTGTGCGCGCGCGCACAGTCCCTACCGGACCTAGGAAGCAGTTGACCGGATACGACGACGAATGAGCGAGAGAAACAAACCTACCAATCGATACAGCGTCAACAACCAAAAAAAGATCACATGTACATACGATGGCGTTTGGGCTCTAGAAAGCACGAAAGGCGCGGAGGGAGGGAGGGAGAGAGAGACTCGGGGACAAGCTGGGCCGGGTCGGCAAACCTCTGTTTGCTTCCGCGGGGGAGAAGACCGGAATTGTCAAACACGCACAAGGCTCACGCTGTACACTACCCCACCATGCGAAAGTTGTACCAAATCCCACGCGCGTGGCATGCTCAAAAACGTCTCCAATACGGTATCGTCGAGGACTATCAAACAAGAGAACGAGAGACAGAGGACGCCAATTCTATGCTGGTTGCGGTGTTGATCCGCTATGCTCCCATCTCCACAAACTCGCTTTTGAAAAAGAACGCTTGCCGCCTAGGCACTGACCCCCCTTAAAGGCTTGCTCTCCGTCTGCGTCTGCCACCAAATATGGTGCTCATGAAGCCTGGCAGACTCTATCTGTCTCTCTGAACTAGGTTCCACTCATACTGCGAGACGTCAGCAACGGGCAATACGCAAGGGAGGGGGTTGGGAAAACTTACCACGCGCCCGTCGTCGTCACCAGTGTAGACGCACTGCGGCATCGGCGCAATGCAGGTGATACCGGCATCGTAGTTGGCACCCCCCTCAGACCGCGGATCGACATGATCAAGCCGTCGCAGGAGCTCCAGTATCCACTTGCCGTTTTTGACGGTCTTCCTCCACACGTTGACACGGCCTCTCTTGTGCCCAGTGAAGATGAGGTGGTTCTCCAGCCATTCGTTGCCCGCACCCTCGTAGAAAGCACATGCGTGGACGTAATCATCCGGCTCCGCGCAGACGTTCTGGTCGAGTATGACGGTGCCGTTGATCGTGTAAAGCACCACGTTGGGCCCAGATCCGAGCATGATCTCTCCAGAGACGTCGTTGATGCGCGCACACTCAACGGACCGCGACAAGGGCAGCTTACGGATGAACTCCAGGCGGTTGAGGTCCCACAGGAATGCCTGTCCGTCGGTAGAAACCGAGACGAACGTGCTAAACGACTTGGAAACCGCGATTGTGGTTACCGGAGTGCGGTGTCCGAACAGTGACGAGCGGGGCAGCAGCTCGACAGGCCTTCCCGGGGCTGTCTGGACCGCAAACACCGAGATGACGCAGTCCTCTCCGGCCGTGATGAGAGTCTTGGAGTCGGCAAACGTGGCGCATGATAACTGTCCAATGTGCAGGTTTTCAAAAAGTCCCGCTGGCTTTTGTTTCTTAGTCGTGCTTCCATCAGACGAGTCACCGGGCTTTCTTACCTTCCGATTGTCGCTGAAGAAGAAGCGGACGCTGTTGTCGGCGTAACCCCACTCAAGGAACTTGTCGTATGGCGCCACGTTGAGTCGGAACGGCGAAGCGCAGATCAACCGATCGATCTTGGGGGAGTAGATGAGGGACGCAACTCGCTCGTGGGATTCTGTTCCGATAATTAGCTTCGGGTGACCCCTGCCAAGGGACGACTTACCGAGTAAGGGATGAGAGAGCCTGGTGAGGGCGTAGACAGAACCGTCAAGACGTCTGATCGGGCAGGACGCGTGCTCCCGGGCGGGATGGGGTCGAGAAAACACCTGGTGAGGCGTCTGACCAAAGTTGTGAATGACACCAGCAGTGATTCTCCTTTCCTGAGGATCGCTGATGTTATCCAGGTCTTTCGCTCCGCGGTACGAGAGATGGTGGAAGACGTTCAGATTGTCAACTGCCGCATCGCCTCTCTGCTTGTACCCGAAAATCAAGTCAATCCAGCTGTGTAGGCGCTGGCTGACGTACGGGCTCTCAAGCGCCTCGCGATGCTTGGTGATGAAGATCTTGGGGTCGCCCTTGGCCCAAGGCGGCAAGACGACATTGTTGACCTTGGCGCCCGTGCTCTCGCGGTTACCAAAGTTGTATTGGTTGATGTTCGTCAGGAACTCTGGCAAACAGAAGAATTCCGGGATCAGCTCCCTGACGTCCGCCTTGTTGTCGCAAGACGCAGACTGCCAGGCGTGAGGGATGGACTGGAAGAGTCGGTCCGCGTGATCGAAAGATCCACCTTGGAGCAAGATGTAGGACTGGACAAAGGGGGGAAGTCGGATGAGATAAGATGACACAATCATGGCAGATGAGTAATGAGTACCGTAGTGGAACGGTGTCTCGCCAATCTCAGCCAAGGCGTCATAAGACTCTTTGAAGCCAGAAACTCGGCCGGGTGTCTGAGCACCCATCGGCTTCGAGAGATCGCGGAAGGTCGCGGGGTCGTTCAGATTCAGCTCTTCGCTCGTGTAGTCTGCCAACACCCAAGGAAAGACGGGGTACTGGGTGAGGTCATTGAAGGTCCGGCCGGCCATGGTGTTGACGAGCATGAGGTAGTGGAAGTTGGACATCTCGCCCTTCTGCCATTTCTTCATCGCTGGGTTCCACGGCGAAGAGTTGAAGATGCTTCCAAACTTGGAGCCGAAACCCTGGGGCAACTCCTCGGACACCTTAAGCGCCTCGAGTCGCCATGCGTCCTCGGGGTTGGGCAGGGAGCTGGCGGCATTGGTGTGCGGGGCCTTGCCCATCAGCTTGTTGAAGACCTCGTCTCTCACCAACGGGTTGATGGATGTCAGCAAGTAGCTGCGGCCGTCGGTAAAAAACACCTCGATGGCGACGTCTCTGAACAAGAACCGGCGTTTCGAGATACTAATAACGTCGTGCCACCTCCAGCTTCGCGACTCTTGTTCGCTCCTGGAACTCTGACGCTGTTCCGAGGTCTTGGCATCCGTGATGATCTCCGAGAAAGGGTCACGCTCCTCTGGAGGTGCTTGCCACGCGTTGACGATTTCACCCGAGGCGCACTGGAAGACGTTGTCCATGATATAGAGAGCCTCTTTGCCAATGATCAGGATACCCTCGCACGCCTCGAGACCTACGATGCGGGAGATGTTGTAAACCGCTTGGACCTGGTCTCCCTGTTCGAGTCGTCTCATGACCTTCCGGTTCTTGTCTTCGAAGCCATCGTCGCCCTCGTTGGCGTCGTTGGGATCGTCGACAAGCTCAAAGTCCTCCTCAGTGCCCACAACAGAGTCATTCACCTCTTCTTCCTGCTCGGTATCCGGCGGTGAGTCTGAGTTGTCCTTGCCGCCATCGAAGCCAATCGCCAATTGTGAAGCTGGCGTGGCTGACTTAATGGGCGACGGGGATATGTGCGCCGGGGCCATATTGGTGTTGACTTTGAGGGAGGCAGGGGTCGACGGAGCTTCTCCTGCCCTCCGTTTTGGCTGGTAGTCGGCATGCTTCTTGGAGTAGTCAGGCAACAGCCTCAGGCGCATTCGGTTACGGCCCTCCGTGCGGTCAAGTTTCCACTTGATCGGGGTTTGCTCCGCAAAGACAGCTCCAGGTCGTCGCAAGTCTAGGTCCATCTTGAGGAACGCCGCGGCCAAATAAGCCATGTCGTCCTGCTGGTCCTGCGTGAGGCGCTGGTGCTTGAAGTGCTCGCTGTTGAAGATGCTCTTCATCCACGCTCCGTTGGCCATATCGTGGCGAAGTAGGACGTTGTCCATGGCGAGCGACTCCGTTTGCCATACTCTCAACTTGTCTTTGCGTTTTGCCAGACGGAACTTGGCCGAGTCGACAGTACGTTGATTCTCGATAGCGACGAATTCTTCCCACGCCTTGGAGATGCCGCCAAAGAAGAAGGCATCTAGCGACGCACGGTGCTGGTCGATCCACTCGATAAAGGCCTCGTCGTCAACCTCCGTAAGCTTGACGACGAAGTCCTTGGTCAAGTGTTGCTGATCTGTTGCCGCACATTGGCGGAAGAGGACCTTCGACTCGTCGGGCTTTTGCACCAGCATGATTCGCATGATGGTCGCAGCAACAGACCTGATGGGTGTCCTCGGGTCAACAAGCTTGGTGTACAACTGGTACCAGAAGAGCTTCATAAACTCTTCCTCGTTTGCGAGACAGCCGAGAATAGGTGCTTGCCAGTAAAGGATCTTGCTCATGAAGTCCTTGGCGCTAGAGTCGTTCGTCTCGGGGTCGTCGAGTTCGGAGAAGCGGAGCAATAGTAGCTTCAGGAAACTTTGGCGAATCGTTGTCACCGCCTGACTGCAAAGCCGGACGCTCTTCAGGGTGGCGACCTCGGGTCTCTGGAGATACTCCAGGAGCATGCCAGCGAATTCCAGCATTGGCTCCGTGCCGTTGATAAACCAGCCTTCAAAGACGGACTCTGTGACGTGGGATATAAGTCTCCCCATGTTGGTGAGGACCTTTGGCTCAGTAAGAGTCTTCAAGTTCGCCTGAACGTGGTTTCCCAGGTGCTGCAGTGTTGCCCTCAGCACAAAGGATTCAAAGTATGCCTGGTGCTCCTGGAACCCTGGTGGAATCTTCAAGAAGAGGTTGAAGCCAGGGAACTCCTTCCTCGTAAAGACTTGATCAATGAAGACACTGATGACCAACTCCAGCAGGCTATCGAGGGTAGCGCTGCCGGCTTGATGTGAGGCGATCTTCTTCTTCGGCGACATGACCGGTGCAAATCGGGCCGGGCTGTGCGTCTGAGGGGACGTTTGGTTGGTGAGAAGGACGAATCCGGATGCTTTTCGCAGGGGAGTGCCCCGAGGGTTGCCTGCCAAGGCAGCGACGGCGTCCGTACTGGTAGTGCGAACGATAGGGCCAGGCTGAGAACCAGCCAGCGGGCGGATCATCACATCGCCTCCCTCAAATGTCAAGGCAGAATCTCTCGAGTTGAGCTCTGTGTCTGCCGAAACCGCATCGGTGCTGACAATGATGGGGTAGCACGCCCACAGCAAGTAGCGAACGTACTCTGAGCTCAGGGTAAAATCTCTGAATTCTGCAGAGCGGGAGTGGAGGTCTGAGAGAAACCGAATGGCGGTCAGAAGGATGGGCGCATTGTTTGATATCCTCTCGCTATCGCGCTGCGCGTTGTCTACACCTTGTGTCAGTCGATTCATCGCACTATGGGTGTAAGTAGGCTTACCCCTTGAGTCGAGGCCTCTGGTTTCCATGGACTTCGCTCTCGGCCGCGACTCCAGTCCCTCAAAGCCGCTTGCTTGGAGACTCGGTGCCTTCTGTGGTGAGTTGGGGTCCTCCTGGTGCTTCAAGACGTCCTTGAGCCCATGCTGGAGCATCGACGTCAAAACCTGGAGACTTTCCGGGTACGCCAGTCGGGACTTCCCAAACGTCTCGAGCAGGCTCGAGAACTCAAAGTTGCGCTCCAAGTCGATGTCGGCGACATCAACGCCAAACATGATGCAGAAGCAAATGGGCCACAGAGAAGGGATATACCACCAGCGCTTCAGGCGGTGAGCCATGATCGTGAAGCCTCCGGTCTTGCCAGAGAACTTGGCCGTATACGCGGAGCCGTGAGTGATGAGCAGCCTCGCCAAGATCTTGCTACCATTTACCACTGTCTCGGGGTCGTCGCTCGCCAACAGGTACAGCAACCACTGGTCCATACTCAATAATGATAATTGGTTCTCGTCAGGTGGCGGTCTCACCTTATTGGTCACTGTTCTGGCGAACTTGCTAATGTTGGCCCGATTGCCCTTCTCGCAGAGGAGATCCGAGTACATCCCCAAGATCTTGGCACCAAGCTGCTTCTTCGTCAGGAAGCGGGAGGCCGAAGCGTTGGACGAGCTGTTGGAGTCAAACGTCGCTCGTCTGGCAAAGCCGGGGGTAGGAGACCGGGTAATCGCAGAGATCGGCCTGGGGGTCCGGACTAGAGACGCTGTGGGTGAGTGGTAGGCGTATGTGATGAACAAGGCGAGGGAGCGGTGCACTTCCGCCGTGTAGTTGCACTTGACGAGATGTTCCAGAGCTCTCATGAAGTGGGGCAGCACGTCTTCCGATATCGATTCTGCCTTCATGGCATCAAGTAGACGCTTGACGATTCCTGCTGGCGTTAGAGACAGCTCCGAAGTGGCTGGGCAGGTGGTCATACTCATGCGCATCAGTCGTCTGCTGTTGAACTGGTGATACTTGCTCTTGACCGAGAACGTCTCGAACTGCTTGTAGTAATGCTCCTGGGTTATGGGGGCAGACCGCCGCCAAGTATCGAAGTCGATAAGGAGGATGCGGTAGGCTAGGGGGTTCACGATGAAAGACTCCAACGGCTCGGCGTGCTTGTAGCCCACAAAGTCGAGCACTAGACTGAGGAGCTGGAAGCTGAGCTTGTCTCGCTCTTCGTTGGTGATGGAAAGCCGCAAGCTGGCGTTGTCGGCGCCGAGATTGACAGTGTAACCAAGCTTGGCCCTCAGGAGCATGCCGAGAATGGCGTAGCCGTTGTGGCGCTCCATGGCCTCACTGTTTCTCCAACTCTTCTTAATGCAAAGGAACGTCATCTCGACGGCGCGAACCGTCTCTTCCAAGGTAGTGGCGCGCTCTACGAGCTTAAGAGCCAGCGGGGTGAACCCAGCAAGACGCCAGAAGGTGTCGTCAAAGTACGAAGGAATGGCCACCACCGGATTTCCGGTCAAGACAGCAACTCCGTGTGATCTAGCCAGGGCATCCAGAAGATAAGGCAACGCAGCGTTGACTGCGATGGCCGAGCCACTCCTATGTGTCATTTGAATCAGGTTGTTGGCTGCGTTTCTGGGCAAGGCCCGGTATAGCTGGGTATCTTGGTAAACCCCATCCTCCCTGAACACTCCAGCTGGGAGGATGCTGAGCAGGATCTTGTGCTCTGGCATGAGACTTCCAGCCTTGTCCCGGATAGCTCTTATGATATCCGAGCTCTCGTCCCTGCCGGGGTGGAAGACCTCGTTCCTCAAGCCTAGGCTGGCAGAAGCCTCATAAGTCTGGAAGCCGCCCAGGCTGTCTTGGAAGTTGCCCTGGTACTTTGGTGAAAGGCCGTAGTGCACAGCGAGGAAGTCATCGCTAAGGACGTCCTCGAAGAGATGCGCAGACGCAAGGGACCACTTGGAGAACACCAGCCCTGCACCCAGTTGGCTCGAGAGGTCTCTTGGCGTGCCCAGAAATGCTTGGACAGGGTGCGGCTTGGCATTGGTGGAGGTGAAAGAAGCAAAGCTTTCTGTGCTGCCATTTGTAAATGGCGGCGGAGTGGGATACGCGCACTTGATTTGTTCCACAAACTCGCCATTGACGTACAGGGAAGCCTTACTTGCCGTCATCGTCTTAGGACGCCTGTGGACAAGGGCGATGTGGTACCACTGCTTCTCTCTGAACGCGTATCCCTTGAACCTAACGCTGGGCCTACTAGACGTTACCGAGGTTTGCAGGATAAAGTTGTGGGTATCTCTCTCTAGATACGTGAGGAGAAAGCATGTCTGAGTGGCATCAAAGACGCCAAATATGGTCGTATGAGCTGCGGGATCGTATCGATCCACGCGAATCCATGCTGTGAAGGTGTAGCCCGGAGAGGAGGTAGGCGGAAATGAGCGGCCTAGTGTTGGTAATTCGATTGATGAGTGGCCGTGTAACGATAGGTCAAACTGAAAGAATGGCGGTCCTGTATAAGTTGAAGCCATCTCCAAGCAGAACTCCGAAGCCTCTGGCGACGCATTGGCGAGCAGAAACTGGGTGTCCGCGGGTTGGTTGACGCCCAAGTACATGAGCTTCTTGCAGAGTATGAGCAGCTTGTCCTTTTCGCTCTTATCAAGCCTCGGGACGGGGTCGAACAAGACGCGGAGGAAGCGGGAGAGCACGCCGGTGGCGTGTAGGGCGGACAAGTTGAAAAGGGATATCGAGACCACACTCGACATGATCTCGAGGACGACCATCGCGCATGGGTTGGCCGGCATGTCTCCCGCTCTCGGTATCGACTCCCAGAACCCAACAACGGCCCTCAGGATTTGGGGGTTGCGGAACACGGCCTTCTTCTGGACGATGTCGCGGACCTCCTGGATGATGTCTCTTGCTGCACTCGGTTTCGTGGTCTTTTCCACCAGCACCCCATCGTCTTCGGGTCCGTCCTCTGCCTCCGGCTCGGCATCTTCGTCGTTTATCGATGCGATCGACTGGCACAATGCGTCCACTTTCTTGTCGCCCAGCGAGAAGGCCAGCAGCTTGCCAAACACCTGGCAATTCGTCCACAGGTCCGCATCGCTGCCTCCGAGTCCGACGCTCGCAATGGTCTGCTCGAGTGCCTCCCACCCGCCTCCCTCCACTCGGTGACGAAAATATCGCTTGTTCCCCGGGTGGTCGAGGAAGGCGGCGGCGAAGACATCCAGCACGGCCTCGAGCAGCCCGAACAGGCCCTCCTTTTCTTCTTTCGTACGCAGCTGCGGGTTGTAGAACCCCGAGAAGGAGCGCAGGACGTCTAGCAGGTAGGTGAAGCCGCGCAGGTGTCTGAAGTCGTCCTGGGGCGGACTCGGGGGTTCGGTCGCGGCAATGTGCTGGCGGATCTGGCGCAGGCTCTTGAGGAGGACGGGAAACTCGGGGTATCCATCGCTGGGCCGTCGTTGACGAAGGCCATTGGTGAGGGTGTCGAGCATGCCGCGGAGGATCTCGGTGGCCTTGGACGTGGCGGCGCCCGCGGACGCGGAGGTGGACGATCGGTATCGCCGCGATACTTGTAATGTCGCCATCATTTTTTTCTTTCGGTGTTTTCTCTTTTCTTTCTTCTTGAATTCTATTGTGTGTGATTTCGTTTAACTACCGTGTTACGTCGACGGTTCCTTCATTCCACGATCTTCAGTCCCAGCACCCATCGAGGGTCCAGGCAGCGGTCAAAACTGTTCGGCATCGAAGTAAGATACGGCGTGCGGGTACGGGGGGGTGGCAGCTCGAGGCTCACGCGGCGGCGGGCCTGCGAGACGGGCGGCGAGTTTCTTGGGTCCGGGCTCGGTGTTCAGGTAGGCAATGAACGAAAAGCAGGACTATGCGACGATCACGAAGACGGCGACGGACCTGGACGGGAACGGAGCTGGCTGGAGCTGTGATAGAGAGTGTCAGCCTCGGGCGACGTGTGGCTTGGGCCGTTCTAAGTGGTCGCCTTGCTGCCCAGGACCTTAGGGGGGCAGGAGCCCGCGGCCAGCACCAGCACTGCTAGCCGGCGGTGGGACGCCCAACAGCCCTGGAGCGGTGCAGCTGGCGGGGGGAGGTCTGACGTGCTGACGGCCCGGTGGCGGAAGTGGGGTAGGAATGGTGGCGGTGCAGCGCTGAAGGATTTCGCGACAGCCCGAGAGTGAGACCTGCCGCCGCTAAGATAGCTGGATAGCGGGCGGGTAGGCAAGTGGGTGCAAAAAAAGAGCGCAGACTCTACCTTCAACACAATCCTTTTACAGCCTACACAGCCATAGTAGTATACTCAAAAATAACAAAATAATATTCATAAAAGTCTCATAAGCTTAAGGAATTTAATGAATATTATTTTGTTATTTTTGACCCTATATTAGTAGAAGAACGTGGTGTGAGGTGAAGGTTAGGTCTGTACTCTTTTTTTGCACCCACTTGGTAGGTTCCTATCTTGAGAGCTCCGAAAGCCACTGGAGCATGCCCATGTTCCGTCTGCCTCATAATAGCACAGAGATGCTACGCCTCTCCCTTGGATCGCTTAGAATTATCCTAGTCTATTTCCTCTAACTGACCAGAGCAGACCATCAACACTTTGTTTCGTGAGCCTGAAGTCCGACCATAGCCTGTGCCTGGATGTTCTTGTACAGATGTACATTACTTGCTCATTAGTAACAGACTTCGGTCACCGAGTCTTGTCAGACTCGCCGAGTAAGGAGGGCCTCGTCGCGGACAACAGCAGTTAGGTAACCACAGACCCGGATGCCTTCCGTCCTTCCAAGAGCACGTCGGGCAGTGCGAACACGGTGAAGTGGGCTCTGTCACTCTGTGAAACATGACTGCTTCATCCAAGCGAACATGGATATACCCAAAAGAGCCAAAAGGAGAGATATGTGTTCTGCTCGGCCTTCGACGTTGGATAGCTGACGTGAGTGTCTTGAATGCCTGGACGGCGAATCGAGCGGCAACCGCACGTAGGTGCCGCTGCTCTAGCCTCCATTATCATCAAGAGAACACCCTCTTTGCTGCATGAAACCCTCCAAAAGCTAGAGGTGCCAACGACACGAATCAGTCGACGAATGCCTCTCTGGTGTTTCCAACCCTTTGACTCAGGTCCGCCCGTCGCCGTCGTCTCCAGAGCTGGCTTTGCATACCTCCCACGGCACCAGAGGCGAGAGTCGGGTCAACTGGCCTTGTCATGACTCCGACGACCGGGGTCTGCTTGGGCGGTGATCGTCTGGGAGATCGGGGATCCTGCGCTTTGCTGTGCTGGAGGGAGGCGCTGCTGCATTTGGGAAGAAGCTTGGGCGGCAGGGGTGGTTTCAGTCTGCCTCCCAGACACCGAGACACGGGACTCGTTCGGTCGTTCTCAGGAGCGTCCCGGCGAGTGCTGGCACGTCCAGAGGCAACGGTAGATGCTTGTCGGCGAGGCCCTTCGTGGTTCCCTCGTCGTGTGCCATTCTCTCTGTCTCTCCTATGGAAGCTTGCTTTGGCTTGTTAGGTGTTGGCAGAGGGTGTAGGGTCGGGCTGTTCTAGCGTCTCTGGCCGACGACACGCGTACCGACCGCATCCATATCTAGCCGACGCGCATGGTCCAATTATCGCCTGCTGGTGCGGCGAGGTGGTGTGCAGAGATGCAGCTTTCGCATTGACAACGACTCGCAAGCTCCTGGCGTTTCTGAGCACGACCGCAGACGATAAACAAACGTTTCCAGGCGTGGCAGTTGGCAACGGGGGCGCATGATGGTCTGCTTGCGTACGAAGAAGACAGGGCCTCGGGGAATCACAGCTTGACGGTTGACCTCGTCATTGACGCTGAGGACCTGGATGGGCTCTTGGATGGGTTGGAGGGAGAGGGAGGTATTCCCCGACCCCTGATTCCATCCGCCGGAGCTACCTGGCACTATGGAGGTGTACAGTGTACACGAGGTACCTAGGTACTTGGCAGTCAGGTCCTCAGGCAGCTTCAGCTTCCACGCCAGAATGTCCGCCGATGACGGGAAGGCAGGGGGACAGTGAGGCACGTGCCAGGCACCACACGAGGACCTCATCTGACCCGTGGGTCAGGCGTCCGGGCTACCTAGCTCGGATCAGCGTAGCGCTCGCCTCCCCGCCTCCATGTTCCAGTCAGATAGCTGCAGCAGCAATGGCAGCATCTCTGCTACCCGGAGCTTAGGTACCCTGTCGGCCAGGTACACAGTACAGTGTACCTATAGCTGGCCTGTTGCTGTGCAGGTACCTCAGGCACAGGACAGTAGGTTGAGTCCAAACCGAGAGCTCCAGTGGTCGCCAGGCCCTGAACTCGCCCGCCTTGAATCCAATCCCGGTCTTATCAAGCAAAGACCCCAGTGAAACAGAGCAGCCCCGGAGGCCTGTTTTAATGTCTACAGTTGGTCGCATCATTATTGAGCAATACTTGCTCAATGGGGCCAGCTGCACGCTGCACCGCGAGCTAAGGGTAGCTCGCTGCTCGCCGCTCTCTCACGCGCGCGCAGCCCGTCGGTGACATGCCACGCCCATCCATGCTCGTCGCCCATGCCATGTCTATCCGAGGTTGCTCTGTCATCCCGCCCCAGGCCCAACAAGGCATTCGGGAGGAGAAAACAGTCGGTGACAGGGTGATACGGGGATGCTGGACACGACAATGCGGCTCGCCTTGGCCGACTGTGAGTGGACGATAGCAGAAGCCGACGAAACGACGAAAGCTTCGAGTGCTCGAGATAAGACGGGATGGCAGCGCTTGTTAAGCTTCAGGGTCCTCCGGATAGGTACCTACGTACACTGGGTGCCTAGGTAGTGTAGATCTGCCTCACCCTCCCTCTTCCCCCTCCGTGAATCGCCCATTGCGCGTTATCGCATGCAGCGCTATGCGGGATATGCGGACTGTGTGGGTGCCCGAGTGGGTTCCATGGGAGGGCGGGGGGAGCTGCTGGAGGAGAACTGAAGAACGCCAGAGGAATGCTGATAGTGCGGTACATGACCTGATGCGCCGAGCCAGCGATTAGGATGTACCAGCTCCGATGAACGGGTGTCCGAAGCTGGCCTGGACTGGCCGCGTAGGCTGTGCTGTTTGCTGGTTCCTTGCCTTTACGTTGGTGCCCAGCTGGGTTGCTTGTTGGTTGCTCCATTTCGTCCGGCAACATAATAGCTTGGTGACAGGGTGTATATCGTAATAGCAGGTAGTACGGATACTGATGTCGTCCTGAGGATGCGTTGCCTTGCCACGGGTTGAGAAGGATTCCAGGGCTGTTCGTGTACCTAGGGTACTTCTTGCCTTGCTTACGTGCTCATGCTGTGACTAACTTTTCATCCGCCTTGGCTCTTTGGGGGAGCCTGGGGTAGCTATGACGTCGTCTCACTGGCCGGCTCTTATCTCTCTCGCAACGGTCAGAGGAAGTTGACAGTGTCCAGAACCAGAGTTTGGCCAGGCGGAGGAAAAGGCTGAGGTGGATGGTCCAGGAGGTGTCAAAGGCTGGTTCGACTGTGAAAGAGGCTTTATGAAACTTTACATCTCGTCGTTTGGATCATCAAGAGAAGCGTGGAGCCTGGCACAACCTTGGATTTACCATGACGGGTACTTGTTGTAGGTAGGCACTTGCTTGACGACAGGTACCTGACAGGCAAATGTATCTTCCTATCGCCCATCATCACTTTCCCATGTCAAGACACTGCCTTGGGGAGCTCCAGTGTCCCCAAACGTGACCCTCCCTTATCGCATTGGCGAGGAAACCATATCGAGTCATTCCATTGGCCATCTTGCTCACGCGCTAAGCCGATTTCGGTCTCGTCAGCCACCCTCCAGCTCTTATCTTGGTTGGCTGCGTCACACTGGGGCGGCGCGACCGTCCCAAGACCGACCGACCTTCGCTGAAGCTACCTTACCCTTGGTGCAGACAGGTACTTCTTTGCCCAGGTACATGTAGAGCTAGCACATCGCGGCAGGCCACCCGCAGGTATCCGTACGGAGCACTTTGCCCCAGCAGGTACCTGGGCTAGTACACATCTTAGGTACCTACCTACGCCCCCAGATGCAAGGCCCAGCCTTCTAGGTTCCTTGTCGTCCTTACCTCACCAGTAGCTTTGCGCACGCAACCGCCGTCGCTGCCTTCCCTTTATATCTACCCGCACCCGCGCCCCGAAGCTCCCCCCATCCGTCCTGCTCCATCTCTCTCTCATCCCCTCCTCTCCCTCTCGACAATCCATCCGACCCAACCCATCGCGTACTTTCGTCGTTTTAGGCGGCTTTCACTGACTCCCAGTTTCTTTCTTCTTGTTTATTTGTCTCCGGTAGACTCCAGCTCCGTACCGCACAACCGCCACCATCATGAGAGGCTTCGTCGGTGCCGTTGCCGGCCTGGCTGCTGTTGTCAGCGCCACCCCCTCCCTCTCCATCGAGACGGTCCACGATGGCATGGCCCCCGTTCTTTCTGCCACCAACGCCGAGGCTGTCCCGAACTCGTACATCATCAAGTTCAAGAAGCACGTCTCGGAGTCCGGCGCATCGGACCACCAGAGCTGGGTCCAGAACATTCACGCTTCCGCTCAGGACGAGCGCCTGGAGCTCCGCAAGCGCGGCCAGGAGACTCTGGTCGGCGACGTCTTCCACGGCCTGAAGCACACATACAAGATTGGCAAGGACTTCCTCGGCTACGCCGGTCACTTCGACGAGGACACCATCGAGAAGATCCGCAGGCACCCTGACGTAAGTCCGACGACCCTGACTCCTCTCCCCATACACGGCCAAAACACGAGACCCACAACCGCTTTGGCTCGAAGCACACCGGGCTTGGCGGCGAGCTGCGCCGAGCTCCGGTCGGATACCCTCGGTCATCGCCATCCATCATCGTATCATCATAACGGTCGCTAACATTGTCATCTTGCAGGTCGAGTTCATCGAGGTCGACTCTGTGGTCCACACCCAGGTCCCCGTCAAGACCGAGGTCGTCGAGGACAAGTGCGATGGCGAGCTCGAGAAGCTGGCCCCCTGGGGTCTGGCCCGTATCTCCCACCGCAAGTCTCTGGGCTTCGGCACCTACGACAAGTACCTCTACGCCGGCGATGCCGGTGAGGGCGTCGACGCCTACGTGATTGACACCGGTACCAACGTCGACCACGTCGACTTCGAGGGCCGTGCCAAGTGGGGCAAGACCATCCCCTCTGGCGACCAGGACGTCGACGGCAACGGCCACGGCACCCACTGCTCCGGCACCATCGCTGGTAAGAAGTACGGTGTCGCCAAGAAGGCCAACGTCTACGCCGTCAAGGTTCTCCGCTCCAACGGCTCCGGCACCATGTCCGACGTCGTCAAGGGTGTCGAGTGGGCTGCCACCTCCCACGTCGAGCAGGTCCAGGCTGCCAAGGACGGCAAGCGCAAGGGCTTCAAGGGCTCCGTCGCCAACATGTCTCTTGGCGGTGGCAAGACCCAGGCCCTGGACGCTGTCGTTAACGCTGCTGTCGATGCTGGTATTCACTTCGCCGTCGCCGCCGGCAACGACAACGCCGATGCTTGCAACTACTCCCCCGCTGCTGCTGAGAAGGCCGTCACCGTCGGTGCTACTGAGCTCGGCGATCGCCGCTCGTACTTCTCCAACTACGGCAAGTGCACTGACATTTTCGCCCCCGGCACCAACATCAAGTCCACCTGGATTGGCAGCAAGTACGCCGTCAACACCATCTCTGGCACTTCCATGGCCTCTCCCCACATCTGCGGTCTCCTGGCCTACTACCTGTCTCTTCAGCCTGCCTCCGACTCTGAGTACTCTGTTGCCCCCATCGCTCCCGAGAAGCTCAAGAAGGCTCTGATCTCCGTCGGCACCGTCGGTGCCCTCGCTGACATCCCCCGCGACACCCCCAACGTCCTCGCCTGGAACGGCGGTGGCTGCAACAACTACACTGCCATCGTCGAGGCTGGCAGCTACAAGATCAAGGAGGAGCCCAAGCAGGCCACTCTCGACGACCTCGAGAAGGCCATCGAGGAGGACTTTGAGGTTCTCTCCGGCAAGGTCGTCAAGGGCGCCAAGAACGTCGGCACCAAGGCCGAGAAGTTCGCCAAGAAGATCCACGAGCTCGTCGACGAGGAGCTGAAGGAGTTCCTCAAGGAGACTTCCCTGTAAGCGTTTTGAATAGAGCGCTAGACCGGTCTTTCTTTTTCCTTTTTGTCTTGGGTCAACGTCAGTGTACGCATAGGGTTACATGGCGGGATGGGTTAGGATGGGTGCATCGCTTCATAGCTACATACAACTCTTGAGCACGAATTCATTTTTGTCATAACTTTGCCCATTGTCCGCGTGTTTGTCCCGGTCTATGCCGCTATTGGCAGGTTCGTTCGAAATAGCCAACTCACGGACACGGTTTTGCGGTTCCATCCGAAAGACGGACACTTTGCCACAGCAGACTTTTCTTTGCGTTGGGATTACTCAGGCAGGCAAACAGAGTTTTCCAACAGAAGTATAATGTGCAACCAACAGGCCTGACAGCTTATTAACCAACGTCATACCTGGGACGAGGGCTCCAGCACGCCAATTAGGACATTCTTGGAACCAAATGCGATGTGAATTGTCCAGAAAAGGAGACTAATCTTTGTAGACAGAGGCGTACTTGGGGTCTCACAACACACGGCCAGGGCAGACGGAGTCGCCTTTGCAGCCGAGGAGCAGATTGCCTTCCAATATGAGCCGGTCATGGAGATAGCCGTCTCAGAGGCGAAGGCGGTCTTGTAGGCAGAGATATCCCGGGATGACGGACAGTTCGATCACAGGGGCAGCCCGGGCTCTAGGGCCACAGACGGACGACAACAATAGGGAAAGGATCGAGAGAGCGACACGATGTGGACGAGGGATGGTAGTGGCGGCAGTACAGATGAGGGTTGAGGACGGGACAAGCGGGGAGATGATCGGAACGGAGCCGGCCGGCAGCTTTGGGTCCATGGAGACCGGGACCGGGACCAAGTCAGACCGGAGACTTAGGAGAGCCCGGAGTCGAAGTCCGGGACCACAGGCGGAGGACTGGGAAAAGGTACCCAGGCAGTGTACAATGAGTGAGACTGGAAGGTGTCACTGAGAATACAGTGTAACCGAAAGAAGGAGCCGCCTCCGCCGTCACTTGCTTTGCGCAAGTTGACAGTTGACACTGTCAGCTCGGGCTGGAATGTGCCTCTTTCCCACTCGGGAAGGAATGACACACACAACATGGCTCCTGCCCACGCCACTTCATGCCTTCTCAGAGATCAGACCCTCACACTCACAGACTTGGAGCTCTAAAGTTCACTCAGCCCCCCGAGGCAAGAGCCATGGAGCAACGCGCACCTTCCACCCCGCGTCGTCCTACCTACACGACGTCCTGTCAGCCCCCTCCCGGCCGACCGATCAAAAAGACATCCATCGCTTCGCCACAACTTCTACTGTTTTCTTGACGCGGCTCGCTTTTGGTTACCTGTGTTTATACCTACAGCTCGTCCTCATATTCCTCAGCCTTCCCATGCGGTCTGGTCTCGTATCCCCAAGACCAAAACCACAACACCTTCGTCGCCATGCGCCGGGGCAACAGCACCAAGTCCACGTCCTCGTTCCGTTCCGCCTTGGAGAGGCTGGAGCACATCGACCCGGCCGTCGCCAGCAGAGACGCCCATCTCGCCGCCACCCTCTCGTTCAACCGGTACGCTCCCATGGGTGCTGTACCACCCCGACCTCGTCGTCCGACGGATTCGTCGCCATCTGACGATACAAGTCGGGACACCAACAGGTCATATACCCTCAACAGCTCCCCAGAGCAGGAGGGCCCGGGGCCAGCCTTGAGGCGCAGGTCTATGCAGGACATCAAGACGACTACGCCACCGAGGCCGGCCCACAGCATCAGGACCCCAAAGTCGATGAGTTTCCTCCACGCCCGGAGCACGACAACCGGGAGCTGTTTGGGCAGCCGCCAGGAGAACGACCAGGCCGTGAAGGAGGCCGAGGACAGCTTCAGAAGGGATATCGAGAAGCAGAAACGCCTGAAGAGCCGACCCTCCATGTTCTTCGCGTCTATCAGGAAGCAAAACCATAATTCCATCCGCATGCGCAAGTCCATGAGAGACCTTGCCGACAGCTTCACCTCCAGTCCATCGACCCCAGCGAAGACTCCCGACTCTCTGAGAAAGAAAGCACGCAAGGTCTCCAGCGGTCTCAGGTCCAAGCTCAAGACCTTCTTCCGTCGCGACAAAAAAGATGGTCTTGGCCCAGAAGACTCGAGACCAGATGACGCAGGCCACGACCAAGCTACGGAAGTCGGAGACGCCGATGAGGAAGACGCCTACATGGACATCGTGAACCATTTACCAACGGACGAGTGCTCCATCTCGCAGGTGCCGTCCCGAGTGCCCTCGCTTCACAACGCATCATCGGCCCAGAGGCTTCGCTCTCGCCAGGGCAGCATAGAGAGCCTCGACGCCGAGAGAAAGGTCTCGGACGAAAAGTCACGCGTCACCAGCTGGACCAGTTCTGGCGCTCCCACTCTCAACAGTCAGTGTAGCTCCGGCGCAGAGAGGGAGAGACAGCGCCTTTCGGTAATCAAGGAGTTTGGACCTCACGTCCCCTCGTCGTCGTTTCGCCGACCACCAACCGATCGTTACAATCCGTACGAATTTGAGGCGCTGTCTCCGCAGGCAAACGATGCGGCTCGTCAAGGCCCAGTGGTTGACAGCCAGAGGGTTTACTCCGCATTGATGAATCGACTGAGCGAAGCAAAGCAGAGAGATTCGGAAACGAATAGCTTGAAAGAAGTGGGCATTAAGGACTGTCCAGGGCACGAAGCACGCCGTTCGCGGACCTCTTCCGACTTGAGGGGCTCCATGTCTGCACAGGCGGACAGCCTTTCTACGATTCGATGTGTATTGCGGGACGACGACGTTTTCCGAGATGCCGCAAAAGAACAGGTCGATGTTGGAGACACCATCTCCGAAGAGTCTGATTCGTCCCAAGGGAGCGTGATTCATCGCCCTCAGGACTCCGTAGCCGGCTCGACGGTGGCGTCTTACAGGCCATACCCTAGACCAGCCGTGGGCGACGATAAGAATCAGCCTCCTGTCAAGGCTTCAGTTGGCAATGTCCAGGAGACTTTGGCAGCCCCCAAAACACTGTCGACTCGCAGCTCTGCCTTTTTCGGGAGCCCGACATGTCACTTGTTCCGAACGACGAGCCCTTACCGCCGGGCTCTCCAAGAATCTATGAAGGAGAACCAGGAGCCTCCTGCCCAGATCGGCTCGCCACCTCTGCCTACCTTGGATCTAAGCATGCTTTCCATGAGCCGCCATCCGAGCCAGTCTCTGGACGACGATCCTCGTCTTGCCTATTCTGAAAGCATTTACTCTGACCAGTTGCGGTCCCCCAGGAATGAGTTCCAGACGCTGGCGATAGACGATAAGACCGCACCGAAGCTACGTCCACGACACCCTCGCCATAAACTCAGTGGGAATCTCGCACGTCTCCCTCAGTCTAACAGCAGTCACTCGAATGCCTCCATTGAGCGCGAAGTACATGCAAGTGGTCTTTCAGACGCTCGCTACCGCAGACTTATGGCGCAGAGCGCCCCGGTCGAGCCCATCACATACAAGCCGACCATGCCGACCGACCGGACTGCCTCGTACGCAAGTTCGGTGGAGTGGAAGACCTTTCTCTCTGCGAACATTTCACGAAATGATCTGCGTCTACCGTCTGCCAAGGGTAAGAACCTGCATGAGGTGCGCTATGCGAAGCCCAGCATGCCCCGGGTCATAGGACATGTCCGCGAGGGGGCGCAATTCGAAGACTGGTCACCGTTGTCTTACAAGCCGACTGGCTCGGAGAGCAGGAAGCCGTTCACTCCATTGCGCACGGCAGACCAGAACTCGCAGAAAGTATCGTCGGCGAGTCGCGTTGAGGGCTGGAAGCCGTCCAAGTTCTCAACACCAACCAGGGATGAGAACACAGCGCCTTCGTCCGATAGCCGGGCTTCCAACCGCACCCGCGGGGTGTACTGGCCTCCTCCGATTCCTCCAAGGAGTTCTCTTAGGGCCGCACCTTCAATGCCGTTGATGCAAACGCACCCTCCGCACAGCAACATTCCTGTGCGACCACCGGAGAGGGGAAGCTCCAAAATGCAGAGTGCGGGTACGCTCCCTAACATCACGTCCGAGAATCACCCAAAGGCCAAAAGTCGATCTCCCGTGAAGCTAGTGAGACGAGCGGCGGCACGGCGCGGACTGAAGTCGTCATCGTCCAGTCCGGGGTTCAGCATGGCTCTCGAGCAGCAGTTTGGCCCCATGTTGGCCAGCGATCGTTCGACCCAGGGCTCGCCCCGGAGACGGCAGAACACCAGTGGGCGCGGCCTCCTGGATTCCGGCGACTCGAACGGCCCAGAAAACATTCCCGGCAGCTCTTTTTATGACTGGGAGGCGCAGAAAGCCGGCAGTCACCACCTGGTTGAGAACTTCCTTAGTGGAAGACGGGCTCCCAGTGGCGGTGATGCGACTGTATTTCTATGAATGAGACCTAACAGGAGGCGTGAACGAATGATGAATAGATGATAGAGCTCGTTAAAACAGGACATACCAGGGCGTCATGGGGGGAGGATCATGAGTAGCAGATACCTAGGTCATAGAGGCTTAATAATGACCATCTTATCTATCCGTTGCCTACTTATTCACCGGCCATCTTTGATAACTCCAGAAGCAAACCCACAGAAACGCTGGCTCTATCCGAACCTATACTGCGCCCACGCAAAGCTGCCCTCCTGCATAGTCCAAATCTGCTTCCCACGATCCTTCCCCGCGGCGCCCGCAGCCACATGAACAGGCATGAGATGGTCCATCCAAGGATGCGCCTGCCTCGCATCAGGCCGTCCACAAACCCGCGCCATCCTCCCTTGCCTCTCCCCCACGGGCGCCTCGACGGCCTCCCTCAGCGCCTCGTCGAAGCTGACAGCATACGGCATCGTCCCAGAGCCCATGTCGCGCAGATTATGCACCGACATGCCCGCGCCGATCACAACAACACCCTCCTCGCGCAGCGCGGCGACGGCTTGGCCCAGACGGTAGTGCGCGTCCGGATCCTCGGAGCGCAGCAGCGAGGCCTGCACCAGGGGCACGCCCAGCGGGTTCGTGTCGGGGTGGAAGGCGACGTGGAAGCCCGCCCAGACGCCGTGGTCTAGTCCGCGCTGCGTCAATCCGCAGGTGATGTTCGTGTGCGATAGTAAGTCGCAGACTTTTGAAGCGAGCGACGGAGAGCCCACGTTGGGGAAGCTCGCGGAGTAGTAGTGCGCGGGAAACCCGGAGAAGTCGTAGATCAGCGGCGCCGACGCGGCATTATTCACCAGGACGGAAGAGGGGGTGCGGGACTGCCAGTGCGCTGAGAAGACGAGCACCGCCGCGGGGGAGAGGGCTGTGATCTCGGAGCCGATGCGCTGGAGGACGGGGTAGGCTGGGTGTGCTTTGTTGTACATCACGTCGGGCTGGGTTGTTACTCAGTTAGTGAGGATCGGGGGGAGAAAGGGAGGGGGGCGGAGGAAAGCGTACGCCGCCGTGGGAGAAGAAGTAGACTGGCATTCTCGCATTTTCTGTTTTGAGGATTGTTTGTTTGAGTGTTGAGAGGTGTGAGCGTAGAGATGGATAGACGAGGTAGGATAGCAAGGCGATTGTTAGGGTGAGGAGGAGGGGGTTTAGGCGCGGCATGATGGGCGGTGGTGCATGTGTGATGTTTGAGTGGGTGACTTATTGGTAGGTATGTTGTTGTTGTTTTATAAATGTTGGATCGCGGGTAGTTGAGCTCATGGGGCCCCCTAGCCGATCGGATGAGGGCCCGATGGAAACACGCGACCGCGGCCCCGGAGCGGATGGGGCCGGAGGGCGGTGGGGCGGGGCGGTTTTCGTCGCGCGCGGCCGGGTCCACTTGGTATTTGGGGCGGGCGGGAGTGAACCCCGGGCCCACACTAGTGCATTTGGTACCATTTTCTGACCAGACTGGCCCGGACATTTTCATATCCTCTCCACGATCAACCTCACGACTATATTAAAATGTCAGGCGAGTGACAGAATAACACGCAAATACAAGCTACTATAGTAGAATCTAAGCAAGTATGACTGTCTAGCCACACAAACCCAACTTAAGGCAGGTATCTTCAGCTAAAATCCAGCTGTAGGTGTGTTTCTTTTGTTACCCGCCTAAGTGTCTAGTCGTACACTCTACGTTCATCAAAAGGTCGCCAACCGTCCTCCGCTTGCAAATTGTCCATGCTATCTCCATCTGTGACAGGCACTGCGCTCAACGCAATATACCCAGTCTTCCCCTCCGGCCTCACATCTGCAAGGCGCAGTCTCATGTTCCCCGCTGCCCGCGCCCTCTCCGCCCCGCCGAGTGCCGAACCCCCTTCCAGCGGTACGAAGCGGTTGTCTCGCGTCAGTGAGCTTGCGAAGCCGAGCACGTCGGGCCCGCGGATGAGGTATTGCAAGACTAGCCCGCCAACGGCGAGGACTTCCAGCACCGTCGTTATCACCAGAAGGATGGCCACCCAGGCGAAGTTGGCCTGATAGACGCGCATCTCATGAGTAATGACGGCCGCGGTTCGGTTGGGCGGCGTGATATCGTCCGACTCGTCCCTGTTTAGCACCGGCTCGCTGGTCAGCGACGCGTTATTGATGTCGGTCGGGTTCAGACCGGCCTGCCAGGCCGTATTGAACAATACAGTGTAGCGCGCCGAGAAGCTCGCCATGTCAACGTCGTCCCACTTCTGCGGTGTGTTGAGGGCGTAGGTGCCTAGTGTGTTGTTCAAGATCCAGTTCTCCGTCGGGGAGGCCGCGGCGAAAGGCCACGCACCGGTCATGCCCGGCCAACTGGACGCGAAATTTTCGAGTGCGACCCAATTCGCATTTTTCGGCCAGGACTGGTTCGTCGGGCGAGCGTTCGATAAACGGCGTTGTTGGAGGGGCAGGCAGTCCTTCGCAGTGCACCGGATGGCGGTCTCAACGTCAACGGTGCGCATACTGCACTGCAAGACGTAGAATGAATACGGGTTTTTCCCATTCGTCGGGCCGACTGAGGAAAAGTGCTGGAATTTGCCCGTCGGTGTGTGGTTAATTTTGGTGTTGTTGCTGTTGTAGCTACCCGGGGGGTCCGAAAACATCTTGATTGTGAAGCTGGACGCCAAACTGTCCGACTTGTTGAATCCCTCTGTATTCATGTATGACTTTGCACTGTCCCAATCCCTGAGCCGTTTCTCTAAGTAGCAGTCAATATCGAAGTATGACGACGGGACGCTGAAGTCGTAGGACGTCGAGTCGTCACTGAAGCGCAGCCCCTGCACCGGGATGCCGACCAAGGACGTGTAGTAGGCTTCTTCAGTGGCGAGGGCGTTTATATCTACCTTGCGCCATTCCCCGATCGTGTAGTTGTCGTCATGCCGCCACGTCGGGACTTTTGGCCTTCCCCAAATGTCCACGGAGGCCAACTGCTGCTTCCGAGGGGAAAGAAGACTTGAGCTGTAAATAGTTTCCGCAATAGGCTGGTATATTATGTATGTAATTTGGCCAATGAACGCCGAGTACATATAATCCGTGTGGCCGTAGTATATGTCTCCGTTTTCAGACATGAACTTGCTTTCAGTCTCCAGGAGCCGCGAAGAGCTCTGGCCACCGATGGGCGACAGCAGCCACGTGAAGAGGATCATGCATCCTATCAAGAGTTGAGCGCGGACAACAATGAACCTCTCAACGGCACTTCCAAAGCTTTGACTACCAACGATCTGCTCGAGGGACGAAAGCCTGATGCCTTGGGGCCTCTCTAGGTTCCAGCGAGCAAGGTTCTTATAGAAGCGGGCGGTGACTGTCGCAAATAGGATGGGGTAGATGGTCGGGCTCAGACGGATTATGTCGATGATTCGGCTGCCATAGTCGGATATTGGCTCTCCGTGGAGTTTGAGAACCAGTAGAGGGAGCACTAGATTATTCATTAGGCTGGTTGCTAGGCTTGATGGGGATCGGGTCGTCTGTACCGATGAAGAACAGTGGCATCATCGTCAGTATACAATCCCATGACCATGCGAAAACAGCATGGGTCCAGCCTGTCTGAAATGTGCTGGCTTTCAGCTGTGAGGCTGATGAGAGCTTGTCGTCAGGGCAAACTTCAGAGCCATGAGCCACGCTTGGTCCTGGCTCTGAAGTCCCTTCGTCCACCACGAGGTTCACAGGATGATACGCTGTTGTTGAAGGCATGTTGGTTGAAAATCCGCCGGAGTGGTTTGAAGATGCCGAGAATCCATTTAAGTGGGGAGACGGAGTATAAAACAATTGCTCCTGCTAGCATAACACTGCGCCACTCAGCTGAGGCGCTTTCCATAGCAGGTGTCTAATTAACATGTCACATTGGGCAGGTACAAATCAGTTCATACGCCGACAAGCGACGGGCAAGTGCATACGAGCATCTCACCCCCATCACTCTGATTAGTAGGAAGAAGACATGCGTAACGTCTCATTACCTAGCGTGAGGGCGCTTGCTCGATCAGATATTAATCAACGCCTGGCTTAGGCAGCGTGGCTGGTAGTCGTTCAGTTGCACAGCCTTGGAAACGAATACTTGTGCTATGCTCGTACGCGAGTGGGTTGTACCGAAATCGATCCCATAGTAAGCTGGCGCGTTGTACGATGTGTGCGTTCATTACAAGGCGGATCGCAAGTAAGGCGCACTAGTTACACTGTTATTCTCGTCATCCTTTGAATACCGTAGGTACTCGCGGTCGGGCCGGAGTGTGACTATTGAATTACATGTACCACGTAAGGACTCTACTGATGGACAATTGGCGTTGTGTTTGACACTGATGATACTATTTATTAATACTTCCTAGGTAGGTACTGTCCTAATATTCCTCCCTGCGTGTCATTTCATACGTCACTTTGTACCTGATGCCTCACTGTGTATTTGATACTTACATACTGGCCCCAACTCCATTGCCAACTTGACCCAGGAGGCAGAGCTGAGTTTATTGGGAAGAAATTCCCTTCTTCTGGCCAAATTTAACATCATTAATGCGTAAGCTGCAAGGGAGAGGTTTCGAAAGATTCCCCCCCTTCCTCTAAAGACCTCTTGCCGGGTACCTAGGTACCTGCTCGAGATGATGTTTGGAGTGTCACAGCGGCCCGGACCAGAAGATCTAGAAGGATCTCAGGTGCGCCAGGGCGGCCCCACATTCCCCACGCCAACAGAAACGACGTGGGAGCGCAACTTGTGCACGGCAACTGCGAAAAAAACGACATCCCTTCCACATTCAACGCCAATCCCCCACCACTCATGGCCGGTATTGCTCACGGCCGTTTCCAGCTGCACCTCATCAAACCATTGGTGTTCTCGCGCTGCTTCACCGCCACCGCGCCCGTCTTCGCCTCTTCCGCCCTCGCCAAACGGCAGACATCGGCTCGTCTCTCGGCTCAGAACCTGAGGAACCCGTCCCTCTCCATCTCTCAACCCCTATCCACACGCGCCACCGAAGACATGGCGGACTTCTGCAGCCGGGCCCCGCTCGTGTTCCCGGCCCCCGGGAAGCACACGGCGACGGTCATCTTCGCCCACGGCCTCGGCGACTCGGGCCACGGGTGGGCCAGCGCCGTCGAGAACTGGAGGCGGAGGCAGAGGCTCGACGAGGTCAAGTTCATCCTGCCCCACGCGCCCGAGAGGCCCATCACCTGCGTGAGTTTGGTTCCTCGATGTGCATAACCTTAACAAAAGCTGATCAACCTTAATCCAGAACATGGGCTACCGCATGCCCGGCTGGTTCGACATTGTAAGTCCCACCCGATGATCCCTTTGAACTGCTGCCGTAGCTGACCATGCCTTCAGAAACGTCTGGACGGCACCGTCGAGGCCCTCCGCGCGTCCGAGGACGAGGAGGGCACCCGAAAGAGCAGCGAGTACTTCAAGCACCTCATGAAGCAGGAGATGGACGCCGGCATCCCCGCCGAGCGCATCGTCCTCGGAGGCTTCAGCCAGGGCGGCGCCATGGCCCTCTTCACCGGCCTCGGGGGCGAGCCCGCCATCGGCGGCGTCGTCGGCCTGTCGTGCTGGCTTCCCCTGGTCGACAAGTTCGTCCAGTCGCTGCCGGCGGACCAGGTCAAGGCCAACACGCCCGTGTTCCTCGGCCACGGTGACTCGGACCCGGTGGTCAGGCCCGAGCTGGGCGCGATGTCTGCCGAGAAGCTCAAGGCTCTGGGGTTCACCGTTACGAGGAAGATTTACCCGTGAGTTTTGTTCTTTTCCCCCTGTTGTCTCTGTCCTGTTGCTAACGTTCGGATCCTAGGGGCATGCCTCACTCCGCCTGCTTGGAGGAGCTGGACGAGGTCGAGGAGTTCTTGCACAGCAGACTGCCGCCCACCGGGAAGTGAGGCCGGTGATGGAGGATGATGATCATGATGAGACGACGGGTTGGCTGCTGCGCTCGCCACCCAGAAGGCTAGAATAGAAGCACATGCACCGTATGCTTGGAGACTGCTTGACGTGGTACCATCCTCCCTGGTGAAGGCGTGCTCGTGAAGGTGCCTCTTGATCCCGGTCCAGCTACTAGTTCCAGCATAACCACGTGACGGCTACACCTCCTAGATATTCCCAAGACCTAGTAAACAGTTCCTGCTGCTTACCTAAAACACCCGGAACAGCTGATGACGCTAAGAAGCTGCCTGCCAGGGTCTTATCGCAGTCAGCTGCAACGGCCGCGGGCCCCGAATCACAAGGCCCGTCACTGGGCGGCCCAGGCTCCACTGCCAAATCATCTCAGGAGGGGCCCCCCGTACCTCCGTACCTAGGTATAGTGGCTACACCGCAGCGTTCCCGGATCCACACGCACCGACCGCCACCCACACTCAGGCACACACACACCAGAACTCTACAGACCACGGTACCCAACCAATCTTGCTTCTGCTGCATGGGCGGTGCAGCTGGCCTGCTGCATCTTGCATTTCTGTCGGTGATCTCCCGTCTTCTCTTTTTTTCTAACCTTTTCTACATACGGTCTGCTACCGAGACCCAAGCCCATCATCCTCCGGAAGGCTCTGTTGCGACTCCTGCCTTGTCATCCCCGAATGCCCCGACGACGACGATGATGATGATTGCCCAGACCCGATAAGCTAGAGACATACGCAAGGACAAGCACCGAAACAAAGGTCCAATCCATTCCAGCGGGCATAGCAACCGAGCCATCCCCGCATCGTTGCTACGATAAACACCACCACTACCACCGCTTGCAACGCAACTCCCGCAATCCTATCCTATCACCACGCCCCTCGGGGAAAGCAGCCCCGTCACGACGGAATACGTTATTGACGGCCGACCGTGTCGCACACCCCTACCGGCAGCAGCCATGGCGAGCCCACCGGCCGGCACCGCCGACGATTCCAACGACATTCGCCCGTCCACCCCGACGCCCTCCCAGCTGCCTCCGATCCCCAACTCGCCCGTCTACTCCCTCGCCTCGACCGCGAACCCGCTCTCCTCGTTCCACCTCCCACTTCCGCCGCCTCCGCGGCCCGTCACCGCCGTCCTCACCAAGACCGACCTCGAAAACTCCCAGACCGCTTACTCAGACCTCCTACAGACCGCGAAAGCCTACCGCGTCGCCCTCGCCTCCCTCTCCACCGCCGCCTCCGCCTTCGGCTCCGCCCTCGAGGCCTGCGCCCGCCTGAAGGAGGCCCGCGCCGAGTCCCTCGCCAGCGCCTCCCAGCCCGGCGCCGCCCTCTCCGCCAGCTTCACCGCCGGCGGCAAGGGCAGCTGCACCGCCGACCTCCTCCTCTCCGCCTCGGGCGTCCACCACCTCGTCGCGAACCACCAGCAGATCCTCTCCGAGACGGTCTACCGCGACTTCGAGGTGCCCCTCCTGCACGAGCTCGACAAGTGGCGCCAGCGCGTCGACGACGAGGAGGACTCGTACGTCCGCGAGGTCAAGACCCGCAGCAAGGAGATCCAGAAGCTCGAGAAGGAAGGGCTGCGCCTGCACAAGCAGCGCCGCCGCGACGTCGGCAAGTTCCGCGCCCACCTCGTCGACCTGACCACCCGCCTCGACGGCCTGACCTCCCTCCACGGCGACCACGCCCGCACCCTCCTCCGCGAGAGCCAAGACACGAGCGGCCGCATCCTCGACGCCAGCTGCAGCCTGGTCCGCGCCGAGGTCGACATCTTCGAGTCGCTCGCCCGCAAGGGCTGGTCCGGCGGCGGGCTGGACGAGCTCCTCGAGAAGGGCGCCGACCTGTTCGCCAGCGATGAGGTCGCCGACGTGCACCACGCGAGCCTCGGCGCCGCGGGCGGGGCTGTCATGGGCGGCGCCGAGGCGGCCAAGCTGTTCAGCATCCTCCCGCCCAAGAGCATCCTCGCCGACGCCGCGTCGGACGTATCCACGGGGGGCCGGGGCCACGCGCGCGGCGACAGCCTGCTGAGCGACTCGGACCGGTACCAGAGCCTCGCGGCCATGGCGTCGCCGGGGCTCGGGGAGCAGCAGCAGCACGACACCGACGCCGACAGCATCTTCTCCGAGACCAACTTCAACCGCTCGCGCGGCGTGCGGCCCTTCTCGCCGCAGCCCATCAGGCGGTTCGCCACCGACGTGACGTTCGACAGCCTCGGCGTCGGGCTCAGCGACGAGTCGCAGCTGGCGGACGACCAGAGGAACCCCCCGGAGACGCAGAGGCAGTACGACGTGCTGCGGGAGGAGGACGAGACGTCGGGGCCGCAGCAGCAGCAGCCCTGGGCCGACGAGAGGACGAACCGCGAGGAGAGCGGCGACGTCAGAGAAGGACTGCTGCGCGACCTGGCGGCGGAGTCGGAGGGGGAGGAGGACGACGACGACCGGGGCCGGCGGTGGAGCGTGAACGAGCAAGATGTATAGCGTGTGTCTTTTTCCGGCTGAACGAAAAGAAAAAGTGGGCGGCAGGCGAAAACGTCATGAAATTGTTTCCTTTTGTTTATACCCCCCACCCACCCATTTAGAGGCGTCTATAGATTGTAAAAAGGGGGATGGAGAGGGAACGCTCCCTCTGCTCTAACTCTAGCAAATGAACCTCCCCGGCGTGGTGCTTTACAGTGTTCGCTCGTGTCTCCTTGCTCCGGATCCACGATCACGTCGCTCGTCACATTTCTTGTACGAAAGATGGGAAGAATCAAGATACGGGCTGTGTCGAGAGCCCCGGTATCAGGCGTGGTATTCATGGAACATTATAAAAAAAAAACGAACAACTTTTTCCTCCGGAAACGCCTTCTTGTGCCCCCCCCTAAACCATCCCTGACAATGCAAACCCCGACGCAAAACGAAAACAGTCTATAGTCCTCTCTCTTCAATCACCCTCACCAGCTCAATCGTCCTTGTCCGCACTCAAAATCTCGCCCCCGAACAACCCAAAGGTCGCGTCCAGCCACCAGATGACCTTCCAGTACAAACTGGCGCGGCCCCAGTCGAAGTCGCCCGCGTCGGTGCGCGGCACCTCGTTGCCGATCATGGAGCCGCTGAACCACTTGAGGAAGGGCACGGCGTTGACGAGGCGCTGCGAGTAGCTCTGCTGCGGGAGGAGGGCCTGCTCGGCGGGCAGGAGCCTGGCGCGGCGGGCCGTGGGGATGCGCCGGCAGAAGAGGCTGTCCTCCTGGCGGGGGAGCTGGGGTTCCTGATGTTGCTGCTGTTCTTGCTGGGGGTAGTCGGGCATTGTGATCGTCGCGGACGAGGTGGTGGCGTTGGAGATGGTGGCCGTCTCGATCGTGTTGGAGGACGTGAGGGACGTGGGCGGGGAGAAGTCGCTCAGCGAGCGGACGTTGCCGCCGGACGAGAACGGGTTGCCGCCGTTGGTGCCGCCTCCCTGCTGGCGTCTAAACGCCGCCTGGCCGCTGAATTTACCCGCGGGAACGGACTGCGAGCGGTGGTGCTCGTCCTGCAGGGACACGAGCGAGTCGACGTCCGGGACGGGCTCGTCGCGGGCGGGCGGCAGGCCGTGGTACGGCTCGGCGTGGACGAGGTAGCCCAGCACGCGCTGGGGGCTGGCGTACACGGCGGCGTCGGCGGCGTCGGCCGACTCGAACGTGACCTTGACCCAGTGCTCGCCGCCGTCGGCGCGGTTGACCTTGGCGCGCTCCTCGGGCGTGAGCGCGCGGCGCCGCGTGAAGGCCGGGTCGCGCAGCTCCGACTTGTAGCGGCGCTGCTCGAGCGGCGGCTCGCGCGGGTAGTCCTCGCAGATGAGCCCCGCGAGCTGCTCGTAGTGGGAGACGGCGGCGTACTGCTGCGTCGGGGAGCGGTAGCCGCGGAGGATGACCTCTGTGGGCTCGCGGCGGCGGGAGAGGAGGGGCCCGTTGGTGTTCGCGGCCGGAGCGGCTTCGTCTGACGCCAGGAGGGGCGGTTGCGAGAGGCCCGAGGGCTTGCGCTGCTGGCCCGCGGCGGCGTTGGACGACGCGTCGGTGGAAGGGTTGGCGGCGAGGTTGGAGCTGGCGGCCTGGGAGACCCAGTCGCCGAAGAGCTTGTCTGCGGCCTGGATCGTGGGGTTCTCGCGGCGGGCTGGGGTCCCTGTGCGGGAGCGCGAGCGGCGCGTGGACTTTCCGAAGGAGCCCGTTTCTGCGGCGCCGCGACGGCGGGCGCCGGGGAGTCCGTCTTGTCTGCAGGAGAGGGGATTCAAGTCAGTGGCATGTTATCGCGCGCGGATGGGTTGGGTAGGGAGAATCGCATTCGGTGGGTGTTTAGTTAGGACGTACTGGGGAAACACCATGGCGTAGGGTCGTTTTATTCCGTCGTCGCCGACGTAGAGCTCGTCGTCGGGAACGTTGTGGAGAATGAGGGGCGCCATCTTTGCGTGGAAAAGAGCAAAAAAAAGAGTGATTCAAATATGGTGTGCTGCTCCCTCGAAGGACAGAGAGCCAGCTGTCGAGGCGGAAGGTCAAGGAAAAGCTTGGGTGGGTTTCGACCCGGGTCGCAACACGCGGACACACGCAACAGTATCGAAACTCGCGCGCGATGAACAAAAGAGACAGTAGCGGAAAGGAGCGTCTCGGAGCGCGTCGAGGTGCTGTTTTGCCTTCGGCGTCGGGAGGGGAGGGCGGACAATGGGGACGTCGGGTTCTTTGCTGTGCTGGGCTCACATGCAGCTAGCTGCTTCGCTGCTGGCGATGATTTTCGAATGCGAAAAGAAGAGACCGGGGACGGGACTGACCCAGCAACCACGGAATATTGGAGGCCGAGCTCCGAGATTCCGGAATGACTAAGCACTACTCGCACTACGTACCTACCCTCTCCGCTTGAGAGCACATCGAGTAATCCGCCAAGTAATGAACCGCGTTGTGTATATCATCTCACAATGAACATGCCAATCCTCGTGTATTCCAGCCTGCTAGTGTACTCGGTATTTCCAAGACCAGTGCTTTCGTGCCCCATTCAACAAAGCTTGCATATCCTCCACGTACTCTTCCATTCCTGTTCCTGAGCCAGCAACCATCCCCGCCTTGACACTCTTATAAGCCCAGGAGCGTGCTTGATACTCAAGACCAACGCCATTCGACTCGAGTGCCGCAAATGCATACGCCTTGCAAATGTGAGTATACAGGTCCTCTTCCTTGTATAGACTCACAAGCAGCTCCGCCATGGCCACCGGCTCAGCTGGCGCGATTTGCCGATTTCCCAAGGACCGCTCCAGCAGCAATATCTCGCTGATGCGGTCGTCAGACAGCTCTGCAAGTTCTTTTGGCGCCTTGCAGTGGTTGCAAGTGCACTCGAAAGCAAGGGTGCTGTTTGCAAATTCCTGCCGCTCCCGGCGGTTCTGCATGGGATCGAGGTACGTCATGGTGATCTCCTCGCCGGGGGCAATGTCGCGGGCTGCCCACAGCTTGTGCGAGAGCGAGCCCCAGTCCCATTGAGCTGCCGCGTTGGCTCGGCAGCTGTGGTTGATCTTCTGCTGTGCTGTCAGACATAGGCCTATTGTATGATCATTAATGTGTCGCTGAACACTCACGGATATGTTTGCGTGCACCGCAATCATGCCGAGATCGGATTCGCTCCCCAGCCCAGGCCAGTCCGGTCCGGGACCGCCGACGACACCGTATCCATTCGTCCACATTCTCTGCTCCAGGTTGTCTACGCGTCTTCCTGGGTAAAGCTCGTGGAATGTTTGACGCGTGAGCCTCGGCAACTTTTTCACGGCCAGTGCTTCAAGCGATGTTCGATTTTCCTCGGACGAGACCGCCTCCAGCACGTTTCGGTCCAGGAAGATCATTGGCGACTCCTGGGTGATCAGGCTGCCTGCATGTATGTGTTGGGTCGCGAATATCCCTCGGCCTTTCGTTCCGGTATGCCGGGTCGTGAACAGCGGCTCGGGGGGCCTGGGACGACGTGGCACAGACGAGATGGCTTGGAAGATGTGTTGCGCACGCTCGCGGGTCGTTATCACCGTGATGCCCGTCCCGTCATTGAACTGTGGATCTGCAAACACGCAGTACCGCAGTGCGTGATCGTCCGTCCAGCTGCAGTTGGGCTGCGAGTTCGAGGAGGTGGAAGAGTGCTTCCAAGCGGGGAGATCAAAGTCGAGCTGCCAAGGGATAAGAGGGCATAGAGCTCTGCTCTCTCTCACAACGGCTAGCTCGCGGGCGCTGCCCCCGCTGGCTGGCGAGTGAAGGGGTGATTGGTCACGGCCGAATGGCGGCAAGATGCCGACCAGGGCGCCAAGAGCTGCACGGAGATGCATTTTGGAGAAGAGGTGGTTGAAGCGGTTGCGACGATTGCGGAAGACAGCGTACGATAGGGGACATATAACATCGTAGCAACTACAATTACATAGCCAATATTTGCTCATCACCACGCGGTAATTCAACTACAGGCATCGGTTCACGAGCGATGAGCCACTGCCATGTCGCACCAGTGAAATTATTCCATAATTGCCTCGGAATCTCGCTTGAAAGACAACTTTTTGGCATCCCACCAAACTCTCTGAGTAGGCTTTACAGTCCGACCTGTAGCTACAGACTTGGGACTTGAGCTAATCTGCTTGGTTAGACTCCACTAGCTTAACTCAGCCACACGCAGCGTTCAGTTTAACTCTGGTTATATAGTCGAAGAACACGGCCGCTTCATTGATCACGAAAGGAGCCATCTCTAGGCCAGCACTAGCGGTCTCCATGTAAAGTTATGGACGCGGAGGGGGCGGGGGCGGGGCGCGGACGCGGGCGTGGGCGTGGAAGCGGAAATGGCGGAGGCGGAGGAGGCGGGGTTGTCAGAGGACTGTGGCATCCAGAACCGGGAATGCGGCGCTAACCCGCCCCGCGGGCAAAGCTTTCGCGAACGGACAGCAAGCTTTATGAGGAGGAAAAGGGTCTTCGCGTAGGTGTTACCTTGAGCTGTGCTGGTGGCAGCACATGCTGATGGAAATCATGCTAAGGGACGTCCAGAGACCTCGGGGTTCTGACGAGATGATGAAATTCAAGGCAGGATAAATTTGAACTTGAGAGTTCGTTGGGCGTGAGTCTCGGTGGAGACTGCTCTCTGCACAGAGAAGCCACTCAAGGAAGCAGAGATTACATGTGAACTTGGCGGGTTAGGAACCTTGGAGGACAGAATTGCTCGTCTCTCAAGAAATAGAATGCTTTCTGCAGTCCGTTTAACTTCCGAATTTGACGAACCCGCATCCGAAAGAAATCATTCAATACCACGCCTCGCTCGCCCAGCCAGAGACCTGTGAGTTGACTTTGACTTGGCTTGCTACTGGCTGGGATTATATAGATAGAAAGTTAGAGATACAACTCTGTGATAGAACGGTTTGTATCTCTGTGACGGGACGGTACAACCAACAAAGCTTCTGACAGGCGTTCAAAGCTTCGGCAGCTGCCTTTAGGCTCGCGTTCGTCTAACCTTCCTGATTCCACTCAGCGGACATTGAGTCCTCCTCGCTTTTGCTTCTCGCCCGGAACTGGTCGTTGGCTGCGGGTGCGGGTGCGGGGTAGATGCCATTCAGAAAGCTGGACTCGGCAATTGAGCACGGTTGAGGATATGAAGAAGATGCGCAAATTAGATCCGACAAAACTCGATTTTTGTTTTGTAATACGAAGGACATTCACGGGAGTAGGAACGTTGGGATGGTAACTTACGTCTTCCTAGGTGGTGAGACTATTGCCACGACCATACCAAGCGGGGCGGCAACGGCATTGCAAATAACCCCCAGCATTATGACCATGATCTCACTTGCTTCTTGGCCCGGGTGAAGTGCAGGGAAGACGCAGCTGGGATGTGTTTTGCCGAAAGGGCCATGAGGAGTCGCGGCATCCCCAGGCGGAGATCCAAAGTCGGACGGATGTTGACGGCGAGGTCGGTTGTGCCGTAGGTTTCTTTCATGGGGGTCATTGGAAGACAGTACTTCTCGTCGGGAATTCGTTCCTGAGTTTGCGTCAAATCACCGGGTAAAGACCCAAGTTCGTGCACACATTTGACAGTAAGCTTTTGGCCAATGAACCAAATAACCGGAACCGCAAGTGATACATTGCCACATGCGACGAAAGATGCAAGAAGCATCGCGGTTGTTTTCCATCATCGTCTACCGCTGTTGCTCCATGATAAGTCAGCCAGGCCGCCAAGAAAAACACCGATTCCATCAGAACTACCCGCCACACCTACAGCTCCCGCGCGTACAGTGATACATCCAATAATGACATCTGAATAGGCACCGTCCGAACCAGCCGGGACCTTGGGAGTAGCGAGGGCTGGCTCATCAGGGGTAGACGGAGTAGTGGCTGGAGGAGCCGTGGTGTTTTCGGAAGATGCCGAAAGAAGGGCTGCATTCGACGAACGAGTGGACACGGACGCGGGGATGGAGTCGGAGGGGACGACGCGCGACGGAGAGGGGTAGGCTCGATACCGTGACTGCATTGCAGACTCAGGTCTTTAGTGATACCGGGACCCATGCTGTGGGGATGCCGACGTAAAGCTTTCGACATAATTGTTTCTGGTTCTGCCGACCATCTCAATGTGCGAATTCCTGATGTGATAGGGCTGGTAAGCGACCCGTTGGGACAGCTTCGTCGGCCTCCTCATGGATAAGCGTTAGTGGTTCGGTCTACTTAAGACTTTTAAGTTTCACACTCGTCTTGGAACTTGTGGGTGGTCTTGATAGTTGACCGGATGAATCTTCCAATACTGGGACGCCGCGTAAGATTTAATGTGTCATATTTGCGATGACCCAGCGTTACTTCGCAGTAACCATAACTATCGCCGAAGAGCCATTTTTGCGATCAGTTTTGTAGAAGAACTGAGGAAAACCGCTACTTGATATAACCCAACCACCACCCGAACCTGTTCCCAACGCAACTAGATCGCAAGTGATTTTGTGTGAAAAGACAAAAGAAACACTCTACTTCATGTGACCAGTCGTCCAGCTACTCACTGGCCTCCCACATTCTTCGAACGCTTCCTGATTCGCGATCAACCCCCTCAACTGCCCAGAAGTCGTCTGCCCAGAGGTTCTCGGATGAGTGTCTACGAACCCCGTGCGTACCACAATCGTACCAAGCGCGGAGGACTAGCTCATTCGCCTGACTGACACGGATGGAATAGTCCGTCAGGCACATCGGGCAGTGCCCCTTAAGCTCCTGGTTCGCCATGCTAGGAGACAAAGCTTGACTCGCCTTGTTGTCCAGGTCAAAACGCACAGCTGATTCTAATGTGTAAGCCAAGGCTGATCCAAACTGGTACGAATATCTGAATACTCACCGATAAGCCTTTCATCTTCATACTCCCTCGGATAGTCGTGTATCTTCAGATGGGGGCAGAAACCGCGAAGGTTAAGGTCTCCGGACTTCCAGGAGAAGCCGCCAAATGGAGTGAATAGTTTCCACTCAGAGTGGAGCAGAAACCTTCCGGCGACGATCTTGGGCTCGACACCGTACCTGTAATCTGGGTCTCCAGTGTTGCTGGGGCTATTGGCCGAGGACGGCGACATTAACTTCCTGAAGTAGTTGCAGTCGGCTTTCCCCAACCTGTCGAGCTTCAAGGCCATCTCGATGTGCGAACTCCTAAGGGTATAGGGCTGGCAGGTGAGCAGAACCCAGATATGCCGCATTACCTCATTATCCACGCAATGGCAGGGTGAAAGTCTCCCGGGCGGTGCAGACATACTCGCCTGATCTCCCGAATACAAAATCTTTGGGAGATCAAGTGCGTCGATCGGATGGAACTTGCCGCTGTCCGTGCAGACCCAGCGATCCGCTTGGTGGAGGGCGATGCCGCGGCGGAACTGAATTAGCTGGTCAAGCGGGAGCCCGGCGACGAGGGACTCCCAGCTACCAGAGGTCCTGGCTGTGAGGATTCTGGCCGATTTACAGACTTGGCCTAGGAGGAACTGGTCATGAAACTCGAGATTATCCAAGACCATCCGGAAGAGTTCGACTGGAATTTTCAAAAGGGGCGGGGTATGTTCTCGCGCCGGGTGTTGCTGTGGACATTGTTGTCCCTCCAGATGACTGGAGCGTAAACCGGCGACGGAAGACATTGTGTGTGTGGAAGGATGAAAGTGTGATCAGTTGAAATGAATAACAGGAAAACTCAAGCCTGGGCTTTTATGAGTATGGGCTCTGTGGCACGAACACAAATTGGGGGCCCTCAAGGTCAGCAACTCAACTGACAATAGGCAGCCACAGTTTGAAGTGGCTTCGTCTAACTTTTCACCCAGGAAGTAAACGAAGCCCCGTAGGACCTTCAACGGATAGGAAGTTTTATCTATGTCCCACCTCATTGAACACTGTATGGCTGATTGGAACAGCCCACTATCTGCTACTTTTACTTGCATTCTGTCTGAGTCCGAGGTCTTCGATGATGGTAACATCCACTGGAAGTTCTCATCAACGGTCCTCAATTATCATCCAAATGTTCAAATACCAACATAGCCCATGATCAAAACTTGTTAAAACTTGTTCAGGCGAAATTCAAAGCGTTTACTGTCTTCAATGCCTGTCCGAATGTTGCCCTAAAGATGAGCGCATCGCAAAGTAATCCTCATGCTTCAGCAAAATAACAACACCCTTCCAGTACGCGACTGCAAAAAGATTCCAGAAGCATGTAAAAGCCATAAACCTAAACTTGACATAAGTGTGTCAGTTGGCACTGACGTCTCGATTAGACGTAGAGACACATGGTAAGTCTCCGGTTCTGGCATGTTGTAACTCCGGCCGGGTCTCGGTCCAATACCTCCACATGACGTTCGGACGTCAGTGTGTACGAACCTGCGACCCCAAAGTCTGTGATGTTACTGTGGTATGTCGTACTGCATATGCAAGTCACCAAGAACACCCGCAGACATGGAAATGGAGTTCAATTTCCCGCTAGAACAATGGGACCCGGCAACAAAGAAACGGCCCGGAAGCACGGCATTGGCCGCGGGAGATCGGCATCGGGAGCTTGCCCTGCGTACTCCGAGAAGATCTGTCGTGTCCAAAGTCCGAAAAACCCGGCTTCGGGGTCGGAGTTAGTACGCCAGAGTGCTTTTCGGCCCCCATGTCCGTCACTTTGGAGGTTTCCGATAACATCGTGATGGACACCTCACGGTCCAGCTCGCGGCCAGAGGCATAGTCCACTTCACAAGGATCCAGGATTGGGATCCCTGAAGTCAGATCACTCCGTAACTTGTGGATTCGTGTTTGGTCAAATCAGCAAAACTGCGAAAGAACCCCATATTCTCTGCGGTCGTAAAGAGACGAATGAGCGAGGGCTGAGGTGAGAACTGAGTTTTGCCAAGGCCCAAACTGGAATTGCAAGTAATCGGCCAAACACATCCACTGTTCAAAACGCTCAAATTGCAGGATTCGCAACTCGTACGAGTGTTAGTCTAGATTGCTCCGTTCTCGTCTACAAACACCAAGCAAACCACCTAAGCGCTCGGCGGCGCGGGCACCACAAACTCCCCGCTCTCAATGTCCCTCTGCGCCCTCAGGCTCAAGTTGACAATCTCGATGATGACGTGCTGCCGCTCCGCCTCGAGGTGCTCCTCGGAGATGGCGTCGCCGTACCAGATGGACGCGTAGATGTCGACGCCCCTCGTCCCGGGCTTCCCGAACTCGGCGCCGGCGACGTCGCGCGCGGCGATGTTCAGCACGCCAAAGTTGGTGTCCCTGCCGTCGTTGAGGTTCTTGTCGCCGCAGGCCTTGATGAGGAACTCGGGCAGCGGGCGGACCATGGGCCTCTCGAGGCACGTCGCGGGGGAGTAGTTGGGGATGGAGAAGTTGGTCACGGTGCCGCCCCAGCCCTCGAGGATGCGCGAGACGCCCGAGCCGGAGGAGAAGTCGGAGTGCTTGAAGTAGTGCTCGGCGTTGCCGCGGTTGTTGGCGGCGTCGGCGCGCGGGGACGACGACCAGGCGGAGAAGGCCCAGGCCGTGACGTTGGGCAGGGCGACGGCGGCGCGGGCCTCGACGGCCTTCCACGCCTTCGGGTCGCGCAGGTTGGAGTTGTCGTTGACGAAGCGCCAGAAGCGCTCCGCGTCGGCGATGTCCTGCGCGAACATGTCGAGGAAGCCCTGGTCGCCGACCGTCTTCTTGCGCTCGTAGAGCTTGTCCATGCACTCCTCGGCGCTCGCGGGCGGCGGGTTGTTTTTGCAGTGCGTCCGCTCGTTGATGAGGTTCCAGACGTAGTGGCAGCGGTCCAGCTCGAAGTCGACCTTCTTGCCGAGCTTCGCGGGCCCGGAGAGGATGTACTCGTAGCCACCGGCCGTCTCGGTCCAGTTTCCGAACGAGGGCCAGGGCGTGCTCTGCGCGGCGGCGCCGGTGGCGACAGCTAGGGTTGCGAGGACGGCGGGCAGCATGGCGATGGAGAGAGTGTGTAGGTCAAGTTGTGGAAGAGAGGGGAAGCGTTGATGGACGATCTCTACTGGGACGGCTACGAAATAGGAACTCCAGCTGAGCCTTCTCTTATATACAATAATTTCGAACCCGATGCTCACCCCTCCTCGTCATCCGCCACTCGGGATGGAGATTGCGCCTCTCAGCGGCCACCAACTCTGGTTCATCCCGTAACCCATCCAATCACACCTCATCAGAGGCACACTTTGCGAGAACCGACTAATCCGAGGCCGTGGGCCGGGAGTGGACAGGGAAGAAAGAAAGAGGGCTAGCCCAGCCGCGAAGGCACCCAAACCTCTGTCAGATTGTGGAAAACCCAGGGGTGGTGGGTGGCAGAGATCCACTGACGTTGCGCAGTCGCCAGGCTCGAGTACGGCGTACCAGAATCGGCAAAAAAGCAAGCTGTCGGCCGGCTCCCAGTGATGCAGTCGTGCGGCGCGGCGGCAGCATGAATGAATCGGCAGGGGTGCACACAAAGGGAACAATGGGGAGGCAGATAGATCTCCGTATGCAGGTCCGAGGCGAGGACATGTGGGGGGGGGAGTGGCATTGAAGAGATGAACACCAACCAACAGACAAACATGTCGGCAACCACGATGCATCACACGATGGGAAATGAGCTTTTGGTGGTAACGTGAAAGCTCCATCCGTTGCGTCGGTTTTCTCGTGTTACATTGCTTGTCCTCGAGGGCGGGGACCCAACTCACCGCCGGCAGGCCGCTCACCTCCCCCCTGTCGGCGCCCGTTAACTAAAGCTGCAAAGCTGCATCTCGTCTTTCCATCGTAGCGATGGTGCCAAGCCTGTTCGGGGTTGTTTAGTGCCAGCTGGGCCACCCCATAATACGACACCCATGTCATAACTCGATTGAGCTGAAGTTCTCGGCTACGCCGTCAGACCCTACACAACCCCGGCTACATGAGGGGAAGAGAAGAAAAGGCCGCAAGATCCTAATGAAAAGGAACTGTATCGGTCCGAAAAGTGACTGGCAAAAAAGATCAGGTGGCAGAGGTCAAATGGAGGTTGAGTGGCTTTTCAAAGATCAGTCACTTCTGACGGCCTAGACAACTTTAGTTTGCTGGGGGACGAATCTGTGAAACAAGAACATTGGCTGCCTACTTTGTAAGTTGGAGGGAGAAGGTTGCAAGTACTCCACTGAGGTCCTTTGGCTGTTGGTTAGTCGGACCGTTGTCAACTCGGCCCGAGAATGAATGTGTTTTTTGGACGACTATCTCGATGAGCCTTTCTTCACCTAGAAGTGACCAAAAGTCTTCAATGGCAGTTCAGTGTATTGTTGCGGACATAGCCACCGCCACTTGATTTGCAGCTGATGGGATGATGTAGATGCCGTGGACTTGGTATTAACTTGCGGCGATCCCTAAAACACCCAAATTTATGATGTGGTTTAGGACGGAAGCCAGGAAGATGCCGGTCTTCCTTTGATGCCAGGTCATCGAGAGAGAACATATCACCAGGAGAGGTAACAAGAGTTAAACCAAGAGTTAAGACAAGGTCATCGCAACTAATGACTATTGTTTGAAACATTGAGAACATGTGCGTAAGCTAAGCGGATGTTGCACGAAACCCATCAACAAGCTGGGGACAGAGCAAGGCAATTTCACAAAGAACACGAAACTGTGGATTAATTGCACCGTTTGTGGCTGACAACTTCACTTCTCGAGTTAACAAAGCAAAGCCGGCGGTCGAAAGCTTTGAGTCAAAGAAAAACCGCAACCAAAGGAGGAGCAACCTTGCCGAACTTCGGATTGTCATGCGGACATCGAGAAGACCACCGGTTCGTAGTCCTCTCTTCCCTTGCTGGAATGCGTGAGGGGACGCGGAACATTTCAAGGTAATTGAAATGTCTATTATTTAACTATATGTACAGAGAATGGAAACTAGAATATGTACCAAATACGATCTCAGCATGTAACCCCCAAGTCTACAGCACGCGTAAAATGACCTTCGTCTGTGTGCCAAAAGACCACCACTCAAGGCAGCACAGTCCCCAGAATAGGATAGTACGGCTGGAACAGAGCACACCTCGCGTCCAGCAGCGTGGTATTATACGGCGTCGCAATCGTCTTCACGTCCGCAACGTCGCCCAGGACGACGGTATCAAGAGGCGCGTACGAGGACCCGACGGCCGCCCACCCGGGCCCACCGGTCGGGTTCTTGACGAAGCGCGCGAAGGCGCCGCGGAGGTACTCGTAGACGCCGTACTGCTGCGCGGTGTACTTCGCCGTGGCCGGGTTGCTGAGAAGGAGGAAGAGGTCGGACCCGTGGAAGACGCCGAGGAAGCCGAGGTCGCTGGGGAGGGTCGAGATGAGCGAGGCATTGAAGTAGTACCGCCACGTCGGGAGGTTGATTGACGTGGCTGTCTGCGAGAGAGCGGCGGCCGGCTTTGTGGTTTCTGTCAGTAAGGGCAACAACTTAGTCTGGAAACATGAAGAAAACTCACGCATTGGAACGAGTAGTCGGTGTAGATGGCCGCCGCAATGTCGTAGTCGGTCTTCAGACGGGGATCGGCGCGGTACGTCGAGAGGATGATGTCCTTCGCCTGGGCGGTGAACAGCGGCGCCGGCAGGTACGTGTTGACGAAGGCGTCGAGCGTGATGCGGTCGTTGAGCAGCCCGCGACCCTCCTCGGCGACGGTCGACATGAGCAGCGGCACCTTGGCGACGTTCCCACCCTGCCAGGCGGCGATGGGCAGCGCCGGGACGGTGATGTTGTCCCGCTCGGGGCCGGTGAGTACGCCCGTGGCTTTCTGGGCGGCGGCGAGGGCGTCGGCCGGTACCTTCTTGACGCAGGCCAGCACGTCGGTCTGGTTCGCGCAGCCGACGGCGGCGGCGATGGTGGGCCAGACGGAGGTGTCGTTGACCGGGTAGCTCGCGGCGGCGAGGCCGTAGGTGCTCTGGCCGCTCATCATGATGGCGCTGCGGAAGGGGGCCGGGGGCGAGCCCGGGCGGCCGTAGGCGCGGAGCAGGTAGTCGACGGAGGTGGCGCCGGCGGAGTGGCCCCAGATGGTGACCTTGGCCGGGTCGCCGCCGAAGGAGGCGATGTTCTCCTGGACCCATTTGAGGGCGAGGTGCTGGTCGTAGAGGCCGAGGTTGCGCTCCGAGACGGGGATCTGGGGGGAGGAGGGGAAGCCAAAGACTGGAGGTGGTCTGTCAGTACATGTAGATGGTTTGTAGGAGTAAGAGCTGTTGATGATGATGTTGATGAGGCATATGACGTACTGTTGTTTCTGTAGTTGAAGTCAACGGCGACAATGTCCTCATAAGCGGCAAAGGCGGAGAGGTCGGCTCTGCCATTGCCGATCTGAAAAGCACCGCCGGGGATGAAGACGATGACGGCACGATTGGCTTCGCGAGCACTTGCAGGAGCGAATACATTGATGGTGAGACAGTCCTCACTCTCGGGTGCTGGAGGGTTGTTGTAAAGGGCTTCGGTTACTTCGGGCCGAGTTGCGACGGCTGGGCGGGTGTTAGTACAATGACGCCATACTCTGACGAGATTTTCCAAACATACAGTTGTTCACAAAGTTCTGGTAACAGGAAGGGCCAAAGGCCGTTGTGTCGAGGGGACTCTTCCATGGCGCCGGGGGCTGGGGAAGCGCGAAGCGAGCCGGCGGCGCGGCGTACGGGATGCCGAGGAACTTGTTCACGACGGAGAGGGCATTCGGTAGGCTGGTGGCCACGCCCTTGATCTCTCCTCCTGCGATGGTTGCCTTCACCGCCGTTGCAGACGGAGCTGGGCAGTCTATGGCCGATGATGACGGCTTCGGCTTCGTTGCCGCGGCAACGGCTCCAACAGAAAACAGGATGAGGTCTTGGAACTTCATGGCGTCGGTGATGGCCGTTTGGAGCCTCGAGAGTCCTGGAATAATATCCAAAAGGGTGGACTCACTCAATACCGCGGGATTCTTTTAAAAATCTTCAAAAAAAAAAAATGATTACAATTCAATCCCGAACAATAGTGAGGCGAACCCTGCCAAGTTATAACAGAAACGATGCATGTTGAACTATAACCGTAAATCCTCTGCCCGCGTCCCGACCACCCCAAGAGGCAGAAAAGGGAAGGTGGAGGCGATCAACAACAGGCGCCCGAGACGGTCTGAGCCCGTCATTGTCAGCCCTAAGGAAGAGATGGGATCGCGGATCACTAGGCGCAGGTGTGTATAAAGTGGACGGCGTCTTGGGAGCCTGCACTCGTGTAAGTCACACTACGTGAAGATCCTCGGTCTACGTGTCTTGGTGCTCTCTTTCTGTCCCGGTGGATGGCGGGGTTGACGGAGGGACTGCGGTAGGGGTCCCGAGCGAACCTAGAGTTGAGTTCAGGTGGTTGACGCGCTAACAATACCTTTAATTTCAGTGAAGCTTAGGCGCCGTGTCTTACATCCGAGGACTGAATTCCGATGACGACGATTCCGATGCGCTGTTTGTTGTTCAGCCAGCCAGCTGATGCCGGCTGCTGATCAAGTGTGACCTCTGGGAGCCAGGTGGCGGTATTTGGTAGCTTCCAGAGGGGGTGGTTCCATATGCAGCGTTAACCTGCCAGCAACACCACATCTTCTTTCAACGTCATCTTAAGCTTGCTTTACTTTAGCTTCAGCTTTCCATATCAACGCAATTACCTCAACACAATACATCCCAGTTGTCTTGCCATGCTCGAGAGTCATCCGACACAATCCCACCTCCTGCACCATGCGGCCAGAGGACCAACGACCCTTGCTTCGCCGGCTTTTGGGGCACGTCAGAGATCCTTCTGTGATTGGTAGCCTTCTTATGCACTGATCTTTGAGAAGATTGCAAACTACTTCGATGACAGACACTACGCCACTGAGACAACCCAGGATCTTGAAGAGTCCCTGCGTTACATGGCAAGGGCTTTGGAGATCACCAGCCGACCATCTCGATTGGCCTTCTCGTTGTAACAATGTCGGACTGAAGCTAGGTTCCCGCTACTCACGAACAGGCGACGTTGACGATTTGGAACGGGCTCTAGATGCGTCCCGCAAAGCTCTCGATGCAACTCCTGAAGGACATCCGAATCGTCCTGACTACTTGAATAATCTGGCCCTCAACCTAGGATACGAACACGCGAGAACGGGCCGTCAGGATGTTCTATCTGAAGCTATTGACCTTGCACGGCACGCTGTCGACCGGGCTCCGAACGATCACCCTAAGCGACTCTATTTTCTTACCAATTTGGGAATTCGGATGGGCAATCAGTTTGAACATACTGGCGACATTTCAAATCTGAAAGAGGCCACCAAAATTGCGAGGGAGGTTCTTGACACGACCGATGACCATGGCCCACGACTCCCGGTCAGGATGAACAACTTGGGAGAACGGCTGAGGCAGATGTATTCGCGGACTGGAAAAGTCAGCTACCTTGAAGAGGCCATAGAGCTGGCCAGGCAAGGCATTGCAAACAATTCGTTCGCGATGGACCATCCGGAGCGTCTTGAACATTCTGTCAACTTGGCCCTGCGCCTGGGGGACCAGTACTTGCTCACTGGCAATGAAAGTGCTCTGGAAGAGGCGATTGATCTGGTCAAGGAGGCTGTGAAACGTACGAACGAGAGCCACCCAGACCGAGCTTCAAGATTGAGTGCTTTAGGAAGTCTTATGGGCAACAAATACTCTCGCACCGGCCATCTCAGCGACCTTGACGAGGCAATCGCCTACAGCCGCAAAGCTGCAGACGTCAACGCGGCTGGACATGTTGGAAAACGAGCGGAATATCTAAACAATCTGAGTAACAGACTCAGTGATAGGAATGCGCGCACTGGCGCGTTGGAAGACCTCAACGATGCAATCAGGGCTGCTCAAGAAGCCGTGGATGCCATAAAGCCGGGCCATCCGGACAGGGCTATGTACATGAACAACCTCGCTCTTCACCTCGACGGCAAGTACGCACGAACGGAGAATGCAGAAGATCTCGACCAGGCTTTGTTTGTCGCTCGAGGAGCGCTGAAGCTGCTTCCGTCGACCGACCATCCCGAACGTGCACCGATACTCAGCACAATCGGAATTCTTCTGATGACGCGATTTGAAGATGAAAGACACCCATCTAGAGGAGCTATGACGGAGGACCTCGATGAGGCTTTACGCTGCGTGGAGGAAGCCGTATGTGTCACGCCCAAAGGGCGTCCCGATCGGGTCAAGTATCTGAACAACATTGGCCACTATGCGGGCGTCAGATACCAGCGTCTCCGTCGATTGGAAGACCTCGACAAAGCCATCGCGGCCTCGAAGGAGGCAATGGAGGCTAGCCCTGAGAATCACCCTGACCGAGCTGCGCCCATGAGCAATCTTGCTCGTCTTCTCAGGGAGAGAGAAAAGGGTGGAGATTTGGACGAGGCCAAAAGATTATTCAAAGCAGTTTTGTACTCCGACCAAGCACCGATCCGAGTCCGCATCGACGCCGGTCGCCTCTTTCTCGCGGCGACAGACATCGTCAAGCACAGCCTGGAAGCATATGACGTGGCCCGAAGGACCATCTCTATGATATCCATCTTCGCACCGTTTTCGCTTCGACCAGCTGATAAGCAGTACCTCCTTTCTCAGGCGGTGGGACTTGCCTCGGATGCTGCTGCCATCGCCTTGCACGTCCGTCAAGGTAACCCCGCGGAGGCCCTGGAACTGCTCGAGACTGGCCGTGGAATCATAGCCGGTTTCCTTCAAAAGATGCGCGCCGACCTCTCTGAGCTGCATCGATCGTGTCCAGAACTCGCAAGTTCTTTTGAAGAGCTCCGCGATCTTCTCGACCGGCCCTCCTCAACCGGAAACGGGCGAAGTCCGCCCATACCATCGGATTTCGAATCTGCGCCTACCGAAGCAGACGCTCGCCATTTGGCAAGCGTGCGTATGGATGCAGTCTTGGCGGAAATACGCCGCCGGCCTGGGTTTGAAAACTTCCTCGGCGCTCCGACTGAAGCTCAGATGCTCCAGGCTGCTACCTCAGGCCTGTGGTAGTCGTCAACGTCAGTACGTACAACTGCGGTGCAATTGTCGTGGAGCACTCGGGTATACGGGTCCTTGACTTGCAAAGGGTTACATATGGAGCTGTGGAGTCAAAGGCTCACTCTGTTCGATCTCCCGATTGTCTTGATTGGCTTTGGGAGGTGATCGTTAGACCTGTTCTCGACTTCCTGGGCTTTCACGAGACGCCATCCGAAGGAGAGCAATGGCCGCACGTCTGGTGGATACCAACTGGCCCGTTGGTGGGATTCCCTCTTCACGCAGCTGGGCATCACTTCGGCAATAAGGGAGAATCCGCGCTCGACCGGGTTGTCTCATCGTATAGTTCATCTATTCGGGCCTTGATATACGCTCGTCAAGAGCATCAACGCAAGATCTTGAGACCAAAAACGATGGCCGAAGTCGGAGATGAAGGCGGCCCAATTAAGATGGAGGAACAGGAGCAATGCAGGCCCAAAATGGATGTCGTTCTGGTATCAATGCCGAAGACGCCAGGCAAATCATCGCTCGAACACGCCAGCAGCGAGATTACAGCAGTCAAGAAGGCCTGCAACGCCATGGGGCTGCCTTACATCCAGCCCGCGGGTCGGCAGGAGGACGTGCTGGCTGCCTTGAACGACTCTTGCGGGGTCTTCCATTTCGCGGGACACGGCGCCACGCACTCGATGGACCCGACGGAGAGCCAGCTGCTTCGTGAGGACTGGCGCGAGCGCCCTTTGACCGTGGGGAGTTTACTCGAAACGAACCTCGTCGACAAGTCCCCCTTCCTCGCCTACCTCTCGGCCTGCGGCACGAGCCAGATCCTCGACAACAGGGTGGTGGACGAGAACATTCACTTGGCTAGCGCCTTCCAGCTCGCGGGCTTCAGGCATGTCATCGGCACGCTGTGGGAGGTCGACGATGCGTTGTGTGTTCACGCGGCCAAGATGACGTACCAGGCCTTGTGGGATGGGGGGATGACTGATGTGTCCGTCAGCGAAGGGCTTCACCACACGATGCGACGGCTGCGGGACGGCTGGGTCCGATCGAATGGCTTTCACGTGGGTGATCATACTCGGTCAACCCCGGCAGACACCGAGAGTAGGTTCCTTGAGGACGTTGGTGTTCTGCTTCCAGATGGTCAAAATACTTCGGATGTCGAAAGCGCGAGAGTTTTGAGGACGATTGCGAGGACTGAATCGACCACGCCGCTCTGGGTTCCGTATGTACACTTTGGGCCATGATGGGACGAGTTGGGAATGTAGCCGGACTAACTGCCAGATTTCATAGTGAATAGTAGAATCACTGCTTCTATAGTGTTGCAGGAAAGTGATCCAAATGCAAGGGAACAATGTCCTTTTCATCGTCACTCGCACAAAGGCGTTTCCAAGCACAGCATCATTGCCAGCCTTCCAATGGCTATCATGTTCGAACAAAGGTCAAGTGACTTAACAACATACTGAATCCTACGCCCAGAAATACGAGACTATACCTTCTTTCCCGGGAAACTCCCCTCGCGCTCTCGGGCCTGCCTCAACTCGATGGACGCCCAACGCATGCCAAATTGAACCGGCTCGTTACGCTGAGCCCCGACGCCTCCCCGGGTGTTGTCGAAGATGATGTCGCTCAGCAGGTCGCTCAGCTCCTCCTCGTCCGTCTCGTCCCCGCGGGCGGTCGACCCCGACTGCGTCTCGAGGCACCGCAGATCCATCCGGCCGCTGGTCACAACCACCACGATGCGCTCGAAGAACCTCCGACTGTCCCGCGGCATCCCCTTGGGCCAGCTCATCTCCGACCCCTCGAGGTCGCCGAACACAATGTCCCGCTCCCCGTACAGGTACGTCTCGCCCGGCTGCAGCTCGCGGCCGCTCGGGCTCGCCGTCGAGAGCAGCGAGACCGAGTCCGGGCAGAGGTCGAAGATGGACGCGTACACGGTCTTCTGCCCGCCGTTGCGGACTTCGATGTAGATCTTGTCGCCCTCCCTGACGACGAGCCCTCGGGCGCCGCTGGGCGTCTTCACGCCGTCGAGGACGGTCCCGACCTCGACGCTCACGTGCCTCGCAATACCCTCCGACTCGCTTCGTTGCCTCGCCTGAATCCTCCTCTTGGACTCCGTCTGTTTCGCGACGGCGAAGAGCTGCCGCGACCGGGCCATCGACTCCATCTTCCGCACGCACTCGGCCACGCTCCTCGCCTGGTTGTCCCTTGTGAGCTCCCAGCGGCCCATGAGGACGGCCTCGCCCGCCTCCCTGCTCTCGAGGCACACCGCCGCCCTCTCCTGCCTCACGAGCGCGAACGCCTCCCTCGCGTGCGTGACGTAGAGGAACGGCGACGCGCCGACCAGCCCCGCGACGTCGACCGCGCAGCGCCAGTGCCCGACCGCCACCGGCAGCCGGCCCATCCTCCTGCTCTTCGGGAACGCCTTCATACCACCGGCCGCGCGGAGCTGCGCCACGTCCCTGTTCAGAGACACCTGCGACGCGATGGACCCGACGCGCTGGACCGTGGCCTTTGCAATCTCCCGCGCCGCGTTGTTGCGCTCCTCGACCGCCGGGAGGACCGCGTACCTGTCGCCCTCTCGCACCCCGTGCAGCTCCCCGCCGTGCAGCACGATCCTGTTCCCGATGACCTCCACGGGCAGCGCGCCCTCCAGCTCGGCCCGCGAAAGGCTGAAGGTGAGCCGCAGGTCGTCCCCCTCGACCTGCGGGAACTGCGAGGGACAAGTAACCTTGAACCGGTCCCTGACGCGCACCATGACGCTCCGCCACGAGACGTCCGGCACCTGCGCGTCCTGCGGCTGCCGGCCCAGGATCCGCTCCAGCGCCTCCGTGAGCACGCCCTGGCTCGCCTCGCCCTCGAACGGCCGCTCGTACGCGCTCTCGCCCTGCGCGGACGCTGCGACGGTCAGAAGTCTCGGGTTCCGCTCGTGGTGCGCGCCTCCATCCAGCCTGCCATCGCTCAACATCTTGCGCACATGCGAAAACACCTCGGCGTAAAACTCCCCGTCGACCGTCTTCACGGTGCCAGGCAGCCGGGCCATGCGCGCCGCGTGGCAGCAGTCGAGCACGAGCGTGACGTTCTCCGTCCGGTCGGTCACGCCACGCAGGAGCTGCGACAGCTGCGCGTCCGTGACGCCTCGAAAGTCCGTCTCCGTGGTCTCGTTAAAGTCGCACGGCACGAGGAACTGCAGCGGCCGGGCCGCGTCGGAGCCGGAGCCGGGGCGGCGCACGAGGCCGCCGTGGCCCGAGTAGTACACCACGACGGCGTCGCCGGGGGCGGTGCTGCGCGCGAGACTCCGTAGGCCGTCGACGATCTGGTCCCTGGTGGCCTCGTAGACCATCGCGCAGTCGAAGCCGCGGGGGGCGAGGATGGCTTTCATGGTCTGCAGGTCCTGGTACACGCCCTTGAGGCGCTCGTCCGGGCACCCGAGCAGCAGGGCTCGCTTCTTTGTCGGCTTGATGCTGTGCGTCATGGTGGAGAGGTGTTCTTGTCTGGTTGTGTGAGATCGAGTCCAAGTCGGACGCGAATAGTGACCTACTTCTCCGGTGTGAATGCCGGCGCGGGGACGGCGATAATCACGAGGTACTTCGGCGAACCCTGATCCTCTCGCTCGAGACACCCCCGCCCTTCTCGTCCGGAGATAGCGGGGGCAACCGGCGCGTCATTTGTTGGTTTGCCACATTGATACCGCGGGAGGGGGATCCAATGAATAGTCACCGTGGTGTCAGGCGAATGTGGGTTGCTTGTTGCATAGACGCCCCCTACCTGCAGGGGGAAGATCTGCCGAAGAGGGTTTCCTGCTCGTCATTTTTGGTTGTCGAAGTGTCGAAGTGCTGAACCGGAATATTTTCTAAACAACTTTTCGTCGTGTCTTGTTAGCATTGGGGAAGTCTACAGGCAAGTCAATGCTGTGGGTCGAAACCGAGTTGTCGATTCTTGCGCAAGACATCAAGACATCCCAAAAGTGCCGAGTTTCACATTCGCAATGTAGACTCTCCCCTCCATACTGCATGATCTCAAAGGGCACAGACTCTTACTATTGGGACCTTGTTAAGTGGCTATTAGTACCTTCCCCTACGTACCTACTGGGCTTGCTAGGCTCTATTTTTGTCATTGAACTCTGTTATCATCCATGATAGCCTGTTGAGGAGCGTGGTCACGTGGTCCCTAGGCCTCCTCCTTTCTCCAGGCTCTTAGCAGCAACTTCTTCCTCAGACATCACCACAATACAGTCAGCTTCGCATCCCCTACATAGACTCTGATTTCTGGGGTAGGCTCTATCGTCGTTCCAAACTAAATACAACAACTCAAACCGGGTAACCCAGAGACCGCAGGACAGCATGAATCTCCCCTACCGTTGCCGGCTCTATCTCGGCACCGTCTGTCACCTCGGACGCTGGACCGTCTTCATCCATCTGCCAATACTGCAGACGAGCTTTTCCTTTCCGAGCATAGACCTCCCCGCCGAGTCTCCTGACAAAAGCGGACGTCGGGGGCATGGCTACAAGATGATAGTCCCGCTCATGAATATAAATCGACGGAATCCACACCGGCGAAGACAAGGTTTCTCCTGATTTGTTCCACCAAAGTTTCGCACATTTCTTCCAGGGCCGCCTATCTCCGTAGCTAAACGAATCCGCAGGCTTTTGCCAGGGTATCGAATCGCCCACAAACATCTCCTCGAGAAGCTGCCAGACGCGACGGCGATTGTGCAGCCCGGCGGGTACGTGTGCGAGGTCCGTGGAGTACCCAGTGCAGACGTAGTCTGGTTCGACGTCGTCGGGAAGACCGGGACGGGCTCCGTAGTCGACTCCACGGCTAAGCTGGCGGACCAGAAGTTCCCAGTCCCACTCATATTCGGATCCCCCGGGGCATGTCTCGGCATCTTTGGCATCTATCATGACGGGATCGATATCCCACAGCCAAGGAAGGAGTCCTTGAGAGCCCGCCTGGAGCTGCTCCTTCCATAGCCGTTGAGGGAGAAGGCGTGAAGAGAGTCTCGGCAAGTCACGGCCCATGTGCGCGAAAATATCGTCCATGATCTCCTGCGGCATCCTGCTCAGGTTTTCCGACAGTCGAGCAGCCTCGTCCGAAAGGCTGATATTCGACCTGCATGGCTGCAGATTCCGGAGGAGGCAGTTTGTCAAGTCGTCGACATCGAGAGGGCTTCTACCCAGTGCCTGTACTTGTCAGGAAAGGATCATAATCATGTATGAGGGTGTTGGTCGTGAATGCTTACAAAGAACATGTTCGACCGCACCGACTTGTACGGGCCCGGCCACTCGACCCCACTGACCTCCTCCCAAGCCCAATCGGGACCGGGCCAGTGGACGTTGTTAAACGAAGCGCATTCTCGGTGAAAAATGGGCGCATAGTACTGGTGATCCCCAAGGCGGTAGTTCACTCGAGGAAGAGTGCAGCCCGGGTTCCCGCATTTGGCGGCCACGCCTTCTCTCCAATGCAACGCGATGAAAAGCCCACGCATGTCCCGTATGTGAGCTACCCGAGACGTTGCGAAGACCCTTCTGGCAACATCGAGACAGGCGGCGTGGACACAGGCGTACAATCGCCGGTCGGACTCCAGTCCGTACAGGTAGTTCATTGACACAACCTTTGGCTCGATGCTGGGGTCGGCTGATTCTAGAAAGAACTCCACACCCTCTTTTCTGCGTCCGACGTGAACCTCGATTTCGGAAGCTTGGGATCTAGGCCGTATTGTGGAGGGGTCAGGGTCCTCTTCGTCGGAGCAGTCTGGGAAGAATCCGCCGTCGATTTGGATAAATGTCCAGTTCGGCAGAAGCTGGCCAACCTCGTCGTCCGGGTCGTAGAGCAGACGGAGATCCTCCACCCACCCCACGTGTTTCAGCAAGTCCTGGACGTCTCCTTCCGGGGGTTGGATGTCGCCGTCCCTGATCAAGTCTTGGAGATCGCTCCGAAAATCGCTCGGTGCTTCCATGCCACATATCTGGCAGATCCAATCGTTGCTGCCGATCATCCTTGACGTAACTGTTACTGAGAGGTCAATACCGTATACTCTGGGAAAATCAATTCGTGGGTCGGCTAAGAGAGTGATCGAACCTGATCAGTAACGTGCTGCGGGAATCTGTCCACTGAGATGGCAGTGTCTAGGCCAGCTCAAGTTTGGCCGACCTCTGGATTTCTTGAGTGTATATGGATGGTATGTTGTTGCGCGTAGCGAGCTTTGGACGTGGTGGGGAGCAAAGTTCTGACGGGTTTCGACCTGGCTGGTTGGCTTGGAGATCATTCAGATTTTCCCTTTGCCTTCGTAGAGAAGAGGCCGGTTGTGTGCTGACGTGTGATAGAGTGTTGAAAAGGAGGGAAAGAGCCACCGGGAGTGAAACTTCCAACAGCACGTCGAGCAAACACTTGGCAACACCGCCTACCTGAGGCACCAACAGTAGCGAGCTACACTGTAAGAGACTAGGTACTCTATACTTTGTAATCTGTGCACTGTACCTTTTCACACATCAGGGTACATATAGACCACTACGTACCGTTCCTTCCCTGGGTAGGTACCTGAGTGAATAGTGATAGTGAACGCGCAGGAGCTAAACTTGGATCGCGTTGCGCAGGTAGGTATAAGTCCCAGCTCCTGCCTTTATCAACCAACTATTGGAACGGTAGCCGCCGCATAAGATCGACAGGTGCATCTATTCTTATCTCTTTCGAGTAGGTATTACAGGAAGCTTGGCCCCAACGAGGTGTCAGCTACCTAGGTAGGTACCTTGGCCTTGTAGCACAGGGATGACGGATATAACAGGGACACCAGAGATGGCAAAGACAACAGACGTGGACATGGATCATGACCAGCAGGTATGATAACATAACCATCACTCATGCTTGTTAATTATACCATTGAAATATGCAAGAAGTACCTGGGTACCTTGTTGATCCACGGCATTACGCAGGCATCCATAGTCCTTCTACATCTTTCAAACGGAAACAATGACAGTGCTGACGGCACACCCAGCACCGACCACCTCCCTCTGGTCGTCACGAAGTGGACAGCTGCAGACGGGCTTGGATTATGGAACTGCGAAGCAGAAAGGAACATAATACGAGACTTGGCCAGTTGATGTCGGATACCGACCCAGAGCTATGAGATTGCAGTATCAAGAAGGCCCGAAGGCAGGTCTAGCTCCTAAGCCCCCAAGTCGGATGTCAGCGAGTCCCCTACGTCTCGTTTCCCGACCTGTTTGGGGTCTCAGAACTTGCACGTTGTGAGAAATGCACTGATGCAGTTGGGAGTGTTTACTCTACCTTGGAAGTATTATGTATAAGACCAAGAAAGTCCACTAAGATGGCCGACCATTCTTGACATTCGACTTCACACGCAGTTTCACATTCAGCTTTGCACCCTGCCACCCAGCTTTACACTCGCTCAACTTACAATCTGTCTGCAACGATCAGATCCTTCAACGTCTCGCCACAATGAAAGCATTACTAGTCTTTGGCTTCATCTGTGGTCTTGTGTGCCATGTGCGTGGCTTTCAGCCTGATCCTGCTTCGACCCTCGTCCCGCCCACCGTACAAGACCACGAGGGACTTCCACTTCACAGCCTCATACAGACCGACTCGCCTCCAGCTATCCCTGAAATCGACGCAACCTCGGCCCCAACCACATTCTCCGTCTTCACCCCCTCTGGAAATCTTTCTCGCACTCTCTGGACGCCACCAGTTGTCATTGTGACCCAGACTGCGCAACCTCTGTTGCCTGGTACGCCCATCGACTTCACCACAGCCACTGCTGGCCCAGTCGAAGCTCCCACTTCCACTTTGGGTAGTCTAGAGTCTAGCGAGGCCTCAGAGTCTGACAAGGCCCCAGAGAACAGCAGAGAACAGAGTGTAACTCTAGGGCATCCAGCTTCCTCTCTCTATCCTGTAATTCCACTACCAACTACTAATTCTAACAAGGCCTCAGAGAACAGTAGAGAACAGAGTGTAACTCTGGGGTATCCGGCTTCCTCTCTCCATCCTACCACAACGATGACTTCTGTACCCCCGGACTTCTTCGTTCAGACCTTGACGGGGCCCGAGTGGGAAACCAATACCTGGTTGACAACCACGGCAACTGACGGTAGTCAGACCATAGTGCCCGTTTTGGTTGGTTGCCCGGGATGTGGCCCTGTTGGGGATGGATATGGGATCGTCCTCTGGAACCTGCCCCCTATCCCGAACGTGTCCTTCAGACTGCCGAACCTTCCACAATTCTCGCTGCCCTGTATCAGGCTTCTCTTTTTGCCGGTGGGAGATTGCCCTGGTCCAGTTACCGAATACACAGAGAACGGCGACAACAACAACGACGACGACAACAAACACTCTAGCGGGGTCAACACCCCAACAACGACAGCATTATCCTCGACATCCTCGGCATCCTCGACTGAGAGCTGCACGGTAACGCAGACGGCTAGCAACTGCGTCGCCACGTGCAGTCACACAACCATCAACCAGGTCTCCACCGTCACTTGTTTCACGACCGCGTGCCCCCAGACAATCACCGGTTGTAGTGTGACTGGAACTACGTCAACGACGACCAAGCAGCCTTGTGCATCGGGGGCCACAGCCGACCGCAGTCTGGGGAGACGCGACGGTGACAGCGGTGCATGCCCCATATGCCCAAGCTGGGACCTTACCGGCACTTCTGAGTTGGACGGGCCTGCAGACGAAGACGAGACGACACTGGATTCCCGACATCTTACAGTCGCCGGGCGTATATTGGTACCACGCTTTGAATGCTCCATGCCACGGGATAACTCAAAGACGGTCGAAAAACTCGGCAACTGTAAAATCAAGGGCGCGTATCCAGTGGGACGGGAGGTCAAGATTCCACGATACTTTGGCGGCACTACTCTTGTTGCCTGCGAACATGCCGGCTTCCCCGGCATGGAACCAGACATCGTCAGGTCATACCAGCAAATGCCTCGCTGGTACAGCACCACCACCGCCGAGGCGCCGGCATGCACGTATGAAGTTGTTCGAATCGAGCCCGAGGAGATGTGGATTCAGGCAAGCAACAGCGAGGGGGGTGCGGTGCCGAGCCTGGATCACTCCTGGGAGAAGGGCTGGCTGTCCGAGTTCCTGACCAGCCTCATCGACGACGGTGCTCAGCCTCTGGCGGATGTTGCGAGCGGCGCAGAGCACGGAGCAAAGATGAGCTGCAATGAGTTCAAGCGGTTCATGTTCAATGCTCACGGAGATGTTCGCGGAGACCGGAATGAGCTCGAGGACACGTACAACGCGCTGGCCTCCCACAGCAACGTGGATTTCGTAGGGATGACGCAGGTGCTCAACGGCGACGGAAAGGTACGTGGAATGCATTGGCGTGTGGTAGCTCAAGCGAATACCCTGTGGATGACGGACGACGGAGATGAGCGCTAACGAAAGGACTGCATCAGGGATTTATTCTGAACCGAATGATGTTCATGGCGACCGTGAAACGCCAGGTGGCGGCAGGCGGTGGGAAGAGTTTTGGCACCATCATGAAGGTATTGCCGAAGAAAATCAGGCTGTTCCATCAAACACTCGTGGGTGTTGAAGTCAGCAACCTCCCCGAGAACATCGTCATGGCAAAGAAGACAAACAACCGGATTCTCCTCGAACTGTGAGTCCAGTGGTAAGCCCAGTTCTGGAAAGCAAGGAAAATCACAAGGCTAACATGATGGCAAGGCGGAGGCTCGACAAGCGCCTGGCAGACGAGACTGACGTCGAAGCGTTCAAGAAGGGATCTTTTGCGTCGAGTTTCCGAGCGTTCATGAACAGCTACGTAGAGGACGTGAAGGAATACGCGCAAAGAGTTGACTCGGAGTTGAGAACGGTCATAATGGAGGCATTCGACAAGATTGTCACGTCCAGGGGGTTTGACGAGAACAATGTGGAGTATCAGGAGCAGGTGAGGAAGTGGGATTTCCTAAACAGCAAGGGAGCCGAGGCTTTCGCCTTGAACATCTCGTGAGACTGGCCAGACTGCGAGGGAATTGCCCGTTGGGATGGCACTGACGAATTTGCGTTTAAATTGTCGCCCAGAAAAACCACCGCTGCCGGTTCTTCGCTCACACAGACCGACACTACTGCACCACCGTCGACGACGGTCATCACTCCGACCGCGCGACCTGAGACTCCTGCCCCTACGGCTGTGCCCTGTCGCTCTGACAGATGCTCGACAATGGACTGCCCCGACGGCTAGGGCGGAGGGTGCCGGGCCCTCCCGATGGGTCGAGGCCACGCTTGTCAGTGTCCGCCCCGTACCTGGACAGAGACGTACGAGGCTACCCCGGAGCCCTCAACACCTACCTACTCCAGGGACGATGATTGCCCCGACACCTGCGGCGAAGAGGAGGTCAAGGCGTGTATGGTTTTGCCACGTTTTCCGCCCCAGGAGAACGTCGTGGACTTTGCATGGAATGGTTGATGACTGCGAGACTTGACGACTCCTGAGAGATGTCTGCCGTCCGTCACTGCCGTCCGTCACCGGCCGCCGTCCGTCATCACTGTCCGTTACTGTCTCCATGGATATAGTTCGTGTGCATGTAGTAGTATAAACTCAATTTACGTAGTGGTAGCGGAACATTGGGATTGGGGTTAATTACCCTCTAGGGAGTGTCACTTGTTTCTTATAATATGTCTGTTCTAGGCCAGCCACCCAAAAAATGTTAAAACGCACTCAACAGAGTGTTCTAAGTAGAATGATGTTATGGTTTGGTTATGGAGTTGAAGCACTAGCTTGCGAGTGACCCTGTCTTCTCACGTGCCCACGCTGTCGTGCGGCTGGCCTTGCGCCATCACGGTAGACAAAACGTAGTTGAGGAGCAACACAGCAGCAGTTCTTCATTTTGTTCTCTTGTATACGAACACCTCTTTTATTTCCAGCTTTGGTTTGTATCCGCCTTGTTTACTTAGATATCGCAACCGCTGTCCCTAAACGTACATCACCTTCGTGGCGCCAGTATGGTCAACATCAAGTTGTAGGATTTCAGCAGGAGACTTGTCAAGCTATTTTCCCACCGTGATTCCTTCGAACTCACTGGCCTGTCAGCATGAAAACGCCGATGTCAGTAGTGAAAATACCGTCACAGCCCCGCCGTCCAGTCTCATCAGGTCCTCGTCCTAGAACGCACCGGGTCACGCAGCACGGGTGATCAGCGCGAGTTGTTGGCTTGTTATTTCAGCGCCCCTTCTAGCTCAACTAGCCGACTGGCGTTTTACACCCCTAGTAGTCCTTTCCTATCGCCTAAGCTGATGCGGAGGGCTGCAAAGGCCGATCATCTAGACTGGCCGACTGTACAATCAGTGTCGTTTTTTTCGTTTCTTTCGGGCCCTTCTCGCTGGCCTTCGCCTCAATCCTCCAGGACTTGATGAATATTCCTCACGTCAGCAAACGAGACCGAGCCAGCAGCAGATGAAGGCACGGAAAGGAGCAAGCGGGAGGTCCAAACGCCGTGCATAACAGGCTCCAGCAGCGGTAGCAGATGCTACGCTGATGGGCTTTCAGTCTGAAAGAGGTGCTCGACCAGGCAGAGAAGCTGCCTACACAACTTGCCAACAACCACCAACACCGCCGGCTCGCCGCCTCTGGTGATGCCGCTAAGCCTCTTGCTTTGAAGTCGCGAGGCCCCGTTTTTAGCTTCTCGAGCCTATTTTAAACTCCGTCCTAGTTTAGGTAGTGTGTTCGCGCCACCGCCTCGGTTCATTGTTAAGGGAAGAGACGGAACTACTGGAGGTAGCAGCACGTTGTTACACCGCCACCTTCATTCGTGGAACATGTTATTCGAGATGCCTTTTCGAGGTGATCCCGAGTTTCCTCTTGGCGACCGAGACTCTCTCTTCGTCTCAGATATGCCATCTCTTCGAGCCATCTCGGGACTGCCGGACCTCCCCCCGATCCATGATCAAATGTTCTCCAAAAGCAAAAGAACGCGCGAGACACGGCACGCCTCGAGCGCCGGCTATACAGCCCAACTGCCCGTCCGGGGGAAGTTTAACCAACCACCGATCCCCACGGGGGACTGCGTCGGCATTTTCCCCGGCCACTTCATGAACACAGCTTGGGCGAACAGCCACGTCCCACGTCACCTCCCGACCTCCCAGGGAACCTCTCTCAGCTCAGGTTTAGAGTTTTCGTTCAGCTGGGTCGAAAGGGATTCCAGACTTTAAAGCCTCTCGTCCACGTTTCGCTTCCTTGCACACGCTACCTACCCAACGGCGCCGCGGGGCTCCCTAGTGGGGAGTTAGTCGGTGTTAGTATTAGCTATTGCAATGGTTCAGCCTAGACCAAAAGCTTCTTCTTTCCGCGCGTGAGCTAATATGATGAAAAAATACAACTTTGGGGCCGGATTAGTAGTTCTCCCTTCATCTCCACACGAAGCTCTCCTCATTCCGAGGCTTCGACTGGGAAAGTCTAAAAGGGATGGTTCGTCCCCCTCCTCTAACGACCTCGTTCGCCTCACATATCGCAGTCGTGCTCATCATTGCCCCCCGCCCCCCTCCGGTTTCCCGATTACACGTCGACTACCAGCACAAATTCCACTCATCACCGAGCACTCTTCCCGGTTTTTTCCCAATCCTCCCGACACAATGGTCAACATCTGGAACGCGCTGGTCCTCGGCCTCGCCGCCGTCGCCTCGGCCTCGTCCTCCGACAGGGACGGCCCCGGCAGGGGAGGAGGAGGGGAGAGGGGAGGGGACTCGCGCTGCGGCAAGGTCAAGGGGAACTGCTCGCCGGCGTGCGGCAAGTACAGCTTCGCCTTCGCGTACGTCGGGAAATCAAGTTCACACGCTCCCGGAGCTCGTGCCGTGACTGACCAGAGACGCTTCGCAGCGGCCTGCCGTGGAACCACCCGGCCATCGCCCGGAGCGGCTTCACCCCGCAGCAGGTCGAGGCGGGCATCAGGTCCGACATGGCGGCCATCGTGAAGGCCGGGTACAACATCAAGGGTGAGTCGCCCGCGGCCAGCCTTGTACCAGCCCACTGACGTCTACCTCCCCGCAGCGATCCTCCTCGGCCCCGAGGACAGCCTGGACTTTGTCTCCCAGCAGCTCAGGGGCGTAGAGTGGCAGGGCACGGGAGTCGGTTTCGGCATCAGGGGTAGCCAGTCACCCAACATCACGCGCCAGTTCACGGGTGAGCAGCATCCTCTTCAGCTGGGACGCGCGGAAGCTGACTCCGGTTACAGACATCATCCAGCTGTTCAGGGAGGAGGAGCCCCGCTCCCGGATCCTGTTCAACTACTCGCCCGTCACCTCCCTCTGGGCCATCCAGCAGTACTTCCCCCTCCCGACGAACTGCACCGACAGCCCGGGCAAGGACCTCGTAGGTGTCCCCGTGGATTCCCGGCTGAGATGAGCTTTTTTTGCTGACACGCTTCCCAGGGTATCGCGATTCGGTGCAGCGCTTGCAACCCTCCTGAGTAGGTCGGGACGTCAAAAGTCGGACTAATGACGAAGCGTGCGCGAAGGGTTTGGCCTCCAGAGAAGGGCCCGAGTTGGAAGGAGGAAAGCGGTTTAGGGTTGGTACATGTTATTGTTGCCATTGTAATATCCCGCCGTACATTTATGCCATACTCACTTCCGCTTTGTGCGGCACGGTCTGCTGATGCTTTGTTGACGCGAGTGAAGCTCCAAATTGACGTGTGCTGGTCAGACAACAATGCGGACTGTTCGAGCTCATTTTATCTATCGTCTTAGTCTTCGCCTTCCTCGCCTTCGCCGCCGCCGCCCTGCGTCGCTGACCCATCCTGTCCAGGTATTTGCCCAGATATCGATCCTAGTTCATTGGATGGCAACGAGCGAGAACATGCGAGCCGCATGCAGGTACCAACAAACACAGCCAGGATTCGATGTCCGTTTCCCTATGCAATTAGTCAGTCAGGCTCAAGTTGGCTCGAGAAAGACTTCAACTGATCCCCCGGAGCATTTTACGCTTGTCAGCACACAATGACAGGCAGCCCAGGTAAATACCAATCTGCTTTGTCTGATTCTGATTAATAGGTACACGAATGCTGCTAAACTGAAGGAAAGCATCAGCTGCTCTCAAAGAACGACTTCAGAGGTCGACGGGACTCAAAGCGCCCAGTACATCTCGACCTTGACATACTCGACGTGGTTGGACCACCCGCCGAACCTCGCCTTGCCCCAAACCGTGACGACGTCGCCGAGCTTGAGGCTGCGGACGAACCTACCCGTCCCCGTGCCCCTACCACGTCCGATGTCGACCAGGTGGTCGCCCTCGGTGGACTCTGGGTGTATGTCGTCCGTCCACGACCAGACCACCTCGTGTTCCTCCCATCGCTTGTGCGCCGTCTTGTTGCACTGTATCTTGAGGTTCTCGAGCGCGTCCAGCTGGTGGGCGTAGGCCATCTTGCCGTCGCGCGAGGCGATAACGGGCGGGTAGACGGACTGCAGGCCACAGGTGCAGAAGTTGGCCTCGTCGTGGCCGGTGGACGGCCCGGCGGATTGCTGGTCCGGCACGGTGCCTTTGCATGATCCGTCACCTGCTCTCAGTTAGCAAGACACTTGGATACCTTTCCCTCCAAAGATGAACGTACACTTGCGCTCGCTGTCAAACTTCTCCAGCCCCGCCTCGAACCACGTCCACGACCCGTGGTAGGTCCCCTGGTGCTGAGGGTCGCCGCCCCAGCCCTGGTCCTTGCTGCGGAACCTGAAGACGATCTTGCGCACGGGGTGCATCAGCTCCGGCGGCTGGGTCATCGACCCGGCAAAGTACTCCCGCGGCGCCTCCCGGGCGGGCGTGGTCGGGGCGTCGGGGGGCTCCATGAGGGTGAGGTTCTGGAGGGGCTCGGCGACGGCGGCCCCGTCGACGGACTTGGGCGGGAGCGGGGCCGTCTTGAAGGCCTCGCCGACCTTGCGGTAGTCGTAGAAGCCGACAGGCGGGCAGCGCACCATCAGCTTGTTCTCCTCCTCGGTGCCGCCGTTGATGCGGAACACCCTGACCGGGTTGCGCGAGGGGTGGAAGAAGAGGGCGGACGAGTGCGGCCAGTACTCGGCGTGGTCGAGGACGATGTCGATGATCTCGGGCGGGAAGTGGGCGGCCTTCTCGAGCATGACGCGGACGACGACGACGTCCATCGGCGTGGGCTTGTACTTGCCCGACCCCGGGGGGGCCTGCTTCCCGAAGTCCGGGTCGCCGGTAGGGTTTTCGCTGGCCATGAATGAGTTGAGCAAGGCACCGAGTGCGGTTTGTGTTAATTTGAGAGCTGTGTCGTGTATTGGTTGGAAGAAGGCTGACATGGGAAAGGTCGGTTTTAGGAGGGAGATGGGTGGTTAGGTATACAACGAGCGGGGGCGGTGACACGGGGAGGAATGTCGTGTCGTGGCTTCCTTTGAACTTTGAACGCAGTTACGTGTGCGGAGGCGACGTCAGCTAGGTACCTTAGGTAGGTAACGTGTGGTGGAGAGATGGGTACGGAGTACGGTTGCTTAAATTGACGTCAGTGGGAAATATGAGGGATTCGGCCAGTTCCGTTAGCACCCGCGGCATGAGGTAGGTACCTACTTATAGTGCTGTGTTACAGGCAGGAGGTGCCTAGGTAATGCTAGTCATTGGATATGCTGGATGTGTGACAGGGATATGAAGAGACGGTCGCGATCCTTGCCCAGCTGGCTTGGCCGGCCGGTCATTTATAGGCGGAATCTCTTCCCCTCAGTTCATTCGATTTGGAGGTTATCTACTGCAAGAAGACCAAAGAGGCTGAAGCTTTGGTGTTGATAATGAAGCTCACTTTCTACTTACACCAGAGAGGTACATTAGCTCCTACCTCAGAAACGTAATAGCGTAGCTGGAGCTGTCGTCTACTGTATTTTGTCGCATGTGATACCCCAATTGCGGAGTCAGCGTCCCTGCATCAGTGACTTCCCCAAGTGGAGTGACATTATCTCTTATCTTCTATCTTATCGTCACGTGAGATTGCACCATTTCTAGCTGCGATAATGGAGCTTCGGCGATGAGCTCTGGATTACCAACCAGCCCGGGACCAGGCCGGCAGAGCGACGATATATAATATCCTTGGGCGAGCGCCATTGACTACACAGCAGGTTAATCATACCACTGTTTCGCTGTACTGCCGCCATGAAATCTCAGAGACTGGCCTCGGTGGCCCTCCGCCAAGCTCGGGCAACGATTCCCCGACCGAATCCCTCCTCCGCATTTCGGAGCTCAGCAGTCGCCGCGCCGCTCGGCAAGCAGCACCAATGCGCCCGCCAATTCCACTCCAAGCCCGCGCGCAAGGCGTCCAACAGCCCCGGCGATTCCTCCAACCCGGCCATGGCCTTCCCGTGCCTTGACGCCCTCGAGAACCGATCCGCGAGCCTCGAGGCGCGCTACGAGTCCAGCGGCCCCGAGCCCTCCTACACGGCCGGCGCGACGGAGACGTACCACTGCAAGGAGCCGCTCCTCCTCGACTGGGGCGGCGTCCTCCCCGAGTTCGACATCGCCTACGAGTCCTGGGGCGAGATGAACGCCGACAAGTCCAACGTCATCCTCCTGCACACCGGCCTCTCCGCCTCGTCCCACGCCCGCTCGACCGAGGCCAACCCGAAGCCCGGCTGGTGGGAGAAGTTCATCGGCCCCGGCCTGGCCCTCGACACGGACAAGTACCACGTCATCTGCACCAACGTCATCGGCGGCTGCTACGGCTCCACGGGGCCCAGCAGCATCGACCCGGCCGACGGCCAGCGCTACGCCACGCGCTTCCCGATCCTGACGATGGAGGACATGGTGCGCGCCCAGTTCCGCCTGCTCGACGGGCTCGGCGTCGGCAGGCTCTACGCCAGCGTCGGCTCCAGCATGGGCGGCATGCAGTCCCTCGCCGCCGGCGTGCTGTTCCCGGACCGCGTCGGCCGGGTCGCCTCCATCAGCGGCTGCGCGCGCAGCCACCCCTACAGCATCGCCATGCGCCACACGCAGCGGCAGGTGCTCATGATGGACCCCAACTGGAACCGGGGCTTCTACTACGGCCGCGTGCCGCCGCACGCGGGCATGAAGCTGGCGCGGGAGATCGCGACGGTGACGTACCGCTCGGGCCCGGAGTGGGAGCAGCGCTTCGGCCGCAGGCGCGCCGACCCGAGCAAGCCGCCGGCGCTGTGCCCGGACTTTTTGATCGAGACGTACCTCGACCACGCGGGCGAGAAGTTCTGCCTGACGTACGACCCGAACAGTTTGTTGTACGTCAGCAAGGCGATGGACCTGTTCGACCTCGGAAGGGAGAACCAGCTGGCGGCCTCCGCGAGGCGAGCGGAGCGCGAGAAGCTGCTGCAGTCCGGGGTCGAGCCCGTGCGCAACGACGCGGCGTGCAGCCTGACGCTGCCGGCGAGCCCATACGTCGAGCAGCCCGAGTCCAACGCCGGGGCCGCGAACCAGCCCGTCGAGGTGTCGTCCCGTCCGCCGGAGGACCTGATCGCCGGCCTGGCGCCGCTGCGGGACATCCCGGCGCTGGTCATCGGCGTGTCGAGCGACATTTTGTTCCCGGCGTGGCAGCAGCGGGAGGTCGCGCAGGCGCTGAAGCTGTCCGGGAACAGGAACGTGGCGCACTACGAGCTGAGCGAGGAGATGAGCTTCTTCGGGCACGACACGTTCCTGCTGGACCTGAAGAACATTGGCGGGAACCTCAAGAACTTTTTGGGCTGATTTGCTGATGGACAGGGGGTACAGGAGTCTTATGACAGGATTCATGAAGGGGCGGCGGGACATTATTATAACATTTGCATAGCATGTACAGCATCTAGGCAGGAAAAGCATGTTTTATGATTTACATAATCTGGATCAATCAAATGCAAACATTTCGTTGGCCGCATACCTTTAAACAGGATACAAGAAAGTGACTACTTTACTGTGTTGCATGCCTCGATCCCCAGGCATGCGGTTGTGCTCAATGGCGCCTGGAGAGACCCGCAAAACAGCCTCTCGCAGTGTGCTGACGTCAACCTTGCACTTACACCAACACCAGGACGCCGCATTCCAAGACCACATTAGCGAATCGCGAGGAGATGAACAGCATTGCGCCCAGGGCAGTATGCCAAGCCTTTCATCTCATCCGCCGAGCGCGATTCGTCCCAAAACATCCGCGATTCCCAATTCGCCAGTACTCATCACGCGCCGCCAGCCCCATGTCGACCATCACCCTGAAAGACAGCGGCGTCGAGGTCAAGCTCCCCTCAGGCCTGTCCGGGGAGCAACTCCTCTCCTTCCGACCCTTCAACGTAAACTCCAACCCCTCGGCTGTCCTCCCTTATACAAGAAAGCTAACGGTCTCACAGAACTGGGTCAACGGCCTCGGCACCTCCCTCGCCCTCCAGGCCTCCGACGCCGGCCACCCCTTCCACCCGGACCCCTACCGCCTACGCGCCGTCACGGTCCAGGCGTTCGACCTCTTCGGCCCGCGGCGCGTCGGCTTCCTCAAGGTCGCGGCCGAGGTGACCAACGCCGCGGGCGAGCGCCTCCCCGCGAGCGCGCTCCTGCGCGGCCCGAGCGTCGCGATGCTGCTGATGCTGATCCCGGACGACGTCCCCGCGGACAGCGACGAGCGGTACGTCGTGCTGACGGTGCAGCCGCGGATCCCGGCGGCGAGCCTGGCGTTCGTGGAGCTGCCCGCGGGCATGGTGGACGACCACGGCAGCTTCGCGGGCGCGGCGGCGCAGGAGCTGCAGGAGGAGTGCGGGATCGAGATCCGCGAATCGGAGCTGGTCTGCCTCAGCGAGCTGGCGGCGGGCCCCGCGGGGGAAGACGGAGGCGAGGGGCTGGCGAGGGCGATGTACCCCTCGGCGGGCGGGTGCGACGAGTTCATCACGATCTACAGCCACGAGCGGCGCGTGCCGCGGGGGCAGCTCAGGGAGTGGAGCGGCAAGTTCACGGGGCTGAGGAGCCACGGGGAGAAGATCACGCTGAAGCTGGTGCCGATGGGGGAGCTGTGGAGGGAGGGGGCCCGGGACGCCAAGTGCCTCGCGGCGGTGGCGCTGTGGGAGGGGCTGCGGCGGGAGGGCAAGGTCTGAACGGGAGGGTTTCACTACGCGGGGAATAAATCTCAGGGGTGGTGTTTCTCAGAGCTTGAATTTCTTGGCTAGCTCGATGCCCTCGGCTATCGTGCCCACGCGGGCATCGACGGCGTAGCCCTCCTTCTCGAGCCGGACGCACTCGGCCCAGAAGTCGGCCAGGGGCACGGTGAAGACCTCGATGAACTCGTTCTCCTCGAGCTCGGGCTGGGGGTTCTGGTTCTCGGGGAGGGTGGCGTCGATCGTGACGTGGACCATGCGGAGGTTCGTGTTGCAGAAGCCGGGGTCTGGGAAAGTCGCATCGTTAGGACCACAGCTAATAGAAGAGGAGAGGGAATAGATGGATGCTTACCGTTGAACATGATGGGCGACGTCTCCGACGCCTTCCCCACGTACCCCGTCTCCTCCTTCAGCTCGCGCACGGCGGCCTGCTCGGCCGTCTCGCCCTCGTCGACCAAGCCCGCAGGCACCTCGATGGTGATTTTGTCGATGGGCGGGCGGTACTGCTTCTGCAGGATGATCTCGGGGCCGGTGGGCTTCTCGAGGATGGCGACGATGCCGACGCCGTCGATGTCGCCGCCCTTGGGCCGCGTGCGGCGCTCGGCCGACTCCCAGGTGCGCGGGGCGCCGTTGGGGTCCGTGTAGTTGATCTTGACGAGCTTGACCCAGCGGGCCTCGTCGTCGGGCTGTTTTGGGGGCGGATACGTTGTCAGCGATGTTGGGGGATGCGCGGGGGTTAGGTGGGGGATTGCGGGAGGTGTACCAGAGGCCCTGTGGCGGTTATTTTGGCTTGTTTGGACATCGTGAGTCGCGTCGATGTGAATGAGGCGATTCAGGAGCACGATGTCGGGAGAGACCTGGGGCTGGTGGGAGACACGATCGTGGCGGGGTAGCTCCCGAGCTGCTCGCACCTGCCAGTGTACCCCGCGGTCGGAGTGCTGAGTCATCGGCCACTGGCGGAAGGCAGGCCCAAGCGCCCCTTCCAAACACTGAAGGACCTGTCGGACCGCCCAGTGTCGCTGGATCTACGGATTTGCGTAGGAAGACATTGGATGGCAGCAAATCGCCCCTACCTTTCGGTGCTTCACATCATTCACGTCGTCTCATTTTGGACAGCGAACGACGTGCCGGCAGCCGAGCGTCAAATGTTTCTTGACATGATCTCTCGACGCAGTGAAGAAAACGCTGACGATCTGAACCACTGATAATCGGCTTCCTCGGCAACGGCGACATCTCAGCATCGCTGTCGGGGTCGGAGACTTGGCCGCCTCCCCTGCAGCATCTTGACACGGCCAACTTCACCGCCAAGGTTCACAGGTGATGCGTCTCAGACGATCAGCATCTCCAGAATGGCAGAATCCGAGAAAAAAACACTCCTGACAAGGCCCCACGATCGAGTCAGGCCCGTGTCTTAAAAGCCGCCATTATTACCAACCAAACGACTCCATAAGACAAGCACTTCGGTCCGAGGCCCGCTCTCCGCTGGGCGGTGCCACGGTGGAGCATCAAATCGCATTCTTATCGCCGTTGCCGGCCGGCCGCGCGTCATGCGGTCGTCACATAAGGTTTGGGGCTGGTTGGTCTCAGGGCTGACGACGTCGAAGGGACCCCTGCCGGCGGATAAAGAGAATGACAGAGGCAGACAAGTCATGATGGAGGGCCCAAGGGCCGATCCCCTGCGGTCCCAGTCCGCCGAGTCTTGGGACGAACATTCGACGAAGCAGTGATTACGAGAAAAAAAGATACTCTCGAGGTAATGCAGGAACAGAGTTCTGCAGGACGGAACGAGGAGGAAAGTTTCGCTGGGACGAAGCCCATGAGATGGTGTGACGGGACGAGTCGCGACGAGGCAAGAATCCTGCTTTTTTTTTCCTTCTTCCATCTTCTCTTCTTTCTCGTGGTGTTGTTGACTGACCGACGCTGATCCAGGAAAGGGGTGCGGAAAAGACCTGCGACATCGCCGACGACGCGTCGTTCCCGGCGGTACGGTGCCGACTGCGATGCCATGCTCCATGCTCCCTCGATATTACCGACCTGTCGGAAATATCGACCCATACTGTCAGTGCCAAATCGACCCAAAGTCGCGCGCGACAGGCGTCAGACCTGGGGAACAGGGGCATCGCTACTCTCGCGGGGCCTGCCACGACACGTTACCGGCACCTCTCGACCGGCCTATTGGTCGATAGCGCACTGCGAGGATTCGTGTGTCCAGGAGCACCTACAGATCGGCCCAGTCCCGCTGACTCGCTGACGTCGTGATTCATGGGAGGCCCCAGCAGTGGTTGGTCCCTTGGACGGGTCGCAACCAGGGTTCTGAATCCCTCTTGCGCTCACTTGGTTGGCGACGCGGCAAGCCATTTAATGAGCTTCCTCTCTGGGAAAGAGATTACCAACTGGGCCACGCCACTCCCTCATTTCCCCAGGTGTTCCGCGACGTCTAGACGGGACTTTTGCATCTGGCACACGTTTGCTGATACCCGCCAGTCTTATCTACAGCATCTTTTCCTTCTTTTCGCGGACCCTGAAGCTTCGAATAATAAGCCTTTTCTCTGTCACCGCGCAGGTGAAGCGAGAACCAGTCGGTAGAAGAAAATAATCCAGAAACAGAAGAAAATGGCGCCCAAGTCAGAAGACCACGATGTCGACGTCGAGCGTCGCCCCGCCGAGGAGACGCCTCTGTTGGCGCACGACCTGCCCGACACGGTTGCGCCCAGCCGGGGCTATCAGCTCAAGGTCATCGCCTGGGCCATGGCCTTCATCGTCGTCGTCGAGATTGGCGCATACCTCCAGATCCCGTCGACATACCAGCTGATGGAGCAGATCATTTGCCGCAAGCACTACCCGGGCCACATCGCGACGGACGCGGCAGACGACGTCTGCAAGGCGCCGGAGGTGGCTGGGGAGCTGGCCATGATCAAGGGGTGGATGAATTCGTTTGATTGCATCCCGCGTGAGTCCCCCGGTGATGGTGCCAAGCAGAGGTTGGGGCGGGTCACTGACGCGACTTAACGCAGCGCTCATCACGTCCATTCCGTACGGCATCATTGCCGACAAGTACGGCCGTCGGCCGGTTCTGTCCTTGTCCATGATCGGGCTGAGTCTGGAGTTCCTGTGGATGCTGCAACCTCGTGAGTTTCGGCGTGAATGATGGCTTTGGGTCGCCTGCTAACGACGAGCCAGTAATGTGGCCCAACGTTATGCCTCTCTGGACCATCTGGTTTGGTTCCATGTTCCAATTCATCGGCGGCGGCGGTGCCATCCTTCAGGCCATGGTCTGGACCATGGTGTCCGACGTGATCCCCATCTCCAACTTGTAAGCCCCGCCTGCCTGCGTGTTCCCGGTCCCATCTAACCAACGCCAGGACGGCCGTGTACTTCCGCATCGGCGCTGTCGTGCTGGGCGGCGAGCTCATCGTGGTGCCCTTGAGCGCATATCTCCTGTCCTTCAACCCCTGGCTGCCTGTCACCATTGGCACCGGCCTGATCCTGCTGGCGGCGGCGCTCTCCTTCTTCATCCCAGAGACGCTGGAGCTGCGCCAGGCGGCCGACGTGGAGGTCGAACAGAGGCTGCAGCGGTCTGACGATGACGCCGCGCGGGACAAGCGCACGCTGCGTGAGCAGATTGTGTTCACCATGAAGAACGACATGGCGCACGTCTACCACTTCCTGATCAAGTCAAGGCGCATTATTGCGCTCATCCTGGCGTTCAACATGACGGTGATTGTCAAGTACGTCAAGATTGAGATCAACGCGCAGTACGTGCACAACCGGTTTGCGTGGTCCTGGGCCAAGGTAAGCAGTCACCCCACGGTGCGCGTTGCGGAAATGAGTCACGGCTGACGACGGGAATGCGCAGTCGACTCTGCTCGGCACCGTTTCGACGGTGACAAACATGACGATGCTGCTGGCGGTGCTCCCCGCCCTGAGCTGGTGGATCACCAAACGGACCGGCCTGCACCCGCTGATCCGCGATTTGTGGCTGACGCGCACGACGGGCATCTTCCTGACCCTGGGGTGCTTCATGATGGCGATCGCGTGGAAGCCAGCATTCCTGGTTGCCGGTATGTTTCTCTCCCCTCCAAGCAAATTGCTGGCCAAGCTGACGAAAGACGCGCAGCCCTCGTCATCATGTCCATGGGCACGACGTACACGAACATCTGCCGCGCGCTGCTCAACTCGCTCGTCGAGCCGCACACCATCGGCACGCTCAACACGACCATCTCGTGGGTGGAGCAGCTCAGCACGCTGATCGCGGCGCCCGTCATCTCGGCGCTGATGCGGTCCGGCACGGCGATCGGCGGGCCGTGGATCGGGCTGCCGTACATGGCGGCCACGGCGATGGCGTTTGGGAGCACGTTCCTCGTTTTCGTGTACCGCCTGCCGGGCGACAAGCTGCTATGAGGGGGGCGAAACGAAACGAAACGAAACATGTGGGTTGTTGTTGTTTTTGTTTTTCGTTTGCGGCTTGCATGGCATTACATAGCGCGCATTTGGTAGCGGGATAGATGCAGCATCTAGACGCAGCGCAAGAGATTTTGTTGGGATTCGATACTGTCGGTGAAGAATTTGCGTTTCCCGTGATGTTCCAAGCAGCTGCCCGTCGGTGAAGCTCAGTTGCCGGGGGCGGTTTCCGTGATGGCCTCAGGCGAGGTGGAGTACAAGCCGTTTCCTGGTTAGATTTGTCCGCATCCCGGATTGCGTGGCTGGTTGATTTGCTTGACGCTGCTTTCCCCAAGCGGCTTGCCAAGGGGGCGTGAGGCCGGGAGATCGCATCCGCGAGACATGGGACCCAAGCTCCCGCCGTGATGTTTCCTCCCATACTGAGGCAGCTCAGTTGGTCGCAGATTCTCGGCGAGGTTGACTGACTAACCGGGGATGGGCGGCCTCTTGGATGAGGTTAAGTATCCGTCGGTCCCGTGTTCTGGAGCTTGGAATTCTTGTCTTCTCCATCTCCATGATCTCTCAGCTCTTTTTCGACACATCTTTTGGATCTCAGAGTTCCTGTCTTCATCGTCAGCATCTCTCGACTCTTTCCCACCCACACTCTGTTCCTGCCTGGGGCCTTTGAGGCCCAGATCATGGCATTCTGTGTTTGGTAAGTTCAAGTTCTCGGTCCAACTCAGTGAATATCCAAGTCTCCTGTTACCACTTTCTTGTTGTTTCCTTCGTCATTGGAGACGCGCATCTCAGGTGCTCAGTTCAAAGCTCCAACTCTGCCCTCACAGACCACCGCAGTGACGCTAACTCTTCCACACTCCACAGAATCACCCAATCACACGCGTCCCCTTCGGTGCTTATTCCCGGCCGCCCGAGCTCTCACACTGCACCGCACCTTCCGTTGCTTGTCCCCTCAGCGATAAGCACCGATAAGAGCTCCGGCGTGGCGGGGGTGGGGTCGCCGCATGATGTAACACGCCGACGACTTTTTTGACCGGCGAGGCAGTCACGACGCCCGCTCTCTTGATCCCGGACCTCCAAACCACTTGTCTCAGCACTCACAGGTAACGTCTTCTGCCCTTGACATCTTCTCTCATGCTTCCCGTCTTCTAACACGACCACAGATCACTGCAATCGACTACAATCCCCGCCTCTTCTCCCCCAGACCCCGCAACTCTCTGCCCATCATAGGCCGCCGACGCCGCGAGAAACAACCCAAGGGCAGGCCCAGCTCGCACCGCCCGCGCAACAGGATGGGCAACGAGGAGTCCACCATGCTCGACGACAGCGTCCACCCCAAGACGCTGTCGGCGCGCAGCTTGGACGCCGTCGCGGACTACATCAAGTCGGGCGAGGTGAAGCGCATCGCCGTTATGACCGGCGCTGGCATCTCCACAGCCGCAGGCAGTAAGTACCTCTCTCCCAACAGCTCCATGTGCGTCGTGTCTAACCTCGCTCCCAGTCCCCGACTTCAGATCCCCCGGCACGGGTCTCTACGCCAACCTGGCGCGCCTCAACCTCCCCTACGCCGAGGCCGTCTTCGACATCTCGTACTTCCGCAAGCACCCCGAGCCCTTCTACTACCTCGCCAAGGAGCTGTATCCGGGCAAGTTCCACCCGACCGTCTCGCACGTCTTCATCGCCCTGCTCGCCAAGAAGGGCCTCCTCCAGATGAACTTCACCCAGAACATCGACTGCCTGGAGCGCCGCGCCGGCGTCCCGGACGACAAGATCATCGAGGCCCACGGCAGCTTCGCCACCCAGCGCTGCATCGAGTGCTTCGAGTCCTTCCCCGAGGACACCATGAGGGAGCACGTCCAGGCCGAGATCGTGCCCAAGTGCGGCGACTGCGGGGGGCTCGTCAAGCCCGACATCGTCTTCTTCGGCGAGGCCCTGCCCGCCGCGTTCCGCCACAACACCCACCTCCCCGCCATGGCCGACCTCATCATCGTCATGGGCACCAGCCTGTCCGTGTACCCCTTTGCTGGGCTGGCCGAGGCATCGCGGTCTGGCGTGCCCCGGCTGCTGCTCAACCGCGAGAAGGTCGGGCAGATGGGCCGCCGGGCGGACGACGTCGTCGAGCTGGGCACGTGCGATGCCGGGGTGCGCAAGCTTGCCGCCCTGCTCGGCTGGGGCGACGAGCTCGAGGACCTCTGGCGGAGCATCGTCGGCGAGAAGGAGGCCTGCAGGCAGCTTGCTTCCGCCGAGGCCGAGGGCGAGGCCGACCTTGAGGAGGAGATCCGCAAGGTCACCGAGGGCGTTGACACTGCGCTCAGGCTCGACGACAAGGAGTCTGTTGCCAGCAGTGACTCCGAAGATGCGCCGCAGCAGCCCGACGAAGTCAGCAAGCCCGACGCCAGCCAGCCCGACGCCAGCCAGCCCGACGCCAGCAAGCCTGACAGTAAGCCCGACGCCTCCAGAATGTCCAAGTTCGTCCCCGGACAGGATGCGGAGATCGGCACGGACATCAAGGCGGACCGCGGCCGCGAGGGCCACACCATCGACGGGTCCCAGGGCGCGCCGCAGGACGCTGAAGACTTCCGCGCCGAGGCGAAGCGGAAGATCCAGCTCGCCGCGCTGGGCGCTGCCACGCCCCTCGACGAGGTCGCCATCGTCTTCGACCCCAACGCGCCCGTGGCCGAGAAGAAGGTCGACGCGTCGGAGAGCCAGGACCTGCTGTCCGGTCCGTCGCGCTACGAGGGTGCCCCCGTCGGGAAGGACGCGCCCGCCGCTGATGTTCCCTCAACATCCACCGCGGCGCCAGACGCCCCGCCAGAGAAGGGAGCTGCGTCGTCGAAGGAGGCGGACGACGCGAAGCTATGACCTGCATGACAATTGACCATTCTTTCTCTCCCTTTCTGCACACAATTCATTTGCGCACGCACACACATACCGTACTCTCGCAGTGGCAGTAGTCAGTCCTTATTCGTATACTTTATACCCGGATCCTGCCCTCATTACTTTTTATCATACCAATGATTCTCCGTCCCGTATTTTGGACATTTGCCTCGTTACTTTGCCGTATTTGCATTGTGCCTCGGCTTGACGTCGTTGTCTATCATCCCCGGGCCCTGTGAACATGGTGCTCCTCGACTATTGTCTGCCTGCCCGGTTCACATCCCGAAAGCTCTTCAAGCTCCCGCAGTGAGAGAGGCCCAAGTCGGCGATGAAACCGTATCCGTTGCGGAACCCTGAGATTATCAGAAGCGGAAAGCTACCGCCAAAGCCTTCTTCCGCGCCGTATACGCCAAGAGATGTGACCATCTCTTGGGACGTCCGGGAAAGCCGTCCGTGCAGTACGTAGCAACCGGCCTCCGGGTCTGGCTTTGGCTTTAGAAGCTCATCAAAGCCCCGGAATCTCTCCGCCTGACGAGGGGTTCTGAGTATGGCTGAAGATGCGCCAAAGATCGGACCATGACATTGCCTCATCACCTTGCCATTCATGCATTGTGCCCCGGCCTGTCGTCATTTCCTATCATCCCCGGGCCCTGTGAGTTTCTCCCTGGAGTGTATGTTCCAGGACGACTCTTTCCGCCTAGCGCCGCCGCGGTGTCTCTTTTCGTATTGAGGGCCCGGAAACGCATCGCAGGCAGGACGCACGGAACGGAGGCGTCGCAACAGGCACACGTCTCTGGCACTCAGCCGCCTATATTGGCTAGGCGTCAGGAACAGCACGTATGGTCAGAACCGGCGGCCGGGCCTGGTCCCGGGTATCCGCAAGTAACCCGAAGATGCGCCCCAAGTTGGCCCTTTCGACATTCTTTGTCTTATCTCGGTCTCGGCCTCCTCTCCGCGGGCCATGCCTGGATGCAGCACTAGAGTCTCTTCCCGGAGTGTATCTTCCAGGAAGTGCCATTCAGACATGCAACGTCGTCGCCTTGCCTCTTTTGTATTGAAGGCCCGGGAACGCATCGCAGGCAGGCCGCGGGGAATGGCGCGTCGCAAGCGTTACACGTCTCTGGCACTTAGCCCCCTGTATTGGCTAGTCCTTGGAGCCCTTTCCGATGGGACCCAGCTCTGGCAAAGCTCCTTCCAAGCGGGCAAGGCGAACCGGGCAGGCGACGAGGGGCCAGAGTCTAGAGACCCGGCCTAATCGGCTGCCGGGCCTGGCCCCAAACTTGGAGAAGTATCAAAGCCATTAGAATATGGCCGACGATGCGCCTGAAATCTGTCACGATGGCATTCTCTGTCCTACCTAGGGATCTTCCTCGACACCAAAACATGGTCAGTCTTGACTATAACGCCCTTCCTACGCCCCCTACCTCGACTCTTGCTCATCCAAGAAAGACGTCTGTTTGTATACACGGCTCTTGTGCATCGTACTTGACGAAGGAGCTCTTTACAGGCGCGGGGGCTGGGTTGGGCGGAGGATGTACCCCGGGGGTACGCCTTCCAAGGACTGAGACTTGCCAAACACATCGTCATGGTCTGAAGTCCGTCATGGTCTGAAGTCCGCCAGAAGTGCCCAGTCTGTCACAACCAGGTTTTGTACCAGGCGCCAAAATTTGGCCTTCACTTCCAGCCCCATGTTGGTTGGTCTGGATGGACTGGAGGGGGCCGTTGTTGTGGGAACCTCTCGATGCAGGACCTAGTCGACCAGATGCAGGTGATCGCACGGAGCGCGACGGCCGAGAGCAGGCGTCCCTCGACAAAGCCACCCTATCGTTCACCTGATCCGTGAGGGACATGAGAGCTGGCAAGCTTGTCATCTACGCAACGGGGTGTTCCTTCCGGGCTGCGCGGCACGACTTGCACCGTGACACTCGCTCGGGCCGATGTCGTTTGGAAGAGCCTGGGAAGTATACGGAATACCTTCGAACCCAGGTTGACGCCTCGACAACGGTCATCGTTATGCACACGCGTCTCTCACATCTACCGGAGATACGGTCAGCACAAATGTTTGGGGAGGCGCTAGGGGCCGCTACAAGTCCTTGGCCTATCTGCAGCTTTCCCGTTCACGTTCAAGGATTCTTTCACCCCGGGCCCGGTGCTGGTACTATCGCCGGCACGGTGATGTAATGTGGGTAACTGCGTGCTGTGGCGGTATAAGGAGAGCTGCGAACCAAATAACCGCCGTGGCCGCTCTGGGGACCATCAACCCAACAGGGACGTAACGGTTACCCAGGCCAGAATCGATGTTGCCACCCACAATGTCTGCCGTCTTGCGGGGGCTTTACTACCCTGCAAGCTCTTGACACGCAGAGCCTGCTTAGAACACTTCCGTTCTTGCTCGGGGAATCGTTCGTCCCGGGCCCCGTGCCGGTATAATCGCCGGCAGGGCCGTGACCGACTACATGCTATGGCAGTTGAGGGAATCCCCTGAGAAAGAAGTTGCGATGTGGCCTTTGCCGTCACCATCAGCTATATATGCCAGTCTCGAGTACCGATTCCCTGAGCGGATGTCTGCCGTCTTGCGGGGCATGCGCTTCCACATCTCGGGCGTCGAGTGTGCGTCACGAACAAGACCGGCGGGGTGGCCTCCAGCGGCAGCCCCGGAGAATACCTCCTAGGGCAATGGGCGAGTCCCACGAGTATCGGGACATTAGAGACGTCCCCGTCCTTGGCCTTGGATGAACCTCGGAACGAGCCTGGTCCGCCTATAATGTCATGACGGAGCAGTCGTGGTCTGGCTGGCAATGGAAGAGGCATATCGTCTCCTGGCCCTTGGGTCTCTTCTTTCAGAGTTCGCGGCCATGCGTCCCTCGGAACGATGGAAGTTCGGCCAAGGGAAAGTCCACTGCTCAGGGCACATCATCATCGCACCACCGAGGGAGGAACAGTGGACTGGGCCGAGTGCCAGCATTATAGAGCAGCTCTCTCTGGTCTCAGCAGGAAGCACCCCGCAAGGAGCGTACCGAGAACCACAGCGCTGTTGCGCGACTTGATTCCGCGGCATCAGGTTCGTTTCGCGGGCCGGGATGGGACGACCAGACCGTACTGGTCCTCCCATGACTTGCCGGCAGGTGGACCATAGCTACCCCAGGTCGGAGTGGCTGCCCCAAAAGTTTGGCGATCACCGTCCTTCGCCCCGGCTGGCAGTCCGTGTCCCGAGTACCGGTCATGATACACCCTGAGTAGTTCGGCGGTTTGTAGAGGAGGCGTATTTCTCCTCATCCGCTCTGGTTGCTCTTTGGGGATCCATCGGGGAGATGATGGCCACTCGGCGAAAGGAAAGTCCACTTGGAAGGCTCGTGATCATCGGATCACTGAAAAGAGCAGTAGACTCAACGCAAAGCTAACATTGCTGAGCATCCCTCCTCTCGCTCACTACCCACAGGGATCGTCTGGAGACTCACTACACGCTCGCCCGGTTTAAGTTTCGGGACATTAGAGACGTTCCCGTCCTTCGCCCCGACAGGTACACCGGGTCACGAGTTCCGGTGATCATACTCCCAGAGTAGTCCGGCGGTTTGTAGGGGAGGCGTATTATCTCCTCGCCCGCCGCGGCTCTCTCATGGTCATCAATCGGGGGAACGGTGAAAACTCCGTCAGGAACAAAGCGAACGAGTCGATGATGTTTGCAACTGCGGGGCACGTCACAGTTAACATTCGAGCCAAGTGTGTCAATCAGAGTGAGACTGAGATTCCACTGCTCTGCGTGGGGCGGAGAACCCCCCCTGATCACAGGACGATATCACACTCGGATTCGTGGCGGGTCGTCCGTTTCGGGGTCCGGGATGGGATGACCATACATCGCTGACCTTCCCCTCACTTACCGGTGCCTGGATTAGAAACATACCGGGCCGGGCTGGTTCATTGAGAAGCTGGAAGAATACTCCACGGCGCTGCGAGTGCGTTCAGTATCTTCGCAAGCAGCGCAAGGCCTGCTTCAGCGAGCATGAGGCATACAGGCCATCCATGGGCATTTCGTCGGTTCTTGACTTCCAGCCGAGCTACCGCAACGGGCTTCCATCGGGCGGTTCTTCGACAAACAAGGTCACTAGATCGACAGTCGTGGAACAGGCAACACTGGGTATAAGTCGGGCCTGCAGAATCTTACCCTGGGAAAATCGCCAGGAACCATATTCAACGCGGCTGGGCAACACGGCAATCACTGCAACATGAAGCGCCTGGGCCCCGCCCACCTCTCCGGTGCGATCATGTCTGTCCGGGGATCAAGTTATGCAATCTTCGCAGAGGACCGGTGCTTGACCCGGGAGTATACTGGGCCGGGCTGGCTGGGCCAGATGTTCGGGGATGTGGTCTATGTACCCTCCGAGCCATCCGAAGTCGCCAGATATCACGTTTTCCCGTTTAAACAGTCCTGGGAGCATACTGGGCCGGGCTGGCTGGGCGAGATGCTCGAAGACGTGAAGAATCATCGTCAGGGTTGGCCTGTATACCCTCCGAGCCATCTGACGCCGAAGTGTGTCATATATTCCCCTTCAACTGGTCCCGGTTCCCCGGCCGGAGGAAAGTACATCCCTTTGGTTCGCTATGGGTTTCTATCGAGCGGTAACTTCCGAAGAAGAGCTGTGAGGCTCAGGTGGGCTACCACCGGAGCTGAGTATAAGCCGCCCTCAGAAGCTCGACGACTCCTAGAGGCAACAGCAGTTCTCCCAACGACGGCGTCTAGCTTGATCGGAACCTAGCCCGTACCGAGATAGCCTCAAGCTTTGACACCGAGGCATTTCTGTCCAGGACAGATCGGCGCTCGGTCCGGAAGTATACCGGACCCGGCTGGATCGGCCAGATGCATGGGGAGTCATGCCTCTTCTCGCATACGATCCCACTTCCTGCCAGCGGAATTCAAAGACATCGGCAAACATGACCGAAGGCGATACAACTCCCCTGGAGTCGGTCGTTGTCGGGGGCTGCCTACGGCCGCGTCTCTTTGTCGCAGACGAGAAAAGGGCGTCTCAAGGAAAGGCACCGACTGGCTGGTCCTGGGCCGGGTTACGCAATTCGCAGTCAACTCCGGGGAGTGGTCAGCTATCCCCACGCTGAACGGATGTCAACCTATTCCACGTCGGCTGTGTTCAAAGCGTGGTCGTCATGTAGACGTACGGCGGTGTCGCTTATTTGATATAAATGGACGCCACCGGGCGCGTCCCCTCCGGAAGAAGCTGGTTGATGATCGGCATCGGGCTTCCGCGTAACTGTATCACATGCCCCACGACCCTGCCCTTGATACAGTTCTATGCACCGGAATCAGATCTCATTCAAGGATGGCGTGCACAATTCTGTTCAATGCTCAATTGTACCATCACGGTCAGCAGAGGAGCCAGCCGGTCAACGAAGTCGGGCCCTTTTCGCGTATATTCACAGCGGCACTGTGGCGCCTCTTCGGGTGCATGGCCAGGTTTTGCTCAACAAGCACACTTGGATATCCGGACCAGATGATCACCAATTCCATCCTTGGTATGAGGAAGACATCGGTTGCCTCCGCCCGACGGTATGCATCTCACAGAGGGCCTGGCATCCCTAGCCCGGACGGGTACCCAAAGATCAAGTACGCCTCCGCGGGGTCTTGGCCCGACCAAGGGAAAGCGAACGGGCTCGGTCCGGAAGTATACCGGACCAACGGTTGGCTACGCCAGATGCCGAGTGTATAGGCAAGTATGTCAAGATCATACAACATTGTTTTCCCGGATTACCGCCGGAGGTAGAAAACAAGTTGCTCAGGAGGACGTCATTCCTTGGGAGCTGGCTTTGAGATTCGAATCGAATACGATTTTGTGCCTCTCAACCTCGATGTGCTCAAGCAGATTAAACGCCAGGCCATGAAATCAGCCGCCACGTCCCCTGTTCCCGGGCCGGGGATTGGGAACCCGACGTAGCTCCGGGGCGTGGGGAGAATCCAAACCATTGGCTTGGCATGCTCACTCGCTGAAGCCCTCGACAAAGCAGTGTTGGCTGTTCTTGGGGGCTAGCTACGGCTGTGCCTGCTTTCTCATCCCGGATGGGTGCCCGAGGGCTTGATTGGACAGACAGGCTGAACAGCACGACATCAGCAAGTCGGTAAACTGGTCCCGGGCCGTCGGGTGTTCAGCGGCAGAGCTCCGGTAAGCAACGATGATGGACGGACTCGGCTTACCATCCGGTCTAAGAACTCTAAGATGGCCGGGTTCGGGGGGCTGGCGTCCGTGGACCCGCCTGCTGCTTTGTTTGCAAGGACGACCGCCGGACGGAATTCAACGACGTGCTGGTCTTCGCGGACGAGGCGCACAGAGAGGCGCCATTGGCCTCCCTGGTTACTACACCATGGTCCCTACCACAGTCTGCACTGGAATCAATGACGTCCGAGGATCGCGTATATGATCCTGTTCGATGATCGATTGTACCATCACAGGCAGGAATACGATACGCCGACAGAAGTCGGGCCCGTTCTTCCTGTGTAATCATCCCGGCCGCAGATCATGGTTGAATTTCGGGACTCAACAGTTCCCGCAATCGGGCATCTGGAAGAAAAGTCGGCCAGTAAGATTGGCGGCTGGTGCCGATCGAGACGGGCCAGATTACGTCCGTCCGCCCGTATGCATCGTATAGAGTGCCCGGCATCACTATGTTAGCCGGCCGCACACGCCCTCAACACATGGCAGATATAGCTCTGCAAGGGGTCTGGACCGGGCTACCAAGAGGCTTTGGAGCTGTCTTCCTCCTGCGCGAAACTTCATGGAATCCAGCTGAGGTTTCATTCTGCGTAGCAGTTTCCCCCTCCAACCGGCATCTATTCTCACGATGGCACTGTTGGTCTGGGAAGTCAATCTTGAGGAAGCTCTCATGTCGCTGTTTCCCCATCTGGGAATCACCCGGGTACATGGACAACCCGGAGACGAAGCCAAAACGGGGCGGCGGCTTGGTGTCCTGCGACTGTTTTATGTGCGGTCGTTGCTCTCGACGCTTCAGTCCGTCTGTACCGGTCTTTTCACCCACGACGGAGATCTGACTCGACGGATACGCTGAACGGACTGGTCCGGGAGGTGATTCCCGGCGAAGCCGGCAGCCCTTGAAACACGGCGCCTACATCGTCTCCCCTCCGCTGGGAGATTCCCAACTGATGTGGAAAAGATACTGCAGTCGCCAAGACGGCGTGGGCCCGCGGTGCTTAAGCTGCCATATGTGCGGTTATCCGCCGTCAGGTGGGCCCACGAGACTGCCCTAGACAAAGTCAGTACTGGACATCGTTCCCTCACTCCAGAGAGCTTTCAGTGGACACAGGGGGAGACGAAGGACATCGGAAAAGCGGACGTGGTCTGTACCATGATCAGAGAGCCGGGCCTGGCGTCTGCGCCGTGGTTGTCCCACGTCCGTGTGTCCTGTCTTTTCACCCGCGACTGAGACTGGACCTACCCAAGCCGAAGCCTCAAGCGGTTCCTTGTGCTCTACCTAGACAAAGCCAGTAACAGCTATCAAGTGTCGATGCTATCGTTCCCTCTATGCAGGGGATTTCTCCAGGGACACAAGGGCTTTTGGGTGGAGGCCGTTAGCAAAACGGACATCCTGTAATATGCACGATGATCCGGAACTAGGGGCTGGCGTCTTCGGCGTTGTCGCTCCAAGTCCGTCTTCCGCTTTTCTTCCTTGTATCCCGTGCCGCCCCGGCCACCTCGGGCAGATACCGAGTCACGCCGATCGCATCACGGTGTCGGAGCTAGGATACCACAGGGACAACTGCTCTGTCTCCCAAGAGATGCTGGCGGCCTTCGACCATCGGCCCGAACAAGCGTGCTACTGGAGGCCTGGGCTGTCATTCGAATCGCCCGAAGAGGATGATGACTGGCCACTTTACGCGGTCTTCTCCGCGTTTATCTCCGGGCTCTCGTACACAATCACCGAATCATCTGCGGCGGTTCGGCGTCTGATGATACCTAGGGGACGAGAAATGACGGACAGCTCGGTAGCAACGGCGTATCGCGAGGCATAGCGGCTCGGGATGCTTCTGGTTCCTACCATCTTTGCCACTGTCCTCGAGACGGGACAGAATCATCGATGAATGGCTAGCACAGATGGAAGCTGGGCGTGGCCGAAAAAGTGATCCCTGTGTTTGACTGCTGTCTCCGCTGGGTGCATATATATCATCTAGCTTTAACACGGCGCGTCGGGCACATCTTCACTATGGATTAGAGTGCGCGCCTTCGCCATGGATCAGAGTGAGAGGTCCGTCTGCAGCCGATCTTACCAAACTCGAAGACTCTTGAGTCGCCCATCACCGGGGTCCTCCGGCAGTGGGACATCCTGAGGATGTACGGCGGCTCACAGAAAAAACCTTTGGATTCACGGGCCCTGCCGGTCGTGCTGGGAGAGCGCTCCAAATACAACAAGACGCCGTGAAGGCACGCCGCCTTCTGCATCGATACACTTCATCTGCGACCTACAACGTGCTTGAGTTCAAGGGACCGCGGCTCAGATATCCTCGATACAGAGGTTTCGGCCAGTGACGCGGGGGGACGGAGCACTCGCCAGCGACTGGCTCCCAAGTCCATTATGCCAAGCTGGTCAGATTGATTCCCGGGCCGTCATCAGCAAATCCATAGGATGCTTGGGTGTTCCTACACGGCGATTCACACCGCGGTACCTCGGCTACACTCAATTGATCGGCGTGGGGAACAAGGCACCTTCTTGCACCATGGCGTCGGGAGAAATTTGAAAATGGAAAAAAAACAAAATCCTGCTCCCTTGTGCTGGTCAAGATACTACACCCGTCTTGTCCAGGTAAGCCACTACAAACCCCGAAGAAATCTCAAGGGTCAAGGGAGCTCAGATACATGACGACTCCCTCAAAAGCCGGGCCCTGCATGAAGTGTTCTCGCGTGTGAGATCGAAGCGTACTACGTGCGCGGCTGAGACAACTCATCGACGAAGGCATCACAACCCCCACGATCACTGCGCTCAGGTGCCACAAAAACAACGTCTCTCTATACAACAGCCATCAGTACACTGAGGAGCGGATGTGCTGAGAGGGCACCAACCCGCTCACGGAGTTCATCCACGTTCAAGTGGAAACTAACCGACGTCGGGGAGAGGGCAATGCATCGCAACTAGCGGCGCATCGTCTTGGGCGATCATGGCGTTGAGCAGTGGGAGGCCACCGCTCTACCTTATGATCCAAATATGGACGGGTACGTCGCATGGCGGGCAGTGCGGTAGGCCAAGACAAGGCCGACAGCTGCTCCGGGTTCTCCGGGTTCTAGCATCCTCTTATCGGTCCCCCCGACTTATCCTTCGGGCTCGCGGTCTCCGTCGACAACGTCCTGGCCGCCCCCCTAAACGCTCGTCAATAGACAAAGGAGATGCGTTGGACACGTGCATGCGTCGGGTTCAAAGCAGTGAGCCATCACGGCGGCTCTGCCAGCCAGAGGACCAGAGGAAAGAGTACTCGACCTGATATAATCTCTTTCGACAGGGGCTCGGCTCTCAAGTGACTGTGGTTTCTCGTCGCCCCGTCCCTCGAAGCGGAGATCGACCTGCGCTGGAGAACGGCTAGGCTACGGTTGCTGGCTCTGCCAGAGTCTCGTGAAGTAGACACTGGTCTGCCCCAACCCTGTTGGCATTCGAGCCTGTCGATTGCGTGCGGCCGACCGTGACGACAAACAGGGAACTATCCCCCGGGCCCCGAGCAGAGGAAGCAAAAGACAGCATACAGTCGAGTGTCTTAAGGAGATATACATTCCCTTTTCGGCTGGCCCACGAGTACGCTCAGGTGTCTAAAAGCGATATTGGCAAATGCCACGATATAGTCCACCCCGGAATCCAAATGAACTCCCCCGGGCCCCGCCTGAGAAAGAAGTTACGGACAATCGGGTGTCTCCAAGAGACAATGACTCTCTTCCTCGGCTGGGTCTGTTGTGTTCATCGATATGGAAGCCCGTCGCAAGACCTGGACCAGACGAAACATCCGGTCTCGAGCCTAGGCTGTAGATGAGGTGACACCGTGGCGGGCTCTCCGGCTGGGATGAACGTGGAAGAGCCAGCCTGTCATCGGTTTTCTCACTGTTCTTGCGACGAAGTATATCGTTCCGCCACCCAAAAAGTATCGACTCACGCGGCGGTGCACCTTTGTAGAGGAGCACCGTGTGTGTTCTCGGCCGCGGTAGAAACCACAAGGAAGAAGCAAGCGCGTGGTCTCCGGGAAAACGTCATTGAGGATCACATCATGTTTCCCACTGCGTCAATCGACAGGCAGTATCTCGCCTCGCTCGCCACCGGAACTGTTCTTCCACGTGGCACTGGGGCTCTATCGTCCCACGCATGCGACCTTTGGACAACGACGACTTTGAATCGTCACTTCTTCCCGTCGCGTTCAAAGCATGAAGTCCCTCGGTACAACCCATGCTCCCGGTCGTGGAGGTGCCTCCTCATAGCACAACCAGCGCAAAGACGCGACTGGGGCCGGTTGGGTCTGCCGGCTGCGTATTATATGCCGGTGAGCGGGATCCGCGTGGCGAGTCAAGCGCAACCGCGGTTCTGGGGGCCGAAATCATTTTGGGCAGCACAATGGTTCTGGCGTCCTTCTGTTCGGGAATACACCAGTTCTTCCTCCCACTCCAAACTGTTAATGTCACCCGGGGCGCTTGACAGACGGAGCAGACCATGATACCCCTCCTACTCGGGCAGGAACTGCCGCCAGTGCTCTTCACAGCACCGGATCAGAGCTCCTGTGATCAACCAGACGACAAATCACATCGTGGAATCTCGTGCGATCACCCGTTGAACGCAAAATGCCAGAGTCCATTCGGACGGTACGTAGGTTTTCAGGTGCGCTCACCGGCCGTGCGCAGCGCGATCAACGGTCGCTGCGCGGTGACATCCGAGTCGACTCTGCCGACACCTTCGCTGACACAAGGCGGATTGGATTGCTCGTTGTCGTTGGTGTAGATGGCGCGAGCCGCCTGGTCTTGGGTGCGTTATCGTTGGCGATGAGGGCGCGACCGGGGCGTCGGTGAAATTGAGCACCGACGAGGACGATTTGTCTACACGTGGCGTGCCTCCTCTCCCGCCATCTCTTCACAATCAGTTGTTCGGAAAACCGCCCCCAAGCATCACAATCCCGTATACATGGAACACAGCAATAAGACCACGGGCCCCGAGGTTGAATGATGTGGTGATGGTCCTACTTTCAACATCGATCGCAACCAAGGCCGGGCCAGTATCACAAGGCCATGATCCCCGCGTTGCTCTGCGGCCATCGTGGTTCAAGACAGAACCATGGACGCCCACACCATGCTGGGCCGCGGGTTCCAGGCACTGCCCAATGGACTATGGGTCGCCCAACATGGATAACCCTCAATAGGAGTCGACGGTTACCCGGCTACACTCGCACCAAAGATCTAGGGCCTCTCGATGTCGGAGAAATATCTCCAAGGCCTTGCGAGGGGTCATGCGGTCCGGGCCCTCGGCGTAAGGCAGTCGACGAGCAGTAGCTTTACTGTCGACTTCGCCGAACTGTACTCTGGGACCGTCTGAATACATGTTGTGCATGACCGCATGGAGGCAAGTAATCTCCATGGGTGAACGAGCAGCTATTCTGGATCTGCTTGAGAGAACGAGAAACATCTTCGCCTATCGCTGCTCAGGATCAGATCGGGGCTCGGGGCCCGCCACGCCCTTGAGCCAAAAAGACGACCAGTGTGGCTAAGCGTATGTCATCCTCGTTCACAGCTTGCACCTTGGGCAGGTCTAGGTCACGCCTGTTGGTATACACGACAGGGGGCGAGAGGAGTGTTCTATGACCAAGCTAGTGGGGGATATGAGCCCCGATGAACGGAGGTCCGTCTCTCCGGGCCCAGAGATGCCTCGAAGAGACGGTGATGGCCGCGCAGATGAATGCTACACATCGCCAGGCCGGTCTGTCAGCAGCTTTTACTGGGTCGCCGCCCCATATACACGCGTGCGGCGGCTCTGGTTTGTCCACGCTTCTAGACGGCCTGCAATATGCGTGGCACCGAAACCATTTGAGCCCTGCTGGCTGCGCTCGTCGTCCTGAAGCGTCAGCGAAGTCTTTGATGCCCTTGGGTGGGATGCATTGCTTTCTCACGAGCTTCCAGCAGACCAGGTTCGTCAACCCCCCTAGACATTGACCCCCTTCAAGCAGTACACACCAGCTGACACAAGCCTCAGGGGTCGTGACAGGGCTGTGTGTATATCAACACTAGGCGATTACTTGACTATCGTCCCGGCCCATCTTGTCTCGCAGGCTGAGCAGAGGGCCGGTGAGTTCTTGACGATGCTATCCGCCATGGAAACGAGTGCCACCTAGGAAGTGCAGCCTCCTCATGCTCGTGCTAGAGGCTACACTTGGCAACATGTGTTTGTCAAAATCGACCATATATTGGACGAACTTGTGGCACAGACGCTGGAATGGGTGCAGACTGTGCTCCGAAGCGTGCGGGTAAGAGGTCGTGTTCTACGGTATCGACGTCCACGAGTGGAAGACCGCCAATAGGCACACTACACCCCTCCGGTCTGTAGTTGCTTCCTTCTAGTGGGACGACCCCGACGCCCCTCCCTCGTGGCATGCCGACGTCTCCTCCCAGCTACAAGCTGATGCCTGGCTGAGTCGTTCTCGGCTGAACACCTCGCTCGACCTTGTTAAGTAAAAGGCCGGCGCGAAGGGCCGTCTTGTTCCCGACAGACTAGCTGCTAACACAACCCGTCGTCACTCTTCCTGATTATCTCCTGTAACAAGACCTAGATCCACGACGGCTGGGAGGGCGTATGGGCCGTCGTCCATGACGCCGAGTTCCAGGGCGGCAAGATCGTCCCCTTTGAACTCCTAGAATCCTTCTGTTTCGGCCTCGTTATCCTAGACGAGGTTCATCGCTATCTTCAAGGAGCCGGCGAAGCTCGCGAGAATGGCGAACCGCCACTCCGGCCTGGCAGAAAGTCTTCATGGCGGTGTTCGTGGCCCATACACATATGAGAGTTGCTGGCAACGCTCGTCGTTCCTGGAGCAAGGACTCCCTGAAGCCTGCGTGCCGGCTGTTGTCCATTTTCCCTCACTGCCCTGATATATCGAGGGCGGAAGGAAGAAGACTCGTTGGACCCTTGCCGCTGAGACACGCGACAGCCATCACTGGATGTCCCTAACGAAACGAAGCGCGACCACAGGAAGTCGGACGAGGAATACCTTCCCCAGATACAGCTGGCACCGAGGGTCCCGGGACCTTGTACCCTGAAGCAGAGGTGATGGCCTCCCTGTCGGGGCTGTTGCTGCTGCAACACAAGCAGCTTCCGTCCTGGAGTTGTCAAAGGGGTCGAAGATGGAACCCCCAAACGATTGACTGCATCGAAGAAGGCGAAAGATATAGCGCCTTTGGGAGCAGGTTCATGCAACGGCCCAAGCCAACCCCCCCCTCTTCATACATGTACTCGGTGTCTCTACAAGACCATCGTTTCCGGTATCGAGCTCACGTCCAGGCTTGCGCATCCTGCAAGCCGAACGTCTCGTTTTAACGAGATTAAGTTTGGTTTGGTTTGACGTCGAGAGGAGAGAGGAGAATGAAGCGGTTGCCAAAGCCCCCACGCATGGAGATTTCGGTGACATCACTCCTGCGGTTCGGTAATTGAACTCGATATCTCCTCGCCCAGAGTGCCAATACAGTCTCTCGATTGGGTCCAGAACGCGCTATCGCCGGCGCTCTTCTCCCGTCCGCTGGGCAGCTCCCTGCTCCGCATCGCATGTGCACACGATCATCAAATGGGTTGACCGATTGTCAGGCGCGGGCAAGAGCATCACTCATCTCAACGTCTGGACTTTCGACATCGAGAAGGCGGGACATTGAAGTCTGCCACATTCCGTCGTCTTGCACGAGTACATGCTGCAGTCGATGGCGCAGCCTGAGATGACAAAGCAGGAGCCCGAATACGTCTTGATACAGCCCCAGTGTGCCGCGCGCTGTGGAACTCAACCACAAGATTCAGGCTCGCCAGACGGAGGCCCAACGGACGTAGGGCGTTCATGGAGATCAAGCACACACATTTCCTGGGAGCGACAAACCCAGGTCCGTCGCGGTCCGGGCAAAGCTGTACCTGCACCCGGCACAATATCTTGGCAGTCGCACAAGGGCGTCAGCTTCTTCTCCTATCTAGACTTGCCCGGGGCCTGTCATGGAGATCAAGAGAACTGTCACGGGCCTCCGGAACAACGAACAGCATATGTTGTCCGGCTCGCCCTGTTCATTCAGGCGGAGCTTGGTCCCACGCAGTCAGGGCTCTTTGACAAGCCTGTACCGCGCCCTGGTGTGTTGGTTTCTTGCTTGGAACCGCCTCGATGGCCGAGATATACGGACGAGGCCTCTGCCAGGCCGACGAAGGCTTCTGGACGGAGGCGCTTCACAAACGTCTGGGTGACAAGCCAACCTCGAGGAGCGTGATAAAAGTCGAAAACCGGATAATTATATCAGAAACGGTTTGGTTGGAAGAGGCAGCCAAGCGTCAGTCACTGTTTTGCGACACATTCCTCAATAACTACTACAGTAACGTAGTTGGGTTTATCAACTTCCTCGGCTGGGAGAGGCACCGGCACGGCAATGTAAATACGCCCGACCTGAGCAAACACAACACCAGCCACACAAGCGATTTCCTCCGGATCTACAAGATGCAGGAGATCGAAGGTTACGATTAGAACTGATCATCGGCACATCCTCCAGAGGCATGGATCTCCCATAGTCGCCGTCGGCGATCAGCTACCATTCCGGTGTCTGCGGTCGCCGGCGCGGAAGCCGCTGGAAGTACTAGTCGGCATCGTGGTGCCCGTCCTGAGCTTGGAGGCCAAACGACTGCCAAACATGCTCTATATACCACTGCATGGGCGGTGGTGGCACCCGGGTAACGCCAATGTACTGGCCCCGGGCCGATTTCAACCGCTACCCAGAGAGCTTTGCCAGACCGTCATTCGCGTTACATACCCCAACGTGGGTCGAAGGAGCTCGACATGACTAGTCGATATACCGCGCCCGGAAACCTGTAAAACCAGTTCTAAGCGGGTTCAAGGCCACATCTATCAGCATGTTCTGCCGCACCGCAGATGCATCGTAATACGAAGCGGTTGCGAGGCTGCCAGAGGCCACGGTGGATAATTGCGCATGAGACTGCGACTCGGCCCCGCGGACAAGCCGAATCAACACGGCAACGTCGTGAAAGGGACGCCCATGGCTGCTGCCTAGTATGGCTACTACAGCCTCGTATCTTGGGTGTCTGACTACCAGGTCACCGTTGCGACGGTTGCAACGTCGCGAGCCCGCTGATGGAGCCCCGGATTTCGGCCGGACGAGTATAGTCTGATCGTCGGCTGCCGGGCAAACAGAACAGATCGTGGGACACGTCAACGATCGAAGAATATGACCCATCTCTACGCGCTTGGCCGTTCCGATACCAGGGGACTACCCCCGGGCCCAGAATACCTCTCTGAATGAATCGACGAACATCAAATCGTCCGGCGGAGTAGACTCGGTCGTCTGAGACGATGACAGGAGCACCTGCCGTGCCTGTATACTTCGGCGGCATCGAGGGAAAGCTCCGTGGGAGATTCGACGACCACGGTAACGACTTTGCGGCCGTCAGCAGTGTTCGGTCATGCCAGGATCGACACGATATACGCAGTGTGTGTCCGGCGGTGCGATCTTTTCATTTCCAGCGAGGATGGCTACGTCCAAGTGCACAACCTCGCGAAGTCTGGAAGACGCACTCATACAACTATTTGTACCGGCATCAGGGAAATGAAATCGCAGCTAGCCAACATGTATACAACATGTTCGCAGATGGTTCACAAGGCGCAATGCAGTTGCGGGCAAATTTATTGTCTGGGCCGCGCATGCACGTTCACTTGCGCCTTCGAACGTCGTCTTCAGTAGAAAGATGGCACAAAATACTACCCAACCTCCTCCCTATCCTAATGTCCAGTAGCTACGGGAGCAAGAGACAATACTTCATTTCTCTCACACACATACCAAGACCGAACGTCATGTCGTTCTCGTCGAAACTTCGCAACGAGCTTATAATCCCTATCAACAGCCCCTAACACCTAGTTATTGGTCGTTCGTACCGCGAATCCTACGAGTCGTAGCTGAAGATGATCACCGATCTCATTGTTTGCCCTGGAGGACGCCTTCCTGTACTGTCGCCCAACTACTTCCCTTGGCCCCGCCAATGGACGGAGTATCGTCAGTCGGAAACGGCCATTGTCAGCAGTACTTCTCAGCAATAGAGCTCCCGGAACTGACGCTAGCGCGGCGAGTGGCAAGGCCTCGATTGATCTCTCGGGGTCTCTCGGAGCAGATATACCGGCTCCGGGTTCCTTCTAACCGGCAACTACATTGGGTCTCGCAAACGGTGCACAACACGAACATAATCATGCTGGATGCCGTCTCCCTCTATCGCCTTCCTTATTAGCGTTCCCTTCCTCTTTTGTCTTTCATGGGTCTCGGTATCGTGCCGGTAGGCCTCACCTTTAGAGACGTGGGATACCATATCGATCCGCAACCGAGTGGCTCTCCCTCCCGAAAGATGTACAAGATTCCCACAGCACCAGTCGCATGTACTTGAACGACAATGTAAGAAACGAAGCTGATACCGCGAACGATTGCGGGCCTCTAGTTGCCCGTTCGCATTACTTTCGGAGATGCAAACAAGCACAAGACGGACGCCGAAAAGGCTTCGTTTACTATAGGGCTGGACATTTTCACGACGGAGTTGACAATTCTGCGCCCGCTCGGGCTCGGTGACTTCCGGGCAAGGCGGCGATAGATACCGGAAGTCTCTACAGCCTCGGGGAATACAGTGGGCGCTCCCCCTGCCAGCAATCGTTGTAGACCGGCCGCGGGATCCCCTCTTTTCGGCGATTCTATCGTGTTGTATACTGTCTTGTTCCCGCCATCGCCTGGGTTTATATATTGTCGCCGGTCCTTCACAACGACTGGGCCTATCTTATCTCGCTCCGCCTGCGGCGCACAATGCTAGGAGCAATATCAGCCAGCCAGTGATACCGTTCCTTCACGCCGGGCCGTGGTAGCAGATACCCAACGTCTGATTCACGCTGCTGTTGCCTGACGCCCGGATATGGAGACGATGCCTCCTATTACCCTAAACGGTAGTGCTTGCCGAAGTACCAGAATGCACAAGATGAGATCCGGCCCTCTTCTTTAGATGGCACCCTGACAAGCGCCCCGGGCTGCCGCTGGGCCTTGCTGCTGAGAGTCCTGGCGAATTCCGGTCAGATATGACCGGTGAAGATTTGGCCGTGACGTCGATAGACGAACACAACATCGTTATTGGAGACTTTGACTCTCCCCATCGCACCCTGAAGGAACTCGTTCCCTGAGGCTGATCACCTACACAGCCCAGATTATATCTGTGTTGGATCACGAGAATGATGCTGACGGAGAACTGGCGCTCTACCAATGCCTTTTCCGTGTCGAAGTGAGTGCTGCTCTAAGAAGCAATTCGCAGGCCAGAGGATCCCCTTTGAGATCTTGCTACCTTAGATCTCACTCTCTGGAGCACGGCTTGGTGTACGATTTATGCCACCGCATCCGGTCCGCGTCGAAGTCGGCCTGACGCTGCCTCAGTGGTGCATAAGGCACATGGCGAAGCAAGATGAGGTACGCCCGGCCGTGTTACCTCCCACGCTGAGATCCAATCGCTAACCCGCTGACCAGATATTGCCGTCTATTGTCCTCACCACGCAAGAGTTCAGGGGCAACTCTTTGTTAGTGTGAGTGATTGGTCATCCAGATTGCCCCTGGGAACCGCCAGTCCACCGCATTGTTGCCGGCAGGGTCAATCGAACTAGCCTCCGCAATCGGCATACGACCGATACAGATGGGAGATTCAATCCTCACATTGCCGCTCATCTCTTTGTGCGCCGATCGCAGCTCTCTCGACAGGCACCCCTCAGCTGATGCATCGCCGGCTGATCCATGCCCATCCATCGCGGGTAATCGAAGCTTGCCGCCGTGTGGGCATCATGTTTCCTCAATCGGAGATCAAGTCGTTTCACTATAAGCCTTGCCACTTAGCCTAGTCTACGGAGATCATCGGCCGCCACGCTCCACTGCCTCTGACGTTGGCCGATGAGCACATTCATGTCGATCTCATCGAAGTCAAGCCAAGAAATACAACATCACCGACTGCTAGCCACGAGCGCCGAAGATCCCCTTGACTGTGTCACGGAGTCGCTGGCGAAAGTTAAGGCGGAGGCCTCGAGCCATAATATGGGAAGGGAGTGGACTGATCTCAAGGACAGTCTGGCTGGCGAGAACGCCGAGAACATCAAAGCCAAGGTCCAGCAGGAGAACCGCCTGGAAGGTTGTTTCGTTGCAGCGACGTACGATTGAGTCACCTATGAGCGACATCGTCGCGATGGCTGATGTCGCCTCGGTAGGAGCGACGAAGGAATGCAGCCTACCCATCAGCGCAACCAAGGGTTCTTGGCAAATCTGAGGAAACAGCACGCAACTGCAAGGCGTGGACAGCCGTTATCTGCCGTTTCTGGGTCTGACGGCAACTTCTCAACGACTTTTTAAAGTCGCGGAACCCCGGGATCGATATATATTCTGCCCCGGCTCGGGCCCGGCGACACATGGTAGCCGATTCTTGTCGCAGTTTGGTCGCCTTGTCGGTTAAAGTACTGGCATGCCCGGCATGTATTGAACATCTACGATTCATCTCCGTTTATCCGCCCCCGTTGGACGCTGATGGCGTCGACATTTGCAATTGCTCTCGTCGCCGTTGCGAGAGACTACGGCAACTCATCCAGTTCTTACAGAGACTGACTGGGAGGAAGTCGGGGATGCTGTCGCTGCCAGTTAGCGCTACCCGACGACGCCCCGAATACACAATCCTACGTGTACTACTCGGAAGATCGCTTGTTGGTCACTGGCATGCATATCGAAGACCTCGGGCAGCCCTCACTCCCCGAGTATCAGCGACTGGATGTCCTTGTGATGATGGCAGATCCAAATACAGCCGCATCCATCTTGGGGAATAGTCGTGGCGTGTTATCCCGAGACCCACGTTCTCGTTCAGCCTCGCAGATCAATTGAGAACACATCACTCTACCATGACGACATGAAGGGGAGCCGGGCCCTGCCGCCTGTCATCTACTTGACGCGGCAAGACGCCGAGTCCAGAGGGATCCCAAAGAGTACAACGACATATTGCCGTCTCACGGGGCCGAGGTGACCATGGACAGCGTGATAGTCAAGTGTCACGCGCATACACTCGTGCCGCCAATAGTCAGTCCCCGACCCAACTTGGCCTCCCTTACCGGAACATACACGTACACGGCCGTTGAGGAGGCAATCGAGAACATGTACCCCGAAAACCTTTCTCCAAGATCACGGAACAGGATGCCGTGCCGCTGTCTGCCAATGCCGAACGGCTCATGTCTGTATGGCTCGGACATGATGAAAGATCAGCTCTACATGGAGCTCAACAGATCATCTGCCGCACATGTCTTCGCAAGAATCCGGTCATTGCGAAAGCTCATGCGTCCTCGGGCCCCTGGTGCTTTCAACCGACAGAGACGCCGCAGATGGCGGGGCCTATGATCGGGCTGCTGGACGGATCGACTGGCGAGACTCGGCACGAAAATCGCATTCACCACTGATCTATCGGAACACAGCATTCTATGAATATCCCCGGGCCCGGGTGTGCTGTGATATAGTTGTCATAGGACGTGCCGACGGCCATAGACACCCGCTGATACTCTCGTGGGCTTTTCTGCCACTCGTTCAAGTACAGCGTCTGGGGGCTTGGGCACGAGGGGAGGCGGACACGTTCCGGAGCCGGCAATAGCTTGGCTCGCGAATGGCTTCGAAGCACTGCCAGTGGAGCACCAAGCGTGGTCCGAGTTCATGCTCGGCTTCGAAAGATGACGATACAATGTCTCTCCACCGTCGTCGATTATTTCGAGACATGTCGCTCTCTTGACGTCGAGTATATCAAGCAGTGCCGTTCCTGCGGCATCGACTATCTGGAGATATGGTCGCTGCTGTCCCGAAGGGAACATGGGCATAAGCCTCAGTTCTTCGCAGAAAGCAATCGAAACCTCCTCGTCCTCAATCTTGCGTGAGTCCTTCACGTATCGAATGTCACTCGCTGGATTGTGAGCTCCGGCCCGGTCGATTCGATTAGCACTTTACCTTGGAGACCATGAAGACGCTCTTGGAACAGCTTCATCGCAGGGACGTCACGCTGGGGGCGAAAGGCATATATTACCCGCCTACTGCTCCCTGCTGTACCGGCTGACTGCTTTATGCAAGTCGTCTCGACGGATGGTATATGATTACGACCATGTCTGGGCAACCTTCCAAGTTGTCTTCGAACGATCACAGAGGTTCAAAGAAGAAAACCGCAAACCACTGCTAAGCGTCGGTTGTTGGCCCTTGAGGTTGAGAGAACGAGTTCATGACGGTACCTCAAAAACGGAAGAAGAATGATGAAGAGCTCGATGAGGTCTCAATTTCCGCCAGACCTCTCCCTGGTTGTTAGCGGCAGAAAGTATAGCGCCGGTGTCACAGTCATCTGCCCAGGCGTTTATCTCTGGCGCGACGCGTGGGCCCAGCCTGCATTACAAATGCCTCGTCTTCCGTGAAGACGATACAAGCACGAGACCCAGATAGCTGCCGGCTTGGACTCGCGGGCACGTCATTCTATTGTGACTGGTAACGGTCTCTTTGACCCGTCATATATGCAATCTTCGAATTGCCTGGCGCAGGTCTACTTAACCCCGGGCCGACACCTCGGCTATACTTGGGCGTCATCGCCCACTATGCTGTGCCATCCGAACAAAGGACTCACCTGAATCGACGGCAGGGACAAAGCCATAGCTGACTTTAGAGCTAATGGGCCCTCAGACCTTTCAAGCCTGGCGGTTCGTTGTCTCCGGTCCGTCCGTACCTAGGGACGATGAGGTGTGCAGGATGTAAAGTCTTGGATGCGGCTCCTTCAAGCCCTCATCCACACGCGTGTGCAGAATCAGATCGGTTACGAATGCTACCTCTGCCACGCGTCCGGTCGGGGGTGCGGCTGCGCGGTGGAGGAGTACGATTCCTCCCCGACGACCCCTATCGAACAGCATATTGCCTGCTCGACCCTTGGACAGGTTGTATATGAAGGCCCAACGGTCAATCCTTCCGCCAGGCTCCGGGGCGTGGTTCCGATAATGGCACTGTAGTGTTACAGAATGGAACCTTCTGCTTGAAGGCGAAGAAGTACGACTGCAGAAAATGACGCGGGCTCTTCTGGCGTCATATCCAGGCATATTTCAGAGCCCCGTCTGTGGATATGCGCAGATCACATTGGGGAGGGCACCTCAAATCCCGGGTCCTGTTGATGTATACGATCCATTGAGAAAGAGCCTCTCGAGTCCATGGAGGATCCAGGATCACGTTCTCCGTCAACAACAAGAAAGCCAACGATCAGAACCGGCACCTATCCCAGAGCATCGTGTCATACCCCAAAGACCGGCAATCTGCGTACCCGGAAGAGGGTTTGCATCACTCACTTGGTCGGGTCCAAAGGTATTTGGAGACCCAATATGGGAAGCCGACTGGAGACTTGGAAGGACCACAGCCGGCTCTACGCAGCTGAAGCGGGCGACGCTGAAGCTTTAGGCTCTTCTTCGCGTCTCGTCAACGGCGTCCGTCACTCAAGCCACTGGAGGCACGCGTCTACTACATTACAGGGGCTGAAGAGCACTGGGATTATTACATGTAGGTATTTGGATGCTGCGTCCTTGCCTCCGTCGACAAGTATCGGACCATTTTCGTCTTGGCCAAAATCCGAACTCTGAGGCATTTCCGCCGCCGCCGGCATCGCACGTCGTCATGTGACCAATTGACCCCGGCGTGGAGGTTGACCTGAACAGAAGTTGCTGTTTCGGAGAGGTCGGATCGATATTCGTCCGGCCCTTCGTGTGTTTTCAGTCAGTACCGGGTCCGGGGAAAATCTCAGACCCCACGAAGGAATTATGCCCACTGACACTCCGCGTGGTTGTTGCCGGACAACAGGGACAACTTGCTGGGTATCCTAACGGGGGAAAGGGAGCCCGACATTCATGGGCCCCCCTATCCCACGATGTATCGGGTTTCCCGCTCGGGAGCTCTTTCGTGAACACGCGGCGTGGTCTTCGCACAGTCAACTTCGCCTTCGAGCTATATAAGGACTGCTCAGAGGTCGCCGGTGCCTCCCTTCTTGAGAATCAAAGAGAACCTCGCCCCCCGGATCACACGGCAATGCCCCGTGGTTCGTGGGTACAAGAGTCGTCGTTCGACGGCGTAAAATGACAGAGAAGACCGCGGACACCAAACAGCAGAGGAGCAAAGGGACGTGCAATATTTGGACACGTCCGCAAGGACTACGCCCGATTCGTCACATAGCCTGGCGAGATGGCGGAGTTGAACCATAAGATCTGCATCTGGCAGCTGTATCATTGCGGCCGAACTTCTTCGACTGGATGAAGCGGCCTGAAGAGCCTCGTCATTATCACGACGGGCCCAGCCGCATCAGTATGGCTCAAGTTGTAATACGACGAGATTCATCTCGATGAGATGCACTAGTGCTTTGTTCTCGGGTATAACGCACTCGGGATGCCCAGAACATCTCGCCGTTTGACAGAGCACCAACATTCTGGAAGAGCGTGGACATTCCTAGCCACCGCTTGATGGCCTCCGGCTTTGTAGTCTGTTCGATAACGCCGGATATGGCGTTCTCCATTAGACACAGACCTTGCGCCAACTGTCACTATAATGGCTGTGCTCTTGTTTGCCGACAGCTCAACATGGCTGGTAACACAAGGACCATTGACTGCCTGACGTCCCTGCTGCTGGGACGTTGAAAGTATCACACCTTCTCAGTGGAGACTTCCGAACGCTTCCCGCAAAGGCAAGGACAGGCTATATTCGCTCGCAGCTCAGCAATCACCCTGGAATGAGGTTCAAGCGCAGTCGCCATGTACATGTGACTCGCAGGAAGATCACGTCATGGCTTCCCAGTTGGGCGTGCCGAACCCCTTCATCGACTCTGCGTCGGGCCCTACCCGCCCGGGACAACTGGCTACTGTCGCGAGAGATTGGAATCGAGAGACTACCTTTCGGCTCAACGTGTTCCCATGTGTGGGGGATGAGCCGGGGAGACTGGACAATTCGCTGGCTTTCTCGAGGCCAACACCAGTACTATACCAACGTACGCCCTGCCGCTTCGTGCACTATTGGTTAGACAATTAGCGTCGCGATTCTACGGTTCTTGGGTCGCCAGCGTGCGGCGACAAAGCAGCGAGCATGGATCGAAGCTGTCGTTCGTGGCATCACGTAGATGCCTATGAATACGTCTCTCGGATACTAGGGGCAGGAGACGACCAAGATCGCGTGAGTATCTGCACGTTCTTCTCAAGAACTTAAGACCGACTGGGACCGGCTGGGATTATTCCCGCGGCGTCCCCACGGAGCGAACATATTTTGTCCCTCGACAAGCCGCGGCAAGGCCGAGTGGCCCCCGGGCGCGTCATCTTTTATATCATTGATGATGGCTCCTTGCCAAACGACAATGCGGCGGTGAAAGAATCATAGAGTCGGGCTAAAGCGAATGCCAATAAACCCATAAACGGGGTAAGGAAGCAATCCGCGACATTAATGGCCTGGACTACTGCCCAGGCCGCATTAGAGGCCCGGTTCGACTCCAGAGTCTCAAGAACTCGATCTGCCAAAGCGCCCTACCTCTGGCCTGTTGCCTTTGCCGCTTTATACAGAAAAGAACGTCGAATGCCCGATCGACGACGTCTTTGTCGACGCCCTGGAGGCATTAACGTCGAAAGCCGGCACGGAAGTGTGGAAAACGCTACGCTCCGCGTTGGTAAAGGCAAAGAAGCTGAAGACAAAGAAGCTCGAGAACATGTTCTTGTCCAATTCAAACTTTCGGGATGTTGCCCTGGCCACGCAATTTCCGGGGTACGCGCTATTTCTCGCGGAACTTGGCCACACATATGGTCAGCACAAAGGTCGAAGAGTTTGGTCAAGGTACGGAGACTTCATCCGAGCCATCATGACGATACGACAATTATCATCGCGGATGTTATAACCATGGAACCGAGAAAGACATTACACTTCTAGGAGCTTAAGTCGGGCCCATGAGTACATTTACTTTGTCTGATTCCTTGGGGGTTGAGAGCCGAGTACGACATTATACTCGCCTCGGCGGGAAGCGGAAACCCACCGAGTCTATTCCGGAGGCTCACATGGCAGTATGCAGTGTGCTCGCCTTGAAGGAAGGCAGATCACCGGGTCGGATATGCCGAGTATGAGCTGGATGACCCTGCCTGTCGCCTAGAGACCATGAGAAAGAAGAACTACTCATGGCGGTCAACCAAGAAAGCCGCGAGGATCTATGTCCTTCTTCCGATTACTCGGAGGAGACAGGGGCATGGAGAGTCAAGGTCACGGACTGACAACTGTCCATGAGACCGCAAAAGCTCAATGCTGCCGAAGACTTGGGCCGGGATGAGCGCAGGGCGACCCGCAAGCATGCCACGTGTAGGGCGTGTGTTCTTTCCCAAACTTCGGGATAGATGCAGAACAGCTCTGGTGTGGAATCCATGCACCTCGTTAGCGGCACTGCTCCCCCGGGTCGACAACTGTGTGTCTACCATATCAAGGGGGGGGGGGGGGGGTTGGAGGACAGCGCAAGAGGAAACATCTGCCCGGGCACATGTTACCAGCGATCGATTGCGCCTCCGGCTCGTAGGACATAGTGTCACGAAACGGCATGCCGACTTCACATTTATTCGTCTGGCCGCTGTGCCGTGGATGCCTCCTGGGGTGTCCCACATTATGAGTGGGAGGGCAGCCGGCGCCGGAAGCAGCAGAGCGGGTTGCATCCCTGCAGCTGCCGTCCAACACCCGAAGAGATCCGAATTCGAGGTGATGGCTGACCCAGCCTACCTATCTACTTGGGCATATAGCTCTCTTCCCTGGCGTCGCGGAAATCAAGAAATTGGAGTTTCGCTGGTCATAGGTAGAAGCGCGACGATGTGGTGTGGGTTCTCCCGCCGGCGTGCGGTTCCAGTGACGCCGTCCCGAAAAGCCCGAGAACATACACAATTCCGACGGCGACGAATCGATGGGCGAGAATCAACGGGTCTGCACATCGTATACACCTTTAGGCCAGATGCGATGAGTTTTACGACATTCTCGCAGCTTGGAAATTCCGGACGCGATCCGATATGCGCGTATGCAGATGTCCACACCTACAGGAACTCAGAATTTCCGATGTCCTCGCCTTGGCTAAACTGCTCAGTAATAACGCTTCGGGCCCTTCGGCGTCGTGGGGATACTTCCTACGCCGAGCTCTGGCATCGTCGGTTCACTTATACATCAGGCGACTGGCATGGCCTTGGCCGAGTCACATAAGCTCAGGGAGCAAGTTGTGGGGGCCAGACGGGCCCTGGGATACACCTACGTGACCCTGGCCACACAGTTCCCCGGGTATGCATTGGTCCTTGCTCAAGGCCACGTCGTTAGTACCATAGTCGGGGAGCTTGGCGAACTCCTGAGGCAGAACAAAGGTCTCAAGCCATGTCAGTGCTGGAACCACCTCCCCGAGGATACCAGAACGCATATCGACATCATCCTTCAGGACTGTAGCAGCTTGAGGATGCTGAAGACGATCCTGAAGAAAACTTACGACGGCATGTTGCCATACCACAACACCCAAAGTCCATGGGTCAGCTACGGTAGTCACCAGAGTCCCATCGGTTTCGCTGAGTTCCCCGTTACGGCGGTCTGGTTGAAGTGTTTCTTGGAGCGACTCCCCCAAGCCAGTTCTGGGGCTCTTCCTCTTCGGTTGGCCGCTGTGTACAAGCGTTGATGAGCGCTGTTCCTTCAGCCAAACGAAAGAGGAATACAGCGAGGCCCAGAACTGGATTGGAAGGCATTGACGTGATAAAGGAGAGGTCAAGGATCATACCAAGATCGTGATAAGCACGTACCAGATGTGTGCCCCCGGCCTAGACCGCCTCAAGGTGAACAATTATTTGTTACGTCTCGTTCAGCCCCATTCGAAGTGGCGGAACCAAGGAGCAGACCCCAGGAGCAGGCTGCGGGACGCAGGTATACTCTCCTGGGCGGGCCTCTTGCCTAGGCAGTCACGTGGTCCTTTGTCGGGTACAGGTCCCAGTGACGTAGGTATTACTACCTACGTATCCGTACCTGCCTTTTATATTACCTTAAGACTCAGGGCAGGAACACTCGGCCACGCATGTCATGCAGCCGGCAATTGGCGGTGGACATCAAGGAAACACCTACACCAAGGCCGCACCGTCGTCATCACGATGATATATACTTTGACACGAAAGTCACATGAGACGTTCACTCTCAGTGCACATGTTGACGTCGTCTACACAACAAAACGGCTATACGACCTCGTCATTCTCATATTGAATCGCCTCGCGCAGAGACAGACGGAGCAACGCCTCCCGCAGGTATTTACGACATCCAGCTCTGCATGACCCTTCCGAGGTCTAGATGGCGATGATATTTACCGCGACGCAGCTCCCCGGGCCCAAGAAGAGTCAAGCGACTTGCCGAAGTTTATCCACCGAGACAAGGACGGACCTTTCTTTCCCGCCCTGGAAAGCCTAGAGGGCATGACCCTTCGCGTCCAGTTGTTCGACTTGGGTCTCCCGACGAGTTACGACGGAACCGATGTTTGCCATCACATCCGCAGCGTGCCATACTGGCCACGCTCTCCCAGTGTACACCACCACCGTGTCGAGATCTTCGACGGCCCCTGCCACATAACCGTCACCGCAGAAAATCTGAACATGGATGAGGCGACCACCTGCGTCGAAGTGTGGCGGGCGCTCATGAGCGGCCAGGCGGAGATCTCCATCTCGATAATCATGGACGGAGTTTCCGGAGAGGCCCGAAGGTTGATGGCGTACCGTGGCTCAGACCCAGTTGGCGGGTTCGGAACTTACCAAGCCCCCGACATTTACGACTGTACTTTCCACATCCGAGACGAGGTGGACGCAATGAACTACGAAGCTGATCGCCGTCGCGCCCTTCACCCATCGCCCCGGGCCGGATGAGGCGTCGATTCAAGAGTAACTGTTCATCTGCAAAGCCAACGAGACGACGCTGAGCAAACTGGCTCCAGCGGGGGGTCGCAAAAGATGCTCCCAAGGGCGACGCGATCCATTCGGTGACGGAGCGAAGTCTGTACGACAGACTTTATCACTGGGACCTTTCGGGCGCTGCCTATTCACTCGGAATCTTTATTTTACGGGAGTCACTGCCTGGGCACGATGGTATTGCCCAACTTACTGTGTCTCCCTCTCCCTACTCACTGGGAGAGCCTACCCATCCCTCGCCCGGCAACGGTCGCATCGATCCACGCAAATGGGCGTAGACGAGGGAAGAACGCTTGCTCGGCGGTGAAGTTTATGACGGTCGGGACACCTGCGGAGAAATCCCGATGACGCCGGCCGCGCTGGGCTCTCGCCATCCCAAGTCTCATATATGAGAGCATACCCATCCCTTGCCCTTCAACTGTCGCATCGGTTCACACAAATGAGCGTAAGTAGCGTTCAATGTTGCGCTCGAGCAGACCAAGGCTGGCAAGTCAGCCGACCTCATCGACCTCATCGACCTCTCTATGGAGTCCGACGGCGAGAGTGCCGATAACAACACCCAGATTGATTCCGTGTCTGTCAGTTCTGATGACGACAAAAGCACAGAATGGGATAGTGAGAGCAGCAAGGCCGACGTTGCTGACGTGCAAGTCGTCAGCAGCAGCGTTAAGCGAGGGAAAAAGGCTTGCTCGGCGGAGAGATCTACGACAGACGGGACACCTGCGGAGAGGTCCCGATGACGCCGGCCGCCCAGGGCTTACACAATCCCAAGTCAAATGTATGTCAAGGGATACGCACCCACTCCACGCTTCGCCCTGTATTATCCTTCTGACAAGGCTAGGACGAATGCGGTAGGAAAAGACACCCCTGCGCCTCGCGGCTCGAAAACCCAATCACAAAAGAAGAACCATGGAGAACACTGCCGCCCTCGCGCGATGACGCCAATGAAGAAACCGTCACGATTCGACGAGGAGACGGATGAGGAATGCCCTCAGTCTACATGTTCCGATTTCGGCACTCCGGTATAATTCCCGAGGTACGCCTTAGTCCTCCAAACAGACGGTCGCATTGTCAGTACGAAGGTTGAAGACTTGGGCCCTCTGTTACGGCAGAGCAAGGGCCCCGAGCCGCGGCAGTACTCGGACTGCCTCTCGGATGACGACGAGGCACACATCGATACGATCCTGCAGGACTGCGTACGCCTGCGACAGCTCACGAAGGTTCTCGACATGGCGGACTACGACAAACTGCCCTATCCGGACGACGAAGGACCGTGGGTTGGTTACTCTGGGCCGAAGAACGTTATCATCTTCACTAAGACCCCCGTTGCGGCGTTGCTAGGTACGATCTGTCTACGGGTCCTAGTTTCCGTTCCATGCTATGAAGCCGATCGGTTTCTGGCGCAACTATTATCGCGGCCCTTCCGGTCAGCGGCAAGTCTTTATCTTCACGCAGGTGGCCTCCGGACACTCGAGAGAAATCTCAACAGGAGCATGGGCTTCAGCTTAACTGTTCTGAAGCATGTCATTGCGGAAGGCCAGGTGAGGTCAGGAGAGACATGGTTACCCTACTCAAACTTTCCGGTGGCTCTACGACCTTGCCTGGCAAAAGAATGCCGCCCATCGACTCGAATTGAGATTCGGCCCTCTTGTTATGGTGTCGATGCTGCAGTCTCTCAATGCGGACCATGGAAGTGGATAAGAAGTTCCTCCGTGGCCCTACCGTTGACGACTATTCCCCAACATCTGGTGGTATTGCCAGAAGCCCGGAATGAAGTTCCGACATTCACGGCAGCTGTGCCATCCTTAGTCGAGAACTCTACCTTGTCCTACAGCCATTTCCAAGCAGCATATCCTGCAGCACGCTCGATCACACAAAGTGTATGGCGAATGGCCTCGGCGGCGGCCACCTCATGCTAGTCGACATTGTGCTCGGTTGTTCAAACGATGTGGGCGTGTCTTCGACATTCACATACTGCCTTTTTCTTTGACTACTACAATCACCCTGGGGCACGATCGCAGGCTGGCCTACTACGATTGTCTCAAAAGACCCAGACTAATCCCAGGCTCTTTCGACATATTGAGGCCAGGGAGATGGTTCTATCATTGCCGAGGCACCTACAATCCCTCTCTTCTAGGGGTATGCAGCGTCCGGACATAACCCAGTATTATGCACAGGCCCTTTCAGTATTTGAGAAGCCGTGCTCTGGCCCGGGCCCTGGACATTGCCCAACAACGTCTTTGTCAGCGATTCCAAGGACAAGAACTGTCCAAAATACGAACGATACTACATCACGAAGTTGGATTGTTCTGCGCAGAAAGGGGATTCTCGACACCGGTCCCAGCAGGCATGCACCTTCGACCCATCTACCAACTCCTAGACTCAATGGATGGCTGTGTCTTCCACTGGAGACCCTTATGGAGTCCTCTTTCCTTCCTTCTCCGAAAGAGGCCATGCGGTCATTTCTCCCCGAGTACTGACGTACGGGGCATTTCAGCTCAGCTGGCTTGCTATTATTACCCACGCCCAACTCGACCCGAGGGAGGCTATCGGAATTTTGGGCGCCTCGAGCCTCGTATTATCCTAGATTCTCGAGATTTTTGCCATTCTATTTCCTTTTGTGCGCCATCACTTCTCTGATTCCGGCACATGAACCCTTAGTAAGTTTTGACTGTTGTGGAAAGTTTCTTGGCGCAGGTCCTGACGCAATTTAGATACCATTTCCTATGTCCAACTTTCCTTTCCTCACTCAGACGCAGCTGTGATGCAATTGACACCCACCAGAAGTCATCATCGAATCCCAAGTCATACACTTCAGCCTGAGCGGCAAGCATCCGTCTTCCCCACGAGGTTCTCGACAAGGCGCTGACCACGACATGGAAAAAGCCTTCTCACCCTCGGCTGCGATTCAAAGCCGGCTATCTGTAGCTTCGGAAACACGAAACAAACGAACGTGACGACGTATTGCGCCTCTGGTCCAAGAGACGTCGGGCTATTCTAATTGCCGCCCTTGTACTATTTCGCCCAGCCACCTCTCGCACCGGAGGCAGCAAGCAGGGGACTTAGCGAAACCAACAGCTGATGTGTCCTGGTACGAGACTCTGCCCTTTGCTGTTTGTGACACAATGCTGACCTGAGCAGTCTTTCTGCCATAGTAATTGCAATGTCGCAAGTCACCGGATGTGCCCAGGCAATCCATCGGGTACTGCAAAGGGTCTTTGTGTACCCCCAGGGAGACAAGCACAGCCTTTCTGTGGCCCCGTGTTTACGAGAAGAGTTGGCAGTCTCAAGCAACCGACTCAAAAGGAGAGCTTGTGGATGCACGGTTCTTCTCGCAGTCGCCTAGTGGGAGGACAGAGATTTGGGGCAAGAATGTTCGTTGCGCTGGTGCTGCGAAACTATCTCGACCCTACTCTTGATCGACATGTGATATCATATCGCACCAAAACTCGGCACGTTGTGGAATATATCGAAACCACAGGGACACCAACTCAAAGCTCTTCGGCGACTCCTACGAGTCATCCATATAATGAGGATGATGAAGCCGGATGGCGAGGGTGAATGCGCTGCCCGCCGGAGCAGAAGGAGGCATTGAACCCCCCCCCCCCGGCCTGGGTGCGAAAGGATCCACGCTGGCGGCTGTCCTGGCTGCCGAAGGACACGCATGAAGGTTTCGCATACAATCGAAGAGCCCCGGCATTTAGAAAGGACCTGAGTCCGACGAAGCAATCGGCGCAGGAGACCCGTATCAAAGGCTCGCATCACCCTGCGTCGACAGCTAGTGGAGATGGAGTACCACCCCTCGACCTGGAACAGCCAACACCTAAAACACTTATTTCTGGCGCGGCGACTTCGGCATCGCAGCGTCGGCCTCCCCGGGGCCCGGGCCGTCAACTCCTGGAACTTAGTTCCCGAGCTGTCGTTGGGTACACGCGACGTGTTCGAAATATCGAAGCCAAGCACCCTTGGACCGGACTGCGCAGTTAGCAGCTACCTACCACCTTACTGAGACATTTCCAGAAACATGGGGTCTCTTGCATCTGCGCCGGGTTTGGTACTCTCAATCGACCTGGCTACATAGGATTGGCATTGTCAGACTGCGTGAGAATTGCACCACGTCAATCGAGAATGTCTTTCCCCCCGCATCCACCAATCGATCGTTGATCAAGCACACATCTGCTTCTAACCAGATGCTGGAGGTTATCAATGACGTCGACTGCGCCCTTTCCCGTCCATACGCACTGGTGGCATATACAGTCATCTACAGCGTCGTTATCCTAGTGCAGGTCAAAGTCTCGGTTTCTAGCGAGTATGCGGAGGTCTCGACGAGGAGGCCTACCGGGCGGCTACTGTCCGTTGGGCGAACGATAAGAAGCCTAGAACGTTCTACCCACACTACGCGAAGGCCGATCCGAGGCTTTCATGGTTGGAAAGACGACGCCGGCAGGCGATGGACGCAAGGGCAGCGGCAAGTTTAAGGCGAGAAACACCGGCCAGAGCCACGCGGCCGCCACGGACAAGTCGAGGGGCGGCATTTCAGAGTCGTGCTTTCTGGACCTCGTCCGGAAGATGCCAAACCTGGAGGAGTTGCATATAAGCCAGGCAGACAGGGCCAGGGACGACAGATACGTCAAGTCATGACAGCGTACAGAACCTGGCTTTGTCTGAAGACGCTGAAGATCGGCAAGTCGTACGGTGATAGGGCGGAAGGTATATTGTCCCCCAACGACTTCACTTCGGCCAGGATCCTGTCGCCTATCCAAGCCTTGGAGATAGGCTATATCAAGCCCGTCTTGCGCTCTAAGGTGGCGGGAGCCAGGCCGCTGCCTCAGGATCGTCGGCCATCTATTATATTCGCGATTGGCTGCCAAGCGCAAGTCGGTTTAGGGGTCGTCCTTGTTTGCCTCGTCCGCCAAGCTTCGCGCCGCCGGCCGCCGCATTGCCACCCTCATCGAGAAGGGTGACCACGTCGTCACCCCCGCAGTCCCTGGCAGCGGCACCAATGACACTGGTAAGAGCCGCCGCGGTGCCGTCTTCAATCAGGAGTTCGACGCCGCGTGCCGCCACTACGACGACTGCCTCGAGCACACAGTCACACGCCACGCCCCCAGTATCGAACTATATTAGCCGGTCGATTCACCGTAGTTATATGGAAGGCCGGTCACCTCTCAACCGGCCTCTCCCTGATTACACTGGGTGCGCTGGATGCCGTAGTCCCGAATACAAAGGTTTGTGCTCTGTCGCTGGGGAAAACGAGCTGGGACATGCACTAACAGATCGCAGACTGCCACGACCGGCCCTTCGTTTGCCACAACAGCAACGTCTCGGCGCGAGATTCCTCGGGAATGAGCGAATTCGACGAGCCCGACTCACATATACTAAGAGTCACTCGAGGAGTACGTCGACCTGGGAGGAGAAGCTGTCTGGCGTGACATCTACACGGTCACAGAAACCCCTCAAGCAGTTTGGGATGTCTGGTCTTGCCATATCGTTTCGCCTTCGATGGGGGAAAAACAAACCTTGAAGCGACATACTTACTGGCACGCATCGGATTAAACTCCGGATATCGGTCACGGGGTACATGGGCTAGTTGTGACAGCTGGAAGACATGGTTCTGACCCCAGCCATCACCCTAGCAATAGGGCAATAATCCCCTTCGCTCTCGATTGTACGATCCCATACGACCGGCCTCTTTCTCCCATATATTCGGCTTCCTCTCTTTCCACTTCTTTGCTATAGTCAAGAAGAATAGGATCACACCTGCCGATGCCCGTACGAAACATACATCTGGATGGCGCGGCTGATGACGCCGAGAAGGAATATCTTGGTCAACGAACACAGACTGAGCGTGGAGGCATACTGGTACGCCGACAACGATTGGGGCCAGGGGGGATTCTACCCTGATCGTTCTGGCTGGCTCTCCTGCCGGGACCACCGACGAGATGTTGGGCTCTCGTCTCTGTGGATCAGAACGACAATACTCGTCGTCCCGGATGCCGGCGGTGGTGCTGAAATGACAGGCAAGACACCACCCCATCATTCCCCAGCGTATGTTACGGGCGACAGAAATGTCGGGCTCTGTTCCCGGTCTGACAGAAGCCACGCCGCCGAACAGACCGTGAGCTACGCAGTCCCACAGCCTAGTACGGGGGCTTACTGTGAGCCCGTCGCCCGTGGGAACGCCGCTGAGGCTGTGATCGACGGAAGCGTCTAAGGGCCTTGATTCCTACCGCTGCTACAAACATATAGAGCGGCAAATGTCATTAGAGGGCACCAATCTAACAAAAGAGTTCATACTGAACTATCGGCCTACTTGCGACCGACACGGACCTTCCTCTCCACGGTCGTCAAGCCGTACCACGAAGACGGTTCATGGCGTCTTTCACTTCTCGGCCAGCATTGTGGCAGTCTTTCCCAACGTCGCTCATACCCAGCGCTCATACCCGGCGGATCGATGCTGAAGGAACTGTTGTGAGGTGGGAAGAGAAGCTTATACGATCATACCCCCAGCCACGCTCATGCCGCCTCGGCTCCTTGTTCAACTGATGGGCGCCCTCGTAAACACCAGCGGAACGATTGAAACCTCGCCGACCAAGAGTTGGAGGTTAGCGGTCCATGGAGAGATGGCAAGACATGTTCCGGCCTTCGCCAGCCGAGGATGGCATTGCCACGTTACAACTTGAACAATATGTTCGTGGCTGTTCTTGCCTCTTCTACTCCCCGACTTGGTACATTTATCCAGCTCGGACTCCACTTGTTCCAAGATGGTGTTGGCGAAGCAGTTCCTGGGCATGTCTTACCGAGCGCATGAAACTCGAGGCATCGGCAGTGGACGCGAAGGGCACCGTGAAAGAAAAGGGCTTCGAAGACCCCTGGATAGGGGCCACCCCAACAGGCGGTGAGGGGTAATCGCCCGGTACAACCACGTGGTCTTTCCGTCCTTGCCTTCGCCTTATATATTATCCCGCAACACTGCCGACGTAATGGGCCCAGGACGCTTGCACACCTCCTTTACATGGAAGTCCAAGCCACCACTATCACCTCCAGTCACTGACTTGAGGACGATGAAGGTCTGTGGGATAAAGAATATATATCAATGTGTCTCCTTTGCGCCTGTCAGTTGTATTCACTGCCGTGGTGTGGAATGAGTCGTCATGAGATCATCGCAGCGCCTGGGCGCTGTGAATGCATCCGACGCTGAGGGCTATTGGGCTGGCTTATAACAACCGGAGTTTGGAAGGGACCCTGGTCAATTGGGGCTATCACATGCTCACGGCTTCAATATGACCAGAAAAAGGGCTTTACTTACACGTCCAGTGAACAGAGAGTAGTGGGGGATATTCTGGGCTGGACGGGGAAGATCAAGAAAGCCGCCGTTTCTTTCTCTCACGGCCGTCGAGAGTGGAATTCCGGAGTACCATCTCAAAGTATTTGTTGCGGAACAGTAACGCCACCTACCTGGGTTCATGCCTACACTACGGGCCTCACCACAAGGCCTGGTTCTTCTGTCGGCAAATATGATCGAAGTTGTTAACGCACACTGGCTTGGAAGGTTTGCGGGACACAAGCCACCCCTTTGTGCTTGCTGAAGCTGTTCTCTACGGTGTGGAAACAACAAAGGAGACGAGATGAATGTGTTCAACCTTTGCCAGGCTATCTATATTCAGCCGTCCTTTCCTCGGGCAGAAGGGTGTTCATGACGCTGGTGGGTGTCCACAGCAGCTTCTGCAATGGATATCAAACATGTGTCCTAAGAAGCAAGGGCCACACAGACTGGGGGCCAGGGCATCTCGAAAGCACATGTGGTGTGCCGACATGGAACCTGGGTTCTACTTATGCGATGCGTTTGATGATTCAGCATGGCACTACTACCTTGCTTTCGAATCATCGCTGGGCTTTGCTGCCTCTATGAACGGGGAGAGATATTTGTCTCACTGAAGACGGCACACTGGGCCTTGTGTAGGCACACATCGCAGCGGCCATCAGTTGTTGGCGTCAGCAACAGCTAGCCAGGTACTTGGAGTCTCGCAAAACCCGATGCCCCGAATTTGCAATCACGACGTCATTTACCTGCGCCTGGTATACGTGCTAAATGCTCAGAATGCTTGGAACCCACGCACTCTCCCCCCTCCCCTACGCAGGGACAAATACACACGACTCGCAGCCTATTCAGGCCTCGCAAGAAAAGCTCACTCGAGATGCCCACCTTGACGAAGCTAACGATATCACCGAGAGTCGAGAGCAGTCGAGATGCTCGAGAGAAAGCAGAGACGAACGTGTGCTGCCCCCGGGCCCCGCTGCTTAAGGAGCTTATGAAAGGTTTGAGGGCAACCGCCCGACGCGATCCCAACGACGCGGCCATTCACTGCTGCCAGACCAGGGTGGCCCTGGAGTGTCGACATCACGTCTTCTAAGCACTCTTCAAAGACCTACGGTACGCAGTCTACTATACCTTGAAGGGTTGCTTTCCAGGTGGCCCAACCCCGGGCCGCGATCCTCGGATTGATCAGCGAAGATGGCTTCCGCCGCCATTCTTCCGGACCTGATCAATGTCTACGTCTAGCGCGAAGACAAAAGTGAGGAATTGCCTGGCTTCGTTTTCCTGACAACTCCACGTGCGCTCTATTCGACCGCAAAAGCGAAAATGGAATCCCCTGAAGACAGTCAACGATAGTCGCGATACCTTCACCCAGGTTAGTAACTATCTATGCAGTCGGACGCCAGTGCAAGACTGGTCTCCCGCACGCCATACCCGTGTCCGACTTATACCGGTATGCCCGCCGGGCCGTTGGAGTCTTGGTAGCCGGACCGAAACCTCACAGTCGAAAACTTGCGCAAACAACGTCGAAGGGACGTTGCTGAGCTTAGTCGGTCCCCAACATATACGATCGTCGGATTATCAGCGACCTACACGCAGCCGGATGAGGACTACAACAGTCGACTGCCATGTTGTATGCGCAAAACACCGATGTCGAGGACTTGGTCACGACGGTGGATTCAGCATCCTACGGGGCGTGCTGCCTTGCGAGTCGGCACAACAGCGATAGGGACATGAAATCGACATATTCGCACCAGCGGTTCCCGGAGTCGTGATACCGACCGGTTTCCCATGGCTGCATCATATATATCACGCCTCAGTTTCGAACCCCGGAGCTCGCGCCCGTGTGCAGAGACGAGTAAGGGCGAGCCACGAGAAGGCCCAGGGAAACTCAATAAGGCATGTGTACGCTCCTGGTCAATCCGTCGGCGTTGGACATTCACACATCGCACGAGCTCTTACCCGCCGAGTTTTGTTAGGAGAAGATGTTAGCCGCGGCTAACAGTCATAACGCTTTTAACCCATCAAAGAGCGTCTTCTTCGGCACGTTGACCTTTAATAGCCGCACTATCCCGAGTAGCTTCGTCGGTCTCAAAGGAGATTTTAGTATCGCCCTGGGTACAATACTCAATCTTATCCCCAAGTCCTCAGCGGCCAAAATCCAGGCAAAAAGCGCTCCGAACATAGATTCTTTTGCCATAAGCAGCTCTTTATTAATATCCTATTCTTCCCAAGTTCTTCAAGTTTCTATCTCTACTCCTACCTATCGTACGTAGGCCACCGACTCGCGCGCGCCAGCGGTTGGTTTGGGAATGTTGTAGAAAGATGGCAGCGTTCCTAAAGCCCGGGCCCCCGCGACATCATATCGCGCAACATAAATATAGAGTACGGTAAGGTCGCGTGGAGTACCAGAAGAGTACTACGTTGGAAAGGCCTCGTCTTAGGCGAGACACAAAGTAGGGTATCTTCTCAAGGCAATGTCTACCTAGACCAAGCACGAACAGGCGACGGCCTATTGCAGTCTGCTCTTCTTCTGGGCCATTGAAAGGCCAGGCCTTAGAGATGAAGTGGCTTGATTGCTGCCCTTGGCTCTCTTTCCCATCTCACCTTCGCCGTCCTAAGCCATGGTCGACGACTTGGGGATAACGAGTTGCCCCCCCCCCCGAGGGCCTACGAGAGATGAAGACCGCTGGCGACGCGTCATGAAGTAAGACTCTCGTCGTGGTTCCGGAAGCGCGGACCATCAGAGTGGACGGAAAGGCTCGGATGCTTCAGTCTCCCATTAGTTGGGCGTACCTATGCGACAGCCTCCGAGCAACTCTCGCAACGCCTTTTTTGTCGATGCCCACAGCACCTCTATTCGAACTATGCATCGTATAGAGAGCTGTAGAACACTGGCTGCGGCGGCCAGCCGAAAATCGCAGGCATCGACGGCGGGCCCCGGAAACAGGGCCAGTGTAACGAGACTGCGGCGAGGAAGGTTCTCGCCTGTATCCTTGAGGCCAATATGGCCATTATCTCGAGGGTCGTGAGAGGAGCCAAGTTACTTTGGCTGCTTTCGGACCACTGGGCATGGGGTCGATGATGTCCATGGCTTCCAGCAGGTCCGGGTACGTAACCTGCCCCCCCGTCGGCATCGACGCAGCTTGGAGTGCGTTGGGCTAATTGTGTTATGTGGTTTTAGGCACTCCTCACTTGTTCGGTACATGTCCGGCCTAGACCAGTTGGTCCAAGAGCGTAGTAGCCGCTGGCAGCCCGTGATTCCAGCTCCGAGTTTCCTACTGCGGAGAACAACCAGGTCTTTTGGGCCGGGCCCGGCGGCGTAGAAAGACGACCATGGAAAAGTTCGAGGTCACTTTCGGCCGTCATCGGATCTTGTCTTGTTGCGATATATTCCTGTTCGGCGACTCTAGGACCCTATCGCGGTACCATAGACGGCGAACTCAAGATGCATTGGTTCGTGGCCGTTTACGGCTGGGTTCCAAGAAGCCTGGTTTACGGACACCTGGGTTGGCGAGGCACAGTGTCTGTTTAGTACCTGTTGCAACCAAGGATCCATCGTGGTGCTTTTCGACTGGGATTCGGGGCAAGTAGCCCTTATTCCGGATCTGTAACTTGGCGGATGATGTTGGGAATGGTACTGGGGGAGAATCTCTGCCCGGCTTGGGTGGCTCTGGTGGCCCATCCGCTTGCCTCAAGACCTTCGGCGCAACTCACCCACAGGCTGTGGAAGGCATGAAGGCCTTGTCTGCCGTCGGGAGGAACGTATCCTCGGAGATCCACGTCGTAGTGGTGCTGAAGAAGGGGTCTGGGAACGAGGAGCACATCGACCGCAGATCCGAGTCCGCTGCGAAGAGCACGACTGCTCGGGCGGCCACCTTTCCAACTATACCTCTCGTTGCGCCACTCGCCGTTGTCTTCCCTCGGGAAGAACCTCGATGTAACGCCAAAGACCGGAAGCAGGAGATGCTTTTCCACGTGGACGTCGTCGCGGATGGCATCCCGAATCTCAATGTCGAACATGACACGGGACGGATCGCCATACTGGAGACGAAGCCGTGGCTCTGTCGTCGAGGTGGCTACTTCAGTACGGTGCCGTCAACACCGTTGCTTCGCCAAGCCGCATCCATCGAAGCCACAGATCGCTGTACCGAGAATATATGGAGCGTGAGGTCTTGCCGAGGGCATGTGGCCTTCAGATTGTTCGACGCTCGTGCATCTATCCCGAAGAAGACTACGCAGTCCGTCCTGTAATCGACATGCAGCCCACGCTTCAACCCGCCTTATGACATCCACGCCTCGCATGACCTGCTGCCCGCGGAGTTCAGCTGGAAGACGTTCGTTGTTACAGCTGCCCAGCACGTTCGCTTCGACGTCGTAAGCAGTATCTTCTATAGTATACTTACGTATAAAGTCGCACTATCGCCTGCGGCTTTATATGGTTTAGCTGAGAGGAGAGTCCACTATCTCCATGAACGTGATACTTCGGGTTATCGGCAGGCTTAGGACCCAGTCAGCAAGGTATTCAACTACGCTAGGAGCTGCGGGACAGGAACCCTCAACTCTTTTGATGCCTTCAAAGTCATTGCTGAAGGGGAGGTGCTCAGTGCAATCGAGCCTAGCGTTGAGCAACGTGGCACCGTCGATCTTGAGCCACTGATGCTGCCGGCAGAAGCGAAGCGAAACGTTGACGTCGTATAGCGAAGTCGATGACTCGGACTTAGCCGCCCGTGCTGAGTACTGGCATCACTACCTGGCACGCCCGACATATATTACAACGAGAATCACAACTGGACGGTCTAATTCCCATCCACTGTTCTCAATTATGTGATGAAGAAGTCGCAGATCCGTTCGGCTGTTCTGACCCTAGTGGTCCTGCCGAATGACACTACTGTCCCCCTACGACAGGATCCCCTCTTTCGAGGTGTCGTGGTACGAATTTCGAGTTCGGAGCAAGCACGACCATGAGCAACTACTTGGCTTGGAGTTTGAATCAGACAAGAACGGAAACGACGGAAGGGTGAGAGGGTCCTGCCGCAATGCAGAAGCTTGGCGCAGATCGGGCGGCTGTGTTCAGGTCACTGGTACGGCAGGGCTGGCGCCTCCTTCGACCACGACCGCGTGAGAGAGGTTACAGCTGGCAGAGACCTTTGCGATTGACGGAACATACAATTACGGATCGCAACATTCCAGAAAATCTTCGAATTCCGTTGTCTGGAATGTCTACAGGAGTACGCAGCAACCGCGCGGGTTGGCTGGTAGACGACTCCCAAATGACAATCGAAGAGTTCGAGCATCACAAGTAGTGTTGCCGAAAATTCGGATCACGGGCCCTTGATGTCATGCCCGACGTCAGGCACTTGGTCACAAACGCCCACAGCAGGTGGGGTGGCAGTAGACACCCTCTCCATTGAATGTGGAATCGGCAAAACACCTCGTCTCTTCGGCGTTTGGAAGACAAGTTCAGGCCTCAGGGAGTTTTGATTCTGGGGTCAAGAAAACAGAGTGCTGGTCGTCCACTGACGTCTACCCAGCATGCCTTACCCCAAGGCAATGCGATTCCTCCTGTCCCTTGCAAGCTCTAGCAGTTGAGCCAACGCAGGACAGGAACTACTATGTCGAGGAACAGCAAGCCGGGTGGGCTCGGGCCTGGGCCGAGGCTACGCAGAAGTTTGCAAATTAAATATAGCAACAGCAAACAGGTCTTTGGAACTCCGATATCTCACAGGGAGTATAATGCCTTGGGCATCGGATACAAGCTCTCTGATGACTGATTCTCGGAATCAGGTGCCGGAACTCACGGCATTGAGCACTTGGAAGGCCTCGATATCTGGCAAGCATCGATCCGGCGGCAGGAAACGGCATTTCGTCCTACAACTGGACAATGGAGTTTTCTGTTACTGAATGCCCTTGGCCGGGATGTTGACTTCGTCCAACAATGGCGCCTAGTTGACAAACACGTCTCTGACTTGTATACGAGACGTCATGGGACTCTCCCCAGGGGACAGCGATCGGGGGAGAAAGATGATACTCGAACGTCAGGTCCCGTGTTCTCAGTAGAGCGTCGCGGATCGGCGAGGTGTCGCGCCTGGTCTTTCCTGGCTGACTATATCATATCATGCCGTCAGGAACCGCTAGGGGAACATGCCAACTCTATACGAAAGAGGCTTCGACAGCAAATCTACACTTCCCCTTGACGCACCCCCTCGGCCAGAAGCATTCGGCATCGAGAAATCGACAGGGGACTTATGACGAGGACGTTCTATACATGGCTGTTCAGCTGAATGACAGCAAATGCGGGACTTACGAATTGTTCAGGCGCACCGGCAGCCTCGGAGCGGCGATGCTTCAGGGTGGTTGAAGTTCAGGGAGATGGCGCTGGACGGTCACATGACGAAGGGCGAACTGCAGATTGGGCGGGCGCTTTTAGTGGCCACTGAGCCTGTGGGCCAGTGGGCCACCTCCATTTCTGGGGATACAATCACTGTACGCAGCTCCACCCTGACGATTTCCGCCATCCAACGACAAAGCCAAATGAATTCTTGGCGCCTCATCTCTCCCCCAAGTCAGGGAACAATACGGTTCACGTCAAGGTGCGAGAAAAACAAGTCGTTCCCCATTCCCGGAAATCATACCGTTCAAACATGGGACATCTCGATTTATAACGACCTGGGCGGTAGCCATCACCATTCACTAGGTACATAGGCAGGAGCTACTGAGTCGCAACTCAGCTCCGGTTGTCGCTGCGGAAAGAGAGGTATGGCCTACGATCACAGCCCTTCTATTGACTCTTTCTCTCCCTGTTCCAATCTTTCCCCATCCAACTTACTCTTCCCATCTTGATCACCCAATGGGCAACTTCTATTCCTGGAGATACGTATACTCTCCTCGATGCCCTTGGTCGCCTCGAGTTACGCGTCGCCCTGCTCGACTACGAAATTGTCACCCAGTCCGCCCATCTCTTAATTGGAAAGATGACGATCCGCAAGAAGCGTGACGGTGCTCTGCACAACCTCCTCGAGAGCGCTACCGAGAATCTCGCCGGCGCCGGCGATGCGAGTCGCGTTCAGACCGCACCGGAAAGAACCCACCAAGAAGGACTCGCGTCGACATCATGCACACGGGATGTGCTCTCTCCTACAGACCATGCTCTTGTGGGATCCCTGACACTCGCCTTTGAAGCAAACACTTCGATTACCGCGAGGACCCAAGCGCTGGGGAGTAGCCGCACACGTTCCGCAAACACAGCAGCTGCAAATGAGATGGCCGCATCTCACTCTTGCGTCCGACAATAGTTGAGCAGGAGATCAGGATATGTAGGCGACAAAACTCGCCATGGTGAGACTACACATCGTCAAACCACGAACAGATCGGGAACGCCGGGCCCTTTACGTCCCATATGCCACCGCAGGTGAACGAGCCAATGGATCTTCACAACTCACAAAGAAGTGGGAAGGCTCCAGATGTCGTTCGCCGTCCTTGGGTGCTCTTGTAGCAATCATCTTGGCACGAAGCAGGCTCGCCGCGCCGAAGAGCTCCTCATTGGCTGTTACGGAGACGCAGCGAAGGTTCGTCAGGAATATTCCATCCTTGCGCCGATTCACCTCAGAGGGATCTCAGCTAATCGTCAATTAGTAGAAGGTCAGGGACAGCAACACTAGGCTACGCGTGGGGCTCGAATACGCGTCAAGGACTCGGCAAAGTCTCAATACGGACCAGACAGTCTCTTTATTTCTGCCCGTAAACAACAAAGGTTCGTCAGAGACATTTTCTCTCTGCGTCAGTTGACCTCTGCGGGATCTGAACTAACATATTCTACGAATCCAGTATAGAGTCGTGGCCCGAGATGCACGCGTGCAGTCATGGGAACAATACAACACGAGGGCTCTGAAGAGTCTCGCTACAGAGAACACAGCCTTCAATTTCCGGCAGGAAAAACGGACGGCAAGCTACTGGAGTCTATATGCTTCGAAGCCCAAGTCCCCATTCCGGGTGCGCCGCCCGGTGTTCTGGATCGTCCTCATCCTTGATACGAGACAGGGCACTGGGGACCAGCCGAGCTACGTGGCTCAGCCGCGATAGCCCATATTCCACTGGCCATCAAGATCCGGGAAGCCGGAGTTTCGTACTACTAGGTGGACATGGCAGTGTTCGATCTTGCAGACCCCCGCCACATGCTGCAAATTTGCACGAGATGTTGTCCCCGTGGTTACACGCATGGACTCTCAGTGCATACTTGGATACCCGCACGCGTCCCGCAGACAGTGACCCTGAGAACCCGGAGAGGGCAGTCGCACTCGCCTTCCAGAACCTCATCGCTTGGAGCAGGCAATCCCGGAGGAAAGTGCGTCGCACCGTTTTGCATTTGCTGCAGACCTTTCTCGCAACTACGAAGGAGACGATGCCTCACACCCCTGAGTTCTGGGAGACGAGCTTGGCTTGCGCGATAATTACCTGGATCATCCGGCTCTCGTGGGAGCTCCAGCTCCCGCGTCGTACCGCGAGGTCCAGGAAGAGACCGCGGCCAGCGGTTTCTATCGACGGCAGTAGGTTCGTCGGACAACCTCGTCATGTCTATTACGCTCCTTGCTAACTCGCTTTCAGGTGGGGTCGCGCCCATAGTCAGGAACACTGGCATGGACCGCTGCAGTGATCATTCATCGGGCAGCCTGCGAAGTCGCACGTGCTCCGCGCCTCACAGTTTCAGCGCGGCCGTCCCTGGCAGGCAAACATAGTCCCACAAGTGGTCAACGGCAAAATGGCTGCCGGTCGAACAGAACAGTGTCGTGGAGCTCATGGCCTTGGGGCGCTAGGAGAAAACACCAAGTCGAATGAGACACTTAACCATCAGACAGAACAGCAGGGACGTCGTTCCCCGCATGCCTGTCTTCGTTGTTTTGGACAATTGCCTTCAGAGAGCGGGAAGTGATACGAACGTTGAGAAACCTGAATCTTTCCAGGTGCACAGAAGGCTTGTTAGACCACCCGGAACACAACTATGAGAGTGTACCCGGTTCGGCTTCAAACCAACAGAAGCCCCTCATTGTTGGCCACACCACATGCAACGATGAGGGCGAGTATTTGAGTTCGGCCCTGCCGAGCCGCCTTTGATGGTACCACACCCCCTCCCTCCCTACGTCCACAGTCCAGTGGAAGTTGATTCAACACTTGGCTGACAACGAAAGCAGATGGAACAGGCTTAGCACCGAGCCCTTGAGTCACTCGCGCCTGGAAGGCCGGAAAGGGACCGGCAAGTAATTCAAGAAGCATTCCTGCCGAGAGCAGTGTACAACAAAATTAAACAAGCGAAAATCAACGACAGAGGCATTATGCCTAACTAACTTCCCTCTTATATATTTCTAGACCGTACCTACTATTAGTATAGCGCCCGGGCACGCATAGTATCCTTAATACCCTATTTGGCCGGCTTCTAGAGCCACATAACACCCGTAATAGCCTTATAGTTTACTGCGGGTAGCACTGATACTAAGATAATAATGCCTACCTAGGCTCCCTGGGGCTTTATAGCGTTACTATACTCGTCCTTAGTACCTCCTCTAGTACCCTTAGCACCGCTAAATAGTACTAGTTCCCTCTACCTTTACCCTTTACTTCTACTATACTTACTAAGAAGTGCGCCCCTTACTACTATAGCTACTACTACTAAAGTCTTATAGACTATAAAAGCTACTATAAATAATAGGAATAAGGTTCTATTTCTTTTTATAACTACTATTAACTCTACTATTACTAACTATTATTCTAAGCTTTAGAACCTTACTAAAACCCTTATTACTAACTTTTTTACTTATTTTAGAAAATTCTTTACTTAAAGTAGGCCTAGAACTGTAAAAATATATACTAACTTACTTAAGTGTGCTCTACTAGTACCTACTCTAGCTCTGTACTAGAAGGCCACGGGCGCTCTATAAGTCCTAAAGGCCCCCGGGCTATAGGTGGACTACTACTTACTAGTATAGCTGCTTTTTAAATAACTTAGCCTTTCCTACTAACTAAATACCTTCTTTTTATATTAGATACTAGCTAAAAAGGTCGGTGTTTTACTTAAGGATATTACTAGTCTTAAGAATACTACTACGGGCTTTTTTATTACTCTATATAATACTAAAATATACTTAATCTTTTTATAAAAGTCTAAAGAGCTTTTATACTTTTTAAGTAGTAAAAGAATTAATAAACCCTTTATTTAGTAGTAGATAATTATTCCTAACTACTCTACTAAAGTTACTACTATAAATAGTAAAGTGTATAATAGTATAGAATTTATAAAGAATAAGATCTTTTTTTAAACTAATTATATACTAACTTACTACTATACTATTAAAGAAAAAGAGTCTAGTGGCCTTATAGTTGCTTATATTGTCTACTTTACCTATACTATACTTGTTAGTTTTTATTTATTTAGTAGCTTTAGTACTACTTAGATCCTTAAACCTAAGTCTTAAAAGCCCTTTTACTATAACTCTAGCTATTAAAGATACTATACTAGCCTTAACTACCTCTATAAAAACTACTATATTAACTACAGCTTAACTAATTATAAGGATAATACTAGCTATACTAAAAACACTAAATACACTAACTACTATAGACCTTACTCTATTAATAATAATAACTACCCTACTTACCCTATTAAGAAGAATAAAAAACTTATTATTCCTACTTACTACTAACTATAACGCCTTTATAGAAAGTTTAAAAAGCCTAATCCCCCCCACCCTTAAATACCTAAACTACCTATTAGCGAATCTATTATAGTTACTATAACTATACTAAACCTAGCTATAAAAAGAGATAAGTACCACAGTAACTCCTATAGTATTAATAACTAGTAAAATAATAAAATAAATAGTATTTTAAAAAATAAAAATAACTTAAAGGGGCTAAGTCCTTTTTTATTCCCCTTCCTTATTAACTATAAAAAGAGGGTAGTAGTACTAACTACTTAGTACTAAGTAGCTTTATAGTTACTTAAAAAGTAGAAGTTCTTAAACTATAAAATACTAAACTAAAGATATAGTACTTATTAGAGTATATAAAAACCTAATTATAACTTAAAAAATACCTTTAAATATATTAACGTACTTAATACTATAAAATAAACGCCTTTACTAATAAAACAATACTACTAAAAACTAACCTATAATAATACTATAATATAACTTTAATAAGTTAAATACTAAAGTCATAAATATATTATAGATATACTTAAAAATAAATATAAAAGTTATACTTATTTAAAAACCCTAGTCTTTCTAAATAAATAGCCTAATAGTACACAACTACCCCTAATACAGAGTCTTTATACTAGTAAATACTTAGTATAACTAAGAAATAAAGCTACGGGTCTTTATATATATATAAACTAAACTTATAGTTTAGTAATTATACTTAACTCCTACTCGTAATATCCTCTAGCTATAGGTACTAAATACTATATTTATTAATATTTATAAATATAATAAAGTAGTCTTAAATACTATAATAGCCCTTATAAATTATATACTTCCCCCTTACTATATAGTAGCTAGCGATTTTAATGTATAGTACCCCCTTTAAGAACTTAAAATAAGTCCTAGTAATAGTAGGGGAACTATTGCTAAATAGGCTAATAACTATAATATATAGTACTTTAGAAAAGCTAGAACCCCTATATATAAGCTAAGATACGTTCTAAACCTTACTTTTTTTAATATCCTATTAGTAATAGTATTTATATACTATAATTTATACTCTAAGTTTAATTATAACTCTATTTTTATTATTATCCCTTATAGTAAAGCACTAATTAAGTCCCTAGCTACCTAAGTATAGGTACTAGACCACGCCTTTAAGTACTTTACTTTACTAGTTATAAATATACTTCCCCCTACTACCCCCTAAAAAACTACTATTACCTAGCTTAAGTTAGCTACTACTACTCTCTATTTCTACTTTATAAGCACTATTAAAGTAATTTAATTTCTTTTATATAAAAAAAAATAGTATAAAAGTACTCTATAGTAAATAAAAAACTATACTATTATAAAAGTTAAGTATTATAGTACTTAATAATAGTAATTCTTTTACTACTTAGTACCCTTTTATAAAAACTATAACTACTATATTACTTTTAAAGAAGTTAAAAAAAACCTTTATAATACTATTAAGTAAACTAAAAAGGCCTATTAGAACCTTTATATTAATAGTACTACTATACTTATTAAACTATATAAAATTACTTATTAGTAGAATAAAATACTTTTTATTTATATACTACTACTTAAAGTAAGTAAAATACTAATAAAGGATATACTAAAGAAAGTCTGTGTTTTTTAAAAAGTACTACTAAAGTAGTTTTTAGTAAATAATAACTTCTTTAACTTAAATACTATTTTAATTATTTTTAGTCCCTTTATTCCTTAAGATACTACTATTTCTTTAGAATAAGTAAGGGCGGCTATACTTACTAAAAGTATAACCCTTAAAGTAAATAGCTTTACTATTTAACTACTTACTACTATATAGTTTACTATTATAAAAGTAGTTAATTTTTTTTATAAAGAATACTTTATTTATAAGTATTACTTTACTCTTTTTAAAAAGGCTAAAGTTATTTTTCTTAAAAAAGTTAAGGAGAAGTAAGACTTAAAAAAGGCTAAGTTATACTACTCTATTTCCCTCTTCTTTTATCTAAAAAAAGACTTAAAAAGGCTTTTTACTTACTAAATAGTATATAGTATAGTCTTTAACTAAGTTCTTAACTTATAATAATATAGTATCCTTTTAGAGTAGAGTATATTTAACTTTACTACTTATACTATATATAATATAAAAGTAGTATTAAAAGTTAAGTTTATAGTAACTTTAGTTACCCTTAATACTAAAGGAGCCTTTAATACTATACTTTAAAACTAACTATATATTAAACTAAAATAGTAAAACTAGCTTAAGTTAATAATAAGGTTATTATAACCCGTTAGTTATAAATAGTAGTAGACCCCACTTATAGGGGATTAGTAGTTAAAAGGACAATAAAAAATATAACTAATACGGAATACAGGATAACTCTTTAGAAAAGGAAGAACTATAATATAGGTTACGTATAGATAAAATAAGGTACTAAGTAACTATAATTAAGACTAAGTATTTAGTAGTAATTACTAAGTACTTATTAGTAATTACTAAGTATTTACCTAACCGGTATTGCGCTTACTACTATAGTATAGATAAAGGAATAGGACTTATATATAGATAGGACTTAAGTACCCTTAAGTCCTTCTTTTTATAGTTTTTTAGTTATTAACTTTATATTAATTTTTAGATACTTTTAGTTCTTTAGTAGTAACTACTATAACTCTTTTATTAAATACTTAAACTAATTACTTAAGTACTTTAACCTTTAGGATTCCTTTAGTATTTATAAGTACTATTATTAGTATTAAACTTTAGCTTTTATTAATATAAACTTTACTATTAAAAGGCTAGCTATAATATTTTAATAGTTTTTATTTAGTAAGTTAACTTTTAATACTAACTAAATAATATTTTACAATATCTTTAATTAGAATACTTAAGGTGACTCTTACTTTATTTAAGTCCTTTAGTAAGTAAGTCTATAACTTTACTTAAGAACTAGGGGAATAATATATAAAAGACAATAAAAACGAGTTTAGTAATAACAATACTAACGAGTAACTTAAATAGGCTTACTACAATATTAAATAACTTTAAAAGCTATTTAATAAAAATTCTAGTACTATAGAAGAACTCTAGTAAGCCGTTTAATAAGCTAATAAATATACTTAAAAAGTTAAAAACTAGAATAAAACTCTTTATGCTGCTACTAATATTATTAAGATACTTATTTATAATAGTTATAAGAAACTTAAGTTAAATTCGCTTATTACTTACGATAGAACCCCTAAGTAATTTAAAGGATTTTTAATTTAGGTTAAGAACTACTAAAGCTTTTACTATAATAGCTTTAAAAACAATACTAAACGGGTTATTTATACTACTACGTTCTTCTATAGGCGCGCCCTTTAGTAGATTGAACCTTTTTAAGAATAGTTTTTTAAAGTTAAAACTTTAGATAACTATACTTTAGAGGTTAGGGATATCTTCTTAACCTTTAAAGGATTTAAATACGCCCTTTAAACCCTATTCTAAGACCCTGACTAGAAACGACAAACTAAGCGCGACCTCGCTATACTTAAATAGACTAAATCTATAACCTACTATACTACTAAATTCTAATATATTAGCGCGTAACTAGACTTTACTAAAGAATCTAGAATCTTTATGTTCTACTAAGGCTTAAAGGATAAAGTTAAGGACGAACTTATTAAAATTAACTACTCTAAGGACTTTTTTTAGTATACTAAATTCGCGATTAAGATTAATAACTATTTCTAAGAAAGACGCTGTGAGAAAGGAGAACAACAACTTAATACTAACTTTAGTAAAAAATATTAATAGTAACTTAAATAATTCTAGTACTATAATTAGGAATAATAGCTTTAGTAGAGTAATTAATAAGGACGAAATAATAACTAGTAAAGTACTACTTATAGGTACTATATAGGCCCTATAGACTTTAGTACTATTAAATAATAAAAAACTAGTAAAGAACGTATTTTTAAGTACTATAATTATAATAAGCTAGAATATATAGTTAAGGACTACTACTAACTTAAGAAGTAGTAATAGTAACTAGTACTAGGAGGTAAGTAGCTAAACGCTACCTTTAAGAAAGACTATACTAAACTCTTATAGACTATATATTATAGTAATAAATATACTATTTATAGAAGTAGTAAGAAAAATACTAAATAGTACTCTAAGGATACTAAATACTCTAGTTATAATACTATTAATATTACTAAAAAGACACTTATAGTAGTTTATTAAGTACTTTACTAAAAACTAACTTAAAAAGCTATAGAGTAACTTAATAATATAAACTTATAATAAGTAAGCTACGACTTAATAGTACTTAGTAATAAAGAAGTTAGATATAATAATAAATAAATTATTAAAAAACTTAATACTATAATTAAAGACCTTTATTATACTACTAATATAGAACCTAATAAAGACTATATAGAATATATTTAGATATTACTTATAAGGAGAAATAAAAGAATAGTAGTATATATTAATTTATTTATACTTAAATAGTTATATACTAATAACGTTAAAAGATTAAAAAGGATTATAGTTTATTTTAAGGCTTAGGAAGTATTATATAAATTAGATATATATTATAGGCTTAAGCTTAGTAGTTTATGCTTTAGTAGAAGGCTAGTTATGGACCGGCCCTACTTAAGAACCCTTATACCTAAAGATAGAGTTTATATATAGTAGATAAACCTCCCTCCTTTTACTCTCTAAGTTTAGTATAACTCCTTTTAAGTACTATTAAAATACTACTTATAACTAGCTTTTAATATTACTAAACTTCTTAACTAGAGTAACTTTAATAGAGATTAATAGACTAGTGAACTAAAAAAATAACTATAATAAATATAGACTTAGTAGAAGTCCCCCTTCTTTAGGATGGGGCATACTAGTAGTAGTAAAATATTTAATAGTAGAATAACTAATAAAAAAACTAGTAAACTAATTAGTAAAACGCTTATGTAGTAGAGATTTAAGTCCTTTAAAATACTATTATAATACTATAAGTAACCTATAGTTAAAAAAAGCTACTACTAAAGGGTAAGCCCTTTAATAGTAACTTAGCTATTTTTTTTATTTAAAGAATAATAATATAGTATATACTTAAAGTAGACTAGGAGTTTATTAGGGGACTCTGGGACTGTTAGTAGTACTTTTAGTTTAACCTAGAACTACTAGTATAAAAATAAGTTAATAACTTTTATACTACTAGTAGGTAGGTAATTAAGTATAATATAAACCTATTTCTTGTTTATTTTACTAACTATTATAAAAACCCCTACTGTGTAGTATAGGTATTAAAATAACTTTACTATATTTACTAAGGGTTAAAGTAATTATTTATAGAATTCTTTATTAAGTTTAAATTTATTTTAGTAAAGGCTAGGGGACTTTTATAGTTAAAAGAAATATAACTAAACTACCTCTAACTAGGGATCTCCTAGTAGATCTATAGGGTTACTATTAACTAGAATATTAGTAAGACTAGCTACTACGTAGCTGTTTAGTAGTATTACTTAATTACTATAAACTTTAAGATACTTGAAATAGAGATAAGAAGCTACTAAAAAGGCTAGTACTAGGGGTATAATAAATAATAGATAGATTTATAGGGGGATATAGTAATAACGGGTGTGAATGCTACTTAGACTATACTAACCCTGTAGTACTACTACTAAACTATTAGTACTCCCCCTTATAGGGCTATAGTGGGTATGTGGTGCGCTTAATAGGTTAATACGTTAATTTATTAAGTCTATAAGGAGGCTAAAGTCTATATTTATTATAGAACTAAGGGATATTTTGTTATAGAATATAATTTATAGCTTATGCGCCCTTTTACTACTTCTATAATAAACGTTAAAGTACTTAAAGTAGATATAGGCCTTATAGATAAGGAGGGAAAAGAGTAGCCCCTTAAAAGAGACTCTTTGGAAGAGGTTATATAGTAAATACTAGTTTTTTATATTAGTTATTAAATAAAACTAAAGAAATATAGAATTAAATAAATAAGTCCTTGTTTTTTATTTTTATATTAATAAATAATATATTTTTTATTTTTATTTAAATTAATAGTAGATATAACTATTACGAAGTAGTTAGTTATGAGTTTGTAGTAAACTATAATTTAGAACTTATATAGTTACTCCGTCCCTACTACCTAGGGATAGTTTTAGGTCTAGGTAGTGGGTTAGTAATTATATATATAGCTAAGGCTTAAATCGACTTTAATAGTTAGGCGTTCTAGGCCCTATTTTATATTATTTAGGGAATAGTATACTCTACGATTCTAGGGAAGCTATAGATAAGATATAGGGGCGTTATCCTAGACCCTGCTAGAAATAAGATAAGAATTAGTATACTGGGGGACTTAGCTATTCCTACTATTAGTAAAGAGAAAGGGCGAGGGATAGTAGGTGGCTAGGCCGACTCTGTGGAGCTACTAGTGATACTGTCTAGGGACTCTTAATATAGAGGGTATGAATAGATGGCTATGTTTATTATATAGGTTAATGCTATTTTAGAGGCTACTTTTTTAAACCTAAAGAGTAGTATATAGGCTACCCTCTTAGAGGTATACTAGTACTTTTTAGACTTATTTAATAAAGAAAAAGTGTTTAGATTACTACTTTACTAGGGGATACTAGACTATTATATATACTTCTAGAAAAACCTAAATAGAACTAAACTGGGTCTACTATAAGGCTTATTATATAATATACTGTAGAACTACTTCCTAGAAGTCCACTGGTAGGTTACTAACTTAATAGATAAGGGATAGGTCTGGGCTAGTTCTTTACTAGCTAGTGCACTAGTCCTACTTATAAAGAAGCTGGGGGGGAAGTAGAGATTCTGTGTTAACTACTGTGTACTTAATGTAATTAGTATACTAAATTAATACTCCTTACTACTTATTAAAGAGACTTTATGTTTCTTTTTAAAAGTAACGTAGTTTATAAAGGTAAATGTCTATGTGGCTTTTTATAAAATCTAGATTATAGAGAAAGATAAATATAAGATAGTGTTTTAGACATACTTTAGATTATTTAAATAGTTAGTTATACTTTTTAGACTTATAAGTGCGTTTGTAACTTTTTAGTAATATATTAATAGTGTTTTTTAGAGGATTCTAAATAACTTTGTTATAGTATACTTTAATAACTTTTTAGTTTATAACTATAGGTTAAAAGGGGACTATAAGTAGAAAGTTACTAAGGTTCTATAGTAGTTATAAGAGGTAGGGCTTTATTTAGACTTAGAGAAGTATAAGTTTTTAGTAAAAAAAATAAAGTACTTAGAATTTATTATTAAAGCTAGATAGGGTGTCTGTTATAACTCTAAGAAGATTAAGGCGATCTGGGAGTAGGAGATCCCTAAGAATATATAGGGGGTACGTAGTTTCCTAGGATTTATAAACTTTTATTATAACTTTATTAGTCGCTTTTCTATACTTACTAAACTACTTACTTAACTTACTTAAAAGGGTATTTTATTTATATAGAATATAGTATATTAAATAGTATTTAAAAACCTTAAAATAGCCTTTATATTAAAACCTATTATAGTTTAATAGGACCTAAACCGGTTTATAGTAGTAGAGGCTAACTATTTAGGGGCGGTACTAGGGGGCTATTTATTGTAAAAGGACGAGAAGGGAGTTTTCTGCCTAGTAGTATACTACTCTATATGTTTAACCCCTATATAGTATAACTATACTATTTATAATAAGGAATTATTTGTAATTATTTTATACTTTAAGGCTTAGTTAGTAAAACTCTAAAGTGTAGTAGAACTGTTTATTGTCTTTTTTAACTATAAGGTGTTAAAATACTTTATAAGTTTTAGGTTAATTAATAAACGTTAGGCTAGATAAGTAGAGATACTATTAGAGTTTAGTTTTTTTTTTAAGTATAGACTAGGGTACTTTACTAAGTAACTAGATACCCTTTTATAGTAGAGCTAGAATAACGTTTAGTAACTTTGCCCCTTTACTTAGGTACTTAAATTTATTAAGGCTACTAAGGAGTAGATATTAAGAATCTTATAACTAGTAATAATTATACTTTTAGATATAGAAAAGGGGGAGTTTAGAAATAAATAAAAGGAAACTAGTATAAGTAGGGGTAACGTAACAGAAACGCTCTACTATTAGTTAAATACTAGTACTCTACTTAATAGTTATATATTATTCTAAAGTTTAATACTACCTATACTTTAGAACTAAGCTATAGTAGTAATACTAGTTTATAGAGCGCGGGTAAGTACTATTAAAAATAGAGTAAGATAGTTCCCCTATAAGACTAATATAAGGACCTAGGTTATAGACTACTTAATAGGGGAGGATGGTATGTTATAATACTAAAACTATATATAGATACCTAAGTATAAACCCCTTACTATAGTATTATTATAAATAGTTTATAACTCCCTAGTTCTAGGCTATACTAATGTAAATATAACGTTTATAGTTCTTATATAAAATTAGTATTAAGATAGAATATTCTAGGAAGTAAAATAGTTTATAGCTATGTGTAACGTGTGTTACTATTTTTATAAAAAAAAATAGTAATAATAGGGTCTTTTTTAATTACTCCTAGTTTTTAATAAATTTTAGTTTTAGATTTTAGTAGACTTTATAATAAAGCTTTTAAGTAATAAAGACTTAGACCTATACTTTCTAATAGTAATTATAGACTACTTATTAAAGTATATTTAGTTAAAACCTATAATATTAATAATAGCTAAAGTATATATAAAACGCTTTTAGGATATATAGTGGCGCTTTTATAGATTCCTGTAATTTATTATTAATAATTGTAGTTTAGATTAGGTGGGTGCTTTTTAAATAATACTCTATAAGCTAATAGGGATATAATAAATATTATTAATATTATTCTACCCCTAGACTAATAGGGGTATAGAGTAAATAATGCTTAAGATATAAGTATACTTATAAGTATATATTTTATTTACTTAGTATAACTAAGTGGACTATATTATAGCTAGATAGCTGGTTTTAAATAACTAAAACGTAATAGTAACTAGAGTAAGCCCTAATTAGTTACTTAATAGCTATAATATTATACTAGTACTAATGGTGGTATGGGAGATAATGTCTATATTTTTAGATTCGGGCTAAGTTATAATATTCCTTGTATACTTAAAGGAGGGAATAGTATTAGCTTAAGTGGCTATAGTATACGCTTAATAAAGGTCTAAGATATTTATAAATAGGACCTAATGCGTAGTAGACTAATTCTATGTTAGGGATAAGGTCTGGTTATTTTTCTGCTATATTAAAATAGATCGGTTAAGTAAGAAGTTAGACTGGGTAGCTGTAAAGTATATAGTAGTTAGTGTCCCTAGTCCGTTAAATATTATGTTAAACGTTCTAAGGGGTATCTACCTAACCTTTTATATTAACTTAATAAAAAGAGCCTTAAATAAGCCCCTACTATCTTAAGTTTAAAGTAAAACCTAACTAGACTCTATCCTTATACTCTTACTTAAAGATAGGTTATAAGAGGAGTATATAGTAAAGGAAATTCTAGCTACTAAAAACACACTAGAATACGGGTATAACTGTAATATCCTAGTAAAGTAAAAGGGATATAATAAACTTATATAAGAACTATTAAAGAGTTTAAAAAATAATAAAGTGGTATTATAATTTAAAGTAAAGTATAGAAATATATAAAAAAATAATAGATTAATATTAATTTATAAATAGTAAAAAGCTACTAAAGGCCCGGGCTAAACTAACTAAATTCTATAGAGTAATACTATAAAGAACTTAGCTTTAAAGGGTATACTAAATAGACTAAATTAAACTAATACTTAACCCTTAAAGGGGTTATTTTTAGGGAAGCTTTTAAACTCGTCCTCTTTTTTCTCTTTATACTTGGGGCGGTAGTAGGGGGTAGGGCGGGCGTGCGTAGTAGGGGCAGGGTAAGTGCGGTAAATAGGTAAGCCGAACTAAGTAGGGCCTAGGGCGCGGTAGTAAGGCGTACGGAGTAAGGAACAGCTACTATTCTATAGAATATAGTTTTACTATTTAAAACGTTAGTATAGGGAAGGTAAAAAAGGAGGGAAAGTAGTATACTATTAGGTTAATGAGGTTAGTAGTAAGCTCTTAGGTATTAAGGTTAGTAGCTATAGGGGAGGTAGGTAGTAGGGAGGTAGATATAGTAGTAAAGTAGGTAGGAGGGGCGAAATGCGCTTAGTTAAAGTAGTTGTTATAGTAATAATAAGCTGTATTGAAGGGTATAAAAAAAACAGCGCTATAATAACTCTTACTAGTACTATTAAGGCTACTATTAGGGATAGTAGGAGAAATAATATAGCTACTCTTAGTAATAAGGGTAGTAATGTAATAGCTAGTTGTATATAGCTTTGTAGATAAAGTAAATAACTATAATCCTTACTTGTACTTTTACTTTACTACTAGATACTAATAATAGGATTTACTATAACTATACTAGTACTAGACTAGTTTATTATTCTGTATTATTTTATTATAGTACGGGAGGTACATCTCCTTGACTGTTTCGGGGGGTTAGTTAAACTTGTTGTTAGAATTATTGTTTATAATAAAGCCGCTGTATGCGTGTAATTAGGGCTTGTTGGAGTTAGGGCGGTGGGACGGGTTGTTGCTAGGGGTACTAGAGGAGGATATAATAGTAGTGGATATAGTAAGAAAGGGGGGGGGGGGTTAGGAATATAGTAGTAAAGTAGTAGTAGTTATGTAGTAGTAAAGGGGGTGTGTAAGGGTGCTAGTGTAAGGGTATAGATAGAAGGGGGGGTAGTGTGACTAGGGGAAAGAGAGCTTTATATAAAGGGATAGGGTATAGTTAGTATGTAATTAGTAACTTTTTTTTATATACTAGTTAAGTACTGGATTTTTTTATTAATTAATATAGTTATATTCTGAATTTTTTTATTAGTAGTTATGCGGATTAGGTTTAGAATTTATAGTTAGGTATATTAATTATTTATAGTTGTTACTAGGGGAGTAGAATAGGGTAGGGAGGTATATTATAAGCCTAAGCTTAGTAGCTTATACTTTAGTAGAAGGCCAGTTACGGACTAGTTCTACCTAAGGACCCCTATACCTAAAGATAGAGTTTATATATAGTAGGTAAACCTCCCTCCTTTTACTCCCTAAGTTTAGTATAACTCTTTTTAGGTACTATTAAGATACTACTCGTAACTAGCCCCTAATAATATACTCTATAACTTAAACAAACCTTATAATATTACTTAATAATATACTTAAAATAAGATTTAATAAAGGGCTTTATTTAATACTTAGAATTTAAACTCTAAAGAAGAACTTTTAATATAAAAGAAAAAATAAAAGACTTTAGTATATATTCCCCTAAATAACAATTAATAACAAATTCTATTTTATAAAACGGACCCTATTAAAAAAATAAAAAAATAGCTACTTAAAACTATACTAGGAAACTATAAATAGTTAAATATATAGTATAAATAATACTAAAACGTTTTTTAGTTATAATACTTAGAAAACAAATACTAACTTTACTTTATAAAAAAACTTAACTTATAATTCTTTTTTAAAAGGAAGAAGGAAGTACTATATAAGAACGTTTACCTTACTTAAGAACTTTATATATAGAGTATTTAAGAATTTAAGGGACCTAAGGAAGTAATTTTTAGACCTAACCTAAACTTCCCTATATAATATTTATATAATAATAATATAGGATAGTAAAAGTACTATACTAATTAGTATTAAGTATACTATATTAAAAAGGTACGGGCCCTAAGGAGAAAATAGCTTTAAAAAAAAAAGGAACTAATTTTACTTTACTTATTTTTAATATTAAAAATACTCTTAAAAAAAAAAGAATAATTAAGTACCCTAATAGGGATAGAATATATATAAAAAGGAGACTTAAGTAGTTAAAAAACTAGACTTACTTATTAATAAAGGATTATAATAGGTAACTATAATAAGATTTATCTACTTAGTAATAAATACAAGTTTAAACGAAAAATACTTATACTTTGATATTATAGTAAATAAAATATAGGTTAAAGCCTTAATTAATAGTAGTGCCTAAGGTAACTTTATATTACTATGAATTGTGAATAACTTATAACTATTATAGAATAAAAAGGAGGATCTTTATTTATTTAATAATATAGAAGGAAAAGGAGTATAGTATAGTAGAGGTATTATTAATAGAGAGACTATACTCTTTACTTTAAGCTACTATAACTAAAAAATATATTACTACTTTAATATTATAGATATAGAACAATAAAATATTATTCTAAGAATACTATAGTTATAAAAAAAGAACCTATAAATAAATTAAAAGGCTAGTTACTTTTATTAAAACTAAAAAAAGAGTTTAGTTACTAAAGGATATAATTAACTACTAGCTTTAAATAAACCTTACTATAATATACTAATAATATACTTATTATAATATATTACTTATTTAAAAGTTAAAAAAGTAGTTACTAGGCTGTTATAGAAAAAGGGTCTTACTATAATACAAAAAGACTTAATTAATAATAATAATTAACTTTTATTTATTTCAGAAGAATATAAAGTATATAAAAAGTTATTTACTTTAATACTAAAAATAGGTTTATTAAAGTATAGTACCTTTAACTACAAAATCCCTATTAAAAAAGGATAGACACTAGTATTTAATAAAGTTTACTAGTTAAACTAATAAGAAATAAAAGTACTTAATAAATATATTAATAAATATTTAGTTAAAGGCTATATTAAAGAATTAATATTATTAGTAGAATACTTAATTCTGTTTATATTAAAAAAAAATAATAAACTATAACTCTATATTAATTACTAACAACTTAACAATATTACTATTAAAAACCAATACCTACTACTATTTATTTTAAAACTACGAGATTTACTCTATAGAGTTAATTAGTTTACGGCCCTTAACTTTAAAGGAGCTTATAACTTAATTAAAATTAAAAAAGGAGAGGAGTAAAAGACTATATTCTACTTTTATAAGGGATATTTTAAGTACTTTATAATACTTTTTAGACTTATTAACGCCTCTATAATATTCTAGAATATGATTAACTACGTTTTATAGGAAAAACTTAATATTTTTATAATTGTGTACTTTAACGATATTTTTATTTTTTTAAAAACCCTTAAAGAATATAAATAATATATATACTAGGTACTATAAAAGCTTTAAAAAGCTAAACTCTTTATTAAACTAAAAAAAAGTAAATTTTATATATAGAAAGTGGACTACTTTAGATTTACTATTATACCTAGAATTATTAAGATATTAAATAAGAAAATTACTATAGTTAAGAACTAACTAATACTTTAAAATATTAAAGATATTTAGTTTTTTTTTAAATTTATTAACTTTTATTAGTAATTCTTTAAAGGATATTTAGGAAATATTAGAGCCCTAACTAACTTTACTAAAAAAGACGCTAAATAGGTTTAGATAAATAAATAAAAAAACGCATTTTAAAAAATTAAAAACTAGGTCTTTAGTAAACCTATACTTATAATACTTAACTCTAATTTACTATTTAAAGTAAAAACTGATACTTTAGACTACGCTATTAGTAAATAACTTAGTTAATACAATAAAGAAGGACGACTATATTTATGTACTTTTTACTTAAAAAAACTTAGTAGGTTAAAACTTAACTACTAAATTTATAATAAAGAACTTATAGTAATTATTAAAGTATTTAAGGAATAGAGATTATATTTTTTAGGAACTAACTACGAAGTTATAGTATATATAGATTATAAGAATTTTGTATATTTTACTATATCTAAAGACTTTAATAAATAATAAATTAGATAGTTAGAATTCCTTTTAGAATTTAACTTCTGTATTATATATAAGAAAGGATTAGAAAACAGAAGAGTAAATACTTTTAGTAAACAATTAGACTTAAAAGTAACGGTTCTAGACAAGACTTAAGTAATTCTTAAAAAGGATTTAGATAGTAACTTTATACTAGTTATTTACCTTTTAATAATTACTAAACGAGTTAGTACTAGTACGCTTAGATAGATAACTAATAAAATAATTAGAATAATTTATAGTGTAAAGGTATATAGATACTAAGGAGTTACTAAGACTTAAAAAAGAATTAAGTAATATTATAGTAATAAGGTTACTAAAGAATAAGTTATAAAAGCTATTAAATACTGTGATATTTATAATAAAAGTAAGTTAGTACGTTATAAACTATATAGAGAACTATAACTACTCTTTATACTTAAAAAAGTATAGTAATTTATTTTTCTTAATTTTATTATTAAACTACTACGTTTAAAAGAACTACTTATTAGAAAATAGTTTAATAGTATTTTAGTTATTATAAATAGGTTTATTAAGTATACTTACTTTATTTTATAAATTAAAGTTAGTATAGCTAAAGAACTTACTTATATTTTTAATAAGTATATTTTTAGTTAATATAGTTTATTATTAAAAATAGTATTAAATAGAGGAATATAGTTTATTTTAAAGTTTTGGAAATCTTTAATTTTATAGTTTAAATCTAAACTACAACTATTTACTATATTCTACCCTTAGACTAATAAATAAATAAAAAGAATTAACTAAATTCTAAAAATATACTTAAGATATTATATTAACTATTAATAAGACAATTAAGTTATACTATTACTAATAGCTTAATTCGCTTATAATAGTGTAATAGGAGAAAGTATATAAAACTTACTTTTTTATTTTAACTATAGATTTATACTAACTACTTATAGAGAACTAAAAACGGGACCCTTAGTAGTAAAGGTTAAAGTTTAGATTAATAAAATTAAGGAAATTTATACAAAACTCTAATAAGATTTAGAATTTATTAAATAATATATATATAAATATACTAATACTTTAAGGATAAAGGGACTATCCTTTAAAAAAGGAGATAGTGTATACTTTGTTTAATATAATATTAAAATAAAACAACTAAGTAATAAGTTAGACTTTAAGAAACTTAAACCTTTTAAGATTATTAAAAAAGTTTTAAAAGTTAACTTTAAATTTATACTACTAGATACTATAAAATATTACTTAGTTTTTTATATATCTTTACTTAAACTAGTACTATAAGGATTATATACTATAGACTATATTAAAGTTAATTTAGAATAAAACTATAAAATTAAACGAATTATTAACTATATTAATTAGTAAAATAATATAGAAATTAAGTATTTAATTAAATAAAAAGACTATAGATATAAAGATAATATATAGGAACTTATATTAAACCTCGCTAATGTATAAAACGAACTATAGGAATACTAGATTTAGTAGTAAAAAAGATAATGTACTTAGACTATAAAGATACTAGGATACTTAGTTTGGAATAGAACTAGAACTCTCTGTAGTTTTAATGGTGCTTTTTTTTAATAAGAAACTAGGAGTACTTGGATCCTAGTCCGCTAAAATTGTGTTAAAATTTACTATACTGAAGGTACTAATTGATTGGGCCTTTTAAGTAGCTTTAGAAGAACTTATAGGCTCTTTAGCTACTATATTTATTAAATTCCGACCCTTTTAGAATACTATTCGTTTTTACTACTGTACGCGATTTAGGTGAGTTAAAACTTTATTTATATTATTTTGAGCTTTTTTTAAAGCCTTTATTTGCTTTTTAAATAACTCTTTGGATTCTTTTTCTTTATTGTTAAGATAACGCGACTTTGTTATAAAATACTTAACTAAGAACTGTTAAAAACCTAAACAATAGGAAAAAGGAACGCTAGACTTATAAGTGTAGATTGTATTTTTGGATGTATTATAAGACTTTTGTGTACTACTGATAGTGATGTACTTACTGTAAATTAAGGAACCCGGTAATATTTTATAACGGAACCCCTTAGTATAATAATAGGAATAAGGTATGACCTTAAAACCTTTTTTGGTAATTTTTAAGAAACGACGATGATGGCATAAAGAAGAAGACGCTTTTTGCTTTTGTGCGCAACTTAATATAATATTAGTATTAAAATAATTAGGATATAAGTTTATAGGTCCCCTAACTTAGGGACCGCGACTTACTTATATTAGGTTTTAAGGATAAGACCTTTAAGGGGAGACTTAATGTTACGACCTGTTAGTTATAAATAGTAGTAGACCCTACTTATAGGGGATTAGTAGTTAAAAGGATAATAGAAGATATAACTAATACGGAATATAGAATGACTTTTTAAAAAAAGAAGAACTATAATATAGGTTATATATAAATAAAATAAAGTACTAAGTAACTATAACTAAAACTAAGTACTTAGTAGTAATTACTAAGTACTTACTAGTAATTACTAAGTACTTACTTAACTAGTATTACGCTTACTACTACAGTATAAACAAAGGGACAGGACTTGTATATAAATGGGACTTAAGTACCCTTAAGTCCTTCCTTTTATAGTTCTTTAGCTATTAACTTTGTATTAATCTTTAGATACTTTTAATCCTTTAGTAGTAACTACTATAACCCTTTTGTTAGATATTTAGACTAATTACTTAAGTACTTTGACCCTTAGGATCCCTTTAGTACCTATAAGTACTGTTATTAGTGTTAAACCTTAGCTTCTGTTAATATAAACCTTACTGTTAGAAGGCTGGCTGTAATAAAGGTTTATATTATTCTTTATAAGTAGTTAATATACTAAAGTATATTTTAAAAGCTACTTTACTAAAGCCTTTTTATTATAATATAGCCTTCTTTAAAGTTCTTTAACTTTCCTAGTACTTTACTTTTTATACTTTACTAAACTCTTTTATAATAACTTTAATACCTAATTTAGTTATATAAATAATATAAGTATCTTTATTACTTCGCTAATACTTAAAAAAAACGTATAAATCCTTAGTAAAGAAGTATAAGCCGTTTTTTAGTAGAGTATAAATAACTATATTTAATTTAATTTAACTAAATATAAAGCTATTTACTTTACTTAAAAATATACTAAAAATAAACTTAGTTTAAAAAAGTAGCTCTAGATTATTACTCTAGGTCTTACTATTACCCCTATCCTACTAAAAAATACTATATAATAACTTAGTATTTTATTTAATTACTATTTAACCTTTTATTAATATATTAGTATAAGGGTCTAAAAGGCCTAAAGGGCGGCTAACTTCCTTTAGGGACTTAGTAGTATATACTATAGCCTCCCTCTATACCTAGCTTATAAAGCCGTTATTATATATATTATTTTATCTACCCTAACTAGTATTAAAACTTAGTATACTAGCTCTATAAAGCTAGTAGTACTACTAGAGTAGTTAAGACCTAATACTACCCCTAAAGCCCTAATAGTTTATACTAAATAAGTTTAGTATATTAAAACTATTAACTAAGTATTATAAGTAGTTATAAAAGTAATACTCCCTACTTAGTACACTATACTAAACAACCTACTCTACTAAAAAGCAGAAATTCCCCTAACTTTTATCCTCTTAAATACTACTTACTTTTACTTTTTTATATACCTTTACTATATTAATACTAACTACCCCCTAGTCTACTAACTATATAAACTACTATTAGTCCTAAGGGCCTATTAAACGTAACTTTAAAAAACCTACTACCTTTTTCCCTAGTACCCTTATTTAGTATTAGTCCCCCCTACCCCTTTTAGTTCTCTTTTTTTTAATAAAAAAAAGGCTATAAAGGCCTTTATAGAATAGCTAAAAAAACGTTCTTCTACTAAAGTTATTACCTACTTTAATAGCTTAATATTTAAAGTTAAATCTATTAAGTATAACTTTACTTTAGTATATAATAAATAAACTATTAAGTAAAGCTAAAGCTAGTTTAGTTTTATTAAAGTCTTTAATATAGAAGTTAAAAGTACTATTAGTACCCTCTATACTACCCTTTCCTTTTATCCCCTAGTAAAGACTATATATTTCTACTTTAATAATACTTTTATTATTTAATTCCTTTAAAACTTTAGTTAAATACCTTTTAGTTTATAAGTAGTAATACTAAAGGCCTAAGACGCTTAACTTACTTAATATATTCTTATATATTAAGTTTTAAACTATTATAATATTCTTAAAAATAAATTAGTAAATAGACTTACTAAAAAAGGTTCTAAATTACCTCTACCTATACTAAACCCTCTACTAATAATTTTAAACTTAAAAAAACTTATTTAAAAACGTAATTAAAACTATTTTTACTAGTAGTAAGTATATAGCTTAAATAGGCGCCCCTATTTCTTAAGCTAACTTAGTATCTTAAGTTAATACCCTAAAAAACTTCTTTTACTATACCTAACCCTATACTACTTATTAGTAACTAAGTTAAAATATAGGGATTTTTATAGTTACTATAGTAGGTTTTATTATCTAGGTACTTATCTCTACCCTTATAAGTATAAAAAGTCCCTAAATTATTTAATATACTACGTATTAAATTATAGAATATAATAGTAATAGTCTATTCTAATAATTAATAGTAAACTAGGTTTATTAAAGTTTACTAAACTATTAGTTTATTAAAGAACTTTATTAAAGAACTTTATTACTTTTAAGTAGTTTTATTTAAGTACTAACTACTATAAAAGGACTTATACTTACTTAGTTTATTAAGTACTTTAGTTATAGAGCTCTTAGCTCTGTTTTATCCTTAAATATATAGATTTAGGTTTTTTCTAAATATTTTATTTCTTAAAAAATTAATTTACTAGGAAAAATAAAATAATTAACTTATAAGTTAATATATCCTAGGGGCTAGAATTTCTAAAAAAATAATAGCCCCTAAGTAGTTACGGGTCCCTTATAGGCCCTAGAGTAGACCCTTATAGCTCTATAAGTCTAAATACTAAAGTAGCACTAAATATAACTTAACTTAAAGCTAAAAATAGTATAAAATAGCTTATTAAATACTATAGTCCTTTTTATTAAAGGGATCCTCTATATACTATATACCCCTAGGAGCGTTTTAAGGCGAGCTTTTGTAGTTATTTATAGTTAGATAGGCCCTTTAATAGCGTAAATAATAACAAATAAATAAACAAACAAACAAGCATTATACCTGATAGCGCAGCAAGGCTCTGTGCGGGCCTTTGTTGTCAACGCCAGCGTCGGAAAACTCAAAAGAGGAATACATTCGAGGAGATGAAGATGGCCAAGAATTCCATCGTCGACGGAACGCTTCCGGAGGAAAACCACCAGAGGGCGGTGCTGGAGTGAGAGGGCCGGTTCGCAACCCTTCTACTCCCAGTAACGCATCAGCGACACCAGGGTGTTCACCATGGACAAGTCCATGGCGGCTCCTGTCAACATCGAAGACGACGATAGTGAAGTGGAGGAAGTCATTCCAGAAAGATTTCCACCGAAGCATCTTGCTACAGCTATGGCAAACATCCCACAACGAAGAAGAGTCAGAGCCACAGGATGCAGCACGTGAATTGGTTGGAGGTACAACATAGTCAACGCCTACCCGGGGGCAGCACAGCCTTTCGTCGAGAGACGGTGGGCTGCAAGAACCATCACTGCTGCCGCGATGGCCCGAAACGTTGAATCAGGAGAGATATTGATGAGTTTGGATGTTGGATTGCTGTGTTTAAAAGATCCAGGATGGATTTGGATCCGGCGGTATGATATTTTCTGGCACGGGGTGACAAGGCAAGGTCAGTTACCACCCACGCCACAGTTTGCAGAAGGAAACTAACAGAAGAAACAAGTCAAAGCAGAGACAGCAGTTTGAAATGATCGACTCGAGCAAGCACAACAATGGGATGCAAGAGGCGTCCATGGGACTCTCAACCTGAGGGCACTCGCCTATTGTCAATGGGAGAGGCAGAGTACCCCAACCCAGACTGGACTTGCGCAATGTTTACCCGAAATCACCAAGTCATCCGGCTCCCGGAAATACCTCAGATCCCACGGAGTATCGAGAGGTAGCAGGAGGAGACCTCAGCTCCGAATCGTGTCCTCTACAACCCCGTCACGTGGCGGGGGGGTCACAAACTTGAAGGATATGGAAGAATTCATTGCACGATTCTTCGTCTTTGGAAAGTTCGGATTATATGGGAGCCCAACGGACAGGAACGCCAAATACATGGAAGGATTGAGATGATCGTCGAAGATTCAAGATGGTGGACGTCAAGGAAACAGGCCCCAGTCTCGTCCCGCTCGAAGGTCCAACCCGACATGCTGTCACGATACATGGCCTTCGTTGGTGTGCCGCAGAGGTCTCGCGTCGCAGGAACGAACCATCCCTTGGGTGCCTGTCACAGGTCTTTAAGATGTTAACATCTACGTTTGGTTCGATGCCGAGCAACTCAGTGTCACCTCATGGAGGTGGCAACACGGGAATTCTTTCTGACGGCAGGTCTACCGTACTTTGGTAGTGAATGTCATATTTTCAATTGAATCTTGCGCTATTGAACTTGTATTTTTCCCTTGCACAGCTTCTTTGAACTTGGAAACCGACCTGTCCTGCGCTGCGAAGAAAGAAGTGGGCCTTATGACGAGACTCTGTCAACCGAGACCGAGACCCAGAGCAACATTGACACTCCAAACGAGGAAGGGGCGGAAGACTCGACAAGCAAGTCCAACAACAACTGCGCAAAGCCCAACTCCCACGCGACCGAGCCGTGGCCATCGAATATTTCTCTTCTCGGCAACCCCCATCAACACTTTTTCTCGTCCAACTCCGGGATGAATTCAAAGATTTAACCTGGTCGCCGACACCGCCTTTGTTTCGCGACTGGCAGGGGTAGTAATACCGTGCGTGTCCTCAACCAACGCAACGAATGGGGTGACGAAACAATCAAGACAAGGGAGGCACGCATGCGCAGAGCCAGTGAGAGGAAACAAACTTGACGTCAGCTTCAAGACTCGGCGTGCTTCCCTCGATCGCAACCCTTCAGCGTCTACGGTGTTTCAGTTCCACTTTTCTCGCCCCGAGCAACACAATCCAACTCACATCGTACGCCTGTACCCGGAGACCAGGTAAGAACTGAGCGAGCTCGAGGCATTTCAAACACCTCAACAGGTCAGGCTAACATGGGACTAGCGGGCTCCAGACAAGACAGACGGGAGATCCAAAGTTGATGATACTTGCACGATCCACTCTGAATCCCAGGAAACCGCCGTCGAGTCACACAGGTGAATTGGTCATCATGTGAGCGACACGACCATTGACCGCCTGCCTCCTGCGCACTGGACGGAGCCACGCGACTCAGCCCAACCGACTAACACCTGATCGACAAATACCCAGTCCGTCATTGAGGAAGCATCGACCAACGAGACACAAAAGATGGAACGCATCGCGGACATGGTCGACTCAGGGGATGCTGTATTCAACAATGCAGTCCCTGTATACCTTGGTCAAACAAAGATCGCACTTCGGGCAAGGGGCCGATGCTCCCTGTCGGCCGGTCCTCCAGAATAAACACGTCGATGATGCCGCAGTTGGACTTTTGGGCCTGAGATGGTGATCTCGGGCCGTTTCTTTGAGGAATTTGCGAGACACATGAACAGCCACGGGGATCAAAGGGCCGCAACTCCACAACTGTTCCCAACCGGCTTCATCGTTTCAACCTACGTTCCAAAGCAACACGACGCCGCAAGATGCGGGCGCTGACGGCGTATCATGCCACGATCAATCGTCTGCCTAGGTTTAGTGGACGCTCGCAGCCAGACTCTTTGTTCTCAACGAAACAGCAAGACCCCGCGGAGGCTCCCCGGCAACTCACAGGCAAGGGGGAGGCACGAGGAGATCGCAGACACGCCACGGATGATCAGGAAGAAGTCAGAAGAATTGTGGTATGAGGGTACAATGGTATTCTAATAACACGCGCTGCGACCATCTGCGCCTTTGAAGATACGAGACCTGGAAGATTGACCGTGTCTGGACAGGCATCATCGACTCTCTCCATCAGCGACATGGAACGCTTTTATCTTTCCGGCATAAGACGGCAGAGGCAACATAGACATCAAACACTGCAAAGACCAGAGGATGCCTCTTTACATGGGTATGGAATTCATGGCTCTCAGGAGACGTCGTTTGAAGGCATACTTACTTTGTTGTGATCACAAGTAGGCATGGGGAGACTGTGCAAGGCACCAACCACTGAACTCAAGCTACGCTCAACCGCCGCAACCGCGTCATTCAACTCATCTGACGATGCTAGATAGCTAGAACGAATTTCTAGTCGTCCTTCTCCACGTCTCCTCCACGGATGCCCCGAAAGATTGCTGGATTCGACGACTGGAAGAAGAACATAAGATCGCATCACGATGCTTGCGCCCGTGTGGTCCAATTACCTACACTATCATCTCAGCTCGGGATGGCAAAGACAAATTCAGAGTTTGTAACTCGAGGTGAGAACAGCACAGCCCGTTATCCCAAAGCGTATCCTAACCGGCATACAGCACTCCAACCTCTCAGTCAAACAATGCATTATAGACAAGAAGATACCAATTGCCTCCGAGTGTCACAACAAAACCAAACGATAAAGACAAAGAAGAACTTAGCATAACTTTCAGCCTCGCCAACGCGGCCAGCAAAACTCGCATCACAAAGACCCCACCAATTTTCCCTTAGCCAGCTGATCGGCATGGGGAGTGAGGAATCATGACCACATGACCACATGTGAGTTGTGAGACGGTGAACGTTCAAACAATGCTTTGTTTCCCTCTTCACCATGTTCAATACCAGCATCAACAAGTTATGTACACCTGGCTGACCCAAAGCAATTAACCAAGTGCAAAAGGCAAACAAAACCAACAGAGTACCTCAGAACACATCAGTTGGAGCTTGTGCAGAACGCCCGCTCTTCATTTCGCTCATTGTGTTTGTTCTTATTTAAAACAATTTCAAGCTCGTTTGGTCTCAAGATGGATCATAGCCAACAGCCAGGAATCCCAACGCCAATGAGGAAATTAATGAGTTTGTTTGATGCTGCATCGACAACCGCGACACAGCCAACACAGTCATTTGAATTGAGTAGGGCCGGAAACTTCACAGTAAGTCGCCTTCAAACCCAAGCAGAACCGCGTTCTAAACTGTATAGAAGTGCTGATTTTCGTGGAGGTTGAAAACCGCTAGGAGCAAGATTTGCTCCATCTCACGCTGCGAGTGCTACATATGCCACATCTGCCTTCTCTCAGATGCAGTGTGAGAGGAGGAAAATTTGCTCCCTGTCTGACTCTTGGGGTGCTACATCGGCCACATCCGTCTTGTCTGAGTGAGAAGATCAGGATTTGCTCCCTCTCACTTTAGGGTTGCCACATATGTCATATCCGTCCTCTCTAAGATACAGAGGATATCATCAGTATTGACCACGAGACTTTCAGCTGCACTCCGCGAACGTTGTCGACAAACAAGCAGACGGTCGGTTCAGGATATTGGAATTGCCCGCCTCGTCTACATGCATGGAGGGAGACTTACCGACAAAATGGAACGTTACTACTCATTCATCAGACTGCTGGGCTTACTGCGAAGTCTGGAGGAGTTGTGCATATGGCATACCAACTGGGTCCTGCCAATTGGTATCCCAGGTGAGGTGGATGATGACACTTGACACCGACTGAAGCTCGCGAAGATTCGAGACTCGCACACGAATTGTGAAGAATGTCTGCACTTCAGCGTACAAAAGCTCAGCTGGATCTTTCTGAGCGCCAGCAACGGAAAAAGACTCACACGCCTGACGGACCTGGCGATGACGGCTTACGTGACACACGATACCACCGATCACCGATCGCCAATTCAGGGCTCAATCATCAACAAATCTACACAAGGCGGACGACCTTCGAGACAGACGCATTGGCATTTTCCATGTTCACGTCTCTTTGACACGTTTCCATTCATGTTAATAACGGCACCGACTGCTATAAGTATGGAGTTTGAAGAAGTGGGAAGAAGCTGGTTTGAAACACAGCATCATTGACGGCTCGATGATCATTGCTCTCCGCCGCCGCCATTGCGCCTTTGACTTTATTAGTCAAGATCTTGTGCTTGATGCGTCTGGGCCAACTCGATAAGTCAAGTAGGTCGACCTCTTCCTACTGTTTACTCCGGAATGCTTGGATTAGGACGAGGTTCTTGGGGCTGAACCAGCTTCGATGGCTAGAAGCGTTTCGAAAACTTGCGCATCGAGGATGAACGCCGAATGGAGCATGTGGTTGTTTTCAAGCCCGAGTCAAGAGTGACGAATGCCATGCTCCTATCCCGCCGGATTTTTCACCCGACCACAGTCCAGTGGAAACAAAGGATCGTTAGTTATTCTCCAGGTTGCCCCTCTCACATGATTTAGACGGCTAATGTTTGCCTCTACAGTCACAAGTCCGTGTTTCAAGCTGCCTCGACTTTTGACAAAGCTATCCAGATAATAGGAGGCGTGGGTCATTGCCTCTTCACAGTCCGCGTGCTATTGATCATCTGCCGGCGGAAACGCGGAGTCTATCTACGGCAAAACTGCCGTGTGCGGCGTGGCCTGGCAATGCCACTGACTGGATGGGTTCTGAGGATCACATAGCCTTTGCATGAGTCTCTGTTAGACATCTCCGCCGTTGGCACTCAGAAAACGAACATTCACATCTGGCCGGTTCACAGACATTCAAAGCTTCAACCGATCTTTCCAGGATACCCTCAAGATGGCTACAGAACGTGCAGAGCAAGATAGAATGCAACGGCAGAACCATGTTGATCGTTGTTCGAACGTCGCTCCTCTCCGGCCCCCGATCTTTTCAGAGGTCATGAATCGTCAAACTCGAGGCTCGCTCAGATCACTCTCAGTCCTACATTCACATGTTGGTTGCTGGTTGAGATGCTTTACCTCCAGTAGGAACCAGTCTACCGCCAGCAGCTAGGGTCGATTCAATATGGGATCTGGACCCCCTCCGTGTTCCCCATTGTCGTTGCATCCATCGCATCAACTCTTGCAACTGCAGTGGGCCATCGCAGTGAGCTGAATTCCGCCACCACCCAAGCAGCCCGACTTGCTAAGCTAGAAACTGTATCGAAACAAGCACGGACACACTTCCGTCCGCCGTAATTGAGAACATAAACCAATAGGATATGCAACAAGGGCAGCCGGGAGGGTGTTCGACGCGGATTTAAGGGATGAGGGGCACTTGACAGGTGGCCGCCAGAGTTTGCGAATGGGATCTGCTAGCCTCCCTCTCAGGATGCAACTAGACGACGTTGTTCTAAGCACAACATTACGAGTAACCAATTCCCAGCGATGAATCCCAAGCGACTTGTCTGCTTTATCAATAAGGTCTTCGTGGGATCATATCATCCAGTAAACGGCCCTAATGCTCCGCTGCCGAATCACTACGTCATTCGGGAATACATCAGGGGTGCTGACCAGTATTCGGCCGGGACCATGGCCAAGGGGCCATATATTTGGAGCCAATTGCTCTACCGGCCTTCTGGAGTACGGTTCCAATGGCTGCGACTCTCGGATCAGCTCTGAATACATTACCGCTGTTCGTCGAGATTGACAAGTCTCAATCGCTAACACGTGTCTTTGATGACGCATTCAGGCTGCACAACCCGCCAGAACAGCGTCATAATCAACATGAACACACATCCTGCCTATAGTTGGTACTATGGGGAGCGCATCGTCTTCCTACCGCGGCGGAAGCGAAAGAACTCAGGCCAATGATGGGCAGCATCTGGGGGAGCCGTACTACTTTCGTCACTGGGACTAGGTGGTGGTGTTTTTACGACGCCGTCGCGTGGCAAGAGAAACGACACGATGAGGACCCGGGCCGCCGCTCAATCCATCGAAATTAAGCCTGAGAAGGCTGGAAACAGTCTATAGCACTTTGCTACCAGCCGGGATTTGGAATCAGAACTGGGAAGTCTGAGTTCTTTACCTCGAACGCGATAGCGGCAAATCCCTTCGTGGGGTTTCAAGATCTTACACTGTTATACCCTCAACTCCACACCCATACGCACCGTTCTTTGCCGACCGGCCAAGTATTCAGCGACCCTGAATAAGTTCTATATCAACGCTGCGAGAGTCATGGAGAAGTCTGGTTTCCAACAGCCGACGACTGTCATGCTGCATGCTGAGCATATCGTCGGCCTTGATTATATCACCAACTACCTTTCTCGTTTGATCCAGGATGAACACTGGCCGGACGACGCTACCTTCCGCCTCAAAGGAATTCCCTTGTTGACCGGTTTGATGCCAAGGCAGCTTTCGGTATCAACCCTGGCCTCGGTGCTTAGGTATAACACCTACATCTATGAATACGTAGCACCGAATGCTGCAGCAGAAGTAAGTCCAATTTCACCCATTCGCATCACGTTAGACTGACGTCTCAGGTCACTAAGAGAGACGGTCATCTCTGCAGGATATCCCATGCTACAGACACGCAAGTATGTCGCCCGTCTCTGGATGCACGACTTGCTGTCAACGTACCTCCACAGGCGCACACACGCCTTGTATTTCGACGAGCTTCGCAACGTCGCCATTCTCGCGACTGGGAAATGCCACGGACTACCTGGAGATATTGGCGCCCACGGTAGCTTAGGTCCCTCCTCACAGGACAACTGAGACGAGCGACATTCCTCGCCGTCGGAAGAACCGTGTCAGACTCTGTTGGCGATAATATAAACTTTGCCCCTGACCGGCTGACGAACTAGCGTGGAGTCGTCTTTTATCTTATCTGTCTTGTCTTTTTGACGTTGGCCCCAATGATGTTCGAGCTTGTTGATAAAGAAAGAGACCTTAACTCTAACATCGACGGAAAGAAGATCGAGGACACCAACTTCCGGTAGGAGGTTATTATACTGCGGCGGCTTACACGATCTCGAAGAAATCACGAAGACTTTGCCGCGTGATATACACTGGCGCAGAAGCTTGCGGCCGTTAAAATTCTAGAGGACTCACTCACAGGCCACCAACTCCCGGTCTTGTATTTTACCACCAGTTCCTGGCTACTGATGATCGTCAGACTGTTCTGGGCGGTTACACAGGTGTCATAAGAACGGCATTTACCGCGGAAATATCTCGTGGTATTGGGTGCGAAGCAAACGCTGAAGCTGTATCAAGCGTCTCTTGTGTACCGGTACTTCCTCTTAGTCACGGATGCAAATGAAGATGTCAGACGGCAAGGGGCGCCCCTCGACCTGGACATGGGGGCCAGCAAGACGCGGATCTACCAGGCCACCGCCCTCGTGTTGAGGCAAGCCGACGCCCTCAGCACCACCTATCGGTAACTGGAAAACAACAATGTGAAAAAGAACGCTCTCTATGGGGACCACACACCCCAGTGTCCAAGGCACCAGAAGCCCGGTCAGACCCCCTGTCCGCATGATATCAACAACTTGACGCATCGCATCGCAAAGACCGCATTAGCTGCTGGGACTCTTGTCAACACCCCCGCTGACGTCTCTGTTGATGCGCTGATAAAGGCAAATATGCTCTTCGAGCCGACCATTACGACTAGGAAGGACGATGTCACCTACGACTATCCGGGCATGCGCGTTGTGTTGATGGCAGAGGGTTGATCTCACGAAGAGATGACGCCTTGGAGCACTCTATCTGATTGCGTGCCCTACGCCTTCTGGCATGGTGCTGAGAACCCATTAGGGTCTCATACACGACCATGTCAGTCTCATCTATGCTCATCTATTGCGAGGTCATTTGGAAACTCTTTGAGCAATGCAACATGGTCGTCGCCAGATTTCCAAGCGAGTACGTGGCGTGAGCACTGCCACATTCATGAGCAAACCACATCCACAACCGTACCACAATCGAATCAGGTCAACCCCCATTAGATAGTATGTCCACAATGGGCATGCTATCTTTTACCCCACCTCGACATATTCACACAAGACGTGTTTCTGATAAAGCGTGCTCTTGGTACAGTTCAGCATCGCCTCCGGCCGTGCTGACACGTGGGTTTCACTCTTTCACTCCGAAAGGGCTGGTGCCCGACAGATCCGCGGCGTCCCAGCATGAGATTTGATTAGGGGGAGGGAAGCCGCATACTATCCGAGGAAATATGAGGTCGAAAGCTCACGGGCAGGATGTCCACAGGTGCCTCTTGAGTTGAAATACAGAGCTTTAGCTTTGGCAAACCACTGGATCGGCCGGACTCGAAATGATGCACGACAGACTCGAACGCCCGATGGATATAGAAAAAGCACATTCGCGATTAATGAGGTGTCTGGCTCATTCCTTCACTCAGATGTTTCTTTTCTACGCGTATCAAAACGGGACACCCTGTTCGATGTCAGGGGGTTGTCACACAACTTCAGAGTCGCCGTGGGCTGCCGCACTGAAGGTTGCTGGTCCCATCACCCAGCAATAGCTAGACCCGGTGCGAAGACCACAATCAGTACGCCCTTTGTAGGCAACTCAGCAAGATCACCATAACTTACGGTTTTAGTTTTCTACCCATTCATAACGCCTTTCTGACGGAAAAATCAATAAATCCTTCATCATTTCCGGGCCCAGCACGTACTTCGACTTGACCCATTCAATGGATGGAATAGTATGCTCGCGGTAGACAAAGAAATGTGTGTGTTCTCTCTCGCCTATGTATCATGGCAGAGATCCCAAGATCCAATCATAGCTTGGATCACAGCTGGGTTTCTCCTCGAGTAGAGGCATCAAAGGTCGTGTCTCGGCGTTGGAAGTCGCCGGTTGGCAGCTCGATCCAGCGCCGTTTATTTCACGACTGGCGTCACTCGTAGCCTTTTAAGCTGCAGCATCAAAAGGGGGCAGCTGTTCTCGTCGTCGCAGCCACGCGTGGGTCGCTTCTACGAGATGTATGTTTGACTGCAGAAAGATACAGCTTGGGGTGTCGAGCATGGTTAGTGAATGATTATATTTCCGAGAAGGTCTTTCAAGGCAAGTACTGTTGATCACAACTCGACTTGCAGCTATATGAACATCTCGAGTACAGTGGGATACCACTGGAAAGAGAAGGCAACGTTCCCTCCTCGTCGCAGTCATCACGGTCGCGAAAAGAACAGACGTCCTACGGCACAGGCCCCCTTTCCGTCTCAATACACCAGCAGAAATCTGGCACGACTTGACAACAGAGTCAGTCGCGTCATTCGCCCGGGCTAAGTGTCCGAATTTCGCTCGGAGATGCCTCAGGGTGCTTGTTTGGGGATAGCGTCTCTAGGAGCATTGCCCAACGATGCAAACATATGCTCACGAAAGACACCCAAATGGCCAGAAGAAGAGGATTCGATGGATTCCGCAAGAGCACGAGTTGTCGTTGCTCTTTTTCCTAAGCCCTCTCGGCAGAGTGTAGGCTGCGGTAGAGTAGGCCGTCTCGGTTCACTCACACATTGAACCCGCCTAAGGTCTTGGCCCCAGAAAGCCCTAGAGGGTTGAACGCCGCTAGATCGGCCGTCCTTCGGTGCATTCTCGACGAATGCGAGATTGTAGAGCATTATTTACACAATTTTGAGCTTGCTGCCGGGCCCGCTGATTGAAGGGGTAAAATTTGCCCCCCGCCCGGACGAGCAGAGCTTAAGGGGTAATCAAATCTGCGGACCTGAGCCCGATGATGGCACAGGATGATCACAAGGCAGCCTACGGACCGGATCTTCATTGCAAGGTTGCAGTGAAAATCAGACTCTAGAATTCTACGGAGGCTGGATCTCTGATTGTCGTTGGCTATTTTACTACCCTTTAAGCGGTATTATTGGTACAGGTCTCGGCTGGACTCAAAGAAAATAACGGACGTCGTGCTTGGTGCGCAAAATCAGTGTCGACCCCGGCTGGGTCCTGCTAAACGTCAATACATGGACTGCGAAACTCCGATCGGGATCTAGGTCGGTGGCCCTGGGGGGGTTCGCCGCGGGAATACCTCTCAAATAGGACGTCAGATTGCACGAATGGCCATTGTCGGCCCGATTTAAAGACGAAGACTCCGTCCTACGTTTCAACAGGACAATGGTTTCACGATCCCAACGTTAATTGAAATATTTCTACTCTTCAGATGGCGTATATACACTCGCAACCCCTTGGTTTATGTGCGAAGTCCACATGCACTATGATCCATGCCGTCGGTCTGGTTTGGGGCTCGGCAGGTCTTTTCGGCGGCGGCGTTACCCCCTTTGAACTGTCTCATGGCAGCTCCTTTGTTGTCCGTTTCACTCGCTGTAGGTATATTCCGAAACACAGGCCTATAGGTCACACTGCAAACAAAAGGGGTGCATACGTTTAGGTTACTCGATGATCAGAGACATCAGAATGAGACCGAGCAACACCTCTATCACTGCAAGGAGTACTGTTGTTCGACGACTTTATTCATCCCTTTCTTTGCTGTTCAATTCCAAGTCCCTCTATCACAGCAGACCTCGTCGAGGTAGGGACCCTTTGCTTCAAGTGCAATTGCCAAACTAGAAACTTCGCCAACCACTCGCGACGTCCGAATCCCGAAGGAAGCCGTGTTCTGACTGGAATGGGGGTTCATGACGAAGGCCATTGCTACCGACAAAATCTATATACTATCCTCGACAATGCATTTGTCGATTTGTCTTCCATACCTCAACAAGATCCAGGTGTGGGGGAAAATCTAGCCGGCGAGTAGACTGAACTCTGTGCTGGAAGCTCGTAATAGGCGAAGCTCGCTGCTTAGAAATGCAAGAGAAAGACGGTCAACAGCTCAACAACATGCCAGTCGGGGGGCCGCATAAGCCGGCCGCAAATGTCAAAGCTCCAATCCCAAGAGGTTCATCCATGAAAGCTCTTGGGTTATTGGATTATTTGCCTGCAACGTCTTCAACACAAGTCTAACTGGAAACTGCTTCCCTGTGCTCTCCGCGACGCTGATGGGGGGTGCCGGGCCAGGCAAGTCAGCACGCACCTTTATTTGCAGGTAGAGATGAAGTCGTCTGGGACTAGTACAGGCTGTATAAAGTTTATGGCACAACGACGCCGACGGTAGCCAGGTTGCGGACCGGGCCCTTCGCCTCCCCGACCTTTCCACATCCAGCTCCATCGAGGAGGATGACGACCAACTACTTCTTCGAGGACATCTTGGAGGTCCTGAATCGTCACATGGCGCCCGGAGAGGTGTGTCTTTGTCGTAATAACGGCTCCGTTTTGGCATAGCTATGAGATTGTCTTCCTGCGGTCTTGTTTATATATATGTTCAGCCCGTTTTCGGAATGACATCATTCTGCCGCCATTGCCTGGCCCTGGTTTAGATGGGTGCAATGGAGAGCACCATTGTCACCGCCGCGAGTAGGATTCGCGAGCAGGGCGTTTAGCGAGTGTGGAGCAACGGTGCCGGGACGTTCTAATATCGGATTCCGGGGAAAGCTCTAGTATTGCCAAGACCGCCGGAATCACAGAGGAGAACCAAGACGCTGACGAGAAACCGATCTTCTTAGTCGCCCCAAACAGAGAGGCGTACAACTTGGCAGTTGACCTTTTGGATCAGTTGGGGGATTTGACAGCTGGGGTCTTTGCAGATGGCTTTTCCGGCTGGTGCCCGGAGGCTTTTAGCGCTGAATACAACTACTAAGGGGGTATGGTCACCAGCATTTGTAAGACCGGAAGGGCCCCCTATAAGCAGCCAAACCACATATCAAGACCATCGTCAAACGGAATTGGCGCGCGACAGCCATTCGAGTCTGCCCGTCGGGTTGACACCCTCACTCCAAAGGATGAGTGGGGTCTCTTCGGCCTTTATAGGTGCTTCGCCTCGGCAGAAGTTATCTCGTTGTTCCCAGGCGTTGATACTTGTCGCTTTCTGTTGTCACTACTGGCCGCGAAAGACGGCATGGAAGAGCGGAGGCGAACGGGGGGGGGGGGGGGGAGCTCCGCGTTGTGCCGCCAAAGCAATGGTATCAGTCGCCAAACGTCTTGCACTATCTACTCTACACTGCATTCCATACCTGCACGCCCAGCGTCGAGAAGACCGTGACGGACTGTCAGTATTGACTTGCTTGCAAGGTCGTACCTGTCATTATCTTCACGACCAGGAAGTTCAGGAACAAGAACCTCACGGTGGAAGCCAGTAGAAGTAACAACGGGACTCAGACCAGCGCCTACGACACGAGCCGCGGCATGGGTAGTCTGTACCTCGCCTCGGCCCGGTCCCTCCTGTCGCCAAAGCGGTGGCGTTCCGAGGCCACGACAGTCCGTACGAGGTCCCAAGGCAAATCTACAACCCCTACTACAACGTCCCCTTGTCTTCACAGTAGCTGTCTACACGGTTAACGAACCGTAGTAGGTATTAAAACGCTACCCCGACAACACCATTTCTTGGGTTTCCGTAACGGTGTCAAAGATTGCGTAGATCGTAATCCTCAGTCAACAAAACTGAGCTTGGCAAGTTACTTGGGCGTCTACCCAGGGCGCGGAGAGGCAACGTCAGTCCTAACTGCCGCTGTGCAACAGCAAACGACATTCTATATGACGCAGAGGATCACGTCATTTGAAACATATCGGCTCAGATCTACGCCGCGCCGAAGAACGTCCATACCAGGCGTGATCACTGAAGTCTCTCTGGAAAGAGTCTGTTGAAACAGTCCTCTCTAGTGCGACTGTATCTGGTATTATCTCATAGAACGGCTTTCCCAGTGGCAGAAGCCAAACCGCGGACAATGACCGTGGTGTCCGGCACGATGGCAGTGCCACTTACGGCAAAAACCTATCTCTTCTTGAAGACGGCATCTATAACTTACCAGGCTTGGACTCGCAATCTGTTGGCCGCAGCGACCGCCACAACTATCCCTAAGTGCGTGCTCCTTACCAACCCTTGGCAAAGGAGGGCTGTCTGTGCAAGTACTACCTACGTCAAGCTGGGAAACCCACGGCCAGCAGCCGCTAGATGAAGTATGTCCCGATCAAGGACTACTCTCTTCACTTCGAAGAATCTCCTCCCTCGCGTTGCTCCAGAGACGAAACGCAGCTTGATGCATGCTCACCACCTGCTGCTCGTGGCACAAGACTACGACTATGAGAAACGTAATGGACCATAGAACACCTGAAGTACTGGCCGCTTGGTTAGGCTTCAAAGGTCCGAGGTCCCCATCATCTAGATGAAGACCCCAACAGCCTCAGTATGCCTTAAGCTTTGTGTCGACAGGTTCCTCGACAAAGTACCCGTTGAAGAGCTTCGCGAATCATGCCACTTAAGTCAGATAAACAGCCAAAGCTCTTATAACATAACGAGGGTATGTGGACCTCGACATCAGTCTTTGGCCGCTCGACACCTAGCTCTAATGCCGATTCGGCCGACGGCATCGAGGCGAAAAGTGTGACTTACACGGAGGCCATCAAGACATTCAGACATCCGACAAACAGGAATCCAGAAGAGCGACTTGTCCTCTTGAAGTACTCTGAGGACAACCAAATCTAGACATTGTATCCAAGTTTTGGCTTTTTATTAATCAGCGATTCCATATTTCTACTTACCACTTTATACTACGTTTTCAAATACCCCGGGCCCTTCCCTGTCATCAGCGAGGCCAGAAATTTGTTCTGCGGGTGTTCGCTGCTTATCTCAATGGCCCGGCGGCAACAGGTTTATATTCAATTGAGTCGCGCAACGACAATATCCGCGGGACAGAAGCTTTAATAGGAAATCACTCCGGGTCTTCCAACGAACGAAATCTGTCTATGGTGCGCTGCGTCGCTAGGTCTATGTTTTCAGGGTCTTCGTATGAATACGATCGAAGTCCATAAATATCTCCGAGCCGGCCTGAAAATGGCCTACAAGACGAGGGCGCAGTCTTTGACGCGGTATACTACCTTTCCTAATTACTTCCAGCATCTTTTCTAATGCATTTATAGGTATCGCGACTTATTAACCAATTTGTTACTGCGAATAAGTCCGACGCCAAGAAGCTTAAGGCTTTCTCCTAAAGAGTCTTAAAATACACCGTAGAGTTAATTAAAAGATCCTAAAGCACTAACATCGAGCCTAAATGCAATCCTATCACAGGCGCCGTTACTAACATAACAGTTTTCGCGGATATTAACCTAGACTCCCTTAGAAAAATAGTTTATTAGTTCTATAATACTATTAGTAATAAGTAGTTCCCTATTACAAAGAACAACAAACAAGCTTCGATACAGCTTGAAGAGCAAGATCGCGTCAACCTATGCACTTTTTTCTTTTAAGAACCTGCTCCGGAATGCGGCGCAGAATACCTGGGAACTTATGAAGGCGTAAGCAAACTCGCCAGTTGGCCAGTTACCCTACAGCATTTCCTGCGTATCAACGGGGGTCACATGAACAGGGTCAGTTTAATGATACCGTGACTAAGCGAGTTCTCGCGGATATCCTCTCGACCAACGACATCTTCATCTTAGGGATCCTCAAAAGCGGAAAGCCACCTCACAGTTGCTGACATGTCGGAGCCACCTACTCCGTGACTGTCCTACCCCGAGCTCGAGTTGGTGGTCAAAAGACGGGACAAAGACTGAGCGTTCATGAACAGCTAGACTACCTGGTTCCTTCGTGCTGTTCATGAGCAGCAACGCCTTTGCCAAGCAGGACAAGGCGCTCATGGGCCGCGAAACCATCGGCAACTACCGCCGACTTAACGTTGAGACCGTCCTCCTGATGCCGGATGACCACGCTGCCTTTTAGCTGCTGCGAACTCGAGGCACGACGATGTGGGAGAGATGCTGGGTGGGTGGAAAAGGTATACTCTGACTCTACTACCCGACAGCTCTCCCCCGACCGCAAGAGAATAACGACGGAGTGTGGTAATCCGTTACATTATCGAACGAGACTTTCGCGGCAACCGAGGCTCGAGGAACAGATCGAACCATGAACTTGTTCTCAGTGACCACATTTGTTTACCTTGAAGTTTGTTGCTGACCGAAGAAGGACAACAACGGTGACAGATAGTACCAAACTCACATACATGTGTTTGGGCGCATGGCATGTCGATGGGTGACATTGGCCGAACGATATCACGCGCCCGGATTCGATCACATGCCCGGATTCGAGTCGAGTAAACTGACTAGCGGGCGTGCCAGCAACAAGCCATTTGCCCGACATCTAGCAAAGTCTTCTACGCCTTGTAGAAACGTAGCATCAAATTCATTTACAAAACAAATTAAGAGTTATATTGTTTATCACCTTATAGACAGGAAGTACACCAGAAACGCTTTCTCTGGACTCGCCATTATTTATCTAAGGTGGTAACTGTAAAGAGCATTGAGCTCGTAGAGAAACCAAGGATACCAGCGCCCAAAATCGTCGTTTGAAGTTCGAGGTGAACATGAGACGAGAGGTAATTTTGTCCATAGAGGGACAGTACCTACTAGAAGAACAGTAAGGCTTAGAGGAAAGGAACTCTGACTTCTACACATGAGAGCACAGCGAGGCACAAAGTCGGCTCCCTATGAAGGAGTCTTACGTCAAGGCCTTGAAACATGAGCAGAAGTGTATGCCGAAAGAACCTTATCAAACTCCAAGAGTCCCCCGCTACCCAGCCCTTCGCCTACCGTTATCCAGCAAAAAGGTCACAGGTGCCATCGCGACCGGCGTCATCATAGATAAGGAGCAAGACCGTGTCTTCCAGACACCTGCAAGTACGTTCAAAGCCATCGGAGGCACACAAGCTTTTCGAGTTCATTATTGCTAACTTGAATCCGTCGTAGACCTTTCGAGCCGCCGCCGGCAGAGAGGCTGCGATAAAGATTTTGATGAAGCATACACTCGGAAGCGCCCGCGATCGGCACAGCCGTCGCCTTTCGAATCCGTTTTCAGTTTCCATAGAAGTCGTGTCGCTGGCAGCACCTCAGCGTCGCCAGGACATCATCAGACGCCGCTCGCCGTCGAGTCCATAGTGCGAGAGGTTTTACCAAGGATTTCATTCGCTATTGTTGACGCGCGGGCGTCCATGCCTGTACTAGACTAGACCACCGCAAGGCCGTGTCCGACACAATGTGTACGTTGCTCGTAAACCCGGCGGGCCTGAACATCCACCCATCACACGAGCTTTTGCCTGCCGAGTTCTGCATCACAGGGGGAAGCCTCACAACAGGCAGCTGAAAGAGAGCTTGGATACAACATCTACAGAATCAAGGTCGCTCAACTAAAGGCAGAGCATGAGGCACAGGGATAGAAGTTGACGGAAGATGTTGCCCAATCGAAGACCGCAAGGACATTTATTTTAAGGGGGCGCAAGCGCTCTCTTGATGAGAAGACCGCTGTGGGCCACGAAGGCTCCGAGAACAGAGCTCCTTGCGTTAGCGGCACTAATAAAAGTCGGCTCTAAGAGGCAAGAACAACACTCTTGCCTGCAACTCCAACAAGCGCCCTGGCCACAAGTGCCACCAGTGCCGCATCCACTTTGGAAAGGCTGTCGTCGACAAAAGCAGCTCATTACCGGAATTTATACCTAGCTTGATGCAGACCGTATTGATCTCTAACGATGGCGTCTGTAAGGCTTGCCGTAACGTCGACGCAAGACAAAACGTCCTTCTCTCAGCGCCGAGAATCAACTGGACGTTGGAGACGTCCTGTCAGGCAGGATCTTATGGGGACTTCCCCCTGCAGTGGCTCTTGTAGCTAGACTTCCCGGGTAAACACCTAAATCAGATCCAGATACGCAACCACGATTGCTTCACCGTGGATGGCACCTATTACTAGTTGCTCAGTATCCCTGGTATTTCTATTCTAAAATTTCGAGTTAAGAATATTCAAAAGGAGCAGTTGGGATTTACGCGCGGGTTGTATCTTTTAACTCCCACCTTCATCATGGAACGCATCCTCCACTCTGGTGTCGATGTCTGTTCTCTGATCCTTCCGTCCATTATCTACCTTGCAGATATGTATTCTTGCAACGCAGACTATTTGGCTACTTGGCTCGTCTGAACGGAGGTTGTGGAATTAGTATATTTTGCCATTTAAGGCTTGGTTTTAGATTTTACCTCCTCTTGCCGAGTCGCTGATCTGCTCGGCCTTGCTATTGGAGTTCTAGCGGCTGACTCACTTTGGAAACTCTACGTCGCAAATGACACATGTGGCCCCCTCTCCTCTCCGCCATGCACTGAGCTGGACAGATCAACGGCTTGCCAGAAGGTACAAATATACAAGCGCGGGGAGCGCAAGGGCTTCACTTTCCATTTTACAGTTTTTTGGAATACAACAAACTACACAAATCGCTTTGACGAAGACGTTCTCTTCTTCCCTTGGCGACTATCAACACCGGAGCCGCCAACACTTCCACCCGGGGGATGATAGCAACTAAATCTGGTCCAACTATGAGAACAGCAACCCATTTATTAGTACCGACATCGTGTATAAACCCCGGGATGGATTTGAACGAATATCCGCCTTTTGGACTAACCGCCTCTATATTCCTACTGCTCCTCTTGTGGGCTGGACCAACGCATGCATTACAAGTCGACTAGCATCGTAGTCGACTCTGGGAGCATCGTCGCCCTTGCGTACATCACGGACTGCAACGCTCGCCTGGTGGGGGCATTGTTCAGCGTTCACACCCGATGACCAGAACATCAGAGCCAGGCACATAGCTTGGTAAAGCCGGCTGAATCGGTAGTACTACTCCTGCCCACTCACCTTTACTCAGCCTGGAACGACCCGACTTCCATCTGATAGCGTACGATATTGAATGCTGCCATCGGCCTCAAACTGTCCTACAGAGACACCTTCAGTGAAAGTAGTGCGCCAAACAACCAGAAAAACAGTAGAAAAGTTGAGCTCTGAGACCACGTATACCAGCATGCCGCTGTATCAGCAATCTTCCATGCGAGATTCGCGCAATGATCTATAAGGATTTTTCTAAGGCTCGAGAAGTGAGCCAATCCTCGTTGCAACGATTCGCTGGAAGCTGCATGTGCCATTCAATTATCGATAACCAATCGGACCCCGGTCTCAGCATCACCTTCCAGAAAACACCGGGTTGCGAGAAGCTATCTACACTACGCTATATTATCGAAATAACAAATGGTATCTATTACTCTGATGAACCCCGGACCCCGACCGAGTTACACATACGGTAGAGACCTCTCAGCCTTGTCGCCGCAATTGCCGAGTCGACACCCATGGAGGTCTCGTGGACCGCAGTCATCTCAGAATCAACATGGAACCCATATTCATTATCATGTCGGCAGAGTACGACAACAGCCTCTTCCCGCCGCTTTATGCCGCTATTGCCGCCTGGGACCCAACTGGGGCATACAAAGCCCCAAACAGCCACAACTGCGCTATGTTCATCAATGACGACGCACCCTCCTCCGTTAGGAGACCATATGCAATGGCAGATATTTTCGTTTCAAATGACTTTGAAGTCATTCACAACGCCACCTCGATTCTCGACAACCACTGTGACGAGAAACTCGACGCACTTGACGGCATGGAGGATGTGGTAGAGAGTATTGGCAACGGAATACACTGCATTTCGTCATACCTGCAAGATCGCCTTGCATTCAACCATGAAATTGAAGTAACTACCGAGTAACCACCTTACTACTAAGTAACTGTTGTTGTTCTGGATGCAGCTAGTATTGTGTTTTTTGCTTATGCCACAAACAGCTTAGCTCGTCTTATTGAGAATGATGACAGTTTTGACGGGCCCATCAACGTCACCTTCCGTCTCTGGCATGACGACGATGTCAACCGTCAAGGCCCTTAGCTGGCCTGGCTGCCGTCCGCGGGGAAAGTGGACGTGAAGTGCGACAACTCTTTGCCCAGACTTTGATCAATTCTGGAACACTTCGGCGGCCGTTCCTAAAAAGCACACACTGCCGCCTTGGCTCAAGACGCAGGTAATAGGTCCTCACACTTTCCTCCGACGACCATAGTACACTGGAGGGAAGAGTTGTGATCAACCAAGACGTCTCGTGAGTTGACAGCGAGACAAGAAGCAAACCAACATCGTCTGGGGTCGAAAGATGAAAGTTTCCAGGTTCTTCTTACGCAGGAGAGAGGCCAATTCTCGCATCAAACATTATGTCTGACGTACTAGACACTGAAGAAGATAGTGGCGGCACAGAGTGTTCGGGCTGCCGGGCCGGGGGCACTGCGTAGCGCCGGCAGAGCATGAGCTCCAACGAAGACGGGTCAGGACGCAGGCTGGCCGACCGGGCGTCCAAGAATGCCCAGTAAGGCCATTGATTCTCAAGTCCTCATAGAACTCAGGCCGGTCGTTCAAGTTTCACGGCATGTCCACTCAAATGACACCAGCCACAGGCTCATATCAAATAAACACACAGCGCCACAAGCAAAGAGAGCATAGCATTGATGGGTTGGCGGCGCGCGGACGCCTGCATATCATGGCCTCCGCCATTTCATTGACTAAGTCTCGTTGAACCGCCACAAACGTAAAAGCCGCTGGGATAATATCCAGCAACTCATATACTTTGACGATTAGTCTCAACGCATCCCGGGCCCGAGGTTAGCTACTTATCAGCCAACCCGTCATACCGCCTACTAGCATTTTTGGAACCGAGGTTCGGTCTGACCTGATAAGGACAGCTTCAAGTGCATCATTATAGCAAGTTAGCAGGAGTCATACAGAAGCTCCGGGTTACTATCGAACAGACCCGTCTCACAAAGCCCCGTTTTGATTATCGCCCGCCACGCCACTTCGGGATCTACATTGAATACTAAGATATTCTTTGGTCGAATTTCCGCGTATCTACAGGCTATTACACGTTAGTGTAACAGCCGACCCAAGGTCTTAGCCGGGCACCACGGCGTGGGCAATAGCTCCGCCAAGAATGGGAGCACAATTCGCAGTAGCGAATCTACTGCGAATTTACATAGAAATCGACAAGTCAATGGACTCGATAGAGAGCTTTCGGCGAACTTATAATCCAGGACGATTTACAGTATCTAGGTGACGATAAAGGTGTCGTCACGTCGACATAGTAGATTGCCAGGGAGTAATCCATCACTCTGCGGCCGGTTGTCGTCCGACTCGGATAGCGAAAACTGCCTGTTTGTCATCAAGATCCAGAGCAGCAGCTGAATATGCTCGCCGCATAACATTTCATTCTTACACGAATGCAATGATCTCTTTTCTTCGGCTAGACCACGGTGTTGTCCCCGGCTTAAGACCGGATTTGTCGAACCGTCTCTTTTTAGCCCGAATGAGGCTGAAAGTGATGGGGTGAGGCACGGAGATCGACACGAACGTGTTGTCTATTATTATATCAAGCTTGACAGAGCTAGAGACGTTTATTTTCGACTTTAAGTGCGGAACATTTGAAAGCTCAGATTAGTTCCTTCGAAACATCGAAACGTTCGACTGAAATCTCGAGGTTGTAATCGTATGTTTCGCAGTAGCAGTCAACAAGCTAAGAAGGTTCGATGGCCAGCACTTGGAGGACAATACCTCACGTGCAGCTGGTAATATCAGCAACGAAAAGGGGTTGGAGGCCATGAAACATAAGTGCAAGCGAGCATGCTGCCAGAATCATCAACTGGCCTTGCATGGCTTCTTTGCCACCCGAATCTTTGGTTCGCCTTGCCGCTTGCTGATGATGACGAAAGTCTCTACCGCATCATTGGCTACCTCAAGCGAGACCTGATCATCAGGCCGTATTTGATATGCCAAAACGGCAACTCATCTCCAAGATATTAGGCCAAGATGAGAGCCCACTCCCCGCCGCCCGACGAGCGAGACCAGCCAGCCAAGCGTCCCCGGTCACAGTTCTCGTCCGTCCCGTAGTCTTTTAACTATCTTAGGAACAATTCCTACGCGAGCCCACTCGCCCAAGCATCCTATTCCGCAAGTCCTTTCCTGCCCGCCCATCAAGGCCAGCCAGGCCGTACTAAGTTCCTACTATACTCGCCGATACGTGCCCCTTTATACTCTCCTCCCCCTACGTTCAAGGTCCTACTATATGTCGAGTTCGCCATCACAGACGAACGGGCCTTTATCAACGTTGCGACTAAAATAACTCGCAGGGTAGGCCCGATGAGCAGCCTAGGTACTCCACGAATGTAGTTGTGTCGGCGACAACACGGCCAGAAGGCTCCCCTACTGCCTTTAGCGGGCCTAAGTTCCTCGAAGGCTGTGACTATGGAGGTTCGAGTTCTATTTCGCGATGTCGTCCGGGAAGTGGAGGTTCAACGATTCGTACAATTGCCGGCACCTCCGGCACCGCCTCCAGTGTTGATCTTACGCGATGTGGAAAGAGCTCCGCCGCAAAACGTTCGATGCGCGGTGTGCCATCGGAGCATTCCGCAGCCCGACCTTGACGCTCACCTCCAACAACACATCGAAGTGCTCTACACGCCGTTGGCGGCACACATCCATTGGCGACTATTTCATGAGTTCAGCCCTGTCACAGGAAAATTCATTCGTCCGGTTCGACCTCCAAGCCTCCCTTATTAAGGCTACGCTTAGCCGGGACAGTGTCGTCAAAGGCCACAATTTTATCGGCCAGGGAGGGGTCAGTTCGAGCTCGCCATCAACGTGATGCTAGGCGTCACCAAGAATCTCTCGCTGCTGTTAGTCTTTTCGTAACGTACACGTATCGGTTCGCTATTTCCGTCAGAGGTATAGCTCATAGCCGTTGTGTAGGACGACTTTAGTGCATGGCTGGCTCCTACTGCCGATCAAGCTCTGCTCTTTCTTCCTATCCCCGCTCTGATGCGATCCATAAGAATAGGCCAAATACCAGCTGGCCACCTTGGCGATCTTACAGAGCTTCCCGAGTTGCGGGAGAAATCTACATACATTTACCACACATTCGCCTCAAATTTCAACACATTCGTCGCAACTGGTATCTTCATCGACCTCGTAGCGGCATGCCAAAGACATTCGTTGGATGACGGACTTCTGGGCTCGTTACGGCAGTGGAGATGTCACAGGCTGTATTACTGCCTGCCCATAGCCCAAGCGCTTCGCCGGAAAATTGACTCGAATCGGAAAAAAATACACCGAGAATTCGCCATACATTAACGACCACTACAGGTCACATTGTAGAGTTCCAATTATAATCTAGAAACGGTCGCGGTCTCGTGGATGGGAGAGAGATATCATTGATTCTGAGTCAACACAGCATGTTGAGGCAGCCGGGCAAGATCACGGCCGGGGGGCCGTTCCCTCATAGGTTATAAGCGCCATTAAAGGCGCTGAATCATCACGCTGACCTTGGAGATCTTGCCTCGTGTATTACCTCTATGTCTTCTTTTTCCGCTGGGTACCAGTGCCGCCCAGCCTAATGACGTATCTTTCTAACAGAAGCAAACGCACGTAAACGTGACCCGGAGCGCCGTTGCGGCATCTTTGCGAAGGCTTTGAACGGGAGTATCCCCTCTATCTAAATACCTTCACCTTCCGTCTTCTGGGGCGTTGGCTTTTCAACCTCACATTCGTTCCCCTATACAGAAAGTGTCCCTCTCATCGTAAAGCGGGCATGCTTTCTTCGAGACAGGCAGAGTTCCTGCAAGAATACTGTTCCTGAAGATCCAATTGTCCTTCTTTTGAACAGCACTCATCTAGAATCCCACAACGCCGGGCTTGCACACCGGGCTCGCACACCGGGCTCGCACCAAACCATTCACGGGAAGACAGTATTGGTAAAGATGTACGTAAACATGCTACGTCGCTTCAGTATCTTTTAGTTCAAAGCTGTATCAGCTACGTACAGGTCCTACAAAAGCTCAACCGATTTGTAAAGGCATAACTTTTGTCTTCAAGTCGCCTAGCGGTCAACTCGCCCAGTTCGACATTGTAAATGCTTACCTAGATCCCGAAATCAATACTAGACTACCGACAGCCTGATCGGGCCTCTTGGGCGGTTACTTTTTCCCATTCATGCCGTTCGCAGCTCGATGGGATATATCATGAGCCCACGACCACCAGATTTCAGACGCCGTAACCGTCGTGATATTTGGCACCTCTTCGGCCAGCAAAGGCATTCATGCCAGATTCGTTATGTACAGCTCGGCCTAGACACCTACATACAGTTCCTCGAGATAGAGACGGTGGTTTGGGAACTAACATTTGTTTAGTCGGGCAATATTATACTCTTCATGAGCGATGTCGGCTTTAGTAAACAGGATACAGAGCACATGGGATGGGAGACAATCGGAAACTACCTCTGTCTGTCAACTATGCCAAACTTCAACTTGAGTCGGTTTTGCTGATGCCGGAGGATCGGCTGACAAAACTCGTCTCATGGCTGGCTAACTCCTTAGTACCACCTCTGCAGGCTTTTCTCTCGTTGCGCTCGTCGCGGTCGACTGCAAGCGGTTTTCGCCTTCAACCTCATGCCAGTGTACTGGTTCGGGAAAGGCCGTCATTGTTCCTAGTAGGACACGGCTGACTGTGGCACTCGAAGAAATATACTACTATAGGTCTGTATTACCGTGGATCTTAGGCCTTTGACTATGCCGCGCTCCGTAACAGGTCTTCCATATTACACCATCGCCCCATTGTTTCTCAACAACCCAACATCCATATAGCTAACGTATCTTTTCGATTATTGATGCTTCTCACCTCTCCATCCTCTGACCGAGCAGTCCTAGGACTAACGCCAAGTCAAAATGATCAGAAGCTTGTGATCCGGTCGAGTTCCTTCTCCTTGAGAAGACCCCCCTGAAGATTCTCCGTTCACTTTCACAACATTCTTTGTCTGAGGATCGTCATCGGATACCCCGCATCTCTCTAACATCTAGAACCCGGCCTCTTCCGTCAGCTTGCGATGTAATCTACCATCGCATTGGCTGCTGAAGTCTTGGGCTTTGGTTGTGACACCCTCAAACTATTAGAAATGTTTCCAACCTCAGCACCCATGATATACGTTAGGTATAATATAGAAGTATGAAACATGAGTGACATCAATCCCATGGGGTTGTAGAAAGGTACTCCTAGATTTATCGCGTGTCTCCTAGCAACCCACGGTGACTGCGTTGACAGCTTCGACAGCATCGTAGTAGCCCTTCTGTCAGCGCGCTGGCCACCCATTCAAGGAGCGGGAAAGCCCGATGTTGACTAAACGGGTGACCAGCACGGCTCGACATGGCGATAGAACCGCTTTGTCTGTGAAATGTATAGGGCCACGAAGGCCAGGGAGGCGTCTGTGATCCCAATGATGAAACTCACAGCAAAATCAGACGCGATTATCTTCCCTACATTTTACAACTGAGAGGGGGATTATAAGAAGATTTCAGTCAATTGAATACATGATGTTCGCCGCTGATCTGCATCGTGTATGTTTTATTCCTGGCCAGAAGCCGATCGCTGGACTTTCATACCAAAACGGACAGTCTTGATGCGTGGATGATCTGGTTCGATGCATTCTTCCTCACGACGCCATCCACCACGTCACTCAGAGAATGGTCGCGGCCTGCATCTCTGCTCCTGAAAACCACGAAAGTGCCGATATCTCATCTTTCCGATACTGCCGGGACACGCTGGTGATCAGCCCGATCCGCTCGAATGCAGTCGACTCCACCTCTGACGCCGCATGATCGCGCAACGAGCGCTCGATGGACGTCCTCCCCGCCGCCGCGAGCACGAGTCCAAATACGGCCCCCTTCGCCACGTCGTGGAGCACCCACAGACAAGCAACCGCGTCGCCATGGCTCATGGAGGATACGCTTCGCGGAGCGGACGCGGACACGGGGTCGCTCGACACATTATGGCTGTCGGAACCCGTGTTGTCGTCGGGTGGATTCTGGTCCGGCACGAAGAAGATTCGGTCACCGTTTTCGTTTTTCAGGCCGACGACAGCGCTGTGACCGGCGTCAAAGTCCAGCGTTGCTCGCTTCACGTATCCCGTCAATTTGAGGCTGCCTCCCTTCACCCTTCCAAAGCCGTCGAGACCATGAGGGATCGTCTCCGCCTCGAGGACCTCCACCTGGGCGGCTGCGTCGTAGAGGCTATAGTCCCAGATGACAGGCGTGGTGAGAGACGCCCACGACCACGTCGGCGCGCAGTACTCGGCCGTGCGCAGCGCGGAGCGCGTTTGGAATGCGCGCCAGCAGAGCAGCCAGGGAAGGTCGGTCAGCCACAGGCCGGCGAGATAGGTCTGGTGGGCGTCGGGCGGCTGAAGGGTGCTGGGTCCTTGAAGTTGCGTCGCATACCGCCGCGCCAGGCCTGCGATGGCCGGTAGTTTGTCCGTAACGAACGTCAGGTTGCGGACGCTGTACCCACCAATGATCAACGTCCAAGTCTTGATCGTTTCCAGCATCCGTGGGCGGTCAGCGAGGCCAGGATCGCCTTCGTTGTTCTCTTGTCTAGACATGTCCTCGCGATCTTGTCGTTGCCGAGCCACGGCTCTCTCATAAGAGACTTTGGGTCCATTGTGCCCATCTAGTCCATGAAACTCGCGCGCAATGCAATCGCATTCGCAGAATAGCGTCTGCTTGCACTCCCAGATTAGTTCAAAGGCCGTGAAGTGTAGTGTACGGCGCGCGAGCAAGCGTTCTTGCAGCGTCCAGGCTCTGGTGAGGAGCGGGTAGCTAACGTCGTGATAGGTCCGTTGGTAGACGACGTCGGAATGTAGCAACGGTTCTCGTACTTGGATTATATGTTCCGCTCCCGTGTCGTCTTTGGTCGGTACGCTCAGCACATCATAGTTGCGCTTCCCTCGATGCTTGTCCGGTTTGATAGCGTCTTGCGATGAGATCTTTTCTAGATGCCGAGAGGTGAGGATGCCCAGGTTGGATCCCGAGCCGCATCGGTGGCGATGGTCAAGAATGCATTCTCATATACATCGGCCATCCGCGCTGCTTCCTTCTCCCAGTCTGACGGCGAGTCCTGGATGATGCAAAGGGCGTCGATCCACAAGTAGCGCACTTCGAGACCACGGCATATCAGGATAGCATGCCGGAACGATTCCGAGAGGTCGTCCCAAGAGATGCCAGCTTTCCGCTGCGCGAAATTCGAACTTGTGGTTGTGAGATTGAGAACTTTGCCCCAACAGTAGCTGAGAGCAATGTAACACGCCTTTGAGCTCGGAAGAGGCTCTTACAGACGTAAGTGGACAGGTCGGTCAGGTTGGCCGAGGTCCAGAACTCGTGTTGGAAGGGTTTGAACGCGGTCTGACTGGCATTGAGGATGCCCCTGTTCGCATGCAGTAATCCAGCGTTTGCAAAGCTCAAGGCAGCGCTCCAGATCAAGAGACGGCCCAATATCTCCCGCCGGACCGATAATTGGCCAAGGTGTTGTCTGGCCTGTACTCAGGTGGATATGTTAAACACTGTCGCATTCTGACAACATCCAGATGTTGTACCTACTGCTATATGTGAAGAACTCTAGTCCTGGGAAGTGCTTCTCCTTGGGGAGCGGGTATAATTCCAGCAGCAACGTCTGCCCAAGGATGCCGCTCAGGCTGATATGCACGGGTTCGTCCTCATCAACCGTCGTCCCTGCAAGCTCCGTGGCCAGTTCACCGTGGAAGTGGAGTAAGGCGTCCCAAACCAAGCGGCAAGTTGGGCATCCTCCATCGGCCGACTTACGCCATTCTTGCATGGGAACATACAATTCAAACGTCTTGAGTCTTTCAGGGCCTGGCCAATTCGTTTCATCAGGTGATTCGTTTGTTGTAGCATCGACTCGAAGACTATTGCAGATGCTGCAGAGTGACATGGTTGAGCCAGCTAAAGAAGAGTCAGGCCGGATGGTGGAGCTCGAAGGGATATGATGACACACACGTCGTGAGGTCGAGTTGAAGCCAAGGATCAAACCAAAATCTCACCGTTCAGGACTGCGTTTTCTCGGCTCTAATATAATCCGTTCCCTTTTTTCCAAAGTCGGGAGTAATACCTACCATTTTTAGTTATCGAGAAAGACACCCTCATTGGATCCCTGATTTTCCCCGTAAAGTCAACGGATGAGGCACCGAAAGTGGGTTTCTGTCCGGCATGCAGCGAGGGTGGCTCTGGTGACTTGTTGCAGTACGTTAAGAAGAGGTATGAGTTCGTTCTAAAGGAGAGGGCCTGAAAATGCCCCTGCTAAGCAATAAGATCTACACTACTGGCGTCTCCGGATGTGTCTCTGGCCATTCGTCTCCGTCAAGCGACGGAACCTTCTCGTCGCTGCCAAGCCAAATCAGTAGAGAAGGTCGAACTGAACTTCGGTGGCAGCAACAATGTTCTCGACTTCGGGTCGTATGCGCCCTGCTCAGAGGCCGAGGACTCTCATAAGGGCGGGTACTTTGCATCAACTTGATCTCGCCTTTTGGAGGTGTCGGTCAAGTAAGCCATCGTCCACATAATGAGAGTAGAACACTGAAACCTCATTTGTCATGTCTGCGAGAGCTGCACCCGCGTGCTCAAATGCAAGCGGACCACCCCAGCCGACACATTTTTGGGCAGTGTAACCCGGGTTCCTGACTTCAGCCCAAAGCTCCTTTTGGGGCAGCCACGAAATCATGATACAGCTGCCATAGCGGCTCTCATCGGCCGTCTCCATTGATATGGGCAAGCCTTCAGGGTTGACAAGCGACAGCTCCCAAGACAGCGCCTCGCCGTCGTCGGTGTCATCGCCATCCGCATAGAAGTTGTTGATAGCCAGAATCATCCGCGAATAACGGCTATCCATGAATCGCTCGGGCAGCAACCACGAGACGGCCTCGGCCCTGTCGGCCATGACCAAACGACTCTGAGCTTCCTGCTCGTAGTGGCGGACGCATGCGTTTGCGCGTTCTTCGTCCGAGGCAGCCTCGGATAGAGGAAGGGTGACGACTTCGATCCGGTCTGGCTCGTTGTGCGTCCTATTGTGGCGACGAGTCCTCATGGTGCGTTCAAACAAGGCACGCGCGAGGCGAGCGCTGCGAGCCGGGCGCGCGGTGTGAGTCGTGTCGTAGACGACGCAGCCGAAGGCGGGACGGAGAGGCCGAAGATCGGCTTCCGTTTCGGAGGTAGTCTCAGGGACCTCGTACGCGGCAAAGGTCGGGGAGCCATCGTGGCTGGGCGCGGGTTGGACGATTGTTTTGTACTGTGGTAGGATGCAAGTTTCTGAACCCAGTCCCTCCCCCTCATCCTCGTCGTGTTTTCGTGGCGTCCAACCGTCGGCGAGAGCCGCGCGACGACAAACAGGACACATCTTTTTCCAAGATAGGATGTAAAGCTTGAGGAGTCGGATGCTTTACTTGTTGTGGATGTTGTGATTTTAGGTGATTTTAGGTGGTTAGTAGTGGTGAGGTATTTGTGTGTTGGTGTTTCTGTTGGTGTGTTGTCAAAAGCAAACACTCAAGACCGCCCCGCAGCACAATAACCGCGAATTGCATACATAATAGAATGTAAATCCATTACTAACTCTAAAACTTCCCGACCAACACCAACACCAACTAAACGCAGTCCCAATTCCTCTGGTTCTTTAAGATAGCCGAGGCCTAGACACTCTGTGTGTTCCAGCAGCTGACAGTAGGCTAAAGCTTGGCGTCAATCGTTCCAACAACAGCTTGTCGCCGGCTTCACAGAGGACTATGCCAGGCTTTGGTCTGACGGCACATGCTACTACCTACGTCTCCCCGAGTGTGATTACGGGCAGACTTGAGTTGCCGTGCCTCACTGGTCTTCCGTGGGAGCCCCGGTGCAGCCGTTCCAGCCGACCTCCCACCAGGTGTTCGGCGGACCAACCGGCGCGTGCAACGGAAACGTGTCTGGGTTCGGCCGGCACGGCGCGCCGGCCACGGTCGCTCGGGGACAGGGCTGTTCCTTGGACCTCCAGCACAGGCAAGGGGGCACACCGGCGGCAATCTTGGCTGCCTCTTGGGCCTTTCTCTCCGCCTCGGCTGCCCTGATAGCTGGCTCCTCGGCCCACCTCCGGAAAGTGTTGTCCCACGTCCTCGTCGACCGCAAGATGACGTCCCGGTCGCCGATGAGATCGAAGCCGTCGAATCTCACGGTCGGGTCCACGTACAGCACCTCATCGGGCCGGACGTCGGACTGGCAGTCGCCGTGCATGACGCCGCGACAGGCCAGGATGTTTTCCCTCTCCCGCTCGATCAGCCCATGCACACCTTTGATCCAGTCGCCAATGGTAAGCACCCCTCCGTCGCCCGTTCCGTGGATTGTCGCGCGCGGCCCTTCGGCGGGTGGCCGATCGAGTCCGCAGCAGTAGACGCGTCTGCAGGCCGGTATTTCAAAGTCGTCGTCGTCCACGCCCTTGCCCTGCTCCTCTGCCAGGTCCTCGACCATCCACCGCTCGTCATCGGTCGGGTTAGGGACGGTCAGGCGCGCGCCAAAAGATTCCAAGCCCTCGTCGTCGTCCAAATCGGCGTGTGTGCCGTGCTCGGTAAGCCAACACTCCTCCCACGTGTCCAGGGAGGTAATGTAAACGACCATCGAGGACACGGGCTGGAGAGTGAGGGGTTCTGCGGCGATGTGGTGCGTGGCCAGGCCGTAGGGCTGCTGGGGGGAGTTGGCATCCGTGGCGTCTTCGAGCACGCGGATGGACTCGATGGAGTCCCACGCGCGCGAACGGAGGCGTAGCAGATGCGGGGAGAGATCCACGCCGCCGTTCTGCCGTCGCCACTTGTAGGTGGGAGGGAGACTAGCCGGGATGGATGGGAGGGGGTTTTCTGCCATGATGAAGGAGGTGATGAGGGAGATGAGCTCTGTATTCAATGTTGTGCGGGAGGAAGACAAGATTCGCTTTAGTTCAAGCTGGGCACTGGGCAGGAGGAGGCGGTCCATAAAATAAGCACGGAACCGAGGTATGTTCTAATCAGTCGTCCGATTTAGCAGGGGGGACAGAATACAGTGAACCAGAACCTATCCTAAGTGAACAATCATTAGCAACACACAACTTGTAGCTAAAAGGCCGTGATTCATAGTTGTCAAGACTCACAATCTGAGCGATGCTGTAATTCACACCACAAGTCTACCATTAGTATAAAAGAGACCCTTCTCATCAACCAAATGGAACTTAGAAACCATCATCAACAACTAACATTCTACAAAACACAAGCCAACCAAAGTTCTACAACTCACAAACAGCCTCTTGAACAAATTGCACAAAACCACGACTCCAGTAAGCGTCAAATAGAGTCTTGTCCGTCAATGGCACCTTGATACTGACAGTGTCATAGACTGAGCAAATTGTCCCTTCAAATCTTCAAAGACTCATCAAAGACATTACAATGTGCGACTACGAGGAGTTCATGTTCACCTGCGGCCATTCCATTACTAAGATGAAGTCGGAATGCCACTTCCGCCGCAACGACCCTGGCAAGCAGTGCTTCGGCGTGAAGGTCCTGAAGGCCACATGGTTCCAGGGCGTCCCCTGCGCCAGCTGCATCAACAATCGACAAGCACGCCGGTAGGGCTGCAATGATTTCAGTAGCAGACTATGGCGTGGCATCTAGTGAGGGGAAAGGAGTTCTTAGGACGTTAGATACCGTGCCTGCTTGCAGGACTCAGTATTAGTGGGTGCCAGAAACTCTAGAATAGTAAACCAACAGAGTCATTTCACACGAGAGGCAAGCCATATTTGTAGGCGTGAATTTGTCGACGATTGAATTCTTTCAAAGTTTCCAAAGAGTACATCTAGTCCTGGAATGGCCCTACTTTCCCAGCTGCTGCTTGAGCAACTCCTCCTCGTCAGTGACCCTCCCGGCTTCGAACCACTTCCTCTCCATCTCGGAGTTCCTCAAAGGGGGCTCGAGCCCGTTGACCCTCCACAACTCCCTGCGAGACTCGTAGATGCCCGACTCCCAGTCGATGCCCTTAGGCTTCAGGATGGGCCGGATAACGTCGTCGAAGGCCCTGATGAAGGCGGCCTCGACCTCGGGGCTTTCGAAGACCTTGGCGATGTGGTAGATGGCGATGGTGCAGACGTCCTTGGACGGCTCACCCGCGGTGTAGATGTTGCCCGGGGCGAACTCGCAGAAGTGGGCGTGGCAGTAGAAGGCGGGCAGCTTGGCGAAGGTGTAGACCTTGGTCATGCCCTCGGCGATCTGCTTCTTCTCGGCGTCGGAGAGGAGGCCGGCGGGAGAGTTGAAGACCCACTTTGGCATTTTGGCGGCTCTGGTGAAAGATTGGAGGGAAGAGAATGTTGGTGTGAATGTGTGTGGAGTTTGTTGGCTTGAATGGTGGTGATGAGGTTGACTTGGTTGTCTGAGACCAGATTCATGGACGACCATGCGACGCCCTTATATACAGCTGGACAGACAGCGACAGCGATTCTTTTCGGCGTGGAAAGCTCGCTGACACTCGCAACTGTTGAACTCAAGCTTTCGGCCTTGCGAAGTAATCGATATGCTGTAAGGCGTGATGAAGTAGGGCGTGGGACGGGGTTCCACAGCAATACCAACACCTCAATTGCACCTCTTCAGCCGCCGATTACTGAACATTCGTTGAACCCCAACAATTCAAACCTACCCAGTCAACTTCATTCTGTATTCATGACAATTCAGCGAGAACATGTATCGATGTCTTACTCGGGAGCAACGGCATCAATGCAGAACCTCGGTCCATGATCGGCGCCCTGAATAGTAATCCACCTAAACAGTGGCATGTACTTTTCACCCTTCATTATTAATCATCTTCGTTTGCCGTACGGTATTTGTTGACTTCAGTGTTACCACAAGGCGGCCTCAATACACCCCTGCTCGACAAGACATGAGTCACCACGCAGGAGGCCCTCAGCCTTCCCTCTAAACTACACGTGTCCTCACAGATACTTGAAAGTTCTTGTAAGCATGAGGCCTCCCACGACCATCAGAAGACCCGAGAAGAGAACGGCCATGGTGAAGTCCCTGCTGTCCGAAACGATCGCATAGACGGCACTCGGTCCCGCCAGAACACCCAGCCCCATGATACTGTTGAGCAGGCCAACCTTGGAAGCCAGGTTCTCAGACCCGAAGATGTCCGAAACGACGACGGGGATCAGACTGACAAAGCCGGAGCCCAGAAGACCAACGTGCACGACGAAAACAGTCATCAGCGCCGTCGGCGTCGTGGGCTCTGCCTTCAGCAGCACGGCCGGCAGCCAGAAAGCCAGATGGCCGCTACCGCAGAGCAGGAAACTCGAGACCAGCGCCGTCAGCTTCCCGTAGCGGTCGGCGAACCAGCCGACTCCCAGACGTCCGGCGATGGACAGGCCGTTCATGAGGCCGACGAGCCATGCAGCGTAGGTGGTGTCGATGCCTTTCGAAACGGCGGACGCGGGGATGAGAAAGTACCGAGGAAGAAAGCCCGTCATCGCCACGGTCCCGGAGACAGCCATGACCAGGAACCAACTGTCTTTCAGCAGTTGAGTGTCGAAGATACTCCTCAGCCCTCGAGACTGCCGTGGGCGCCCCTTGTTGATACGCAGAAAGGCGACGCAGGAGAAGGTCAGCAGGCCCGCGGAGATGGACGCCAGCGTGCGAAACGTCCCAGCCAGGCCGAGCCTCTCAATCATCACGCGCGTCGAGTACGGGCCGATGCATCCTCCCAGCGCGCCGCCGGAGACCACGAATCCGTTGGCAAGTCCGTGTCGCCTGAAGTACTGGCCCGAGATGCTGACCGCAGGGTAGTAGACGAAAGCTGTTCCCAGCCCGTACGCCAAGCCCTGCGAGAGGAGGAGCTGATAGAACTGGGTGCTGACTGAGGCTGCAAAGAGTCCGCCGACGATGAGTACAGATCCGGTGACCAGGGCGATCTGATAACCCATAATATCGGCGAGCCGTCCCGTCAGCGCTCCAAGGATCATGTACAGGCTGGAGGAGAGCGAGCCGATTAGGATGATTTCGGACGACGGTCGGTCGGGGAAGAGCTCCGTCTCGTAGTATTCTTGGAAGACGCCGAAGGAGTTGGGCAGGCCGACGGCGATGAACAAGATGCTGAAGGCGGCTACAAGCGCCGCCCACCGCGATGCATCCCGGGCAGGGACTGATCGTATTGAAGGCGGTGCCTCATTTTGAACGCTTCTCTCTTCGAAGCGAATGCTGCTCGAGGGTGCGAATGTTTGAAGCTGCGTTGCTGACATAATAGTTGCGCCTGATTGTTGTTTTGAGGTTGAATCAAGAGCATTGGAATGGGAGACCCAAGTTGGAGTCGGGAGGAGAAGTCATTCCAGTCCTTTCTATTGGTTTTCTCGGGCCGAGCAATCGCGTGGCGAGACTGACGGCATTGTACCCTCGCTCCCGAGAGGAAGTCCGATCCCGGCGGTGTCACTCACTTTACCGCCAAGCCTCCTTCTTGGTATCTCGGCGCCGGGACGGTCTTTCTGGACATGAACCGAGTTATCGGATCGGTGACATGGAAGATGACTTTCGGACTTGAATTGATTGATTCTTGGTTTCCACGACGGAATCCACTGTGAAAAAAGACAGAACGAGCAATCACTCATGTCAACAATGCAACATGTCAAGAGATCTCTTGTATTTTCAGTGCCGTAGACGGCAATCGAGGAACGACAGACGAGATCTTGACACGATCGTGCCGAGATGGGTATCCGCAAAAGACTCGCTAAATCAAGACCAGACTAGGTTTTCTGCAGTCCGAACCGAACATCCATCTTCTTGTGTTATACAGATTTTATGACAGCCATCCTGTCGGATGGAGTGACTTAGATTCGGTTTGCGGTCGTCCAGCGATAGGCGGGTGGAGTGAGATAGCTCTCTACCTCGACGACGGGCATCTCACCGAGAGTCGAGGAGCTGGCGTGGGAGTCGATAGAGCGACGGTTGCTGTTGCGCTGCGCCATAACGCGCTCCGAAGCCTTAACGGCGGGGGAGAGGGTGAACGAAAAGCGTCTGTTGGAGCTGTAGGCTATTAGCTAGGAGATCGTGATGTTGTTGGAGGCCGGAGTTGGCATACTTGGGGGCCATGTTGAGCGATGTTAAATGTTATGTAGGTATGTGATATTGTTGGTAGAGTTGTGTGAGTTGATTCTGGGTGCTTGGTTGTTGTGTTTCTGTTTGTTGTGATGATGCAGTTTTCTGACCTCTCTATCCATCGTTGGCCGGGTAGAGGGCAGGTTTATATAGACATTTTCCACACTGAATCTATTGATGCCTCACCTGGGTACGAACTTCATCAACGTCATCCGCAGCCACCACACAATAAACACCGTCAATCTCATCTTCGCCCTTCTTGTCGAAACCCTTCTTTTACGGTTCCGAGTTCCAGCTGACCGAAGATCCAGAGCATCGCCATCACCAACTTCGGTGGCTAAACACCACAAACACGCGCCTCCTCGTCAACCGCCGCCCAATCGAGTGGCTGTAGTCGTCACGCGCCACCGAAGATGACGCCTCTCCAGCGATTTGCGCCCCGGGGCTGGTGGTGTGGTGATATAGAAGCTCACCCTCTCCCTCCCGGTGCGGCGCAGTCCAATCGCGGGAACCGCCAATCCTCCGGATCGGCGGACCCTGAACTGCTTGGAGGACCCTTCTTGCATCACCGTGCAGGCCAAGAACACCCCTCTTTCATCGCTGAGACCTTTGCCGACCGAGAATCATTTCCGTGTCTCGAATAATTGCTTACAATCTTTGGGAGGGCAATTTCGCGAGTTGAATGGTTCGGCTTCGCCGTTGCGTGCCGCGTGCCATCAGATCATCGCAAACGCCAGGCAGAGCTCATTTTGACTATTTTAAGGCGGCGATAAAATGAGATTGCCGTGTTGATCCTTCCCCTCTCTTGTCAGTCATCGTGGAAGGTTCTGGGCCAGAAGTTCGCGTGCGCCTGGCGCTGACGACACCGTCTGCGTTGTAAGGGGAGTGAGACTTCTCTTGGGAACTACGTAGTTTCCAAAGGCACCTAGAACCAAGACGGAAATTGCGAGAAGCGTTGTCAGTTAATGCAGGTCTCTCTCTCTCTTTTCTCAGCGCGCCACTGAGTTGCCTGGACACACGGTCGGTTGTGCCATAGAAAATTTTCATGTTTCAATTCCATCTCTCTCTCACCAGAACACTCTTCCTGCTGAGACTGCAAAGTCCGCCTGCGTCCTTGCAAACTCCATCTCTCGGACGGACAAAGACGGACAAGGACGGACTTGACATCCCTGTCTTTTCTCATCCTCTTAGACTAAAAAGGGTTTCCGACTCATGATGAATCATCGTGGGTCTCCGGGGTGGCTGCCGCACAGACAACAATGGGCCTCCACGCGGACACCGGGACAGCAGAATAGATTTTGAGCTCAATATCTTTCAAGTGTATAAAGGAGATTGTCAAAACAAGAGCATGTGTCTTATTCTATTGTATCAGACTTTCAGCAATCAACCAGCTCACTTCCAAGCTCTCTCATCCACGAGACCATCCCTGTCCGGCCCAGAAGCCCCCACCATGAAAGCCTTCCAATTTCTCGGCCCCGATGAGGGGCTCGTCCTCCGAGATATGCCGGTCCCCACTCCCGGCCCGGGGGAAGCCCTGATCCGCGTCAAAGCCGCCGGGCTTTGCCACTCGGACACCCACGTCCTGCACGGTGGCGGAGCAGCCTGGATGTGTGCCCTCCCAGTCACCCTCGGGCACGAGGTAGCCGGCGTGATCACGGAACTCGGCGAAAACCCACCACCATCATCATCATCAACTCCCCTCAACGTCGGCGATCGCGTCGCCGTAGCCTGCGTAGGCCACCCAATCCAGGAACGAAACTTTAACGAGGCCCTCGGCGTTGGACGTGACGGCGGCTACGCCGAGTACGCGCTCGCCCCCGTTTCGAACCTCGTCAGAATCCCGGACGGCGTTGGATTCGCCGAAGCCGCCGTGGCAACCGACTCCATCGCCACGGCTTACCACGCTGTTGTCGCCGAGGGAAAGGTCTCCGAGTCCCACACAGTCGCAGTTATCGGCCTCGGCGGTCTGGGGCTCAACGGCGTCGCGGTCGCCGCGCTGCGCGGCGCCAGGGTCTTTGGCGTCGATATCAATGCCAGCAAGTTCGAGGCGGCCCTGGCCGCGGGCGCGATCAACTGCGCCGCGAGCCTGGAGTCTTTCTCTGGCGAGACGTTCGATGTTGTACTCGACTTTGCCGGCGCGCAGGCGACGGTGGAAGCTGCTGTGTCTTCGGTGAGACCTGGAGGGTGCGTGGTACTTATTGGGCTTGCGTCCGAGACGATTCGCATACCTACCACTGCGCTCGTCACGCAGAATGTTTCGTTGAGGGGTTCCACGAGTGCTAGTGTTCAGGAGTTCCGCGAGGTGTTGGAGTTGTTGGCTTCGGGGTCGTTGAAGCCTCACATCACGGAAGTCGCATTCGATGACATCCCTCGCAGCCTCGAGATGCTGGGAGAGGGGGAGGTGAACGGTCGTCTGTATGCTATTCCCTAGTCTTGACATCTGACCTTAATAGGCCAGTTGAGTAGCTCTTGCGTTTAATTTGACTATCATCGATGAACCACATGACTTGTAGGGAACGTGCCCTAGAGAAACACCCTCTTCTTACACTGCTGATCCAGCTCTTGCCCTCATCGCTCGGTATCCATATGTCGGTGTCTATATGTCTTAACCTGAGTGTCACCCACGCCTGTATGCTGCTCTAGCAATTACGTCTAACTGCCTCGTGACACTGACGACATGGATTCTCTTGCCCGTGCGCTGCTTATAGATGGCCGAAATCGTCTTCGCGGACGAGTGGAGCTCGCTGACCTGCGCCGGCGATTTGACGTCGTCCACAGGTCGTGTGTTCAGCTCGGCTATGCCGAAGCCGGGCACAGCGGTGAGACCCTGCGCCTCAGTAAGACGTGCATCGTGGAAAGCCGATTGGCAGTATGTAGCACAGCAAGTAAGCCAAGCCACGAACGGCTATCGATCTCAATTTCCTATCGGCAACCGTACGGCGACTCCATCATTCCAGGGGCGTGTGAGGGCTCCGTCTTATCGTGAATTTTCATCCCCTGAAGTTGGAGGACCATGGATGCGTCATGTCCATGATCCGATGAGTGTCGGGGCTTGGCCAACTCTTCAGGCTACTACTGGTGGAACACCAATGATGATTGGCGAATTTCATGGTCGAGCTGAAATACGGTATTGTGCTGGGAATGGTTGCGGAGCTGGTCGTTGCCCAGGACGAGTATAAAGTCCTTCTAATGGCGCCCCTTCATGTTGTTCAAGTCACAGCTCTATCCAAACACATTAAACATTGAGTTCAGTCATATTACCGACACACTCTGCATCATACGAAGTCAGACCTCTCTACTTTCCTAAGCCTTGGAAATGAAATCTCTCGCAATATTCAGCACTCTTCTTCTCACGGGCCGCAAGGTCGCGGCGGGAGAGTTCCGGCCCAACGAGGAACTCGTCCTCGTCGACTGTGGCATCGGAACGCGCCCAAACGGAGACTCTACCTCGCGCCAGTTCGCATACTACTCGGCCGGACGCAGTCCTGGAGGCGACACTAATGGCAAGGATCATTGGGTGAAGCCAGACATGATCGCCGAGGTTCCCTGGGATGGCTCGTACCCCTGGCGGAACTCGGGCGTCGAGGTGAAGCTCCCCAACGACGACCGCTTCCATGTCTGGATCAACCCAGCCGTTAAGGACTGGAGCAGCTCCAACAAGCAGTACGCCGGCGGGGCCACGCACGCCTTTGAGTCGCACCAGTTCCTCTGCTGGGGCGGCCATGGGAGACACGTCTTCGACCTCGCCGACGGTACGAAGTGCACGTCGGCGTACATCTGCGCGCACGAGACGGACGTCGCGCCGAAGCCGCCCAAGCAGGAGAACAACGTCAAGTTCTCAATGGCGTCAAATCAGATTGCCGTTCGGGTCCAGGGCACGAACAAGGATGTCGAGGACTGGCTGCCGAAGAACGCCCTCGGCCACGCCATCGAGGCCGTCGAGGGGATCCAGTGCAAGTCGTCAGAATACCAGATCGGCAGCGATTGTACGATCAGCTTTGAATGCAAAGCCACGTCCGAGAAGCGCGGCAAGAGAGTCGCCGCGGTCCTGCCCGATGTCATCGCCTCCGAAGTGGCCAAGACCAAGGCGACCAAGAAGGGCCGGTATCCCGGCAAGTGTCGCCCCATGGGCGGCTGCGAGCCCGACTACGAGTTCGAGTACACCGAGTACCAGTACCCCATCGACGGGACGGTGCTCATGACGCACTTCACGCCGGGCGACGAGGAGGACTCGGAAGGGTTCCAGGCCCATCTGAGCTGGAAGATCGAATGCAAGGCCGCCGGCTTCTGCGGATCTTTCTGTGGTGATTTCAAGGCTGCCAGTGATGTTATCGGCGGGCACTTGGGCACGGCGGTGAATGTCGTGTGTGCTGCATGCTAGTTGGACCCAAGCACCCATCCAGGTTTTCAATCATCAGAAAGGGATACATGTCTGTCGTGGAAGGAAAAGGCTGTCTGCGAAGAAATCGGTTGGGGGTTTCTGTCTTGTGGCTTTGATTCTAACTTCCTCTTGTGCATCAAATAGACTAGATTTGGGTTCGTCCTTGAGCATTCATTGCATATTACGTTAATCATCAAAATTTTCTGCCAAGCAAATATCCTCATCCACTACGTCCTCCCAGTCTCTTGCCCCTCAATAATCATGGCTTGCACTTCATTAGAGCAGAAGTGGCACCGAGTATGAGATAACTTCCGGGTTGAAAATAGATTGAAAATTGCTTCTCAAGCACTTGACAACAAGTCCGGTCTCTTTTGGTCCTTCAGCTGGAAGGCCCGGTTCTTGGTAGGGCCGGGCCCGGGTCCGTCCAGTCGGTCTTGCTTTGACTTCAAGGGAGCAGACTACCACAAGGTTCAATTAAGCCATTCTGCTCTCATTCCAGGGATACGAGATACTCCAATACGCTAATGTTTCGAAACGTCGACCCGATGCTTTGCCTACTTACTGGCTTATGCAAACTATCGTACAATCCCTGGCATGTGTGAGACTCAAAGACGCGGCCGAAACTCAGCACTATGAAAGAACACCCGACGCTGAGTATAGGGCGTACAAACGGCACTCGAACTGCGTCGCCGTTAAGCACTGCGACAGGAATGGCAAGAAGAGTTGCCATGACTCTCTGTAGGCAATCACTTGATCTCGAAGCATCTCCTCGACCTTGCTACCCAGACACTTTGCAATGTGACCTCAATACCACAGCTGTGGAAAACTCTGCAGCGTACCCCGGACCAATCTGGCATCGCGCCACCAACTCTCCCCGCCTCCTGTCCCATGGAGACTGCATGGCAAACGCGTGGCGAACGCCTCCGCGTCCGGGGGAATAGCGTCCTTCCAGAAAACTCGAAAACGGTCTTCTGTCCGGTGATCCAGACGTTGTGCCCGGCGCGGCGAGCGAACCTAAGTTTCTTGGCCCGAGGCGACTCGGACTCTGAACCCGCGAACCAGAGGCTCTTGTCCTACAGCGGCGACACAATATTTCGATGCGTGCGGGCCTTTACAGGACTGCCCAGACCGGGAATGACTAGCAGGCCTAACCTAGACTTGCCTCGCGCTCGGGGGAAGGGCAAAATCTTTTAGATTTATAATCGTGCCAGGTTCCCGTGACGAGTCCAGCTAAGCGGCCAAGGCTGCCAAGCCAATTCAACTGTTGCGGTCTCGTCGATATCGGAGATTGCGAGAAGAAGCACCCAGGTTTTTCTGTTGTTTTTTCGCTCCAGTTCCGCTCTGCCGTCCCAACATTCTGGGCGGCGTGTTTTGACGTGCATGAACCTTCATGGAAAGGTAACCTCCCTGAGATCCCATCTTCCGCGGATCTCTTCCAAGCCGTCGTTGACTTTGTCACGTTTTGTGGTGTCACGGAAAATGGCACAGAGACGTCATTTCTGCCACATAGAAATTGCGCACGCGAGTTGAGGCAACCATTCAGAGTTGATGGATGGGCGGCCGGCGGCTCGGAAAAGGCAGGAAATTTCGAAACGGGCCAGAAAGTCAAGGCAACTCACGTCACAGTCGTTTAAACTCCGCAAGACTCCGCGGCTCGCCTCGGCCTTGTATCCCTGAAAGGGACATGAGCTCCGGCGATCCCAACCTCAAAGAGACAAGCTCGCCTAGGCCGGTGAGGGCTTCATTGGACGACCTTCCCCACGTTGCCTCCCCCACCATCCTGCGGAGAAAAAAAAATAGTAAAGAAAAATGCCACAATGCTTGCACCGTTCTAGTTTACCGCCAGCTTTCTTTGCTTTACGCGGGACCCAGGGCCGGCCCAGACTTCTCTTGCAGCCGCGCCGCGCTAGCTTCGGATTTACGCTTCTTGACCGGCACTTGAGGCGAATCGGCTTCTAGGCGGCGGGGCGCTCCGGTGGGAGCTTCGGTCCTACTCCGCTTGCAATGAGCAGATTCCCCAGTCCTTCCGAGTGTTTTCAACTAAGAGGAGTCTGTGGGATCCCCTCGGGGAGCTTGGAAACTGGGGGAATATGAGGGGGAAGAGGGTTTCTCTACTCAGGAGTCGAACGTTTCTCAATCTCAACATGAGAAAGGCTCAGGGAGCAGCATGGATTTCCAATCCTCGAGCCCTCTTTGCATTCCAGGTGACCGTCGAACCCGGCTTTTGGGGATTGGGGCCATGGAGCCAATAGAGAGGCCTATCCCTACCCCGGGATGCAAGGTGACGTTCCCCGCGGCGCGGACGCGAAGGCGGTCTCCGAGGTGGTTTCTCTCAGCTCTGAACCAACCCTTGGTTTCTCTCTTTCTGTCTACAGTGTCTACCTACCTAGAACATGTTCCGGCTTATCCCCACGTCATCCTGATGCGGCCGAAGAAGCCCCATTGCAGCAGCAGCAGCAGTGTCCTACCCTCCATGTCAATGCCAGGGGATTTGCACCCCGGCCGTCAAAGTCTTGCATGCCACGCGATGCGCGCTCTTTCGCGATAAGACGGGGAGGCGGAATGGATGCAGCAACGTCTCGTCTCCCCACATTTAAAAATCCATCTTGACTTGTTGGGGGGGAGGGGCGTGGGTGGTTGTTCGTTACTCCGGGACTTGGCCGAAGCCTGTCAACTCTCATTTATAACCTTTTAAACTCCCGTCTTCCGAGATACCTCTTTCCTCGGGATTTATTGCGACTCAATCCAAACGTCCTCTCTTTCTCCCCGACCTCCTCCTCACATCTCATCCCGTGCCCCCCTTTTGGTCATACTTCCTTTCACGACAGCTCGTGTTGTGAAGGAACCAAAAAGACAAGCCTGAGATCCGACAAGCACATCAGCAAAGATGGATAGCAAGATTGCCCAAGCCGAGATCTTTCGGGACATCCACCACAAGGACCACGTCGCGGACCTGGTTCCTCAGGATCCCAATGCGCCTCCCGTCATGGATCCGGCGCGTCGCGCCGCTGTCGAGAAGAGCATGAAGCGCAAGCTCGACCTGCGCTGCTCTCTGTTCGTGCTGATTTACATCATGAGTATGTGCCCCCTCGAACATCCCCCAGCTCAGCAACCGCTTTAAGTCTCGAAGACTAATAAGGCTTCCTTGTCTAGACTACCTCGACAGAAACAACATCGCCGCCGCCCGTCTCCGCGGTCTGCAAGATGACTTGAAGCTCAACGACACAGAATACGCCACGTGCTTGTCTATTCTCTATGTCGGCTACATTCTTATGCAGGTTCCCTCCAACATGATCATCAACAAGATCTCCCGCCCGTCCTGGTACATTGCCGCCGCCATGCTCGTCTGGGGTCTCATTTCGACCCTCTCCGGCGTCACTCATAACTTCGGCGGAATGGTCGCCACACGTTTCTTCCTCGGTTTTATCGAGGCCGCCTTCCTGCCCGGAGCGCTCCTCATCCTGTCCAAATGGTACACCCGCCGCGAGCTGACCACCCGTAACGCCATCCTCTTCTGTGGTAATCTCATCTCCAACGCCTTCTCCGCCCTCATCGGCGCTGGCGTCCTGTCCAACATGCAGGGCGTCCTCGGCCACGCTGCCTGGCGCTGGCTGTTCTGGATCGAGGGTGCCATCACCATGGCCGTCGCCATCTCGGCCGCCTTCATCCTGCCCGATCTCCCCACCAACTCCAGGGGCTTCACCGAGGAGGAGCTCTACGTCGCCCAGCTGCGCATGACCGAGGACGTCGGTGAGGCTGACGCCGACTCTGAAGACATGGGCCCCATGGACGGTCTTATCATGGCCGTGAAGGACGTGAAGATCTACGTCATGATGCTGACCTTCACCGCGTACGTTGTCGGTCTGTCCTTCAACGCCTTCTTCCCTACTCTCACCGGCACTCTTGGCTTTGAGTACGTCCCGACTCTGCTCATGAGCTCGCCCCCTTGGGCCTTCTCCTGCATCGTCTCCCTCATCAACGCCTGGCACGCCGACCGCACTCAGGAGAGATTCTGGCACATTGTCGGCCCCATCTGCGTCGGTCTCGTCGGCTTCGTCATCTCCATGTCCACCCTGAACATCGCCGCCCGCTACGTCGCCCTCTTCCTCCAGGCCAGCTCCTACGCCGGGTAAGTCTACTTATGAACAGATACTACTCAGTTGAGCATCTCACTAATAATAATTGCAGATTCATCGTCTTCTACTCCTGGATCTCTTCCTCCTTCCCCCGCCCCCCTGCCAAGCGCGCTGTCGCCATCGCCATGATCAACGCTTTCTCCCAGCTCGGCAACGTTGCCGGCTCCTACGTTTGGGGCCTCAAGGCAAACGGCTTCCGCCAGAGCTACGGCATCGTCACAGCCATGTTCGGTGTCACCATCGTCGGCTGCTACATCTTCAAGGTCATCCTCGACAACCTCAACAAGAAGCTCGAGGCCGGCGAGGCTGCCTGGGAGGCCCACGGCGACGTCGCCCAGCAGACCGCCGACATCACCCACACCGACGATATGGAGGCCTCTCGCAAGCTGGGCAAGGGATTCAGGTACCTCGTCTAAGCGCCCGGCGTGTTACGCTGCGCTGTGGTAATCTTGAGAAGGAAAAAGGAAAGAGACAATCATCAAGATTAATGGTTATTTGATACCCATGAACAAAAAGAACCGAACTGTACGATTAGAGCAGGAAGCCTAGAGCTTGCTGTCATGTTTCAACAGCCTCGAAAAACCGTGGCTTACTTAGCAAGCATTGCATTAATGAAATGAAATAAATCCAACTATATGATCAATCTTTTGACGAGCAAAGAGTAAGCGCAGAAATGGGCGTCAACCATCTTGAACGCATGCAGGCAAGGGTCAATGTCTCCCCAGATGTCGCCCTGGAAGACATACCCCCGTTAGATTTGGAGAACGCGCAGGGGAAGATTGGAGAAATTTCCCCAAGTGTGACGAAAAGACGGCTGTGGAGACAGACAAACAGAATTTTTCAACGCGTCCGAGTTCCGTTGCCAAGTCTTTGTGGTATCCAGCTTCAAAGTGGGCAAAAACGCTTCACGTCAGGAGGAACGAAAAACTCCCGGAATCACGAGAACAACAATCCCCGCGTCTCCATATCCCGCACATCCCACAAACTGAAAAACTTACTCTGGGGGAACGAAGCCAGGGGAAAAACGCTCTGGAGTACTGGAGTTCCTCCACCTTTCCGCCCGCGTGTCCCCCTTGTGGAGCGCGTCGTAGCGCCAACAATCGCGGACTCTGACCGAGCACGAGAACAAACCCCGAACGCTGTGCCAGGGGGCTTGAGTCGCATGTGCCCACTTCCCCTCTCTTCCCCTCTCACTCCCCTTGGTCCACTTGGAATGCTACCCAGGGCAAAATCCTTGGAACCAGGTTCGACCCCAGTGTTGCCTCCGCTCGTCGGTTGCCTAGCTTGGAAAAGTGACGGCCTGTCGCGACGCGAGCCGACAGCTTGATCGAGTCTCGAATCTTGGAACGTGGAGTTGACTATAGGTTCAAGCTATCTCGAGACTTTGTTGAAGTCTTGGGGTTGTTGGCTGAGCCGCCGTTCAACCCTGTGACTCTCCGCGGATGAGTGATCTGAACCTCGCTGTCCTTCGACTTAACCCTGTGACATGAAAGGTCTGAGCATTAACGACTGGCACTTTTGAATGAGAGTCTACGAACCCAGAAAATTAGTAAGAGACCAGCCAATGGTTGTTGAGAGAGCCAGTTGCGAAACGGAAGTTCGGGCCGCCCAACAGCCATCTGCTCCTAAGACTTCCATATGTGGCAGGACATGAAGCCTTCACGGCGGATAGCTCTCCCACTTCCGATCGTCGAACAGGGTTTCCATGATTGTTCATATTCAGGTCCCGTTTAATGTGATCGTTATCCCTATTCCCCACGTCCTGAAAAAGTTCCGTCACCGACAAGTCATGTCTGGTATCCAATCACAACAGTAACATTTCGAGATTCCAATTGACATGATGTCGACAGCACAAGACCCTGCATGCCCATCCCGCTTGAACCCATGTCTTCCCGTTCTCTGAACCTAGCTGAGGATCCCGCTCTTGCATTGCAGCATGCGTCCGAGACGCAGCGCGCGCGTTGATCACGCTGGCGGCGCCTACATTGCCCGAACCCGGTAAGACACATGGCCCAACCCCTTCATCGTGGATCGAAGGAACTCAAGTTGCCATCCATGTGACCAATTACGCCCCAGAAGCCCACCGGTGATGCTGTAGTCAACCGAATCCCGGCCCGAGCCGTCGTTGGTTGCCAACCCAGTTGCCTGGGACTCATCCGAACAGGATTATAGCCCCTGGCGGCTTGTCGTCATCACACAGCCCCTCTATCCTTACGAACACGGTCGAGATTAAGCCTGTTTGAGTAGCATTCTCGGCTTTATCCGAGTCTGTCGGCCTCAAGTGTTGCATACATCCCTTGCAAAGCAGCACTACTTGCGTCCACGTGGAAGCCTCCCCCAACAGGTACACTTGGCCAAATCGGTCATCAAGTGCCGGGGGCTCTCTTACCTTACCACTGAGATTCAGCGACCAAACGTCATATGTTCTTTTCCGTAACGCCCCACATACCGACGACTTTGGATTTACGATGTCGTCGAGTGTTTCTGTGGTTAAGCGGCTAAAGTCATGCCAAGCCGGGACGGTATTCGGGAAGAGGCGGGCTCCATATAGCCGACTTGTGCCGGCGACTTCAAGTGTGGAGTTCCACGCTATTTCGGGCGTAAGACCGACCTCAAGGTAAATCAGTCTCAAGGTATTGCAAGCTCAATGAAGGCAAACTCGGCGAAGACAAACTTGAGGTCTTGCGAGGCGTTGAATGAGTTGTTGCGTCCCCGTCCTAGAAGCAACAAACGCTTTCTCGGCCGTAATGAGCGGTAAAGTAAAAACGCTACAATTATGCAAGTTCTTCAAAGAGCAAATGAGTTTGTAAAGTTGAAATGAAAGCCCTTCGGTCCGAAAAATATAATCTTCCTCAACCCGTTGTCTCGGTGCCAGCTTTGGCAACGGAATGGTCGACCTCAACATGTTGCAGGCTTTGGGAGGTAGGAACGCCGTCCCTCTTTCCCGCTGAAGCGAAAAGAGGTGACAACGCAAACAGAAGCTCGGCAGCTGCGAGCGCAGCAACCGTAATCCACTGAAGGCGATACACTTCATGGTAACTGCGGCGTACTTCCACCCCGGTCTCTTCGTCTAACAGCGGCAGCACGGTTGTCGGCGACCTCAAGAGCGAATCGACGGTTTCGGCCGGCAGCCCTGCTTTGACACGGATCGAAATCTCGTTATGGAGGATAGCTGAACACGCCGAGAGCGCGATGCAGCCGCCCATCGTTCGGACGGTGTTGACAGCGCCCATCATAACGGCTTTCGGGAGAGGCCTGATTAGCGGTGGCCCTTTGCATAGACGTTGAACCGTGGAACGAGCAACTTACCATTATCTCGATCATCCACCTCGATTCTTGTGAGAATCATAATCGTCGGAATCGCTGACCCAAGGCCCACGCCAAGCATCACCTGATAGCCATAGCTTCTGGGGAGTATGTCCTGACTGAAGGGGAGCTCGACGAGAAGCCCGGTGCCGAGAAGTAGCAGGCCGGCACCAAGAGCCAGGAGTTGCCAGCCGAAGAGCGTCGTCTTGGAGAACACTATTCCGGTAACCATGGAGCTGACAGACGACAGAAGGAGCAGTGGGAGAATGCGAACTCCGGCCATTGTTGCCGAGTTCAAGTGGACGATCTGGTTCAGTTGCGGAATGTTGATGACAGCCGGGTAGAACACGCAACCCTGAAAGAACGACACCCTGCGAGATCAAAGTCAGTAATTCCGTCGTACAAGCACTATCTCTGGGATTCGTGGTCTGGTGGAAATATTGAGGTAAGTCAAGTTGGAAACTTACAGGAGCAAACAACATATACGAGGATTCTTGAGTAGCCGTATCGGCAAGATTGGTTCCGTGAGGGTCTGTGATCTTCGATGCAACCCCCATTCATAGATGAAAAAGAGAAGACCAGTGACAATGCCTGCAGCAAGCGTGCCAATTATGCGAGCGTCGTGCCACGAAAACTCTGTGCCTCCAGTTTGAAGGCCGTAGAGAAGCGTTACAGCAGATCCGATCGAAAGAACCGACCCAAGAACATCTATCTTCGCCAATGCCGACCTGTCCAGTTTATGGCCTTCGCCTCCGGGGAAGAACTTGATCAGAATCGCTCCAGATATGGCCGAGCCGGGAACGCTGAAAAGTCGAAACATCAGCTACACTCTCTAGTCCGATTGATTAGAACGCTTACTTCAAGAGGAAGATCCATTTCCAGTCCTTGGTGTCGCTAATTGCCCCCCCGACGATGGGGCCGAGGATGTTGGCCAAGGCAAACGTCGAACTCACGGCCGCCGAGTATGGCCCCAGCAACCGCGCTGGGCAAATATCGACAATTGTTACGAAGACGACGGAAAAAACGCCGGAACCTCCAAGGCCTTGGAGCGCTCGAAAGACTATCCTGCGTTTTGAGTCAGTTAGACAACTAGATTAGAGCCTTGAGTGGCTTCTTACAGGTGCGTCAAGCTCATTGAAGGCGTCGCGGCGCAGAGACCCGAGAAGATACCAAACCATGCCAGGGAAAATAGGAGTACGTTCCGTTGACCGAAAATGTCTGTCAACTTGGCGTATGTCAAGATGCACCCTGGCAGATGTAAGCACTTCAACGTAAACGCCCACTAAGTCATTGTCCAACACCGAACGTCTTCATACCACTGTAGGCCACAAGATAAGCAGTCACGACCCAGCTGACTTTCGAGTAGTCATCGAAGTGCGTTCCTATAGTTGTGAGAGTTGTGGCCACAATGGTTGTCTCCAAGGCCGACAACAGCAAAGCGAGGGATAACCTGGTGTCAATTCGACGTGATCAGCGATCATGTCTTCGAACCCCTGCTGCCACAGGACCGGGAACATACCCGAGCATAGTCATGTGAAGCTTCCAGCCATACAGAGCGCGAGGAGGATCCTGGAATTTGAAGTTCACCGCAGTCGTATTGAGAACAGGGCGTGAAGGTGTAGGAGGTGATTGGGCCTTGCCCTCGGCGTCTAGGTCCGTTCTTGGTGGTTCCATGGCGTATGGTCGAGCATGAAAAGAGCTGGTGGGAATATACGGAAAGAAAGAACGTGGATGCATGTTACGAGTGACAGGACGCCGATTTATCCGCCTTTTCTATCGTCGTGATCAGCCCGGCGGGTTTCGACGAAACTCGCCGAGACGCTGCGGTGAAGGCTTGCCAAGGTTGATACGGTTCGACTAGATGTGTGGCACGGCGCAATCAATGTTTCTTTTCTTTTCCTGCACCTCGCTGATTTCAAATGTTACGTTTTCACTAACTTCGGAGCACAGTATTTGAGATTCGGCTTGACGTGTCAACAATTCAACACGAAATGAGTTTGATTCTGTGCATCCTAAGGTCCTGCACAACTACCTAGTCGAAGCGTGTTTGGCCGAGACATTCGCATGCCAACAACTGATGGAGTGCCTATTACTTCTTTCTATCGCGCTCCACCCAATTAACCTTGAACCCAGGTCTGTCAGGATCACTGTCAAAGTGTCCTACTGTCTTATCCGCTAACTCCTGTAGCTCTTTGAGTTGTAGCAATGGCAGTGTTTCGTATTCATCTCCCCTCGAATACGGACGGCCATGTCCGATAGAAACGCCGTAGAAAAGCAGTGGAAGTATCGCTGACTTCCAGACAGGCCGTTTATCCCGGTACCAACAACTTTGCATGTAGGCCGCCATCAAGAGACAGGTAGTGAGCAGAAGCAGCGACGCCGGGAAGGCCAACCACAGCCAGTCCGCGCGTATGCAGACGGCGGACGACCATACAAGACCTTGTACAGTCGAGGTCTCTCCGTCAAGGGGGTTCATGTTCCCGCGCACCCGGTCGCTGACGGCCGTCGCCATGCCCTGATGTGCGGCCGTGATGGACTCCAGGGTCATGCGCCCTTCTCTGTATAAGTAGTCCAGCCACCACTTATCCTTGCAGCTGATCTGTATCTGCTCCCTCGTCTCCCCATCGCTCATGATACCGCCTCTGCCGAGATCAGGCACGAAGTTGCTTTTGTAAGTGCAGTTGCCAGAGAGCGTCATGGCAAGATATTCTTGCATTGCGGCCATCATGGGATACCCGATCGTCCTGACACAGTCGAAGGGCGCTCCGTATACTTGCTCACTCAACGATCCATTCGGAGACATGTTTCTCCACGCAACCCATGATTCGTCCTTGGCCGCTTTGCTGATGTTGGAGCGGTCGTACAAGGTACCATTGGCCAGGCAGGGCTCTATGATGGTATTCCAGCCCCAGAACCTCGGGATATCCTCGTACAGCTCAACAGAAAGGTTTTCAACGGGATCCTCGGACACGAGCTTCTCCTGGAGAACGCCGTTAGTCACCACTGCGTCATACTGCCGAACGCAAGGAGACAGTGTGCAGTTGATGGCGACGATATCAACGTCTGACCCAATGTTTCCATAAATCTGACCGGAGCCTTTACCGAAAGCTCGTTGTTGGCAACTCCGTCCATCGGCTTCAACGTGGCTTATGTTCCCGTTGGGACAGCCTGCTGCCCTGAAGGCCAAGATTGATGTCCTTGCTTTCGTGGGGTTCTCGTCTTCCATGTTCGACCGGACGTTGAACATGTTTCCGCCAGTTGGTGGCCACGTCAGATTAAAGTCCTGCGTTCCACCGAAGCTGAAGATAGTGCGGTTGCCGTCTTGCATTTCTGCCTGTCTCAAGTCTGGCGTGACGTCGGCGCACTTGCTGCAGAAACCGATCGTCGAGTGGGTGGTCTTCGTGCCTGGCTGAAGGTCGAACGTGCAGTTTCCAGAGGTGCACTGGAACAGGCTGGACGAGGAGTCGAAGTCCGTTCCGAATAGGAGGCCATTCAGGGCCACGGCCTGAAGCTCCGGGACAAGCTGGGCGCCCTCCGCCCCCGCGTCCGTCCACGATATCCACTTGGCATATGCTACCGTGGCGATTCCCGGGATCTTCGTGGAGCAAGCAGATGTCTTGGCTGCTTGTTGCGAAAATGGGCCGATTGCGTGAGAGATGATGATGATGAGTGCGCAGAGATGAGTGATATGTCTGTCGACCAAGTTAGCATACGTATCGCACTGTGCGCACTTAAGTTGTCAGATGTTGATATCTTACGATTCTTTTACGTTGCACAACACTTTGAACGACCCCCAAGCTCCCCTTCCCGCTTGGTCAAGATGGTCTATATGGCGCAATGGGCGCGGCCTTTCCATCCAGAACCACTTCGATTGACCAATGACTAAGAGGTGAGCATCACAATCCACTAATTTGGTGTCTCTCTGATGAACATACTTTCAGCCAGAACGATCACGAGGGTTGCCCTCATGACGGTCGAGGCGATGGCAACGATGGTGTTGATGTTGAGGTAACTGTTGAAATTGGGCTGCAATTGCCCGTTGAATCCCGCCAAGAGACCCACGGTTGTTGCGAACGCTGCTGACGAGAATAGGACTGCCCCGAACTCCCAGCACCACATGCCGAGAATAGCAAGTTTCGTAGGAGGCTCCCGCTTCACGAGTTCGCCCTTTTCGAACTGACAGCTGAATGATGATGAAGGTGCAGGTGAGCCCCCGATGGGTATCTCGACGAAGGTGTCTGTTCTCTGCGGGTCATCACGGCCCTGTAAAACACGATCTGAGTTCACACGATATCTCGAGATCCAAGGCCCTCTTGACTCTGTGATATGGCTAGTAATAGGCGCCTCGAAGGTGGATGCATCATGCGCTGAAGCTGAGACTGAGGTGCCTGCGATCAAGTTGTTGCCGTTGGAACTCATGTTGGATACTGTGTCAAGGTTTTGGCCGAATGGCGGAACATGAACACCGCGAGTCAAATTCTGGGAAATCCAGGGAGTTGTTATACAAACTTGTGAGGCAAGAATTCATTCGATGAGATATCTCTTATGTTCCCCCAACGCCAGTGCGTTATCAGAGGACGGCTATGTCTTTTCATATTCGGCCTTACTTTCAAAGATTGTCTCACTCATTTGCAGCAACTCGATTGGTTGATTAGCCGTTTCTCAACTATTAACTGCCAATCGTAAAATGGAAACTGTTCTTCGATGTGAAGTCCTCTGGAAGAAACGCTCAAGCGACGAAATCTGTTTGTCAACGGCTGTTCTCGTTCTTTCTTCCAGCTTCGTGGTTGTGAACAACGAATCCGAAGCTCCATAACAAGCCATTGTCTCCAACGTCTTTGAACATGAGCACGTCCGCGTTTGGGAGAGAGGTACACATGTTTCTGAACATGGCATTATTGGGTCATATTATCAGTGCGAAACTGTGTATCTCTATTCAAGCTCACGTTCGTTTCAAGTAACCAAAGCCAAGTTACGTCAGGGGAGCGCCCGAAGCCGCGAGAGTAGCGTAGAACAAACTCGTTCGGCCCATAATGATCATGCGGCCATCGCCGGCAAACTGGAAGTTCGCCGCGACGATGCCAGTGTAGATCTTTCCAATGAGCTTGCCCGAAGGGTTCCAGACGTGCACTCCGTCGCCGCAGCCGGCGTACACGTTTCCCTTGGAGTCGCAGTGAATACCTATAATTCAGCATCGTCAGTTATCTGCTATCTTCCGGAATAGCCTGCCATTTACGCTGGCTTTAGCCAGAAAGGGACTCGACTTACCGTCGGGAGCCCTGGAGTTGACGTATGCGAAGGTCTTGCGGTTCTCCCACGTGCCGTCCGGCTTGACATCGTATCGATAGCTGCAGAGGAGAATCAGACGCGAGGCTCTAGAGGGTACACTGAAGATGTGAAATATTGCAGAACTTACATGGACGCAGGCTGGGTCAGGTTCATGCCGAAGAGTGCTCGGCTGATACCAGTGTCCGTGACGTACGCATAGCTGCCGTCAGGAGAGAATGTGAGGCCTTCAAGTAAAAGTTTTGTCAGCCAACATGCAATGATAGCCATCGTGTTATGGTCACAACTCACCGTTCGGCAACACAAAGTCATCCGCAACGACAGTTAGGGCACCGGTGGTGGGGTTCAGGCGGTACACTTGGTTCCGCAGACCCGGCTCCGGACGGAAGTGCTGGTAGTAGCCGTACAGAGTGTCCGTGAAGAAAATTTCGCGGTTGCGGGGGTTGACGGAGACGTCGTTGAGAGAGTTGAACTGCCTGCCGAAGAAGTTGTTGACCAGGACTTTTCTCAAATATTAGCATAAGATACAATCGAGACACCGATCTGCTGAGTTGAACGTGACTGACCCGTTGTGTTGTACGGCTCGAGAGGGTTCATCAGGTAGAGGGCAGAGGCGATGCGGTCTCCCTGGCCCTCGCCGGCAAAGATGATGTTGCCGTTGTAGTTGGTTCCACCTGGAAAGAGATCAGAACTTGTAATTTAGTCATCTTGAGTTGAAGGCAAGGCTTACCGTTGGGGTTGATGACCTGAGGGTTCGACGACACAGTCGTCACCGTCACCTCGTCGGCGCCGAGGGACCCGTTCCTCAGCGCTTCGGCATGGGCAAGCGACACCTTCTGGACGATGGACGACTTGTTCAGGCCGGTTCCGGCATCCAGGGCGCCGGCGTTTTGGACGAAGAACATTTCGTCCGTGGGAGGGTACCTGCGACATCTGGTCAGCGCTTTGGCCTAGGAGCAGCAATCGGGTGGCTTGTCAACGTACCATGTCACCGCCTCGTGAAAGATGGGGTCCTTCTCCGAAGTAGCGATCAGGGTCAAAGACGGGTCGCTGCCGATGACGTCGTAGAACTCGGGGTCGTAGACGTGGAACGGCTTCGCCGTCAGGCTTTCGTGGGTGACTCCAGGCCAGAGGAACTCCTAACATGCTTGTAAGCTACTGAAGATTGCCCAGTGATAGTTGTTGAGTTGGAAGACGTACCGTCGTGGCATTGGCCTCGGCAGGAGGGAGGACCTCCTCCAGGACGTTGAGGCTCTTCTGGTCGATGATCTGGGCCTGCTTCGGCAAGGGCCTTTCGGCCGCGGACTGAGCCTGGGCGCCGGAGAGGAGGCCAAGCCCCTCCAACAGGGCCAGACCGGCCGCAAATCTAGAGACGGGCATGATCACGGGTTCCAGTCCTCACACCTGAAGCGGTACCTTGGCTCTCGGGAACTGGTTCTCTCCAAACACTGGACGGATGCAACCCACTTCTTATATCCCGACGCCAAGATCCTGCCCCTCACTCCCCCGGCTCTTGGGCAGCGGGGAAGTCGGACATTCGGAGCCTAGAGGGGGCAGAGAGATTGCGATCTCTCTCGAATCCAAGCGAGCGGGACACACGGGGGTCTGCAAGGAATCTCTCGACGGCGAGAGCTCGCGGCCGAGCGGCCCAGTGGCAGGCACCTTGAATCCCCTCGCATCGGAGCTATTACGTGTGTTTCTCGGTACATATCCGCTCCTTGGTGGTTCATTGGGGGGGGGGGGGGGGGGGGCTGGGGTCGTCTCGATATCATACGATGACTGGTGAATGGAAGAACCGGCTGTTCAGGGGCAAGGGTGCGATTGCGGGGTGCGGGGTACACCGCAAGAACTGTCGGCAGCAGAGGTGAGAATTGTCAGTCTGGAGGTTCTGGTAGTATCCTTTTAGAAGAATGCATTCTCAAGACGCCTGATTCTCGAGTGGTTGAGGAGGCATATGGGCGACGTAGATGACGACATTCCGTCAGAGTGCGGAGTTTGGCTATGGACCTCTCACATAAAGGAGACACCTTGAGCTCACGAGTCGTGTTTAGATGAGTCGGCGGAGTGAGAATGGCGTTGAGCGGGGGCCAGACCAAACGCCAAGCCTCCGATCACGGTGAGGTTCCGTGGTAGTGAAGTGTTTATATTCGTCCTGGTTCTGCGGCTGAGCCGCCATGACGGCCAAACTTAGGAGAGCGTTTGTCGCACTTCTAAATCGGCATTCTATGTTGGTCGGTTGCGTTGATCCTTCATATGAATGCCGACTGGGGAATGCGTCGTCGTCACCGCTCTCCAACCGACATGCATGACGGAAAAAGAACTAGCGCCATCCGTAGACTAGATGCCATGGCGGAAAAGCCGGCCGCTCGGAAAACAGCCCACGATCCATGTCCTCGGGAAGCCAAAGCTGTCCTTCTACGTTTGGAATGTCAGGCTGTGAGTTCTTAGAGTTGTTGATCGCTTCCAACGAGGGGTGGTGATCTATTGCCACGAGGCAGTAACTATACCTCTTGACATTGATCTCAGGTTTGATGTCTGGGATGTCTGTGACATCTTACAACTCGCCACTCCCATTCTCTTCCAGAGGTTTGCATGCGTTCTGGTGAGGTATTATAGCAACTTCCATGGCACCGGGCTCAGTACTGCTGCGGGCGGTTTGCGATGTCCGCCATGGCAATTCCAATCTCTGCAACCAATCTCACAAAATGCGAACTCCGAAGCGCATAAGCAGCAACCATGTCGTTCCCGTTCGCCATTGAACCTGCCGAATAGTCGAGTTAGAAAGACCTCAATGCGCCACGACACTAAGACCATCTTACCGCAAGACCATAGCCTTCCGTCCTGAACCCACCGAAACCTGTCGCCCACAAAATCAACTCCGTCTTATCTCGTCTGGAGATCATCCTGCAAGCTCCGCGGACCCGCAACCGTCTTTCCTCTCAGAACGCCTACGTCCCCAAGAAGATATACGCCTGTCGAGCCGACCAGGACGTCAGTTGAGTCGTCTTCGACATGGGCCCGGAGGAAGTCCCGCAGTTCCGGGTCCAAGGGGCCTTTTGCGTCCGAGCCTGGTACCAGCAGTATGTCCAGCTTCCCCGGCTGCACTTGATCGTCTTTGACGGTGTGTGTTGCTGTGAGCTGAGCATTCGATGATGCCGCGATCGCCTTTCCTCCGGCGGGGGACTTTCTGATGTAGAATATCTCGACATTAGGAGCCGAATCGACCAGAGACTCCGAGAGCCCCAGGGATGCAAGGTGGGACTTACTCATGAGGTGGAAGATGTCGACGCAGGCGAGCTCGAGGAGGCGGACGGGACCAGCTATGAGGACGCCGATTTTGACGGTCTCCATGTTTCTGCAGACGAGGATGGAGTGCTGGCCGACTCTCCGTATCTCGAAAGGGTGAGTGAAGTGCGACATGGATGGAGTAGGTGTGTGATATTGACACGAAGCTTGTTACAACCTCTTGCTTAAAAATTGCCAAACTGAGCTTACATGTTATAGAGGCCAAAGAGTCGATCGTCATACCACCGTCAAGCCCTCAATTCAAGCCTCGATGACAACGCTGAAACAGACCGTTGCGAAATTTCCCTCGAAGACGAAGGTCCGTAATTCCGGCCACTGTGAATGAGCCATCTAGAATCAAACGCACGTATCGTGAGCGGTTCAATTGGGAAAAGGCCATGGTCGCTTGAGGGGTTGGTCGTTCCGGCATCATCCGAAAGCACTGGGGCCAGAGTCGTCTGACTTCGCTGCTAAGACGCGAGACCGAAGGCCGAAAGGGCGGTGCGTAAGTACGCTTTTCGATAGGTACGCTGTCGTTGGTGTCGGTGTTTCCTGTTGAATTATCAGCCCACCTAGGTGGCCTGATCGACGAAGCAAGCACAGTCGCCCATCGTGAGCTCTCATTTTAAACTCATGCAGACATAGAAATCGCGATGCCGGTCCCGACTTGCTCTTCTTGCTCGGTTCCCCATGTTCACTTATTCAGGAATCCGGTCTGGACTCCCGGCTCCGTGCCGATATCGCGCGCCTTCTCTCAGACGATGCAGCCCGGCGCCCGGCCGTTGTCCCGTCTGCTTGCCCGAGCTTGAAGATCCGGGGCCGGCGCAGCGGGGCCGGCACGAAGCCCGACCTGCCTGTACAGTTACCTATGAAATCTCTTAGAAAGTCCCAAGGTGTCGGAGCAGGCCTCCTCGATGATGGATTTGTGCCGCATGCACATGAAGGGTAGGATGTCGTTTTCGACGGGACACAAGAGCTTGAGCTGTGTGAAATGCAGCAGCAGAACCGCGACTGGAGCTCGTCGTGGGCCTTTCGGGCGGCCTCTATCTCGACGATAGAGTCATCTGAGGGGGCAATGGGCTCGGCTGTGAGAAAAAAATGTCAGAGGCAATTGATCACGGTTCTGGTAAAGAAGAACCCTCTCCACGTTGGAAGTCTTCAGGGTGTCGCCACGTTGCCAACGATCCACTCGAAATAAGGACTCGATCTGGATTCAATAGGTACGTTACGGCGACCTCCTCCCATCGTCCCCTTGGTATTGTCATCCATTCAAGACATGAGATAGAGAGTGTAAGTGGCTGTACAGTAGCTATGAGAGCTGGTCGATGCGGTACCGTATCCTCTTGCGCGAAATTCTCTCTCAGGTAGATGCCGCGCCTGAGGCGTTGACGATGACGGTGGAACGGCTCTTCGCCATGCCTTGCGTAGCAACGCATGGATGGCACGTTCAACGAGGCTTAGACAATACAGAAAATCCACAAAACGAGCTGCGCGACACGTTCTGGTGGTCAAGTTGCTGCGTAGAGTGTGGAGTTGATGCAAAACGATGTCTGCTACGGTGGAAATAAGACCCTAACCCCGAAACTTGGAATCCGAAAGTCCGCAAGCCACCACCCCCTTGGCGGCAATTCTTACCAATCAATGCTCTGCTTTTTGAGAGGGACGGACTCGGACTATTGGCCGACGTAATCTCCGCCATCACTCATGGCTCAACATAACGGACAATGACCACAGTCGGGCGTCGGCGCAACACAATTGGCCTCGACTGCTTACACTTACACGATGGAACCCCTGGTCCGGGACCGCCGCGACTCGCAACCATCGTGATGACATTTGATGAATTCCATGAGGGCCCAAGGGCTTCTCAAAGCATAACGTTAGGGTACCTGGTTACGTCTCATCTGAACAACGACCTCCCTGACCAACTCTAAAAGTGTAAGGTGGGAGAGTATAAATGCCTCGGCCTCTCTGCTTTGATTTAACATCTGTCTAGGATATCGACAAGCCACTCAATCAATACCTTCACTGCCATCATCAGATCAAGAAACTTCTGTAACCCTCAAGCAACTGAAAGACTCAACACCATGTCCCGCTACGCCGAAGCCTACGCCAACCCCAAGGGCCCAGGCGACGCCCGCCCGACCGCCCTGCAAATCATCAAGGATGAAGGCCTCGAGGGCAAGCTCGGCGACAAGGTCATCGTGATCACGGGCGTCTCCTCCGGCATAGGCATAGAAACAGTCCGCGCCCTCGCCGCCACGGGCGCGACCCTCGTCCTGACCGCCAGGGACGTCCCCAAGGCCGAGGCCGCCCTCGCCAACATCCTCGACGCATCTCGCATGCGCATCGTCCGCATGGACAACGCATCCCTCTCCTCAGTCCGCTCCGCCGCGAAGGAAATCCTCGCATACGCGCCAAAAGTCAACGTGCTCGTCAACAACGCGGGCGTCATGTTCATCCAGACGCGCGAGCTCACCGAGGACGGGTACGAGATGCAGTTCGCGACGAACCACCTCGCCCACTTCCTCCTCTTCCAGCTTCTCAAGCCAGCCCTGCTCGCCGCCTCGACGTCCGCCTTCCCTTCCCGGGTCGTCAACGTCTCGTCGGGCGGCCACCGCGTCGCCACCATCAACGAGTCGGGGAACTACAACTTCGAGAACGGCGGCTACGACCCGGCCCTCTCGTACGGCCAGTCTAAGACGGCGAACATCTACATGGCTAACGAGCTCGACTGGCGCTACGGCGGCAGCGGCAGCGGCATCCACGCCACGAGCCTGCACCCGGGCATCATCAACACCCCGCTCGCGCGGCACATGCCGCAGGCCCAGCTCGAGGGCCTCCTGTCCGCTGACGGGTTCGCCACTGTGATGAGGAGCCCCGAGCAGGGCGCCGCGACGACGGTGTTCGCGGCCGTCGGGGCCGAGTGGGCGCACCGCGGGGGGCGGTACCTCTCCGGCTGCGCGGAGGCTGTGCCGGGGGACCAGGGTGATATGTTCAACGAGGCGATCCACGCGCCGCATGCGTATGATCCGGAGAGGGAGGCGAGGCTGTGGAAGGACTCGCTGGTGATGGTTGGGCTGGAGGATGACCAGTAGGACTTGTGTGCGAATATTCTGCGGCGTCATGTATACGATGAAGACACATTTATGTTACGTGTTTAATACTTCACTCACTTGTTTGATACTTTACTCAGCTCTCATTGAAGTTCAGTCGCATTGAGTTTACTCCTGCTACTCCCCACCGCTGGGTATGCATCTTGGTGGGACATGCCTGTGGTTCTACACACCACAAACTGCCTAATCGGGCATGTGGGCAACTTGGCCGAGCGGTCTAAGGCGCCAGACTCAAGCGAAGGAGTAAAAATACTTCCTGGTCTTCCCCATAGCGGGGCGTATTCTGGTATCGCAAGATGCGTGAGTTCGAATCTCACAGTTGTCATAACCTTTTGCTGCATGCAACTGAGGTTTTGGCGGATGATGAGTAGTAGTGAAAATGAGGCCGTTGAGCGAGAAGATGCCAGCAAGCTTATATGATTCAAGAGTGCGAACAGACATGTCATTAGTTTTGTTCTCTCTCACTCCTTAAGCTCTTACTTACTATGCAACTCACCTCATCTAGTTGTTTTTGCTCTTACACCCACCTGACTCTCTGAGTTACCTAGAGATTATGAGTCTGAACTCACATGAAGACTGAGTGAGTGAGTGAGCACACAGATGTGACGAAAGTCAGATATTTGTCTACCACGAAACCCATTTATTTGTGTAATCCCCAAGTCTATCAAAACTCCCAAAAGACACCATCCCAAACCTCCCGATCAGCAGTCAGGCACGCTCACGGGGATGTTAAACGGCACACTCGTCGCCAGGCCGCTGAGACTAGTCTCCTTGAACTCGTTCCGCATGCCCTTGGCCGTCAACCTCATCGCGCGGATCGCGTCGTCCAGCCTCACCTTCTGCGTCCCCGTCTCGCTGCTCAGCGCCAGGTTGGCGCTCGAGATGGCCTTGATGGCGCCCAGCGCGTTCCTCTCGATGCACGGCGCCTGCACCAGCCCGCCGATGGGGTCGCACGTCAGCCCCAGGTTGTGCTCGATGCCGATCTCGGCCGCCTGCTCGATGGCCTCCGGGCTGGCTCCCATGCACGCCGCGAACGCGCCGGCCGCCATGCTGCACGCCACGCCCACCTCGGCCATGCACCCGCCCTCGGCCGCGGAGATGGTCGCGCCCCGCTTGTAGAGCATGCCGATGGCCGCCGCCGTGAGGAGGAACGTCGGCACGTCGCGCTCCGGGTCGTCGCTGATGAACTCGATGGTGTACTTGAGCACGGCGGGGATGATGCCCGCGGCGCCGTTGGTCGGGGCCGTGACGATGCGCCCGCCTGCCGCGTTGGTCTCGTTGACCGCGATGGCGTAGACGGTGAGGTAGTCCATCGTCGGGAAGGTGGTGCGCCGCGTGGGGGAGGGGGTGATGGGGTGGTCGAGGGAGCCGAGGACGCGCGGCGGGGGGCGGCGGCCCGGGCCGAGGCCGACGCTCTTGGGCTTGTTGATCGTGGCGGGCGTCGTTGCGGACGACGGGCTGGATCCGAGGAGCTGGACGGTGTCGCCGGCGCCGGGCTTCGCCGGGTCGGCGCCGCTGGATACGGATCCGGCGGTGGAGTACAGGCCGCGGGTCAGCCTCCGGTAGAGGGCCGGGGCGCGGCGGTGCAGCTTCAGGGAGCCCGGCAGCTTGGTGTCTAGCGGGGCCTGGACGCTCTCGAGGATGCTGGCGTCCATGACCTGCCAGATCTTGAAGAGCTTGTGGTAGATCTCGTCGTCCGTGTATCCGTGGCTCTTCTCGTTCTCGTAGACGAGCTGAGCGATGGTCAGGTTGTGCTTCCGGCAGAGCGAGAGGAGGCTGGTGGCGTCACGGAACGGGTACCGAGGGCCCTGGCTGCTGCTCTCGCTGTCGGCTCGATCGTCTGCCGTGATGTTGTTGCCATTGTCACCCGAGGTAACAGGTGCGAGGCCAGCTTGGGAGTCGCCGAGCAGCGCAGTCTCGTCGGTCGCCTCGTCGAGGGGCTTCACCTCAGCACCGGTCCTGCGGTCTCCGGCGGCGTCAGATCGGCGGATCTCCTTGTAGAACATGTTCTCGGCCAGGTCGGCCGGGTGTCTTCCGTCCGAGGCCGGATCCGGGGAATCCACCCGGGCGAGGGACGAGGAGGAGGACTCGGACTCCGAAGAGACGTCCGGGTTGATGGACAGAGCGCCGTTAACGACGAAGCCGCCACCGACGCTGAACATGTCGTTGGTGGCCAGGACATAGCCCTCCTCGTCGAAGACGGTGAAGCGCATGCCGTTGCTGTGCATGGGCAGCTTCCGGCCCCATTCCCAGATGAAGTCGCGCTCATAGTCGAAGTCGATCAGCTTGCCCTTGCCGTCGGGTAGGCCCTGGCCCAGGTACAGCTTCTTGGAGGCCTTGATGTCGGTAAACCTCTCCGGGACGTAGGCGGTATCGACGGTCTCGACGTCGGCGCTCTCGAGACCGAGCAGCAGGGCGGACGGGGTCATGTGGCCCTCGCCGGTCAGGGCCAGACTGCCGTAGATCGAGACGCGGATCTTGTGGACCTTGTGCAGCAGGTTCGCCTCGGCCAGGTCGGCGACGAAGATGTTGCCGGCGCGCATGGGGCCGACGGTGTGGGAGGAGGACGGGCCGATGCCGATGGAGAAGAGGTCAAAGGTCGAGATGACGGCGTGCTCGTGGTCGGCCTCGCTGTAGCTGCCGGTCTCCTCCTCGTCCTCGGCGGCATTGCGCCGGCGGGGGGTGCTGCTCAGCAGCCTGCGCGTGTGGGTGAAGGACGCAGTAGCATGTCGAGATGTCGCCGTGTTGAGCGTCGAGAGAGCTCGGCATCTGGCCACCGAAGTGGTGATGGTGTTGATGGTGTTGAGGTTGTGTGTTGCCCGCGTTAAAGCGCGTTGAGCCGACGCCCCACGCAGCAGGTTGAGCTGCCGGATCGACGGGCGGCTCATCGCAGCAACAGTCCAGTTGAGCTTTATAGTAGTATCATGAACCCAGGGAAAAGAGAAGAAAGAGTTTGACGGGGATGACGGCAGTTGGAAGAGCTTTGTTTTGGACGTGATGGGAACACGGAAAGCGGTCTGGCTTGCGGAATCTAATCCAATTGGATCCAGTCCAATTCAATCCCCCCAAACAGCTGGAGAGAGAGATAAGAAGCCGCCCGCACAGCCAGTTCAGCCAAGTTCAGCCCAGCTCGGCTCACAGCTTGCGCCGCACAGAGCTTCTCCCTGCGATTCTGGGGTAAGACACAAATAATGAAAGCCAATTTAGCCCCAGAAATAGCGGTGTACAGCCAATCAAGTCACTGGAATTGGTCAACCCCGGTGATGAGGGGTGTTCGCTATGGAGTTCTGGTACGTAATAGTCTGGGCCTTATGGATGCGGAGGAAAACCCTGATCGCATCGTGGCTCGGAAAGACATGCGAGATGCGAGATGCTCGCCTACCGGCGTCGGCATCGGAGGCTTGGGTGCAGACGCTCCGAGTTGTGGGTGTGAATGATTGTGTGTGAGTGAGTGAGAGAGGTGCGAGAGAACACAGAGAGAGAGGCGTGTAAGAGTGACATGTGAGATAAGTGTTTTGCTACTGCTTCATTGCCAGTGATTGGATGAGCAGATGCCATAAGCAGCGTTAATCCCAATTAGGGAGGTGAGACAGGTGTGAGATGAGACTCACCTCTTATCTCATTCCTCTCATCTCACTCACCAATTGCGTCTTTCACTCCTCACTGACTGCCTAGCTCATTCTCATAACCTCAATCTCACTCTCTAGAGGTTCTCTCTCTCACCAAACATTCAGCCTCTCATCTGACCGTAATCGTTCACTCATCCATCCATCTCACCCACCAAACTCACACATTCATCCATCTCACACCTCGGAACCATGTCCGACGCCTTCCCGGACAAGGCCGACCCCCTCGGCTCCCCTCCCGAGCCCCGGCAAACCCACCCGCACCCGCAGTCCAACTCCGCCTTCTTCTCCGCCCTCCCCCTCGAGATCCGCCAGGACATCTACCGCCACCTCTGGCGCGCCGCCGGCCCGACGCAGCACGTCTACAAGGCCGGCCAATCCACCCTCGCGCCCCTCTCCCACTGCCGCTGCGTCTCTGACCCGGACGCCGAGGACATCCGCGAGGCCGAGCTCACCCGCGTCCTGGCCGAGACCCCCGCCGCCGACCAGCCCGCTTCCCCGGAGGACGCTGCCGCCGCCGCCACCCAGCGCGACGACATCAACGAATGGCGCCTGCGAACCTCGTCGCCCTGGTGCCACCACTGGGCCTGCGAGGAGGAACCTCCCGTCCTTCGTCCGGTAGAGGACCGGGCTGACCAGGATGATGATCACGAGAGCGAGAAGAGCAAGGGGAAGAAGCGGAAGCCCCTACTCGTTAAGGAATTCAGCCCCTTTCTCGCCGTTCTCCTCACCTGCAGGCGCATGTACCAAGAGTCCATCGACTCCATCTACGACGACACATCCTTCTCCTTCATCGGCGCTGACCCCCTATCCCGCTTCGTAACCACCACCGCCCCGGACTCCCTCGCCCGCATCACCCGCATCCACCTCGTCTGGGCCGCCCCCATCGAGTCCTACATGGACCCGGACGACGACGAGGCCGTCGCCGCCCGCCTCGCCTGGACCGAGATCTGGACCGACGCGGCCCCGAGGCTCCCCCGCCTCCGCGAGCTGCGCATCTGGATGTACCCCCAGTACGCCCGCTACCCGATGCCGCACGAGGAGTGGTTCCGCCCGCTGCACCTGTTCCGCCGCGTGCCCGTCTTCGACGCCTCGCTGCGCTGGTTCGCCGACCCGGCGACGCCCGACACGGGCCCGCTGGACTTCCTCGAGGCGGCGCCCTTTGCGTACGACCGCGTGCCGCCGCTGGCTGATAATCCGCTGCACTTTCACTGGCGCCGGCTGATCGGGCTGTTCCTGGACGAACCGGACGCCATGCCCCCGAGGCGGCAGAGGAAGAGGAGGTACGTCGGTCGGTCTTGAGGGTGTGTCTCTTCGTAGTGTTATTTCATCGCCCCAATGGCCAGAGTTATGTTTTATGTTGGTGAACGTGGCGAGGCAACGGCCCATCAGTATGAAAGTCAAGTTACTGTTGCGCTGCTCTCCCGAAATGAAGTTATGAATGGGCCATGCGTATTTCCTCGCCCGGTCCACAACTCTGTTATCAGAGACGGGCCCGATCCCCGGATCACAAAGAGACAACATCGATTGCAACTCTAAAGTTATGCTCCTCGTCTCTCTTGTACCTGGGGGGCAGTACCTGGCCTCAAGCATGATGAAGCAACGGCCAGCTAACGCAACACGACATAGCGGCCCGCCCCCAGCGGTCCGACACAACCGGAACTCTAAGCAACTTACTCGCTCTCCTATCAGCTCATAGGTATCCTCGCAGAGTGCGGCACGATTGCGTGCCGTCATAACCGGTTAAGCTTTCGCGTGAATGATACCTCATATGACTCGTTGCATAAGGGGAGTGGCATTCGACCGCTGGGATGATAAGTGTCTCGCTGGAAATCGACTTCCGCGCCGGTTCAAAAGAGGGACATGCTCCCGCCGATCCATTCGGCTGGCAAGCATTCACACGTGTCGAGCTCGGTTTCGGAAATTCAAGCCTGAGGGGGAGCTGCTTAACATTCGCGCTATTTGATCCCAAGTGGTGGCTCGTCGTCGCTGTCAGGCGCATTGAGAGCCTTTTAATTCATCCGCCCATCTCATTGGCTATTGGACTGAGGACCGTCTCTCACTGTGTTCTCAGCGACGAAAAGCTAACAACCAAGCACCTGGCCCGTATCGTCATCATGGCAGTCATGACACCGCCCACGTTCTTCTCCGGCTCATTCGGGCTTTGGTGTGCGTTGTTAGCCGCTTGCGCCGTGGTTCTATCCTTGCAGGTCCTCCTGAACAGGTCCCGGCTCTCCAACATTCCCACCGTTGGGACGTCAAAGAGCAAAGAGCAGAGGCGGAAGGAGTTCATGTCTGGGAAAGCGAGGAGTCTGTACGTAGAAGGGTACAAAAAGGTACGTCGAACGAACACCAGTCGTCACGAGCACCAGCTGACGTTCTCACAGTTCAAAGACGGGGCTTTCAGAATAATGACGGCGAGAGGTACACAGGCACCGAAGACGGTCCCGAAGAGCCAGCGCTAAGGTCAGCTGCAGAATCCGAGTGCGTCGTAGTACCGCCAGACTTTCTGAAGCAGCTGAAGAAGCTACCTGACGATGTTCTCAGCTTCAACGAGGCTGTCGAAGAGGTGAGGAATATGCGAAGCTACACTGGGTCTCGGCTGACAATCTTCAACGACAGGCTCTACAGACGAAATACACAAACATCACCAGCAACATCCCAACGATACCACACACTCTCAAAACCTCTCTCAACCCGGCGCTGTGTACGGAATCTGCCCGACAGAAGTTCTACAGAAAAGCACGCTGACGCTACAGCAGTCCGCCTGAATCCAATCATCCTGGACGAAATTACTCGAGCCGTGAGAACGGAGATTCCCCTTTCAACAGAATGGGCACCGGTCCCCATCAACAAGAAACTAGCCCGCATCGTCGCGCAGACCTCCGGACGCATCTTCGTCGGCCCCGACCTCTGCCGCGACGAGACCTACCTCGACGCCGCCGTGAACTACACCCTCGACATGACCGCCGCCGTCCAGGCCGTCGGCTTCGTCTCGCCCTGGCTGCGCCCCTTCCTGGCCTCCCGGGTACCAGCAGTCAGAAAGCTGCACGACCGGTTCCAGCAGGCGGACGAGTTCCTCCGGCCGGTCGTCACGGCAAGGCGCAGGGGAGGCGGCTTAGAAAAAGGGGACAGACCGGACGACATGCTGCAGTGGTTGCTCGACTCGCAGGACAGGTTCGGGGAGCAGAGCGATCGGCAGATTTCGAAGTACCAGCTGAGCTTGACGTTTGCTGCGATACATACGACGACGGCTGCTCTGACCAACTGGTGAGTCTCGTCCTTAGAAGTACATGGTTAATCAACCCACGGCTCACAAATGTAGCTTCTACGAGCTGGCTGCCCGGTCAGAGCTGGTCCCGATGCTGCACCAAGAGATCGAACAAGTCGTCGCCGATGCAGGAGGACAGATCACGGCGGCGGCGATCCAGAAGATGGTCAAGCTGGACAGCTTCCTTAAGGAGATTATGCGATATTACCCACAGAGCGCCAGTATGCAACACCTCCCATTCATCAAAGAACCACAACCCAGTGCTGACTCCTCGTGCGCAGCCGCATTTCAGCGCAAGGTCATGAAACCCTTCACCCTCCCAAACGGCCAGACCGTTCCCGCCGGCGTCATCATCGAGGTCCCCTCCCATGCCGTCAACAACGATGAGTCGATCTACCCGCACCCCGAGACATTCGACGCCCTGCGTTTCTACAGGATCCGCAAAGACACCGAGGCCGCATTGAGCGGTGCCATGTCTGCCGACGACGCCGTCGCGGAGGCTGCGGCCGGTAACCAGTTCGCGAGCGTGACCGAGACGAGCCTCGCGTTCGGGTACGGGCGGAACGCGTGTCCGGGGAGGTTCCTCGCGGCGAATGAGATCAAGATGATACTTGCAACCGCGCTTGTTGAGTACGATATCGCCATGCCGCCGGGGTGCGAGGGGAGGTATGAGAACTTAGACTTTGGGTCTCAGGTAGGTGACAATTATCTGGCCGGTTTTTGATCGATGGCTGACTTTGCAGTCCGTTCCCGACCCGACCAAGTGTATCTTCATGAGAAAGCGGCAGACAGAGGAGTCATATGCGGGAACTGGCGAGAAGAGGCAGGTTGAATGAGGGGTTGGGGATTATGAGGTTTCTTATGTGTAAACTACAACTTATAGCAGACATGTACTCCTCGCAAACGTGAAAGTTCGCGCCGGCAATACAAGACCTCAAGTTTCTTGAACTCATTGTCCCCTCTGAATCATCTCCAAGCTCATGTCCCACAGTCGCCTCTCCTTGTCCTCGTCAAACGCATGCGCAGCAAACCCGGCCCCAGTTCTACCATCGCGGCACGTCTCGGCGGGCACACCCTCCTGGACGTCGCCGAGGAACCTCCCGCCTCGGTCCCTCCACTCTCGTCCGATGGTCGCCCAGACCGTCGTGGCCGCGCCCTGGGCCGCGCTTTTGACCAACCTCGCGACCTCCGGCGGCCCGAAAGTCCGCTCCACCGTCTCGGCGCCGACGTGCCGGCCCAGCTCCGAAACTACGGCACCCGGGTTGAGCGCCGTGGCGTGCAAATGCCGGCCTCCGAACCGCCGCTCCGCCTCGTTGGCCATCCAGATGTTAGCTGTCTTGGAGACGCCGTACGCGACGTGCGCGTCATACGGCCGGTCGCCTTTGAGACTGAAACCCATGCCCGGGTCGTCAAGATCCGGGGCGCCGGCGAGATGCGACCGCGACGAGACCATGACCAGCCTCGAAGGGTACTCCGGCGAAGCCGACTCGAGGAGAATGTCCTTGAGGGCGTCGAAGAGGGCAAAGTGACCCAGGTGGTTGGTGCCAAAGTGCATCTCGAAGCCGTCTTTGGTTCTTGCCTCTGGATGCAGTCCGACTCCTTCGGAACGTCAGACCAAACACAAGAACTCTCTCATGATACTTGGAGTTTCTTCTGGCTCACCAGCGTTGCAAACGAGGCAGTTCAGCACCTTTGACATCTTCAGAAACTCAGCGGCAGCGCCTCGAACGCTCGCCAGCGAGTCTAGGTGCATCTCAATGAAGACGACCTTGCCGGGCTTCCCGTCCCGGGCGATTCTCTCCGCGACCTCGCGGCCCTTCCGCGCGTCGCGCCCCGTGAAGAAGACGTCGGCCCCCGTGGCGTGGAGCGCCCTCGCCGTCTCGACGCCGATGCCCGCCGTGCAGCCTGTCACCAGGAAGACCTTGCCCTGCAGCTTCCCGTCGAGGCCCTCGTCCCGCACGATCTTGAGGGCCGTGGGCCGGGCGTCGCCGGGCCCGTTGGGATCCTCGTGGTCTCTGTCGTAGGGGGCGACGAGAGAAGAGGCCCCTGACATGGTTTCTACGTTTCTTTTGTTTGTCTTTTTTGCTCTGCTGATGTTGTTTCTTCTGGTGCTTATAGATACCCGCCCGGTAAGGGGATTCTGTCTGGGCAAACAATTCCGAGCGCTTTAGGGATGATGCATGCACGTAAAATCAAATAACCTTCCACGATGGAGCCGATTCATTCCCCGGTCAAGGTTTCTGCCTCTTATTGCCTATATAGGAAAGTCTACTCCTCCATTAATACCGAGGCCTCCGGTTGTGCGGGGGACACTGCGTCTCGAGAGCTTATTAAATGGGAATGAAGGCCAATTGCATTGAAAGGAGGTTTCCATATCCCTGATTCTCAATTTCTTGCCTGCTTACTTCATCTTGTCTTACTATGTAGTATTTCGTTCCCTGCCGCTTGCATTACTTTGCAAGGTCCCTTAATACGCCTGCAGCCTTTCAAGAGGCCCTGGAAACTCCACGGGAATGTCATCGTGCACCGTGCAGGCAGAACAGCGGGGTCGCGGAGCCGGAAGCGTCTATGCGGACGACAACGGAAGATACGCGAGCACCGCGAACCCACCCCCGCCTCCAGTCTTCAACAGTGGCCCAATCAAGTTGCTGATCTTCAAAGATCCTACATACAAAGTATGGAGTTGTCGTCTGTTTGGAGGGTCTTGAGGCTGAGTGGGAAAGGGTTACCGCCATCATGGTTGTGTGTGGCTGTGAACGGCAACTCTTAGCCTCGACAACTGCCAAGACAACGCGCATTGCAGTCACCTGAGAAAGAGTCGAACAGCCAAGCTGTTAGCTGCTTTTTGGGCTCGGGTTTCGGTTTATCTGCACCCTTTTCGCCTAGACGCTTGCTCAAAGGCGGCCGGCACACACGAGTAACGAATTGCTTGACTGTCTTGTCGTCCGTCATTGGCGTTTGGGCCAAGCTTTGCGTGTCTTTTGCCCATGCAGCCAACTCGGCCGCCGGAGATGCGTGCCTCGAGCTCGAGGGGATCGTCTGAAAAAAAGAATGGAATGGGTGTTCAGTCCAGATCCAAATCTCTCGACATGCCCACCCCAAGACCCCCTCACAATCCTTCCCCCAAAGCAGCTAGCGAACCCACGCACCCGGGAGGCACAGTCACATCCCTCGTCGCTACGGCGGGCGAACGGCACGTGTCGTGGTCACATTTCGAGGTCGAATCCTAAGCTGAGCTGAGGTCGGTGACTGTTCCCTGCCCCTCACCACCATCGGCTCAGTCTTCCCATTCTCGACGTGACCCCCGGATCGTAAATGGAGCGCCTGCGAGGAGGATTCGGCAGTCCTCGACAGCAATTGGCTCGGTCTCGTTCGGTTGTCTATCACAAAGGGGACGGCCTGGGCCCCAACACTGGAGGAGGTTTCCTGTTCCGTGCTGGACGTCCGGGCCTTGCGTTCTTGGCCCTGTCGAGCTAACCGGCGAGCCAGGATCGTGAGGGGTTGCAGGCGAGTCTTGGTGCGCAATATTGGCTCTTGGCTTCGCGCCGCCATTGGCCCAGTCTCTACATGACTCGGGATCCTCTCTCGCGACGACCGAATCGCGGGCGTTTGTGGTGGGCTCACAACCCGGGGGTCTGGGAGGAACTTGGGGAAGGCCAAACCCCGTGGGGAAATGAGCCAAAGCTGGGGAACGAAGTGATTCGTGGATCCTCTGGAGAGGGGACACGAGAACGAGCATGCGGGGAGGGGGCACAACAACCCAACCGGGGCGTGTCAGCAACTCGTGAGACTCAATCACTCACTCATCTTACATTTTGCACCAACAGAGAAGCCCTCGGCAACAGATTGTGCGAATTCTCTTGGCAGGCCATCTCATGTGGTTGGCACTCACCAACTTGGCGCAGGTTTGGCAACTTGGCGCCGCGGGATGCGGCCAGGCCCCTCGGTCTCTTCTACCGCTCATGTTGTGTCCGTATCTGTCTCTGTGTCTGAACCCTGGACAGACAGAACAAACCCCGGCCTGAACACTTTTGCACTAGACTGGTAGGGCGCGACTGGCAACCGGATACAACGTGTTTATCTTGAGCGCGTTTCCCACGTCCTCTTTGCCTTCTTGTGCTCCCTTCTCTCTTCTCTCTTCACCGACAACAACCCTTCCCTTCCTCTCCCCCCGTCGCTCAACCCCCCATCCTCCAGCACAATGACCGACAAAGAAAGGACGCCCGTCACTCACGATGAGTATGGCTCGTACCACCCGGACGTCGCCCTCATCGAGGCCGCCGCCTTCGCCAGTGAGGAGGAAGGCCGCCTCACCCGCAAGGAGCTCTTCAAGCGGTACTGGCCCGCCGCCGTCTACTCCATGCTGCTCAGTTTAGCCCTCGTCATGGAGGGCATGGACGTCGGCCTGATCAACAACTTCTTCGCCCACCCGGCCTACCTCGCCCATTTCGGCTGGCCCGGTCCCGACGGCGAAAATTACGTCTCGAGCTCCTGGCAGGCCGCCATCGGCAACGGCAACAACCTCGGCAGCATCATCGGTCTTCTCCTCAACGGATGGCTTCAGTCCCGCTACGGCTCCCGCAGGGTCTACATGTTTGCCATGGCCCTCATGGCCGGCACGATCTTCACCCTGTTCTTCGCCGTCAACGTCCAGATGCTCTTCGCCGCCAACATTCTCTGCGGTATCCCCTGGGGTATCTTCCAGACCCTCACCACCGCCTACGCCGCCGAGATCTGCCCTGCCGCCATGCGTGGATACCTCACTTCCTGGGTTTCCATGTGCTGGGGTGCCGGCTCGTTCCTCGCCACCGGTGTCCTCCGTGGCTCCCTCGCTCTCCCCGGCGACCTCGGCTGGAAGGTTCCCTACGCCCTCCAGTGGGTCTGGGTTGTCCCTCTCTTCTTCGTCGGCTTCATCGCCCCCGAGAGCCCCTGGTACCTCATCCGCCGCGGCAAGATCGACGAGGCCGAGAAGGCCCTCCGCCGTCTCGCCCGCAAAGGTCACTACACCGAGCAGAGCATGGCCGAGACCCTGGCCCTGATGAAGCACACCAACGAGATGGAGAAGATCGAGTCCGCCAACTCTAGCTACCGCGACTGCTTCCACGGCACCAACCTCCGCCGCACCTTCATCATCTGCATGGCCTTCATCATCCAGATCCTCAACGGCCAGTCCATCTGCTCCTACGCCGCCGTCCTTCTAAGAAGCGCCGGCATGCCCACCGAGCGCTCCTTCGATTTCAACATGGCCATCCAGTCTGTTAACATCGTCGGCACCGGTATCGCCATCGCCTTCATGGGCAAGATCGGCCGCCGCACCTTCTTTTTCTACGGCTCATCCGCCATCGGCTTGTGCATGCTTGTCATCGGCATTATGGGCTTCGTCTCCGACAGCGATGGCACCATCATCGGCGTCGCCGCCATCCTCATCCTCGTCAACCTGTCCTTCAAGATGAGTCTTGGCCCGGCGACCTATGTCATCGTCGGTGAGACCTCTTCCAGCCGTATCCGCGCCCAGTCCATCGTGCTCGGCCGCGCCGTCTACGTCGTCGGCCAGATCATCATCCAGCAGCTCAACCCCCGCATGCTCAACAGCACCCCCGGCTCCTGGGGCTGGGGTCCCAGGGCCGGCATGTTCTACTTTGGCCTGTGCTTCATCTGGGCCGTCTGGATCTTCTTCTTCCTGCCCGAGACCAGAAACCGCACCTTTGCCGAGCTGGACTACCTCTTCCAGAAGAAGGTGCCTGCGCGCCAGTTCACCACCGCCCCCGTCGACTGTAAGTCTGCCCGTGACACAGCCCTCCTTGCCCCGAGACTTTTGCTAACGCGTGAGAAACACAGTGTTCGAGATTACCGGTGGCACCAACGACAAGCTCCAGGAGGTCGAGACCAACGTCCCCGAAGGAACTGAGATTCGCGAGGAGAGACGCTGAAGGATCCTTTGTAAAGGGATGGATAAATAGCGCTACGAACTACAAGAGCATAATTGAACCTTTTTCCACCGGAGCTCCCGGCGGCTGGGCTACGTTTTCCCGGCCGTGGCGGTGAGCTTGGTGTGTTCTCTCATCATGAACTTTGGACCACAGTCCCATTTCCTTGGATGAACTTTCTCGAAGTGACGAGATCTTTGCTCAAACCGACTGAATCGACCAGATACCGGAGCCAGTAGGACCTCATCAGCAACTCTTCGCTTGATAGAGCGAATTTGGGCTGAGTTCATCCGGATTGAGTGAGTTCCGATGGCAGTTGATGATGTGCTCTTGTTGTCCATGCTCCCTCACCCGGAATCTAATCCAACCCTGACATGACACGAACGACAGATAACCCTAGCCTGCGTTTCTTCCCGAGTGCCATGCTGCCCCACGACTCGGACACGCCGTTACAGCCGACTCCCGAAGACACATCTCCCCTTCCATGATTTCATCGTCCCAAGACGTCCCCGAAGACCTAATGCAAGCCCAGCCGGCACCGGCATGAACTACGTCGTTTATCTCCGGGTGCAAGCAAGCAAAAGGGCGGGAGAGGCGTTCGCACTGCGTCAAAGATCGCGGGCAGGGCTTAAACCCCCGCCTCCCGCGACACCAACACCACGTCCGTGCACCCGTTTGCGAGTGAAATAACCTTGGTTGCATGCACATCAGACGACGTACGCTGTGACTTCGGTTGCCGAGAAAAATGTTTTCGATGCCGGGGGACCCAGAGGGGTATGTGCGCGCGTGCGGCAGCAGGGCGCAACTTGTCTTCAATACTACCGGTCACTTATTGAAAAAGAGAAGTGCCCCCTCCCTTGGCGTTTCTCTTGGGCTCAAACACCCGTCGTCACGTCTCAGGCCACAATCGAACGACAAGGTCACATTTAGAGGGTATTGCCTCCTTTCTCTTCCCTCTTCCAACGTTCTTCAGAGAGCGCTGGCGCTTGTCCTATTTCAAATTCTTCATGATCCTCTGCCGGAATCCCGCAGAGAGACCTCAATAACCGCGACGATGAAGGCCCGCCTGGTCGTCTCGATATCCCTCGCCGCCACGATTAGGGCCCTCGCGGCCTCGCCCGTCGATGCGGACACCATCGCCTCTCTGCAACAGCTCGCGGTCGACGACGAAATCACATGGGTGGGAGGTGACAGCGCAGTGAGAAAGCCCCGTCTATCTCCAGACCGTCTCCCGAGCAAAATACTGACCATTGACTCCCAGCTTCCGCTCGAAAAACGAGGCAGGAGTAGAGGCGATCCTTGCTCGCCCGGCAGGGGACAGTGCAACAGCGGCCTCGGATGCTACGGCTGTCAGGGCCACAACCCAGTCTGCCAGCGAGGGCCAGGTTCGAACGAGTGCTGCTTTAGGGACGATAGAGGTCCTGTATGTCAAATCAACAACAGAAAGTGAGAGAACCGACGTCTTCAGTCCCGTTGAGAGTCAGAAAAAGTAGCCAGCTGAACGCAAGCAGGTTCCACATCACATGCGAGTTGTGATTCGGGGCGTTTAAACGTAATATATATAATACCATTCGTTTCCAAGGAAATTCCCTCGTCCTTCCGTTCTCAAGCTAGCTTTGCCAGAAGATATCCACCCAGGACTCCTGTAGACACCTTGGTTAGTCCTATTATGTGGGTGAGGTCTGCGTGATTGGAGCTGAACAAGGGGATGGGGAAAGCCGATTGCTTACCAAGAAGAAGAAAAACTAATGGTAGGATTTGAATTGATTTCAAAAATTTCTTGAGCGATGTGTAACAGTTCCAACGCGCGTTGCCGTGAGTTGGGCTTCCAGCCACCTCGGTTTCACCTGTCGAGCGCCAGGCACCAGGCTCCGGCAACAAAGATGACTCTGCTTCGGAAAGTGTCAGTTCTTTGATCGTGGTCTTTGCTTCAGTTACCTTCAGCATTTCTAAGACCGAACCCAAGTTCTGCATTCCAATGTTCGACAGATACTCTCCTAGTGGTAACTGCCCCTCCGCTTCGTCCCTGAACTGTTGCCGAAAGGATGTTGAGAAGAGCCCCAAGAACGACCTAGTACTTATATGATCGCGCAAGTCGACGCTTACTGAGAAGTGACACTCTCTGCAGGTGCTGCCTTGGCAGAAAGATAGCACGACGTATGCATCATCCCGCTCACTGCTATGGGGCGGGACTTTTTCCTTGGTGTTTGCATCTGTTCCGCGCTCCAGATGGCGGATATGATTGCATAAAGGCCCTGAATATTTGTGAGAACTCGGCTATGGTTCATAAGGTTGTAGCCGCAATCCAATGCTTACATTTCCTTTCCGGGTCCTTTCGCCCATACTTGCTCGGCAAGTCGCGTGCAACTTTTGCCCATGACCAGTAAACATCTGCAAATGCATTGTTTCTCAAGAAGAGAGCTATTAAGCTGCCAAATCGGTTTGATTCATCATCCCTCTTCCCTTCAAAAAGCCGAGATTGAGCCGTCTGGAGGAAGATCATCCACGGGCTGAGAGCTATGGTCTGTCCAGAACCGCGCCTTCTGGTGAACATCAACGGATAGTTTGGATCAGCGCCGTGCTCCAGAATTTTAGACAAGCATGAAATCCAATGCTTTGTTGCGAATTGTTGTCGGGGCCATGTGTTCCAGGAAAGCTGCATCAGCATCGACGCCTTGACATGAGGCATATTGGCCCATTTTCGATGATCAAGGGCCCAAGAAACATATGGTGGGAATGCCATCTCGCATGACGTCAATAAGACAGTTATAATATGGTGGAATGATCCAAGTTGAAACTGTTTGTAGGGGTAGGTTGACATCATGAGTCGGCTAGAAGCAAGCAGGGTTGTTCTAGGATAGTCGAGGGAAGTATCCAAGGAGGGTTCCAGAGACTGGCCTTGACTCCACAGCAATGCCTGGTCTAGTTTCGATAGGAGCTGCATAATTCCTTCATTTGTAGAGAGAAAGCAACTCGAAGATTTCAACCAGAAGATCAGGATTTTCAGGTGCTCATGCCACGCATCATAGCCTGGTGGCCCAGGTGGTATGTGGTGAACTATCTCATGCGGCTCATGCATGCCAATAAGTCTCGTTGGGATCCATGGCAACAACTTTGCGTGAGCGATGTAACATTTCAAAACCATCTCTTGTAAGTTGAAAGATTTCTGGGACTTCCTAAGCCCTTTGGGTGGTGATCGGACAAGCCAGTCTGTCACAGTCCGATGAATAGGTTCTACGTGATGGTTGAACATCACGTCAAACAAAAGACTTTGCGATGGCCGTTTGCCGGAGATTTCCAGTAGGCCTCTAGACAGGGTCCGAAGTCGTGCGGTAAACTTTATGAATCGCTCAATGATCTCTGGCTTTTTCATATGGGGAACTGGAAGGTCTCCAGGGAAATCAGGCATGGCCAATATGTCTCCGATGAACGACCAGAGATACGCAGACGGTTTGCGGGGTTGTTCGTCCTTATCTATCTTAGCCTCGAGCGAGCCGTCGCAGACAAGGGTGAAAATTGGGTGGACCTCTGCATGGTGCCGAATTGGAATTGAGTTGAAGATTTGCTCGAAGAACTCTTCCAACTCGGCCGGGATTCTTTCCAGAGTATGTCGTAATTCTCCTACAGATTTGTGGCACTCGAGATCTTCCCAGATCTCATCAAGGACCAGCCTGACCCAGATAAAGACGCCTTCTGCTCTCCGAACAATCTGCTCGCAAATATCTCGGGAATCATCGAGATTGTATGTGCGGAAGGTCCGGTGCCTGTTGAGTCTGTCCCTGACCATCGTTCGGATGTCGTTTTCTGTCACGAGATGGAGCCGAAGTCTTTGGCGTGGAGGTAGGATATCCAAAAAGGCGTTTTCCTCTCTGCTAGAGACGCATATTTTGAGGTGTCCATGCTTGTTTCTGGTCCAGTCTAGCAATCTCTTTGCGATCATATCGTGCTTCTCAACCGGGTCGTCAAACTCGTCAAGACCGTCGACGAAGAAACAAAAGCAGAATCTCGCAGTTGAGACCTCTGATCCAATCAATGTATCCAGAGCAAATGCCACGTGCTTCGATCGGATCTTGGGAGCGATTGAGCTTGTTGAAGGTTGGAATTCTTGGGGCTTCCAATGGCTTGGGAAGAGAGAGGAGAGTAAACAGGAAAGATCCTGGGCCAACGCAGAGTGGCTTAGGATGTCGTGTAGAAGGGCTCGAATGAATCCCTCAAAACTACGCTGAATTGGAGTTCCAGACTTCCAAATAAAGACGCTGGCTTTGATTAGCTTCTTCCCGTTTGCCCAAGCTTGGAGATGCGTTTCTGTTTGGTCGTCTTCGCTGAGAAGTTTCATGAGAGTTGATTTTCCCGCCCCAGGCTTCGCGCATATGTGAAATACCTCGTTTCCGTCGCCAAGCCATGTCGCAAGAGAGACGTCGGTCTTGCGATGGCCTGTTGGGGGATGTTGGTCTTCCATGAGCCATCTGAAGGTATCAGCTGCGGCGTCGGAAATCTGGTCGTGACGAGCTTCCATTTCTGGTATTCTCAGGGCTTCAAGTATGCACCTGACATTATTACTTTCCAGCCTGGACTTTAACAGTTTAAAAACCTCACGCAATTCGTGCATAGACTCAGAAACTGTTCGTTCTTCGCTCGACAGTTGTCTAGTCAAACGCTGGAGAGCCTTGAGGCCGTTCGAATGCGACGCCTGGCCCTTCAGCAACTGTTCAAACTTGCTACTGGACTGGGAACTAACATAACACATTAGCGAGGCTTTCACTTCTTGTTTGAACTTTCGTTCGAACCTCACCTCATAATTGACAGGATGTGGGTGTTCAATATCGTCATGCAGAACGCGTGTTGGTTCTGCAAATCCTTCACCGCCCCTTCAGTCCAGACAGTCTGTGACGCGGCCCGGATGGTCTCGAGAAACTTGCCATCTTTCTTCTTCTTGGCCTTCTCAAGCAGCTTCAGCATGTCGTTCCCCAGCGATTCGCAGTTATCGACGATGATGTGGGTGTCGCCTTGGACTCCGGTACCAGATGCTGTTGCTTGTTGCTGCTTCATCTCGGCAAGGAGACCCCGCGTTTGTTCCATCACAGACTCCAAGCGCTCATGGCTCTGCGTGCTCCCGGAGAGGGAGTTATGGATGCTTCGCGCCGTCTTGATGACCTTGCCGGAGAACTCGACGAAGGACAGGATCGCCGAGGTTGTCCCGATGATGGTGAAAGGGTCAGCCATGGTGAGAGGTCGGTAGTCTCCGAAGAGACTGCTCGAAAGACGAAACCTTTTTGATCCGTTGGATCCTTTGAGTCTCTTGGGGACGTGATGTTGAGTCGGCAGACAATTCTCAGAAACGAAGCAGCGGGGTTTCGACTTGGCATAAGGCGACCGTCAGCCTCAACTTCATTAGGCACGCATGCATGGTAAGAATAGCGGTATGTGGTTGAGATCTGATTGGCGGAAGACTCTGCTGACAAGAGAATGTCAGCTTGAGGCACAGAAAGCTGGCTACGCTTCAGCAACGACCTTTCCTACGCCGTATTCCTCCAAAGGTCCTTCGAGGCCGATGCTCCACAACGAGACAGCGGCCGCGTTACCTCCGTCATCAACTCCGGTGACCTCCCTGACCCCCCTGTCAGAGAATCCCAACCGCGCAAGCACCTTCTTCGCGCTCTCATTCCCCTGATCGGTGATGCCCAAGAACCCCTTCTGTCCCCTTTCCTCCCTGAAATACTCCATCAACCTCCGCGCAGCCTCCGTTGCGTATCCCTTCCCCTGGTACCTGTCGAGGAACGAGAACCCCACGTCGGGGACGGTGGGGCCGGGGGTGCCCGGGAAGCGCGCAAGCTGCATGGTGACGCACCCGACACACTCGTAGGAACGCTGCGAGAAGGGCAGCTTCTCGGTCTCTTCGTCGGCAGCATCCGGCCTGAGCGAGACGACGTAGCGCCCGTAGCCCGTCGCCTCCATGCGCGCCAGGCGCGGCTCGATGTGCAGCTTGGCGACAGCCTCCCGCCTCGGCATGGTGCGGGAGAGCTCCTCTAGCTCCTTCTTGGCCGCGGGCTGGTACATGTACTCGGCGAAGAAGTTGCAGTGCGCGGCGTTTGAGGGGTTGGCGTACGAGAGGTACAGCCGCGGCGTGCTGAGGTGCCAGTCGAAGTCGAGCATGGTGGAAGCTTTGAGAAGACCAAGTTGACAATCAAGTCGAAGTTGCCGTGACGATGTTCCTGAGTGATACTGGAGCGGAATTAAATGGGATGGATGGCCATGGCATCATATGGATGCTCCGGGGGATCGACAAGATGTGCTATTGGACTAAACAGAACACCTGTTCAGTTTAAGCGCAGGAAGCGCATCCCAGCTAACAACCCTCATTTTAGGAAGGTGAAGTTGCAAAGACGCAGTAATTGTTCGTATCCCGCGTTTTCGTCATAAAAGGAATCCATAGCGTGGCCCCATAGGTTTCAATGATATGAGTCATAGTGGGACGACAAGTTGAACTCATGAAACCTAGGTAGAAGCTGTCCTTGACTCTGTGTCGGAATACATAGCCACGAACACTAGGTACCTATCTCACAATAGAGGATGTCATAGTAAGCTTGCAGATAGACGGTTTCATTCAACAGAATTCGCAACCACATATTACATACAGTTTTCAAACGTCAGAAACATCTTTTCCGTCGTTCTTGCTTCGAAGTTCCCAGGCTTTGTTTTGTTCCCAAATTATGTTCGAAGCCCCCCCGAAGCACTCTTAAGCATTGGCAATCTCGCCGCCGCTTCTCCTCCAATTACGAATCCTTCCCAAAGAACCGATGGTCCGCAGTCCTCGACCGTGAACTCGTCCCCCGAAAGATATAGGCGCGTAAACAGCCTATTTGGGGGGCCTCCTGGTGGGGCGGCCTCGTCCGCCGCCGCCACCGGGACGACCTCGCCCGCCTCCGCCTCCGCCAGGACCACGGCCGCCTCCGCCTCCGCCGGGACCACGGCCGCCTCCGCCTCCGCCAGGACCACGGCCGCCCCCGCCACGGCCGCCGCCACGGCCGCCTCCGCCTCGACCGCCTCCGCCTCGACCGCCCCCGCCTCGACCGCCGCCTCCGCGACCGCCGCCTCCTCGACCGCCGCCTCCTCGGCCACCTGGTCCTCGACCGCCGCCTCCTCGACCGCCGGGTCCGCCACCTCCACCGCCAGGTCCTCGACCGTTGGGGCTTGGTGGACGACCGCCTCGGTCAGGACGCGGTGGACGGCCGCCCCCGGGGGGCGGCGGAGGATCGTTCAGACTTAGTGGGCGTGGTGGACGATCGCCTCGGCCAGGTCGTGGTGGAGGACCACCGTCCAGGGGTGGCGGCGGCGGGAAATCGCCCGGAAGTTGTCGAGGTCGGAGCGGCAGCGGTAGCGACAGCTCCAGCTCCTCCTCGTCGCGACCCTCCAAAACCTCCTTGTTCACCTCCTGAAAAGGCGGTGGTCAGTGAAGTGAACGTACACTAAGGCATGCGGGATTGGGAAAGGCGTACAGCAACTACCTCAGCCTCCGGAGCTCGCTACGCTTTTGTGTCAGTATTCTCCTCGTTTCAGACTTTCCCCGGCTTTGCACTTACAACATCATCGAATCTCTGGTGTCACATATTTGGTTAGCCATTTTGTCTTGGGTAAGAGGACTTGAGTGTCTTGTGGTAGCGTACCTCGTTGAGATCCGCAAGATCCGCCTCCGGCTGGGCAGCGGGCAAGGCAAGAGCCAGGGTAGCGTAGAGCCCCAGGCCAACAGTGACCAAGTTTTTGAAGGGTATGATGAGCATGGTTCTAGTTTGAGTTGTCAAGATTTCAAGTGATTGGGTTCTGATAGATGGATGTGATGACCAGAAGAGACGAGACGGGATATACAACAGACCAGTCGCTCCACTTTATACTTGATCAACTTCGTTCCTAGACAAAGAACGAGCAAGCAAAAAGACGAACATCTTGCGAGCTTACATGCCCATGTGGGCAGAGGGCATTCGTCTTCCAATCACACAACGAAAGCCAGTTCCACAGCCTAGGACATCTTAGACTTTCCATCGTGTCGTTTCAACACGAAGTCTCCGCGGCCAAGATTGAAGCCTTCGAGAGGGGGCTCGCGAGTCCCGCGAGTGAACTCGAGCCTCGCTCGCTGGATCACACCACCTGGCAGTGCCCCCCTCCCCAGTGCAGGTCCAGGCGTTGGCCCAGGGAAGCGGGGGCGGGATCTACGAACGTGATCTTGACGGGGCTCCAAATGCGACGAAAAGGCTAGCTGCCCGTTCGTGGTAGGTTATTGCTTGCAGAAGCTAAGAATAGCCGCGCAATCTCCAGTCATCTCATGTTTCTTTGAAAGCAAGCACCACCAGGTGATTGCAGGGAACGCATGTCGAATACGCCGGCAAAGGTTTCTAGATTGCAGTGTAGACGTGAGGGGTAAGGAGGCCTGCGAACTCCAGATAGGAGATAGGGGCAACTCACGATCCCTCTTCCTCCTATCAAAAGGCATCAACGCGATCCAAAGGTTGCGCCGGTGAGTTCCGCGCACTGCGCTATTCTTGATTTGAAAGCAGACGTAACTATGCCACATGTGTCGAGGCAAGAACGATAACTTACCTGAAAAAGATACATTTAGCAGCGAACGCCGCGTTGAGTTCTTCCATGAATAGGTAAGCATATTGGGCGAACCCGTCGGGGTCCCGTCCCGCATTCGCAGCTTCGCACGCCGGCCTCAACTTTACGTGCAGACGTTAATCTTCCTCGCCCACATTGATAGGCTTTGTGCTAGCCGCGCCAATGGTGACCTTTGCCACATGTGAATCAGACGAGGAGGGAGGCGCTAATTGTGTGCTTTTGGCCTTTTCAGAATGCCTCGATACATCTTAGCCCGCATGCTGGGAGAAAGCATCGTGAGACTATGTATAACAGAAAGTAAATAAACGAACTCGAACTAGTATTGCAGCCAAAGGCATCTGGACTGAATTTTTCAGACCGACGTCTGTCACGAGCGAGGCTGACGCTGCGCTAGTTTATGGTTCGCGAGAACGACCGCGCCGATGGCGATGTTGAAAGGAGCTATGACCACAGACATGCGGAGATGCTCGGCTGATATAGCACAACTTGCCCGCCGTTATCGTCTAAAACTTCTCCGGCGGGTGAAATCTCTGCTCGGCGGGGGCCCGTTGCGGTCCGGGCGAGAGACGATGGGTAGAGCGAGGGTGGGGAGTTGCCAAGTAACTGGGACTCATGCCGGCGCCCGACGGCCGACCCGCCGAAGAAAACATGTGCAAAAGAATATGAAAGTCGATGACCATCCTCAGCGTAGGTACGTAGGACGTTTCGGAGTTCCAATGCGGAGCGGGGCAAGCGGCGAGAGACTTCAGACGGAGAATTGGTAAGCGAGGTTGGCTGTAAGGCGGACGTTATTCCCTTTGGCGATCTCGCGGGGTCATGTTGATGAGGTTTCGTTCTCGCGAAAGTGATCGGCTACGGGCGCTTTCGGGACGATTAGAAGACGAGCCGTTTACGTTGGTTTGGAACTTGCTCGACACGTGCGTCTTGGCAGCTTGTTCCCAACAGACGCAACCCACCGGCAGTTGAAATCTGGATTCTGTGCAAATCTCACCTTCTAGCCGCATATTCGATGATTCGCATCGGACTGGCGAGTCGGACATTTTGAGTAGGCCGAACTCGCCAAGCCTGATGTTGGAAGCTCCAGCCGGGTAGCTTAAGCATGGCGGGAAGCTGCGAGCACGGCTCTTAGATGGCAAACAGGGATCGAATCATTCGTTATCGTCTCCTCGCGTCCTCGCGTTCTTGGCACTTGAACGGCCGAGGACGATGAAGCGTGGACACAACAGGACGACAACCAAATGACCAATCGCTGACAATCAGAGGCGAGACCAGCGTGAACGACAAGCCATGTGAGTCCATTCGCTGAGGAACACAGGGTATTGTTGTATTATTGCGCCAGACAGCTAAAGTATGTGTGCGTGGAAATAACTCTACTGCAACAGCTAGAAGCTCTAGAATTACGCACTTGAAAGCGGCCGCCCACATGGACATCCGACAGGCACAGTCTCTGAGGGTTCTCTCTGCTGAATTAGCTGTCGAACTTTGCGAAATGAAGATTCGCAAGCCAGGCACATGCCCCGCTTCTGTCAGGATAACATAATTCCTTGGTCATCAACCGTGACGGTCAACCGTCTACTCTCCACACACACACACCGCTCCCGGTCTAAGAAGTCTATGAACTCCTACGTCCGTACGGCTCAAAGGGAAACAGCGCCGAGACGCCCGCCATGACGCCAAAGAGCGCCGCGCACACGTACAGCGGCACGGCCGTCGTCGTGTCGCCGGCGGTGGCCACGAACGCGGACACGATGCCCATGAGGCGGTTGCAGGCGACGGCGATGCCGTTGCCGGTGGCCCTGTGGGCCGAGGGGAAGACCTCGACGGTGTACGCGTAGAGCGTGCCGTAGTAGATGTTGATGCCGCAGGCTGTTGTCGATTGTCAGTTTCAGGAACCTTCCCACGTCAAGTTGTCATCATGAGGCTTTGAGGTGACTTACCGATTGCGCAGCTGATACCGACGTTTTGATCCGCCGTGCTGACTGCCGTGTACCCGAAGAACAGGGCCATAGAGATGAGGGCTCCGATGACCATGGTGTACTTGCGCCCGACGCGGGGGAGATTCGCGAGGTAGCCCGCGATGATGGGGCCGGGGATGCCGGAGATGTTGGTCAGCGTGAAGTTGCGCCACGTCTCGTACGGCGACTCCTCCGCCTCCGGCACTCTCGACTTGAGGTAAGATCTGCGTGGCGTCAATCAGTATCACTTGAAGCCTTTCCCCAAGACTGGAAGGTTTCTCACGGCAGAAAGACGTAGAACAGCGGATACGCCAACCCGATCAGCGTCCACGACATCCACACCATGCTGGTGCTCAGCGTCATCTTCTTCGTCACGAACAGCCCCTTGACGTGCGCCGCCAGCTCGCCCCTCACGAACTTGAACGTGTTGCGCTTCTGCCCGGCCGACTTGATCTGGCCGCACGCCTCGAGCTTCTCGAGCGTGAGCGAGCACTCCCGGCCGTACTTCCGCGCCAGCTGCTGGTAGTTCCGGACGAGGTCGGCGTCGCGGCCGACGCTGAGCAGGTACTTGGGCGTCTCCTGCAGCCGCATGATGGTCACGCGCAGCACCGAGGCGATGAAGACGAAGGCGCCCGCCGTGAAGGAGACGTAGCGCCAGCCGGCGTTGGTGGACCAGTTGCACGTCTGGCCCTCGGTGCAGTTCCATCGCTCCTGGGCTGTTGCAGCGTCAGTTCCAATTCGCTAGACGATCGACGACGGCTCTCAAACTCACTCAGGAACCCCCATGCGATGAAGCCCGTGACGGCCTGGCCGAACCCCCACCACAGCGCGAGCGCGGTGACGGTCCACTGCTTGCTGCTCGGGAGGAACTCGAGGAAGACGGTCGGGTCGAGCACCAGGTTCCCGCCGGCGCCGAACGCAGACAGGGCGATGAAGAAGCCCCAGGCGGGCAGGTTCGGGCTCGCGCCCGAGACGATGGTGGCGAGCGAGGTGATGAGCAGGGTGACGTTGAAGGCGATGCGGCGGCCGATGATGTCGGCGCCGAAGCCCCAGAAGATGGCGCCGACGAGCAGGCCGACGTAGAGCGAGACGGTGCCCGTGTTGCGGTACGACGACGGCGAGGCGAGCTCGAGGAAGGCGCCCGTGTTGGTGACGGACTGGACGAGGGCGATGAGCGAGTCGACGGCGTAGCCGAAGCCGTTGAGCACGAAGAGCTTCCAGTGGAACGGGGTCCAGCCGATTTGGTCGTTTGCCTGCAGAGGTTAGTTCTTTGTGTCTTTGGTGATTCGAGGTCGAGTTGAGCAACCAGGGGTTCAAGTTCCGCCTGCCATTCAACCCTCCCCAAGGAGGCGAATGAGACGGTGCGAGAGCCCCGTTGTGTCAGTCCCTATTCTGTGTCATACGTCATTGACGAGGTGCATCTTCCTGGCCAGCACGGGATCCTCGCCCTCGTTCTCCAAGATGTCCTTGCCGGAGCTGATGGAGCTGTCCTCCGCGCCGGAGCCGGGGAGCGGGTCGCCGGCCTCGATGGTCTTCTGCGCCGCGGGGTCCATCACCCCGGATTTGTCCGCGGTCCCGTACATTTTCGTCGATTATGAGTGTATGCAAGGGAGAAAACAAAGAGGCGTGAGAGAAATGCATGACGGGAGAGAAGAGGGGAGAGAACTAAGAAGTTCAGACGAAAAGCCGGAAAGCCCTCGCTACGCTGCGGGGGGCCAACGACGCAACGTCTGACCAATGTCACCGTCCGGGCAGATGTTCGTGCATGGGTTGACCCCCCACTGTCTCTGCTCGTGCAGCAGTTGAGGCCATCTCGTTCGCCAAGTTCCTTGATTCACGTCTTGGCCGCCCGTAGCGCGCCTTTCGGTGAGGACGAGGGGGGCGCGCCCTAGAGTATCATCCCCTGTTTACCTCTTATTCGAAGACAAATTGACCGAATAAGGGTCCTGTGTTCCCCATCACGACGGGCATGTCGCATAATCAACCGGGTCTCATTGGGCATTCTGTATGGTCGAGAGTAAGTTGTCGGCGCCATTTTGGATGAAACGTCTCCAGGCTCTGTTGGTGCAAAAAGAGCCTCTCCAATGACGCGCACCAAAAACACTCCACGTGGGAGGGGAAACGGCGGGAGATTTGGGGTGAGATCGGCGCTGTTTGCCCAGCATTATGCATGCCGAATAAGCGTGCAATCTGAGAGAGTCGAGCGTATCCGTCGTAGGTACGTAACACCTGCAGGGTTCGGTTCTTTGCCAGTTTGACTGATTCTCCAAATCATGGGGGTTTACAAAGAATTTTCTGAGGGCGTTCGGGATTATGAACCGAGAAGATGCAAATGCTGTCCGCGGCCCGCGCCCGGTCGGCACTGCTCCACGTTGTGGCGCTTTCGGAGTTGATCCGGCAACGCATGCTCCACCTGACGGCCGATTTCGTGGGACGCCGGTTCTCCGTCTTCTGGGCCCCATCCAGCATCATGATGCACTCCGAGTGCCAGTCGCCGATGATACAGTGGATGTGGCAGTTACTGCGAGGTTACCTGTGGCCCGCTGCCGGCCAGAAAACCCAACTAATCCCCAGGCTGGAAAAGTGAACGCCAAAGGCACGGCTGGCACCACAGCAAATCTCACGCAAACACGAGGAACGGGTCAGTAAGGATGCACCTCCAAAATGCTCCATTGAAATACTAGCGCTAGAATACACATGTGCAATTGCTCCATTTCCTCCGTCCTCAAGTCTTTCATTAACTCCACGCACCTCATTGCGAGTCTTCCAAGAAATTCATCACATGACGAACAGGCCAACATCCATTACAACCATTTCCTCTCTGCTGTGCAATCTTTGCAATACTTGTGCGAATCACCGAAACACGTCTGTCCCTCAGCTCGAGAAGTGCTTGTGGATCCGAGACGGCCTCAGAACCCTGATGCCATTGGGAGTCCAGTACCAAACCGGGTCGTCGTCAACAGCAGCCACTGCTTGGCCGGTCTGCTGACGGCATTCGGCCGACTCGCAGTCGTTTTTGGTCCAGCCGACTTGAAGGTCGTCGGCCCACCACACCTGAGGACGGCCATCGACACGAAGGTTGACCAGGAGGGAGCTGAGACCAGAGAAGCCTATGGCCGAGAATGAAGTGAGGTTGCAGTTGGCCATCTCGGGGCAAGACGGAATGAGGGTCCTCTGGCTGACGAACTCTGTCTCCCTGTTCTCGCTTGCGTTCCAGTGGTAGCCCGTGAAGATGAACTCGCAGAACTGGCCTTCATTCCGGGCGTCGCAGCCAAGGTCGATGCTGTAGAAGTTGAACTGGAAGCAAGAGGAGGAGGCAAGATGACCCATGCCGATCTGGGCAGTGTCCCTGGAGAACAGGCCAGTGCTGTTGGAGAGCATGGGAGGGACGTACTCCAGAAGGCGGCCACCGGAAGACGGCAGGTACGGCATCGCAGGGGGAGGGCCAACCAGGAAACCCTTGGAGAACCAGAAACGGTGATACGGGTTGTAGACGGGGCCGAAGGCAAGGTCGTCAAACTACACGACTGGTCAGTACTGAGGTCAGATCTAGGGAAAGGCTGGAGTGACTCACGTCCAAAGTGAGGATGCCAACCTCGGTCGTGCCAGAGCACATGGGTGTCGGGATGGAGATGCGAGACGCGGAAGTCGCTGTGGAATTTCCCTGGCGCCTCTGGATGCCACGTCGCTCAACAGCAGTTGGGGCTGCCTCAGAAGTGACGAGGGTGCTCTGGACCAATGTGCTCTGGATCATCGTGCTGAGTACCACGGAGCTCTGGGTGACTGCAGTGACTCCGCCGATAGGAGCACTGACGACACCTCCGATGGCTCCGATGGAGCTGCTGATGACAGTGACTCCGCTGGTAGAAGCGCTGATGACGCCACCGATAGCTCCGCCAATGGCTCCCGGCGTAACTGTGGCGGTGCCGACAGAAGTGACCAGGGACTCGTAGGGGAACGTGTAAGTAGTTGTCGCGTCGACAAGGACGTTCACAAGGGTGCTGGTGGCCACGGTCGTGGAAGCAATCTCCGTTGCCTGGGTCGACAGTGTGGACGTGCAAGATGTTGTCTGCGTTCCTGGGACCGGGAGAGCGGCGTCGGTTGAGGAAAGGCCGGCGTTCAGGGTGGTGCCTTGTCCTGATCCAGGAATGGTGCCCGGAACTGTGCCTTGCGCGGTGCCTGCTGCGGTATTCGGCGCGGTGGGCCAGAGAGTGATGACGGTTGGAGAGCCGAAGGGACCAGAAACATCAGTCGACGCGGCAGCGGTCTGAGCAGGGTCGCTGTAGCCACCCAGGATACCGCCCGCACCTGGTGGACTGCCCGGGACGGAAGGCACAGAAGAAGCTCCACCGGCAGGAGGGACAGGGGGAAGACCAGAGCCTGCAGCGGGGAGAGTGATGGTGACCGACTGAACAGGAGGAAGACCGGACGACGGAAGCCCGCCAGGTGGGATGGGGAATGGCACAGATGGAGCAGCGTCTCCATAGCTGCCGGGAACGGGGTCGCTCTGGATGATGGTCTGGGTGATGACGCTGACGGGGGAGCCGGGAGAGCCTGTAGAGCCTGGAGAACCCGGAGAACCTGGAGAGCCCGGGGTACCAGCGGTCGGAGTGGCTGCAGCAGGCGGGACACCGGGGGTCAGCACGACAGTGACCACGCTGACAGGCGAACCAGGTGAGCCGGGGGAGCCTGGAGATGCGGGAGAGCCCGGAGAGCCAGCAGTCGGAGTACCTGCAGCAGGCGGGGCACCAGGGGTAAGCACGACAGTGACGACGCTGGCGGGCGAGCCGGGGGAGCCTGGAGAGCCTGGAGTACCAGCGGTCGGGGTGCCTGCAGCAGGCGGGACGCCAGGAGGCAGCACGACGGTGACAACAGACGCAGTCGGTGTTGCGGGGGAGTCAGGTCCTGTTTGGAAGATTGTTGCAGTGACGGCAGTCGGTCCGGAAGCGCTAGGAACAGGGAAACCGGGAATGACGGGGGTGGCCGGTGGCTGAGGAAGAGTGAGTGTCAAGGTGGCAACAGCGGGTGTTCCTGAAGCAGGATCCTGGCCACCAGAGCCAGAGCCAGAGCCAGGAATGAGATAGGTGGTGGTGATGACAGACCCAGAGGCAGGCGTGGGAGCGCTGGGTGGGACGTTGAAGGATGTCAACATAGTCTGCATCGAGTACGACGGATTGCCGTCGGGGCCAGGGACCAGGGTAGGGACAATGATGGTGCCGACAGAGACGTTGGGAGGAACAGGAGGGGCAGTACCAGTGGCCGAGGGAAAGGTGACAGTGAAGCAAGTCACCAGGGTGTCGACGGTAGGCGTGCCAGAGCCAGAACCTGGACGGGTGTGATAGAGAGTGGTGGTGAACGAGGTGACAGCGTTGTCAGGGCTTCCAGGAGTGCCGGAGCCGCCAGTGCCAGTGCCAGTGCCGTCAGATCCAGATGGGAGCTCAGTGCCGGAAGGAAGGTAGGCAGTCTGGGTCACGACAACACCAGAGGCAGCCGGCTGAGGGAAGGTAACCGTGAAGGAGGCCACGACGATGTCTACAGCCGGTGTAGCTTGGCTGGGACTGGGGCTGGCGTTGGTGTGGTAGAGGGTCTTTGTGATGACAACGACGCCATCATCACTGCCGCCAGGACCGCCGGGGCCGCCAGGGCCGCCGGAGCCATCCCAGCCACCGCTGCCAGGAGCAGCCGGGGTGGAAGTGCAAGAAGTGGTGATGGTCTGGGCAGGATTCCAGGGGAAAGCGGGAGGCGATTGTCCAGGAGTGAGTGTGATGGTGAAGCCGCCTGAGTTGACTTGGCCGTTGTTTCCGGGAGCACCTGGGGTGTTATGGCCGCCCTGAATGATGGAGCCAGGAGGAAGGTTACCGCCGATGTTGCCAGGGTTGGTTGTGACAGAGGCAGCCGGAGTGGGAACGTTGTAGACAGTGGAAGCGATAGGAGCCGAGTCCCAGGGCTTGGGCCCAGTGTACTGAGAGCCGCCAGGAGGAGGACCGTAGGAGTCGATCGTGACAGTGTGAGTGGGAAGAAGGGTGGGAGAAAGAGGAGTCCAGTGAGGATCCGGGGCAGGCCAGACAGTGGCAGTGATCGTCTTGACGACAACCGGGGAAACAGGATCAACGGCCGGGTTGACCGTCACGAAGACTGTGGCCGTGGCAGCGGCGGGACAGGTGTAGACAACGTCGGGACCAGGTCCAGCGCTGGATCTGTCAGTCGATGGTGTTTCCAGCCGACGACCGAGCACGAAAGAGACTGAGATAGAGAGGAAAGTGGGAATGCTTACCGAGGAAGGGGACCGGAGTCTGCGAGAGCCGCACCCGAGAGGCCCAGGGCCGCAAGGCCACCGAGAGATCGGACTCGCATCTTGATGAACGAACGATGCAAAGATGAATGCGTGAATACGTAGAGAACGTAGGGAACGCAGAAAGATTGTGATGATTGAATCAAGGAGAGACGAACGCAGTCGAGGAGCTGGAGCTGAGGCTTGGAGAAAAGTGAGGTGTGAAGAAGAGAAGAATCTGGGAGGGAAAACGACAGAGGAAGAGATTAAATAGGGACGGGGGAATGGGGAGGGGGAGGGAGAAGCGGGAGACGTGGCCGCAGGTTGCTGAAAGCTCAGGGAAGGAGAGCACAATTTGGTTCTTTCCTAACGTCGTGCTCGGGAAGGCAAGTCTGCGACTAGGTACCGAGTCTGTTTATGGTGGAAGGCGCCACGCCCTTTGGAACGGGGAAGGTAGCAGCCGTGACGGCAGGTGTACTATCGACTCTTAGGCGCAGGGAAGGCACGAATTTCTAGAGTGCTGCTGGGAGACTGGAGGATGAGAGGGCCGATCATCACGATATCACAAAGCGAATACGGCATGAGGTGAATCGGGTATTTGTCGAGGGTGGCCGGAGGTTCGTGTAAGCCGATACACAGCACCGGCAGCCGAGTCTTGCTGCTCCATGGTGGTGGTATATCTGCATATCACACCTTGAGGTCCAGTATCTATGGCCTGGAGACCGAGGGAGCACACCACAAACGTGATAACTCGCGTACATGTCCTTGTCCACAGGTACCTAGTTGGCTCGATTGGCGACTTCCCAAGTTGGATGAGGCGGTACCTCAAAGGCGGCACTACGCTAAGAATGTGAAGCAAGCCCGGCGCCTTGAGCTGATACAGCGTATCCACTTCCGCCCTGCAAATGCACCGTGTGATGGGCATGATGGGAGGGCAAAGACGGTGGGAAAAGGAAGGTAAGGTAGGCCCAGGCAACCAGGTATCTAGGTACGCGTACGCACCATGGTTGATACGTTCAATAGTAGGTAGACAAGACAAGGCGCGTGCAGGAAGGAGGGCAGTCGTTGGCGGCAGGAGATATCAGCACCTTCCCCCGCGTCCACTTAGTTGCCCATAGCCCATGGATCTTCCACGGGTTTCGATTCCATCGGCTTCTGCGGCTGAACGAGAAAAGAGGGTTGGGGCGCCCAGGCGAAACATGGGTGGGGACTGGGGACGGAAGATTGACGGAAGGAACCACGACGCGGTAGTCACCGGGAAGGAGCTCCTGTAGAATGGATGTTTGCACGTCAGACGATGTACCTCCCGATGATTAACGTTGGTACGGTTAGAAACGGTAGAAGATCGAGGGTAATTCAACTGCATGGCTGGCTGCGGAGAGAAAACAGGATATACATGAGGCTCCCATTTACACGGGATCATCCTCGTAGGGCGGAGGTGGTGAAAGCGGCTCTCCCAGCAAGCGTTCCGTCACCCTGTTCCTCTTGTCATCCTCGATCTTCGCGGTCCACAGAGCAGCCCCCGCCGACGTCGTCAGGAGAAAGAAGAAGGACAGCACGGGGATCAACTCGAGAATCATCGCCACCGTGCCGAACCAGACATACTCCCAAGTTCGTGACTGTATCTCCCTCTTGGCCTCCTTCTTGCTCAGACCCCGCAGCTGGAACCAGCGGTAGTGCGCGAGCTTGCCGAGCCTCGTTCCCGTTATGATGATGAAAGCCGGCGTGCCGACCACTGGGACGAAGTTGAGGGGCAGAAACACTATCAGCTCGATAATCTGGATCATACTCCAGGGCGTGTAGATGGCCGGGCTGGTCGGCTTGCCGAGCATCTTGACAGCAGTAGGGGCGTCGGGGAAGAGGATTCGGTGGGGGGCAACGAGGTCGGTTTGGGATTCCTTGATCAGCGTGGCCTATGGATTGTGTCAGTTATTGTCCACGTTCCTCTCGATGATTCGGAGATTGCTCACATCGAATACGTCCACTCTGCACTCGTCGACGAAGAACCCCTCGAAGAGACCCTGGATGACCACAAGCCCCTCCCCGAGCACGAGCACCACGGCGTTAACCCAGGCTCCCCATCCGTGGAAGATGGCCAGGAAAGCAAATTGAGGGAGGAATGCGAAGGTGAAGAGAATGAAGTAAACGAGGAAGGATATGACGGAGAGAGGCAGCAGCCGGCTGAGGAACAGCGGGTAGAACTCCTTGTTGCGCAGGAAGTACCAGATGCCGCGTAGGGGATACGAGGCAGCGATGCCGGCGCGTTTTAGGTAGCTGACAGGCCGTTCGACGGGTCGTAGCAAGAGGTCGACGCGTGATGACCGAGCGGAGGGCTGTGATTCCGACATTTCTGCGACGCGTTCGGCGAGCTTCGAGGTGCAGAGGAGAGGGGGAGAGTGCCGTGCCAGGCGAGGCCGTCGTCGTCGGTTTAAAGTCGCAGACGAGTCCTCGCCGTCAATGCGATATTTTGCCAGGATGCGCTGGCACTTCACCGGCGCGGTAGTGCGGTAGTACGACGATGCCTACGTCATCAGCATGTGTGGCCTCTCATTGGCCACATGACCTAGAGACCCACCTACAAGACGGTGTTGGCGTTCCATTTCTCAGGGCAGGGACGCCACCACTATTATGCCCCGGGCACCTCCCCAGCTCCCCAGAGACTGCCTAGTAGCACGCCATTCCACTGCCGCATCTTCACATCCCGAGTGGCTGAGGCACACGAAGCCTATTTGGACGACTTCCATGGTCAGCCATCTCAGCTACGATTTCATCAAGGCAATTCTCGCCAGGTTTTTTCAGCTGTTACCCTTGGTTTGCCATCCCGATTCAAACATGGCCGCACAAGCGGGGAATGGAGAGACAGTCGTCAGTTCACCCAGGAGACGCGAGTCGTCTCCTCACTTCCAAGGCAGTTTGATGCCCCGCGCAGCATCGAAGTGGTCGAGCTTTTTGGAGTATTAGTCAGGCTCAGGTAATTTCATTCGACATTCTCGCGGATAGTCGATCTTGATCTGGGCAGCTAACAATCGATGTAGGCTATCCAGCCGAGACTGAACAATGGAAAGAAACCGCTCTTTCTTTCTTTGGCTCGTCTAATACGTCTAATAAGCACCCGATTGGGTTCTAGGATTTCCGTCACGTTCTCTCTATGCCGTCATCCTCCACCAGCTTTCGAGTGTGCTACGAGTTGCAGCCCTTTCGACGGATCCCAGCCCTCGGGTCACCAGCGAAGGTAGCCTCGAGACGTTTAGTTGCAGAAGTTGCGGTTGGAGAGGCACTGGCGCTGGCAGCTGCCGTTGAGGTTGACATCGCGAGCATCGCCGGAGACCAGGTCGTTGCCGCTGGTGCACTTGTTCATGATGTCCGTCATGGCGTTGAGGAGGTGGCGGCGGCGAAGGCTGACCTAGGGAGGAACACCATCGTTAGCATCACGCTTCCATCGGACTGATCTATCCACAGGGTAGAGGCTTACCTTGCGCTGCCAGGCGGTGCAGCAGACGTTGTTGCCACCGACGTTGGTGGCAGTCATGCACTGGGAGGTGAAGGGGGTGACGCTCTGGGCGGTGTCGCCACCGAGACGGTCCATGAGCATACCGCAGACCCTCTTCTGGGCGCGGTTGTTGTTCATGTCGCAGCCAACCTGGTTGCTGCCGCAGCGCTTCGCAAGAGCGCTGTCCTCCTCGATGACGTCGTCCTCGCCGGGGGCGTTCTCGTCGACGAAGGTCTGGAGGATGGCGGTGACACCGTCAATAACGAACTCCTCGGTGGAGAGGAGGGTGATGTTGGTCGGGAGGGTGTCGCTGACGAGGGCGGCAGACTCCACAGCGGAGGGCAGGGCGTTGACGCCGGCCTGGAAGAAGCAGGCAACGGCCGCGACGGTAGCAAGAGTGAACTTCATTTTGAAGAGAGGCTTGACGAAGAACGAAGCTTGAAGGCTGTGGGGTGAACCGGTGGATTGAAGATTGGGAGAAGGACCTTGGAGATGGGCGTGCTCTGGTGAGTTCTTTCCTCCATCGAGGAGAAATCGAGGGGTTTTATATTCGCATTTCAACGACAACTGACAGCGCGTGCGAGTAGCAGGCATCTCAACTCTAGGATTATACGAGGGATCCGGAAGACTTGCCTTATGGTGCTACCCTACGAGGCCGTCAACTCTACACGATGTGGAACCGAACCACAGCTCGTTGATGATGCATAGGTGCGGACGCCGATACTCCCGCTGGATATCCGGCCTCGCGGGTGGCGACATGCTCTTTGCTGCCTGCCACCCGACTCGAGCTCGGCCATGCATAGTACCAGGATATCACGAACACCCATGTTCCGCCATTCTCCAGTTCACATGTGGTATCATCGCCCAGTAAAAAGTGGAAGGCGTTTAATTCTCTGGTCGAGACAGAGTGTTGGTAGACAAAAGATCTTTTTCGATGGGACGATTTTGAATTTCTCTCCCGTTGCCAAGTGGCTTAGGCTGGAGAAAGTTCCTGTCCTTCCTATTCCTCCTAACACAAGGGGTCGTTGAGGGGTTCAAGGTAACGTGGGGTCGGCGTTAGCCGCATGCGTCCGCGGTCCAGGGACTTACATACTACGGCTGATATCAGGGTGGAACTCTGGATCCAGCCAAACTGGAGACCCTGAGCTGTAGTCTATCCGGGATTCCACAGTCACAAGGCAAGCATTTTCCTCATTCGGACGAGCGATTCTCACAACTCTCGCTTGCCACCTCTAAGAGAAGCGCAAACCTCTTTGGTCCAGTGTCTCACGAGTGTCGGATTTTTAGCTTTGACTGGGAGCAGTGACCCTTTTCAAGGTGTCTGGGGCACCGTTGATTGAGTGACATTCCCAAGAGACGTCAACAACACGGAAGAACTTGACGTGAACATATGCATGCACGCAGACGTTTGCGGAGCAATTCTAGCAGCCTGAAGGTTCCCGCGAAATCCGATGTCCGAAGTCTAACCAGCTCAAGAGGATTTACCCCCGGCCGTATCGCAACCTAGAGATGGTATACATGCCCTTGCCGATGCCAGGCGCGCTTTGTACACAGGCATCCAACTCGTTATGATTTCTTGATAACGGCAGGCGGCAACCGCGGCTTGGGAGAGTTTCACTGTGCTCAATCAACGAGCACGGAGCCGAAAAACGAACTTTTGGAAGTTAGCAAAGTCGGCGGTGGAGATCAATCACGACGGCCGCATGAGAAGCGGAACCAGTCGAGCTCCACGATGGATGGCCACCCTTTGCCCAGCGGCACTGTCGGATGTACAGAAGTTCATCCGACCAACACGTCTGTGGAGCTGTGACTGTCTTCACGGGTGACGGCGGTCCCGGGCTCCGGAACAAACCAGAGAAGCAGCTCGACTCGGTTGCCGAAGTATCTCCACCTCAAGATGTGTTGATACGTATCCCGTAGAAGTGAAGGCCAAAGGCAGCGGCGGCTTCTACATCCAGTAAACTCGCCGTCGGTTCTTGCCTTGCCGCATCGGATGATCAGAAGTGAGATCCTTCGGGCCTTGGCTCCACTGCCGGGTATCCGCATTCAATACACTCTCTAGTCACTCTGTCTATAACTCGCCGTCTCGTGTACTGCCGAAATAAAGCCTAGAAGAAACCGTTTCTCTTTGCTTTCTTCGTCTCATATCCTCTCTCACTCAGTTGATCAGCATGCACTATTCTGCCGTTCCGCCTGAATAAATCAGCTCGGGAGAATAAGCATCCTCTTCCGCGAGACCTCGTAACCAACCAAGTTCCTCTCACCAAGCCCATCAAAATGCGAGCATCTCGCCCCCTGCCGCAACCCTGCCGACCCCTTGCGCCGGCCGCAACCGAAGTCCATGCGCGGCGAATCGGAGCCAGAGACGATGGAGCTTTTCAGCCCGCCCTCCGCCTCTGCCCCTGACCCCAGAGCACTGAAGTTCTTTTCCTTCTCGGCCCGTGCCTCCACCTCTCAGTGCCTACCCTTGCCCGCCTTCCCTCCATCGGACAACGCATCCAACCGAGCTACAGCCTGCAGGAACGGTTTTTGACCGAACGATTACTCCGGTCGTTGGGTAGGCTGTGGGACCTGCTCGTGTGTCCGCCTACTGTATAGGGACCTTTTGCTTATTGCTTTCTAGGATACTGCTCAATTTTCCCGTATGGCAGGTACTTCATGCGCGTATTTCTTTCTGTTCACGTCTTCTTTTCTCTGCCAAGACGTGCCTGCTTGAAAGTGGGGAGCAGACGGTCGTGTCGACTGCCAGTCTGGGAGCTCTTTGGTAGTTCTCCTCGGAGCAGGTTAGATTGCATATGGTACCAGAAGGAACGGTGAAAACTCCCCAACGCCAAGCTGAGTGCTTTGCAGAAGTCCCTGCAGGAAATCCCTGACAAAGAGAAATCTAAGCAGCGTGCCCAGCCCGTAGGTTGACCACATACATGCAACGTTGCCAGATGTGCTTCGAATGCAGCGTGCCACGCCTGATCATGCGATGCCAACTATGTTGACCTAATTTTGCTGTTTCTGTCACCAGCTTGAGAACTGATCATGTTGTGTTTCTGTTACGTATCGCAGGGCCCTTTTGAAATCTAATATCAAGAGAGTGAAAACACACTCGAGGCCTCTTTTCGCCACACCTTGATACCATCTCATCAACAATGTAGACGGAGAAACGACGCCCAGTGGGTGGGTGTTCCTGTACTTGCGTCTTGCCACCTTACGTGTATCCTTTTGTCATTATTCCATGGCCAAAGCGAATCCAATTCATTCTCACGTTCTCTGTCGGTGCCCAGCGACGATGGGGAATCATATAGCAGCGCGCAAGATCGAGAAAATTGCTCAGAGGGACAAGTTGTGTGGACACTGTTTCGACGGCTTTCGTATTCCATGCGTGGGTTTGAATAATCAGGCGCGGGTGGGGTGTGGGCTGAAGATGTATCCATGCCTCTTTTGAAGCGAAAACGACTGAAGGTGGCTGATGCTTGCCTCGAACCTTGGGCTTCGGGAATATTGACACTTGGCGGTGGCGATGAACTCGAGCCAGTGCTGGCGGTTGTTAAATGTACCTATGAAGTAGCCACCAGAAACTTTCGACAGGAGTATTCTGAGCACCGTTGCCAGTGAACTGTGAAGAACTTGTGCACACTGAGAGATGAAACAATAACCTCCCTCTCCCGGATTGAGTCATCCGCTTTGGAGCCTCAGGGTGCCCTCGAACTTGACAAAGGGATACGTGGCATCAAAGTCGCCCTTCTGAGTTGCGGTAATTTGAATGCTGATATCCTCGTCCAATAACAAGCCTTCTTCGGCGTTGGACGGACGTCCGAAAAAGATTGCCAATGATCTAAGAAGGCCGACCGGATCGGCTCCACTTCTTACCGGGACACTACCGACTCCGGCTCCGATTATGCCCGTGTCCGCGTCTCAGGTTGGCACAAGGTCGCAAATGTCACGGCCCCCTCGACGTCCAGAGAAATTCCATCAAAACATGTGACTCTCTGTGCCTCCAGTTCGTTGAGTTAATTTCCGCAATTTTCGTTGATGAGGTTCCGAGGTTGTCAACAGAAGGGAGTCACAGCCAAGTGATGTTGGCAGCAAGATGCGATGAATGATATTCAACCGTAACCCCATGCCGCCTCTGCTTCATGTTTGTCATTATCTGTATAGACGACCGTCAGTTGGAGGTTGAGGATCGTCAAAGACGGACCCGAAACTGAGATGGCCTATTTTCTTTCCAAAATACCAGTAGTCTGGCATGCGGACCTCACCCCATTTGAGACGGTACAACGCGATTTCCTGTGTGCTGTCTGGCCTTTCCATTCCTGCATCTTCGTTTGGCGCTAAAATGGGCTCTCCGGCCTCGGCTGTCTGCATCTCATATTCCCTGCGGAAGTCGCCGTATGTTTTCGCCAACGGCGAGACGCGGCACGCCGCTGCAATCGCTAGAGAGTTGGATCCGACAACTGGCATCTGTCCAGGTAGCTTTTGCACCGATATGATCACTGGGAGCAACAGTGGTATGACGCAGACAATGATAAAAGCCAACGAGGCTGCCGGTGAAGCACTTAGCGTGACCACGGCGTCTCCTGGGAGACTCGTTGGGTCGTTATTGTATTCCACGTCCTCGTGGCCGATTTGGTAATAAGCTGTTACGTCCACTCTTAGTTAAATGCCCTACCTTTGTAACGGAAGACTTACTTACATCCCCGAGAAATTATCACAAAAAACGCGTTCGAAAGGAGCCAGTGCGCCAGGATACTGAAGGCCATCGAAGGGATGCTGAACTTGTACGGCAACTGAAGACGATGCGTTGATATCTGCTGGCCTCTTTAAAAAGATCAGATACCTCTTCTTCCAAGAACAGCTTACGGGAGAGACATACTTTGGTTTGGTTACCCGAAGTGGGCAATACCTAACGGCAAAAAGACTCCATTCCCAGCTCATTTCCAGTCGAGTGAGTAGTGCGTTGTACACATAATAACAAAATGATAGCCCTATTTGCGGAGTATTGGCGATGATAGCGGTTGCGAAATAGGAAGATCCGCCGCGAATAGTCCCTACAACCTCGTATGATCCTGTGGTAGTCCGCAATCTGCGCCGAGTTAGCAGGGGATCATGCGACTATGGTAGTACTGTTTGATATGAAAGTTTTGGCGATGGTTTTGTGCTCTTACAGAGATAAGCTGGGAATTTTCCCAACGTGGAATAGAACTGCTACCACAAGGAAGGGTATGTGTGTGCCGTAAAACCTGAACCAGGCCCTCTTTGGGACACACCCAGCTCGGCGACACTGCTTTTTCGACCACCTCAGGGGCAGTATTGGTTTCTTAATGATGTACTTCCTGCATCTATCCCTGACTGTGAGGTCTGTCATCAAGCCCGAGACGAAGGCTGATGTGGGTTGAACCGATATAAAGGAGGAAACAGCGTCCCCGAGGGTAGCAAGAGGCTCCTGCGGGCCAAGTAACCGAACAACCACAATGCAAGTGGCCAGTTTCAATACCATTGACAGAATGACAGCGAGGAGAAGAGGCTTCGAAATTGCGACTGTGCAACTTACTTCTCTTGGTTCCACCAGGCAGTAATCGATATTCGTGCTAAAGGACTCTCGCAGGAACCCAAACTCGGAGCCGTTCCCGGGAGCTGCATAGAGGGAGGCGTTCCAGCGATCAGCTGTGTCCCAGGGGCTAGGTTTTGACGCCGGAAAGTCGGGGAATAGATTGTTGCAAGTGCTAAGGCACCTGGGTGAACCGCCGAATTCGATGATGCCCGTCATATCGCATTGCGCGCTGTACCATAGCGAATTCAACCCGTCTCGAGGCACGACTGGTTCCCACAGCTCGTCAGCCGCAGTTGAAAGATCCCACAGCTCGGATCTCTTCCAACCATGGCCCCCAGTTACCATCACAACATTCCGATAATCCTTCAGTCCGGTGCATGAACCTTCTTCGAAGACTTGCCAACAAGCTGACCCCTTAAGTCGCTTCCACCTAAGAGCATTAGCTGCCGCATTTGAAATATTCAACGCGTATGCCGAGTAGTTCCTGGTAAGGAGATCACCGAAAGTCGGGAGTAGATAGCCGTTGCCAAAGCCAGGTTCGTACTTGCGTAAAGCGACCGCAGTCTGATTCGTTAAGAGCTCGTTGGTGACCAAGCTAGCACCTGGAAGAAAGTAGGAACCCCCTTCGAGAAAGGATCCACTCGCGATCGTAGCATGGAAGTCACCCATACGATGATCCATCTTAAAGACGGCACTATTAAATAGTAAATGAATGGGCATTGATGTAAGTAACAAGCATAGACAGGCTAGAAGCTTGAAGGGGGACAACCAGTAGGCGTTGCGCCACGATGGGATACCAATATCTAGCCATCGTTCGTTATTGTGTGCGTGGTCGACCTCTGCTCTAGTTGGTGCGTTTAAGACTTGCATAAAGAAGTTTGACGACGCAAGTACGAGAGTCGACAGGATGTTGATAAGTAGGTGAAGTGTGGTGTTTATGGCGGTAATAGTCTGGCAATCTGCGGTATGGATTTGCCAGGACTGTGCCAGGTTGCCAGTCGTCGAGATCGCGGCGATTAGAAAGCCGGCGAGGAGCAGGATAGTGACCGTTAAGACAGCCATGTTGATAACCGCCATACCGCGCCAGCCGCTAGGAAGCCATTTGCGACCCGACGAAAGTTTCGTTTTTTTACCGGACCTCGGCCTGGGAATTCCGGATGAACAACGAGAGGAGGTAGTACTTAGGGCCGCATATCGATGCTTGAACATGGACATTATACCGGGGCGTGTTGTGTCTGGACGCATAGTCGCTGTTCTTGAATGATGAGAAGTCTGCGCAGGCAACGTAATGGATTAACGTTAAGGCTTGTGCCCAGAGGTCGACAAGGGGGCAATAGCAGCCCTTAAATTTCGATTTTGGTGTCACAATGTACAACTGTAATTCTTTTTCAGTCTTGCTGGCGGCAGCACAAGTAAAACCTCGCATCTGACGACCAATCGGACGTTGTGAGACGTTTCTAAGCCCCCCAATACTTCGAGGCAAATAGTTGCCTTGCCTGAGTCTCACGATGGACTAATAAAAGATATACCAATCTGCCTTTGCTTCACCATCTCCATTCACCGCGCGAACCGCCCAAGGACAAAACACCACGCCACAGCCCCAAGCATCCCCCACTGCGGCAGCATAGCCTTCCCATCCCTCCTCGCCACGAACGTGCCGTACGTAACAATGGCCCCGTTCGCCAGCAGCGCAGCCTCCCTCGTAGCCGGCATCAGCACCGCCGTCCCGACCGCGACCCGCAGCGCGGCGCCGAAGCACCCGGCCTGCGCCGGCGTCATCCAGCCCCCGGACAGCTCCGCCATCCAGCGGCTCTTGCCGGCGTAGTAGTCGGCGGCGTATCGGGTGGGGAACGGGACGCCGACGAAGGGGAGCGCGGAGAGGATGCAGGCGGCGCCGAAGGACCAGTTCGACGCGTCGGCGATGGTTTGGATGGCCATGGCTGGCGGCGTTGGCTGGATGTCGATGACGAGTTGACGCGAATGTGAAGGAGATATGAGGATGGTCTTCGGAGCTTCTTGAGTCGATGACAACTGCAGCGGTGAAAGTTACTCGGGGTTGAAGCCAGGTTTGGGATTCTTCTTGGCGAGAAATTTGTTTTTGACCGCCGTTCCGTCCCCTTTGTTGGTGTTGGTGTTGACGTAAACAGTCAGCACAACCTGCAAGTGGTTCACGGGCCGATGCCGGATACTTCCACTCGCGCGTGAGCTGCCGCCGAACGGCGCAGCACTGGGCCAAAAGCTTATGATGTTTAAAAATTACCCCGATCGCATGGAATTCATTCCCTCTAGTCATGATCTTGGTTCTCGAACGGAAATTGTGATTCATGTACGGTGGTATCATATCGTGTCTACTAGCTAGTTCCCACTAGGTAGTTCCTACGCAATCATGGGTATGCTGCTCGATCTACTCGATCTGCTCTCCCTCCTCCAGCATTCCGGCGTGTCCAGCCGGTCGGACGACGGCGCCGAGCCGCGCCTCGCGTCGGGCGAGGAAGGGATGGCCTGCATGTAGTAGTCGGGCTGGCGCGCGTAGCTCGAGCCGGCGACGCGGGTGTCGTGGCCGCGCTGGTAGTCCTTCAGGAGGGCGTAGAAGAACGCCGTGTTGGCGACGATGCACGCGCAGAGTATCTCGATGGACGCCCACTGATGATATGGTTAGCCCAATTGAAGTGCGGAGAGAAGCATTGGCTGCAATGTACCATTGAGCGAGACCTCTGCGACACCGACTGGGTGATTATCATGGGCATGCGCATGATGGTGATGACGACGATGAGGCCGGCGATGCTGAATAGGAGAATGAGCTGGAACTTTCTGCGCCTCGTGTTAGTCGAGAACCCACGCCGAAGCATTTCAATCGCAACAGGGGCCCAACTTACACTTTACCGTCCAGCTTCACATGACGCAAGATGGGAAATGGAAAGATGATGAGCGCGAGATCGGTAATGATGTTGAAGACGCCCATGGTGATGAGGTTGCCGAGCGCTCGGTGGCACGTATTCTGGCCCGTCGGGTCGGGAGACCAAACGCTGATGCAAAGTTAATAACGAGGTCCTCGATCGCCGACCAAAGAAACACGGATGCAAAGATGAGATGTGACGTACAAACTGAGTGGCCTGCATTCTGCTAGAGTGGGTATCAAGACAATAAAGAAACTGACGACGATGAACCACCACAGCGCGGTGGTCGCGACCTTTCCCCAGTGGAAAACGTCGACGAAGCGGGAGTAGAAGTTGAGGAGGCACAACTTGAGAGACCATAAGCTGCAGGAGAATGAGTCAGACGTGCATCAATAAAAGAATCCCACCCAAATCACACAGGCGGTGTCACGGTGAGAGTGGCGGTAGGTGAGATGAGTTGGAGACGCAGGCAGTGAGACCGCGGAGGGAGGAGGAGGGGGCGAAAAGAAGCACAGTAAGCAAGCGACAAGTAGGCAGAAAACATACAACAGAGCGTAGAATATCCGCGACGGGATGAGCAGCTTGTGAGATGTGACGTAGTCCTCCTGGAGCATGGAGACGGAGATGCCCCTCGCCTCGGCGGCCTCGGCGGTCGCGGGCCCGTACGTGTGCGTGGGGTTCAGGACGAAGGACACGGCGATGCACGACGTGCGGCCGATGAGGGGCACGATGGCGAAGGCCATGTAGGCGTCGTCGGCGTGCCACGTCCTGTGGCACGAGTCGTGGACGCGGCATCGCGAGAAGATGCGATAGCCGCAGCGGACGAGGATGAGCGCGGCGCAGATGCTGGCGGTGACGAGGTCGAACGTCACGTCGGCGGACATTTTCGGGGACGTTACTCGGTCGGTCTTTCGTTGGTCGGTCGTTCTCTCCCGTCTTCGTTCTCGTATTGCGACTCTTGACGGTCTGCGATCGTGATGTTTTCCCGCTTCTTCCACTTCTTCTGCCGATGCTAATGATGATGATGCTCGGCGGCGACGAAGGCGACCATGGCCAGATTATGCCGCGGCTGACATGGCGATATGTACTCTGATATGCCACTCAGGTACGCTTCTTTCTCTCGCTTCGGGTCTCTCCTTCTGGTCTTTTCTCTCCCACTCTTTCTTTCCACCGATTTAGAGCGCGCGCCAGAAAGAAGAATGCCTAGGTGGACGATCCGGGGTTGGGCGGGAGGTCCCTTTGACGGTGGACGAAAACGGCGAACTCGGCTAGGGCTCGGGAGACTCGTAGCTTCGGCAGTCGACAACGGCGGCGACGACGACGGACTGGTCTCTTTTTTTTTTCTTCGACGTGACGTTGAAGCGGCGTATGGACGTTCCCGGGGGCGTGTGGGGAAACGAAAGGGAGGGAGGATGGCTTTTTTAGATGGGACGAACTTGACATAGAAGGCAAACGAGGCCGACGACTTATTAATGGAAACCACTCCTCGCACACACACACACACACGACAGCGCGGTTACGCACAAGGGCGCAGCGGCCAACCAACATGGGACAAGACGGAACCTAAAGGCTAAGGATCAAAGGGGGATGGGGGATGGATCATGGATGGGCGGACGGGACAAGGCCGTCTGAGTCAGCTACCACGAACTACACCTCGAATACTAAGTAATTAAGGTATTATTAATATGTAGACACACACCCACTACCCTCGATCCCCAGTCATATCTGTGTGTGCCAAGACATCTGTCTGTATTGTAGCGTCGTCTTTCAGTCCATCGCGCCCGGGGGGGAGAAGCCTAACGAGGCGGAATATGCAAGGAGGAAAAGAGTCTACATAATACTACCTCATTTGCGTACAATGGGGTTGGAGGGAGGGAGGCAGGCAGGCTGTGTGGATAGACAGGTGAGATTGTTGCTTTTTCCCAGCAGCTGCTGTTGGAACACGGGCAGCTCGAGATGCACATGTGGGCAGACATAAGAGACAGCTGACAGACTGGAAAGACGAGAGAGAGAGAGACGGACCAACGCAGATGGCCAGTGGAATTTCAAAAGCGAAATGAACAGGGATGCCCGCGATGATTGCCAACTTGCCAAGTTGCACCGAAGCTACCGCAAAACTTTAGACCAGGGCAGCAAGAGAGAAAAAAGGTCATTGAGGATTCCGGGATTATGGTCCACAGGGAAGTGCGATGGCCCGGGGAACCGGTAACTCTCCCAAGCTCCTCCCACGTCGACGCTCTCCGGATGTGCGCGTGCTTCGCAGTGCTGCTCGGGTCGTCGGGGCCCTAGGGAGGTTCGAGGTCCAATTTCCCCGCATGGAGACCGCTGGGGTGCGCACCCATGTCGCCAAGGACATGGTGGTGTTGGTGGTCTCGTAATAACGGAATGACGGGCGTTCGTTGTGTTGGTGAAGACTTTTCCTGCTCTTTTCCGAATGCGATTCCGACTTGCTCGGACGAAACTCTACGAGTTGATGCGGGTGGTTGTTAGTTATGTTAAGTTTCGTAGATGTCGTCAAGACGAGACGAGACTCAAAACATTGTCTCCAAGCGAGGGAAGAAGAGCAAAAAGAAGACAATCGAGCCAAGGGCCAACGTCCACTCTACTCGCTCCTCATTGTGGATTAGAACAATCACAACACCCTGCTCAACGGCGCACAACGGCGAGTCGAGCTCCCCCTCCCGTCTGTCGGTCTTTCTCTTAGCCTCTCGGCGCGATCTCTTTGAGTTTGATCCTACGTCGAAACCCCCCCCCCCCCCCCCCCCCCCCCCCCCCCCCCCTCTCCCCGACGAGCTTGTCAAATCCCGCCTCGAACCCTAACTGCTCTTGGGGTTCAACGCGACTCTAGCGTCCCGGGGGCGGTTGGCCGCACATCGGATGACAGGAGGTGTGTCAGGCCTATAGCCTGAGGCATGTATATACGTACCTTGAGTCAGTAGCTACTACAGGTAGTGCTATATTAGTATTCTCACAGGGTATCTACCCTGACGAATCCATCTTTTCTATATCCTACTTAGGCCACCCCTTACAGTTAGTAGCACGACCTTTAGTTACTTCTGTGACGACGTATTAGGTAATCTAAGCACAGGAGGCTTATAGTAAGGAATACCGTAATTAGTCTATATAAATATAAGGGTTATTTATATTATTAAGGCTAGAAATAGCTTAAATATATTTTAACTTAATTTATATAAAAAGGATTTATTTTGTATTTATATAGAGTCTATAGGCCCTTAGATCCTAAGAGTAGGGGTTTAACTAAAATCTATATTAATTTCTAACTTCTACTTAAACTAATTTAGTAATTATAATTATAATACTTTACATTATATAGTAGTATAATTTATATAAAGCTATTTAGATTTAGTTTATTAATTATCTATTACTAAAAAAAGTACTAGATCCCTTATATTTAAATTGCCTAGATTTTTAATATATTATTAAGTATAAAAAAGTACTTATAAAATAACATAAAAAAGGAGTCTTTTTTATTAATAGTTTAATTTATAAAAATAATTAAAAGCTTAAAAACTATAAGTAGTAGCTAAAAAGAGATTATTAAATAGTTATATTAGGACTTTATTAAAAAGAATAAAGTCCGTAATAATTAATCCCCTATACTTTTTAATTTATAAGGGAGTATACTAGCCCCTACTTATAAGCTACTTAGTGCGGCTTAAAAAGAGCCACTATTACTCTTAATATATCCTTTTAGCCTTTTATAAATACTAAGCTTATAGTCCCCTATACTTAAGTTAAATATAATAATATAAAACGTACTAAAGATAACGTTTTTTATACGTATATTTATTAAAATACTAGAAAAAAGTAAATATTAAGAAAAAAGTATATAGAAAGATTGTTTTAAGAACTTTAGGTTAAAGATACTAAAAGAATACTTTTTAAAAGGCGCGTTAAACTAACTTATTTAGTTAACTTAAATCTTAATAGCTTTTAGAATCTATAGTCTTAAACTTAAAAAAGGCTTAAGTAATATTAAAAGTTTATATATTAGTAATAAAATTAAAAACGTTATTTTTAATAGTTCTATATCCTTTATTATATATATTATAAATAGAAAGTAAATATAGTATATACTAATTTAGAACTACGCGGGCCACGGAGTAGTTCTATACGGGTAGCTCTAAAATTAACTTTATACGTATATATTTAAGGGAAGTAATTCTATAAACTATATTATAAAATTTAATAAACTTATATACTACTTAAGAGTAGCTAGTAGTTAAATAACTCTAAAGGATAAGGTTTATACGTTTTTTTAAAGAATAAGTTTATAGTATAAAGATTAGTTTATACGTTTTAGATCCTTTTAGTAAAGTAGTATATCTATTATAGTTAATAGACTTATTACTAACTTTACTAATAAAGCCTATATATATAATAAATAAAAGGTTATAGTTTTATAAATAATAAATAGTAATTAATTTACTATAAAGCTAAAAAAAGTCCTTAAAAAAGACCTTTTAAATTATAAATACTAGAATTATAGTAAAAAAGGCTATATTAAAGCTACTTATAAAGTAAAAAAAAAAGAAAATAATAAAAGTAAAGAGAAAAAAACTTTTAAAGCGCCTTTTATAATACTACTAAAGAGTAATATACTACTAAAAGTATTTAAATAAACTAACTTACTAAAGCCGGACTCTTTTTTAAGTCTAAAGATATTATAAAAAGACTTTAAAGTTATTTAGAATAATTTAAAAGTAATTAAAAGTAAAGTAGAAATAGCTAAAAAAGAGCTTATAAATAATAAGTAGACTATAATACTTATAAATACCCTTTTTTAGTTAACTAAAGAGAAAATAGATACTTAACTTTAAGATTCTAAAGTAAGTATATATATAATTAATAATATAGTATAATATAAAAGCTATATAGCTATTATAAGCTAATAGTAAGTTATAACTAATAATAAACTAATTTACTTAGAGCTTATAAAAGTCGTTATTCTATACTTCTATAATAGTTACGTTATAAAGCTATAAAACGTATTATATTTACTAATTCTTTTTATAAATATATTTAGTAAAGAGTATTTCTATAAAGCTAGAGACTATTTACTTAATAGAGTATTAATTATATAAAATAAAAAGCTCTTTAATAAACTTAATATTAAAAAAAGGGGTTTTTATTTATCCTTAATAAACCTAAACCTATTAACTATACTTTATTTTATATAAATAAAGAAGTAGTAAAAGGATACTTAACTTTAGTATAAAAAATTTAACTACCCAGAGTATTATAAGTTAATTAAGTTAATTAAACTTATAAAAGAATATACCCTAATAGTAAAAGATATTATACTTTAACTTTACTTAATATATAACTTATTAAAGAGTTTATAGTATTTGCCTTATATACTATATAAGTACGTAAAGTACTTAAGAAATATAGTCTACGTAGATATAAAAGAGATTAAGCTAGCTACATAGTACACTTACTTTGCTATTATTATAAATAATTAATTTTATAACTAAGATATAATATTATTAAACTTAAAAAAAGACCTTACTTATAAACTTACTAACTATACGCGTAGTTAGTAATAGTATTTTAAAAAGCTTATTAAAGTTATTTATATAAATAATACTAAAAAGTTTATATTTTTATTTTTAAACGTTACTTTAAAAAATATAAGTATATAAGTAGAGTTATCTCTTCTATATATCTATAAATAGAATAGCGTTATAAAGTACTTTATTTAAATAGTTATAAATAAAGTACGTTTTATATATATTAATATAAATATTCTAACTAAGTTATAACTATAAATTATATTAGTTACTATATATATAGTTAATAAAAGCTTTACTTTAGTAGTTAAAAAAAGAATACTAATTTAAGTACTTATAAAGGATTTAAAGTCTAGAAGATACTCTATCCTAAATATTAGTAACTTAAGGGTTATTAGTAACTACTATTTTACTAATATTAATCCTAAAACCTAAGTTAAAAGTAAAAAAATAAGCCTTAAAACTAAAGAAGGTATTTTCATAAACTATATAGACAACTAAGCTTACTAAGTATAAATCCCTAAGTACTAAAAAGTAATAACCTTGTTAATTATTATTTTTTATAAACCTATAAACTTTAAAAAAGCGGATCTTTACTGGTCCCTACTACTAAAGTAAAGAGCGGAATTTTAAAAATATCAGTATACTATTTATAATAAACTTATAGCTCTTTAACTTACACTCAGCATAAGTAAAAACTACTTACTAAATTAAGAAATTAGGTTTATAACTTAAGGGAAGCTATTAAGTAACTTTATTCTAATAGCTTTAAGTATAAAAATTTAACTATACCTAGACCTAGTAACTCTTATAAAGGCATATAACAGGCCTATAGAAGACTAGGAACTATAAAAGGAAGCTATATATATAGAGATTTTAATCCTTATTAAATAAAGAGTTTTTTTTTTTATTCTAAAGAGTAAAGTACTAAAGAGTGTATAGCTTACTATAAAATAAGTACTTAAATATAAAAAGGCTTAAGAAATTATAATTAAAAAAAAAGTAAGGATTATAGTAAAAGGCTTTTAATAAGTATATAAAAAGGACTTTATTAAAATATATATATTAACTTTATAATCTACTTCTTAAAGAATCCTTTTTATATATACTTACTAAAAGGGGCTTACTATATACTAATAGGACTTTATTAAAGTATATTTTAATAGGGATTTTAATAAATAGATTTATATATTACTATTTAAAATACTAAAAAACTTCTTTTTAAATACTTAATTTAAATACTATATAATAAAAGTTAATTATAATTTAAGTTAGAACTAAGTAATTTTATTATAAAAGGCGTTATATAGGCTTTACTAGAATAGTTAATAGTAGTAAGTAAAGCTATAAAAGGTTCTTAAGTACTATAACTTAAAGCTACTAGCCTTTAATAATACTATATACTATAACGTAAAAAATAAAGTATTTATAGTAACTTATATTAATAATATTATTATTATTAGTCCTAAAGAAGCTATTAGCTATATACTTACTATAGTAAATAAATAAGTAAAAGTTATTAATTTAAGAGTTTTTAATTTATTTTTAGGTATTAAACTATTGTTTATAACTATAAAAACTATAATTTACTAAAGTACTTATATAAAAAATATTATAAAAGAATTTACTTAAAAAATATACTCTATTAATACCCTTATTAAAGTAAAAGCCTTTATAGTTACTATACTAGTTAAAAGTAAGGTTAATAAAAGCCTTTAAGAGTAGTATTATTAAATACTTAGTAAAGAGTAATTTACTACTTAAATAACTTACTTAGATATTACTTTTAAATATAACTTATAGGGGAGGTTCTCCTATGCGCTTTTTAAGTAGTATTAAAAAGGAGCTATATACTTAGTATATTATTCTAAAAGTTACTATAATTTTAAAATTTAGTATACTATATAAAAAGGAGTAAATAAAACTAATAATCTTAGCTTTAAAAGTTACTATAATAATAATTATACTAAGTATTTTAAAACTTTATAATTAATAATTAAGTAAGTATTTTTTATAACTAGTAGCTTAGTATTATAAAGGTTCTATTATTAAAAAACTATAGTAAAGTCTTTTATAAAAGTAGAATACTATACTACTTTAATAGTAGCTTTAAAAACTATATAAATCTAAAGCTTTTTTTTAAAGTTAAAAAAAAAGCTTCTAAGACTAGTTTATATATAAACTAATAATATAGAAGTAATTATACTTATAAAAAGTAAAAGTAGTAATAACTAAACTAAGTATATAAGAGTTTATAACTACTATACTTAAGAGACTATAAAGTATAGAAAAGTTAGCTTTAAATATATTTACTTAAGTAATAATATTATAGATATATTTACTAAACTACTTAAGAGGCTAGTATTTAAAAAACTATAGAATATACTTAAACTAATTAATTTAAAGTACTATAGATTTAAATAGCTTTATAGTAAAGGGGAGTATAATAACGTATTAAGTAATTTAAGTATAAGAGGCTTATAGTAAAGAATACTATAATTAGTCTATATAAATATAAGGGTTGTTTGTGTTACTAAGGCTAGAAATGGCTTAAATATATTTTAACTTAATTTATATAAAAAGGATTTGTTCTGTATTTATATAAAGCCTATAGGCCCCTAGATCCTAAGAGTAGGGGTTTAACTAAAATTTATATTAATTTCTAACCCCTACCTAAACCAGCTTAGTAATTATAATTATAATACTCTATATTATAACTTTTAGACTTTAATTTATTAAATCCAGTACTAATTTTTCTTACTATATTAGCAGGAAAACTAAATACTTTATTCCTATACTTGTTTTTACTATATTAGCAAAATCCAGTTATTTAGGCGTTTTTTTAGCTAGAAAACACCAGATTCCTTACTATTAGAATCTCCTACCTTTTTACTCTAGTTTAATTAATTCCCGGATTACTTAAATTCCCTACTATACTACTTTTATATATTAAATTAAGACCTCTAGAGGTATTCTTAAGAGTTTCTATACTTTATAGCTATAGCTAAGCCTTTCCTAGTTACAAAAGACAATATTACTATAGCTTAATAGATTATTAATACTATTTAAACTAATCTAATAAAAACCACCTACTTCTATAATCTATACTTTATTAAATAAACTACTTTCCGCGCGTTAAAGGCCTTTTTTAAAAGTTAGAGACGTTAAACTACTGTGTTTAAAAAACAATAGGAGCAGCCCGGACTTACACCTGCACCTAAGACACTAGCTATATTATTAAACAAACCTTCTACTTCTATACCTCCTTAGATTTAACCTTACCTAGAGGATATCTTTAATTTAACTATAAATCTAGATAATCTTAGCTTATTTACCTTAATACTACTTTAAAATAACTTTAAATTAACTAGGAATTCTTAGATTAGTCCCCTAATATTTAATAAATACTTAAGATTAAAATCTATAGCTTTTATCTTTAGCTAAAAACCACTTCCGCCTTTATAGAGCGATCCTACTAATATTAATAGTAATTAATCTCTACTTAATATTAAAAGCCCTTAAGTATAGCTAGAATTAGAATCACTAGAATCTAAATTAGGTAACTATAATATAGTATAATAACCTTTATCTATAAAGGCGGCTATCGCTATAATAAACGTAGCTATAGTAGCTTAGTACTAAGATCTTAATTAGGATATAGTAAACTTAATCTTAGAAGTTTTTAGGTGTAACACAAAAGATTAACTAACCCTAACTGGGAATAGTAGTACTGGATTAAAATCTTTAAACGTGGGTCTGTTTAACTTAGAAGCCAGAGATCCTTAATAACTCGGAATAGTATTAGATAGGAAGGTTACTATATATACTAATATCTATACCTTTACTAATAGGTTAAAAGATTTAGCTGCAATACAGTTTAAAGCTTAAGTCTAGAAAGTTTAGACCTAGTATCTTTAGGGTATAACTTTAGTTTAGTATTCCTAGATCCTTACTAATATAGACTAAGAACTACTTTAATCTATAATAGTTACAGCCATTTTAAGCAAACTTCTAGAACGCTTTAAACTTTATTATAGCGAAGTAATATTACACTAAAAGTCTTTCTTATATAGTCTTATTAACGTAGGCTATAAAGATATTCTGTTCTACGCCTAAATAATACTACGGAATATAAAGGCCTATAGAATAATAGACGTTCCTTTATAACTATAAGTAATCTATAAATTATTTAATAGATTAGTTAAATTTCTAATTTTACTTTTAAAAAACAATATAACCTTAAACTCTTTTTTATAATTAATACATAAGTAGGAATTTACTATAAAGACGTTAGTAATAGAGTAAGGCTTTAGGTCTCATTATCCTTACTTTATTAACTAAAACGTAAGTAAGAATAGTAATACTTATATTTTATTTAACTAAAGTAGTTATTCTATTATTATTAAAAGAAATTTAAATACTAACTATACTTAGAATCTATCTTCTAGTAAATTTATTCTTAATAAACTATTTAATTCAAAATTTCCTAATAATAATCCTCCTCTTTAACTAAACTAACTTAGTTAATAGTAACCTAAAGCCGGCTTTTAACTTATATAAAATTAACTTAACTAGTATACTAGGTTTCTTACTTCCTATAAGTTTAACTAAAACCCTATTTAATAATAGTAGTAGTAACTTTAATTTAGTACTAGGAATAATAGTAAGTTAATTCTAAAAAATAAAAAATTAAGATAGGGTAATAAGAATCCCCCGTAAGCTATATACTATAACAACGTAGAATTAGAATTACTTCTAATAACTCTAAATTAAAATCACTCTAACTTAAATACTTACAAGCCTCCTTTTATCTAAAACGATAATAATAGCTTAAATAGTTATAATAATTTAATTTAAACTAACACTACTCTAGAATAAATTAAGTTAAGGGAAGATTATAACTTTATATAGTTTAATAATTAAAAAAATACCTAGTTTATAGCTACTATTTCCCTATAGAAATCCTATATTAATACGCAGCGTAAGTATCAATTTTATAAGTAACTATTCCTAAGTAATAATAAACTATATAAGTATATACAGATTAGTTATAGTTATTTAGGAATTCTATAGGAAACTACCTTTTTTAAAGAAGTTAATATGGGTTTAGCTTTTAATAATTAGAAAGTTCTATAAATCCGTTCACTAATTAATTCTAAGACTTAAATTAGAGCTAGCTTTAGATTTAGATTATAGTTTTACTTAAGGTTCTAGATCACACTAGATGTGTCCCAAAAGTCAATATAGCTTAATATCTACGGGGATATAGGTTGCTTTTCTTTACTAATTAATAGATCAATATTAGGAAAATACTAGCCTACTTTAGAGATTTAAACCCAAGCTATACTAATTATAGTAAAAGGGATTAAAAAAGGCTTCTACTTTACCCAAGAATACGTTATTTTAGAACTATATTTCTAAAGTACATAGGAATTAATAGAATTAAAGGCTATTGCTATAATTACTTATAAAATCTCTATTATTAATAATCTAGTAGTTAATCTTTTCGTTAGAATAGACTACCTAGGGCTAAAGCAATTTAATATTTTAAACTTTAAGGGATATACTATTATTAAGTTCTATAATTTTAAAATCCCTATAGTAGCCTAGTAGAATAAAGCTTACTAAAAGGCTAGGGTATTAGTTACTTCGGTAATAAGAATCCCACTAAAGAGCACTATAAGGATTTCTGTTTATTACATAATTACTAGGAATCCCTAGTAAGATATACTTTTTAAGCCTATAGGTTTACTAGTTAGTATATATACTATACTAGTTAATATAATAATAACTAAGATTATTATTCGGAATAACTTAGATTATAAGTAGGTACTTTATAAAAATTAATTTATAGGATACTTTATATTTATTAATCCCTTAGCCTAAGTTTAGATAGTTAATAAAGTTAATATAGTAGCTACTTTAGAATTAACTTTAAAAAAGCTATATATACTAAAATAGTATATAATTTAAGTAGCTTTAGTAAATAATACTATAACTATTAAGTACTTAATAGGAGTTAATATTTATAAGTAACAACTTAACGTAGAGTAGATTTTAGAACTACTAAATAAATTTACCTACGTTTTTTAGAATAAAGGCTTTACTAAGGTCCCGGAAGATTATTAAATAAAGGTTTACTTTAAGTTAAACTAGTATTAATAAATCCCCTTTAAGTATAAGGTCTACTCTATTAGCGGCCTAGAAAAGGAAATTATTAAATATACTTTAAATAAGTTAGGACTAAAAATTTACTTAATATTAACTTATATACCGTTTTTATTCTTAGTTTTTATAATTTAGAAAAAGAAGAATAAAGTAGAAAAGGCTAAAAACTAAAATTATAAGGCTAGTAAGGCTAAAACTAAGAACTAGAAAGGCAAAATAATTATTGATATCTACGCGTTAAATTTAATAGTACTAACTAATACTTACTCTATAAAGAGTTAAGAAGATATTACTGCAAAGTATACTAATACTATTTATATCTTAATATTTAATACTATAGTATTTTATTACTAATAGTAGGTATATCCTAATTCTTAATAGGCTTTTATAATTACTACTTATAAAGGATAATTTATATTTTAATATTCTATAATAAGTTATAAAAACTATAATACCTATATTTAGTAATAAATAAATTATATTTTAAGAGATATAAATAGCAATTCCTACTATAATAATATCGTTGTTACTTCTAGGAGCCTTAAAAAGTATATCTATAATTTCTGTAAAATACTATAAACTTTATTAAAAGTAAATATTTTACTAAGACTTAATAAAAGCTTTATAGCGTTTCTAACTATAGTAGTTCTAGGTAAGTTAGTAGATTTATTTAGTTTTATAATACTAGTTAAGAAGCTAAAGGCGATACGTAATCTTAAATTCCTTACTACCCTTTGTTACTTAGAATACTTTATTAGACTTAGATTTAGTTTATAGTATTTTATTCCTAAATACGTAGTTATTATAGAACCTTTAGAGACTTAGAAAATAATACTTCTATAATTCTATTATTATTTTAAAGATAATAGTACACTAAAAACTAAGAAGATATTTAAGTCTACTTAGAAGTCCTGGGCTTTTACGATTAATTTTTTAATACTAATAGTAAGAGAAATTAACGCTTTTAAACTACTATAAAGTAAACTATTAAAACTAACTACTTTAATATTTTTTATTTTAAAGAGATAGTTATACCTAGAATTTAATACATTTATTAATGGGATTAGTGTCTAAGTTTTTTATGTTAAGTATAATATCTAAATTAAGCTTTAACTTAAAGATTACCCTCCTTAGAATACTATTAAGTTAATTACTTTCCTTTTTTAAACCTTAAGTAAAACTAAAAAGTACTATTAGTTTATAGAGTTAAAGACTATAGGTTATATATAGATAATTACAAAAACTTAGTATTAAATCTAGGCTACTTAGAGTTTATTTATTATTATATTTATAAATTATAAAACTATTATTGATATATAATCTTAATAAGTAATAAATATTATAAACTCTATAGTTAAAACAACTATAAATAAAAAGCTAATCTATACTATAGAATATATTAATTAGTTCGATATTAAGATTATATATAAGTCTAAAAAAGAACATTTAGTACTAGATACATTAAGCTAACTACTTATAGCTACTTAGAATTAAAATTAACCTAAAGTACTTAATATTTTCCTAAATAATAAATTAATAAATTTAGTATTTATAGTAAAGGAAATTCCTAAACTATTAAGTATTACTAATATATTAAAAGACTAAAAGTCTTAGTATCTAATTTAAGTTACTAGAGTCCCTTTAGACTAAAAAACTTTAATTAGATTTTCTGTAATTATTAAAATCTTTTTAAAGTTTAAAACTAAAATTTAAATAGGATATAATACTAATTTAGTATAGTATTATATCTTTAGAGTTATTAAGGAAAATAATAAACTAGAATTAGTTAACTAAGTAGATTTACCCTTTTCTTTTTACTAAGGTTTACTTTAAAAAATAAATTTAGAATATACCCTACAACTCTATATTCTAAAAAGCTGTTTTAGCAACGTCTTTTTATTTATTTACAACGGGAATTATTTAGAATATAATAAACTCTCTAAGTTTATTTTACAATACTATATATATAACGGATTAAAAAAACTTTATAAATATTTTAAGTACTACCTAGAATACGCCGTTTTTTAAATTAAACGTTATAAGGTCCACAGGAATCTATAACTAATCCTTCCGCCGCTTTATCCCTACTATATAATCTCTATTAACTTTATACTATTACTTCTACTATCTAAAGAAGAATTTAACTATACCTTTATTACTATCTATAAGTTATTAAAAGAGATTTAAATTATACTAGGAATTATAATAAATACTATAGAAATTTAGGGAAGACGTTTAGAATAATACTTAATAACTACGAATTAAGGCTTCCCTAAGGTTATTATCTTAGACTATGATCTAAAGTTCCTTTTTACTATATAGAAGTTAATCTAGTATTAAACTAGTATATTACTTCTATATACTACAGCCTATTACCCTTAAACTAACGGCCAGACTAAACGTATAATTTAAACTATTAAATTAGTATTTTAATATTACCTTTATACTTTAAGAAGTCTAAAAGAGTGGCCGGGGATCGTGGATTAACTGTAATTTAAATATAACTATATAAAGTCTTTTATAACTAGGGCTTTTTTAAATAAGGTTGTAAAGGGCTTTATTTTAAATAATATTTTACTTTTAGTGGTTAATAACGGATTTTATTCTATAATTTTACTATTTACTTCTAAATTATTAATCTATAACGTAGTTGTAATTATAGTAATTACTATAAAGTACTACTATAACTACTAATATACTGCGAGATTCTTCTAAGTTAGAGATAAGGTGTACCTTTACTTATATAAAGGATATAAGATTCCCTAAGTAGCTATTTTAGGACTAAAGTATAGATAATATTATATAGGGCTATTTACTATTATAAAGAGGATTAGTAGATTAGTTTATAGAATTAATATTTTAGTATACTAGAAAATTTATAATATAATTTTAGTAAACTACTTTAAATTTAGAATCTAAATAGATTACTATAGAAGATAGCTACTATTAATTCTACTTATATCCCTTAAGGATAAATCCTTTATTATTAAGAGAATTTTATAAAAGTGAAATATGAAGTTTAGGATTTAGTACTTAGTTGTGTATAGGAATTTAGGACTAGAATACTACTACTGGATTTTTTAAAAGAAATTAAATAAGACGGATTAAGACGATTTATTAATAGATTAGTAGTAGAGAAAGTAGTAGAGATAGTGTTAAGAAGTTATAGGGTGGGAATTAATAAATTAGTTAGAAAATACTATAATTATATTACAATATTTACTATAGTAAGGGCACTGTTTATTCTAGAGGGGGTACTATTAGGCCTATAGCCTAAGGTATATATATACGTACTTTAAGTTAGTAGCTACTATAGGTAGCGCTATATTAGTATTTTTATAGGGCATTTATTCTAATAAATTTATCCTTTTTATATTTTACTTAAGCTACTCTTTACTATAACGATGTATTAGGTAATTCAAGCGTAAGAGGCTTATAGTAAAGAATGCTGTAATTAGTTTATATAAATACAAGGGCTATTTGTATTACTAAGGCTAGAAATAGTTTAAATGTATTTTAACTTAATTTATATAAAAAGGATTTATTTTATATTTATATAGAGTCTATAGGTCCTTAGATCCTAGAAGTAGGGGTTTAACTAAGATTTATATTAATTTCTAACCCCTACTTAAACTAGTTTAGTAATTACGATTATGATACTTTGTGTTATATAGTAGTACGACCTATACAAAGTTATTTAGATTTAGTTTATTAATTATCTATTACTAAAAAGAGCGCTAGATCCTTTGTATTTAAATTACTTAAATTCCTAATATATTATTAAGTATAGAAAAGTACTTATAGGACAATATAGAGGAAAAGTCTTCTCTATTAATAACTTAGTTTATAAAAATAATTAAAGGCTTAAGAGTTATAAGTAGTAATTAAAAAGAGATTATTAAATAGTTACGTTAAGACTTTATTAAAAAGAGTAAGGCCTATAATAATTAATTTCCTATACTTTTTAACCTATAAGGGAGTATACTAGCCCCTATTTATAAACTATTTAGCGCAGTTTAGAAAGGGCTACTATTACCCCTAATATATCCTTTTAGCTTTCTATAAATACTAAGCTTATAGTTCTCCGTACTTAAGTTAAATATAACAATATAGAACGTACTAAAGATAATGTTTCTTATATACGTATTTATTAAAATACTAAAAAAAAGTAAATATTAAGAAAAAAGCGTATAGAAAAATTATTTTAAAGACTTTAAGCTAAAAATACTAAAGGAATACTTTTTAAAAAGTACATTAAATTAACTTACTTAGTTAACCTAAATCTTAATAGCTTTTAGGATCTATAGTTTTAAGCTTAAAAAGGGCTTAAGCAATATTAAGAGTTTATATATTAGTAACGAAATTAAGAATATTATTTCTAATAGCTCTATATCCCTTATTATATATATTATAAATAAAAAGTAAATATAGTATATACTAATTTAAAACTATACGGGCTATAGAATAGTTTTGTATAAATAGTTTTAAAATTAACTTTATACATATATACTTAAGGGAAGCGATTCTATAAGCTATATTACAAAATTTAATAAACTTATATACTACTTAAGAGTAACTAGCGGCTAAATAGCTCTAGAGGATAAGGTTTACGCGTTCTTTTAAGGAATAAGTTTATAGTATAAGAATTAATTTATATATTTTAGATCCTTTTAATAAAGCAGTATACCTATTATAGTTAATAAGTTTATTACTAATTTTACTAATAAGGCTTATATATATAATAAGTAAAAGGTTATAGTTTTATAAACAATAAATAGTAATTAATCCACTATAGAGCTAAAGAGAGCCCTTAAAAAAGACTTTTTAGATTATAAATACTAGAATTATAGTAAAAAAGGCTATATTAAAGCTATTTATAAAGTAAAAAAAAAAAAAAACAATAAAAGTAAAGGAGAAAAGACTTTTAAAGTGCCTTTTATAATACTACTAAAGAGTAATATACTACTAAAGGCGTTTAAGTAGACTAACCTACTAAAGCTAGACTCTTTTTTAAGTTTAAGGATATTATAAAAAGACTTTAAAGCTATTTAAAATAATTTAAGGGCGGCTAAAAGTAAAGTAAAAATAGTTAAAGAAGAGTTTGTAAACGACGAATAAACTATAATACTTATAAATACCCTTTTTTAATTAACTAAAAAAAAAATAGATACTTAGCTTTAGGATTTTAGAGTAAGTATATATATAATTAATAATATAGTATAGTATAAAAGTTATATAGCTATTATAAGTTAATAGCGGGTTATAACTAGTAATAGGCTAATTTATTTAGAGTTTATAGGAGTTATTGTTTTATACTTTTATAATAGTTATATTATAGAGTTGTAAGATATATTATATTTACTAATCCTTTTTATAAATGTATTTAATAGAAAGTACTTTTATAAAGCTAAAGGCTATTTACTTAATAAAGTATTAATTATATAGAATAAAGAGCTTTTTAATAAGTTTAATATTAAAAAAAGGGGTTTTTATTTATTCTTAGTAGACTTAAACCTATTAGTTATACTTTATTTTATATAAATAAAGGAATAGTAAAAGAATACTTAACTTTAGTATAGGAGATTTAGCTACTTAGGGTATTATAAGTTAATTAAGTTAATTAAGTTTATAAAAAAATATACCCTAATAGTAAAAGATATTATATCTTAACCTTATTTAACGTATAACTTATTAAAGAACTTATAGTATTTACTTTATATACTATACAAGTGTATAGGGTACTTAAGAGATATAGTTTATATAAATATAGGAGAAATTAAGCTAGCTACATAGTATACTTACTTTACTATTATTATAGATAATTAATTTTATAACTAAGATATAATATTATTAAATTTAAAAAAAGACTTTATTTATAAACTTATTAATTATATATATAGTTAATAATAGTATTTTAAAAAGTTTATTAAAGTTATTTATATAAATAATACTAAAGAGTTTATATTTTTATTTTTAAATATTATTCTAAAAAATATAGGTATATAAATAGAGTTATTTCTTTTATATATTTATAAGTAAAACAGCGTTATAGAGTACTTTATTTAAATAGTTATAGATAAAGTACGTTTTATATGTATTAATATAGATATTTTAACTAAATTATAGCTATAAATTATATTAACTACTATATATATAGTTAATAAAAGCTTTACTTTAGTAGTTAAAAGAGGAATACTAATTTAAGTACTTATAGAGGATTTAAAGCCTAAAAGACACTCTATTCTAAATATTAGTAACTTAAGAGTTATTAGTAGCTACTATTTTATTAATATTAATTCTAAAACTTAAGTAAAAAGTAAAAAAATAAGTTCTAAAGTTAAAAAAAGTATTTTTATAAGTTATATAGGTAATTAAACTTATTAAGTATAGATTCCTAAGTACTAAAAAGTAATAACTTTATTAATTATTATTTTTTATAAGTTTATAAGTTTTAAAGAAGTAGATTTTTATTAGTTTTTATTATTAAAGTAGGGAGTAGGATTTTAAAGATATTAGTATACTATTTATAATAAACTTATAGCTTTTTAGTTTATACTTAATATAAATAAAAACTACCTACTAAATTAAAAAATTAAACTTATAACTTAAAGAGAGCTATTAAGTAACTTTATTTTAATAACTTTAAATACAAAGATTTAACTATACTTAAACTTAGTAACCCTTATAGAGGTATATAATAGGCCCGTAAAAGACTAAGAGCTATAAAAAAAAGCTATATATACAAAAATTCTAATCTTTATTAAATAAAGAGTTTTTTTTTTTATTTTAAAAAGTAAAGTACTAAAGAGTATATAGTTTACTATAAAATAAATACTTAAATATAAAAAGGCTTAAGGAATTATAACTAAAAAAAAAGTAAGTATTAGGGGCTAATTATAAGTAGTATTTTAATAGTACTTAAAAGGAGTTATACTAAACTTAGGGAGTAAAAAGAAGGAGGTTTATTTACTATATATAAACTCTACCTTTAGGTATAGGGGTCCTTAAGTAGAGTTAGTTTATAACTAGCCTTCTACTAGAATATAAACTACTAGACTTAGGCCTATAATATACCCCCCCGCCCCGCTCTACTCCCCTAGTAATAGTTATAAATAATTAATATACTTAACTATAAATTCTAAACCTAATTTATATAACTACTAATAAAAAAATTTAGAATATAACTATATTAATTAATAAAAAAATCTAGTACTTAGTTAGTATATAAAAAGAGGTTACTAATTGTGTACTAACTACGCTCCGTTCCTTTATATAAAACTCTTTTTTCTTTAGTTATACTACCCCCCCTCCTATTTATACCCTTATACTAGCACTCTTACGCGCCCCCTCTACTACTATATAACTACTACTACTTTACTACTATATTCCTAACCCCCCCCCCCCTCTCCTACTATATTTACTATTATTACGTCCTCCTTTAGTACCCCTAGTAATAACCCGTTCTACTGCCCTAACTCTAATAAGCTCTAGTTACACGCGTATAGTAGCTTTATTATAAATAACAATTCTAATAACGAGTTTAACTAGCCCCCTAAAATAGTTAAGGAAATATACTTTTTATACTACGATAAAATAATATAGGATAGTAAGTTAGTTTAGTATTAGTATAGCTATAGTAAGTCCTACTATTAGTACTTAGTAGTAAAGTAAAAGTGTAAGTAGGGATTATAGTTATTTACTTTATTTATAAAACTATATGCAGCTAGCTATTATATTACTACCCTTATTACTAAAAGTAGTTATATTATCTTTTTTATTATTTTTAATAGCGGCCTTAATAGTACTAGTAAGGGCTGTTATAGTGCTGTTTTTTCTATGCCCTTTAATACAGCTTATTGTTACTATAATAACTACTTTAACTAGGCGCGTCTTACCCCTTTTACTTATTCTACTACTACACCTACTTCCCTACTACCCACCTCCCCTACAGCTACTAGTTTTAATACTTAAGAGCTTACTACTAACTTTATTAACTTAATAGTATACTACTTTTTTTCCTTTTTTACCCTTTTTACGCTAATATTTTAAATAGTAGAACTATATTTTGTAGAGTAGTGGCTGTTCCTTGCCCTACGCGCCTTACTGCTGTGCTTTAGGCCCTACTTAGTCCGGCTTGCTTATTTATTATATTTACCCTGCCCTTACTACGCGCGCCCGCCCTACCCCCTACTACTGCTCTAAGTATAAAGAGGAAGAGGAGGATAAGTTTAAGAGCTTCCCTAAGGACGACTCCTTTAAGGGTTAAGTATTAGTTTAGTTTAGTTTATTTAGTATACTCTTTAGGGCTAAGTTCTTTATAGTATTACTTTATAGGGTTTAATTAGTTTAGTCCGGGCCCTTAGTAGTTTTTTACTATTTATAAATTAATATTAACTTATTATTCTTTTATATATTTCTATACTTTACTTTAAATTATAATACTACTTTATTATTTTTTAAACTTTTTAATAGTTTTTATATAGGTTTATTATATTCCTTTTACTTTACTAGGACGTTATAGTTATACTTACGTTCTAGTGCGTTTTTAGTAGCTAGGATTTCTTTTACTATGTACTCTTTTTATAGTTCGTTTTTAAGTAAGAGTATAAAGATAGGGTTTAGTTAGGTTTTACTTTAAACTTAAGATAGTAAGGGCTTATTTAAGACTTTTTTTATTAAGTTAATATAGAAGGTTAGGTAGATACTCTTTAGGACGTTTAATATAATATTTAATAAACTAGGGATACTAACTACTATATACTTTATAGCTACTTAGTTTAACTTTTTACTTAGTTAGTTTATTTTAATATAGTAGAAAGATAACTAAACCTTATTCCTAATGTAGAATTAGTTTACTATATATTAGGTTTTATTTATAAATATTTTAGACTTTTATTAAGTATATACTATAGCTACTTAAACTAATACTATTTCCTCTTTTAAGTATATAAAGAATATTATAACTTGGCTTAAGTTTAAAAGTATAGATATTATTTTCTATACTACTATTAGTACTAGTATAATATTATAGCTATTAAGTAACTAGTTAGGGCTTACTTTAGTTACTATTGTATTTTAGTTATTTAAAACTAACTATTTAGCTATAATATAGTCTACTTAGTTATACTAAGTAAATAAAATATATACTTATAAGTATACTTATATTTTAGGTATTATTTACTCTGTGTTTCTATTAGTTTAGGGGTAAAACGATATTAATAATATTTATTATATCTCTATTAGTTTATAGAGTATTATTTAAAAGGTACTTACTTAATTTAAACTATAATTACTAATAATAAATTATAAAAATTTATAAAAGTACTACTATATATCCTAAAAGTGTTTTATATATACTTTAGTTGTTATTAATATTATAAGTTTTAATTAAATATACTTTAATAAGTAGTTTATAATTACTATTAGGAAGTATAGGTTTGAGTTTTTATTATTTAAAAGTTTTATTATAAAGTCTACTAAAATTTAGAATTAGAATTTATTAAGAACTAGGAGTAGTTAAAAGAGGCTCTATTATTACTATTTTCTTTTATAAAAACAGTAATATATATTATATATAGTTATAAACTATTTTACCTTTTAGGATATTCTATTTTAATACTAATTTTATATAAAAACTATAAATATTATATTTATACTAGTATAGCTTAAAACTAGGGAGTTATAAACTATTTATAATAATACTATAGTAAGGGGTTTATACTTAAGTATTTATATATAGTTTTAGTATTATAATATACCGTTCTTTTTTATTAAATAGTTTATAACCTAGGTCCTTGTATTAGCTTTATAAAGGAACTATTTTACTCCGTCCCTAACGGCACTTACCTGCGCCTTATAAACTAGTATTACTACTATAACTTAGTTCTAGAGTATAGGTAGTATTAGACCTTAGAATAATATATAGCTATTAAGTAGAGTACTAGTATTTAGCTAGTAGTAGAGTATTTCTATTATATTACCCCTATTTGTACTAGTTTCCTTCTATCTATTTCTAAACTCCCCCTCTTTTATATTTAAAAGTATAATTATTACTAACTATAAGATCTTTAATATTTACCTTCTAGTAGTTTTAACGGGTTTAAGTACTTAAATAAAGGAGTAAAGTTACTAAACGTTATCCTAGTTCTACTATAAAAGGGTATTTAGTTACTTAGTAAAGTACCTTAGTCTATACTTAAAAAAAAAACTAAACTCTAATAGTATCTCTACCTATTTAGTTTAATATTTATTAATTAGCCTAAAACTTATAAAGTATTTTAATACTTTATAGTTAAAAAGGATAGTAAACGGTTTTACTATACTCTAAAGTTTTACTAACTAAGCCTTAAAGTATAAAATAATTATAAGTAATTCCTTATTATAAATAGTGTAGTTGTACTATATAGGGGTTAGGCGCGCGGAGTAGTATACTACTAAGTAAAAGACTCTTTTTTTGTTTTTTTATAATAAATAGCTCCTTAGTACTACTCCTAAATAGTTAGCCTCTACTACTATAAGCCGGTTTAGGTTTTATTAAGCTATAATAGATTTTAATATAAAGACTATTTTAAGGTTTTTAAATACTATTTAATATACTATATTTTATATAAATAGGATACTTTTTTAGGTAAGTTAAGTAAGTAGTTTAGTAAGTATAGAGAAGTGATTAATAAAGTTATAGTAAAAGTTTATAAATTCTAAGAAACTATATACCCTCTATACGTTCTTAAGGGTCTTTTACTCCTAGATTACTTTAATTTTTTTAGAGTTATAATAAATACCCCGTTTAGCTTTAATAATAAATTCTAAGTACTTTATTTTTTTTACTAAAAACTTATACTTTTTTAAGTTTAAGTAAAGCCCTACTTTTTATAGCTACTATAGAACCTTAGTAACTTTTTATTTATAGTTCCCTTTTAATCCGTAGTTATAAACTAAAAGGTTATTAAGGTATACTATAATAAAGTTATTTAGAATCCCCTAAAGGATACTATTAATATATTACTAAAAAGTTATAAGCGCGCTTATAAGTCTAAAGGGTATAACTAACTATTTAAATAATTTAAAGTGTATCTAAAATGCTATTTTATATTTATTCCCCTTTATAATCCGGATTTTATAAAAGACTGTGTAGATATTTACCTTTATAAACTACGTTACTTTTAAAAAGGAATATAGAGTCTTTTTAATAAGTAATAAAGAGTATTAATTTAGTATATTAATTATATTAAGTATGTAGTAGTTAATATAGAATCTTTACTTCCCCCCCGGCTTTTTTATAAATAGAACTAGTGCGCTAGCTAGTAAGGAACTAGCCTGGACCTATCCCTTATTTATTAAGCTAGTAACCTACTAGCGGACTTTTAGGAAGTGGTTCTGTAGTATATTATATAACGGGCCCTATAGTAGACCTAGTTTAGTTCTATTTAGGTTCTTTTAGAGGCGTATATAATAGTTTAGTGTTCCCTAGTAGAGTAGTAATTTAAACACTTTTTCCTTATTAAATAGGTTTAAAAAGTACTAGTATACCTTTAGAAGGGTAGTTTATATACTACTTTTTAAATTTAAAAGAGTAGTTTTTAAAATAGTATTAACCTATATAATAAACGTAGTTATTTATTTATACCCTCTATATTAAGAGTCCCTAGATAGTATTACTAGTAGTTTTATAGAGTCGGCCTAGTTACTTACTATCCCTTACCCTTTCTTTTTACTAATAGTAGGAATAACTAAGTCCCCTAGTGTATTAATTTTTATTTTATTCTTAGTAGGGTTTAGAATAACGCCCCTATATTTTATTTATAGTTTTTTTAGGATTATAGAGTATACTATTCTTTAAATAATATAAAACAGAGCCTAGAACACTTAACTATTAAAATTAATCTAAACTTTAACTATATATATAATTACTAACTTACTATTTAAACCTAAAACTATCCCTAAGTAGTAGGGACGGGGTAACTATATAAGTTTTAAATTATAGTTTATTATAAACTTATAATTAACTACTCTATAATAGTTATATTTACTATTAATTTAAATAAAAACAAAAGATATATTATTTACTAATATAAAAATAAAGAACAGGGGCTTATTTATTTAATTCTATATTTTTTTAGTTTTATTTAGTAACTAATATAGAAGACTAGTGTCTACTATATAACTTCTTCTAAGGAGTCTCTTTTAGGGGGCTACTTTTTTCCCTCTTTATTTATAAGGCCTATATCTACTTTAAGTACTTTAATGTTTGTTATAGAAGTAGTAAGAGGGCGCGCGGGCTATAGATTATATTCTATAATAAAATATTCCTTAATTCTATAATAAATACAGACTTTAGCCTCTTTATAAGCCTAATAGATTAATGTATTAATTTATTAAGCGCGCTGCGTACCCGCTATAGCTCTATAAGGGGGAGCACTAGTAGTTTAGTAGTAGTACTATAGAGTTAGTATGGTCTAAGTAGTATTTACGCTTGTTATTACTATATCCCCCTATAAATTTATTTATTATTCGTTATACCCCTAGTACCGGCCTTTTTAGTAGCTTTTTATTTTTATTTTAAGTATTTTAAGGTTTATAGTAATTAAGTAATACTATTAAACAGCTACGTAGTAACTAGTTCTACTAATATTTTAATTAATAGTAGTTTTATAAATCTACTAAAAGATCCTTAGTTAGAAGTAGTTTAGTTATATTTTTTTTAACTATAAGAGTCCCCTAGCTTTTATTAAAGTAAATTTAAACTTAATAAAGAATTTTATAAATAATTACTTTAGTCCTTAGTAGATATAGTAAAGTTATTTTAATACTTATACTGTATAGTAGGGGTTTTTATAATAGTTAGTAAAGTAAATAAAAAATAGGTTTATATTATATTTAATTACTTACTTATTAGTAGTATAAAAGTTATTAATTTATTTCTATATTAGTAGTTTTAAGTTAAGTTAAAGGTACTATTAATAGTTCTAGAATCCCTTAATAAACTCTTAGTTTACTTTAAGTATATACTATATTATTATCCTTTAAGTAAAGAAAACAGCTAGGTTACTATTAAAGAGCTTACCCTTTAGTAGTAGCTTTTTTTAACTATAAGTTACTTATAGTATTATAATAGTATTTTAAAGGGCTTAAATCTTTATTACATAGGCGTTTTATTAGTTAGTTTACTAGTTTTTTTACTAGTTATTCTACTATTAAATATTCTACTACTACTAGTATACCTTATTCTAAGGGAGGGGGACTTTTACTAAGTCTATATTTATTATAGTTATCTTTTTAGTTTATTAGTTTACTAATTTTTACTAAAGTCACTTTAATTAAAAAGTTTAGTAATATTAAGGGCTAGTTATAAGTAGTATTTTAATAGTACCTAAAAGGAGTTATACTAAACTTAGGGAGTAAAAGGAGGGAGGTTTGCCTACTACGTACAAACTCTGCCTTTAGGTATAGGGGTCCTTAAGTAGGGCCGGTCCGTAACCAGCCTTCTACTAAAGCACAAGCCACTAGACTTAGGCCTATAATAGTAAGAATTATAGTAAAAGACTTTTAATAGATATATAAGAGGAACTTTATTAAAATATATATATTAACTTTATAATTTACTTTTTAAAAAATCCTTTTTATATATACTTACTAAAAAGGACTTATTATATACTAATAGGACTTTATTAAAGTATATTTTAATAGGGATTTTAATAAGTAAATTTATATATTACTATTTAAAATACTAAAAAACTTCTTTTTAAATACTTAATTTAAATACTATATAGTAAAAGTTAGTTATAATTTAAGTTAAAACTAAGTAATTTTATTATAAAAGGCGTTATATAGACTTTACTAAAGTAGTTAATAGTAGTAAGTAAAGCTATAAAAGGTTTTTAAGTACTATAGTTTTAAACTACTAGCTTTTAATAATACTATATACTATAATATAAAAAATAAAGTATTTATAGTAACTTATATTAATAATATTATTATTATTAACTCTAAAAAAGTTATTAGTTATATATTTACTATAGTAAATAAGTAAATAAAAGTTATTAACTTAAGAGTCTCTAATTTATTTTTAAGTATTAAACTATTATTTATAACTATAAAAACTATAATTTACTAAAGTACTTATATAAAAAATATTATAAAAGAATTTATTTAAAAAATATACTTTACTAATACCCCTATTAAAGTAAAAGCTTTTATAGTTACTATACTAGTTAAAAGCAAAGTTAATAAAAGCCTTTAGGAGTAGTATTATTAAATACTTAGTAAAGAGTAATTTACTACTTAAATAACCCGCCCGGATATTACTTTTAAATATAACTTATAGAAGAGGTTCTTCTACGCGCCTTTTAAGTAGTATTAAAAAAAAGCTACGTACTTAGTATATTACTCTAAAGGTTACTATAATCTTAAAATCTAGTATACTATATAGAAGGGAGTAGATAAAACTAATAATTTTAGCTTTAAAAGCTACTATAATAATAATTATACTAAGTATTTTAAAACTTTATAATTAATAACTAAGTAAGTATTCTTTATAACTAGTGGTTTAGTATTATAGAGGTTCTATTATTAAAAAACTATAATAAAGTCTTTTATAGAAGTAAAATACTATACTACTTTAATAGTAACTTTAAAGGCTATATAAATCTAAAGCTTTTTTTTAAAGTTAAAAAAAGAGTTTTTAGGACTAGTTTATATATAGATTAATAATACAAAAGTAATTATACTTATAAAGAGCAAAAGTAGTAATAACTAAACTAAGTATATAAAAGTCTATAACTACTATACTTAAAAAACTATAGAGTATAGAAAAGTTAACTTTAAATATATTTATTTAAGTAATAATATTATAAATATACTTACTAAACTACTTAAAAGACTAGTATTTAAAAAACTATAGGATATACTTAAACTAATTAACTTAAAGCGCTATAGATCTAAATAGCTTTATAATAAAGAGGAGTATAACGATATATTAAGTAATCTAAGTATAAAAGGCTTATAGTAAGGAATACTATAATTAGTTTATATAAATACAAAGGCTGTTTATATTACTAAGGCTAAAAATAGCTTAAATGTATTTTAACTTAATTTATATAGAAAGGATTTATTCTATATTTATATAAAGCCTATAGGCCCCTAGATCCTAGGAGTGGGGGTTTAACTAAGATCCATGTTGATTTCCAACCCCTACCTGAACCAGCTTAGTAATTACGATTGTGACACTCTGCGTTACACTTACAAGGTGACTGAAGCTTGCGTTGCGCACACGCGTTGGTCCGGTCCTAATTACTAGTACCTACGTCTCTCGATCTCAAGCTTTTGAGTTCTCACAAAGTCCAGACCAGAGCTAAGTATCCATAGTCCAGGGACAGCCGGGATCGCCATTCTTCATCGACATCCCATCACCCATACAATCACAAGCCTTGTCCATGTCCGCCGGCCAAGACGGCCTTGCGCTGTCGACAGGACTCCGCAGTCTCCGCACGCCGCCGGTTCCCCGAGAAGAGCATGCGACCTCCCAGACCAGACGGTGGTCAATGGCGGAACGAGTGGATTGAACTCAATCAGGGCCCAGCGTAGCATCGCTGCCCCTGGCTGGCCTCTCGGGAAAGAGAGTTGCGGCGCTTCTTTCTCACGACGACGATCTCCGCGCAACATTACGTCCACCGTCGGGCGTCGTCCAATGCCTGGGGGTGGCCTTCCTGCGTCCCCTGCGCGCTCCGTCGCTCTTTATCCGATTGATGAGTCTGGATCACCATGACATCGACCTGCCCTCCTCTCTGTATGGTCCTCCCTCGGCTCCTGACAAACAGAATCGCCCGCCAGCCTTGCGCAACCGCCGACATGACCCCGTCCCGTGCCACCATCTCTCGCCTCCCCGTCTCCGTTACATGAAGGGCGCGCGTACTCGCTAATTTGAAATTAAAACAAGGCGAGGGGGCGGGCACAACCGCGCCGCACTAGAACGCCTTCGTGGCACCCACTCCTCCCTCGACTGTGCTGTATTGTTATCCGCCAGCGAGCCCACCGGCACATGAACGCCTCGCGCCGCAAGCGGGAGAAAGCCCCTCGCCAAGGGAAACAAACGGGGGAAACACAAGAGGCGACTATAATAGCACCTCCCGTCCGTCGCCACGTTCGAAGCCACCCCGATGCTAGACCTCGGCAGTTAGGTTGTCTCTCAGCCACATCGCCCGTTTTGTGTGTGTCACTCCGATCGGTCTGAAAGCCGCCGCAAGCGGGAGCCACGCATGGCTCGATCGGAGGAAGCTATTCGGCATCTTCCAGAATCGACGAGGAGCTTCGGAAAGCATGCGCGGCACGTTGTCGACGGCTAGCCCAGCCACCGTCATGATTCCAATTGAATTGAGTGAATACTATGAATCGTTAGCTTCGCAATTACAGTGACTTTACGGCTAGGCTCATTCAACATGATAACAGGATCTCGACAGGCGCTAACCTCGACGTTGAAGAACCCCGAGGAACCAGAGGGCCTGGCTCTCGATTCAGCCCCCACGTTGCAGCTCTCGAGTCAGAACCACGCAACTCCAACGCGTAGTGTAATAGTCCATCGGGCCTAATCCAAGGTTTCCGATAGCCTACGCTGCCAAGGTCAAGTCGTCGGGGCTGCGGGCTTGGTAATCCTTTTCCGCAGACAGATCAATGATGCCGCCATGTGCCTTGGGCGTTCGTTCAAGAGACAAGATAGGCACGCCGCATCGTTTACATGACTATCGTCGTGTTGAGCTATCCGAGCAAGTGAGCTAATCTAACATAGAAGGTACGAGGAAAGCAAGTCCAACAAAAAGAAATCCCTCGCAGCGAGGAAGAAATTGAGCAACATCAAGATCCATGATAGTCGTCCATCCTCCAGAAGTGTCGCATCAATCTCTCACTCCTCGCTGTCACTTTCATACTCCGAATCGTTATACTCAATCTCATCCTCGTCGGCATCGCTATCGGCCGCTTCGTTGGCGCCCATGTTGTCGATACCGCCAAAGTCGTCAACAAGATGATCGTCCGCGTCCTTGTCTACCTGCTCCCTGCTAACCGGCACAAACAACTTGTCGCGCTTCTCCGTCTCGGTCTTTCGGAAGAATGGGTGGCTGTCTTGGAGAGGCTTGCCCTGTGCAAGGAAGCCCATGGGAGTCGACACAAAGTCCTGGCCACGTCTTCGGGCGGCCAGCCATTCTTGAAGAAAGGTGAGTGGCCGGCTGGTAATTCCAGTCCTGGTTGCCTTGCTGTCCTTCTTGCCGTCGTTGTCTGAGGAGTCTTGACCGTCCAGCTGGCCGTCCAGCGTCTCTTCGTCGGAGCTTTCGTCTTGGAACTCGAGCGACGTCGAGGTCTCATTAACACCAAGCAGATCGCAGATCTCAATGTACTCGTCCCACTCAAAGTAGAGACGTCCAGCGTACAGGCCCAGCTCAACCTTCAGCCACATTGGAGGCTTCCATCCTTGCGGGAGGGCTGGGATACTGTAGAACGCGAGGTTGCCGCCAACGTGGAGCATCTTTCGCGTGACGGGCGCGGAATACGTGAGAAGATGAGTTACATGTCGGATGCTTTTGTGTCGCATGATCGGCAAGAGTAACTCTGCCTCTTCGGGCACGACAATGATTGCGGTGTCGGTGACCGTGCTCCAAAGAACCCAGTTCACGTTTCGCTATATTACTGTCAGCGTGCTTTTCGAGAGTTTGGGATCACCATGTGTGTTTCATTCAACTTACCAAGAAGTTATCATTGGTCAAGTCAAACGTCAGCTTGATCGTCCGCTCGAATTCTGCGGACACGAAGAGCTGTGAAGCTCGGTCTGTGGTTTTGAACTTTTTGCCCGTACCGGTCCTCGACAGCGACTTGAACACTGGGATGAATGCATGAGCCCCGGCGGGTATCCTGCCCGTTACAGCGAACGATTCAAGATCGGCATGCAACCCAGGGAACGACAGGGCCGGGTAGTGCTGTGGTTTCTTGACTTGACGAACAGTCTCTACCTCGAAAGCCACCTCGCGTTCCTGTTCAACCTCTTGCAGTGCGGAAGCGTGAACAGCCCGGCCATTGTCCTGAAAGGCCTTGCGTCGAGTGTTGAGTTCCTTGACAAAAGACCTGATGTTGGCATCGGATCCAGTCTTGAACGCACCAGTGCCCTTGACCTTGAGTTTGGGCTCGTACAGTTGTTGGAGGCTGTGGTGTTCACTCTGCTTGATTGTCGACAGGAAGTCCTCGCGCTGGTGCATGTCTCTGAGGAAGTTAGGGTTGTCAATCGCGGCTTGCGTCCGGCGACAAAAGTCGATGCCCTGAGCGTAGTATAGAGGCTGCAATTGCTCAATGCCGTCACAAGTGTTGTCCAGGAGCCAGCAAATGACATCGTAAGAGTCGATCTGCGCTCCAGAGGATTTCTTTTGAAGGTCTAGAATACTTTGAAAGACTTCTGGGGGAGCGAAGAAGGTCACGGACTGAGTCGTTCCCAGCTGTCGCAAACGCATTGCAGCTGTCGTATTTGTTAGCGAGCCATATGAAACGGGATTTAAGGCAGTCAGTAAATAAACCCATCACGTACCTTGGACAGTGTGATCTTTGCTCTGACCGAGGCCAAGAGTCAACGCACCACGGGCGTTTGGGGGAAACTTCAGGTCGGTTCCTCGCGTGTGGGCTTCATCCAGGTACACCAAGCACTTGCTCAAGTCGTCGGCGTAAGGAGAAGCAAGTAGCGGTGTCTTGCGGCCCGTTCTCTGTATGATCCAGGGCTTGTTGTGTTCGTCAAAGAACAGTGCAGCCAGGGCTCTGTGATCGATGTCGAGCCATTTTCTGGCAAGCGTGACGTTGTCCATCTCAAGAATCTGAGCTCCCGCATCTATCAAAATGCTGATGTTGCGATGTCGAAGCTCTCGCAGCAGATCCGACTCGGACGCTCTTTTTCCATCCTGACCGATAATCTTGTGGCACTCCCGAGACCGCGGATGCAGAAGATACGTCAGAACTTCGGCGTTGGTGTGAGACAGCCCTGGAAGGTCGTCTTGCTTGATCGTGAGAGGCAGCATGGTTCGGTTGTCGTTCGTACCGCTGAACCCAGTCGTCAGCGCTTTGCGGGAATTGTGCTGGTTGCCGTTGTCCGATGGCTCGGTCGTATCGACGGAGAAAAGGGGAATATCCCAGCCGTTAGACTGAAGCTTGACTCGGAACTGTTTCGCGTGCTGAGGAAAAACAAAGTTGTTCATGAAGTAGTCAATGGCAGCGATATTGTATCGTACTGCCTTCCAAATCTCGGCAAGCTGCAGGTCATCGTCCACGTTGATGGAGTTCCACGCTTTCAGCGACTCGGGGAAGGCTTCGGCGGTTTGAGTCCATTTTTCGTACTCCCCTGAAGGGTCATCAGACTTGAGAAGATGTTCCAGTGACTGCGTGAGCTGGGTGATACTTATGCCGTCATAGTAGAAGGCTAAGCAGGTGAACAGAATTGCGACGTCTGGATGACCCCATTCAGACTGCTCACTGGGCACACCCTTGGCATGGTATGGCACGGCAATGGGGTCTCGTAGGGGGTGAAGTCCGTATTGAACATTCCATCTCTTCTTGAGGGTCATCATCAAGATGCGGTTGACCAGTATGCCCCGAAGAAGATAGAGAGTCTGGCGGACAGAGGGACGGTCGGGACATACGCGACGAATGCGCTGCAGCGTGGCTTCTCGTGGCTTTGCATTCAGCAAGAACTCTCGAACCGCGAGACGATCGGCGTTGTCAAGGTTCTGCATGGGCAGGATGCCATCAACCCCCCTCAGAATGTCGGAAATCAGCTCACGAACCAGCTGATCTTCGACGTCTGGCCGCAGAAAGAAGAGGAGTGGAAAGCCACCACCTGACCGGCGGACGACTTCGATCGAGTTCGGGAAGGAATGCGCCAAGCCATATGACAGCCGATCAACAAGACGCAAAATTGCCTGCGAAACTTGCCAACGGTATGGATGTCCGTCTACCGTTGTTTGCGATCCAGAAGGGTAGATCAGCTGGGTTCGGACAGCCAGGGTGTGGTCGGACTCGTCGAGAATGTCACGGCAACGAGTGCGAAGCCAGGACTGAACGTTGATCATCGGACCTGCCTCTGGCACCCTGTTGTCGAGGAGACGTTGGAGTCCGCTCAGCATGAAAGACAGGTTGTGATCCGGTTGGCATACCATCACACCGGCCTCTTTCATGATTGTGCGGTGAACTTGATGATATGCCCGAATGATATTTTCTGCAGTGGGCGTTTTTCGCGAGAATGGTATGTGACGGACCTGTCTGTTGAGAAGCCCACCAAGTCTGCCTTGGAGAAGCTGTGATGTCTGAAGTAGCAGTGCTTTCGGAACGATCACTCTGACAAGATTTTGGCGGTCGGCAAGAGAGGCGGCAACCATAGGTATAATGCAGGATGTTTTGCCCTGGCCCATGTTCATTTGCAAGACGGAGTTGCCTCCCGAGGCTGGCGAAATGGTCGCTAGCGCCACGTTCACTTGATCTGGCCGGATGAGAAGATTAGCTTCGATCTCGAGAAGAAGCCAGTCCGGGTGCTCGGAAGGTTGCCAATTGGAGTGCCCCTGGTTCTCCAACTCATCCCGGTGCCTCCCGGCGTCGCCTCGACGAATGAAGTCGTTGATGCGAAGATCTCGCTGGGTGTTCGTGATCGCAAGGCCGAACTCTAGGAGTGTTTCTTTCGTATGCTTTCCGAACGTGACGGGCGATGATGTGGATCGCAACTGCTCCAAAAGCGTCACGGTGGTCACCGCAGGCCACAGCTGACCAGCCTGGAGCCAGTACACTCGCTGGGGTGAGAAAATGTCGTCTGCCTGCTGAAGGGTCCTCTGGATGCTCTCAAAGCGACGCTGGATTGACTGTAGAGAGACCGAGGCTTCTCGAAGAGCAGAAGCAGGAGAACCATCAGCAGCCGATCGCTTTGGGTCTTTTCGGGACACGAAAGCGTCCAGACTTCTCTGGAGGTCTTCTCCGTACTTCTGGCGGACGAGTGAGCTGGACTTTGCGAAGCCAGAGACGATCTGTCTCAATTTAGCCGACGAGTTGCTCGACGGAATCAAGGCAGTCTTTGAGGACATCCAGCTCGGTGCCAAAACATTTGTGCCCGTACTGCGTGATGAGAGATTAAACGGCAGAGAACTTTGATCATGGATATGGGCAGGATGGCGAGCTGTGGCTGAAGACGCGACGGGTCGGACAGCGACCTTGGCTGGTTGAGTCGGGGCTTGCGGTCTGGCGCTACTGATTTCAGGCACAGGAAAGGTCCTCTTCATCAGATCAGCTCTCAGGAAGGGAATCTCCCCTCCTCGTAAGCGTTCCTGGAACGAGATCTCCGATGGGATGAAAACAGGAGCCTCGTACTCTGTGTCGGAGTGTCGCCGGTCCAGGATGTTCTGTACAGCTTCCAAGTGAATCGAAAGATCCATGTTTTGATAGAGGCGCTTCCATTCGACTCGCACCACGTTGAGTGCGGCGCCGATATCAATCAGAATGCTCTTCGACAGCTCAGCGACACCTGGTTCCAAGCAAGGCCATTGGGCCAGCAGGAAGTTTGCCAGAAATTTGCAATCCTCGTCAGAACGCCGAATCCATGCGTCTTTTTGCTCTCGCATCTTTCGGAGCTGTTTCGCGCTTGCGAATTGCTGCAGATCGTCGCCGTCATCTTTCGGTGGCGGTGTCTTGAAAGGTGCAATCATGCCGACGAGCTGTTCCAACTGGGGCAATTGATTAGGCTTGTAGCGGTCGTACTCTTCCCAGGCAGGCAGTTCGAATGCTCTCAACTCCTCGAATATCGAGAACGCCGCCAGGGTTTTGACCAGCCCCGAGTCGACCCTGGAACTGAATGCGATGGGTGCTAACGTGAACATCAAAGCGAACGGGGATTGCTGTTCTCTGCATGTTTTGACCAGAGAACCCCAATGCTCCAGGATGTCGACACTCAGTCGGTCGCTAAGGGAGACCTTCTCAAAATCTCTCCCGAAGCCGCCAATGATGGAGCCTTGCGACAGGGTTTGGGACAAAGCTCGCGTCGTGGCCATCTGCTCCGGCCAGGTCCGAATAATGTGGATGATCTCCAGGACCCGAGAGTGGCGAACATTCGAAGGCAATGGGCAATCCCGGGGCCGATACTTTTGATCAATGTCAGATGTTTTGATAGGCTCTGTGTTGTCTTCAAACGGCCGCTCAAACATCCGTCTGCGCACTCTGGCTCTGTCTCCGAGGTGCAGCTCGCCAGAAGGCGGCAAAGCGCTCAGTCCCCAATCAGCCTGGACCAGCGAAAAAGAATGAAGCTCGCCAGAAACCGACAAGATCTGCTCGACAAGAGGCCTGAAACCTTCGTGTTGGATACTCTCTGTGGTACTGTCTTTCCAATGATCCGTCTTCATGACTTTGAGGTCTTCAGGGTAGTAGACGTGACGAGGGCTTAGCTCTGCAATTTTAACAAGAACGTCCGACGGGCCGGCTCCAAGAGCCGTCCACGGCTGGCAGACACCAGATGAGAGCCACTGAAGTGCTTCTTCGGTTCCTGTTCTTCCTGTCAAGGGATCAGGGGACACTGAGGATGTATAGGCATGCAGTAGTGCCTTCGTGTAGAGGAGCATTGGCTCTGCAGCGCAGTCAAGTCGCCCAAGGGTCTTGTTGATAATGAACCGGCCGTAGATATCTTTAGGAAGGGTGCGTACATGCACAATGTCTCCTTCCATCTTTGTCTCGAGTGCTCCAAGAGGGACGAGAATGCTTCTCTGCAGAGGGTCCCATGGGTTTCGGAACACCAGCTTACTGGTCAAACCATACCAAGTGCCAGCGTCCTGATCCAGGTCGATTTCGGACCCAAGCTGCGGCGATTGGAGCACTTGACGATTGTTGACATAGAACAAGAGCTGCAATCTTCTGATTTCAACTTCCAGGTGCCTGCTTGCTGGCTGATACACCACAATATTTTTTCTGGCTTCGAATCCGTCGAAAATTCTGCAGACACGGTTGAACAGGGGGCTGTAGGCATCAGCAAGTCGGTCATCCCCATTGGGCCTCGGGCGGCTGCAGATTCCGCGATGTACATCAAGCGTCCAGTTCCGATGGCTGATGTTCCATATATCGGTAGCTTGGGTAATGAAAACCTTTCCACTTCGGAGATCACTGGGCTTTGTCAGACTATTTCTCTCAAAGATAGACCGGAAGAGAAAAGAAGGCAACAAAGACAGTTGAAGAAGACTACAAGGGATAGCTGGCGAACAGTTCAGAAATAATAAAAGCAGAAAGAAACTTACAGCCAATGAAAGCAACCTTCCAGGAGTGGTCCAGGGAGATCCCACGAGTTCTCTGACCGAAAGATCTCTCTGGGTACGAGTTGAAGATGCTGCTGACCTTTCGTGGCGCGGACAATGATCGCATGACCATCGAAGCCGACGTCAATTCGGTATGATCTTGGCATGATACACAGAGTATATTCCATTCCTCGCATGGTGGAAGGGAACGTAAGAAGTGCCTGGTCACCAAAGAGCTCGTTGAGGATGCTGATATGCTCGGGTGCTTTCGGAAGCTTCCCTAGGGGTCTGTTGTCGACGAGAAGAAGCCCTTGGACATAATTGTAATGTACCTGCACTGCGTGGCCGTGCTCGTTCTCCTGGATGTCGCATGCAACCCATCCAGTACGTCCTGGGCGGAGGTTGATGATCTGCCGCGGACTGTCGTCTGGCTCCGGCCAAACGGCTCGTATACCGAGCCTGAAAACTTCGGGTCTATCAACGATTGACTGGCACACGAGAGTAGAAAGGCGATAGGAGAGCTTGAGATCAGAGACGACGGCGTGTTGAAGCACCTGGGGGAGGGCGCCCACTTCCACAACCAAGTTGTCCTGCACGGTGATGCTGCATTCGATGTAAGTCTGCAGAGAGGATGGATCAAGGGTTGTGCCTTGGGTTCGATGAATAACGAAGGTTCGCTTGCATAGAATGGCCGCCCACAGCGCGTACTGCTGACATCTCCGAGCCGTTTCGATGTCGCTGGATTTGTAGGTCTCGGCTCGAAGCATCTCGACCCATCGCAGACAGATTCTGCGAGCCCTAACGAGCGTCGAGAGTGCTCTCAATGACGCATTAGGATTCGTGGCCGTAAGGGTGTGGACGCGGAGGAGGATGGTGATGACAGTGTCCATCAAGTACGTCTCTCGCCAGTTGGCCTCCAAGCTGTCCAATCGCATGGACATTTGCTCCACCAACCTGTCGCAGAATTGTTCGTCTCGGAAAATCTTGTGGACCTTGCGAAGGATGTCTCTGCCAAATCTTCCAGATTTGCTGCTCATGCCTTTGATGTCATGTCCTTGACGGCCGTCTTCACAGGAGCCCTTGTCGTCACCGTCATCCACTGGACCACTCTGCAGCACTATGTGGGAGACGATGAGCATGGTGACTTCGCTGGAGAAGTTCAAGTTGGTCGATCCCAGTTCGGTAAGAAGAGCAATCCATCGTTGAGCCTTTCCCGATAGAAGCGTCTGCATAGCGACATACTCGTGTACGTTGATACCGGCGGGGCAACTGGATTGGCTGGCCATGATTTCGTATGATGAGGGCCCCGGGCCATCCAATGCAAAGGACCTTCCCTCCAAGACACTCGAGAATGGCGATGACTTTGGCAGCGGAATGGTCGTATGATGAGCAAAAGAAGGGCGAAATCTCAATCGTCCAGGCCAAGTCAATGTCTGTGTGTCGAAAAAGGCAAGTTTCAGCCCGTTCGGCCGGCAGACGCCCTCTCTACCTCCCTCCCATTCGACAGGGAAGGGAACCGAAGTGTAATGGGTCGTTAGAACTGGACCCGAAATCGTTAGCATGCCGTTCTTAAAGAAAGTGAACGGACGACCCATGTCAAAGGTCAGGTGAAAAGAAAACCACGAGGTTGGTCTGGTATGGATCAAACGAGATGGCCGGGATGTATGGGGCGGGACGTGGCCATCAGAAAAGTGCAATAGCTGGACCTTTGGTAATCCAATGGGCATGGAAGGGAGCGAAATGGCGCAAATCTGACGTGAAGATGAGATGAAATACTTACAGGGCTTGGTGGTTGAGGCTAGACCCAGCTTGCCGGAAACATTATGGAAGAATGGCTTCAGCTGCACGTAGTCTTTGAGCAGACATCTCGGCGTGATTGCCTCTTCGATGAGAGGCGCGGCGAGGGTTTGCAGGAGCCACCAAGTTGTGTCGCGATAAACGGCAAACTCTGTGGGGCATGCCAACTCGAAGACGACGGCTCTGGCCACGACTGGGTCCGCAGGAAGAGGCTCCTCGAAGATCCCGATATTCATTCTCTGGGCGTTGATCATCATCGAACATCGCATGCAATTCGGATCGTGTCGACCGCGCCCAAAAGGATCGTGATCGTCGGGTAAGTAGGCACAGAGGCTGGTGTCAATCTGCTTGATCAATCTGTCGTACCGTTGGCTCTTCTTCTTCCATTCGGCCTCCTTTTTCTCGCGGAGATCGTTGGCAACTTCGATGATGGAACTGTGCAGGTCTTCAAAGATGGAATGCTGGTCCGATTCCGTGTAGTACCGTTCGCCGAAGCATCCCGGAGTTGGGTCTGCGAAAATGTTCCGTCGGTCAGCATTCGCCCGCTTCACGCGGGCCGAAAGAAGCATCTGAAGGGCGTTGAGTCGCGCCATGTCTGAGAACAGGGGAATCAGAAGAACATCAAGCATCTGAGGGTGAAAGACTGGATGGTATTCCTCCAGAAGGGGGAACAGGCGGCAAGCGATGGCATCCATTTTCTGCCACAGCTCCATCACCGTCAAGATCATCCCGCTTTTCTGCTCGGCGTTCCCCTCGTAAAGCGGCATGGCCATCTTCGTGTAGTCAACGATTTGCTTCGCAATCTGAGAACAGGACATGCCTTCATCAGACAAGGTGGCCAACTCCAGCTCCCAGTCGATCAACTTGTGATAAGATCTTGCATATTGGCTGAGGTGATCCTTTGCTGCCTCGGCAAGACCAACATCCGACACGTCGCGCATCCGTTTCGAATTTCGGGGTAATTTGAAGTTTTGCAGCGCACTCTTGAGGTACCCGTGGCTGATTCGAAGAGTCAAGCGGAGATCTGCGTCTGCAGCCTTGCGGGGGAGAAGGGGGATATGCTTCGTCATGGAATTCCTTCCCTCGACGATCGTGCGATTGGTAAAACTGTTCGATTTGTCGATGCTCTTCTTGAACTTGGGTCCGAGGTAGTCGAACAGGAATTCGTAGAGAGGGGCCGCAAGGATCTGGTCAGCACACCGTTGTTTGTCCAGGTCCAGCTTGACAAGGCGTCGGCAAATCTTCTTCTTCAGGAAGTGGAGCTTCTCTATGGAGATCGAGAAGGATGGGGCCTCGTCGAGAAAGGTGGCCAGCACGACGCAGATATAGAACTTGTACTCGAGACGGCCCATCTCGTCACCCAGTGAGCATGATAGGTAACGCTCGATGGCGACGCGGAGAACGAGCCAGTAAGGGAGACGACGCCAGGGCTTTTCTGCGCGATTCCAGCAGACATCGTCACGCACTCGCTTTCTCAACAGGGTGGGGGCAATCCTCCTGCCATTCTCTTCCAGGATAGCCATGAGCAGTGAGGAGATGATAGAGGGGTCGCCGGTGTTCCGGTACTCGAAAACAATGGCGCCTGCCTTGAAGGTGTGCGCGGCAAAGCTCTTGGTAGTCTCGAGAGACGCTTGCTCGATGAAAGTGGCGATGTTGGTCTGAAAGTCCTCATCGCTGAAGGTGGTGTATGGGACGGCGACAGCAATACCGGGGAAGTCCCACTCCAGAGCGCCCTTGGTGGCCAAGACATCTTCATTTCTTGGCGATGCCTCAAAGGTCTCGAAGACCACACTGTCCTTGAAGATGGGGCTTTATCATAGTGTCAGCGGGCGGTGCTTCTTTGCATGAAGGAACTTGTGATGGAAGACTTACTCCTGCGCTCTGCGAATGATCAAACCTGCGTTCTGACTCTCAACGTGAAGGATAAGGCAGCCGGACGGGCCCAGCAGCTGGAGTTCGCTGATCAAGCTCGACTTGTCGATCCTGCCTCCACGGTTGAGTCTATGGCAGGCAATCAGAGTCCGGTGGATGGACTCCCAATACTGGCGGTTGGGCTTGTCGCTGGAGGGTGAGGGTCCGGCCATGACCTTGGTCGCCTTCGCCAGCCGATTCACAAGGGCGGTCTCGACCATCCGTAGCTGGCGGTCATGTTCCCGCCGTTGAGGGAGCTGGGCAGGGAGCACCAAGTGGTTGTAGAGGGCATCGTTGACCGACTCGGGGGTCTGCAACGAGGCCTCCATCTTGGGAGGTGTCTGCAGTGCGGGTGTGTTCTATCGAGGTGTTTTTGCTGAGTGTTGTGTCGAATAACCGGATAACAGCGAAGACGATACAAGCCTGGCGATGGTGGCGTGGCGGCGGCAGCCACGAAAACGACGACCACAAAACACAGTAGAAGGGAAGTGGTGATCGGACAGAAGAGAAGTCAGGAAAGCTGAGAACTTTTGGGATGACAAGAGTAAGGAATCAAGTCAAGAACGAAAGGTTCAGCCAATGTTGGTGGGCGGGTAGGTAGGTAGGAAGGTGAATGCCTACCTAGGTGTGGTTGTAGGTAGGTAGGTACAACATGAAAGGCACCAGGTTTTTTTCTGGGAGGCGGTGAGATCCACTTTGTTTGTCCTGGGCCAGGGGCGTAGCTGCCTTTTCGTCTTTAAAGAAGGAACATTCGACCGTAACAGTGCCAGTTCCTTCCCTCTTTGATCCCGTCCCCATCTGCCTATTCAACTCCCGGTACGGATACCTACCTCGGTACCTACCTCATTAGCTCATGCAAGCAAGTACCTGCTTCAGCCTACGAGATTTTTATCTACCGTACCTAGGTAGATACCTACAGAGGGTACCTACTTGGCTAATTGGGATCCCACTGACTGAAGTAGGTAGGCACCCATGGATGGTACCTAGATAAGGTACCTGGAGTTGGACTTTGAGTGCCTTGGGGCCGGGAGGCTGCAGATTACAGTCTTCCCAAGTGCCTATAGATTCGTACCAGTGCCTCTTCTAACGGCGTTGCTTGCAGCATGCCCAGATCATTACTGAACCGCATCCCACCGTAGGCCCCCTGGTCTGTTGGCTTCCACGAGGTGTTGGCTAGGCAATGTAAGATCGCAACGCCTTTTTGAGGCTGGTATAAGCTCAGCGCTGCCCTGCTCTACGTTCTCTCATTGGCTGAGGCTCGTTACCTAAGTCAAACGGCGCGGATCTGCCAGCGCCAAGGGTTCAGGGCGGCGGACCGGGGGTAGGTATCACATAGGTCTCGTCAATCTTCTATCCGTATCTTGGTGAATTGGATATCTCCTCGATCTATTCCTTCAAAGACTTCTGACGCAGAAAACCAGAGCATCTGTCACCCAGACGAACATCCAACTCATCCGCCCTTAACACCCAACCACAACAATACCTGCGTCCAAACTTGAATCGACGCCACCAGCCCTAAAGCCTCAGGGATCCAAATCCTTCCCCAAGTTGCTCAATGTCACGGGCATGCTGCACACCCCCGACTGACTGGTGATTTGTTCCTCCCACGGGCGCTCCGCACTCCGTACACCGAGCAAGCTCCATCGCCATCCCACACTCGCCGATGGTAAACGGGTGACCGTTAAGACATCTGTACCAGTGTCCCGTCCCAGAAAACTCCTGAGCCATGGCTCGATAGACTTCGCGCAACTCCTCGACGGACACATCTGTGTAAAAGACCTCATCACGAAGCGTGCGCCAAGCCCTGTCGAGCTCGGATTTCAGCACAGTTGTCGAGGGATTCTTGTCCATCAGATCAGTGGCGACCTCCAAGTGATGCTTTCCAAGCTCTCTTGCTTCGCTATAAAGATGAGAAGTCTCTTTGTTGACCCCCGCATCTTTGGTGTTGTGGGCTCCGGCGCTCTCAGATGTGGCTTTCTGTTCCCCTGGGGAGACGAAACTGCAGAACATCGCAATGAAGATATGACCTTCCACCTCTTGACGTACGTACTTCCTTGTGCGTGCGATCTTGATGAGCCTCTCGCAGTCGCGGATGTAAGACTGTGTCTCGACCTTTACGGACTTGGCCTCAGGTTCCGTGGAGTTGCGACACAGGGCAACGAAGTCAGACACGAGCAGAAGGTCGCATCGGAGAAGAAATGACATGGCCTGGAGATAGCTTCCCATTTGGATGGCTGACTCGTCAAACGTGAAGCTGCTCTCCATCTGCCTCCGTCGGTTCGCATGCCAAACTAGATGCGCAACTCGTTGGTAAGGTTGTTCGTCCTTTCTCACGAGCTCGAGGAAGGTCGCAATCTGTCTGCGGACTTTCTTCATTGTCTTGTGCCGGCTCGATCCGGTAAACTTGAACAGGTGCTGAATCTGTTCGTGCCGGGCCCCTTGTAGATTGAATTCCTCGGGGTGGCGGGCGGGAAACACGAAGTCCTTCTCGTCCATTCCTTCCAGATCTTCGCGGGCAGCGAGGAACGATTCTGAAAGCTCATTCCACTTCATGTTCGACCAGCTGATGAACCTCTTGGTTGACTCGTCCAGGAGTCCACGACGGACAATTCTGCCGTACCGGGAGACGTTTCTGAGAGAGCCCCTACAAGTGGGACACACTCTGATATTCTGCGACAGGTCGAAAGGATGAGAAGCGCTTTTTATCGCTGTCGGTATGCCTTCCACAGAAACCTCGTAGAAGTCCTGGAGCCCCATCAGCCCATCCATCGTCGAGTACGTCAAGAAGTGCCCGCAATCTGGGAAGATGCAGGGCTCTTCATCAAGAATGACTGAGCGGTAGTCACTGAGCATAATCAGGTCGACGACAGTGTCCTTGATCTCGTCGGACGCGCACTCTTGGCAGAATTCCTTGTCAGGACACTTCTCGCCGCATACCGATGGGCCTGGCATATTGAATCAGTATCATCATCAAAAGCTGAGAGCATCTCACTCACATTGATGATTGCACTCCAAAATTCTGATACACCTCTTTGTACACGGAATCCAGTCACAAGGCGCCGCGCATCTGTTATTTCTAAGTCAGCCAATTTGCACAACACTTCCTCAGCTTCTCTCCAACTTACGGCATGCTGCACTTGGAGTGCGGACAACAAGAAGAGCACGTTTCTTCCGCGCAAGGGGCGCAGGGCTCATGACACTGCTTGGCGCACTTGGAGTGTATGCACTGGTTCTGACAAGGAGATGGGCAGGGAGGGCAGTCCTTTCGATCGTGGCACGGCGCTCGGCACCGGTGGCTGCAGGATGTGTAGTCCCTGTCGCATGGATGCTGACACAACCCGTGTTCTTCTTTGACGATAGCCCCCTCCTCTCTCCGGCGGCAACCCATGCACCGACCTTTGCACACATGTCCGCAAGGGCGTACGAAACCACACTCAGCCTGGCAAAGGTACCTCGACGAGGTGACATCCACGTGGCAAGAGACCTTGACTTTGTGGTCGCACCCGGGGACCGTCTTTTCCACCTGGACAACGCATTTCACAGCCGCGAGATCCTGTGCCCTCCAACATTCGACCTTGTTGAGGATATGCCCACAGGGAAGCTTCAGTCCAGCGTTGAGCAGAAGCTCCATGCAAAGCTTGCCGCAGGGCTCGCCACATCGTTTGCGGCATGGGTGGTCGCAGTGCTCTTTCGGTCTCGCGCAGTCTTCGAGGCACTTCAGGGCATTATGAAGAGTGTCAGAATGGCAGGGTCCGGTACAGGCGTGTCCACAGTTCAACCTTCGGTCGCAAGGGCGGTTGCAGCCGCCGTCTGGAGAGAGTTGGATGAAATCCTCGGGATGTGACACCATACCCTTGTTCTCTGGGTGCCGCGGGCATTGCAACTCGATCTGTTTGCCGATGTTCCCTCCCTGTTGTAGGATGTCAATAACTTGCGCCCACATTGGCACATGGCTTGATGTGTGAGAATTGCCAATGATGTACATGCCATGTCTGGCGCGGGAAAGAAGGACATTGATGCGGTTGGAAGTGCTGAGAAAACCGCAGCGGCGCTCGCTGTTGCTCCGAACAAGAGAGACGATAACGACGTCAGCCTCCTCGCCTTGGAAATTGTCAACTGTTGCAGCACGAACTCCTTGCAGCGCAGACGATCTGGCCGCGTGGCTTTGCTGAGCTTGCTGAACAGGTCCATCGGGCGACTCCATGTCAGCCAAGATGTCCAAGTCTCGTTCGTTGATCACGATCTGCATCGTCGAGCCTAGCTTCTGCCGCAGTTTGTTCAGTTGTCCAAGGTATGGAGTCAAAACGGCGATCTCTCCAGCTTTGTAAACGCCTTGACGCAAGAGATGAGACACCAATGCTGAGACCATGTCGACCTCGAAGTCATTCGAGTACGATGTTTCGACTGAGTCTTGGTCCGACTTCCGTCCAGACTCAGGGCTCTCGTGATGAAGCCAGAAAAGTCGTTTGGCCATGCCACAAACACCTGGATAGGCTTCAACAGCCTCAGAGTCTGCGAGGGATGGGTACAAAGTTGAGCGCACAAGCTCGGAAATGGACGGATGCATGCGCCTTTGAGTATCGAGAACACTGAAGGGTATAGTAGGGGTACCGGGCGTTGAAGGTTGAACCAATCTCTCGAAGAGAGACACGTCGAGGGAGTATTTTACTCCTGCCGGATTGGCGCGCTGGAGTCTCCAGTCTTGAATCTGCGGGCGCAGCTGAAGGTGGTCCCCGATTAGAATGGCATGCTCAATGGTCGGGAGCAGAGCTGTCAGCAAATGGGCCTCGAGGACCTCGCCAGCCTCTTCGCACAAAAGGACCTTGCCCTGAACCCGTCGAAGAAGGTCAAGGTTTGTCGCGAGCCCAGTGGTAGTGACTCCGATGATGTTCGCTTGCTGAAGGCATCGCAAATCAATGGAGCTCCGAACGCGATTGTTGCGTTCTCTTGTCCTCTCATACGACTCGTGCGCAACGGACAACGTGTCGAGCTCTGTCTCGAAAGCCTTCTCTACCCATTTCTCATACATGACGATTCGCTCCCGATGTGTCATTTCCGACAGCTTTGAGCGATAAAGCTGATCAATGGGACGGGTTGGCCTGGTAACAGTCGAGCCGCCACGCAGCCAAGTCTCCAGGATTTTCTTGCGATTACCCCGAACGTTTTGAACTGTCTGCCAGCCTTCGTCGTCGTCATCTTCATTGTCGTTGTTGTCGGCGTCGTCGGCGTCGTCGTCTTCGTATCGATCTTGTCCGAATAGCTCGGTATACTGCCGAGGATGATGAGTGTTGAGAAAGTTCCGAATCGTCTCGTTCGTGCTGATAAACTGGTAGTTCTCCAATCTCCGCAGAACGTAGCTAGAATCTGCATCGAGAGCCTCGATAGAGTCGTACAGAGCCTTTCCCTCCATCTTCGTTCGTGTCATATCCTTGACAACTTGCCTGAGATTCACTGGTCCAAGCCGCTCAGACTTCGACCGAGAGCCGATTCGCACAATGTTCTTCACACCTCCGTCGACCAGATGTTCCAAAAGCTGATCCAGCGCGTGGTTGGTGTAGCACACGCACATGATTGGGCCTAGATTGGCCTTGCTTTTGTTGGCAAGAAGAACTTTGATGAGAGCTTCCCCCGTGTAGCTCTTTCCCGTCCCTGGGGGACCTTGGATCAGAGCGAATGACCGACTGAGGCAATTCAGAATGGCCTCCGCCTGCGTCAGGTCCAACGATGAATGTTGACTCAATCCTACCGGGTCAGGCGTGTTTCCGGGTGTGTACGACAAGTCCGATCCATCGTTAGAGAGACACGTGAGGTCGAATGAGAATCCCGGTCGCTTGGAGTAAAGAGGGGGAGCAATCGGCACTTGTTGGTCGCCAGCATGTAGGGTGAGGAGGTTTTGAAAGGGGAGATCAAGCTTCTGGGACATAGTCTGCAGTGCTTTCAACGGCGGCGAGAAGGCAGGCAGGAGGATCGATGGAAACTCGAAGAGCTGTCGATGTTGTCTAGAGCCCATGCTCTTGAACCACACAAGTGATTTTCCGACACCGTCGACGCTGGTATCTACCAGCTTGAGACGCACGAAGGCGTGCTGAGGATCATCGGGCAGACTGTATCGTGGTCCTTCTTCCTCGTCTTCGGAGGCTTGCTGTCTTTGGTGGTTTGTATTGTGCGGCGTTCGCACAGTGGATCTCGAGACTTGGAAGAACAGAACGGTACCGATCTCGTCCACGATGCAGACGAGAGCTCCATCTGTTAGTCTCTTGGTCTGCACCCACCAGGCCGCTCGACCCAGCTTGTCGAGGCCTCGAGCTGCACGTGGCTGATCGACTCTCACGACGAACTCAAGGCCAGACCACTTATCGAAGTCAATTTCAACCGCTGCCGCTTGGTCGTACACAATGACCCTGGTTCGAACCTCGCGGACTCGGTCGTTCGACTCAATTCTGGTGCGGATGGCATTGCGCAAGTCATGCAGAGTATCCTCACGCAGAAGCCGAAAGTGGCGATCCAACAAGCCACGCAACCCCGGGAGATGATGCTGAGACGGATTGATAGTGGGTAAATACTCCTCCCTGTACGACATGATTTCTCCAATCCTCGGCATTAGCTTTATGTCGGCAATGTCGGCATGATCATTGTCATGGCGTCTTCCTCTCTGAGACAGACTGCCGGGCAAGTCTTGGCTGAGAATGAACTCAGCCATAGCGCCAGATGAGGCAGAGGCGTGCGAGGCTTCGGGAAGGGACTGGCCAATGCCTAGTCGGCGGCGGACGCGCTCGAGGTACTTGGAGGCCTGTATGGTGTGGAAGTCTTCCTTTTGGTTGCCGAAGGCGTCTAGTCGCGTCTGGATGTCTTCGCAAATGGACGTGAAGTGTACGTTTACGATGTTTGCAGTGCTGGTGTCGATGACCTTGGCCAACACTCCGCAGCCAAGAGAGAGGGCTTCTGTGCAGGTAGCATCATCGGTGTCGAGCGGTATTTCGGGCCAGTGGTCGACAATGCGGAAAACAAAGTCGAAGAGGCGCCTTAGGCGCGTAGCATCGATACCCAGCAGGGCACGGTAAATGGTGGCCATTTCCTGTTCCACAACAATCGAGTCCACGATGCTCGGGTGAAGGATGATTCGAAAGAGGGGGGAAATGCGTGATGTCCAGATCACAGCCATGTTCCCGGGCGTCTTGTTCTGAGAAAGCATCTCGAGGACATCCTTGAGCAGAAGCAGCCGACGCTCCGAGGCCATGTCTCTGATAACCTGCTGTGCCAGACTAACATCGTCCTCGACAAGGTCAATTGCCATGCGAAAGTAGCTGGCCGTCTGTCTGTCTCCAGCGAGGGCGGGCACAGGTCGAAGCCGTCTCCAAGTCTGGAGCTTCTCTCGTTCGGGGTCGGACGGCTGGTTCGAGGAGCCTAGACGAGAGCTGCTGGGTCGTCCATTTTGGAAGATGTTGTCTTGAGGCCTTCGGTCGTGCGAGAACTTGCAGTCTGACCCATAGCGACAGCCGCCGGTCTTCTGCCAGAAACGACAGGGATTGGCAGCCTGGTACGGTCTGAACAGTCAGTGGGATCCTGAAGGATATCGTTGGAGTGGGAAGTTTACCGTCGTCTGGAAGTCATCCTTGGGGGCAGTTGCTTCCGGGACTGGAAGAGGTCTGATTTTGGATACGTCTGATAGATTCCAGTGCGAAGTAGCCAAAGTAGAAGGGAAGTCAGGTAATGGTTTGGGCATGGCCCATGGACGATGGTTGCTACCTGTCATATGTATAACGGACAACGGCATCCCGCCTGGCTGCACTCACATGCCGGAGTGCTCTGGTAGGTTCTTTTCTCGAGTGAGTGCCTAGTATTGAAGAGACAGCTTTGTCTTTGTCTATTTCAGACCAACTGTCAGCGCATGGCCTGCATGTCAGGGGTGGCCCAAGACTTCCTACCCACCACACAAAAGAAAGTATATGCATTCGCAGAGTCTGTTGCCTATGATGAAGGCATCCCAACAGCATGTCTTTGGTCGATTCAGGGGCGAAAGATGACACTCTCTGGCCCAGATACTACGAGCCTCGCAACGCTAATGCAGAAGCATGCGGGAGGCCACCAGTTTTGTTCCAACTGGGCGAAAGAAGGTGGCCGTTGTTGCCGGGATCTTGGAGGGCGATGATGAGATTGACATGACCACAGTCTGCCTCGCGTCCGGGTTATTGGCCATTCTTTCGATTTCCCGTGTCATCAGGCGGGGTGATGAGCTGCCTCAATCTGTTGACGTTGTTGGAGGGGTCGAGGTGGTTGGCCAACGAGGCGGGCTCGACGGGCGTTTGCCTTCCAGCTGTGCTGCTGACGCGGACTCTGGGGTCTTCCATTTCGATCCTGTCGGCAGCATTTCCGAATGTCCAATACGTTGCGATGACCTTCGAAGTAGTCGTTGTCCTGTCTCGAAGCTTGCGTCCATTTTTAGTTTTTGATGGGATGGATGAGGTGCAGGAGGTGGATTGAAGCCACAGGGAAGGAGTCCATGGTTTGCCTGCTGCTCCTGCTGCCAGTGTCTGAATCCATGGATAGGTACACAGGTACCTAAGGTGGCCTGTGTGCAGCGGGCCGCTGCCCGGAGCCGGTCCCGGCCGGGGGATCGACTACCTATTGCCGTCAACTCGCCTCCTCCAATTGCAGCACACCACTCCAAAAGGTAGACACTCAACTAACTACTACCGGCTATTGACTCTCTCGTGATCTCTCTCTCACTCAAACCCCGACGCGTCACCCGACAACCCAGCAAGTCCGTTCTCGGGCGCTTTGACGCTCCTACCCAGTCGGGCAATTTTCCCACGGTTACCGAGTCCTTAAATTACAGACTGATGTCGCATCGGGGTGACGACTGCTCCACCGTCCAGGGCCTACAGATGAGGGCACCAGCTTCGTTTATCTCAGCAGTGGAGGCCTGCCTACCCCGGCCGAAACCAACGTCGCCGATGCCCGGTCTAGCTGTCATGACTCAGTGCCGCCATTTAAACCACGGGAGGAAGCCCGCCTCACAGCGTTTCGCCGCCGCCGGTCGCAAGTCCACAGGTTACGGCGCCGATCAAACTTCGCGAGCGAACTTCGCCGGATCGTGTCGAGCGAGAATTATGACCACGGCTCTGGATTGTTACGAAGCATGAGGGTTACGCCAAGCATTTATTAAGCCATTTTCTCCCGACCACAGTCACTCCTTTCGAACCCCTTTCGCGACCTACCGAGACTGGCATGGGTTCCCCTTCAGCGCCGTCGGAGCCAAGCCACGATGCCGAGAAACCACCCACGGAGGTGACAGGTGCCCCGAACCGTGACGGGTCCGGTGTGGAGAAGAACGAGAGACGCGCCGAAGAACTTGGGGAAACCGAGAAGCCGTCCGCCTCGTCATCATCATCACCGTCTTCGGAAACGGATGGCGCTTCCAATCCGCCCTTCGGCGCTGCGGGCCCGAACAATGCAGGCGACCCAGAGACCGCAGTCGTCGCGGACCGCACCCTCAGTCGGACGACGACACATTCAAGCGTCGGTCCTGGACCGCCTCCTGACGGCGGTCTCAAGGCTTGGCTCGCAAGTGAGTTCGGACTGAGAACCCAGGACTCAAACCGTTGACACTAACATTGCACTCGCAGTCTTCGGCACCCACCTCACCATCATGAACACCTGGGGCATCGTCAACTCCTTCGGCGTCTTCCAACCCTACTACACGACCCTCCTCTCCCGCCCGCCTTCAGACGTCGCCTGGATCGGCTCCTTCGAGGTCTTCCTCCTCTTCTTCGTCGGCGCCTTCACCGGCCGCCTCACCGACGCGGGCTACTTCCGCCCGCTCTTCATCGCCGGCTTCCTGCTCGTCGTCCTCGGCATGTTCGCCACCTCCTTCTGCACGCAGTACTGGCAGTTCTTCTTAGCCCAGGGTATCTGCATGGGCCTCGGCAACGGCTGCCTCTTCTGCCCGTGCCTGTCCACGGCCTCGACCTACTTCGACAAGAAGAAGGCCTTCGCCCTGGGCTTCGTCTCCATCGGCAGCTCCACGGGCGGCATGATCTACCCCAGCATGGTGAGGCAGCTGCTCCCCAAGATCGGGTTCGCCTGGACTATCCGCGCCATAGCGTTCGTGCAGATGGGCACCCTGCTCATCACCGCGGTCGTGTTGAAGCCCAGGATCAAGCCGAGGAAGACCGGGAGCATGGTCGAGTGGGCGGCCTTCAAGGAGCTGGAGTACACATTCTACGCCGTCGGCTCGTTTTTGGTAAGTTCCACGAGGCTCTAGTAACTGGATGACGACGCGATCTAACATTACGGCAGAACTATCTCGGGGTCTTCTTCGCATCATACTACATCGCCTCCTACTCCCGCGACATCATCGGCCTCAGCTACACCTCCTCCCTCAACCTCCTCCTCCTCCTCAACGGCACCGGCGTCCCCGGCCGCGTCATCCCGGCCTACTTCGCCGACATCCTCGGCACCGTCAACATGTTCATCCCCATGTCCTTCGCCTCGGGCGTCATGATGCTCTGCTGGCCCGCCGTCTCGTCCATCGCGGGGCTGTACGCCTGGACCGCCCTGTACGGCTTCTTCACCGGCGCCATCCAGAGCCTGATGCCCTCGGGCCTCGGCAAGCTGACGGCGGACCCGAGGAAGCAGGGCACGCGCATGGGCATGGGCTTCACCATCATCAGCTTCGCCGTGCTCATCGGCCAGCCCATCGCCGGCGCCATCATCTCCGCCAACGGGGGCAGCTACGCCGGCGCCCAGGTGTATGCCGGCGTCTGTTTGCTTTCGGGCATGTGCTTCCTCGTCGCTGCGAGGACCGTGAGGGCGAGACGGTCTGGGAAGTGGCTTTGGATTAAGGTCTGACAGATTTGATGCTTGTCTTTCTACATTTTGAATGCTGTTTTCTCCCTTTGTCTTTTGAAGCTGTTTTCTCCCTTTGTCATTTGAAGGTGACAAATATTGGTCTTCGATAGTAATCACTCAACAATGAGTCCCTTGCGTCGACGGTAGACGTCTTAATCTAATATCATCATAGCATAATACCCAGAAACAGTCAGCAGGCATTTCGCTGAAAGTCGTTCAAGTTGAACGTTATTGCATGCAAGGATACACTGTCACCAAGATCTAGGCAGTTGGACAGTTTAAGTGTCTTTCGTTTTGGTCTTTTGTTTAAGCCGGGAAATTGGTCACTTGGTGGCTACAGCGCCTCGTTTGATAATTTGTATGACCTCCCTTCTTCTTTATCAGGATCATCAGTGACAATTTCTTTTCCCTTTTCGTCTCCCTTATCTATTATGATCTACCTAAGGATACTGTACTGGCAAGGGTATGGAGCGAATGCCCATGCAAGAACGGAACACTGGATAGATGAATGCAAGTAGTAATTATTGAATGCACCTGAGGAACTGCAATAAGGCCGAACCTCGGCTACAGGGATTTTCCCTCCCCCTTCTCACCTCCTCTTTTCCCTTCAACTCACCCGTCCCCAAACACACAAGCGCGCAATAGAATGTCGGACCCCGCCATCCCGTCCATTCTCGAAATACGCGCCTCTACCGAGATCCTAAGTCCTTCCGATGCATCCGCGACAGTGGTAAGAGTTGGCCAACATGTTGCAGTCAAGTTCGGAACCCGGGTTTCCCTCCTCGAAGCAGAGAACCTCAAATATGTGTCCGCAAACAGCGACGTTCCCGTGCCCAAGGTCTTCGCGACGATGACGGAGCCAGAAACAGGATGCAACTTCATCGTGATGGAGTACGTGGACGGCCAAGGGCTCGGGGAGGCGTGGGCATCCCTGACGCCTGCGGAGCAGCTCGACCTAAGCAGCCAGCTACGAGGCATCCTTGCAAACCTCCGCCAGATTCCGGCTCCCGGCTATTTCGGAGCCCTCAACCGGCAGCCCTTTCCTGACGGCGTGTTCTGGACCCCCGGAAGGAGACCCGGAAACGTCGGGCCCCTTTGAAACGGAGGAGGAGCTGAACAGGGGAATCATACGAAGACTCGAGGCTTCCGAGCCGGCATCGCACATCTCGTTGTTGCAGACCCTGGTGTCAGACACTCTGAAGGGCCACCGCGCCGCATTCACCCACGGAGACCTGCAACCCAGAAACATACTGTTGAGGAGAGTCGGTGTCAAGGACGACGGCAGAGGCGAATTCGAGATTAAAATCATCGATTGGGAAAACTCTGGCTGGTATCCCGAATACTGGGAATTCTGCAACTCTACCATAGCTGGTCGCTTCCGCCCAGACTGGTTGGAGTTGGTACAGCAAGTCATGTCTGTCTACACGACGGAGTACCTGATGCTCCAGGCAGTTCGAAGCTTGCTGTTTTACTAGCTGCGATTGGGGGCTTTGGTGGATGGTAGTTCCAAGAGTCGCTCAAACCGACCGTCATTGCATACGAGGCCACGTTCTGTATGAAACCTAGGCACTTAAGTATGTCTTGACCAGCCTCAAATCGACGCAATGGGGGGTTCAAAGCAGCACATCAGGCATGGGTCACTTACAGCGACTTGATATCAACCGACGTCGACTTCACTAAAACTTTAAGGTCATTCATCGCTCGTATTCGTTCCTAAAAGAAGCTATCACCGTCCCGCAACATAACCAACCCCCCCCCCCCCCCCCCCCCCCTCACGAGCTACACCAGTTGACCAGACCGATCCACGATCTACTTGGGGCAAGCACGTCCAGCGCCAGTGATAGTATCGCAGCAATCAGCATCCTAATCATTTCACGTCAGCCATTTCCGAAATATCAAGTCAAAAAAAACCCTTCTCGGTCGCTTACGCATTGCTGCGGCGTGACGCCGTTGGCGCCGCAGAAGTTGGCCTTGTCGAACGCGCACGCCGAGTCGCCGTTCTGCCTCGAGCACGCCTCGAAGTTGTCGACGCCGCCCCAGCAGCAGTTCTCGGCCACCTTGTTCCCGAAGAAGTCGTCGAACCGGGTGCACTGCGAGAAAGCGCGGTGGTTAGCTTTTTTCTTTTGCAAGTGGTGAGGGGGGAGGGTGGTGGTTCTTACCACGGCGGCGTTGACGACCGGGGCGGAGGCCAGCATGGAGGCGAGGCCGAGGACGATGGCGTTGAAGTACTTCATTTTGCGTGGTTTTAGAGGGAAGGTTTATGAATTCAGAGTAACTGAAGTGATGGAATGATGATGTTGTTGTAATGGTGATTGTAGATAGTCTGATAGTGATGAGAAGATATCCGGTTGAGCAGGAGACACCGTTGGTCTTAAATACTCCAAAGCTGCTCGATATCTTGTTTAAAATAGCATCTTTGAAGTCATAGCAGCCATCTCGTGCAAGTCGGCTGCGGAATGTCACGAAGGCCTCGAAGCCGCCTGCCAAGTACGCTCTACCCTGTCGTTCGTCTCATGTATCGGATGTCAGCGTGTTCGCGAATAGACGCAACAGGTCCCTGAGACCGCCCTCGCCGAAGGTTCCGCTTAACGTGGAGGATCCTTGGCGATGTTTCTCTGAACTCCCCTCCCTCGGCACCAGCCCTACCCGTCTGTTGGGTCTATCCCACTACACGCAGCAGGAAGGAGGGGCTTCAGTCAGAAAAGAAAGACGGGATTTCCAATTATTCCGCCCTTCGAATCGTGCAAATAACAGGTTCTTACTACTTGGGTCTACAGGTGCCGGGCTATCTCAACTTCCTCGTCTTGTCTCCTCTGGCCGCCAACCTCATTCCATCATCGTGGATCCCCCCACGGGGACTTCTCAACTACCTTTTCAATATGCCGAAGAGCGTAAAATGGCATACCTAACACCAAGAAACGCACGAACCACAACCTCATTAGCTTACTTCGCGGTGCTTTTGTCCGACGAAGGCGGTCCATAAGTCCGTCAAGGTTACTTGGCTGCTACAGCTCAGTGGGACCGGAAGCAATCAGGCTGGAGGCGAGGGCAGGCCTCGCGGCAGCGCCCTGGGTCAAAGCCTTGGTTGATAGACTTGGCGTTAAGGAGTCTATTCCTTTGTCAGCAGACAGGCCGATCGTTTTTCAGCTCTTGCAAAAGTCGGCCCTTTAGCTGAGAGAGAAACGATCTCTGACCGTACGTGGCCGTATATCCCTCGCAATGTTGATGACTCGCGTCAGCACAGACCGGACCTCAGTTCATGTGAACCATGGAATCTTCCGCTGATCACTCAACCTCAACCACCCCATCCTGCCAGTCGCTGCCAAATCTGGCCGGAAGTAGGGGTCTTTTCACCGAGTATGGCCTGATCGAGGCTATGCGCGTTGGTTTCAGAGAACCTGCTGTCTAATAGAGTTTACTATTTATCCTATCTCTGCCGTATCCCGACTCTTCAAGCAGGGGACTTGGCTGACACTATTGGTTTACGCAGGGTAAACAAATGGCAATCAATTGCAAAACGTAGGGGTCAGTAATTAAGGTTAAAGATAAATAGATTTAGAGCCCTCTTAGTAAGGGGCTTAAGATACCTATATAACAGTAGAGCTAGGTCTATACCCTACTATACTACTATTAACTATAAGTAGCTAACTCTAATATAGTTATTCCTATACTAATAGTCTTTTCTTTTATAGCCTAAAGTTTTAATTATAGGTCCTTAAAGTATTTATTTTTTTAAAATAAGGATTTATTAAAAAAAGCCTAAAAATAACGTTTTTAAGTTCTTTTAATTAATTCTTTTTTAACTAGTTTTTTAAAGTTAAATAGCTTTATTTTTAATAAAGCTATAAATTTTAACTAAAGGTTTAACTATAGTTATATAAACTACTATTTCTTTATATCTCCTAGTACTTTTAGTTCTTTTATTAAATTTATAAATCTTTTTTATTTAAATACCTTTTTTTTATTCTTTTTTTATTACTTAACTTTTTATTTTAATTATAGTTTTATTTATAAAAATAAAGCCCTTAAAAGTATAGTTTAGTTTTATTTTTATAAAACTATTAGTAATATTACTATTTTTAGTAATTTATTATATTTTTTAAAGCTTTTAGTACTTATATAATTATTATAATACTATAATATTTATTATTAAGTACTTTTCTTTAATAGTACTTAGTTTAATAAAGTACTTATAGAGTAAATAGGAGTTAGTATAAATAATAAATAGGATTAGGGGAAGGTTTAGATAATTTATAATAAGTTTAAGGGTTATTATAATAGTATAAACTATATTAATAGTAATAGTTATAGTATAAATTTTTAAAGTTAAAATACTTTATATAACTTATTTACTTTTTATAGCGTTATAGTAAATAATATTACTATAAATTTTAAATATATTATTATTAATAAATTAATTTTTTATAAGAATAATAATAAATTTTAGTTATAATAATAGGTTAGTATTATTAGTAAATAATTTATTTATAAAAATAAAAGCTTACTCTTTTTAAAGTTAAGGGGGATATATTTTAATCCTTACTACTAGTTATTAATCTACTAGTAGAGTTGTTTATTAAGGGTAGTAATATTTTCTTTTATAGGTTTTTAGTATTAAACTACTATAGAGAGGTTATATAATACTTTAGGTTAGTAGATTAACGTAATATATACCCCTTAGGTATACTATTAAACGTATTAAGTCTTTTAATCCTTATTAAGCTTAATAATAGTAAGTTTTTTACTTTAGCCTTTTTAGTAGAAAATAAAGGAGTCTCCTTTAAGTATTAAAATACTACTATTAAATATTAGTAGCTTTTTTAGAGTTAAAAAGGTCTTTACTTTAGTTATAAGGTTTACTTTTTTAAGCTTTAAGGTTTTATAGGTTAAAAGATTATTTATTAAAAGGCTAAGGGTATTATTTATTTATATTTTAATTAGGGTAAAGTCTAGGTTATTAATTAATAATATTAATAAGTATAGGTTATATATTAAAGTACTTATTTTAAGCTTTTTTCTATAATACCTATAATACGTTACTTATTAGTATATCTTAGTCTTTATAATACTATAAAGTAGCTTTTTAATAACTATAATAAAGTTTTTTAAGTATTAGTTATAAATTTAAATTAAGAAATACATAAGGATTATTTAGTTTAACTATGTCTTTAATTATATATATATTTATATTATATTTTAAAACTATAACTTTATTCCAATCCCTATAAAAGTTAAAGTTAATACTAGAATTAATTATTAACTAGTTTATTAAATAGTAAGGGACTATATTAAAATTACTACTTTTTCGTTATTAATATAGCTTTATATAATAAAGTAGAACTTCTTATAAAACTAATTTATTATTTTTACTTTAATTTTATTAATAATATAAAACTTAAACCTTTTAAACCTACTATAGACTTTAAAGTTAAATAGAATAATATTAAAAACTCTATAGTTTTATAGGGCTAAAATCTCCTTTTTAGTTAACCTTTAAAATAGCTTTCCTAGAGTAGTAATAATCCCCTACTTTTTTAACTTAATAGTAAGAGTAAAATTAGCCTTTTTTTTAGTTAAAATAAACGTAGTAGCTAGGGTCTTTTAAAGTTAGTTTTATTATTATTTTAAGGCTTTTACTAGTACTGGGCTTTTAATAAAAAAAGGGTCTATATTAATAATAATTTTATTAAAAATCTCTTTAGCTTTGTTTTTTAGTTTAGTTATATTTTTAGCTTTATTTTTAATAGTTATTAAGTTTTTTAAAAAGAAAGAAATTTCTAAGTCTATATTATTAATATTTTTATAGTAGGGCTTAATAGATATTAATTAAAAGAATTAAAGGCCTTATAGAAGGGTAAGTATATACTTTTTATTATTTATTAAAATTAATTAGTAAGGACTTTATTAACTACTTTTTTTATACTATACTTTAACTATTAATTAAAGGGAGAGTTTTAGTATTTTAAACATCCTTAGTTTATTATATATATTAAGGGTATTATTAACTTTATACTTTATATAAATATACTAAATCTCTTTAGTAGCCCTTTTAACTACTTAAGTATATTTAGTAATGTTTAGAGTTAGTAAAAATAAGTTATTAATTTATAAGTATACTTTAAAAATAAAGAGGGTTAGTATAAAGCTATTAGGGCCTATAGTATTATTAATATTTTTAATATAGGCTTAGAGTATAATTTTAGGTAGTATAAGTAGGTTTTTAATATAGTAGATTTAGTAGACTTATTTTAGAATAGTATAGTATTTTTTAATTTTATTAATAGAGTAGTAGGCTTTAATTAGTATAATCTTAAGGGTAATTCTTTATTCTTTAGTATATTCCTTAAACTTAGTAGCTTTAAATATTATAACTACGTTTATTATTAAAGAATTAAAAGGTTTCTAATAAATATTAATTTATATAGTATAAATACCTTTTTATACTGCTTTAGTAGATATATTTTTAAAGAACTTTATAGTAGTAAATTTAGTTATAGTATTAGTAAGGTAGATAATTAGTTTAATATTAAGGTATATAATATCTATAATAACTTTATAGTTAAAGTTATATTTATTCTATAATATAAATTAAAATCTTAAAAGTACTATATTATAGAGTTAGTAATAGTAGTATATTTTTATTAGAGTCTTTAATACTTAAATATTTAGTTAATAACTAGCTTTTTTAAGAAGGTTATAGAGTTTTATAATAAATAGGTACTTAAATTAGTAATAAAGGTATTAAAGCTTAATAGTAGTAAAGTAGTAGTATACTATTACTTATTTATAGTTAAATAGTAGCTATTTATACCCCTATTATTAAATAATTAATATAGTAATATTTCCCTTATATAGAACGTTATTAATATTATTAAATATAATACTTAAGTAGTTTATATTTTAGAAGTATAGTAGGAATAGTGTATTAATAAGTATAATATAAAAAATAATATTTTTAAATAGTAAGGGGATTTTAATTAATTTAAAAGACTTAATACTATTACTAGTATTAAAGTAAATTAAGATACTACTAGTATTTATAGTATTAAGTTTAAGGTTAAGAAAGATTGTTTTTTTAAAAGCTATATATTAACTATAGTCTACTATAGAAAACTCTACTACTCTGGTATTTAGTATAATACTTTAAAAAATAGCTTTAGAATATTAGTTATTATAAGTGTATAGTGTGGATTTTATATAGTTTAGGTTTTTTATTATTATAGCGTAGGCCGTTATTTACTTTATAACGGCTATAATTATTTTAGAGCTATTAACTTATTTTAATATAAAGTACGTAGTTATAAATATAGTTAATTAAGTTACTATAGTACTACTATTTTTATTATTTAATAAGTATTTATTTATAGAGTTATTATTAATCTTTTAGGTATTATTAAAAGTTTTATTACTTTTATACTTTATAAGGAATTATTAAAAGGATACTATTATAACGTTTTAAAAGTAATTAGTTTTATAATAGTAGTTATAAGTTTTGTTTTAATTTCTAGTAGAATATCTTTATAAGTAGTAGTTAAGTTTACTATAAATATAGTACTTTTTATTACTTATTAGGCTAGTAAAGTACTAAGGATAGTAATTTCTACTTTATAGTCTTTATTACTATAATCCTTATAGCCTTCTTTACTCTAAGTAGCTTTTATTACTATAGTTATATATTTAATTAATAATATAGGTACTATATAGCTTTATAGCTTTAGTTAGGTATTATAATATTTCTTTAGTTAATTTAAAAGTACTAACTAAGTTTTTTAATTATATAATAATCCTAGTAAGGCTTTTAATTAAATTAAAAAGGTAAAAGTTATATTCTTTAACTCCTTAGTATATATTAATATATATGTGTTATATTGTTCTATAAGTATACCTATATTACAAACTAAAAATCTACTAAGTAGTAGGCTTTTAACCTTTTATAAGTAAATAATATTCTAGTAAAGGGTACACAAAAAAACCCTAGTAAGGAAAATATATAACTATTTAGTATAAAAGTAGTAAAGGTTTTATATAAAGGTCTATTTAAGTCTAGGTTAGGGAATACTTATTTATAAGGGAAGGTACTATATACTATATATAGCCTAGTAGGGGCTACTTACTCTTATTAACTAAAAGTAGTATATAAGCTATTTAGTATAGTTAATTAGAGTAGTAGGGTCCCTACCCCTAAAAACTCTAATTTACCGTACTATATAGGCACGCGATGTATAGTTAGGGTATAAAAACCCTTTGGGCGGCGCAGGATTTAAACCTACTACCTCTACCTCTTATAACGTAGGGTTGGGCAGACTCTTAACTACTAAGTTAACCGCCTTAGTATATATTAATAAGTTAATTATAAAGGGCCTTTTTAGTTTATAATCTACTTAATAGTATAGACTAAATATTTATTAGTTAATTAATTAGTAAGTTAAGTAACTTAAACTTTAACTTTATAGGGTTTTTATAAATTATATAAGTAAAAGAAGCTTATTACTACTTAAAGAAGTATTACTAATATATTTCTTTAGTTTTAAAGTATTTTTAAAGTTTTTTAATTATAGTATTTTAATTAAAAGGTTTTATAGAGTTATAAAAGTACTAAAAATAAAATATTAAGACTTAGTTTTTAAGTATAATTAATATAGCTATAGTATACTATATTTAATTAATACTTATAAACTAATACTATTAATAGAATATTCTAATTCTTATAGTAAAGATATTAAATTAACTACTATTATACTTTATATAGTTATTATAGAGTTTTATAAAGTTAGTACTAAAAAACCTGTCTATAATAATATACTTAGTTTACACTTCTATTATTGTTATATAGAGGTTATCGCTATAGTTAGTAAGTAGGGCACTAGCTATTCTAAGGCTCTAATTAATTAAATAGGGCTAGTGGCTCTAACGTCCCTACTAGGGGTCGGCTAGGGGTTAGCTAGGGGTTAGTTACTACACCACTAAAAGCTACCTCTCTATAACAATATCCCTAGTAAAAAAATTGTATTCTATATTGTATAACGTAATAGGGAGGTTTATTGTATAAGCTATATAAAAATCGATGGTTTGTATGAATATTATTGTTATAGGTAGGATATTGTTATAGTTAGGGATCGTTATAAATAGGTTTTTTAGTAAGTACTTTTACTAATAAAGAGTTATTTAAAGTAAAACTATAATTATTAATATTATCTTTTTTATACTTATTATAGCGATTTTATTATTAATTAAAGATAAGTTATTAAAAAAAAGGAGTATAAAATTAATATTACTATACTAAGGAATACTAACGGGTATTTTATAATAGGGTTTTGTACTACTTATATCTTAGTAGTAGTGGTAAAGGAGGTTATAGATTTCTAGGGGCTTTTAGGGTTTTATAAAACTAAGACTTTATAAAGTTATAGTTTTTAAGTAATAAAATTCGTAGGTCTTATAAAGAGATTTTATTTAAGAACTTAGGGCGTTTTATAAGGGTTCTAAAGAAGCAGTTTTATTAAACTATAGTATTAATTTACTCTTTAAACTATATAGGGAACCCGTTAAATATTAGTAGGGCGTAGATTTTATATATAACGTATTTAGTAGTTAGGGTAGGGTTAATATAGAGACTATAATATAGGAGGAAGTCCTTAATATAGTACTAAATGTTTCTATTTATATATTTAAATATATTAATAGTTTATTTAGTAAAGTTAAAGTAAAAGTAGTTATATAGCTTTATATTAATAATTTTATTAACTACGTACTTATTAATATAGTAGGCCGCAGCTATTATAAGTTTTTTTACTCTAGGCTCTATTACTAAATTTATATTATACTATAGGCTTTAAATTACTATATTAATAGTTTAAAGGGCAATAGTTAAGAGTACTAAAATAAGGGTATTTATAGACCTATTAGTCCTACTAGTAATAGTAGTAGGCTTTAACTAATTTATTAACTTTAAAGGTAATAAGTTTTAATTAGTCCCTAGGGCTAATATTATAAAAACGTTATAAATTACTTTATTTCTTGTTTATAACTATAGCTACTTTTTTAGGAGTTTTTTTATTTTATGGTTATGTTAATTAATAGTATAGTTACAGTTACTTAAGGGGAGTTTTTTAAAGTCTTTATAGTACTAAAGATATTATTATTACTTTTTTATTATTTAGTAGTAAAAATATAGTAAGGGTGATAGATAATAGAGATAATAAATAGAAAAGAGGTTTTTAAATAATATTAATATTAATTAATATTTTTATTATTTTTATTATAGCTTTTTATTATAGTAGTTAAATTATAACGTTTTACTTTACTTAAGTACTTTATAGTACTTCTATAGTATTATTACTAAGTTAGGTTATTTAAGTAAAAGGGATCCTTTTATTTCTTAGTACCTATAGGTAAATTAGGAGTATAAAATAGTATCTCTATATACTAAATTTAAATTTTAAAACCTAATTATAATAGTAAATTTATTAGCGCGTTATGTACCGGTAGTAAATATAGTAAAATACTAGTTATAGTTAAAAATTAACTAAGTCTTTATAGTTAATTAATAATAATATTAATAGTTATTAAGTAATTATATTTTATTATTTAGTATTAATTAGGGGGGGATAAAATAATAGTAATAGGGGATAGAAATAAGGGATAAAAAAGAGGCTTTTTATAATTTATAAAGTATATAGTTAAAGGTGTTTTTTTATTTAGTTCTTGCGCTATAGACTAGCTATAGTTTAGTAGAGGCTTATTATACTTACTTAGGTACTTTCTTTATTATAAACTACTAATTAATACTATATACTATTAGAAATTACTTTTATACTAGGGATTTTATTATTAAAGAGACTTTTAATAAGGGATTATTAGGTTAATAATACTTTAAATACGGGCGTTTTTTTTAAATTATAGTTTTAGGGGTATATCTACTTATATAATAAATTACTACTAGTAATTTTTAATATATTAGGGTTTTTAGTTAGTAGTTAGGATATTTTAGTAGTTTTGTAATTTTTTTAAAGTATAGTATATATTACTAGTATTTTAAATAATTAGTAATATTTCTAACTTACTTTTAGGTACTATTATAAAGTATAGTTTAGTTTTGGGGGCTTTTTAGGTAAAAACTCTATAGTTATATAGTAGAAGGAAGAGAGGGAGTATTAAAATAGCTTTAGAAGTTATAAAAGGGCTTAAGGGGTCTTTAAGGGTTAATATAACGGTTTAAAGTAGTAAATTATAGCTTTATAAAGTTATAAAGAAATCTTTTTAATAAATTAAGTATATAATAAATACTTTTTTAAGTAAAATAGCTTTAAGTTTTTTTAGCTATTAAATAAGGACTTAGTATATTAAATATTATTTATTAGTAAGTTGGCTTTAAGTCTAGTTAACTATATTTATAATAATATCTCTACTAAATAAAACTTTATTAATTTATAGTTATAAAGTAGTAGTAACTCTATACATTAACTACTAATTAATATTAGTTTATATAGGGTAAATAAATAGTAATTAATTATAAAACGTAGGGGTTAGTAATTAAGGTTAAAGATAGATAGATTTGGAGCCCTTCTAGTAAGGAGCTTAAGATGCCTATGTGACGGTGGAGCTGGGTCTGTGCCCCGCCACACCGCTGTCAGCCACGGGTGGCTGACTCCAATGTGGTTATTCCCACAGACACCGAATGGGGCACCTCGCGGGTTGACAGCTCCAACACAGGGACGACGTTGGCGAGCTCACAGGTGAACAAGATAGCTGGGCCCGCGCCAAGAAAGTTGCTTTGATTTCAATAATGTTCTGCAACGCCCTGGGAAAGACTGAATAAATGAAAGGTTACGACGTACTTTGGTTCCGTCTACATCATCTCTTTGTGCGCTCCCAACCTTTCATCCAAAATTTCAAATAAAGCCAAAATACGCCTCGATCCTGCTCATGCATCTCTCCCTATTGTATCTTTCCGTAAAAACCCCCTTCTTCCTGGTATACCTATCTGGACCAGAGCATCATCCGGGACGGGAGTGATTTGGAGCTGCCTATGACTCATAGCTGTCCAAGTTGATTGAAATAAATGATGAGTACGTCAGGGCAAATGCAAACGAACGATGGTGTTCTGTGTAGAGAACGTCAACATCGACGCCCCATCTCAAAGCTCCTCTACTGGTCCTTAGCCATGGCGAAGAACCCTCGAAACGTGTACGTGGCGGATCTGCGCCGCTCTTCTTCGTCCGGTGCGGACTAGGTCGAGACGGAAGTCAGCCTACCTATTAGACAAACTAACAGCCAGGTCGTGGAATCGAGTCTCACTGGGTCTGATAGTCGGGTCGGTTCCGTGTCGGACTGGAGGTCCATGAGGACGACGGTGCTGCGTTCGGTGTCGACGAGAATGAAGTGCCCATCCCGCCACCTGGGGACGACTGCGAAGACGAATACGTGAGGCGGGAGCTGGTGCGGGTAGACTTCGTCCGGCAACTCAAAAAGGTGCTCAGCAACGTACGTTTCTCTCTGTAGGTGAGATAGCTCGGATTGCGAAGCCAACATCTAGTCAATATACAGAAATGAGTGTTTCTTGCTAACATTGCTACTGAATCTGCTTTGCTACACGAATGCCGGAATCTGCGGTACAACCTCTTCTCATAGCTCATAAAGTGAGTCATTCAGTCAATCAAAACTTGCTCGGTCGTCTTCCAAGCGAGCCGTTCACTCGTCCACATCCAGTACGCCAGCCTCCATGCCCGAAATCCTACACAAGGTCGATTGTACACATCCACTGCCGTAAAATCACTCCTTTCTCGTCGTCACTTCCAGCCGTCCTTGGCTGTAGTGAGACTGGGTCTCTGTCTGGGTCTTTCCTGCTGACGCCCCGGCGTCATAGCGGCGGGTGCCACAGGGATGCGATCGGTGCTGCCTCTGAACTGCCTCTTGTCCCGGCTCAGTAGGATTCCAAGCTGTGCCTTGACATCGTTGATAGTTTTGGCTTGTTCGTTGATAGTTTTGGCTTGTTCGTTGATAGTTTTGGCTTGTTCGTTGATAGCTTTGGCTTGTTCGTTGATAGTTTTCGCTTGTTCGTTGATCGTTTTGGCATGTTCGTCAACCATCTTCTGCAAATCCCTAATATCCTTCCCGTCACGGCGCAGGTCCCCACTATGCCGGTCGATAATTTCGCTGTGGTGGCGGAGTTCCTCACGCTGGCGTTCAAGAATCTCGCCATGGTTTTGGGAGATGTAGTCTACCTGGTCTTTGATTCCGTTGCACGAGGATACGAACTTCTCCCGGGTGTTGTGCTGGTCCTCCGCGATTTCATCGATGTTATTCGCCAGTGGAGTAATTTTCGCATCAACTTCGCATCTCAGCTGCCTCAAGACTGCCTCGTTAGGCTCGCTCTCCGAAGGTTGTTTCGTTTCATGGCTGACGGGCGGGTCCCGGTAGCGTAAGGTAAGGAGGTCGTTGTATTCCCCGCGAGGAATGCAGATGGTGTTGGTGACCGGCTGAAGACCTGTATCCGGGACAACAGCAGCCTGGGAAGGCTGCATCTGAGGAATCGGCGCCTGTTGATTGATGTGCTGTGGAGAGCCTGGCTGAAACTGACCTGGCTGATCTTTGTTGGAGACGGGCCGGATCTTTGTGACCGGCGTCGAAGATCTGGAGTGTGACGTTTGGGCAGCGGCGGTGGGTCTTGGTGCCACCGGCTTCTTTCTGGCAGTATTATCAGGTCCGATATTTTTCTCTTTCGGCGAAGGAGGAATTTCTTGGCCGGGGGCAGGAGTTGCGACCGGTCTATTCCATAGTTCGTTGTCAGGAATGAAGTGGCATCGCCCGTGCGAGAATTGCCATTTCTTGAGCTGATTCGGGTCGATATCCTTGGCCCATTGCCTTAGCACATTGGTCAGGTGCGAGAAGCACGTCTTGACGTTCTGGTTGTTTGCCATTCTGCTGTGAATAGTGGCAGCGAGGAAGCGAATTTCGTCGCCTTCGCTCAGTTTTGCCAGACACCAAGCCGTCCAGATTTGTGCTACCTTGGCCTCCGTCTCCTGAGACTGAGTGGTATCCCCATGCTCTGCCAGTACCATGATGGCAACAGCACTGCGGATGATGGGGTGGCCAGGACCTCGAACAAAGACGGAGCGGCTGATGAAGTCGACTGCCTTCTTGTGGTAGTTATTGGCCAAGCGCGAGTCGGACCTGATCTCCGGAGGTTTGACGGACCTGGCCATCTTGACGATTCGAGCCGCATGTGATCGCTGGTTAGATTCCCAGTACTTGTCGCGAAACTCCTTCTCCAGCTGCGTTTTGTGGGTGAGATCGAACCAGTCATGCGGGGCGTGAGTCCATATGTCGGTCCGGATGAAAGCCTCGGCAAGTAGATAGCCCTTGAGACCTACAAGCACCACTTGGCCTCCCTTCAACCGACCTTTAACCTTTATGACGACCTGGTTATGAGACAGGAGACGGCCCTCGCCCTGCTTTTTATCAACCATCTCGCTCACAAGGTATTCGACGAGTGACTTCAGCTCGGGTGTCGAAACCAATTCCGGTCTCATGGCAGCCCTGGCCTCTTCCTCCGAGTAGTTCAGTGTGGGCATTGCTGATCTGCACCTCTTTTTGGGGCTGGGATGGCTAGGTTCCTCGTCGTCATCACCTTCGGGCCCCCTCTGTCTCTTGTCGCTGGCATCTCGTAGCGGTGGCAGGCCATGCCGGCCCTCGCTTGAAATGCCCATTGTAATGTCTGCCTAAGCTTGAGTCAGTAAAAGGGAAAGAACGATAATAGAGGTACTTGAACAGAAAATAGAGAATGAATCAAGTAGGCGAAACACAGTATCAAGGTGGGAAACCCTTTGATATCGAGAAGGGAGGTCTCCAGGGGAAGGGTTGGGAGAACTCAACTCACGTGAAACAGATGTTTGACAACGGGGTATGGGGCCAGCGGAAGGGAAGAGGTGACGGTGTCGAAATTCAAGGACACTGGAAAGGTGTTAGAGGCAGGTGGGTGAGTGGGTAGGGAAGGAGGCAAGGCAATGGAGGTACCTAGGAGCCTAGGTACCTAAGAAAGGTGCTGGGTGATAGAGAAGTACCTACCGAGGGCAAGAAACAGGCACGTTACCACAGGTTTGTTTTGATCGAGTTGAAAAGGCAGGCGCGCGGTAAGAAGAGCTCGCTCTTTCCAGTCGAAACGGCGTGGTGCGAAGACTTGGAAGGTCGGACAGGTGGGAAGGAACCAGCAGCGTGGGACGGTGCGATGCTGGACACTGACAGTCCAGTACCTAGGTACCCAATTCAGGCAGGAGGAAAAGCAGAATGCGGCAACAGCCAGAATGGACCTGGACCTTCCTGCTATTTTATTCCAATAGCAAAGTACGAGTCGGTACTCCTGTAATGACCTGCCAAATCAATCCTGTGGTCGTTTCGTTGGTCGCCAAGAGGCGCGGGGGAGAAAAAAAAAAGAAACGGCAGGAAGCGGGTGATTGCAGACCGGAATGTCAATCTTGCCTCCGGGGTCGAATCCATCAAGAAACGTCAGGCAGAACCGAACCACTCTCCGAGCGTTTCTGCTAGACCGCTTCTTTTTTTTTTTTTTTTCCCGCATGCCTGGCCCGTTTGCTTTTGTTTGTTTGCTCGTCTCTCGGGTTGCTTGCTGGTGCATGAACCTCCACGGTCACTCGCGGACGAGGGTCCCGCCCTCGCCTGTCCCGGATAGCAGCGCATCGTGGCAGAATGAGAGATTTTCAACACCTAGACAGTACTCAGAATATCTGTAGCGTCCAAAAAGGCATGTGTAAATACCCGGATCATCATGTTCACTTCTGATACATGGAAGCCAGCCAGCAGTCCCAGCCCCTAGATGATGTGTCGTGCAAACAAAGTCTCGAGCCGAAAAGCCACCCCTTCAGCCCCGTTCCACCAGATCCTGCCCCGACGAGCCGAACAGAGGTGACATGGGTGAATGAGATTGAGTAGAGGCTGACTTTGCGTCTTGGGACCCCCGGCAGCTCTCATCGGTGCCTCCCACCGGACTCACCTCCGCCCGCCGCTGCTCGCATAATCAATCCCATCGCGGCTCCGGTGGGATGCCGATGAATGCAACCCCCACCCCGTCTCCCACGAGCTTCATGACGACACGACAACTCTGTCCCCTAATTCATCTCGGTGATTACAAACATCGATGGACTTTCAAGCCAGTCCTTCAGTCCGAGATGAAGTCGTATAAAGCAGACCCGTGGACTCGTCCACCCAGATCCTATCGATAAGTCCTTACCGGTCTCATCGCCAACCAACCACCTCACACACGCACCTGACGGAACCACCAACATGTCTCCCCAGCTCCAAATCCAGTCCCCCGCGCTCCCCAAGGACAGCACAATCGTCGTCTCGGGCGCCAACGGCTTCATCGCCAGCCACATCGCAGACCAGCTCCTCTCCCAGGGCTACGTCGTCCGCGGCACCGTCCGCGACCCCTCCAAGACGTCCTGGCTCGCGGAACACTTCTCCGAGACCTACGGCCCGGGCCGCTTCTCCCTCCACGCCGTCCCGGACGTGACCAAAGATGGCGCATTCGACGCAGTCGTCCACGGTAAACCAGCCCTCCTTCTTTCGTTCCCAGCCAGAAACTGACGTACCCAGGCGCCGACGGCGTGATCCACACAATCGCAATGACCAACATGGACCCGAACCCAGACAACGTCGTGCCCCCCAACATCGCCGCAACCCTCTCCATCGCCCGCAGCGCCGCCGCCTCGCCCTCCGTCAAGCGCTTCGTCTACACCTCCTCCTCCGGCGCCGCCGCCATGCCGCGCCCCGGCGTCCCCTACGAGGTCACCGCCGACACCTACAACGAGGACGCCGTCGCCATCGCCTACTCCGGCAGGGGGCCCGGCGGCATGGCGGGCGGGTACATCGCCTACTCCGCCGCCAAGACCAAGGCCGAGCAGGCGCTCTGGAAGTGGTACGCCGAGGAGAAGCCCGCCTTCGTCTTGAACTCCAGTGAGTACCACCCCTGCAGCGAAACCGATCGAGGACGAGCTGACAGGCCGCAGTCGTCCCCAACGCAGCGCTGGGCAGGGTCCTCCTCCCCCAGCATCAAGGCTTCCCAACCGCAGTCGGGATTCTGAGGGTCCTCTGGCAGGGCCACGTCTCCCCAGAGTTCGTCGCCATGTTCCCACCCCGTGAGTCTCGAGCCTCTTGGCGGCCCTCATCCTAGACTGACACCAAAGCCAGAGTGGTTCTGCGACGTGGGTGACATTGCCAGCATCCACATCGGCGCTCTCCTCCTCCCAGACGTCAAGTCCGAACGACTGATCGCCTACGCTGGGCGCTTCAACATCAACGATATTCTCGCCGTCTTCCGCGAGGTCCAGCCCGAGCGGACGTTCCCCGCCGACATCCCCGATCTCGAGACCGACCAGGGCAAGATCGCCAACGAGAGGGCCACCGACCTGATCAGGCGCCTGCGGGGTGGCGAGGGCTGGACGAGCTTGAAGGACTGCATCTCCCCTCTTGCGGAGCAATACGCCGAGGCCAAGTAATTGCTCGACAATACGCGAATCCCCACCGCGTGGTTCGGTGGACCGGTGCAGGAGAACTCTACGCATGTGGTCAAAAAAAAAATTCGATTAACCCTCGAGTGCTGTTGCGCTCGGGGTTGGCCCTCCGTTGAGCTCAACTGGATTCTATCTACATGAAACATTCCAGCTAGGCCTGTATAAAAGTGGAAAGCATCGTATCATCAAGTGGCTATGGTATCTGAGAGAAATTTACATCACAATCTGGTCATGCAGTTAGTAACATAATCAGTGTAGGTGAACACTTGAAACTTACGCAGTCTGAATCGTCCTTGACCTTGGGAATGCCCATCTCCTCGAACGTCGCAGGTCCCTGGCCTGTCGCTTGCTTCTTCGGAGGAGGCACCGTGGCCGCACTGGGAGCCGGGCTAGGCTTCTGCTGGGGCCGCGGCTGTGACGAGGGCGGCGCGCTGCCCACGCGGCCTGGAGGGCCCTGTTCGGCCAGGTCCGGCCGGTTTGCGTAAGGACGAGGAGCTCCGGCAGGTCCTGGTCCTGCCTGAGGGCGCGGGTTACCCGACGGGCTGAGCGGCATCGAGTCCGTGCGGGGCGGGGCGGCGCTCGGGGCCCTGCCGTAGCCGTATTGCTCGGCGGGGGGGATCGACGACGTTCTCGGGCCGTAGTCGCGGCCGGGCTGCGCTGGGTGCGGGTTTTGCGCCGGCTGACCGTAGTCGCTTGGTCCGTAACTTCCTTGGTGGAATGGAGGTGATGGCTGAGGCTTAGCATAAGCCGGGTTCTGCTTGGAGAGCTTGTTTGCGGCCGGGTTGGACGGCAGGCCTCCAGACATGGGGTACGGTTGTGTGGTAGCTGGCCGGCCTCCAGGAGGCCCGGGGCTGGGTTGCCGGTATCCAGAGCCCGGCTGATCCCACCCACCCGTCACGGGACGCGCGCGGGGATCTGAGCCAGCAGGGGGAATGCTACCCATCGACTGCGCCGGGCGCATGTTGCCGGGGCCGCCGGGACCCGGACCACCGGGGCCGGTGCGGATGCCAAAAGCGCTGCCTGGCCGGTCGGAGTGCGGGCCCGCAGGAGGGCGACCGCCAGTGTTGTAGTGGGGCGAGAGCTGGGGGCCAGATCCCCGGCCGGGCCTGTCGTCCTCGGGGTAGGGGGCCGTCGACTTTGGCCGGCTGAGGTTGAGAGGCGCTGGCCTGTCATCCTCCGGGTATGGGGCGGCAGATTTTGGCCTAATTGCGAGATTCGCATCCAAGTTGACGTTGAATGCGTTGGGTCTGTTGCCCAGGCTGCTAGGCCTCGACGGGTCGGGGAAATCAACGTTGTCCTGAGTAGCCGTGGGATTAACTCTCGGGGAAGGGTGAGGCGACGTCTTCGCGGAGGTGCTCGTGGGGTAGCCGGGATGGGCATCGGTGGGTGTCGTGGGCGCGCTCTCCGACACGGTCGCCATAACCTGGGGCTGCTTGAAGCGGTCGGGTCGCTTGCCGCGCTGAGATCCGTGCTGCGACTTGATCCTCGTGAGGGTCGTCGTCTCGTGATCGGCCTTGGTCAAGCTCTTTGAGTGATCCAATGCGTCGAGTCTACCGAGTGCGTCCTTGTTGCCGTGGTCTGCAGCGGTTTCGTACCAATACCTGGCTTGACGCAGGTCCTTGGGTACGTGGACACCAATCTCGTGGTAATATCCCATCGCGAACTCGCCGGTGGGCAGCTTAGCGTTGGCGGCATCCTGGGCGTACTTGAAGGCAAGCTGCTCGTTCTTGTTGAAGATGCCCTCGTATCCGAACAGAAACCAACGACTGACGCCAAGCGCGGCCTCAGGCTGGCCCTGCTGGGCCGCGAGGCCGTAGTAGTGGATGGAGTAGGCGGGGTTGAAGTCACAGCTGAGCTGGCACAACTCGTAAGCCTGACCCATCTTCAGCTGGGCCTTGGCGAAGCCGAGGTAAGCGGCCTTCTCGATGTACATCTTGGCCAGCGGCAAGTCGATGGGGAGCAGGGACTCGGGAATGTCGATGTCGGGGAGGTCCTTGGCCAGCAGCATGCCGTAAACGTAGGAGCCCTGGGGCGCGTCCTCATCCGAAAGGTCCGCGGCTTCCCTGATAAGGTCCAGGCCACGCTGATAGTCCTTGGGATGGTTGTGCTGGCCGAGCAGGCTCATCATACCCAGGCGGTACATAGCCGCCGAGTCTTTGAGGCGCAGGCCGAGGTAGTAGTGCTCAACGGCCTTGCTATAGTCGTTGGAGTTCTCGAACAACATGCCCAAGCGGTACTCGGCACGGGCGTAGCCAAGCTCTGCAGCGCGCGAGTATTTTCCGTAGGCATCCCTCTTGTCGGGACGGCAGCCAAACTTGCCGAACTCGAGCCACTTGGCCTTCATGAAGAGTGCCTCAGGGTGCTCCTGGCCGACCAGGTAGTCGACGATGTTGGTCGCATCGGTGCGCAGCTCGTGCTCGACCTTGGGAGTCTGACGACCGCTCTCCGGGTCCCTGGCCCTGGCTTCGGAGACAATCTCGGCCCAGGCCAAGGTGTCACGAGCCCAGGACAGCTGCATATTGACGTTGTTGGAGTGCAGGACATGCTCGCGGGCGTTCCACAGGATCTCCTCCTTCTCCTCGTCGGTGGGGGGTATGTTGTCGCCCTTCACCTTGGGGAAAGGAGAAAAGGAGGGGGCGGCGCTGGGGCGCATCTTGTGGTGGTTGCCACTCGCGCTGTCCTCGTGGAAGGGCGTGAAGTCGTCGGACGCGGCCGGGGCGGCGGAGGGGTTGGCGTAGCCCTTGGGAGGAAGGGAGGGCACGCCGGGGCCGGCGGGCTTGAGGACGGAGGACAGGGACGGCTCTCGGCCGTGTCGGTTCTGGATGTTGGGGTCGCGGCGGCTCGGGTCGACTTCACGGGCTTCGAGTTCCATGCGCTGGAGGTCGTTTTGCATGTTCTGGGGGACCTGGGGAGTCACACTTGAGACAAGAGAGACCAGTCAGCAAAAAAGACACCAAAGGAGAGAAAAGGGGAATAGAACAAAGACGACTGGGCGAAGAACATGACAGCCCCATCTCGAGGTCCATGTCCAGGCCCAGGTCCATGTCTAGGTCTAGGTCCAGCAGGCGGATTAGGAGGGACCCATGATTGATCCGCCCGAGATTTGAAATGAGGGAATACGCGTACCGCTGAGGAGCAGGTGCAACGACCTCTGGCATGTAGTAGTCGTCGAACCCTCCAGGGACGAAAGTTGCGCCGAAGTTTGACATCTCGTGAGTTGTGCTTTCGGGCTGAGGTGCAGCTGCATAAATAGGAGGTTATCAGTCAGCGGGGGTAGTCGAGCCGAATGACGTTTAGGTTGGAGCCAGCGCCAGCTTTTTTTTTTTTCCCTCGCTATTTTATGCTGGTGCTGACACTGCTGCGATGGACTGTTGTGGTTGGTCGCCTTTCCGGGAGCGCCCCTCGACAGCTGCTGCTGGGTTTGTCGTCTGACTGACAGGCTCTAGTATTCTTCTTCTCTCTTGTCTTTCTGTCTTCTTCGTAGAACCACCCGGGCAAGGGTCTGGCAGATTGGGGCGATAATTAGACGGGCGGGGGGGTTAATAGGCGAGGGGGGGTGGAAAAGGAATGAAAAGGTCGGGTTGGTTATGTGTGGTAGTAACCGGTTGGGCTTGGGCTGACTGCGTGCGCTGTGGCTGTCTGCAGTCGGACAATACAGGGCAGACGAGACGTGGATAGGAGGCAGAGTATCCGTAGGAATCCAAGGGGTATGGATCGTATTGCTGCTGGTGAAAGCAGGCTGCGAAGAGTGTCCACGAGTGTCCCTGGTGTAGGTGCTGCAGTCCGGAAGCGGGGTGGAGAGTGACGAAGCTCAAAGCATCGTAAATCGCGACGGCGGGCCCTTTCTTTTTAGCGTGTAGAGATTCTGTCCGCGTCCCCTTTTTTTGTGCCCAGTCTGGCTAGTGAAACATTAGAGCTCGTCCCGGATGTACGCGCCAGGTGCCAGGGTCGCATTGCTCTCCTAGGTTTCGTCAAGGAGGAAGGAGGAGGAGTGAGGGGGGCAATTGCCTCTGCCCCTTCCCCCCTCCCAAGGAACTTGAAGCGGGACTGACCGGGGCAGTTATAACCTGGTGAGCAGTGCGACACAGTTCACAATGGGGCAGCTGCGAACGACGTGGAGTGCAAGCCGCAGCAAGAACGCTTGGACTTGGGCAGCTTTGATAGGTAGGCACTGTCAGTATTAACACCTAGGAACCTGCCTAACTTTAGGTCGGGACATTCAAAAGGTAGGTAGGCAGCTGACAATGCGGGCGTTCTTTCATTCTCAAATTGCAAGTCACCAGGTACATACATACATACCTACTTAGCATGTAGGTGTACAGTGTACCCAGGCAACGAGGTAAGCTTCCCGTTGCCGCTGCGGCTAGCGCTACCGCTGCCACCGCGCGTTTGCTGCAGCTGAAAGCGCCCTTAATCGGTACTCTGGCAGAAGGCGCAGCAGGGGGTTTAATACAACAGGCTGGAGCCACACAGTTCTATGCCGCATGTGCAACGGGCATCGGCATGGCTCGTCTGCTTCCCAAGGAGACAGAGATGGTGAATCTTTAGCGCGACATCCAGGATGCGATGGCCGTAGCCTGAAATCCTCCAGCACATGCGAATGCGAACGATGCCGGTCGGAATACCACGGTCTATTCCAGCAAACCCAGTGAGGTACGCGGCACGTGGCCCGCCCGCTGTCACTCAGTGTTCCAGCTGATCCGAGCCAGCCTCTAATGTTATGCATGGAAAGTATGCTTGCTCTGAGTTGTTCGTTGCACCTAGACAAGGCAATTCGGGTACCAAGTTCCTACGCAAAGAAGCACGCCTTTATCAACTTCGGCCGAACCAGAGCCCGGTGCCAAGACCTGGAACGCAGTGGCTTCTACAGCTGAAGAAGCAGGGCCCTAGGAGCCTAGGCACTGAGATGAGGTACTAATACCGTGCAATTCACGATGTGCCCCACGGTGAGACATGTACCTCTAGAGATCCTGCAAATGAAATGCCCCTCTTACCACACGTCGTCTGCTGCTCAGCCACATACACCCGCATCAGCACTCAGCAGCATTGTATTTCTATGTTTGGAAACATCCCACAAGGACCTCTCAGCGCCCAACGGTGACATTGGCTCCCTTGCAAGTTGCCGTGCAAACAAACCTAATTGAGATTTGGGGGCCGAACGATCGCACCGGCATCGCTCTGTAAACCTCTTGTCCTCTTCATTCATCATCAGTCTTGTTCATCCGAGTCTCTCTCCAATTGGGCATCCCATAATCGCGCATAAACAGATCTTCTTCCACGAGTTTCCGCCCAGCGTCCCGTCCAACCCCTGAACCCCGCGGCCCGCGGCCATCATCCGATCCATCCCATATCCCCATCCCATCTCCCTGGCTCACCTGAAAGGGCTCCTCCTGCCAGGCTGTGCCCGGTAACCAGTCGGTAATGCTGCGTACCCGGGTACGGCGTGTATTCCTAGCCACAACCGGGAGCCTGGCATTCGGCGAGGCGCATCGCGGCTGCTTTGCGAACGTCCTCTCGTCCACGTTGAGCTAAAGAAAAAGTGCCTTGCCCTAAGTTCGGACGGCAGGTTGTTATGTGAGATGGCCGGCAAGCAACTGAGACACTCTGCCAGAACCCCAACGTTCTCAGCTGGGAATCATGCCTGGAGGCCTTCTGCCGCGCGCGTCTCGCAGCATTTCAATGCTCGCGGTCAGACCTCCCACTGTCGAAGATCGGGGCTGTTGACAAGCTGCCTCGTAGCCACCATGCTCTTCAGGAACTCAATTGCGATGTAGGTAGACCCAATGCAGGATTTGTTCTGAGGCAGAAGTGAACCACGATGAATCCGTATGACCCCAAGGTCCATAACGAACGTGAGACATGTAAGTCGATTCGCAGGCTTCTAAACTTGTCATTGTGTTAGGGAGAATCCATGGCAGCCCAGAATGCTCCTTGGGAACATTTCGTAAACTCCATTTCGAATACGCATTTTCCGTATTAGAGGTGCTTTTAGGTGAACGGAACACTGTCAAAGGCCTGTACGGTTCCCGCCCCACTACAGCGGATGTCGGAGAGCTCTACCTCCGTGGCACGTGAACTCACCTCAGCTGTCTCTACAGGCTAGTCTCAGAAAGGCTAGCGCGCAATCGGACATACCCTGGCAGCTTGACAGCACCTTTCGTCAGCCTCTCAGCCTGCTGGAGCCAAACACCACAGCAGTCCAATCCATAACCGTCGAGATATACATCGTCACCATCGCCAACTACTCACTCTCCAGTACCGCCCCTCTACCACCCGCGATACGACCCGATAACAGTCAGAAACCCGGCATCTTGACCTGCCACTTCCCCTCCTCCACCCTCTGCGACCAGAGCTCCCGACAGCCAGGACCATCCCCCGCCAACATGGCCGACCGCAGCCTCCAACAAATCATCACCCAGCTCCGCTCCCGCGGCTCCTCCCTCCCCTTCTCCGAGTCCTCCGCCCTCCTCTCCAAAGCCAAGCTCCACCTCCTCCAGCTCAACGCTCTGACCCCCCATCCCTCCGCCCCGGCCGACCTCCTCGCCCTCGCCCGCGAGACGTACGAGCTCGGCGCCCTCGCCTCCATCCGCGCCAAGAACCCGGACGCCTTCACCCGCTACGTCCAGCAGCTCCAGCCCTTCTACGAGCTCCCCTCCAGCGCCCTCGCCCCCAACGTCCCCGAGCGCAACAAGGTCACCGGCCTCTACCTCCTCCTCCTCCTCACCCAGGGCCGCTACGCCGAGTTCCACTCCGAGCTCGAGAGCCTGGCCAACCGCGAGGGCGGCGGCGACGGCGGCGCCGTCGAGGGCGACAGGTACCTCGGCTACCCCATCCGCCTCGAGAGGTGGTTGATGGAGGGGAGCTACGACCGCGTCTGGAACGCCATGAAGAGCCGCGAGGTGCCGTGCGAGGAGTACGGAGTCTTCTCAGAGGTACGTCTGCTGCTGCCCGCGTCCCCCCAAACCTTCACCCCTCCCGTCGGAGCCTAGCTCCCAGCCGATGGGAACAACGACAACTGACCATCCCAGATCCTCACCTTCCAAATCCGCTCCGAAATCGCCTCGAGCAGCGAACGCGCATACCCCAGCCTCCCCATCAGCTCCGCAAAGTCCCTCCTCTTCCTCGACTCCGAGGGCGACGTCATGTCCTTCGCCAAGCAGCGCGGCTGGTTCCTCAAGGACGGCCAGATCTTCTTCCCCGACACGGCCGAGGCCACCGCGGCCGAGGACGGCACCCAGGACAAGGAGTTGAGCAAGATGGTGATAGAGAACACCCTGGGCTACGCCAGGGAACTGGAGACCATCGTGTAAAAAAAGGAAGAAAGGACGCGATGGCCCGGGATGAGGCTGGTTTCACTGTACTACTAATATCACGCCATAGACCATGAATCGGGGGCATAGGCTTGGAATCCAGGCTTTTGGCGTTTGAAGGTCCGAGCAGCAGCAGTGTGGCCGGTGGGCAGTGATCATGACCACGGGACTTGCGTACCTCACTGCAATCAGCCGAGTTGCTACGGATCACACGAACATGATGAAATAGACGAAAAAAAGACGAAAAAAAACAGCACCCGTGAAGCTCAAATATGCCAGTCATGAGACCAAAGCAGCGCACGTAATGATCAAATGATGCCATATATTCGTCTCCCGCAAACAATTGCTAACAATCAAAAGTCTGGGGCTTCATTCAGACCTTCGGCCCTGTCTACAGTAACTTTTCCCAAGACCAACCACACCTCGGGCCGAAAACGCTGCGCCTGACAGCCTTTCCGTCATTGCTCGAAACCCCATTATCTAACCAACGACCTCCTTACGCGAAGAGCTTCAGGCCGCTGCCGTGCTTGCCGACTTCGCACACCTCGCAAACCTTGCAAACAGTTCCCTTGTACTTGGTGTGGTACTTGGAACCATCGAACGCACACTCCTCGTACGAAGTGCCGCTGTAGATGGGGGTGTGGCTGGCTGCGCAAATCTCGAACTCGGCGAACTGGTCAAATTCAATCTCGATGGCATCCGAGGGGTTGCGCTCGCACGTGGCCTTCATCTTCTTAGCCTGTAAAGTTTGTCAGTCCATTGGTTCGCGTATTGGGCAGGGCTTGTTCCTTACGTTTTCGGTCAGCTTGCTAGAGCCACCGTTGGCAATGATGCGGTTGGCAAAGCTCAATGCCGAGTTGTAGTTCTTGTTCCTCATGGCCAACTGCATCGCGTTGTGCAGGGCAAGCTGTCTGTGGGGAACCTCGATCTTGGGAATGGTAAAGTAGGCGGACAGCTCCAGGCTGCGCTTGAGTTCGTCGGGGCTGGTGCCGAGCTGGCGGCGGCTGAGCTCAATCTCCATGGCCACAGCGTACTCGCTGGCCGAGGTGACGAGCTTCTTCGCCTCCGCCACTTCGCTTTCGCTGGACACGGCGTTGATGAGGATGGCGTGGAGAATGCCCTTGAACACCTGCAGACCGTCCTCAAGCTTGTTCGTCTTCATCGAGTTGTAACCCTGCTGGAGATCGTTGGTCGCTAGGAACTCGAGGTCGCGGGGCACGATCGGCAGGACCTTTCTAGGATCCGTCTCCTCGACAGTGCGTCGCACATAGTTGACTAGCGGAGGCAGACCCGCGGAAGCAGGCAGATATGTCCTTGAAGCCTGGTAGACCTCGAGGAAACGGGGCTTGAGAGGCGCAAAGTTGACGGCTCCCACTTGCCTGTTGAGAAGTTGCATCGCCGACTCGAATGAGCCACCTGCAACGTGGTCGACAGCAAGAGGGGAGTTGCGGGCCCAGAGGTCAGCCTCACTGCTGCCAGCACCACCAGCCTCTGCACTGTCGACGTTCACGAAGTCGCTGTCAACCTCAGGAACGATGTCTTCACCCATATCCCAGCCGGCAGCATCCTCATCGTCATCGGCGTCAATGAGGTTGCCATTCTTCTTAGCAGCAACGTCGTCATCAGCAGCGTCCTCGAACCCGTTCGCAGCCGCGGGCTCATCCTCGAGCGACAAGCCCTCGACCTGGCCAAGGAGCGCCTTCTCGAAGACGGATTGAGATGTCGCCTTGGTGGGCCAGTTCGCCTTGAAGGTGGGAACGACGGGCTTCGGCGGGGTCAGGGCCTCTCCGATGGTGGGGGTTTCCAGCTGGTCCTCGGTGAGACCAGTGGCCTCGAGAATGGCTTGGCATTCTTCCTCCAGTCCATGGGACTTGGCTGTCATGTAAGCCAGGGGGTCTGAGACTGGTTAGCTGTGCTGAAGACTTCAATGGGGTGATGCGGCTCACAAAGGTCAATCTCCTTGAACATCTGGATTCTGTCCTCCACCTCGCCGAGGTAAAGGGCGTTCTGGAACCGAGCCGTGAAGTCACCACGGTGTTCGGCAATCTTTGCCATACGCGCAAGCTTGGAGTGGTCGCCGGTGGACAAGTAGAGGAAGGAAAGCTTGTCGAACTGCTTAAGCTTCTGGTAGCACATCTCCACAATCTGGTGGTTACCGTGGGCAAGGGCCTCGGAGCTCAGTCTCTGCCAAAGCTTGGGGCGGTCCAACTCCTTGGCCATCTCGACAGCGACCTCGAGGTTGCCGCACTCGATGGCAAGCTCGAACCTGGTGGTAGGATCCTGAACGAACTGCAGAGCAATCTCGGGGTAACCCTTCTTCTGGAGGTAAGAGATGATAGACTGGCCGACGAGACTGGAGTTTTGGATAATGTGCAGCATCTCCTCGTAGTTCCTCTTGACAAGAGCGAGCTTGAAGCGGTACTCGGTCGGGTCGACGTGGAGAACCTTAGGCTTCGCGTTTCTGTCCAGGCAGTAAACGTTACGGCCCTTGACGCGGACAAGATAGACGGTCTGGTCGAGGGTACGGACGATACCGTTGTCACCGTTGAGTAGGGTGTACTTGATGTGGTTGAGGGTCGAGTAGAGCAGAACACCAGCATCATCCCACGTAGCACTCTTGATTCGGATCGTCTCGTGGAGGGTGCTGACCTGGTCAAGGGCCTTGGTAACAATGGTGACATTGTGCTTGCTCAGAAGAGCAGCGTAAAGACCATCGTTGGACCAGACAACATACTTGACGCCATTGACAGCCAGCTCAGCCACGCTCTTCTTCTGTTGGATATCGTAGAGATGGACGGCGGTGGGCGTGATGATGAGAAGGTTGCCGGTACCGCCGAAGTAGATGTCGCTAGTGCCGACAGGGGGCTTGAACGAGCGGGTGGTGTTGTTGGAGAGATCCTTGATGTCGATAGTCTGGCTGGACGTGTTCAGGACAGCAAAACGGTTGCGCGCGACGAAGATGGCCGAGTTGCCCTGGCCGCGCTTCGACTCGGTCGGTTCGATGGCACCGGATCCGTCACGGGGAAGGTTGATCAACTCGTAGGAACCGTTATCGGAGGGGGAGGTGACCAGTACGGAGCGCTCGGCCGGGTTGTACGAGAGGGTTCGCGGAGGGGTCCAGGGGCTGCCGAGCTTCTTAAGCGACAAGAGGGTCGGGCTCTCGATGTTCTTCTGGAAATCGTATGACCTAACGTGCTTCTCCTTGGTGATGTAGAAGAGGTTGTTCTGGTAGACCGCGGACGCCGGCCTCTCTCTCTCGAGCTTGAAGACCATTACACCATTGTCGTGACCGGCGGCGAACAGGTTGATCTCGGGGTGGGCAGCAATAACCCAGAATCGGTCGTTTTCCCGCTTAAAGGACTGCACCGCAGTGCGCTTGTTGAGATCCCAGACGCGAATCGTCTTATCCTCACCCACTGAGAGAATGAGATCCTGATGCGGGTGGAACAAGCAGCCAGACGCGTTCTGGAAGTGGCCTCGGCACGTGTCGACCTCCCAGGCCTTCGTCTCGCTCATGCGCCACAGCTTGACGAGGCGGTCGTCGCCGGCGGAGACAATGAGAGGCATGGTAGGGTGGAACGCAACCCAGTTAACGCCGCGATCATGACCCTCCAACACAAACTTGACAACGGCATCGGTGTTGCCAAACATATCGGTCTGGTTCTGGTTCGCTCGCGCGACCTGATCTTCGAAGGTCATCGATGTCGGGGCGGAGTGCTTCTTGCGCAGACCGGAAATGTCCCAGACTCGGACGGACTGGTCGAGGGAGGCGGAAACGACGAGGTCTTCCTTCGGGTGGAATTGGGCGCACATGGCGTAGTGGTTGTGGCCAGTCATTGTGCAGACTGCGAGTTATCATCCGTCAGTAAATCATCATCGCTCACTCAAGGAGTCCCTGAGAGGGGGAAAGGCAGGCGCACTCAGGGAGCGATTTTGCCAGTTCCATATCCTGATCGTCTGGTCGTCGGAGGCCGACAGAATCCAGGGCAGCTCGTGATGAAAGAAGACGGTCCGGACGTAGTCGAGATGACCGTTCAGGGTGAAGAGGCATCGGCGGGTCTGGTAGGACCAGACCTTGACCTTGTAGTCGTCACCTCCCGAGACGAAGAGGGGCTGCGTCTTGTGGAAGTCGATTCCTCGAACCGGGCCATCGTGTTCTTCGAATCGGTCGATCAATGTTCCCATGCGGTAGTCCCAAAGCTGGATCGTGGAGGAGTGAAGGGCGACGAGGATCCATGGTCTGGAAGCCGAGAGTCAGCAAGGGGGCACCTCTCGCGAAGCGGAAAGCCTGAGGAACGGGAGACTCACCTCTTCGGGTGGAAGGCAATGCCCTTCGCGCGAGAGGACTTGGACTCGAACTGGAGTCTGCGTCAGCCATCGAGCCAAACGGAGACTCGACTCAATGCGCCAGGGGCAGACACGGGACGTACCTTGGTCAACATGCCCGAGGAGGCCTGCATTGTGGCGGGGACGTGAAGCCGGAGCTTCTATCAACCAGCAAGAGAAACAGGCGGCACCTCTGAATTAGAAGTTCAGGTGCAGGCCAGCTTACCGACCAAAATCAGGTGCAGCTGGAGGTGAAGGGGGATAGTGACATTCACGGGTCGCGGGATAGAGCAATGAGGCGCGGTGAGAAGATGGTGCTTGGTTATAGGTGTCGACGAGATAGGTACGTAAAGGCCACTTCCTCGTCTCGGGCCCCTAGCAGCAATTCCGCTTCGTGGCCATCTGTAAAGTGTGGGCTACAAGTGGGTCACAATGGCGCCGATTGACAGGAGCAGCCGCAAAAGAGTAATGCCGGGCTCCGGGAGCTGACCGCCCTCCCTGGGCAGCAGCTACCTAGGTACTTTAGTGCATTGGTGGGTGAGCTTCTGCCCCTCTACCAAGTGGGCTGCAACTGCTGGGTACCCAGGTACTTAGGTTTCTGCCACCGCCCACCATCGACCTCGGACCCCTGGTGAGAGATACGCTAGGCTACTTCTGTACAGCTCTTTTGTCAATGTGTTCAGAAGGTGTGCTTTCTTGCGCTCACTTACACGGTGCGACTCGGCCTTCCCTGCATTCATCTAGCGCTTTCTTTCCTTTTGGGCGGACATATTTCTGGAACCCCTCCAAGCATTCTTACGCTCGTCATGCGATAGCGGCCATAGACACATCGTCAGGCACCTCTGCCTTGTCCAAATACTCACCAAGGCACTACCTTACTGAAGTCACTCCTCATACATTGGACCTGACGTGATCTACACCTTCTCCAGAGGACCCCCCGCCCCCTGAACACAACTATTATCTCGGAGGACAGCCTTGCGCCGGCCGTCGTGTTGCCTCCAGCACCATGGTGCGCCCGTCACAGCTCCCAATGGGCCTTGCCCTGTCGCTGTTAGCAGCTGCCAATGTGGCTGCGGTCCCATCTGTTACTGTGGACATGAAAGCTGCGTTTCCATCCGGCCCTTATCTCCTGGAGCTCCTGTAAGTCAGCCATCTGCACCTTCATCCCCCAAGGTTGGCCTGCTCTAGAGCTAATCTTTGTTCTAGGGAAACCGCTGCAGGTGAAAACTCGACGGCATACTTCCCTCTGCTCGACCGCATCGCCAGCGGACACTTTAGCGACTCTAAGACCGACAAAGAAGTCTACGACAAGTTCCTTACAGTGCTCCGCGAGGATGGGCACATCTCCACCCCTGATGCCCTCTCGACCTTCAAGCTGGCTCTCTCTTTGAGAACCGCTGCTCCCCGAATCGAGGCACATTATCAGTACTACCGGACCGCAGTCGATCCCAAGCTTGATGCCGACTCCCAGGATGGCTGCGAAGTCTGGGCTGAATTGGGAGGAAAGCAATACTGCACACCCTCCTTGGATACCCCAAAGGAAACCAAATTGACGGAGGCGAAGGCGCTGCTTTTCGATCGCACGCTTGGGTCAGGAAAGGAAGCCGTTCTCTACGCAGACCCGACTTCCTCGGCATTTGGCGCATTCCACAGCGCGTTGGCGCAGAAAGCTCGCGACGGCGAGGTCGAGTATCGGCTGCGCTACACGAAACCCGCAGACAGCTACACGGAGGCGCTGCCTGTCAGTGGTTATGGAGTCGAGTTGGCCCTTAAAAGGACCGACTACATTGTCATCGATGATCGCGAGGCTCACGGCGATGCCTCGCAAAAGACCACTACCTCCGAAGAGGTTCTCGACGCCGAGGAGGAGGTTGCCGACCTGAAGCCCCTGGCAAAGTCCGAACTGGAGCAGTTGGGATTGAAGGCCGCTTCGTTTGTCATGCAGAGCCAAAATCCTTTTGAGGCTCTCGTGAGACTCACCCAAGACTTCCCCAAGTTTTCCGCGTCGATCGCCGCCCACGACGTCTCCGAGGATTTCCTCGCTGAGCACCAGCAAAACCGCCAACACTTGGTTCCGAGCGGCATGAATGTTCTCTGGATGAACGGTATTCAGCTTATCGAACGCCAAATCGAGGCCTTCACCCTGGTTGATCTGCTTCGCCGTGAGCGCAAGCTTATCGACGGTGTCCGTGATCTGGGCTTCTCGGGAGGCCAGGCCGTGTCCCTGCTTAGCCACCCCAAGGTTGCCGAATCCAAGGCGGACGATGAGCCCCCTAGGTTCGACTGGACGGATGACATCGAAGACGGCAACGTCATCATCTTTCTCAACGATCTCGAGAAGGATGAGCAGTATGCCGAATTCCCCACGAACTTGATGTCGGTACGTGCAATATCGAATACGTTCCTGTTCCCAGCACGCGCTAACCCGTCCACAGCTCCTCCAACGCGTTTATCCTGGCCAGCTTCCTCCCATCCGCCGGGATATTTTCAACCTTATCGTCCCTCTCGACTTCACGAATCTCGAGGACTTGAACGTGCTCGCCCAGCTGAATTCCTTCGTCAAGCGGAAGCTTCCTATTCGTTTTGGTGTGGTCCCCCTGATCTTGTCGGACGACGCCGCCGGCCTCGCCAAGGTTTTGTATTACCTGCTTGATACATACGGCTTGGACACGTTCATCGAATACCTGGATGTCGCCATGCAGGATTCCAAGACAGGCAAGGCCGATCAGGAGGTGTTTGAAAAGGCCATCAAGGATCGTGAGCTCCTGAGCGACGCCAAGGCGGTTGCATTTGAGGATCTGCTGCAATCTGAAGGGGCTGAGAAGGTAATCAGACTGGCCCAGCACTGGGTCAAGAGATTGAACGCAAACACGCCTGTCCCACCAGTATTCATCAACGGCATTCCTGTTCCGCGAGAAAACAACTGGCTCCAGGCTATGAGTGTCAAGGCCACCAGCGATTTGCAGGCGATTCAGAGAGCGGTTTACATGGGCATGATCGATGATGAGATGTGGGTTCCCGACTTCTTCATCGAGAAGGCCGTCAAGAGACGCAACACCTACATCTACCCTGAAGATGACAAGTCACTCAAGATTCTGGATGTCAACAAGATCTACACCGACCATGAGAATCTGTTCAGCAAGGTCCCAGCTATTGAGGCGTATGCAGACTCTACCAAGGAGAACTGGGCGGTTCTGACGGTGGTTGCTGATATCACGTCTGACGAGGGAGCCGACCTTGTCCTTTCAGCCCTGGCATTCCGCCGCAACAACCCTGGCGTTCGACTGGACGTTGTCCACAACCCGACAGACCCTGCCACAGCTCCCTCTGTGAATGCAGCTCTCAAGAACAGCGGCGACAAGTTGATCGAAACCGAAGCTGTCTCTGATATCAAGGAGTTGGTAAACAAGGCCACCGGCGAGTCTGATGGACTGTATACGGCTGCGCTCAACGACTTTTTGGCTTTTGCTGCGATCAAGCCTGGCTCCAACCTGCTCATTCTCAACGGACGTGTCATTGGACCATTCACCAAAGAGGAGCCTTTCCAGGCTGATGACTTCCAATATTTCCTTGAGTTCGAGCAAAAGGCTCGCATTCTCCCGGTGTATGCCGCTGTCGATGAACTGGGTTTGACCGACAAGATCTCCGGACCTCTGGCGGCCGCAAAGGTTACCTCAGTGACGGCTCTCTCGTCCATTTCCGATCTGCCCGCCGGCATCTTCGAGTCTGCGCCATCGCTGCGCATCAGCGCCTACGATACCTGGAACTCGACCTACACAGCTATTGAAATCGGCAACCCTGAGACTTCAAACATCCACCTGGTCGGCGTTCTGAACCCTGCTAGTGAGCAAGCTCAGCGATGGGCGCCGATCTTGAAGGTCGTTTCTGAGTTGGAGGGAGTGTACCTGAAGCTCTTCCTTAACCCCAAGGACAAGATCGATGAACTGCCTGTCAAGAGATTCTTCCGCTACGTGCTGGAGTCTGAGCCTACCTTTGATGAGGCTGGCAAGGTCCGGGCACTGGAAGCATCGTTCAAGGGCCTGCCTTCAGAGGCTCTGCTGAACGCGGGCATGGACGTTCCCCCTTCTTGGCTAGTTGCGCCCAAGATCTCCGTTCACGATCCTGACAACATCAAGCTGAGCTCCATCAAGACGAACGTTTATGCTTCGTACGAGCTGGAGAGCATTCTCATCGAAGGACACTCCCGTGAGGGCAAAGCGTCGCAGCCCCCCCGCGGCGCCCAGCTCGTCCTGGGCACTGAAAAGGAACCTCATTTCGCGGACACCATTATCATGGCCAATCTCGGCTACTTCCAGTTTAAGGCCAATCCCGGATTCTACAACATCCAGCTGAAGCAGGGAAGGACCTCTGACATCTACGCCATCGACAGCATTGGAGCGAAGGGCTGGACGCCCGTGCCCGGCGACGAGGGCACCGAGGTGGTGCTGATGGATTTCCAGGGCACGACTTTGTATCCCCGCCTTTCGCGCAAACCCGGCCAGGAAGAAGCGGACGTCCTCGCGGAGACCGAAGATAACAGCATCGTAGGCCGTGGCCTTAAGTTCGCCGGAGGCATCCTTGGCAAGAAGAAGTCTGTCTCTGATGAGGAACACGCGGAGATCAACATTTTCTCTGTCGCCAGCGGCCACCTGTACGAGCGCATGCTCAATATCATGATGGTCAGCGTCATGAAAAATACCAAGCACACGGTCAAGTTCTGGTTCATCGAGCAGTTCCTGTCTCCATCGTTCAAGGAATTCATCCCGCACATGGCCAAGGAGTATGGGTTCAAGTACGAAATGGTCACCTTCAAGTGGCCGCACTGGCTGCGCCAGCAAAAGGAGAAGCAGCGCGAGATCTGGGGCTACAAGATCCTCTTCCTCGACGTGCTGTTCCCCCTCTCCCTCGACAAGGTCATCTTCGTCGACGCCGACCAGATCGTCCGCACTGACATGATCAGCCTCGTCAACCACGATCTCGAGGGCAAGCCCTATGGCTTCACGCCCATGTGCGACTCCCGGACCGAGATGGAGGGATTCCGCTTCTGGAAGCAGGGCTACTGGGCTAACTACCTGCGTGGTCAGCCCTACCACATCTCGGCCCTGTACGTCGTCGACCTGCGCCGCTTCCGCGAGCTCGCCGCCGGCGACCGCCTGCGCCAGACCTACCACTCCCTCAGCGCCGACCCCAACAGCCTGGCCAACCTGGACCAGGACCTGCCGAACCACATGCAGTTCCAGATCCCCATCCACAGCCTGCCCCAGGAGTGGCTGTGGTGCGAGACGTGGTGCTCGGACGAGAGCCAGCGCGAGGCCAAGACCATCGACCTGTGCAACAACCCGCAGACCAAGGAGCCCAAGCTCGACCGCGCCCGTCGCCAGGTGCCCGAGTGGACCGTCTACGACGACGAGATTGCCGCCCTGGACCGGAAGCGTAAGGGTCTGCCGGTAGAGGCGCCCGAGAGCGACAAGCCGGTTGAAGATAAGAACACCAAGAGCCGCAACTGGGAGGAGCCGCCTGCGGAGAAGACGCATGAGTCGGTTGAAGATAAGAACACCAAGAGCCGCAACTGGGAGGAGCCGCCCGCGGAGGAGACGCGTGTGAAAGATGAGTTGTAGACGGAGAGGCGACAGGTGTGATCGCATACATTGCACGTCTAATTCGGCATTGCTCAGCATTAGAAACAAGACTAGCGATTTTATTGTATAAATAGGCTCCTGGTTTTGATGTGACACCGACATGCGATGCAACGTGCAGTATAAAAGCAAATGATCTAGTTCAAGCGCCCCCCGGCTTGCTTATTTCACCATGCTCCACGTAAAAAATGACACACGCTCCCAATACCAACGCCAAAGAAGCAAGTCATCAGGTGGCATACACGTCTCCGAGTCTTCGTCTAAAAACAAGCTCCAAACGAGCACAGCACCCGTCTAATGAGAGATGTACTGGAACACCGCCGACACCTCGTTCTCGCCGCACTCCTGCCTCAGCAGCAGGTCCTGAATCGGCTTCATGCCCTCGTTGTTGAAGTGGTTCCACGTGCTCGTGTCTCCGTACAGCATCGCAGGCGCCTTGATGTACTGTTTTCCGTCGGGCCTGCACCGCTTGCACTTGAACGTGTCGTGGGTGTCGGACCTGGTGCCCGGCCGGTACTGGAAAAGCTCGCGCAGACTGTCGAGGGAGAAGTGGCGCTCGACGTCCTCGGCAGAGTCGACGACGCAGGATGAGAGCGACTGCTTGTGGGACTGGCGCTGGAAGATCTTCTCCTCGATGGTGCCCGTGGCGATGAAGCGGTACACAAAGCAATCCTTCTTCTGCCCATCACGCCACACACGGGCGAGAGCCTGCTGGTCTGCCGCAGGGTTCCAGTCAGGGTCGAAAAGGACGAGTCGATTGGCGCCAATAAGGTTGAGACCACAGCCACCAGCCTTGGAACTGAGGAGAAAGACGAACTCCTCACCATCCGGGTTGTTGAACTTGTCGACGAGCTTCTGGCGCTTGTTGACGTTCATGGTGCCGTCGAGACGGAGACAGCCGTACGCTCGCGAGCGACACAACTTCTCGAAGAGGTCAAGAGTCGATGTGTAGTTGCTGATGAGCACGATCTTGTCGTTTGTGTCCTGACGAATGCGAGCCAGCATTCGATCGAGTACTTGCATCTTGCCCGAGTACCAAGGCTTGATGTCACGATCACGACCACGCGCTTCCTTCGGGACGTAGTCCTCTGGGTAGCAGCCCTCTGATCCAGGCAAATCTTCCCCGAGATTGAGCAGATCCGGGTGGTTGCAGAGCTTCTTGAGGATATTGATGGCTTTGAGGGGCTGGCTACCCTTCCCGCGAAGCAGGGCCTGGATATCCGGACTTGTGATGAAGTAGTTGTACAGATCCAGTTGGAAGGGCGCGAGGTTGCAAAAGACGACATGCTCGTACTTGACCGGAAGGTACTTGGACAAGATGTCGTTTGTACGGCGGATGATGAACTTATTGACGATGCCCAAGAGCTCAGACAAGCATTCGTCGCCCCTCTTCCTTTCAGCTTCGGAAGCATCGGCATCTCGTCCGCGCAAGATGGGAATCTCGAATCGCTTGCGGAACTCCAGGCGAGTACCGAGCAGATCCGGGTTCGCAAAGCTGATCAGGGCGAAGTACTCGGACAGGTCGTTCTGAATGGGCGTTCCAGACAGAATGACTCGACGGGTAACGTTGAGGTTGTTGAGAGCGCTGAACGTCTGACTGTCTCCGTTCTTCAGCCGGTGTCCTTCGTCGCAAAGCATCAGTCCAATTTTGGTGTGCTTCAGCTCCTCGACGTTGAGACGGAGGGTTTCGTAAGACACGATAATGACTGGCCTAGTGACCGCCCTGCCGCTGGCGATGGCCCATTGGCGCAGCTGTCGTGTCAATTCCTCCTTTGAGGCCTTGCCGTCGATGGCGAATGGAGTGATGGCGTCTGCCCCCAACCACTTTACCAACTCATTGGCCCAGTTGCGAACCAAACTTGACGGACAGGCGACGATGGCCTTCTGTATGGTAGATTTGCCTGCCTCTGGGGATTGCTTCAGGAGAGTCCACAGAAGCGTGATGCATTGCAGCGTTTTTCCGAGACCCATCTCGTCTGCCATAATGCATCCATTTGCCTTCTCCTCGATCATGCCAGTGACGCATCTGTACATGAACTTCACGCCCTCGACCTGATGCGGTCTGAGGACCTTGGCGAGTCTCGGATCAATGACCACGGGTACCTTTGGATGCTCGCCTTCGACCTGCTTCTTGATACCAAGGATCTCGGCTAAGCTCTTATGGACCAGGGGCGCGTCGATCTTCTCGGGCTCTGGCTTATCATCGACCTTCTTCTCCGGCAACTTGGGCTTTTCATCAATCGTGGGGTCGTAGAGAACGATTGCGAATTCGCCGCTGGGGTCATGCAGCGGTTTGGCGACAAAAACGGCACCTGTCCGCAAGCCCAGCGTCGGCGGGGGCCGGTTGGGGTTGAACGCTGCCGAATCCTTATTGATAAGAGGGATCGAGAACGCCTTGCGGAACACTGTCGACTTGTCCTTCGCCTGGAATACCGGGAACCTGTTGGCATCGCGATTGGCCAACGCCAACCTGTCAGCATTGGTATAAGGCTTATCCGCGTCGACGGAGCCGTCGGCGCCCTTGTAGTCGACCCTTCTCTTCTTTCGCGCAGGACGATCGGTCGATATGGTTCGCGTGGCAGATCCTGGGCATTTGAATGGCTTGTGTAGCTTGTCGACGGATTGAGGGGTTGGCCAGCGCTTGGAGAGAACGTTCTCCTTGTTCGCGCCGGGCGTGGCCGTGACGTCGGCGGTCCTTGGAGGGGTAAGCATTGCGCGCGCGCAGGTGACGGAGTGCCGTAACAAGAACTCACATTGTCTACCGAAGTTTTCCGTGCTGTGACGCGATATGAAAAATATGCCAGTATGTTAGCAAGCTATTGTGGGAGCTGGTGGGTGGCGGATGAAGATGAATAGGAAGAAAGAAATAGGATTCCTCTTGGTAGGTGGGAAAGCGCGACTTGACCCGCGTTGCCGCCACCAAAACACGGTCCTAAGCGCCATGTCACATGATCCCAGGCACCCATGCGCCTCGGCGTGTCGATTATGTAATGGCGCCCCACCAGTTTGCATCTTCACCATCGACAAACCACTACAATGTACAATCCACCCACCCACCCCGACTTGCGACTTCATCCCCCAGACATAAACCTGCCTACCCATCATGGCGCGAAAACACCCAACCGTCAACGCCCGCGCTCTCGAGGAGCTTCCCACCCACTTCGCCCACTACGGTATAGATCCTTACAGGCACACCTGCCTGGGCATGATCAGCAGCAGCATCCACAAATGGGGCTTCGTCATCTACCGCTGCACATACGACGACGACGAGCTCTGGGACCGCTACCTCGCGCAGCTCAAGAGCCTCTGCCATGATAGACTCGTCGAGGACCGGCGTGCTGAGCTGCTCGAGCCTTACCTCGACTGGGTTGTTATTGAGGACCGCGCTACCCTCGAAAATGCCTCTCGGGTTGAAGTGAGGAAGCACTTTAATCAGTGGCTGTCGAGGCAGAACATCACCTGGTTTCCAACTAGGGCCAACCCCATTACACCTCCCAGGGGACTGCCCCGCTTTCGGTACTGCCTGTATGTCGATAAGCAGTGCCTCGACACCGTCATCCAGTTCCAGGAGGCAAACAATAGCACAAAGCACATATCGCAGCTACCGCCCATGCTATTTGTCGTTATTGATCGGACCTGGACGCCAGATGGCCCTGTCGACGACTTTGACAGCTCAATGGCTCTAAAGGAAAAGGGGGTGGATGACAAAGAGCAGGGTAGTAATAAGCAGGACGATGGAGAAGAGGACGAGGAGAGTGAGAGTGCGGAAGAGGAGTATGAGGAAGAGGAGTATGAGGAAGAGGAGGACTATAACCACGGCCACCCTCTGATTGATGGTAGCGATCGTAGGTATGTTGGGTGGGCATACTGCAGCGCTTGGACCATGGTAGGGGTCTACGAAACTCTTCACCACGGCTTGGATGACGAGGCAACCTTTCCTCGCCCACCTGGTATTCATCCCACTTAAATAGGTATCAAAAGTCGGCCGTCTCCAGCTGCGGCGCAAGCGGCTGGTGGTCAAAAGTAATACCAAAAGTCAATTAATGTTGTTGCACTGGACTCATCAATCAGCGCCGCAGCGATCAACTATTAGCGCTACTGCTGGCTCCCTTCTACTAACCTTTCGGCTAGTCCCCGACCCTTACTGCAAGATAGCAGAAAACCAACAACCAAACCACCCGACCAACTAATGCTAGGCAGCTGGATAGACCAACTAACCCACCTCGGGGCCAAAGTTAGGCTGGCTAGTTCAAACACCGCGCCGGTCTATGCTACAATGCCCACTACGGCTTACGTGGCGGCGCCTTGATGTCATCCAGTCGCGCTTTCAGGTTTGCTATCATGAGGTTGATGGAGGCCATGTTCGGCGGTGCCTGGCCGGAGAGAACAAGGGGAGCAAGCTCGTCTTGTATGTCGTTCAGCATGCCTTCGGCCCATTCACGGGTCGATGCGGCCGCGTGCTCGTAAAAAGCGTCGTCGAACGTCCTGAGAAGGGCTTCCAGAGTCGCAAACTCGACGATCAACCCCGCCAAAAGGCGAGCTGCAGCGAAAAGGTTCTCCCGGTTGTTCTGGACCGTCGGCAACACGTCGGGGTGGTTGAGGTAGACGAACACTGAGATCGACTATGGGTTGACGAATCAGTATCAGGGATAGCGATGGCATGCGGATTCTAGACGGCGGCCAGAACTTACCATGGAGATTTTTTCAAAGTATTGCCCCTGCCGAAAAACGTTGCCCTCCAACGCTTCCTTCCGCCACTTTTTCATATCGTCGGCATCCGCCGGGTTAACGAACGAGAAGATCTTGCCCTTCATGCCGTTCAGTTGCTTCTCACAAAGAAGCAGGGGCGCCCGGTTTCCAAAGGAGCCAAACTGCTCGAAAAAGTAGTCTTCTGGTGTGAGGAGATATCGGCTTCTGCCCAGCCTCGGGAAGGTGCCTTTGGGGAACTTCATCTGCCAGTATTTCTGGATGACCCTGGGATCTATCGTCGAGAAAACGGATTTTCTTCCGTTTGGCAGCATGCCATCAGCAAGAAATCGCAAAAACTGAGGCGTGTATTGTAGCTGTTTATCGTCTGTTAGCTGTAATATCGACCAATGGGATAAATGCTCACATCTGGGTTGTGCTCCGTGTCGGTATAATCCCCCAGATTCGTTGCCTTTGGGTCGCGTTTGGTGACGAGGATGTCAGGATTGTCGCAGCCAGGAGCCCGTCTGATCGAGTGGGAAGCTGTGTTAGAAAATGGCCTACAAATTATTTCTCAACGGGGGGGTGTTGGAGGCATCCATGTTGCTTACTGGAAAAGGTTGTCCGAGGCCCCGGGGGCCTGGTACAGCTGGCTCGGACCGGGATACGCTCTAGCCCAGATTGTAAACTGTACAAGAATATTGAGCAAACCCATTAATGATAAATCGAATTCTCGTCGCTTTTTATCCTTCTTGGCCTGGAGCTGCATTGACGTGTCGTCAATGGCCACAACAGCCAGAGAGAGGCCTTGGGGGTCGGTAATCACATCTCTGCGGAGCTCGTCGTGTCCGCAATCGTCTTCGTCGCAGTCATCGTAGGGTTCATCTAAGCCCCATGGGTCAGGACCGCAAAATTCTTGCGTCGGTGAGGTGCAGTACGACGCCGAGCACTGTCCGTCGTTACCGAAGGCGGCCTCTTCCGGTGTGCAGCAGAGGCTCTTCTTCCGCCACCCTTGGTTGAAGCCCAACGTCAGCGTCACCATCCATGGATTCTGATCGAGGTGCTTGCGACTTACAGTTGCATAGGGTACCGTCCTGGCCGCCCATATCCAGCATCACGGTGACTTCCTTGTTGTTACAGGTGTTGTCTGCACAGTCCCCCTGCCCAACCCAGTGGCAGTTTGAGAGGGGGAGCGGGTTGCCCTTGCAGCAGTAACGATTTTCTCTCATGGTCAGGGAACATTTCCCTTCCAACTGACTTGCTCGCGCAAGTTGTGTTTCACCGAATTCGATCGCACATGTCTCGCCGCTGCGGTTCAGAACGTCAGCTTGGGAAAACCGCATGCGAGACCTCTGGCTGGCTAGGCTTACCACTTGGACCAGTAGCATTGACTGGTCATATCTCTGAAAGTGCTGAGTCTGCAACAGAAGGCCTTGGTTCCACGGCTGCATGTGCCGCCGCTCTCGCCGGGGTCACCTCCTTTTTTCGATTGGAATAGGTTGACCTCTCCAATGTGGCATTGCCCGTTGCAGTCGCCTCCGCTACCTCTCCAGGTGCATTGGAGAGGCTGGACGGACTTCTTGCAACATATGGGACGGCCCTGAACAATCCTCGTCAGAAAGGGAGAACGAATGATGCGCACGAATTCAAAACTTACATAGCCTCCTGAACAAGGACTTCTGTCGAAAGAGACGCGTGAGTAGCCGTTGAGGCAGCTTGATGCCTGGGGATTGTCGAGGTCGACGCACTCCGGGAACATGTAGCAGTCTCTGTCAAGGTGAGGCATCTCGACCTGTGGCGGCGGAGGGTCGGTCTGCTCTTGCGAATTGCCAGAGTTGCACGCCTGCTTGGGGCACAAGCCCCTCGAGCAGGCGAAGGCGCAGAGGCCATGGTCCTCTCCAATGCGGCTCACGACCTTGACCTGCCGCGTCGGGTTCAGCAGGCTGAGGGGACCCTGGCTAGTACACTTGCACCTGGCGATTGGGCAGAAGCCGTGGCGGCAGGCGAAGTTGCACAGGAGAGCCCAGTCCCCCTCGCCGCTACCCGAAGTGCAAGACGGGGGGTTGAAGGGCGAGACGGTGGGCTCGATCAAGGGATACTTCGTCTTACCGCAGTACTTTGGGAAGCAAAAGCCGTAGAGGCAGGCGACGTTGCAGAGTCCGATGTAGTTGGAGTTTAGACCCTCGGCCGGGAACACCTCGCCAGGGACTTCGGTCGGCAGCTTGCCCAGGGCACCCGTGGCCCTGCAGACGCAAGCGGTCTGGGGACAGTAGCCCAAGGAGCAGGTGGTGCGGCAGATCTCGTCAAATTCGTTGGCGCCGGTGCCTCTGATGCAGACCTCGTCCTCTAGAGACGGGGTGTTAAGCGGTCTCGAGGCCTTGGAGAGCAGGCCGCCCCCGGCCCACGCATCAAAGCCCATCATGCCGTCGCGACAGTTGCCGTTGATCGCAGGGCCGGGCTCATCAGCAATGAGAATACCGTTGCGCCACACCGTGATCTTGACGTCGCCAGTCCTGCCGTTGAAAGGCGCGCTTCCGTGGTACAGACCGACGCCGCCGTCCGGGACATCGCGCAGCACGCCCGGAGACTGCACGCCTCCAATGGTCACCGTGACCTTTACCGACTGGGTGGCAAGGACGGTGAAGAAGACCGAGTCGTCAATAATATCGTAAGGTTGAAATTCCATCTGCAGCTGCGAAACAGTATTACCTGTTGTCCCGCCGGTGCCGCAAGCCCGCTTCGGAACAGGGCGGTACCAGAAAGAAACACCCTCGAAGGTGACGGTCGCCTTGTTGTTCTTGTATCGATCAATGGCGAAGGGAAGGAAGACACGCCAGCCATGGTGATCAAGCGAGTACATGTAGGGAGCGTTGCCAGAACCCTTTTCGAATGCGACGAGCGCGTGGTCTCGAACCGGCCCAATGTGGTGGCTCTCTCCGTAGTCGTTCCAAGAGATGATCTGGACGAATTCGGGCATGAGGGTGTTAACTTGAATCCAGCGATCATACCATAGATGATCACCACGCCATAGCCAATTCTTACTATACCCAGGGAGGTTGGTATAGAACCACGGAGACACGGGCATCATGTACGGTTTCCCGTTCAGAGCCTCGATATACGAGGCATCGACGTAGGTATCCATGTCCTGAGCTCCCCACGGCCAGCCAGCCCAGCTAAAGAGACCATCAGCCACACCACCGGCTGCTCGTACAGCAGGACCAGCGCCCAAAGACGACCAATCCGGCACGAAAAAGCATCCCGTTACGGCCTTGATTTCGTGCCAGTCTTCGGCATTATCAGGGCCTTCGAATATGGAGACAAGGGGTCTTCCCTGGTGCCGGAAGTAGGCACTGCTGGGGGCGTATTTATTGATCCACGTTATCACCTCGTCTTTGGCGTAGGGACCACGGCCGGCGTAGTCGAAGGAGAAGAAGAGCTTGAAGCCCAGCTCCTCAGCGTTTGAAAAGGCATCCGCGATGGCTTTGGCGTTCATTGGCTCCCCCTTGGCCATATTAAGCGCAAAGGCATCGATGTGGGCGTCCTGGGCGAGCTTGATGTCGTCGACCCAGTCAGATTTCGAGTAGTGCTCCGTGTTGCCGACCTGTAAAGGGGTGGAAACATGTTAGCGACGACATGCTGCGAAAGAGCGTCTGCGCGGCAGCTCACCATGAAGTGGGCAAACACGGCCCTTCCCAGGACCTGGCTTGCCCATGACAGGACCAGCAGAAAAGCGAGGAACGGCTTCATCGTGAGCCCAAGAAACGTGCCGCGAGGAAAACTGCAGTGCGAAAGACGCATGTGCTCCAGCTCCAGGCGAGGATGCTGCCAGACAGGATGTCGTTGGTTTATCACTCGACTGGTCAACCCCAAATCAACGGCTCTGGCGCTCGTCTAACAGGCCCGCTTCCTCTCCATTCTCGCTTTAATTTTCCATCATCCATGATGAGCTGGGCCCTGTGAGTATCAGCCAACACCCGCTTTCCCTCGAGACTATGTTGACAGACGAGCTGCATGAGAGCTCTCGGCTGGACTAGCCGACGGAGGCCAGGCCCGTCACGAGCAAATTCGTCGTTTCGACTATTCACGGGGGTTCCGTTCTGCCCAGGTGAAGAAGCTGTTGGAACAAGGTGTCAGTCTGTTGGTCCCCTGTGGAGAAGTATGTATGTAATTTGAGTTGCATCCACCTTCCACCGGTGAGCCGAACTTCGACCCTCGCCTAGCAGAAAAAAATCGGCAAAGGCAGAATAAGGAAGGCGACAAAGCCCATGTGCTGCTGCGCGCGGAAGCGGGCCGCTGGATGCTTGTCCGGACCAGTGCCCTCTTCCGTGTGCCCCTTGCAGCTCTACACTAATGACAGTAGTGGAGTATGTAGCCAACAGATCGCCACCAACAAGTTCATCAAGTGTTGGTGCCTGCGTTGGCGCGTTGGTGAAGATTCTAGACCCTGCATGCTGCCGTACATACTCAAATTTCGGCAGGGCATGGACATTATCCAGCCCGCGCCTGGAGGTTCCATGATTCGGCTGGACTTCTGAAGAGCGGAACACATGGTCCGATGAAGGGGGCACAGCAACTGACAGCTGCTGCATAAGGCAACACTTCCAAGTTTGGCATCGTTGCTCATTTGCCTTCTCGCCCTTCCCTGGTCACCCGACGGCAACTCGGAGGGAGGTGGGTTGAATTTCATCGTCACCCCTCCGACCTCTAAACCGCAATAAGCCAACCAACCCTCCTTCGCCTTCTCGTCCGCTACACGATCAATCCAACCTCGCCATGTGGAAGCTCCTCGCTGCAGTGGCCGGCCTGGTCTCGTTGCCGCTCGGTCAGGCCCAGCAGTTCCCGCTGGCGTCTACCTCCTACGAGTCGTACGGGCTGAGCCCAAAGTGCCTCGAGGCACTGGACACCGTCGTGGACTGCTCTGGCCAGCTCGCGAGCCATGTCAAGTCTGAGTAGGCATCCCAGAAGCTCGAAGCAGCATCTTGTTCCAACGAGGTCGTCACATCCTCCCTGCTGACCCTGCCCTCTACTAGATCCCCTCGAGTTGACCTTCTCGGTGCCAACGGGGTCGAAGAGATATGCACCGCGCGCTGCAGAGCCTCACTTTCAGACCTTCGTACCAAGATCCAGGCCGACTGCGACCCCAAGAAGGATGTCTTCGACCACAACTTGGCGCTGTACCCGGGTCAGCAACTCCCAGAGCACTCGTATGCCGGCCGTCTCGCTAACACGCTTCATAGCCACCTACATCGTAGACCGCTACATCTATGTTTACGACATATCCTGCTACAAGCACAGGTGAGAACCCATCTGCCCCCCCCCCCCCCCCCCCCCCTCCCCTCGCACGCGCAGCGGCTGATTCAACACCACCACCCCGCAGGGACACGGGAGACGCCTGCGACTACGTCCTGGGCGACTGGCGCAACGAAACCGACTCGGAGCCCAGCCTGTGCGACGACTGCATCCTCGGGCCCATGCAGCTCGAGGTCAACTCGCCCATCGGCCACACCGACGCCCGCGCGGACGCGTTCAAATCGGCCGTCTCCAGCTGCGGCGCGAGCGGCTACGCCTACACGAGCCCGCCGCCCTACCTCCCGAGCCAGACGGCGTCGTCCCCCGTCGAGTCGCCCACCGTGTCGCCCCCCCAGGACTGGTCCGCGTCGCGCATGTCGGCCGAGTGCGCCACGACGTACCGCGTCCGGGAGGGCGACACGTGCGACAGCATCGCCGCCGCGCAGGAGGTGCCGAGCAGGGACCTCGCGGAGGCCAACGAGGACATCGACGCCCGGTGCGACGGCCTCGAGGCCGGACGGGACCTGTGCCTGCCCGCCAAGTGCAAAGTGCACCCCCTGACGCCCGGGGACTCGTGCGAGTCGCTGCTGGAGACGTACGGCGCCGGACGGGAGAGCCTGGCCGCGTGGAACCCGAAGCTGTACATCCAGTGCGACAGCTTGAATGCCACCACCGGCTACATCTGCGTGGGGTGAGTTCATGTAGTAGCAGCCCGTCTGGGGCCTCGAGACCTGGTTGGGATGAGTGTGCTGACTTGGGAACCCATTCTTACAGACCGCCGGCCATCATCGTCAAGTCGCCCAGTGCTTCGCTTAATGCCTCGCTAGCCTTGACTAACAGAACTCGCCGATACATGCATTGATATTCATCTCGTAAGGATCGGCACCAGTGTCGCAAGTTAGAGACCTTTGTTCGAGGGATGCTCGAGGGAGATGGCACTCACAGCAGAGATGAGAGGGCTTGCAGGTACATGTAGATTAGGGGGAAGGGGTTGTTTGAATCACGCGGGATCATTCGGCATCGTTGACGTACACGTAATCAACCTTACATATCCGTTATGATCATACCAAACCGCTCTCCATCTGGAACCCCCTTGATGAGTTTCCATCCGCATGTTTTTGCCGTTTTTCTTTTCATCGTGATGTGTGGATTCGCCGGTGGAGTGGGATTCTGAGTGTGTTTCTCCTGAAAGGGCTTAACTTAGCAAGCACCGAATAAGAGACCTGATGTCGCCATGTAAATGTACTAGGTACTAAAACCTTCTTACATCTTATCTCCGACCGATCGCGATCACAACAAGCACCAAGTGATGAAGAGCCCATGACCGAGTAAGCATCACCTGCGCGCGTGGTACTTTCTTGGTGCAAATTTCATCACTTGAAAACCAGGTTGTTGAGGTCTCTTTTTTATGCACCATGCCCCGAGACACAGTCAACTGCGTGGGTAGGATTGCGGTGCGTGAGAGCCAAGGTTGGCGTCGCTTTTGGTTTTTCGTCCTAGACACGTAGCTGACCCTTCTTCAGAGATAGTACGTGGCTAGGTAGCCAACCCGTGATTGCTTCGGGTCTTTTATTTTTTGAAGCTTGGGTCATGGCCATAAACAGCACCATTCGTCTCCAGAAGAAAGCGGTTGATCGGGCGTGTTGACGGCAGCTGCACGGTTCAAACGATGTCGCCCTGCGCAAACAGATTTCAATACGGCGAGCCCATCGGCAAGGACACCATCCGCCTTGTACGAATCCTCGACTGTAAGAAGACGGGGCCCGAGCGGCTATCCCTTCGCCTTGAGGAGCATCCTCTCGTCCATCTTCCACGTTATCATGCCCTCTCATACACCTGGGGCCCGCCCACTGCGGTTGACAAGCCGTCCGAGCAACCCGGACCGACGACCGTCTCCCTCAACGGGTGTGACTTTGACGTGTTCCCAAACCTGCACGATGCCCTGCAGTGGATCAGGTCCCGCGGCTCCGTCGACCTGTGCTGGATCGACGCCATCTGCATCAACCAAGCCGACACGACGGAGCGCGGGATCCAGGTGGGCATCATGGACCACATCTACAAGCTGGCGTCCCGGGTCGACATCTGGCTCGGTCCGTGGCAGAGGAGCATCACCCCGCCGAGGTGCTGCGCCTGATCCAGACCATGGCCGACAACACGCTCGCCAACTACGAGTACACCTCCGAGGCCACCCTCTTCGACGGCGACGCCCTGCGGAGGTACGGCCTGGACGGCGTCCCGGAATCGACATGGTACGCCTTCATCGCCTTCTTCGACAGGAAGTGGTTTAACCGCGTCTGGGTCGTCCTGGGTGCCCGGCTTCTCCTCGAGCGGCCCCGCCGCCTTCCTCGCCATGAGATGGCCGGCCGCGGAGCCCTACTTCGACGCCTGCCGCTCCGCGCCGGCGCGCATCCGCGTCGTCGACAGCAGCGTCCTGCACGTCCGGGCCTTCCGCGTCGGCGCCGCATCCCTGCTGGGCGAGGTCTACTCGGAGCTCGCCGTGCACGGCAGCTTCACGCAGTGGGCCGACTTCCTCCTCCAGTGCGACCCCGTCTACGCGCCGACGGGGCAGTGCCGCGTCGAGGCGTTCTGGCGTACTTTGATCGCCGACCGCGACGGCTCGCACCATCCCGCCCCCGCCGGCCTGCGGAACGCGTTCCACCACTGGATCGCCGACCACGTCGTGTGGGAAGTTCACAGCGCTTGCAAGAGGGGCGGTGCCGACCCGACAGAGGCCCTGGCGCGCTTCGCCAGCGTGCAGGCGCTCGCCGACTCGGAAGTCAGCCGGACGGTCCCGGACTGCCGGGCGATCGGGCGGTACCTCGAGCAGCTGAGGGAGTTTGACTCGCAGGAGCAGGTGGACGGGATGTTCGAGGGCTTCCGGCACCACTGCCAGGCGTACGTCAACCTCGCGTTCGAGACGTTGTGGGAGCGGCGTCCGTTCCTGAGCGACGCCGGGTATCTCGGGCTCGGCGGTCAGTCCTTGAAGCTCGGTGACACGATCTGGATAGTGGCCGGGTGTCCTTCACCTCTTGTCCTGCGAAAACTTCCGGGATCTGCGGGTTCCGACGCTGTGCATTACCGACTGGTAGGCGAGGTGTATATGCATGGGCTCATGCACGGAGAAGCTGTAGTTGAAGATACCGTGTGGGAAGACATAAGCATCAAGTAGATATCCTAGATACACTTTCCACAAGCTTTTCAATTCGTTCCTACTGTTCCAGCCAACGTCGCCGAATACTGCTTGTTGGTCAGTCATTTATGCCTCGGCTTCAGTCGGCTTCCTGCCGTAGGCCGAGTATCTAGCGATCATCAGCATAATTCCCCCGAAACAGAGTCGGCGTGCAGGTCTCACATCGGGTAGTACGCGTGGATCCCCTTATCACCAAACTCCTCGCGACAAACCCCGTTCGCGACCATGACCTGCTCCCTCGTCCAGCCGTGGGCTCTCGTGAGCATCGTCAGCGCAAGCCCCTCCCAGCCGGTAACGATATTCTCGTGGCTCCAGAGGCCGATCTCCTTGTGCCGCGGCTCCTTCGGCCACGTGTTCGTCGGCCACTTGAACTGCATCACCTTGACGTCGACGAAGCCCGCCCCCGTGAGGATGTCCTTGATGTCCGTCATGTCCCTGGCCACGCGCCCGAACTTGACCGAGGCCTCGCCGAAGAGCCGTGCAATCTTGACGATCATGGAGTCATCCTTGAGAGTGCCGTCGTCGCTTTTCAGCATGAGCGAGGTCTCGTTGAATTCGACCCACCCGCCGGGGTTCAGGTTGCTATGGAGGCTCGTCAGCTGGTTCCGCGTTGGTAGAACATCTTCTAAGAGAGACAGTTTCCGGTTCTTCGAGAAGATGCACTCACTCATAACACTTCTTGGTATACACATCCCAGTCGGGCACGCAGCCGTTCATCATCCGGCTGTGGATGTAGTCAAACTTCTCCGGGTATGTCCACGGCTCGTCCAGGTCGTCCACCTCGAACGTGACGTTGGGCGGCATTCTACACGTGTCTCCTGTTAGCAAACGACCTTGCTCCATGTGCTTGTGCTTGCTTCTCTTACGACGTCGGGAAGGCGGCCGAGAGGTCGAAGCCGAGAACCTCGGCGTCCGGGTGCTCGTCCGCGAAGTCGACCGCCCAAATGCCGGTTCCTGTGCCGACATCTAGCACTCGTCTGGCCTCGAACCCGGAGTCCTTGTAGTTGGGCGGGGCATTCCCGAGCTTGTCGTTGAAGGTGAGCAGGAAGAGGTTGTGTTGGAGATCTTTTGGTCTGTTAAACGAGCTCGCCAGCCGTTGCGGGGAGTAGCTCACCAAGGCGATCATTCTCCGTCTCGTCGTTGGGCAACTTGTACTCTACGCAAGTGGATGTTTTAGCCGGAGGATTTCGACGCGAGGGGTAGGTGCAGCGGAACTAACTGCCGTCTTTGTATGCGTGATAAGTTCGCCCGTTTTCTTGCCTGTAGTCGAAGATTGAAGCGGCGACGCTCGTGCCAGACGATGCCAGACTCTGCTATGGTAGTAAGTAAAAGTTTTCTGATATGTCTCTTTTCGATAAGAGCTGATCCTACAATTGCTCTTGCAGATTCCGCGTCCTCGACCGGCAACTGAGCAACCACAAAGGTCAGCGAACACCGACTAGGAGGACCTCTATTTTTTACAGAACCCTCGTTTCCTATTCACCAACCGAATAGAAGACCTTGTTGAGGAGGACGCAGGGGAAATTACATTCTCATCGGCAGTGATCTTGACCTCGTGGTCCAGGACAAGCTTTGTGGGTTCTGTAGTCGACATTTCGGGGACTTCTAGTTGCGATAATCTGCCTCTGCTTGTAATCCAGTTTTGCAACAAGCTCTCGACTAAATACTGAAAGACAAAGAGATCTTATAAGTTGTTTCCCACCAGAGAACGGGTCCCAGTTCAGTCTCCCCTCTTCTCGGCTTTAAGCGCCGAGCTACGTTGCTGCAGCAGGTCCGTTGGCAGTTACATTCATAAGAGGGGGCTGCACGATGGCAGTACTACGTTTTGCGGGAGGACAAGGGTATGAGGCCGGCGCTACTGTTGGTTTCATCGACCACCAACACATCCTCAAACCCCCTGTCATTCTGCACATGCTGCCAAGAAATCCATCATGACAATAAGGCATCTCCGGGAGCGGGGATGGTGTCGGTTACATCCTAATCAATCACAGCAAAGAAGTAGCGCAGCCTTTTCTCTCTTTTCTCTACTATTTCTTACCCGTCCAAAGCTGTCGTTGTCTTTGACAGGTTTCAGCATGGCGGACCAACCGAGCGAGACAGATGTCGCCTCACCACCTTGGGGCTGGTTCCCCTCGGAGCAGTTCCTCATTGCAAGTCCCCTGAACTCAAGGTGCCGAACACGAGCTGAGCCGAGAGAAACAGCGCCGCTGGGATCCGACGTCACCGCTCAGTGCCGAAGAGCAGAGAAAGGCGCTCATTGATTCCTTCTTGGAGACGGAGGTGCCCGACGAGTGGACGTCGTCCCGCGCGCCAACCGCCGAGGAAATCCGGGACATTCTTGCCCCCTGGCGGCCCCGGAAGATCCGCAGGATGGCCCAGAGATACCTGGAACGCGACAGCAACTACGTGATCTTGCGCACGCACTACGGACCAGGCAGCGATTCCCAGATGGCTGCCATCCTCGCGGCTGAGGAGGAGGGGGACGAGTCCGTCGACCCCGACGATCACTGGTGGCGCGTGCTCGACGACGCGGAGCTCTTCGCCTTCGGCAAGAACTGTGAGCAGATTCTGAGCATTATTCCAGAGCTGGTCGGGCACCAAGGGCAGCGGGTTCGCCGAGGCCTGGACGAGGCGGAACTGGACAGCATCCGACAGCAGTTCTCCGAGTTCGACCAGGAGGACACGCTGGACCAGGTCGGCCCCATCGTCGATCAGATCCAGAAGCGTGCCGCGGCCGGCAACGGCCCGCTGTTCGTCGCCGACGAGCAGGGGCTCAAAGACGAGGATCTCCATCTCCAGGTCTTCTACCTGGACGGGTACGGCAACGTCGTGCGACACTCGTTCGTGGAACCGGAATCTCTGGGGGACATGAAGGTGCGCGAGTCACTCGGGCGTAACGTCGACTGCTGGTCGGATGGGAGCATCGGCCGCCTCTACAGGCGTACGGGTGAGATGGCAGCTAGGTACTACCCGCAGAACGAGTAGAATAAGTCGTGGGAGAGGATACATGGAAGTGATGGTCAGGCCCAGATCACACGTGACTTCCCGCCTGGTAGGTACGTATCCGTAATGTTGTCGGCCATCGCTTCACCGAACCCACGGACCAAGTGTACCTATGTACGTAGCTTTGTACCCAAAACACCCCCATCTTACAGGGGGTTCGAGGCGGAGGACCCTTATCTTCCCCGTGCCTTAGGTGAGCGCTGACAACCGGGCTGCACCTCTCAGAAAAGAAAAATCAGGCGATGACGGGCAATGTTCAGGGCACTTGCAAACATACATACCAACTACCTACATTATACATACAACTCGTCCCATTGACTGACAACTGCCAATTGACCTTTCCTGCCTCAACTTTGTTGATTGACTTCCAGGCCGCATACCTCGGAAACCCATCCGAGTTCCTTCCTCGCCCGTTGCGACGACATCCAGTATCTTCACGTGCCGACAACGCTATCTGAATCTCAAACAGTGGATCCCGAGATTCAAAGCGGCCGCACCCAAAGAGCTCCAGCTATCTTCCCAGTCACAAACAGATCGGTAATACCTGGAGCCAACACCGGACTCAAATGTCACAGCCGGTGGCTTCTTCTTCTTCTTCTTCCTCCCCTCCTTCGAGGACCCCGCTCCGTCCTCCTTCATCCCGCTCCATCTGGATCGCCGACAACTGGACCACCATCATTGGCGGCACCGTCTTCGCCCACTTCGCCCACTACCGCTATCTCAATCGCGTCCGCACCCCGAACCCGAACCCGAACCCGCTGAAGAATGCCCGCTATTGGGCCCTAGCCGGCGGCGGATGGATGGTCTCTTACCTCGGCATCATCACCATCATCGCCGTTGCCCAGGCCCGCGTCGAACACTATCGCGACCCGGACAACTACGGCTTGTACGAATACAACCACGATCACGACCACGAGGACCGTCGCTGATCTTCACCCGCCTTCACCACCCCTCAATTGAACATTTGGCACCACCCACAACCTCGAAAACATGTCCGCCGACTTCTGGGCCGGCTACATCAGCGGTGCCGTCGGCATCATCATCGGCAACCCGCTCGACCTCCTCAAAGTCCGCCTCCAGGCCCGCGAGCCCGCCGCCGCTCCTCCGACCCGCCCGACCGCCGGCGCCGCTTCCGCTGCCGCGTCCCTCTTCCGCCACTTCGAGTCCCCCGCCTCTCTGGTGACCGGCTCCGCCGCCCCCATCCTCGGCTACGGCGCCCTCAACGCCCTCCTCTTCGTCTCCTACAATCGCACCGAGGCCGCCCTCAACTCCGCCCTCGACCTCAAGTCCAGCCTCTGGACCACCTGGTTCGCCGGCGCCGTCGGCGGTCTCGCCACCTGGGTCGTCAGCACCCCGACCGAGCTGATCAAGTGCCGCGCCCAGCTGTCCTCGCCGCCCGCCTCCAGCTGGGCCATCACCAAGGACGTCGTCCGCGCCGAGGGCATCCGCGGCCTGTACTTTGGCGGCGCCGTGACCGCTCTGCGGGACAGCATCGGCTACGGCTTCTACTTCTGGTCCTACGAGCTCAGCACGCGCTGGATGGGCGTCGGCGGTGGCGACGCAGGGAAGGAGACGAACCTGAAAGAGGAAGCCGCCAAGGTCCTGCTCTGCGGCGGGCTGGCGGGCATCGTGACCTGGGCGAGCATCTTCCCGCTAGACGTCATCAAGACCCGCGTGCAGACCCAGGCGTTCGAGCCCACGATCGAGTCGGGGCCTCTGCTGGCGGCCCAGACGTCCGAACCGCCGAAGCGCGCCGGCGCAATGCAGGTGGCCCGGGAGGCCTACCGCGAAGGCGGCGCCAGGGTCTTCTTCCGGGGGCTGACTATCTGCAGCGTGAGGGCCTTCATCGTCAACGCCGTCCAGTGGGCTGTCTACGAGTGGGCCATGTATGAAATGGGCGAGGGCCGCAGACGGCCTGCCGCAACCTTGGTCGCGGGGCAGCCGATATGAGTGCCATGATATGAAGTGAGACACGTGTCTCAGGAGCACAAATGGGCCATGATACTGCGCACAAGTTGCCGTTGTCACGGCCGTCCATAAGTTTCCGCATTGTTGCCGGGCTATAACGCTGTGGGGAAAGTGGCCGAATTCTCTCCGGCACCACACGCCGGCCTCTAGGACGGCGGCCCCCGTTCATCTGTGCATTAGAATGCGATATATAAAAGAGCCACAACTCGCCCCGGGGTTCAGGGTTGTTCTCAGGGGCGCAATAGACGTTAGATGCTTTCTTTCTGCCAACAAACACACAACAAAATGACTTCCACTGTCGAACCCAAATCCACCTCTCTCGCGGAACTCAACCGCGTCTTCTGGGAGTCAGTCTCCCTCTTGCCATGATGCCCCAACTTCTCAACCTTTGCTAACTCGCTGCCGCAGCGCGAACGCCGACACGTTCTTCGAGAAGGAATGGCTCAAGGTCTTCGCCGAGCAGCTAACCCGCTTCCTCCGCGCCCAGGCCCCGGACCTGGGCATCAGGCCGCGGGACCCCGCCGACCCCGTCCGCCTGCTCGACTACGCCTGCGCCTACGGGGGTGCGTCCTGGGTAAATCCCCTCTCTCCTTCCCCAATCTGCCAAGTGGGCAGTCGCGTTGACTATTCTTCCCGGTAGGCCCTGGCCCCCTTCGTCGACGAGATCCTCGGCATCGACATCGCCCCGGCGATCGTGGTCCGCTTCAACAACTGCGCAGCCCGCCTCGGCTACGGACCCTCCCACGCCCGCGCCGTCGCCGGCGACCTCGCCGCGGACGCGTCCCTGGCCGAGCCCGCGTCCTTCGACGTGGCCATAATCTCCCTGGCGCTGCACCACCTCGACGACCCGCCCGCGATGCTCGTCCGTCTCGCGGAGCGCCTGAAGCCGGGCGGCGTGCTCATCGCCGTCGAGGCCGTCGACGCCGAGCAGCAGCCGGAGGCGCCGGGGGGAGGCGCACCCCACGTTCACGCTCACCATCATGATCACGCCCACCACGCCGCGCGCTCCGGTGCCCACCGGAACTTTGAGCAGGAGGTGCTCAACACCACGAACCACCAAGTCTTCGACGAGCATCTCTTCCGGAGGTGGTTCCTGGACGCCGGGTGCGACGACGGGCGGTTCGCGTACGTCGTCAACGAGGAGGTCAGCCACATCCCCGAGGAGTACTCGCGGAGACCGGGGGGTTTGAACAGGAACATGGTGATTGCGGCCTCGGTGAGGCGATAGTATAGCAGAGACGTGGAGCGGCTGCGGCTTGGGGGTCCTGATGTGTGGACAGATACGGTTTTCGCTCTTCAAAGAGGGCATGGCGTAAATGTTTTCCTTGTCTATGGACGACCTCAGAAGCCCATTTTGGTCAAATTTGATGCTCGTTTCATGATTACGGTGAATAAAATCTGATCTTGATACCCTACAGACCGTGGAAGGGCTATATGAACGCTCTTGTTCTCCCCAAGGTGTCGAGAAAGAAAAGACCAGACTCAGTGAATTCGCATGTATACTGTGGGTGCCACTCCCGAATTGTTCTTTTCGGGCTCTTCTACTCACCCAGCTTGAGTGACAATCTTTCTCCCTTCTTCTCTGTGTTCTGATCGCCTCCTTCGACTCTCCTGATTTCTAAACCCTGGCTCCGACTGAACACGTCAAGCCAACGGGGGTTGCCGTCCATTGCTCATGACGAAACGAATCAAGTACTACCAAAAATTGGAACAATACAGCAGAAATCTGCTCAAACGTGCTCAATTTGTAAGCAGATGACCTTGCCGCTTTCCAAACCCGGCGAGGTTCCGTCCTTCTTCGGAGACATTCCACCGGCCCCGGGAGGGTGCCCCACTTGCGCCCGATCGTCTCGGAGACTTTCTGCCGAGCGGGCTCCGGGGGCCTCGGAGACTTACACCACGGCCATGTCCCACGTATTATCGCGAATGCCTCCGAGAGCTGTCGTATTTAAGTCGGACGGTTCCGTGCCTCTTGGTTCTGGCTCATCGGCACCAAATCACCTCACACTCAAACCCACTTCACTTACCCAACTCCTTCAACACTTTCACACTGACACAACAACCCTCCACCATCGCAACCTCCCCCAACATGCTCCACGACGTCCTCATAATAGGCGCCGGCCCCGCCGGCCTGGCCACCGCCACCGCCCTCTCCCGCCAGCTCTACACCACAGTCCTCTTCGACTCGGGCGTCTACCGCAACGCCCGCGCGACGCACATGCACAACGTCCTCGGCTTCGACCACGTCGCCCCCTCCCAATTCCGCGCCAAGGCCCGCTCCGACATCGAGGCGCGCTACGCCTCGACCGTCACCTTCGCCGACGTCGCCGTCTCCCGCACGACAAAGCTCCGCGAGGGCCTTTTTCAAGCGCAGGACGCCAGCGGAAAGACCTGGCTCGGCAGGCGCCTCGTCATCGCCACGGGCGTCAGCGACGTCATGCCGGAGGACGCCCTCCCCGGCTACGCCGACTGCTGGGGCCGGGGGATCTTCCACTGCCTCTTCTGCCACGGCTTCGAGGAGCGCGGCGCTGACGGCGCGGGCGTGCTCGCCCTCGGCCTGACGGGGACCGCCAAGATGGCCTCGCACATCGCCCACATGGCGCGCCCGCTCGCGAGGCGCGTCACGGTGTACACCAACGGCGACGAGACGCTAGCCGCGGAGCTGGCGGAGCTTGCATCCCGGGGGCAGTGGAGAGTAGACGCCCGCCGGATCGAAAGATTACGAATGGGCGAGGGGACGAAGGTCGTCATACGCTTCGCCGGCGGCGACGAGGTCACGGAGGGCTTCCTCGCGCACGCGCCCTACACCAGGGCCAACGGGTCGTTTGCGGAGCAGCTCGGGCTCGAGACGGCGGAGAACGGCGACATCAAGGCGGCGCAGCCGTTCGGCGAGACGAGCGTGGCCGGGGTGTACGCCGTGGGCGACTGCGCGAACGTCGTCAAGGCTGTTGCTCCCGCCGCCGCGAGCGGTGCGCTCTGCGCGGGGGGCATGGTGGTGCCGATGCAGATGGAGGATAGGGTCGAGATAAACACGGAGGACCTGGAGAAGGTGCTGGGTTGAGAAGTTGCGAAGCAGTAAATCACAAACAATTAACATGAGTAACTGGGAGCTCTTCCAAGACGTGCTCCGGTCGTGTTCAGCCTCCGTACCGCGCCGCGCCGTGCCGTGGCCCCACGGTCCGCCGATCCGTCCCGGCACGCCGTGACCCTGCCGCAGTGATCCGATCTCATCGCCATTCCCTCGCGACGGGGCGCTGGAAAAGATCATTTGTGCCCAGATTCTCAACCACAACCGCTCCTCATCGGTTGTGCAACATGGGTGCCGGCCACGCCGGAAAGTCTGCTCCGTGTCCGCAACTGGCCCAAGAGTCAGCCCCGGGCAACCGGGCATGCTTCGCTTCTGCCTGAGACGCTCGAAAAAGGAGACCTTGATCTGTCCATCATTCACCCGTGACCCAGGAAGCTCCTCGGCTGAATATCCCTAGGCCAGACACGCCGAGGCAGTGGAAAGGGGCAGACATCGGGAGGAAGCAGCCCCCTTCGGCATGACCTACTCGGGCAAAGAGACCTCGGGGGCAAAAGACTCCCCGGCCATGCAGCTATAATATTGAAAAGATGTGCGTGTCAATAGTCTGCATGCCACGACGGAGATGAAGCCCGGCATGGGTGATGTGGGCTGCCAAGTACACCCGTGAGCTGTCCTCAGTTCCCACTCCCGCGTCCAAGGCCGATGAAGAAACGAAGGAAATCCTGGAGCCTGCTCCAGCGAGTACCAGGGGAGACTGTTCAGACCAGCCGGGCCTTTCCAATACCGGATCCTCCCGTTGTCTCCCTCCCCCTCCTCTCGGACTCTCATGATCCATCACACCGCGAGGTGACAGATGACAACAACAAGACATCCAATTGGAATAAACCAAACTCCCCAGGATAAATCACAGTAACGGCCAGAAGCTTGCTAGATCTCCTGCCGGTCCGACTCATGTGGTCGTATGTACGTGCCGCTGACGGTGGCGGGACCCCGCGGCGTGCCGGGGCGTTAGGCAGCAGAATTATTTCACGACATCCATGCATTCGGCTTTCCCCCCCCCCCCCCCCCCCCCCCCCCCCCCTCTCTCCTCCCGGGCACGCGCTCTCGTCCACCCACGCATCTTTCCCTGTTTTCCTTTTTCTCTTTCCTGAAGAAGGCTCCGTAACTGACGGATCGCTCATGTCGGTTACGACGCCACGCTTCCAAGGGGTAGATGAGCTTCTGGTCTCCATCCGCTCCTTCTTTTCATTCTATCCCATTAACTGTTATTTCACTACGGGGAGATTCAACTGACAGCAACAAGGTTCGGATCCGGGAATTTTTGTCTTGTCGTTGTTCATCTTTCAACGTAATAGCTCAGGAGTTCTCGCCGGGTCGGTCGACGGCCCTTGCCAATCTCCAGTCCACGTCTCTCATACCCCCCTCCGAGAGAGATAATGCATGTTGTACGGGCAAAGCTCAGTGTCTTTCTGTATTCATCCAACATGTCGTCTAGAAAAGAAACTCCGCAGTTTGTTCTCGAACGTCGAACCGATCCCATCAACCGGCAGTTCCAACAGCACCCAGACCCACCCCGCCATATCGGTGTAGCCTGAGTTAATAGCCCTCCCCTCCCCTTCCACCGGCCCGCGTCCGTCACCTCCATCTGCCGGCTGCGGACTTCCCTCGAACCCCAGGCTTTAGGTCGCAAATCCGGCATCTGGTCATACAGTTCCCTGAGTCAGGACTCGGGAGTTCGAGGAACGCGCGGGGGATGGCGTGAAACTCTCCAGAAAAGCAGCAGCGTTCTAGAACACCCGCCATCCTCGGCGTATGATACACATGCATCTACGTATTGCGAGCGGTGTATTATCGATGCCCGGACCTGTGGAGAAGCATCCGTCATCGAACATGGTTTGCTGCTATAAAAGGCTTTTCTCTCAACAGTATTGACAGCGTAATAGTTATTACTCGCAGCGGGCATATTACCAACTTCGATGGCTCGAACGCCGCTGGCTGCTAAAGGCTCACTAGAAGCGGTCAGTAATACCAAAAGACACACCGCGACTCAAACGACGTTGAGCCAAAGCCAAACAGGGCCATCCCCCTCGGAAACAAAAAATCAAAATCATGCACACGCATGAACTTTGTTAAAGGAAACCCCCCCCATTGCCCCAAGTAGAAACCGCCAACACCTTCCCGAAAGGCAAATTCCGTTTCGATCCAGCCGTCGATCACGCGCAGATCAGAAGGCTTCAGGTACATAGTAGACGTCGGATATAAGGAGTATGGGGGGGTGCCGAGTTCTGACGGCTGTCATCCCAAAACCTACCCAGAGACTCATGAGATGAAACCTAACCGGCCTCCCACTCCCAAGTCACGTTAAACTCGACCAAAACGAATCGTTAGGGAGTCAAAAGCTGCAGATGAGAAAAGAAATGAAAAGGGCCGTCGTAGCCGCCACGCTCCCAGCCGAAATTGACACGCGCGGACGCCCGGAGGAGGCTATCGCCAGTAGCCAGAATCCTTCTCCCCGGGGCCATTCACCGAAGTATGACCGGGTCTTACACACCGACGCCGTCATATTTAGTCCACGCTCTCAATCCGGGTAGAGAAACGTCCCATAAGCATCGGCGCATAGTAAGCACTCAGCAGACCTCGGCTGTCACAGAAGGACCTCCAAAAAAAAGAGGTCATCAAATATAGCCGCCAGCCCGCCGCGAAGTCCGGAAACGCTGGTGACGCGCGATAGTGTCGCTAAAACCAGACACGATGAAAAGGGCGCATACAAGGCGGAAAGCCGCAGCGCGATCAGACGTGGCGCGCAACTTGGTGTCCTATCGTCCGGGATCAAGAACCCCTCGCCCAAGGTGGCACGGCGGGCCCCCCCTGGTGCGGATGACCGCTTCATCAGCGGATGATTCCGTCGTCGATTGGTAGTAGGGGGCAAAACGAAACAAGATGTCATACTCTTCAATGCGGTGTCCCCCGTCCGGGTTTCGAGGTTCAACCCCGGCGAGGCTGTCGGTCGGTGTTTAGAATTTGCGTCTGTTGTAGTGTTGCAATAGTTGCAATAGTCTATCTGCATGGTCGATCGCGGGCCCGTTTCATGCCATCCCTTCGGCCGATTTTTCATTGGACGAACGGGGACGTCTCTCCTCTCGAAGCGGTCATTCCCCCGAAGCACCAGGGCTCTGAGTTTGCCCTTCTGGGACGCTGGTTTTGGACGCATCCAGCCGGGGTCTGGTGTCTGTTAGATGCCACTTTGACTTTCACGAACAATAGGAGACTACCCTGAACGGCAGCTCTCGGTGGCCTCGTACTGCCTCGAACGTCGGAAGTGTTTGAACTTGTAGCAATATTATTTTGGCAAGCAACAAGCGGTGCGCTTGTCTGTCGCGACTGTCAAATGGCCGCAGCCGCATGGGATATATCCTCCAATACAAATGTCCAGAACTCCAGATGATGGTTCGAACTGCCTGGTTCGAGACCGCATCGTGATCATGCCGATGATTCCATGCCTATAAATTCAACCGTACGCTGTAATCAATGTTTTCCTTCTCCGACCCCCCAGCCTTCAGTACAAAAACAGCTCTTCAGACCTCGTGGTCAGCGAACGATGGAGGCGTGGGCTTGCGTATTCCGTCATGGGCGAGACCAAGATGCTGGGGTTGTAGATCGTGGCACTCGTCAGACTCATGTGAGGGTCGTCTTGGATGCTGGACCAGCCCGGTGAGTCTACGCTTTCGCGCAGCTGCTGTGCAGGTGTTTGTGATGCAGGTTCCGCGGGGACTGCGGCGGTTGCATACGCCGAAGAAATGAACAGATCTCCAGCGGGCGTCGCAGTCGGTTGTCGCTGTCCCTGGTACCACCACTGGTCTTCGAAACCGTTGTCGACCGTCATCATGGCTGCGGAGAGGGCCTCGAGCTCTTGCCTCCTTCCCGGGTCCTCTCTGTCGCGAGAGCGGGGGGCTGGTGCGGTAGCTGCCAGGGAGACGTCACGGAACTTCAGCGACAGCTCAGAGGAGTAGTCGTTGACCTCAGTGTCGTCCGGAATGCCGTACTCGCCGGGCCATGACGATGCCGACCAAGGCAGCTCATCTTCCCCTAGCCTAAACCGCGACGGCACCTCAGGCAGGGCCTTCCAGTAGTCAGGGGCATTTGTTGGGGCCCGCGGTCGTTGACGAGGCAGGGCGGAGCTGCCCATGGCATCTGGCTCTGCATCCCAAGGGCTGTCGTTCCAAGGGGGAGGGGCGGAGCTTCCTCGCTCGTGTGATGAGCCCGACGAGCGACTCTCCTGTCGAGACTGCCTCCTCGGCTCGAGCTGTTGCAGCATGGTCGGGTACTGGGGAGGTTGCTGTTGGTGTTCGGGTGGTGAGCTTCGGGCCGGTTCATGAGGCTGATATGAGGGTGTCGTCAGGTAATTTGTAGTCGGCGGGGGGACTTGTCGGGGGAAGTGGTGAGCGCGATCGCGGATGCCCCTTGATACATAAGTGACGGAGTGCTGATTAGGGGCATGTCTGGGTGAGAATGAGACCCCAAACTCGAAATGGACGAAGATTTGGGGCCGTCGACTCGTGCTTGATGCCATGTCGTGATGTAGGTGAGGTGGGATAGGTTCTGTCCTCCACATGGTCGGGTTTGGGAGGGGGACCCGAGCGGTTGATATGAAGGTGAGGCGGCGGCCGCAGGGTGGGCACCCAGACTCGACGGTGGTCTGGGCTAGAGTGGAAGCAGTTTGGTTGGTAGGTATGTAAGGACAAAGCGGAGATGCAGCCGGATGAGTCGCACCGCAAGTCAAGGTATGCTTGGTATGGCGCGTTGCGGTACGATGCGAGGCGGGAGGGCACTGGGTGTCTGTACCACCACCACCACCACCACAAGTTGGCTACTTGGCTATCACAACCACGGGGCCGAGCTCTGGGCTTGGGCGCTAGTGTCAAAGGTTTGAGGCGTGGCGTGGGTGTTGCAGCGATGACCGGCGGGTAAGTAATAGCTAGTTCGAGGTGAGGCGTAAGATCAGACTGCGGATCATGCCCCCAATATGTGTCGTAGGGTGGCTTGTTGCTTCAGAAGGTATTGTAATAGGTAGTGAGGATGGCGAAAAATCCGAGACTGGAATTCGCATGTATATCTGGCAAGACTGTTGGGCCGAGAAGGAATTTGGAAGGAGGACCAAGAGATTGGAAAGAGGCACAGAGGACCCCAGAGGAGGAGGATGGGGGTACACTGTACGGTACCTACTGTGGCGGACGAGCAAGACACCGCCCGGCATGGGTCCACCAGAGGAGACCAGAGCCGGCGCAGGGCGTCGGAGGGATGGGGCAGGGAGACCTTGGTGAGGGTCTCCGGGGGCGGGCCAAGGACGAGGATTGGCGGTGCGCAGGTACCTCGGTCTCGGTACCTTGGTACCTACGAATAGGTGTGATAATATTACGGATCCAGAGAAGAAAAAGGTACGTCCCCTGGGGATGATGGAGGGGCATCTATGACCTACTATGCACTATTATGTACCTAGCTGAGGCAGCAGAATAAAACGCTGCGTGAGTGACCCGTATCTGCGGGTAGTGACAAGTCGCAAACGGCAAGGTGTGGCGTCGGGAATTAGATAGGCAAGTACCCAGTCAAGTACCTAGGTAGGTAGGTGGTTTGGTGGTTGATGAACACCCGACCACATCCCCCGAATGCCGGGACTGGGTGCCGTAGGTGTAGGCGCGCACCTTGGTACCGCGAGGTATCCGTGTCCTACAAAACGCAGTCCAATGCAGGTAGCCGCAGTGTAGCAGATACCTTAGCTACGTGTCTGTGAGCATAACAGATGGTACAGCCCCTCGGCGCCTCGTTCGTATGGCAAGAAAGCAAAGCAACGCAGGATCAGTGCCCGAAGCCAAATACACGTCGGCTCGGGGCCGCGCGAAATGACATGATAGATAGCTCGGGTCGGGGCGAGGAGGATTCGGATTCGATATATGGCATGGGTGGTGGTGTCGTTTCTCTCGTGCCATAGTAGACGGGCGAGGGCAGAATGGGCGAGCTTCAGCACTTGGCCATCTCCCCTACGCCTCCCCCTCGCTCCCTTCAGTAAAATGAGTGGGAGGCCTGGTGCATCTCGAAGCTGCAAGAGTTGGAACTTGGAAAGGAAAGAGCGGAATGAAGAGGGAGGCTTGGCCACGTTAGGTCGGTGGAAGGATGAGGAACCTGGCGACGTCCACGGCCTCGGGCGAGTGGTCGTGGTGTAAGTCGGTTGAGGTACGTACCGATCTCCAAAACCCCGAGTACCTCTACCTAGGACAGGGTACAGGCCCAGGGACATAATACTAGGTAGCATCTCCTACAAGTACCATCCCCTAGACCCATGGCAGCAAAGCGACACAGGGCAGGCCCTTCAAGCCGCATAGTCAGGAATGGGGGGCAAGGGGTCAATATCGCCCTCGAGAATCATTACTATCATGTCTCAACCAAAACCGTTCCAACACAGTGAAAAGCAAAACAATATGAATCATCCCCCATCCGTCCTGGATAGGTAACTGTGTCTCATGCATGATGGAACGGTCGACTCGACTACTCACTTTTCCTTGCCACTTCAAAAATATCAACGAGATCAACATGGAAAGCAAAACTCGGTATCACGACGGACAAAACAAGACGGGTGGATAGCATAGATTCGCACATACGTCGGACAACCAACCATGCAGGTATGCAGGTACGCTCCTCCGCCACCACTAAAGACTTTTGGTCCTAGGTACCTATGTGTTATACTCTTCGAGAGTCGAAGGGAGATACCGGAGGTCATCCTCCACCCGGCCGACGATGCGCCGCCGATCCCCCCCTCCCCCTCCGTCGCCAAAAGCCTCCGTCGCGTCAGATCTCTGGCGATCCCCGCGTCTGACAGACACCAGACAAGAGGACAGATTCGACAGAACACGCCGACCGACCATCCGGCCGTGTGTCCCGACGCGTCGGGCGTGGCCGATGGTGACATTTGCCCCCCTCCGCCGTCCCTCTCGCCCCGTGGATGCATGCTTTCAGGACCGCCGATCAGCGCACTCCTCCTCCTCCTCCGGCCAATCGCCGCGCACCGCAGGCCACCCCGCCGTGACAGCGTCGTCGACGACGATTGGGCTGCCATTGGGACTGATGGTGGTGTTGTGATGGGCGTGTACGACTTACATGTTTAGTGCGCACATCAACTAGGCAGCCGAATTAAAAAAAACAAAATCTTCCAGCGCCATTTCAACCCTAGCATAGGTAGGTAACTCGTGGCGTACGGATTAACGGAGTAACATGTCATGTAATGTCCCGCATCCGCCCGTCACGCAAGACCGCAGCCAAGGCGAGTCCAGCGGTGGCTTGCTTCGGTTTCATCTGCCGACGGCGGAAAGCGATAGAGATCCCGTGATCATTTCGAGGGAGGAGCGAAGGAATCTTCCATGGAACATCTTTTCGAGCTAGGCTTCCACAGGGTGGAGACCGGTCAGCACCTAAAAAGCCCAGCACTCCTGCGGCCTGCACAGCGTTTTTAGAGACCATGTAGCGTAGCTAATTCCGGGCGAGATGATGCAAATTATACATGGGACTTTTACAGAGTCATCGTGGGCTTATTCATGGGGTAGGTCGTATTAGATGACACCCGGCCAGGGACCCCGAAAGCCGGAGGTCGCCCCTGACTCCCGTCTGGAGGTAACCTATCACCCTACGTGACCTTAATAGGCATTGACAGGTATTAGGCTCGCATCCCTGGATGCCCAGATACAAACGATCCGCAACGGCGATCAAGCCACACACGTTGTCACCTCGCCACGTTCTCCCTCCAGATCCTCGGCGAGAGTCCAAAGGTGGCTTGTGCAACTTACGATGCTATTTTCGTTTCCTGCGCACGTGTATTACGGAGCATCACCTTACGTACTCCCTAGCGTTAGCGTCTCGGCCGACCGTTCTCCACTATTTCCCTCCGCCCCGCGCCTCGCCCCACCTGCCGGGCGCCCGATCCTCCACGTCCGGGCCTCGCCGGCATCGTGACCTGGACGTCCTCCCCTTCATCACCGACAGCCTGGAATCCTCAATTCTAAATCGGCAGAGCCATTCCATTGTTCTCCCTCAATTCTCCGATCGCGCTTACAGACCGCGCGCGTGACCAAGTGGATCCTGCCCCCAGACAGCCGCCGCAAGCGCCAACACTACTAGGTATGATCCTTCCAGCTGGCGATACCCACAGGCTACCTATTCAAAGGAAGAACGGAGCCCTACCGGCACCGCCTCTTCGCTTCGGCTCCCTCCTTCGACGGCAATGCCTCCCTTCGCGTGTTGGACCCCCCCGTCCGAGATTCCATGTCAGATAGACGCTTAGTACGAAAAAAAGTCCCAATCGTCCGAAAATATTTCCTCGGTCCGAGCCCTGACAGCGCAGCACAGCCCATGCCGAGCGTCTCTCGCTTCCTGACATCATCGCCGTGTTTTCCTGTCGGTGCTCGGCCTTCGGATGCCGTAGCGTACAGATGACAAGCATCCAAGTTCCGTGCATACCTGCGCAAGCCACCGCAAAAAGCCGCTGGGACGTGATAACCTCACGACTTTGGCTCTCGTGTTTGCGGTCAGACACCGACGGCACAATTGACTTTCGACGCGTAGGAATGCTAATGCCAATACGGCAACCGTTTGGACGTTTACGACGTACATCCATCCATGTTCTCTAACATCACGTCTCCCAACCGGGGACAGGCAAAACCACCCGCCAAGATTCCCTAAACATGCCACTCTGACAGACAAAGTCCTAGACAAACACACACAATCTCAGATACATCCGCTTACACCGCACCCGGACCCTCGGCTTCCTTCCCCCCGGCCCCGCTCTCCTCCCGGACCCCGCCGGCCTCCCAGAACCTCTCCCCCGCGCGGTCCCGCCCTCGCACCAAACCCACGAGATCAAACGGATCCACGACCGTCACCCAGAACGCCCGCGGGTCCTTCCACCCGGGCCCGTCCACCTCCGTCGCCCCGTCCTCGGCGAGGTACACCGTATACCTCCGCGGCAGGTACCTCCCCGGATGCCGCACGTTAAACATGCCCACGTTCACCAGCATCAACCCGGCCTCGAACACGTAAAAGAACCACTCGTACCGTATCGCAGCCGGCGGCACCTCCCCCTCGCCCCATCTTACATCAGCCACGCCAAAGTACTCCACGACCCGAAACACCGTCCTCGCGAGAATCAGCACCACCGACACGCCCAGCGTGACCAGCGGGCCCCTCACCCCGCGGCACCCCGCGACGCCGCTCTTCCCACACCGCCGGTGAAAAACCCCCGCCAGCACTATAAAACACCCGATCACAAACACCTGCAACAACAAACTGGCCTTGACCAGCACCCGCCCCGTCCTCACCTCCCCCTCCCCCAGCGACGCGTTCGCGCTGTACGCCGCGCCCCACCCGTTCAGCGCCTCGACAACCCCCGACAGGACCGCGAACGTGCTGAGCACCCTGCCGGGGTGCACCGGCGAGCAGTGCGGGACGTAGTACAGCACGCGCCCGAGGATGTGGTAGTTGGCCAGCTCGAGCAGGGGTCTTTCAGACGTCAGTCAGTCAGCTTTGTATATATGTAGGTTGTAGGAGTGTGTCTGCTCACGGCGCGGCGTAGACGAGGCACACGCTCGCTATGAACGGGTCCAGCTGGTCGTAGCGGTGCGACCCGTAGATCCTCAGCGCGAAGCCCGCCGTGAATATCAGGCAGCAGAAGGAGAAGAGCCCGGTGACCCTGAAGAACTTGTAGTGGCTGGTGCGGGCTTGGTCAGTCACCTGCTCTGATGGACAGACGGACGATCATGTCATGAAAACTCACTAGCTCTGCCAAAAGTGCAAGATCCCCGACGCCGCAAAGGCGACGGCGAAGAAAACCGGCGCCCCCTTGTCGGGGGCGTAGTAGTAGAAGCTCCCGTCGACTGCCATCTCCCGTCAGCGACCGAGGGACCATGTAATGCCGCTGAAAAGAAAAAGGGTCTCGTACCGTAGCTGCCGTCCGTCATGGTACCGGCTTCAACTTGAAATCAGTCCGAGTCTCGGGTTGTGCCTGGGCTTGTGTATGCACGCATGTATCGTGAGTACACACCTCGACATGCCGAATCTGACCAGCAAGAACTCGCCAACGGGGACGAATATATATATATATATATATATACACAGACGGCCGGACATCACAAGAACCTCCCAGAGAGGCCTCATCTGTATCAAGTCATCCGTTGGTGAGCGACACTCGTAGAAACAAAACCCGAGGAATACGCTGGCGCAAACGCCCCAAATCAGCCCTACGCCCACAGCCAACCAATCGCATAGCTCCCTCGAATACGACACCACGGTCGGCGAGAGTGATGACCCGAGAGCAGAGGCTTACCCAGTATGCTACAGAGTGATAGAGCAGGCCTCACTCGCCGCCTGGGAACAGTCGTCGCCAGCTCGTTGACTCGATTCAGTTCATTGAAGGCAACTCACTGTCCATTCTATGGCACACGGCATTTCAGGCGCTTCGTAGGGCAATCTTACTGAATTCCTCTTTCAACCAAGATCTCGAGGCAAGTAGCTATCAACTACCGAAAGAGGACGGCCTCCCACGAAGAAATGAAGAAAGAAACCAGGCGGGTAACCCACCCTTTCCTACGATTACCAGTACATGAAAAACAAAAACAACACCCCACCAGACACAAACACATGCAGGCTGTGGCCAGACACATGTTGCCCGGTCCCAACCGAGCCTAGAGGTCCCTGATATCCAAAGCCCGCCCACGCGATGCCTTGCTGATTAAACGCCCAAAAGTTTTCCATCCTAGATGCGGTTGCTGGTGGTTAAACATACAGTGGTCATACATCTCGTTAAGAGGCCGTCGCCACGTCGGCTAGTCAACTTCCCAACCGCGGCCGTTTCCTTCCATACTGTCTTCCGCTGCTGCTTCGTTATCGCTCTCGCCGCCGCCGAACACGCTGTTCGCCCCCGACGACTCGACCTGACTCAAGTAGTAGTCGTCGTCGTCTCCCCAGCTGCTGTACTCGTCATCTGAGTAGTCCCACTGCACGGGGATCGTCTCCCCGCCCTCGGTGTAACCGAACATCATACCGCGCCACTGTCCGGCAGCAATCTTAGCTGCCACCTGGAGCATCAGCGCAATGAGATGACTCGGCGGGCCAAGAAGGACCTCGCACGTCTTGGACACGATTGCCATGGGGATCCTGCGAACGATGTCCAATTGACTGCGGAGGAATGGCTGCCGCCTGGTGGCAGTAGTTGTCGGGGCGAATAGGTTCGCAGGCGGCGGCAGAGGCGAGAGCGTTCTGCGGCCGACCGAAATGCTCGTCGTTGCGCGGTGGCGGATATACGGACGGCGTGCGACAGCAGAAGTAGCTGCCTCATCCTCCGAGAGGGCGGCCTTGTCCGGCTGCTCTACCGCCTCTGATGCAATATCTGGTGCGGTCGCCGCGCTTTCCTGCGAGCTGTCGTCCGTGAGAGACGACGTCGCATCCCATGTCCGTCGGGTCTCGGGGGTGACAGTCATATCCGAGATGTCGCGATAATGCCACGGCCTCTTGGGGATCAGGATGTTGTCATGAGGATAGGGGAACCTCGTCGGGGAGACGTCCGAGGCAGGAGACCGTGGGACGGGGGTAACCGGCGAGTGCCACGACTGCACACTATGAAACGAGTCGTGCGAGCCCGCCGGGGAAGCCGCCTCCTTCGGCTCGTCTGTTTCTTCCAATATCGGCTTCTTTCTCGTGGCTGACTTGGATGGCGGCGACGTAACAAGCGTCAGCTGCGGGGGAACCAGAGTGCGGCCTCTCCTAAAACCGCGAAGCTTCTTCCGTTTACCACCCGCCACACCGCTGCCCTCAAGAATCTCGCAGGACTCCTCGCCGTCAGTCCCAGAGTGCGACTCCTGACCCGAACCATTGTCACTGGTAGTGCCAGACTCCACCTGGGGCTCCTCTGGTACTACCGATGTTCCATCAGCAGCTGTAGCGGTGGAAGGAGCCGCAGCTGCCAGTTTCTGCTCGTAGTTTCGTATTACGTCGTATATATTTGTAGGTGTAGGCGTTCCCGCTTCTATTGAAGAAGGCGTCAAAGGCGCTACTTCTACGGTTATGAGCTGTTCCTTTATCTGTGGCTGCGCAGAAGGGCTGGTCAACGTCCGCAACCGGGCTGGGACCGAAGACTTGCTGGGGCGATGTTCCACAGCCTGCTTGTCGGACTTCAGCTGTTCACCACGCGCCGGGGGCGATCTGATCTCGATATCCTTAGGCACCGGCTTCAAAGGCAACGGTGGCGACGCAATCACTTGGATTGCGGTGGCTGGCCGGTCTTCCTCATTCGAAGACGTGTCTTGTGCAGACGGCCTCGAGTCCTCCGAGTGCACGTTCGCGTCGGTGACCTTGCCGGCAGCTTCCGATCCACTCTGCACTCCGGCGGCTGAGTATTGTGCGAGTTGGGCATCTTTGCAACCAGCCGGTGACATCTCTGCGGGTTCAGCGGCTGTCGATTTGTCCGCGGCCAGATTGGATTCGGGTTGACCCTGGTTGGTCATGTCCGCTTCGACATTGGCTGCATGCTCTATTTGCTTCGTCTCGGCAGATGCCTCGGAAACCATCTCGATGATGGCAACAGTTTCTGCTACAGATCGTTCCGTTTCCGTCTGTTCTTCGAGAATGGCAGAGGTGTCATTGGCCGAACCCTGGTTGCGCGGCGGTTCGAATGATCTCGTCGTCTCGACACTGGTCCCGCGCGATGCCGGGCTCGCTTGAAACTCTGTGCCGATAATGGAAAAGCGACGCTGCTCAGACCGGCCCCTAAATGATAAGGAGGTCGAAGCACGCCTGGTGTTGGGGGTAAGGGACCTGGGAGTCGGCGATTCCACCTCGTGAGCCGGCGTGGATAGGACGGGCAGAACGCGGTTGACTGGGGGTGTCCATGGTCGCTTCTTGGCGGGCGTCTTTGGTTTCTCGGGAAGAACGATGGTGAAGGAGCGTTTGAACGGGCATTCCGTCTTCTCAAACTGCAGGATCTGGTCCAAGACACCTCTCAGTGCGGCGGCCAGCTCCTGTTCGGTGGGGTTCGTGACTGGGATCTCTATCCTCCAGTAACTGGGTCGGCGTATCTGCAAGACAAACTTGCTCGAGTCTTCTTCGAGAGCCCAGCATTGGCTTTTGGGGAGCATGGGCTGCAGGGCGGAGCCGCAGTTGAGGAAAGCCACGGAGCCTGTGCGATATATCCGGAAAGGTCCTGCCGGGGCAAAGGTTAACACAACGGCACACACCACAAGCCCGCGGAGGACGATGATTTGGGGGGAAAGGGTGGTGCTAACCAATGGCAATTGTCCTTTCCAACTGAGAATAGGCGGATAGAGTTCCAGGTTCGTCGCGAGGACCACGACCGGGGCTCCGGGCCCGGCCGCGTGATGCGGCAGTGAAGGCCACGATCTTGACATTCGGGTGGTTGTAGAGGGTCTCGACGAGGCCACCGGCAGAGGTAGATCGGGGCGCAGGCGTTGTTATCGGGGCAGTCGCGACACGTCGAGGAGCCGGATAGTTAGGGCGGAGGGACTCCATCGTGATGTCCCTCTGGAGGGGGAAGGGAAAGAAAGGAAAGGGAGTGAGACGTCAGTCAGGGAGCTGATTAGATGGCTCCGTCACGTAAGGGAAGGCGTCAGCTGATGGTCGAGGGCGAGGGCGAGAAACGGCTGGGTCATGTCGAGACCGAGGTCGGGGACATGGCAGGCTTAGGGACCGGCTTTTTCCATCCCCTTCTTTCTGTCGAGGCGGGTTGGCTTTCCCAATTTCCGTTGCGTTCGTCGGCGCGCCCGGTTTGAATCCGCGGCGGATAGCGCCAGGAACAGAAGGCAGAGGGAAGTCGAGGAATCCGATCGGCACACGGGGGTCTGAGATATGGCGGTTCGTCGAGGCACACGCCAGTTGGTGCAGGTGGAGGACGTGTCGAGTCGGGTGTGCGTAGTAGCGTGCTACTTTGGCGCGGGCTTGGGAAGTGGATGCAGGTGTTCGTTCCTCTCTACCTAGCAATTAAGTAGCAGGTAACGCAGGTTAGCTGCTAGAATGGAAAACCCCTCCCCCCTTTTCGGTTCTTGGGAATTTAGGGGGAAAATGAGTAGTACGTCGGTCGCTGTCTTGCTCGTGTCTCACAGTCTGAGCCTTCAGATGAAGAAGAAAACACGACTGGTTCGCAAAACTTCTCCCCAAGAAGGTGAAAATGAATGCAGCAGGAGGGGAAGAAGGAGAGAGAGAGATAGGTGGGAGAGAGTGACAAAAAAAAAAAAAGGTTCTGAGATGCGCAATTGACTGGTCGAAGCGGTTGGGGAAAGAAGCAAGGTCAGGCCAGGATGCGGGATGAAGCTTGGACGGATTTGCCCATGGTTCGACCAGGGGGGGCGGTAATGTCACGGCTGCTTGGGGACTCGTTCGACTCACCACGCGGAGCCGGGGGGTTTCTGACGCTGTCTGTTTCCTCTCCTTGCATTCGTCCTCATCTACGGCCGACACGGCTTTGAACATTCGCTCTCATTGGGCAATGGCGGCAAAAACACTCGATTCCAGCCAGGCGGGAAGGGGCCCAAGACATACGATGCAGATGCCATTGGCCTTCACATGCTCCGACTACCTTACGTGCCTCCTTTCGCAACTTAGGGTAGGCAATTACCTATGCGGATAGATAAACGGGAAAGGCAAAGTACCACAACCACCTAGATGGGTACCAAAGGTACGAGGATAGACGGCGAGCGTGTCCTCGTGATCGTGCTCGGCCCCATCAATTGAGATTACCTTGGCTATCTAGGACCCTAGGTACCTCCAGGTGAAGTAGTAGTAGTGCAAAACTACCAATATGTATCCATACTACGACGAATAGGCGTTCCATCCACAATCACTGGATCGGAGCCGTAGCGGGGACTACCGACGCATCCCGGCCGCGTTGCAGCCTGCACCCTTAGCTTTACGGGGGAACCAGGGCGCTATTCGCTAAGGGGACATGCCCCTGGAATATGGACGTGGGGCCGCATCTCAACACATTTAACCCAAGGTCGTTTGTTGTATTCCCACGACCGCAGTATTATTGTCTTGAGTTTTGAGGTGCGCTCGCTGAATTCCTCAAGTCCCGGGTTTCCCATGGCAACTCCCAGCTTAGCTAGCCGTGGCTATAAGCGAGTGCCCTGAGGTCGCAGGGGTCACAGCTGTAGCCGGCGAACACGTTCCGGGATGCAAGTTCGACGCGTGGGCATTGCAGCTGAAGCACAGGTTGGCGCCACCCGGCAAGTGCCGCCTCCCTGGAGCTCCCTACCCAGGTAAGTGCTTGCAGCGCACACAGGACCTACCTAGTTGACTGCATCTATCCACCCGCAGCTGTCTGCCACTGCCACTTAGTAGTAATGGTAGTACCTCGAAATCGATTTGTATTAGCTAATTATCCAAGAAACGAATGGATGGACACCTTGTAACCTCAGAAGAACCTAGCTTAGTAAGTTTGGTATTATAGGTAGGTAGTTCGCGGTACGTTCCTCCTTCCCGGCCTCGGCTGCTATTCCCGGCGGGGTGTCGTCATCACACATTGCCCGCCCAAACTCAGCTCTACCTAGGTCCTTCAGCCCCAGCTTCGGCCCCCCTGGTACGATTGGAATCAAGTTCGCGTGTCCGTCCACACCACGAGAGCTCGATTCTTTCAGCACAGCAATCACGTAGATCCGCATAGGTAGCCATCAACGCCATGGCCACCCCCGAGACGCGCGAAAAGCGCGACAAGCTGCCCCTCGACAAGGAGACCCTGAAGCAAGAGTTTGATCTGTCTCACTTCGACATCAATTCCGTGATTCGCGGCGCTCAGTTGACCCTGGTTGGAGGTGAGTTGCAACCGTCACGGCCACGGCCTACGATCCTCGGGCTGCTCGGAAATCATCGCTCCTCACGCATCCGCTGACTGCGACTCGAGCTCACCGAGCTCTTCAGAACCCGGCCATCTTCACCTCAGACCACTACCGACAAGCAGGCATCGCAGTCCTGTCCGGCCTCGCCATCCGTCTGATCATCTCCATTCCCGTAAGCCCAGCCACCCCCGACATTGATGGTTGACAGCGTACGTTCCGAGGAGCTGCCGCTGAAGTCTCTTTCAGGTTATCGGCGTCAAGGTCTTGCTGTGGTTCATTTCCCTCATCTTCAGCTTGGATCATGTCACATGGGACGACAAGATTGTCGGGGGCCTCAACTTCATTGAGGAATATGTCCTGCAGGTCCCCTTCTTCCTGATGGCCCTGATGCGCTACGTCACTCCCACTCTCGACAACATGCAAGTCTGCCGAAAGCTCCCAGTCAAAGATCAACCGCTAACATCCACTCAGGTTCATGGACTCGCTCAACTGGGTCGATAGAACCTACGTCCAGAAGCACAAGCACGACGATCCCGACCAGCTGCGAGACATGTACTATCCCAACCTGAAGCAGTACAAGGTCAGCGATGGCAGCACCCACTCCACGAGCACCGCCGAGGCCGTCAGCATGTTCCTATACCGCTTTGCTCGCAAGGGCGCCATCTCCCTCGCCGTCTTCGGCCTTTCCTACCTGCCCGTCGTCGGTCGCTTCGTCCTGCCCGCTGCCAGTTTCTACACCTTCAATAAGGCCGTTGGCCTGGGGCCGGCCTCGGTCATCTTCGGCACGGGAATATTCCTGCCGAAGCGCTATCTCGTCATCTTCCTGCAGAGCTACTTCGCCTCGAGGAGCTTGATGCGAGAGCTGCTGGAGCCCTACTTCTCCCGCGTGCACTTTACCAAGGAGCAAAAGCGGAACTGGTTCCGAAGCCGAGAGGGAATCCTGTTCGGGTTCGCCATCGGATTCTACACGATGATCAAAATCCCCCTGGTCGGTGTCCTGATCTACGGCATTGCCGAGGCGTCGACGGCCTATCTCATCACCAAGATCACCGACCCTCCCCCGCCTCCCGCCGAGAAGGTTGCATTCGCGGAGAGCCAGCAGGAGTGGACGAACAAGCACGAGTTTCTCAACCTGAACCTCGCCGACCTGGACAACATCCACCTCCGGGAGCGGAAGCAGCAGTGAGAGCACAGACAGATGTGTCAAACGCGCCTTGTCGGTTTAGCTCGCGTTGGTTATCGTTGGATGGCAGAGACTTGGCTGCATTCACATTGCGCCACGGGATCGTTGCTGCACCCACAGGGTGCAGGCAACATCCACATCCAGATGCCGAGATAAACCATCCCCGAGATCCCCCATATCAATTACGTTTCGTGATAGGATCCTCCTGCAGCGTGAGCTCACTCGTTGCATGATCTTATCGATTGGCACGCCGGCCGGCGGCGGTGGACCCCACCTGGCAATGCGGGGTGTGCCATGGTCAAGCCTATCTCGGTCTCATTGGGCGAAGCTCTTATCATAATCCAAGCTGCTTTCCGCTTCACTGCTCCCGGCACCGCGGCACCGTCTCTTCTCCAACTGATAGCCGCCTACAAGGGAAGGTGGGAGGCTAGATTGCATACAGGAGTAGGTCATTACTGGGAGTTGAAGGCGGGGTAACCTGGAGGCGTTCCCTAGCTCGAATTGTGTATAAAATCTAGGAGGGGCGTCTGGCATGTTTGTTTACAATCACTTCTCATGGAGACCAACCTTGTCTGAGGTTATAAAATTCAACAATAACTGCTCTGGATAAAATCAAGACTACGTGATCCCTTCCCCTTTCATCCGCCATGGGAAAATCTGGTATTCGAGCGGCCAACAAGGTCAGCTTTGACGTTCCGGCCTCTGAGCAGCCTGGTCTGCATGTAAGTACACCATAGTGTCGATGGTAGAGGGCGACAACATTGACACCGTCCTAGAACAGATGGCACCCAGACAGTAAGCAATCGGACATCTCCAGGTCACATGGCTTTTCCACTAACCAGCCAAGTCCCCTTCTCCGGGACCATCAAAGACGGCGAGACGGTCAAAATCGAGTGCGTCGACTGGTAAGAACGTTCCCCTCCACCCCGTCACTCAGGAAATGCTGACGCTGCCCAGGACCGGCGGCCAGATCGGCAACAACGACTCGGCCGACGACATGCTCAACGTCGACCTGACCAAGATCCACTACCTCAGCGGGCCGTTCGAGGTCGAGGGCGCGCAGCCGGGCGACCTGCTCCTCGTCGAGATCATGGACGTCCAGCCCTTCGAGGACCAGCCGTGGGGCTTCACCGGCGTCTTCGACAAGGACAACGGCGGCGGCTTCCTGGACGAGATCTACCCCACGGCGTAACTCATCCCCCCCTCCTCCTCTCTATCCAAAAAGGAGACTGACACGCACGACACAGGGCCAAGGCCATCTGGGACTTCGAGGGCATCTACTGCACCTCGCGCCACATCCCGCACGTCAAGTTCGCGGGGCTCATCCACCCGGGCATCCTCGGCTGCGCGCCCTCGGCCGACGTGCTCGACACCTGGAACAGGCGCGAGGGCGAGCTCATCGGCGCCAACAAGCTCGAGCGCGACGTCGCGAAGCCGCCCGAGCCGGTCAACGTGCACGCCGGGGCCGCGGACGCGGAGCTCAAGGAAAAAGTCGGCAGGGAGGGCGCGAGGACGATCCCGGGGAGGCCGGAGCACGGCGGGAACTGCGAGTGAGTCTGAACCATCGGAAGATGAGAAATGAGAGAGACTGAGACTCTGCAGCATCAAGAACCTCAGCCGAGGAAGCAAGGTGTACCTACCAGTCCACGTGCCGGGGGCAAAGTTCAGCGTGGGCGACCTGCACTTCTCCCGTACGCTCCCCCCTTTTCTTCCTTTCCTTCGTCCTAACTGACAAAAAAAAAGAGGGCGACGGAGAAATCTCCTTCTGCGGCGCCATCGAGATGGCGGGCGTCATCACCATCAACTTCAAGGTCATAAAAAACGGCGTCGCCGACCTCGGCCTCGTGTCGCCCATCTACATCCCCGGCCCCGTCGAGCCGCACTTCGGCCCCGGGAGGCACATCTACTTCGAGGGCTTCTCCGTCGACGAGCACGGGAAGCAGCACTACATGGACGTCACCGTCGCGTACCGCCAGACGAGTCTTCGTGAGTTTTTGTCTCTGAATTCCCGCCTTTACGTTCCCCCGGAGCAACGAGAGACGACCCGTGTGCTAACAACGACAAGGCGTCATCGAGTACCTCCGCCGCTTCGGCTACAGCGACTACCAGGCCTACCTCCTCATGTCGTGCGCGCCCATCCAGGGCCACGTCGCGGGCATCGTCGACATCCCCAACGCGTGCACGACCATCGGCTTGCCCATGGACATCTTCGACTTCGACATCTCGCCCGCCGCCGGGAAGGTGGAGAAGCGCGACATGGGCAGCTGCGCGTTCGCCACGGGCGTGGCGCGGGGGGAGGTCACGCGGGGCGGGGGGAACAGCGAGCACAGCTTCGGCGGCGGCTTGACGTACAAGAAGCCGGCCGCGTAGGGAGGCAGGGACGAGTACGTGGGTTGTGCGCAAATAGGTGGTTCGCGGTGTCGGCTCGGAAGTCGACGGCTGTGGTGTAATCATGTTCTTTGTTGATTTATAGCGAGTAGTGTGGAATCCTATCTTGAACCTCCTACGTCTGTTGCCCTTCACGGGCATACCAAGAGAACAACACTCAAAGATCTCCTGGCCGACGCCTCACCAAAACGCTCATCAAAAATCGGGAATCTCAGACAAGGAGGTGTGGCCAGTCTCGCTGGTGTGCATCCGCGCCTCGGCCGCACTAGTGCCGAGCCACTCGCACCCAGGAGCATTGCATTTGCGCAGGGCATTATCGCCAGACGCCGCAGCTGCACCGCCGACGGCACCGGCACCGGCACCGGCGCCGGCGCCGGCGCCAGCACTAGGCTCGTCCTTGATCTCGCCAAAGTCCCCGTGTCCCGTCTGGCCGGCGTGCTTGTGGGCCTCCTTCTCGCCGTTGCCGATCCAGTCGCAGCCGGGGACGTTGCAGCGAAGCAAGAACTCGACCGTGTCGGTGAAGTAGTGCATCTCGTGCAACTTTTGAATCAGTTCCCGGGTCTTCTCGAGCACGTAATCATCAGACGTGCTCCAGTTGGTGCAGTCGAGCTCTGGGGGCAGGTCGGAGTGGGTGTAGGGGGGCTCCGAGGGGCTGCAGGCGACGCGGTCGTAGTGGATGCCCGAGTACACGAGGATGCAGCGGGACTCCTTGTTCTCGCCAAACTTGAGGGGGTTCTGGCTCTTGACGTCGAAAGCCAGGATCTCGAGGTCGAACAGGTCCGAGAAGATGCCCAGCTCGATGGCGCCGCCCCACCGGTCGGGGTCCTGGATTGTACGGCAGTACTTGTCCACGGGCATGTTGAGAACGGCTTCGGAGTAGTCGTCGGGGTGTTGGCGGATGTAGTCGGCGACCATCTTACGGAGCTCCTTCGCTTCCATCTGCTTGCCGGGGATGGCGCCGCCGAAGGCAGTGAAGAGACAACTGTTGTCATCGGGCATGACCCGGAGCACTTGCTTGGTCAGAGACGTGAGCAGCACGCAACGGGATTAACCTACAGAGGGTGGACTCGCGATCAGCCCAAGGGATGCTGATGTCCGAGGGACTCGGGTCTGCACCCGAACCCGGCCGAGGGCGATTTGAGAAAGGCACACTGGCCGCGGGACCCTTTGTCGCTGGGGGAGGCACCGAAGCGTGAGGTGCTGGTGTGCTTGACTGAGCCGGCTCGATGGTGAAGGACTGGCCGTCCAGACCTAGGTCCTTGGCGCTGGCGTCTCTCTGCTCAAGACTCAGCGTCTGAAGGGGCCAGCCATACTTGAGAGTGAAGTCGGAGAGGCCGGACTGGATCCTGATCTCGTCGAAAAGCCGACCAACAGTGGCGTCATCTTCGAGGCGAATGGTTCCAGTACCGCTGGGACCCTTGTATCTGGCTCTCATTTCGTTGTGACGTTGCGCGATTGCCGAGTCGTTGGCCAGATTTTAAAATCCTGAGACAGCATTAGAGGACAACGTCGGTAGGGAGGCCGCTCATGGTTCAATCAAAGTACCGCCTTACCAATGTCTTGACGCAGCCGGAGATGAGCTCGAAGAGGCAGCGGGAGACGTGCTGGGATGGCGGGGTTGTGGAGGGGTAATTCGATCCTATCTATAGACTATCTCCAGCAAGAACACTGGACCTTGTCGATGACGGCGGGGACTGCGGATGATGGATATCACCGGGGCCGTCGGGTGCGAATGTTGGAGGGTGGAGGGAAAGAGGACGGGGTTTCTGACAGCTCTCCAAGACGTGGCGGGTGGCCGGAAGGACAACAGCTATCATGCGAGTCGTTAAAGAAAGAAAGAACGAGGTTGGTTGGAGAGGCGATGTCGAGACAAGCTAGAAGGTTCTCCGCTTATCAACTACTCAGTTGTCCTACAGCATCACCGTGGCAAGCAGAGGCTGGAGACAGAAACGGTCTAAGCGTTGACTATGGCTATGGCGCCTCCCAGTGAGCCGTTGAGGGGCCGGTTCTATCACAACCATTCATATTCCGCTTCTTCTTTCCCTTGTGTTACCTTGCCTACCTTGCTTGGTTGGAGGAACTATCGCATTGAAGCTGTTCCTCAAGCTGTGTAAAGCTACCTAATGATACTTTGGAGACCTTTGAAGGTACAAGTACCTAAGTACCCTACCTATGGACTATTGCCAATGCATGTTGATAGTACTAATGTACCAGGTGCACTGTCTACCGAGGTTGTCTAGAAGGGCTGCTTTCTGTTAGCCGAAGTGAGGCCGATGTGGAGAATCACGGCCTGGGACCGCATCTCTGCTAACATCCCGTATCACATCATTTGTACCCGTTGCACCCCAGCACACCACGGTCTAGACTCCAAACCAGCTGCCGCCTCTGCTGCTCGCGCGAACGTCCAATTCCTCTCGCCAGACAGCCTCGCACTGGAAAATTTGACCTTTGCGACGCTGGCTTTCAACCTCGTTTCGCACTCGGGATCGTCAATGCAGAGGCTCCAATTGCTCGAATAACCTCTTGCGCTGCTACTCGCTACCCCAGAACCGAAGCAAAGCCGAAGTGGCGGTGGTGGAAACATGTCCTCGACGCGCAGCGACGCGCCCGAAGTGCGCGAATCCATCGAGGCCAAGGTCGCCGGCGACGTCGAGATGACCGACGCGCCCGCCCTTGCCCCCGGGGACGCACCCGCCAAGACTTCCGAATCGACCGCTGATGCCGCGAAACCAGCGGCCCCCGAGAAGATGGATCTTGACGCCGATGCCGACGCCGACGCTGACGCCGATGCCGACGGAGAGGCTGACGCGGACGGCGAAGCTGATGCCGAAGGAGAAGCCGACCCCGAGGCAAAGATTTCCGTTGACGCGGAGGCCGATGCTGACGGGGATCCGGACGACGCCGCCTCTCCGGCCGAATCCGAACCCGGCGATCTTTTGGACATCATCCAGACGCTCAACACATACCTCAGCAACTACAAGGACGATGAGTGTGTTTGCACCACCGCCGAACCTTTCGCATGTTCGTGCTAACATGTTTCGCAGTGGGGAATGGTGGGCTGCCAGCTTCCAGCGCATTCCCAACAAGCGCCAGCTGCCCGATTACTTCGAGATCATCGAGAACCCGGTTGCTTTTAGCACGATTCGCGTAGGTCGCGTGGCCCTGGCTGCGGCGCAGCTGCAAAACCTCACCTGCTAACCGTCTGCAGCACAAAATCAGCAAAAAGCAGTACACCGAGTTCCCCGAGTTCGTCCGTGACGTCGCCCAGATCTGCCACAATGCTCAAGTGTACAACCGACCTTCGTCCGCCATCTTTAAGGGAGCCACCATAATCAGGGACTTGCTCAAGGCAGAGCTGCAGAAACTTGTCACCAAGGGGACCATCAAGCCTGTGGAGGCAGAGCTGCCAGATCTCGGCGAGCTGCCTCCTGCCGAGGAGTCTTCTCCCGACCTCGAGGAGGACGAAGAGGAGGAGGAAGATGACGAGGAAGAGGAAGAGGAAGAAGAGGAAGACGACGACGACTCGGATGATGATGGCAGGCGCCGGCGAAGCAGAAGGCGAGGCAGGACTTCTCTCTCCAGACGGCAAGCTGAAGAGGCCAGGGAAGAGGACGAGCATAAGAAGCGTGGCCGACCTCCCAAGGTCCTGACGCCTCTCGAGGCCCGCATCTCCAACGTCATCAAGGGTCTTCGCAAGCCCAAGTCAGACGACGGCGACCTGCTCATCGAGCCGTTTGAGAAGCTCCCCGATAAGACGTTGAACCCCGACTACTACACGGTCATCAAGGAACCCATTGCGCTGGACAACATCAAGAGGAAGGCCAAGAGGAAGAAGTACCCGACCGTCGACAGCCTCCTCAAGGACCTGGACCTCATGTTCAACAACGCGAAGCACTACAACGAGGAGGGCAGTGACATTTACCAGGCTGCTGAGGAGCTGCAAAAGCAAGCGCAAGAGCTGGTGGCACAGGAAAAGTCGCGCCCCGATGATGAATTCCGTGACGAGGACGGAAAACTCCCGTTGGCCGAGATTCAGTACGGCGGCCAGTCGTGGAAAGTTGGTACGTGACGGACGAATGGCTGTGGCAATGTGTGAGCGCAACTGACAAGGAGCCGTAGGTGACTGGGTGCACATCCGCAACCTCAACGACATGGCCAAGCCCATCGTGGCCCAGATCTTCCGCACATGGCAGGATCGCGCCGGCCAGAGGTGGATCAACGCCTGTTGGTATTACCGGCCCGAGCAGACAGTGCACCGGTACGAGAAGCACTTTTTCGAGAACGAGGTGGCCAAGACCGGGCAGTACCGCGACCACCAGATCGAGGAGGTGCTCGACAGGTGTTTCGTCATGTTCGTGACGCGCTTCAACAAGGGCCGACCACGGGGCCTGCCGGCGGACAAGGAGGTGTACGTGTGCGAGTCTCGCTATAACGAAGCGAGCTGCCGCTTCAACAAGATCAAGACGTGGGCCAGCTGCGTGCCGGATGAGGTGCGAGAGAAGGACTACGAGATGGACCTCTTTGACCACCCCCGGCGGCTCAAAAAGGTGCCCAGCCCGATCAAACACCTGCTGCAGGCAGACGCGAAGGAGACGGACGAGCTGCCGAAGCCAACCTGGGGCGCTGCAAACGCGCCGCCCATCATCGGCGCCGTGCATAGGCGGCCTCGGGAAGCAAACGTAAGTCGCGATATGTTTCTCTTCTGCTCTCACCCATGTCCATCTCGCAGGGGACGGCACTGCCGCGGTTTCTAGCGAGGCCAGCGACAAACAGACTGGTCTTGTCACGTCGCCTTCCAAACAGGAAGGGCTGCTGCTCACCAACGACTTGGACGTTTCTGTCTGTCTCTATCCATCCCTCTCCCTCTCCCTCCACCCCCTTCTCTCCCACAGCCTCCCTCCCCCGGTTGCCTTGTCCGATACGGGCAGATAAAGCGAGCGGCGCATACCTGGGCCATCCGGGTTATGGCCATCCACACACAGCACTCAGCACAAATCACACGACGCACAGCACCTTGCAAACTCATCCCTCGTCCTCGGCAACAATTTGCGTCGCTACTCCTACCTTTACCTCCATTCACACCCGCACCTTTCGCTCGTTCGCTCGTGCACTTGCTTGCTCACTCGACATTCCGCATCCTGCGCGACCGCTCGCTCTTGCTGACAAATTTTCCTCGTAGGAATCTCCGCCGCCCTCGCCAACGCCCTCGCCACCACCTGCGGTGCTTGAAATGAGCCAAGACGCGGCGCGACGGCCTTCAGTGCTCCAGGCGATGCGACAGACGCCCAGCGACATGGCGATGAACAACCCGCCCACTCCGTACCGCGGGATGGGACCTGGTCCGTCGCAACAGTCGCCGGTGGTATACGGACAGCAGTACACGCCTCAACACGCGTCGGCGTCGCCTGTTCCGGTTCCTCACCAGACGCCTGTGCCGTTGCCGCAGCTTCCTCACCAGGCGGCGCACTCTCCACAGCAGCCCATCCGTCCCATGTACCCACAGCAGGGGTTCGTGCCAAGCCCCTACCAGCAACAACAACAACACCACCCCCAAAACCAGCAGCAGCACCTGCAACCAATGCCACACCCACAGCACCCTGGACAGCACCATCCCCACCAGCAGTTTCAGCAGCAGCAGCCGCCGCCCCAGCACCATCAGCAACAGCACCACCTGCAACAGCACCAGCACCAGCACATGCAGCACCTTCCGCCACAGCACCACCCACCACCGCCGCACCTGCAGCAGCATCAGCAGCAGTTCCAGCATCAGCAGCAGCAGCAGCCGCCGCCGCCGCAGCAATTCCAGCATCACCCGCAGGCCCAAGCGCCGGGCCCACAACATCATCAAATGCATCCGCAAATGATGCCAGCAAACACTCACGGCCAGACCTTCAACCACCATCAGATTCAGCCTCTTCCCGCTGGTAACCGCACCCCCATGGCGTCCAATCCCAACGCGATGCCACCGGCCAACGCCTACAATCCGCCGCGGCCCCCCGAAGTTTTTGTGCTGCCGGATCATATCAATGACCAGATCCCCGAAGAGGTACGCAGCCAGTACAACCGGGACGAGAACGGCAGAATCATTTTCTTCACCACACCGCCCGTCGCCCGCCCCGCCCACGGCCTCGCCCCGGACAACGCCCACACGGGCCACAGCCTTGCGTTCCTTGCCAAGAGCAACCCGGAATGGCTGTCGGAACGAACCACCCGTGCCAAGGCCTTCTCCGTCGCCAAGCAGAAGGAGCTCAAGACGAAGATTGCCGTCGACGAGATGACCAAGGGTAAGACGCGCGAGGAGCTCCGCGACTGGGCGAGCGACGCCTGGGCGCTCTACTGGAAGGGCCACGCCCAGGAGACGCGCCAGATGCGAGAGGACAGCGACTTGGACGAGCACGATCGCTTGATGAAAGAGCAGCGGGCTGCCCGGGTCGCCTCGAGAAAGGCACGTGAAGAGGAAGCGGAGAGGGCCGAGGAGGCCAGGAAGGCCAACTACCTCGAAGAAATCTACCACGCGCACACCAGCATAGGCTCATCCAAATCTCGGTCCACGTAGCTGATCCCAGGACGGCACCGCGACGCCGTCACCGGCCTGGCATCGAAGCAGCGGCTCAGCGATACAGCGATGCAGGCACACGCAGATCCTTTTTCAAGGTAGAAGAGAGGAGTTTTGGTGGATTCGGACTACTGTGATACCTTTTGGTTTGGAGTTTCACGGGAACCAGGGACCCGTTGGCTTGTTATAAAGTACTGGCATGGTGTTTTCCCCCATGGCTCGTTGTATCGATACGTAATGCTAGCATTGAAAGAAGAGACGCGGTATCCGTTCTTACTTACACATGATTTCTGCGGCGATGTAGATGTGCAGGTGCAGTCCGGTCGATATGGAAATGTCCAGTCAATGAGGCGGGCCGCGGCTTCGCAGTCACCGGCCAGCCAGCCAACCCCAGCGACTGCTAGCGCGGTTCGCCCCCCGCTTGCCGCCTTCAACTCCCCACGAGGGTCCAGCCACAGGGGATCGGGTCCCCCGTCCGCTGCGAATCAACCTTTATTAACTTCCATCCCGCCAGGTCGGATCGGCGGCTACTACCTCTTCAGGTACCTCTGTGGGCAGGTAGCTAGTGTACCTCTAGGTAGTATCGTATCACCTGTTGTGTACGAAGGGAAGAATCAAAGAACTACCTAGAAAATAAAGGGGAAAAAACTCTGCTTAATGCCCCGTTGTATTATGAAAATTATGTTTGGAAAATTCAATTCCTTCCCAATAAACTTCAGTCTCTCAGGTCTGACTGCTCCCATGTACCGCGTAACTTCCCTCGCCCGTAAGTAGGTACCTACGAAGCAAGTGGGGAAGGCACGGCCAGGCTTGCATGCAAATCGCTCACGCTAACTGAGCCTCAAGCGCGGCCAATAATAGCCAACTGCTGACGTTCTCGACTTCCGCCTCCTTCCTCCTCCTTGTCTCCTTTCACCACCGCATTTCGCTTTTCGCCTCCCGGACACCAAACTCCTCGATACCGCCCTCCAGAACAAGAAACCCACATCATCTCGTGGCGTCCGACTCGCGCTTGTTGCTGCTTCTTATTTTCCTTTTTACACGCACGTACGTTCTGCATACGCTCTCTTGCTCTCTTCAAGGCTCTTGATTACGCTCCTGTATCGCTCGTCGTTCCTTCGCGCTTCTGCCTCATCGCCCACGGTTGCCATCCATTTTTGGTCTTTGCGCCACCGGCTCGGGCGCTTCGGTTTTTGAGTGGGCGTTCTTTGGACCGACGAGTTTTGATCTCGCCCTCATTTTCATCCTTCTCTTCCATCGGGGCGCACCCGAAAGTGACGACTAGGTTGCGCCGAGGCCTTGACTCATTCGCCGAGTGTTCTACGTTTTCCAAGGCCACCGCACTGGACGACGCCCAGGTCGCCATCACAACATCCCCCGACAGACCGAAAGACGCTGTTAATGTCGCCTCGTCCAAATAACCGTTACCATGGCCTCCACAGCTTCCCGCAGAAAGCCGCGTCAGAGAGACCGGCAAGCCTATCCAGGCAACTCACTCTCATCATCTCAGACGCTGCCCGGTAACCCACCTGCTGCTTCAACGGTACATCTCGGCGACTTTTCCAAGATCTTTGCACTTCTTCAGAATGACGCCAACCCCTCACCACCGGCTGCGAAGCCTTCCATCGAACACACTGCCACCGCTTCGGATCCTACCACAAAGCCCCTCGTACTCTTACCACTGCACGTTGTCGCCGAGTCAATGGGTGTGAAACCGTCCTCGGAGGAAATCGCTGCCAAGAATGAAGACAGGTTCCAACTGAGGACCAATGCGGTCCCCGCCATCGACCTGACTACCCTACCATCTTCATTCACCACCACCGACCAGAGCGATTCCGATTTTTCATCGGACGCCCTCTCCTCCAAGGGAGACTTCGACCTTCCTCTCGATGGGGGTGCCGGGCTATCCGACGTAACTACACCACCGTCTACGCCTCCTTCGAAGCCAGTCATCTCATCTTCTACTGCGGACGTCTCTTTCACAGCTGGCGAGCGGATTTTCAGGAACAGTCTGGGCAAGAAGAATTTCTCAGTCGCCGTTAGTCAACCCTTGGCTGATCGGCTTGCCAGCAACTTTGCAACCCACGAACAAAGCATTCGAGGAAGTTACCCGGAGCAGTACAATAATGGGGTTCATGTCTTCATCGATGGCTCCAACATTGCCATCAGCTTCTATGAACTACTGAAGCAGAAACTCGGCCTGGCGCCGCATGTGTCGCTGCCTGCCTGTTTCCAATTCAGCGCCCTACAGGAGGTCTTGGAGCGCGACAGACGAATCGACAAACGTTATGTCCTCGGTTCGAAGAAGCCCTTTGGCAGAGCGCCAAAGTATTCCGAGGATGCGGAAGCCGGTGGCTACAAAGCCATCATTCTCACTCGAGTCCCGAAAGAGCCGCCTTACGACAGCTCTTCCGACTCCGATGTGCCCACGCCCCCGGCTAGGGTCCATTACCAGGAGCAGAGCGTTGACGAGATGCTTCAGATGCAGATGGTCAACAGCATCTTCGAGAGCAAGCCCGGTGTCATGGTTCTCGTCACCGGAGACGGCAACGACAACAAGAATGGCGCTTCCCAAGGCTTTCCCATGCACGTCAAGTGGGCACTTCAGCAGGGTTGGGTCGTCGAGGTCTACTCCTTCAAAGGCAACTCTTCCTCTTGTTGGACAAATCCATCTTTTCTCAAATCCGACAAGGACGTCACCAAACGCCAGTATGAACAACTAGCGCGTCGTCTCAGCCACCACTACTTGGACGCCTACGTCCAGGACATGGTGAAGCCCGTTTTCCAGGATCAGCTCGCCAAGCTCGCTCTTCAATACGCTTCGCGCCCTTCTCTCCGCTCCAGTCGTAACAGGCACTTCAGTCCTGACGACTCCTTTTCCCCATACTTCAGGCAGTCGATCTATCGTCCCGTTCTTGCTGAGATGCGGACGGACGAAAATGATCATCATCCCGCCTGGAAGCTGGGCGAAATTCCAACTCCTAAGCCGCAAGACTGCTCCATGCGTTGCACGCTCGAACCGAGCTGCGGAAATTCTTGCTCTCTGAGCAGAGTGGAAGAGACTCTCGGTGATTTGGCTTTAAATTCTCTCAAGTCCACATCGCTTACTGCTTCACTTTTTGGTGACAGACTGCCTACGTCTGCCAAGTCATTCGCCATGTCTGGGTACCAGCAACGGGTGCAACATCAGGCGACTTTCGATTTGACCGGTGCTTATCGCGTCCTCGAAACGCATAAAGCGGAAACATGCGGTGTGAAAATATAAGCCGACGACAATCTTTTCGCCAACCACGTGCTTGCCGAAAGGTAGCGCCAGTTGTTCAGATATTGTCTGTGGTATTTTCACCCCATGTTCCGGTCAAAAGGCATGATCCGTCTGCCTGTGGAACGACTGTTTCTTTACGGCACACGATCGACCTGTTGACACCTCGCACTACGACGACATGTCACTCCACTCGCCCGCGTATTTGGGACACGGAATAAGGTCCTTGCATTTTGGCGACTTTTACGCACTCTCATCTTCGGCATCAACGTTCAACGGGACTATCTGCCCGTTTTTTATCAGTTCTTTTCCCTTTTATCCGGGCATGGCAGCACATGTCATGCATTATCGCGATACAAAAACGTCGCTTCCGAGCGATCGTTCAGTCGGTAGATTTCCTCAGTTGTTACATACGAACCAGGGTATTTTTGATTCTTCTCCGAATCTGGCTGGACTGCTGCGTTTCTGTTTGGCACGGAACGAAACGAGGGACTAACGACATTTATGTTTATGCTCTTCTTCTTTTTTTCCTTTTTTGCACAGGGCATTTGACTTTTACGAGAAACTGGTCCTGCGGATGGTCGATAGATACCCTCTTTTTCTTGATTCTTTCCACGAACCGGTATGGTCTTGATCGCTGCGCGCCTTTCGCGCAGGAGGGGGTAGAACGGTTGGATCATGTACAGGACGGTTGCATCCGCACCCTTCTCGCCAGGATAGAGCAGGTGGGGAGGGGACCCGGCGTACGGAGGAAAGGATAGTACCAGGAAACTTGCTGTGCATACGCAAAATTAAAAATACAAAAATAGAGGCTTTGATTGCCTCACCAACCTGTACCTTGCCAGTGATGCGTAATCTATCAAGAGCATTGACAAGTAACGACACGAGACCACTCGCAACAGCCGTCTTGGGGCACTGGCATCTCGTCGGGCGGCATGTTACCTTCAGCTGAGCGTTCGTCCGTTGAACCAACATCATTTGTCATCCCGCCATCTATCAAACCGTCCAGTGTACAAATCCCTCAGTTATCGGACGTTATCAGAGTCTCACAACTACACGGCACAGGAGACCAAGAGTGAGAGAGCACATAAATCGATTCGGTTCCGAAAGGAAAAAGTCCTTTCGCAGTACTTGATCGCTCCTTTTTCTAATTCCCATCCCACAGTTTCTTTAAATGAAAAAAGATCCGCCACGCCCCAACTTTCGCCCAATGCCACCCGAAAACGGACGTAAGGCCACACACACCACCCCTCCACTCCAGGATATATCATACGGAAACTCCAGCACCCCCCCTTTTTACGCCGATGTGGGAGAGAGAGTCTCATGTGAAGGATATATCGTTTCCACCCAAAATGATGTCGAAGTTCGGTATCCAAAGAAGCAAATTCCAGCCGTGATCGTGTAGTAGTAGTGTGAGTTATGTTATGTGAGGCGGCAGCGAGCCGCCAGCGGAGGAGACGTGGCATATTTCGTGTTCGCCCTTGCCATGAACGCCTGGTACATGTGTGAAATCAAATACTTGTTAGGTGGTATCTCGAGAAGGTTGGTTGGGTAGCGATCGAAGAGAGTAGCATTCGTGTGGCCGGCGCCGAAGCTGACTCGAGGTGCTCATTCCCTGATGGAGGTCATGCCGCCGCCACTCCCGCCTTCTAGTAGTGGTTGACTGGGAGGAGGCATCGTTTTGTGGCCTTTGGAAACGGTGGTAGCAGGTGTCGCGTTGCCAGAGGACCCGTCACTGGGTCGCGCCGGCGTGCTGCTGCTGGCCTTCACTTCGTTCTGCAGCTGCGAGGCGTGGCTCGGTGAGTTCGACTTCTTGCTCATTGCGTCGTTGCCGCCTCCCCGTGAAGAGTTCCGTGGCGATACGCGCCCGACCTGTTTCCGATTAGTACTGATTCCAAACATTTGGGGTGGTGTGCCAGCGAGGCCTGGTATTTCTCACCTGCTTCGCCCAGCGTAGACCACAGCTGTTACACAGGTCTCTTTGACCACTTGGGCCGCGGCGCCACTCAGGCGTGTTTCTGGTATGGCAATTGGCGCAGTCGCGGACGACGTTTCCCACGCCCTTTCTTCTCTTCCTCTTCTTCTTGTTCGAGAGCAGGCCGCCTAGTTCTTCGGCAAGGATACGGTTGACCTTCTCCATCTGCCGCAGCTCAAACTGCCAGCTTGAACATTTTGTCGTCCGCAACTCGTCGAATATGTTATCGTCAGCAGCGAGGGCTGCCTCTTGCGAGCCCGGGACGGCAGCGCCGCCCGAGGCTGATATCGGCCCGGTCTTCTGCAGGTCCGTGACTATATTTGAGGGACGGGCATTGGAATGGGATGCGGACTTCACACTTCCTGGTGGAGTGGCCGCCGGCGCGATGGCTCTTGATGATGCCTTTAGTAACTTGGTTTGAGCCAACAGGAAAGTGGGCTTCTGTCCATCGGCCGCGTCTCCTGGATAGAGGGTGGTTTGTGCCTGGAGCACCTGTCCCCTTCGGTTGTGAACCTCGTGCTTGCAGGTAACAATCTTGCCCCTTCTAGCCTTCTCAATGGCGCGACCAAACTCCGCACGGCTCTCCCTGCGCATGAGGTCTTGCATACTTGTCCCAACCAAATCGCCCGGCTGCTGGTCGAGGAGGGAACGAATGTTGGACGACACAAACAGGAACATGCCGGATACGGATATCTTGGTCCACAGTTCGCTATCGCCGATACCGCCGTGGGCTTCCAGGTCTCTTCGGCTCAGGGCGAATACGGGTCGCTTGCGTCCTACCAGGATAATGCATTTTCTTCCCTTCCCGTGCTCGAAAAAGAGGGAGCCATGGCTCTCAAACCAAGTGTAGCCGCTCTGCTTCCGCCTTATGCGAAACACGATGTTGACGGTGTTTCCAGTGGTGGCATCTTTGAGCTCCCGCGTTACCGGCACGATATCCGAGGGATGGCAGACGGTAGACAGGGAGTTGCCGACCAGCTCTGTCGCGTCGTATTCCAGAACCCGCTTGCTTGACGGGGAAAGATACAGGAAGAGTCCCTTCAGGGAAAGAACATGGACCACGTCGTCGGTGTTCTCGAGCAGCATCTTGTCCCAGGACTGTTTGTGCCAGTCAGATACCACCCCCTTAGGGTTGAACTGCTGCAGCAGGGTGGACACGTCGTCAACGCCGAGAGTCTGGCCGTTCTCGGGCTCAACGGTGTTCACCGTCGGCGGCGTCCATATGTATTGACCAATATCGCTGTGTTTGTAGTTGACCTTTACGCCACCCGTCTCCTGGCCTTGGGCGATGGCATCCGGGCACTCGACGAGATCGATCTGGAAACCAACAAAAAACCGCACTTCGTTCGGGTCGTCCCATGGTATCGGAATCATGGTAAGGAGATTAAGGAATGGTTTGCCGCCCTTGCGATAGTTGATCAGGCTCTGCTGGACCTCGCGACCTTCGGCAATCTTCTTCTTCAAGTTGTATACAGAAGCGTCATCGACGAATTCGCGCTTGGAGCCAGCCTCGACCTTGCCATCAGGAGCTTGCAGGAAGCGACAGTTCTGGCCGACAATCTCGTGACGACTGTAACCCGTCAAGTTCTGGAAGTTGTCGGACACGTAGATGATCGGGCAATCGTTGAGAGAAACGTCGCATACAACGAAGGCGCAGGACATGTCGACGGCTCCTAGATGAATCTCTGGGTTCTTCCGCGTCGCAACGTACCACAGCGCCCGCAGCATGTCGAAACCGCTCTTGGAATACACGTTCTTCTCCTTCTCTTTGTCTTTATCTTTTGCCTCAGCACGGGGAGTCGGGGGGCCCATTGCCGGCGTCGTGGTTGCAGTTGGTTGTGATGGAGCGCCTTGGCCCGTCGACATGGATGACGATCTGTTGTTAGGAGACTGCGACGAGTTATTTGTAGAGTTGGACATTTCTCGTGAGATTGATGCGGGTGTTTGCTGCGAAGGGCCTGTTGGACTGGGCCCTAAATTCACAGCTTGAGGATTCGCTCGAGCGGCGTTGTCGGCCGGCTGCTGATACTGCTGGCTCATGGTCATGGTGTCGGCGTCGCTAGGTGGCATGTCCAATGGGGTTTGGAGACCACTTGGAGTACCCGTTCCCGGTGTCTCGTCTGCCGTCATATCCATGGACATATCGTTATTGTTGTTGAGGGGGCTCGGAAATGCGTGAGCCATAGACGTCTGGCCGTACATATTCATGCCCGTGGTCGTTGGCATGGCCATGGAGTAACCATGGGGCGGCATCATCGAGTTCATCATGTCGGGAGAGAATGTGGTGAAAGCATTGGTTGGGGACATTTGCAATCCATCCGGTCCAGAATATGCGTCCATGGGGCCGGGTATTGAGATACTGCCCGGGACGTTGCTGCCCATGCCTCCCATGCTGTTGGCCATGCCGTTGTCAATTGTGGCGTCCATTCCATTGCCCATCTGGCCGGCCATGTTGGCGAACTCTCCGTTCATGGTTGGATTTTGGAAAGGGTAGTTGATGAGCTGATGATTGTTTGCACCGAATTCCATCATGGACATCCTCCTGTCGGGGCCGGCGTTTTGGGCAGGCTGGTGCTGGGGTATGTACGGTTGATGCGCCTGGTGTATGCTCCTGCGGCGTTGAAGTTCGTGGTGGTTGTCCCTGATGATGTCGTCAAGGGAGTCGCCGCCGCCCATCATATTCATGCCGTGGCCTTGGTTCATCTGCTGGAAGCCAGAGGCTCCGGGCTGAGGTTGCTGCTGCATCTGGCGCTGCTGAGACTGTTGCGACATCTGTCGCTGCAGCTCCTGGGGAGTGAGCTGTGGGTAAAAGGCCTCCATGGCGAGCGCATCTGTGTTTTCCCGTCGCGCGCTCGTTATCGGTCGGGGTTATCGCCGGTCGGGTTTGGTGGTTTGGTGTGGGGTGCAAAAAAGTCGTGGTCGAGGCGTGCACGATTATCTCAGACCTCCAACTTGTACTTTTCTCTCCCAAGACGCCGGCTCAAATGGTGCCACCTGTGCATGCGTTCCCGGGGTGGGAATGTCGGGTAAAAACGACCGGTTCGTCGGGATGAAAAGCGGTGGTCGCCTGGACGAAGGGGGTGAGGGAAGCAGACCGCAACGCTACTGTCTGCTTTCACATGGATCGACTGGCCGATACGGGGCGGACGGTAATTGCGTGGTTCGAGAGTATTGAGCGGATTGAAGCAGGCAGCGCAGCGATGGGGAAGCGTAAGCGACGCGGATGATTTTCTCGGTCGTGTGGTCAATCGTCGGCGGACTCGAGGCGTCTCGGGGTCCCGGGGATGGCGGTGGAAGGTCGTAGAGGATGATATGTTGCGGGGATGATTGAGTTGTTGGTGGTCATTGACTGAGGGAGGGGAGAGGGGGCTTTGGGGGCAGCACACACAAGTCGATGGGCCTGCCTCTGCGTGTACAGCAGATACCGCACTATGAAGGTAGTATTACTACCTTCAGGTATTATCACTTTGCGTGGCGAGGTGTGTCCGGGCTGGACCTGAGGTAGTATTAGGCGGGCAGGTACCTACTTCGAGGTACCGAGCTACAATGTGGGTACGTACCTCGCAATGATCGGGTGCGGATGCGGGTGCGGGTCCTTGCCCAAGGCGACCCTCCAGGGCCAGGGACCATCCAAAAAAGACTTGTGAAAGCAAGAGGACACACAGGCAACGATGAGACCTATTACTATCAGATTACTATTTACTGCAATATGGCTTTTGCCGAGTCCTCGGTGCTATCAGTGTAACAGTTAATGTTGTGTTTAGCGGTGTAGTATTTCCTACCCGGGCCGAGTTCTCTACCTCCTCCTTGCCCAGGTACCGATGTACCTCTAATACAGACAACTGAGCTTGGAGAACCTATCCAGGTAGGTTGAATACAAGCCTGTGTGCCTACTTCCGTCCAACTTTGGTCTTGCTGGCCGTTTGGGCTGTCACCATACCACGGAATCCAGGAGTTGACATCTCAGGGACAGAGAACGTGTCCGAAGCTGAGTGTCTCAGATCATGAAAGCACCTCGTCCCGTTGAACGGAGGCGCAGCAGACGGGCAACTCCATATGGCTCTTGCCCAAGTGCTTTGTTGCAGGCAGGGACAATAACAGGAACGGTGGCATTGATATCGCCATATAGCATCCGTACACGCATGCGCTTGCCCTAAACACGACACCAGCCGAAGATGGCATTACCTTATCTGATGTAGGTACGCAATCAAGTGCCCAATCGATTCGTGCCTGACTCCGAGGCAGAGCAGGTGCCTTGTTGATGGGGAGTGCTGTTATCCTCAGCCTTCCCCATTCCACATTCCACATTCCATATCACACAGCTCGACGAGGTGCCGCCCCGTCTTATTCCAGCCCTTCCAGGCCTCAACGACGTCAGAAGCCAGACTCCACACACGCTGTGGAATGGATGAAGAATGCAAGTAATGGAATGATGGCCCGAGGCACAATCAGGAACCTCCCTTACCTTACCTCATTTCGAGCGACCTGTTAAGCTGATACCTAGTGCCGGATCGTAGGCACAAACGGTGGGGACTTTGATCTAGGTAGTTCGAACTTGCTCTTAAAAGTACCTGACAACAGCGGGCAAGACTGCATGAGGAATCAACCACCACCACCTCTGCACACACACTACACTTAGCGAAACGACTCACACATCCCGAGTGCATGTCTAGAGTCTGGCCGTCGCTGTGCCTGGTGCTTGTCTAAGCCAGGCAAGGCCCGTCGCAGTCCGCAGTCCACGGGGCTCCGAGCCAGCCCAGCCGGCTATTATTACCTTGGCCAGCCGCGGCGATCAAAGGAGCGAGAAAGCGCCCCCCCAATTGCTAGGGACCTAACTAGTAGGTGAAATTGCCACACGGGGGGCGACTTCCATTAGACTTCAACCAGCCGACGCCGCTGCCAGGAGAGGGATCCCCGCGCACGGCGCAATGCCTTCGTCTCATGCTCACCGTGCCATGCGTGCCTTCCACCTGGGTTGTTATGTTAGAGTTTCGCGTCTAGAAATCGATATCGTCATAGGTGCCCCCAGACCACAGACGCACCACACTGCGGACCGTGTTGTATTATCTGGTGAGTGTCGGGCGAGGGCGAAGGAACTCGGCACGCTCCAAAACCAGACCGTTGGTCTTGTCCTAACCGTCTACCAAGGTAGGCACTACTCCATGGTGCAGGCACCTTAAAAGACCCTCGCGCCGCTCCTTATCTCGCGCCGCTCCTTATCTGGCGCCATCGCCGAGAGATGGCAAGTGTCCGGTTCATGTTGTTGCTTTTGCAGGTTCTCTTGTTGGTGTAAATGCATACCTACCTATGTAGGTACACCACTGTAGGTACCCACCCACAGTGTTCGAAGGTAAGTACTGATACGGACGGTGTAGGCCGGTAGGTTTGTACCCAGCTAGCACCCAGATACCTAGGAACAACCCATGAAATGACGTAATCCACAGCACCCACCACCCAACCCACCTGGAAAAGTCAGTGTCGCCTCGGTGCTCACCTCCCGGTCCCTTGCGGCACAGGTAATTTCTCCCTTCCCCTTCGTCTCTTCCCCTTTCCCATCCCTCCCGGGAACCCGAGCTGGGTAAAAATACTATCGAAATCCCTCATTTCGATCCCCGTCGATGATCGGATTCCTGCCCGCGAGGAGGGCACTGGCACCCTCCCCCTCCAGGGACCATTTCCAGCCAACTGGGACCTTCTACTCGCCCTGCCTCCCTTCAGAGGCTGCAGGTCGGACATCCAAGCGGGCCAACCTCTTCTCTGCGTGACCTCTTCTCTTCGACGTGGCCCTCGTTGCATACGGGCGCTTCCTCCAAATACCGTATCTGACTAATAACAGTAAAGGCCGTATGCCTCCTACCTTCTTGCTCGTCGCGATCCGTTTGCCCTCGCGCCTCTAGACGGATCGCAGTAGTCGTCCGTCCGACTCAACAACAGCAGCCTCAGTTACACTTCCGTCTCAGCCGCCTCGGTACCTCGCTCTTGTCTATTTTCCCTCCTGCGCTCCCCCCATCTCGAGGGCCTCGCCGAGCAGCAGCCACACGCGAGTCCGTAACAGGAATCTTCCAACAACCCACCCCCATCCGCGCACACAGAGCACCGCGAGACAAAGGGCAAGGCACCTATGGCATATGCCATGTCACGGCATGTGCCCTCGCCATGTGACCGGAAGTCGAACGCGCCCCGGAACAGGCAAAGATCGACAGTCCACAGCTGGCGAGGTGTGCCCGTGGCCGTAAGACCTTCCTTCCTCCCTGCCATCGTCGTCTCTCCCGCATCGAGATGTGTCTCTGCGGACGCACGCTGCCCTACAGCAACTTGCGGCCCGACCCCATGCTCGTACCGTCTCCCGGTCGGTCAGCTGCGGACGACCACCTCTGTAGAAGCTGGTAGGGACTTTGGCACAATGCCACCCCGCCGCCATCGCTTTCTCTGGCGGCTGTGATACTGGGTAGACACGGCTGGCTCCCGGCTCAGCTGGCGCCACCATGGCTTTCTGAGCACAAACGGGCGTGCATTCGTTAGCACGCCTAGGTATGCACACTACCTACCTAAGGTCGCCCTCCTCAGCTCCATCTTCCAGCCTACCTACATCAAACAGCAGCCACAGCGCATCGCACGCATACCTAGGTACCTAGCGCGTGCGTGCTGCTCCAGGTAGTGTAACCATGGATGATGTATCTGTAGAGCCCCGGAAGACGGTTCGTCGGGCTGTACTCCGCGGAGAGTAGGAAGTGCAACCCTTAAAAATCCCCAAGGGTTATATCCTCCAATGTGACAGCCCGATGGCGGGCTCTTGTACGACAGGCGACATCTATCGACGGCGGAGCCACCGTCGGACCAGATCTCCATTCCTCACGCAGAATCCCGGTGATCGATGCGAGCTGACATCGACCCAAGGAAAGATATGGTCTTATCAGCATGAGAGAGAGAAACAGAGAGAGAGCCTGGCAGGACCAGCCCGCAACCGCGGTTGCATATGTCAAACCTACCAGCTGGGCCCCAAAGAAAAAGAAGAAATGGAACAGGGCAGATGAAAAAGTTTCAGCCTGTGGCTACCTGGGTGGGTGGTCTGCTCTCGATCCTGATCCCAAGTCAGACCTGACTGACTGCAACGGCAGAGGATTGGCTAGCCTGGGAGGTCCTCTCCCATCCATGGAAAGTCGAAAGGTGGGCGGGGGCCAAAACATGGCAATTCCATTTGCCCATCTTTTTCCCTCCCGCCCTTCCCTCCCGCGTTCATTGCTGGCTGTAGTAGGAATAAAATTAATACACCACCTGCCAGGTGTAATATGCAAGTACTGCTTAATTCTTCAGGACCCACCCGGCACGAATCACAGCCAGTCGATGTCCCGTCCCTCCCCCGACTTTATGTGTTTGATTCTATACTAGTACCTAGGTCTACTTTCCTCCCTTCCCATCCACAGCGCAATCTGCTGCACCGCAGACCGCTTGCTAATATCGACACCTCACCAGGGAACAGCGTGAAGTCGCCCTACGGATACAGTTACCGCCTCTCCTCGCTTGCCGCGGTGGGGCGTTTCCAGTCCCAGGAACTTTACTCTGGGGCTCTGCGGGTTCTGTTGCGTCATCGCCCCCAAAAGCGGCGTTTCAGGCCGTGGACGGGTCCGGGGGGGGGGTTGGTCGGACCCGGGTTCGCGGCTCCGTTCCTCCCGTACGCTACTTACTACTACTGCTATGTAGATGGATATGTTCACGCATCAAGACACGTTATAAGGATCCGCAGTCGTATCTGCGTTGAATTCTATCTGCTAAAACTTCCTCCCCTCTATATCTTCGTATCGGCGTCACAATGCGCCAGTGTCGCGGGAGATAACGAGGGTGTGCCGAACCCGGCTCCAGCTGGCTTGCCCACTGCTCTCAACATCCTCGTCCCCGCGCTGAACTCGCTCGTCTGTCCATGCCCGTGCCAACTTTTTTGTTGTTTGACGTGACAGCTGCGAGGTCCAAAGCTTGCATCGCTCGGAGCGCTGGGGGACTCCATTTCCGTTTCCTCATTCCTTGCCTGGTATCATCGACTGCGTCCACATATTGCGCATATTTCCTAACCCATCGTACCAAGTGCCCGGCTCTTCCTTACGCCCCATCCGATCCAGCCATCCATCACTCTACGAGAAGTCGGATGTGATCGTTCCAGGTGCTCGGCGCTTTCTTCCTCATCCGACTCAAAAGATCCCGCCTTCTATCACTCTACGAGAAGTAGGCTGTGATCGTTCGCTGGGCCTCGGGGGAGAACTGCTGCAGGAGAGGCGTGGGGTCAATGCTCGCCGACGACAGAAGAGCCTTGATCGCGGCCACCACGCGGCTCGCTGTCTGCCCTTGAAGCGTGTCCGCCTCCAGAGCCTGCGCAGTGAAGACGAAAATCTTGCCAGCCTGTCCCATGACCGCAGGGTGTTGCCTGTGTGACGCGTGTTAGCTGCTGTTCTTGATATTCCTGAAAGGAGCACCTACTGGTCAATCAGCTGAGCCAGGTAAGCGTAAGCGTACGGGGCCGCCTCTTCATCGTTGGTGACGGGCAACGTCTCGATCCACTGCGTTGTGATACCGTTGGGGTCTTGAACGGCACTGGCGTTGTAGTGAAGGATCTTGGCAATGGCGGCACATGCGTTCTCCGTAGCGTACACGTTGTCCTCGCTTCGCGCTTCGGCAACCTGCGTCACCTGGAAAAGGAAGGGAATGGCACCACCCAAGAACTGGGCCCAAGGGGCACCTCCACGGTGCGCAGCGACACCGATACCATATGCCGCCGCTTGGCGAATGGCTGGCGACGGATCTCTGCAGCCGTCGATGAGAGGCTGCGTGATGTAGTTGGCGTACCGTTGGCTCTCGGGCCCACAGTACTCGAGGACGTCGTCCATGATGCAGAGACCCCACTGACGCTGCATCGAGTCGTCCGACCTCAGGAATCCTTCGTAGGTGCTCATCAACCGCTCCCATGCCGGCAAGAAAGCAGACCCGTGGTTCTTGAAGATGGCGTGGAACGCCTTGTTCATGTCCGACAGGAGCGTCTGGTCGTCCTCGATGGCCAGAAGAACGTCCTCAGCCTCGTCTTCCGCCTCCTCAGCCGTGACGCCCTCCTTGTCCTCGGCGCGCTGCGCGACGCGGTCCTTGTAGTCCTCGATGGCCGAGTGCACAGAATCAATGAACCTCGACAGATGGGCCGCGGAGAGGCAGTTCTTGCCAACCACCTCAACCGACTCGTAGAAGCACTGGTACATTTCGGCCAGAGTATCGATGGCAGGCTCGGCAGTCAGAACCTCCAACAGCTTGTCGACAGTGGCAGCCCACAATCCGCTAAGCTCGTTCGAGGGGCATCCGTAGACCTTCTTGTAAGAGCTGAGAAGCTGCGGTACCAGCTTGGCGGAGATGAACCTGACGGGGTCGTGGAAGAAGAAGGCCAGACCTGGGAGAGCAATTTTCTCCATGATCTCGGCGACGTAGGGAGCAAAGCTTCCCTCGAGGACCTGGGCATACACAACCAGAAGCTCGATGGCCATGTTCTTGTCTTCCATCGTGCTGGTCCTGATACCGATCATCTTGCCCTTGAGAGGAACAAGTTCCCATCCGTCTTCCTGCTGGATCTGGTCCACCTGGTCGTCGTCGTCCAGGAGCTGGATGTCGGCCTTAGCGCTGGCGAGCTCGAGGAGAGGAGGCATGACAGTGGGGAGACAGGGCAGGAATTCCTGTCCCAGAACTCTACACATACGTCCCCAGCAGTGCATGAGGTATTGGGCCTGCGGGTCATCGGCATCCGTGATGGTCTGCTGGATGTTTCCGAGCAGGTTGACCAAGGTCGCAGCGTCCGGTCCCAGTCTCTCCTTGCCAACCGCCAGAGCAATCAAAGTAGCGCACTCCATGGCCTTGGCGCGAAGGAGACGGAACTCCTTCTCGTTCTCTCTCTGCAGCACGTTGACCAACAGGGGCATGAGCGTGTTGTAGTACTTGGAGAACGCGGCCTGGGCGGCATCTGCGATCGTCGCGATCGTCGAGAGGGCCTGCTCCTGGACATAGCGTTTCTCGTTCTGCAGAAGCTGGAAGAGGTGGTTGAGCAGCTCGTCCAGGTACGGCTCCAAGATGGACTTCTCGGCCTCCTCGCAAAAGTTCACCAAAGCGGCGGCGGCGTGAGACTTGACACGGGCCTCGGGAGAATCAAGCACGGGGATGATGGCCTTGAGAACGCGGTCGTAGTAGTCTGTCTGCATCTTGGGCGCGAAGTCGGTGCTCATCTGGCCGAGGGCATTGCAACCAGCCCAACGCACGCGGGGGTGGGGGTCCTTGAGGGCGGGCACAACCAGGTCAAGGACTTGGCTGAGCTCGCCAATCATCAGCTCTCGGCAACCCTCAGAGATGGCGGAAATGGCCATGAGAGCCGCGTGTCGATCTCTCCATGCCATCGAGGTCATCATGCGCGGAAGCCAGTTGAAGGTCGGCGCCAGAATTGTCTGGCCACCGAGCTTGTTGGCGAGCCGGTCCATGCATTGCTCGCCCGCAACGTGATTTTGATCACTCTCCTCTTGGTCCAGCTGCTCCTCGTTAGCTTGTCTGGGAAGACATATACATACGCGCACAACTCACATCGTCCGAAGCCAGCCATTCAGCGGCATCGTCGTCATCCTCACCAAGATCAGTCATGAGGCTGAGACACTGGGTGATCATGTCGTTCGTGTAGGTGGCATCCTTGCGGCACAAGGACGGGGCGTAGTCGGCGAAGGTGGCCATCAGCTCGAGGGCATTCTGGCGGCACAGGTTGTCGAGTTCCTTGTCCTGGATGACAGACACGCTGAACTGGACGAGGTTGTGGAAGAGGGGCTTGAACATCTTGGGCGCGGTCTCGGCCATATCGATGAGGGCGACGAGAGCAGAGCTGAGGTCCTCGGAGTCGTGGCTATCCTTAATAGGCGGCAGAATGTTCAGGACGTCGGGAATGAGAGGGAAGAACTTGGGCTGCGCCTTCTTGTGCAAGCTTCTGAAAAAGGCAGCGAACGCTTCCATGGCGGCCAGGCGCACCTTGCAGCATGTTAGTCGGCGTCGAAAGTGGGCGTCTTCGTGATCACCGTACCTGGACGGAGTCGTCCTTGAAGCCCTTCTGGAAGGCCTCCATGACGTTCTCCTCGTGTTGCTTCTCGATGACGCCGGGGGTCGTAGCGAAGACACGGAAAGCAGTCTCGCGCTTTTCCGCGTCGGGAGCTATGCTCAGCTGGAAGAGACCTCCGAGGAGTTCGGGCCACGAATCATCTGTCATCGTATTAGACGCAAGGTCACGGCCTGCGGGGCTGCTTCTCGGAAGCATCTGCGTGTGGAAGCTCGCATGGACGAAACGTACTGTTCTCAGTATATTGCCTCGCGACCTCAGCGACGGCATCGCTGATTTTGTTCCGTACGACACGTTGGAAATCGCCTCCGAGACTTTCGAGGAGTTTCTGGCGGATAACGGCAGCCTGGTCCTTGGACAAGGACAAAAACATGTCGACAAGGTCGCCGCGATCATTCTTGCGGGTCTTGGAAGCGATTCTGCGGAAGATAACGGCAGCGAAAGAACTTGTCTGGAGGCGCAGTACAATCAGCCAAAGGTCGCGACGCGAGGGGCAAAAGAGGGGCAAGAGGCAGAGAAATTTGGAGAGAGGCAGCAACATACCGAAGCATCGGCGCCAATCTGGATCTGCTCAGCAAGGCCCATCAGCAAGACCTCTGGACGCGTGGAAGTCCAGTTGTTCTGAAGATGCTCCTCGGCCTGCGTGCGAACCGAGTTTTCGGGGGACTGCAGAGCTTGCAACAGCTGGGACAGCTCCGCGTGGACCTCCTGCGGCAGCAGAGACATGATTGCGACTGCGAGGCGGAGCGTCTGTTATCGGTTTTAGGGTGATATTTCTATGTTGTCGAGGTTGTGATGACCAGTCCCCGAGACCAAGACAGCCGATGCGGAGGGATGGTGTCGGACAGCAAAGAGGGTGACGTGGGGAGAGGCGGGTGAGAGTTGGTGTCTAGGTTGTTGTTGTTCCTGGAGGGGTGTGCTTTTTTTTTTTTTTTTGGCTCAACTGGGCCGCTGTGTCTCTGTGGCTCTACCGATTCGCTTGGTGCGCGCCACTGATCGGACTGCGGGTAGCTCGAAAGAAAAAAACGCGGGAGGGTCTACTAAAGACGGCGACTGGAAGTCATGGGCATACTAGGTATGCGTCGAGGAAGAGGAAGTAATGGCGACAGCTTTGGAGTAAGGGGGAGGGGAAAACAAAGAAACTTGTCAGGGAAAGTGAGGCAGCAAACCCACGATGGTTAAAGGGACTGGGATCCGTCCGCCTTGGAGGGGAAAGCAAAAAATGACAATAATTTTGGTAGAGTGTAGGTTTTTGGCGGGGCTGTTGTTGGCGCTGATGGGCTCCACTGTGATTGCCTCCAAGGGTCACGGCCACGGCCACCCGACAACAACACCACCACATCTCATTGTGTTATTATTGAGTGGCTTCAATGTCTGTTTGAAAATGTTACTGGGCCCGACATTTGACTGGCTGGAGGTGCATGTGAAGATTGCTGCTCCACCTGATACCTTGAGGAGGAGGTGACTGCCTACCTACCAAGGTACCTAGGTAGGTAGGTAGGTAAAGTAGATAGGAAGCATTAAGTATCTAGACAGCGAAGGTACTTACCCAGGTACTTACTTGCTTGGTGCCCTACCACCTGGAATACCTACATTGAGGCGCCTTTTCTGGTATGGATACCATCAAGGTGAATGCAAGCAAGTACCTAGATACACACCTAATTAGGCACCTCAGGGACGTAAGGGCTTCAAAAGCAGAACACCTCAAGTGAAGGTGATACCCAGAGCCCAACCCTGCTGTCAATTTCAGAGCTTCTGATACTTCTCTTTCAAAATCCTCCCCCGCGGACGCACAATCCCTTCTGTGAGGCTAAATCTGCCTGTTTCTCGCTACCTATTGTTCCACCGCCGGCTTGTCCACTAAGCCGGACATGCGATCCGCATGCCACAACATGGCACGACATGATCAGAAGCGTGGCGGCACCACAGCTCCCAGCAGCAGGTCGTTTCATGATCAGTCTTGCGAAGGCCATCGAATAGAGCAGACAGAACAAACACGGCTAATCGGGTGCAAGAGACGAGATGCCAGATAATAGATTGTCCAATGCAGGCCTATTCTATGCACATAGTTGTAGGGCGTTGGGTGGGGAGGGGGAGATTCTATACCATGTATGTAATAAGCAGTCTAATGCGAGCCGGCAACAAGATTCCCGCGTAAGCTCCTAGCATGCCGGTGGTACGGTCGTGACCATGAACCCGAGCCGCCCTAGACTTCGAACGTATTCCCGGACGTCTTGCTGGTGGCTTCTGCCATTTAACGGGCAGGCGCCAGAGTTTAGGGTGGCACTATGGAAGTGTTGCTAGTGGAAAAGACTCGAACTCAAGCTCCGTGCGAGAATCAGACCGCCCTACACTATTACCTACCTCCTCATCACTCTCTCCTAGTTGCCTACCTAGATAGAGATAGATTGGTGATTTTCGTTCGATTATCTGACAGGAAACGGGCAGATGTTCCCAGCGCTTCTCCCGGTCCGGCGCAGTGTCTCCCCATGGCATGATGAATGGCCCGGGGCTCGGGGAGATGTTGCACATCAGCACATTAGAGGTATTCGTACTATTATAGTGCACCTCAGTATCTACACTAGGTACCTGGGTCCCGTTCATCCCCTCCACTGCCTTGAACGGGGTGCAGGTGCGGCACACTCCCACCCCTAGCAACTTACCGAAACCCCTCACCTTGCTTTTTTTATCGTTCGGCTTCGTCCTTTTCTTTGCTTCCGAGGTTCCTGTGTCACTTCCCGGTTATTTCTGTTCGTGTGTATTATATGACCTACTCGCCTGCCTATGCTCTGAACTGCTTTTGCGTTCCGTCATCCGAGATCCATCATCAGATCAGGCGCAACTAACTACCTGAGTCCAACCAGGTCCCATTCATCCAATCGTGATAGGTACTCCCGGATCCTCCTGTCACTAAACTAGGTTCCTACCTAGGTACCTACTTGCCCACCTACCTACCTAGTAGGTACCTGGTCTACCCCACCCCGCGCCATCTGTCAGGTCCATTGGTACATTGCTTCCCGCTGCGTCTCCCCGTCCTGGCCCATCGCGTTTACCGTCTGTTCTGTGGCCCCCTCAAGCTCAAGTGCGTGCAATCCATACCTCTACGTAATAACGCGCCGCACAACCAAACGACTCTCGGCTGCCACACCTTTCCGTCGCCATCAGCCGACCGTCGACTTCCTCGTCTTGGCGCATCAACTTGCCTCTTCACCGTCACTCGCGAAGCTCAAATTGGGGTTCGGACACCTCAGTTCTAACAACAGCATCAAACCTACGTCCCAGTTCGAATAGATTCCCAAGCGAAACAAGCAATGGACCCAACAGCGGCACCGGCGCCGCAGCACGACGAGACCGCCGCGTCCGTCGCCACCTCACCTCCTGCCGTCCCGCAACGAACACTCTCCCAGACGAGCCTGCACAAGGCATCCCACGTCTCGACACATCGCCAGAGCTTCGCCGAGAACCTGAGAAACGCCCCTGGCTCGCCCCGCGCCCAGCGCCACCCCTCCTTCACCCAAGCTGCCGTCCAGGAGCTTCTCAACCACCCCCCAGCCGCCGTCAAGCACTCCAACCCTCGCTTCGCCGGCCGGGACTGGTGCGACATCTCCGTCAATGAACTTGTCGCCCAAGACGACGTCAAATGGGTCAACTTGGACTCGAGCGTCGAGGAAGCCTCCATGGTATGTGTGGTGTCGTGATACGTCCCCCACCCGAGTCAACTGCTAACGCGCCAGTAGCTCCTGGTGAAGCACAGCCCCTCCAACGTCGTCCTTGTCCGCGAAAATGCCTCCTCCAAGACTGCCGTTACCACCTTTGACTACAACGATCTCAATGCGTACCTGTTGATAGTTGTTGGCCTGGCCAAGCCGGACGAGGAACAGGTCGCCCTCTACGATGTTATTGCGACCAAGGCTCGGGAAGGCTCCAGCATAGCCCTCCGCGACATTTTGCCCCTTTTCAGGAAGGAATCTCTGATTACTCTGCCCTTCGACGAGACGCTGGACAAGGCCATCGAGGTGTTTGGTAGTGGCATTCACCGCGTGCTTGTGACAAGCCCTTCGGGCGATGTGATAGGCATCCTCAGTCAGCTCAAACTGGTTGAATTCTTTTGGAACGAGGGCATCAACTTCCCTGCCATCGACAGGTTGTATCCCGCAATCATTCGAGACCTTGGCATTGGCACCCAGCAGATCGTGTCTGTCAAGTGAGTAACTGCCCGCCCGTCTTGTATCTAACATCACGGTTGACTGACTTGCCGCAGCTCCGATAGCCTCCTCGGCGATGCGCTGGCCTTGATGAACGCCGAAGGGCTTACGAGCGTCGCTGTTGTCGACAACGGCCGCAACGTCGTCGGTAACATTTCCACGGTAGATGTGAAGCATCTGACCAACGCCGCCGATGCCCCTCTGCTCAAGTCGACGTGCATGCACTTCATCTCGGTGATCCTCAGCGAACGCGGCGTCGAACACGGTCGAGATTCTTTCCCGGTCTTCTACGTCAACCCCTACTCCACGTTGGCACACACCGTCGCGAAGCTCGTGGCCACCCAATCCCACCGCATGTGGGTGGTCGAGTCAGCTTCGCCGTCGCCTTCCGCGCCCGCGACCCCATTGCTGGCTCCGACGACATCAACGGTGCTGGTGCCTGGCTCGGGATCCGCCCCGCAGTCCCCGCTTCCGACGCAGGTGGTTCACAACGTCGTGCCGGCTGCGGCCATGCCGGGCGCCCATCTATCCGGCCGACTCTCCGGTGTCATTTCATTGACCGACATCTTGAACATGTTCGCAAAGTCATCGGGCCTGCGGCCCTCGGACCCGGGCGAGCAACGTGCTCGACGCCGCAGGAGCTCGAGCAGCTCCATTCGGCCGAGTCTCGATTGTTCGAGGGCAAGCTTCGACCTGCGTCGGGGATGAACGCACCAAGGAAAGACTGACTGCGAGGGGGCTGCAATGCTTACGGGGTTATATGACTGGCGTTTGTGGGTTCGCCGTTTTGGATCATTTGAAAGGAGCATGGTTTAGCTAAAGTATATGCTTATTGTTAGACGGCCGGGGCGGTTACAGTTGCTCAAATAGGAGAGCTCCTCTAGAGCCTATTTCCAATTTGTGACGTCTACGTACGTCGTTCGTTCTGACCGCCAGTCCGGAGGCCTGAGACGAAACCCCGCCCAATCGTCGCGATATCTCTGGATTCCAATAGCGGCCAAGGTAGAAGTGACACGGGACGAGCGACTGAAATACTTCATTCCGAAGACCACTGGGACGCCCAGGCTATACCTCTGGGGTATATAAACGAAACGTGCGCGCAAAAATAACTGGTGTCCACCTTTGTTTTGTTGTAAAATCCTATGGAAGTGACGGACAGCCGTAGGATTTCCAAGCGAGCTGTCGCTGCTAGCTGCATAGCATACAAGAGCCGATTTCAGGATGTCGCCATGGCTTGAAAGCTGATGCTCACGCTGAGTGAGAAGCTGTGGGTTGTCAACCGCCCAGGTATTGGCGGAACATAGTTGGCGGCCGGCCCTTTTCCCCGTCACCCTCCATCGTCGTGGTCGAAGAACTTGCTCCGGCCGCTGGTGGCCAGTCGAACTTCCCGTTCCCTGGCGCGACGGTCTCGGTCCCTCTACTTCCTCGTGAGGCAGGGAGGATCGATCATTCGCATGGTTTCTCTGACAGGCTCAAACCGACGACCCTCTCCCGCGTTCCATCCCGTGGGACCATCCGAAATCGCGACGATGCGCGAGGCGTGAACTCGACACGACCAGCGAAGAGCAACCGCCGTGGCTCACGCTTCTTCTTTTTCGCTAGTCGCAGTAACGGTTCCCTCCCGGCTTTGATTAAACGTCTTCTACGGTGCCGAAATCCAGTTCTCGTTTGAATCAAGTCGAAGACTTCCTCCTCTTGCTCTTCTCCTTCTTGCCGCTCTTGGGCTTCTTCTCGGACTGCGGCTCGTCCATGTCGACGTCCTCGTCCTCGTCCTCGACCTTGCCGGAGGGAGCAGCAGCAGGGCGCACGACGCGCGCCTGGTCGGCGGCCGGGTAGAGGGCGGTGCCCTGCTGCAGGGCGTGGATCAGGAAGGGCAGCGAGTCGGCCTTGAAGTCGTCGGCCGCGCGGACCTTGTCGAGGTCCTCGGCGAACTCCTGGGTCGTCCGCTGCAGGTAGTAAGAGGTGAATTCCTGGGAGGCCATTTTCTGAGGCGTTTTGCGCTATTTGTATTTAGAACCAGAGAGTGGTGCTGTTGTTGTTTTTTGTTGCCGCTGTTGTTGATGATTTTTCTTTTTGTTGATGTCTTGTATGAGGCTCTCATGAAAATCTCGGTTTTGCTGTAGCGGCTTTGGTGAGTTTTGTCGTACAGTATTTCTGACAGCACGGTAAACAGTCCGCACTGTATACGCCAAATCCCATCGTGGGACCAGTTTAAGGAAAATTGTGCCTCCAGTCCGAGCTTCCTCCAGTCCGAGCTTAAATGGCCTCCACCTATGGTGCCCCGCTGCATTTCAATTGAGGTGCCAACTTACTATTCTCCCATACGATGCTTCACACACATATCAGTAACGGCATCAGTGTCGACTTTCAGTTATGGGCACTTCTTCTTTTCACACACAACTGGCCGTTGTTCGAGTCCGTCCATGTCGTTGATGGATTGTTTCTTCCTTCATACTTGGCCGGTTATAATAGCTATTGTTGTGTAAGTGCAACCAGGGGACCCATCCCAAAGCGGCACTCGACTGCCGGGGCGGGGAACCCGGCTCAACCAAGATCAACAACCTCTCGGCTTCCTCCTCGAAAGGGGAAACAGGTCGACGAGGAAAGGGAAAGAGGACCGACCCGATGCACCGCAGTATGCATCCAGCGGAGGACCGTAGACATGATCAGATGCTTCTCATGACAGCCCACGGCCTCGGCAGGCTACGTTGTAATTACACGAACGTCAGCCACGCATACACCCATGATTCACGAACAATAACAACAGGACGCAGCGTGTTATTAGCGCCTCCCTGGCCGCCCGACGTCCGCTCCGGGGCTTCCCTCGATGCAGGAACTCGTTCTTGGCCACCCGCCCTCCGACTGCAACCCCGAACGTAGCCACATAGCGTCGCATTCTCCCTCTCTCTCCCCCGCAAACCCCAGGTTTTTCGAAGTGATGCTTCCAAGCATGGTGCCGGCCGGCAGGGGCCAACCACCCCCTCTCTCTCTTCATGTCATCGACGTTCGTTCCTTGTTGCTGGTCGACCTCATGCTTTTCGTTTCTCAAGAGGGCCCAGTTTGCTTTCCCTTCCGGACGAACCCATCCAACCCCCTCACTTCCTCCCCCGTCGACTGCGTGGTTGTGTTTCCCCGCAAATTTCAGAGGCAATGTCACATCGTTCGAGCTGTCTGGCGTCGAATTCGTCCTCATGATCGGCCAGAGCTCTTTCTCGGCAGGGAACGCCGCTGCAAGAAAGCCATCCCGCCTGGCTCGGTGTGCACCTTGTCGAGGGTAGCCTGGGGGACCGGTTTGCTGGCAACGGCTCGTCGCGTCTACGACGAAATGTTTCTCCGCGGGAGGGGGGGTCGCTTCAGTTGATGAGGATTGCCTCTGCCATCCCGTCTCTCGTGACAGCCGGTGAGTATGGGAAGACGTCTGGTCTCTCTGGTGATCTTGCTTCTCTGTTGTCGAGCAGATCTCATGTCAGCCACAGGTGACCTCGCCTCAGACGGGACGCAATGGTAGTTACCCTGACCTAACATCTCGAAATCCCGCCACACAAAGCTCTGATGCGAGCTCCTTCTCTTCTCCATCCGGCAATGTCGCCGATATTGTCCTTGTCCCTGGAACGTCACATCCGCCTGGGGTCGCTTCAGTTTGTCAAGGCCGCCTTGGCGAGCTCCTCGTCTCCGCGAACCCCGCCTCGCCATTTTGCCCCTTCGGCTTCATGTGAAAACAGTGTTTTTCGATGTTACTCGAGGGATGCTCGCTTGGAATAGGACGACGAGTCGTCTTGCTTGCGGGGTATGACAGGATTCGGATTCGTGCACATGGGGGAGCCGAGCCCCGGCTGGGACCATTGTCTTGTGAAATGGAAGAATGGAAGGAGAAGGAGGTAATCTGCCATCGGAGAATCTTATATAAAGTCCTCGTTCGTCTGGCCCAGATGTCGTGATTGTTCCACACTATTGCACAATATCACATCTCGCAACAACCCACCAGTCAACTACATCAACATCAATCCCACTCGCCCGACCAAACCCGCCAGAATGCAGTTCAAGACCGCCGCCGTCGCCCTCTTCGCCAGCCTCGTCGCTGCCCAGGACCTCTCCCAGCTCCCGGAATGTGCTGTATGGCTCAACCCCTTCCTCCTTCTTTTGTGATGTAGTTGGCTGACGGAAGTTTACGCAGCGTCCCTGTTTCCTCGACAACTTTCCCATCTCCGGATGCGCGTCGCAGACCGACTTTGCATGCATCTGCGCGTGAGTGCCTACCATTGCAACTATCCAAACCCATACATACCGTGACTGACTCTGGGGCTTTTGTAGGTCCTCCGCGTACAACAGCGCCGTCACCACTTGCGTGCTTGGTGCTTGCCAGGCCGCTGACGTGTAAGTCCCCCTCCCAGGGCCCTTGTTTCGTCAAGAAAATGAGAGCACGAAGAAAGTCGTCCAAGAAGCCTCGCTGACTCGTCACGACCTATCACAGCATTTCTGCTCTTAACTGGGCCACGGCGACCTGCAACTCTGTTGGCGTTCCCATCTAGGATCCCAGTATCCGATCGAATTCATGGACGAAGGAGTGGTTCAGAAATCCAGGGCGTCCCCCAGCTGTACATAAATGAGCGAATGTTACAAACTCACGTCCATGTTCCCAATGAAACTCTAGCGGAAGACTCATCTCAAGCCGTGATTGCTCGTGACAGGTGCTTGTGGTGTAAATTATACAGTTGTTGGCCTCAATAGTAGAATATCACATAGGTGATTAGTTGGTGATTAGTTCGCTTTCCCCCAATCCAACCAGTGCTCATTAAACGAACCTTTCTCCGTCTATCAACAAATTATTCATAATGAAGGGTATCTTAAGACTCCAAAATCATAAGGAGCGCGAGTTCGCGATGTCCCGGCGCACCGGGGACGCCATCTACCCGGCAGGATCATTTCTCATACTCACACCATCGCAATGTCCTTCAAAGTCCACATTATCGCCGTACTCCTCGCCGCGAGAGATCAAGAAAGCCGGCGCGGCTGTCGCCCGACTTCCCTACGCACGGCCCAGCCCTTGATGGCGAGGACCAGGATCTCCCAAGCCATCAGGACGCCCACCAGCCCCATGGTCACGGTGTACATGAACATGGCGTCCAGGCCGTAGTGGATCATCCCCTCGACGGTGTCGCTGGCCTGCGCCAATGTCAGTCAATCGCCCAAGCCTTTCTCAGGTTACAGTAGTTCGGAAACTCACGCTCGCCATGAAGATGATGCCTCCAGAGATCAGGCCGAAGGCGGCAAGGAGCTCGCTCGGCGGCCGGGACGGCAGGACTGACTTCGGGGGCTTGAGGTACATCGTGGCGTAGGTGACGAACCGGGCGAACGAGGCGCCGGTCAGGAGGTTGCCCCATTGCTTGTGGACCATGCTCGAGATCATCGAGTGCTGCGTGTGCGAGCTCATCATGATGCCCAGCAGCAGGATGACCAGCGCGGGGATGGGGTTGATGGGGATCTCGTATTGCCTCGGTGGCTGGAGCGTCTCCTGCTTCTCGTCGTCATACGTTTCCTCGGCGGCGATCGCAGCAGCATCGACGACGGACGTGTTCAGGAGGTCGCGGATGCAGCTGGACTCGACCAGCATGCCAAACTATCGTTCCACGTCAGTTGGAGTACTTGTGTAAGTAGCATCATTCTGGAACTCACCAGCCCACCGCCGATGAAGAGGACGGTGATGGAGATGTGCTCGAGATCCTGGGCGCTGTACTCTCCGCCCCAGTTTCCGAGGTGCTCGAGGAACACGTTGGTCGAGCCGTACACGAAGATGAGGGCGCTCTCGACAAACTCGGCCGACGGCCGCCACTTGCCGTCGGTCCGCTTCGGCCGAACGTTCCATGCCTGTCGGCGCCGAGAGTCAGCAAATCGGGCCTGAACGCCTCCGGCTGCGGGGCAGCCCGGGCACATGTAGATGACCTACCCATCCGAGTTCGCCGAAACTGCCGGTCCACCGGCCAAGGGTCAGCAAACCGAGCCAGAAGAATACCCCGCCCTTGATCCAGTGCGCCAGACCGCTGTAAATGCCATTGCCCTCCTTTGTCGAAGCTGTCAGTACTAATACCAGCCGTGTATCGACGTCGGATCACTTACAAAGAACCGGCCGTAGGTAACAATGCCCAAGCACAAAACCACAGAGCCCAAGGGCAAAATCGTTCTGTCTACACAGTTGTAAATGAAAAGCAGTACGCTCCAGACCCGCGATGGTATCTTCCTCGCAATCTTGGCAAGGATGAGGGTGATTTTGCTGCTGCTTCCGGCCTCGCTACGCAAGGGCATCGGCAGGCCGTCTTCGTAGTCGTCCTCCTCCTCCTCCTCCAGGTACTCCTTCCTACCGGCGTCAGAAATGCGGGGCGAGATCTCGGCCGACGAGGAGGAACGCGAGAAGCTTCGAAGAGATGACGTGGAGGGCTCAGTGCCGTGGCCGCTGTCGTCCGAAGGGCGGTACTCGCGATCGTACGGCGACTCGTTGATGCGGTGATGCTCCGCCATGGCGGCCGTAGAAACGGGGATGAAGGACCGGTATTCTGTCTCGACGTGCTTGTCGCGGGAGCCCCCGTTCAGGCCGCCGACGACCCTTCCCAGAAGGCTGATCATGACCTGCGCCGACACAACCCAGGTCATCAGCCAGCCAAGCTGGTGATGGGCGTTGCCGGGGTAGAGATCCGGGGTGTTGGCGTTGTAAACTGCTCCCAAGACAGCGCCGAGCGCGTTCACCGCGAGGAAGACTAGCTGGACGGCGATTGTATACCTCGAGCGGGAGATCGAGAGCATTACAGCTGCACAGAGCGCGTCAGCCCGCGCGGCATCCTTGGCGTCAGCTCGACAGACTTACCGACTGGTAGGACGAAGACCCAGGCGAGCACCATGACAGCAATGTGCGCGTATATCACCCCGGCATAGTCCGCCAGCGCAAAGTACGTGGGAGGGTAGCTTTGAGGGTCTGCCTTCGGCTCTCCCGCGCCATGAGACATGTTCATGTTCATGGTCATGTCATCGGAACTGCCTTCATGAGCACCGTGGGCGAAGACCAATGGCAGGAGGCCTAGAGCCACGGCAGCTGTCCCTGTTGGTCTCATCTGGCTCGGGAACTAACTTCCAAGTCGTAGCGGGTAGGTGCTGATACGTTCAAAGTGAGCGGGAGCAGAACCTCACGTCTGCTGGAACAACATAGAATACACAAGGGGGTTGTATGGTGTCCTAAACCGCAGTATTTCGAGAAAAAGAAAAAGGTGAGCAGACGAGGTCAAGAATCGTCACATCCCGAAGGCAGCGAGGACTGGCTACAAGTACTTTACAACACATGGAAGGACCCATCAAATGGAGGAGCCGGACGATTCCGCCCGAGGTGACGCTTCTATCGAGGGAAACTTCTTGGTAAGGTACGACGAAGGTACTCGACACAGGCTCCAGGGCGTGAGGTGAACTTGGCAGGCAGTCAGGCCACCCACGCGCGTCCTGCTGGCCCATTGGGGGTGGGCTTGAACGGGTTCATTGCGTGCGCGTCAGGGCCCGACGAACAAACGAGGCGAGGCCAGCGGTGGCTCGCGATCCATCTGAGGAGGCTATCTTGGGGTAAGCCAGACCGCACACGGTGTAGGGTCGGGTGTGTGAGTCAACCCGGAAAGTAGGAGAATTTGGAAGAAGACCGCGTCCGAGGGTTCCGAAGGGCATCCACGTGTAAGGCCGGCGGCCACCAAATGAAAGAAGCAATTGGTCACGAAAGAGCCTGCGAACCAAGATCCAGCCCAAGAAACGGAGCTGCAAGTTGTTGGCCGGCCCCGGAGGTTAGTAAGTGGGAACCCGTCCGGTACGTGGGCGGTACTTGAGAAAAGTCCGAATGACAAACGCCGTGGAAACCCGATATTGTCAGGCGTCGCTGACTTCCACTTGCGTGCCGGTTGGACCGATCTGCCGGTGTTTTTTCTTCTCTCTTTTTTTTTGTTGTTGTTGTATTAATAACGGATATACAGTCCGTTGCATCGGCGGCTTCCAAAACCTCAAGTAGGGCACTGCTCTCTTCGTGTGATCAGGAGTGAAATTAAAAATTAACTGGATTTTTAGCTATTAATACCTTAATACGTAGGGTATGCACTATTATAAAATTTATATTATTAAATGTGCCTAATTAAGGCAATTATAGTAATATCTTTTTTCTCTAAGTATATATACTACGTATTAAAGGATCTATGTATAAAGATTCGTTGATTTTAAGCTGTAATTTATTAATATTTTTTTTTAAATTAACTAATAGGGGGTGTTTTTTCTTTTGGTTTTTTCCTAAAACTACTTAAACTACTATATTAATAGTTAAATAGATATTTATATAAATACCTTAGTATATAGAGTATGCGTGTAAGTAAAAAAGATATTACTATATTCGCCTTAATTAGGTGTATTTAATAATATAAATTTTATAATAGTATATACCCTGTGTATTAAGGTATTAATAGCTGAATTCCTGCTTGATTTTACTACTGGTTACGCTGAAAACACACAGGTAAGTAGTGCCCTACTTGAGGTTTTGGAAGCCGCCGATGCAACGGACTGTACCAGACATGATTTTATAACACTGACGACATTGGGCTCCACTACCCACTGTTTAAACTAAACCCTCAATCACTAGGACGGAAAATCAAAGATTTTGTTCTCCCCTGTAAAGATACTTACCCCGAATTGTACGACTACCGAGATAACATCATCGAGGTATCAAATGTCCTGGGTACAAGCAAGCGTGTAATAGTCGAGTCTTCCCGTTCGCAAAGCAATCCCGCAATATACCAATTTGGTAATACAATGTATCGAAACTCCGCTGGCTACGGGCTCGAATCTTCATCCCGACGGACCTAACTCCCCTCCGGATTGACCGACAAAATCGCACGACATTCAGTGTAAATCGTTAATTCGCCGACGTTGCTCATGTGGCCCGGCAGATGGGGGCAGTCCACGACGGCCAAGAACACCCAGCCCGACGGTGATTCGCAGATTCCCTGCAGAAGGGTTCGCATGCCCAAACCCTTGCCTCCGATCCGTCCATCAAAACTGTGATCCCGCCCTCCCTAGGAAGATCCACACCGCTTGACGGCCCCCCTCCTCGTATGCCGCAGAAGCCGGAGCCAACTCGGAGTCTGACCCGCGTCGTCCACGGGATCGCAGGCCGCGCACAACCGGCTCTTGCTTGCATAGGTATATAGTGCACCGGTGTGTATGTGTATTACCCACCAACTCACTCCCATCAAGATCAAGTGGGTAGGTACCTACCTAGGTACCTAGTAGGTAGTGTGCAGTGGATACTACGGATCGAGCGGGTTGGTGTAGTAGAAAAACACGTTGGTTGCCCGAACCTTCCGAAGAGGCCTCGTTGCTTACGCGACAGATGGATACACCACCATTGCCAGCCTTGCCAAGATGAACCAAGAGAGACGCCTGCGTGCACACGCAAGAACATGATGATGACCTGCTGGAATTTGACATGTGCGGAGCCTTGCCAGAAGACGACTTTCAAGGTACCAAAGTAGATATCTAAAGATGAGTCCGGGCTACGCTCGGACCATTCGCCCGTCTTCGGCCCCGACGCCCCGCCGAAGCCCCGGCCCGCCAGCTCCAAGGTTTCCGAACCACGTCCTTTACCGCATCTCTTCACAACGACGACCGATCTTTCAGCACCCATCTTCCGTCACTTTCAGATGCCCGCTCCTCCTTCTCGAGCTTGTCGAGTATCTGCATCACTCCGCCGCATGCCGGGACGTGCAGCTCCTCCGGGACGTCGTGGTAAATGACCTTGACCAGCTCCATCGGCGTCCAGGCGTTGGGTTGGTCCAAGGCCTCCCCGCTGGTTCTCTGCGTTCGCAGCGTACGGACCACCTGTTCCTCTCGCGTCTTCCTGTGGTTGATGTACTCGGCGATCTTGGACGGGCCGTCCTCGATGACCGGCCCGTGGCCCGGATACGCCCTGCCCTTGAACAGGTGGCGCATCTTCTCGAGGCTGTTGAGGTAGGTGGCCAGGTCCTCGAATACCGCGGTACCCTGGCCCAGGACATTGTCTGCAGTGAACATGGCGTCCTCCTCTTCCAAGACGAAGGCCATGTGGTCCACTGTGTGCCCGGGGGTGAACACAGCTGTAAGGCTGGCCCCGTCGACGGTGAACTTCTGCCCGTCCTGAATGTCCGATTGTGCCTCTTCAGGCTGGTTCTTGAAAATCTTGGAGTCTGGGGATAGCTCGAGAAGTTGCGGGATGCCACCTTGATGGTCCCGGTGCCAGTGGCTGATCAGAACCCTGTCGATAGTTGCATTCTCCTGCTCTAGAGTGGCTTTGAGGGCTGAAATCCACGACGGCATACCTTCACCCGTGTCGATGAGGATGCGACGGCTTCCACTTCCGATCAGGTAGGTGTTGGTGCCTTGCAGCGTGAACTTTCCGGGGTTGCCCGCCAATATCCTGATGCAGGCCGGGCTCAGGCGCTCAACCTCGGGCAATGCGACGAGTCGACTTGCCATTTTTGTGTTGATGGTGCTGGTCGCACCAAAGTTGCGGTATCCTTGGCCGGAGTTGAGATGGCAGTGCGGTCGAAGTCGCCGTAGTCATAGACCGGCGCTGGTGTTGTAAGTTGAGAGTGCAATTCTGGATCCCCTCATTGTTATAATCTGCGTGCGCTGAATGAGTTGATCTACGAGGTATCTACCTACCTAGGTAGTTTGCAAAAGGCGCGATCGCGGGGCTGACGTTCAAATACCGAGGTTCACCTAGGTATCCGTAGGTTTATAGGTACCAATTTAGGTAGGTAGGTATTAGTTGCTATTATTACCAGCACTGCTATTCTGTTGGTTGGCACCTGGCTTCGCAGTACGTGCCCGTGCGCATCCCTTATCGATAAGAAACTTCCCCTGATCAGGTGCCGATAAGCTGGAATTATCGCTGTTAGCCGCTCCTATCCAAAGTTTATTGCCTGGAATTACACCTACCTTGGTAACTTGCCTCGCTTTCTGACCCAGCTACCGCCTATCATCTTGCCCACCAACCTGCCCTCTGGACACTGCCAGGGCACCTCATCTACTTGCATTGCCTTATTCTTGTTTGCGCACGCGCTCAGATCAGGATTTGGTATCTCGAGGATCGACCAGACGCCGAATCGTTCTTCGCTGGCACGGAGCCTACCGAAGTGGTCTGTTGCGACCGCTACCCACCAAAGCTTCGCTACCTACCTAAACCGGCCCCCGATTGCTACCAGCCAGGGAACTGTGTTCCGGTCTGCACTTGCATGCCTATTAACTGTAGCATTCCCTCGACCAACGTCTGACTTGCGCAATTGAGGGCGACCTGGCCAGGATCGTTGCTGTCGAAAAGCCTCCACGGCACCCAGCACAATTGCCCGCTTTCCGCCAGACGGTGCTCTCTCGTGATACCTCGAGCCTGTTCGTTTCCCCCACCGTTGCAACAACTCCTCCGCTTAGAACTAATCAATTCGTTGCAGGCCCTGCCGTTTGCGCCTTCCGGATCGCTCTGCTCGTTGCTCTCCAACTGCCCTCCTCTTCCATCGCTCAACCCAAAGCCAAACATCCAGCCTGCCCACGACGAGGGCGTCTCCTTGCCGCAGCTGCCACGACAACTTCACGAGGCGATAGGCCTATCGCTGCCGTAATCCTACACAGAGAGAGAGACGCCCGAGTGGAATACGCGCGCTGCTTCGCTTGGTAGCCTGGTTCAGTTGCTTAGAGATCTCGTCTCCTTCACATTTACAAGATGTCTGCACGACCGACAACACCAATGTCCCCCAAGGCCGCCAAGGTCAAGTCGCCTGTTCCAGGCACTCCTGTATTCGGATGTGGTCTGTATTATCATTTCTCCATGATTTCAGAGGTCGTGGCTACTGGTCTGACGGGGCTGACACTGTTGCAGAGCACGTACAGCGGCTGCTGTCGCAGTCCCAGGAGATCATGAACCAGTCGGTTCACCACTACAAGATGATTCTCAAAAACATCTTCGAACAAACACCCATTGTCCCTCAGACCTCCAAGAACTCCGACGGTCAGGTCATGACCTCTCTCACATCCAACTACCTCTGTCTTCAGTGCTCTTCCATTGTCACCGATGACGACCGCCTGAAGCATGGTACTAAGAAGCAACATCGATTCTGTATGTCCACCATTGTTCAGTTCTCTAACAATCTCTAACCTCTCCAGACGTCGACTCTCGAAGTGGTGCACTATACTGCCAGATCTGTGATGATCTTGTGTGGGACCCTACCCTCGAAGAGCTGCGCGTTCGCAAATTGGGAACCGGCACCTTTTCCAGTAAGTCGATCCACTCGGCTATCCATGCCACTCGCAAAACATCCTCCATGCCCCTGCTCTGAGATGCGCAAACGCTGACCTTGAGCCCAGGCCGCAAGAGGAAGCATGATGAGATGTTCTCGGACAGCCTAAAGGACAACCCTCTTTACATATCCTCCAACACAACCACTGCCTCCTGCAAGGCTAATGGCCTGCGTGGAATTTACAATGCAGGAGCAACATGCTACCAAAACGTCGTGCTGCAAAGCTTTCTCCACAATCCCGTACTGCGCAACTTCTACCTCAGTGACGGGCACCAGAGCAACGACTGCAGCGTCCCGAACTGCCTCAGTTGCGCGATGGACGACATGTTTCAGGACTTCTATGCCGTCGAGAACACGAACGGGTTTACAGCGGCCAGCATACTTTCTGGGTTCTGGATCTCGGAGAAGAAGGCGTTTGAGAACCTCGTGACCACTAAGGAGCAGGATGCCCACGAATTCTTCCAGTTTCTCGCAGAGGAGCTTCACGAACGCAACGGAGATGGCAAGCGACCAGAGATGGGCAGCGAGCACACCTGCAACTGCATCGTTCACCAGACGTTCTACGGCAAGCTGCAGAGTAGCACGACGTGCCAAAACTGCGGCGGAGTCACGAATGCGGTGCAGTCGTTCCTCGATCTCAGTTTGGGTTTGGAGAATCTGTCTCACAAGAGGAAAAAAGGCGGACAAAAGATCCCAAGCCTGACGCTCCAGGAATGCCTCGACGAGGAATACGTCAAGCACGACAAGTGCGAGTACCGTTGCCACAACTGCAACTCGATGCAGCAGGCCAGACGAAACACGACCATCAAGCGTCTGCCCAACGTTCTTGCAATTCAGTTGAAGGTGAGTTGCCTCTTGAGCTACGAGCTCTAAGACACGCTAGTGCTAATGTTGTTGGAAAGCGTTTTGAGTATAAGCAAGGTCGCCACGACAGGGCTCCTTCGAAGATTGACACAGTCGTCAATTTTCCATTGCAGCTTAACATGCTACCGTACACGAGCCGAGGCAGAGGAACCGAGGCCAAGGACGCAGTTGAGCTGGGCAGATCATGCACATATGATCTCCTGAGTGTTGTGGTCCACGTTGGCGAGATTGATACGGGTGGGTAGACCGATATGAGGATCTTGTCGGCTTTTGTTATTCTGTGGAACACTGCTAACATTGCCTCCCAGGCCACTACGTGTCATACTGTCGGGTAGGCGACCAGGTAAGCGATATACCTCGATCCTTGTTACTAGCACGTCAGCTAACTCTCCCCCTCTCCCAGTGGTTCAAATTCAACGATCACAAGGTTGAGATGGCGTCCAAGTCGGATGTACTGAGCGCACAACCCTACCTGCTCTTCTACATCATCCGCTCCCTTTCTTAGAAGGAGGAGGGAGCTGGTATATGGTGGGGTTGATGGTTTATAATGCCGACAAGGAAGGGCATGCACTACCTTGAAACCTGATGCATCGGTAGGGGAGCTGAGGGAGCATCGATAGAAAGTAGAAGTTGCATGCATTACGGGCGTTGTTAATTTTGGGCTTTGGTATTCAGAACCTGCATCGGATCGAAGGCATTGGCAGTCGCCTGGCGATCAAAAGGGGCTGCTTCCCAACCTTATCTAGAACGGCGAGTGGCGCCGAATAACTCCAGGAGTAAATGAAGTCAGCTCGTGCCGTCGTCACCTTGCCGTCTCTCTCCAAGTCCAATCTTTACACTCGAAACTGGCGTAGCAGTAGAACTCATTGCTGAGACCCCTGGCGTGCTTCGGCTCGAACGTCGTGGTCTTGACGCCGAAAGCCTTGTAGACCTTGGTGACCAGGCCCTCCATCCTCTCGCCGGTGCAGACGACGACCCGCCCCTCGCTGGCCGCGTCCGGCTTCATCATCCAGCGCACCGTCATAGCGGCTGTGCAGTTCGGTTAGCGGCCGTCGAGCGGATCACCGGACTCGCGGAACATCTTTTTCTCACTCACCCTTGGTCTGGCAGTCCTCGCTGAGAAACGGCGGGTCGCAGACGACGCGGTCCACGGCGCCCTTCAGCTCACCTGCATCATTCCATTAGCGATCCCCACCGCGGCGCATGTGTTTCCGTCAAGACGTTGCGTACCTGGGAGCTTGAACGGCTGCTGGAAGTCGTAGAAGACGAACTCGGGGAACACGTTGAACCTCATATCGTGCTCCAGGAGCACCACCTTCGGCCGGGTCTGGCCCTCGCCGCGCGCGTTCTACCTCACTTTTAGCTGCTCTTTTCCTCTCCGCATAGCAAAATCAGGTCAAGCCATGTCGATACGCACCAGCAGGTTTCGCAGAGCGACGAAGACACTCGGCGCAGACACGACCGCGATGGTCGTCCCCTCGTCGGCGCCCTCGAGAAGTTGGCCGGCGATCAGGTTGGCCGTCTCGTCGGAGTACTGGAGAGAGAAGTGAGCATACCATCTCTCTCCCCTCATCTCAAATTTTCTTTTTCATTTTTTCTTCCAGTCATACCCAGAATTGCGACTCGTTCCAGTCCTCGGTGAAGGCCTCCATGGACAGCGGGCCGCCGCCCCCGGCGGCGTTGGCCTCGGCCTGCGCCTTGAGCTTCTCGAACCTCTCCTCGTGCGCGTCCTTCTCGGCGTTGAACTCGGCCAGCGCCGCGAGGGCGTGCGAGGAGAGCACGCTGCCGGCGGTGTTAGTCGGCGTCGGCTTTTCGCAGTTTTTGCGTGCGAGGTGGGGGTGGGGGGGTGAATTGACTGCAACTGAGTTTTTTTTCTCTCTCCGCCTCGGGCAACTCACAGAGGTTCGTCGTCGCTGTCTGAGTTGGACATTTTTACGAAGAAAAACGCTTTGTATTCAGAGTGCTTTTCAATAACAGACTCTGGGAGGTCAAATGCTGTTTCGCAAGGACATACGCGAGGAGTAACGTTTCGGCTGTTTGGGCGATCAGCCTGTGGAAGGACCCAGTTTGAGGCGCGGAAACCTCACAGCTATGACGTTCTCGACGAATCAGCATTAACGGAGCCAAACCTTTCAGTCACGGCTGTACCACAACGACATTACGGCAAGTGTGCTTCAAACTATACATGGATTCCTCGACTATTGCAACTGTCTAGTTGGCGATTATATACACTCTACACAGCTTGAGAAACCGGGATCTGCCCCACCAACAAACGAAACCCAGGTTGACTATTCGTCGAGAACGTGCAAGTACTTGCGCTCTTCCTTCTTCTCCTTCTCCGTCGCTGGGGGAAGGTCGTAGAAGTTGCCACTGCGGAATCCTTGCTGCAGAGATGGTCAGCCATGCATTCTTGAAAACATGGACCGAGAGAGTGGGGGGGGCTTACCAGGTAGTGGTAAGTGAACTTGCTGATGTCACCAGGCTCAATGCCGAGGTCCTTGAAGGTCTTGGCCGTGTCGTCAATCTCCTGGTCAATGAACTCGCGCTCGATCTCGTCGGCGGACATGATTGGCCACCAGAGATACTTGTTCAAGAGGCCGGCGATCGGTTGAAGGATCTTCTTGGGAACGTTGATGTGGCGTCTCTGCTTGAAGATTTCGCGGTCAACGAAGGTGGCAATCTCGGCCATGGAGTAGTTCTTGGGTCCGTAAAGCTCGAAGGTCTGGCCGGCCGTGCTGTCGTCGTAGAGCATCAGCTCAAGAGCCTGGCCGACATCGATGGACTGGGATTGTTAGAAGTTGAACCGACGGCTCAGGGATACGACATACGTGAACGGGGTAGAACCTCTCCTGCATGTTGTTGGCAGTGAAGAGGTTCATGACGCTGGCGAGCTTAAGCAGAAGGTTGTCCTCGAAACCAAAGACCGGCGCAGGCCTCACGATAGTGGTCTCGGGGAAGATGCTGCGGGCGACCTGCTCTCCTCGGGCCTGGTGGAACGGTCAGTCGCATGCAAGATCCTTCCCAGGGCATGCCAGTATCAGGGCATGCCAGTATCTAACCTTGGTGCGATAGAACTCAGAGGGGGAGTCCAGGCTGGCGTTGTAACTGGACATGTGAATGAAGCGGTCGACGTCGTATTTAGCCACGGCCTCGGCTATCCGCTCGGTTCCCTCGACGTGAACATCCTCCAGAGAGAAGTTCCTGCGCATTATCTTAGCCATCGCTACTCTGCTTTTGTCGCATGGGGGTCATACTTGGTGGGGTAGTTTCGGCCGACCAGGTTGTAGACCACATCCGAGTGTCTGACGCTCTCTTCAATCGATTGGGTGTTTCGCAGGTCGTACTCCTGTCGTAAAGCTTAGCTGCCGCACCCCCGATTGGCATGTACGAGGGGTAATACCATGAAAACAACTCGACCGAGGTCACCGGCAACCTTGAGGTGGCGCTTGGCCATCTCCTCGCGGAATGGAATGACAACAGTGCATCCTTGACGAGCTACAGAGCACTGTCAGATGCGATGTTGGGCATTCGAAGTACGCGGTCCCATACCAAGTCTGTTCACGATGTACCGTCCAACCTGTCCCGTGGCGCCGAATACCGTCGCAGTGTGTCCTGTGAATCGTTCTTAGAGTGGTTTTTACTTCGGCTTTTGTTTTCCATACCACCAAGGGAGTGTCTGAACGTAGAAGAAGGTAAGCGCAGCTCTAGTGGGGAGCAATTGGTTCAATGTCTACCTTCCGCCCTGCGTACGGAGGATGGGCTTGCCAGTACGGGTGATGGCAACGTCGTGGAGGGGTTGCCTTCTGATGGCATTGTGCGCAATCTTTTGGGTTGACCGCACTGCGGTCGGGAAGGACGCCATTTTCGAATGCTGAGGCGGCAACTCGAGAGTGCTGTGGCCTCCCAATTGAGTGACAATTGATTCCGTCGACGCAGCCAGAAGCTCTGGAGTCGCGAGCTTCCAGAATCCCGGGCGGAAGGCGTGCAGTCACGTGCTGAGCACGGATCATTTTGGTCATAGGATCGGAAAAATTGCCATTGGTTGCATCGGACCTACCTCCCCGGAACCGCTGTCTTTCAGCTTACCTAAGTACCTATCCCGGCGTCGCCCTTGTGCTAAGGAAGGTACGGAGCTCATTAAGCAGGCTGCAGGCTAGCCGCGTTACGTGCATCGTCCCTCTTCCATTCCGGAGCTTGCTTTCATCACCACCCACACGAAGCTTGCACACAACACAGTTCTTGTCTTTTGATAGTATTTTGACGACAACCCTACCAACGATACTCAGATCTTCTTTTGGCAGATCTGAACTGAAAACCGGCCCCGCGAAACGTCGCTTCCACCCCACCGGTCGTCGTCCGGGCACCTCGAAGCTCCTCCCTCCCCCACCAACACAGGCTCAACCTCACCCTCACCTCCACCAAGATGAACGCCGACGCAATTCCCGATTTCTTGGCGGAGCAGCGCGACGAGACGCCGGAGGAGCTCCAGCACCTCGTCCTGGAGTTTGAGAACTACTGGGAGCGGAAACTCTGGCACCAGCTCACCGATGCCTTGGGCCAGTTCTTCAGCCACCCGGGCAGCAAGCCCCAGCGGCTTGCCTTCTACAGGGTCTTCATCCTCAAGTTTGCGGATAAGATCAACCAATTGAAGCTGGTGGATCTCGCTCTGAAAGCTGCCACCGAGTGCAAGGGTGAGGAATAGCTTTCGAGACGACGACGGACATGGGTACTGACAAACGACGCAGATGACGAGGAGAGACTGGCATTCCTCCAGGGTGTTGCGAAGAAGGTCGATAACGAGAACTCACAAGACGCCCTCGTCTACGCTTCGGTTGCGGTCGCCAGAGTAAAGCTGAACCTGGAGGACATGGACGGCGCCAGGAAGGACCTCGATTCGGCGGAGAGAATACTGGACAGCTTTGACTCTGTCGAGACGATCGTCCACGCCGCATTCTACGACGCGAATGCCAACTACTACCAGGTAAGACTCGCGCACATCATGGCCTTGACCACAATGTCTCCTAACATTTCACCTAGCGCAAGACGGACTTCACAGCTTACTACCGCAACGCCCTTCTGTACCTCGCATGCATCGACATCAACTCCCTCACAGCCCAAGAACGTCACAGACGGGCACTCCACCTCAGTATCGCAGCCCTCGTGTCCGACACAATTTACAACTTTGGCGAGCTGCTCCTACACCCCATCCTCGACGCTCTCAAGGACACCCAGGACTCTTGGTTCCGCGATCTGCTGTTCGCCTTCAACCGCGGTGATCTCCAAGGCTTTGAGGCCCTCACAGCCCGCATGCGTTCAAAGGATCTCCTCAACGAGAACGCCGGCCACTTGCGCCAGAAGATTTACCTTGCCTCCCTTACGGAGGCAGTCTTCCGCCGCCCGCCCCACGACCGCGCCATGTCGTTCGCAGACATCGCTCAGGAGACGAAGGTGCGGCCCGACGAGATTGAGCATTTGATCATGAAGGCTCTCAGCCTGGGTCTTCTGCGCGGAAACATTGACCAGGTAGACGAGGTGGCGCATATCACATGGGTCCAGCCCAAGGTGCTGGACATGAAGCAGATTGGCAACATGCGCCAGCGGCTGCTCGACTGGGATTCGAGCGTCAACCAGCTCGGGAACTGGATCGAGACGGCCGGTGGTGATGTGTGGGCCGCTTAGGGTGGTGCGATCATGGAGGGGTGCGATCACGTCCGCAATCGGCTGATGGCCATTGCACACTAGTAGACTAAAGAAGTGAAATCGGCCTTTTATTTGAGGTCGAAATGAATCTGATGACAAAACGCCTTTTGCCTCGTCCTGAAGTGGTGAAGACTATTTACGAGTTCAGTACCGTGATCTACACAATTACGCCGAGACTTTTACGGCCTGGTTGGAAGGGTTGCCGAGCACAATGACGGACCCCATCAGCCACGCCGGCCACCACACGCCCCAGATGATGACCGGGGTATACATGCCCCAAACATCCCACCCGAACGCCGCCTCCTTGAGGAGCTCGCCGATGCCGACGCCGAAGTACGTCGAGACGCAGTACATGGCCGCCGTCGGGGACAGGACCTGCAGGAAGGCGGCGCAGGACCAGCGGACGGCCGGGCGGCGCGGCCACGGCTGCACGAACGACAGCGGGCTGGCCATGACCCCGACGAGGAAGGCCAGGGAGAAGTTCAGGGTGGCCAGGGCGGAGAGGAACATGCCGAGCAGCAGGAGCGAGAAGGACTTCATGAGCTGGTACTGCTGGGCCGTGGGGCCGTAGGCGGACCTCAGCAGGGTCGAAATGAGGAACGGCAGGGCCGTGTTGGCGAGCGCGAAGACGGCGTAGGCGCCGAAGAGCATCTAGGAGGCGGGTCAGTAAGAAAAAGGCTGATTGCGGTGTTGCTGTTGGAAAACCTACGTTCGCTGGGAGGTGGTTGAAGATGTACAGCGGGACAACCCCGAAGAATTGGGAGATGACAACTACGCCAAGCGGCAGGAAAAGGTCGCGCTCGACAGCCGGGACAGACGGGGATGTTTGCCTCTTTGACACGGCCTCGCTAGAGTCCTTGGTCGTACTGGCCTCGGCTTCCTTCGAAGCAGCTGGGTTCGCCGGCCTTTCCTGGTGACCACTCTTAACCCACAACGAGATGGCCGTGATGGTGAAGCTGGCAGCCAGGATCATGGCGCTGGGGAGATACGTGCCGATACTGACGAACCTCTCCTTGTGCATGAGCAGGTAAAAGAAGAAGCTCTGGTGCAGATGTTCGAGAAGGTTGTTCAGACTGCGGAACGTGCCCTCGACCAGCCGGCCCATGCCCATCTCGTCGTGCCACCCGTCGCCGAAAGGCTGCAAGGTGACGGCGTCGACGTGGTAAGGGATGAAGCTGCTGTGCGGGCCAGAAGCGTGGCCCAGGCCCTGGTTCAGCATCCCGCGGAGCATGGTGCGCAGGCGGTCCCGGTAGCTGCCCGAGTGCGACCACATTTCCTGGATGGCGGTCCCCATGCCCATCTGGCCGCCGGCGATGTTCACGACCGAGTTTATGAGGTCGAGGTTCGGGAGCTGGCCGTTGACGCCGTCGTAGATGATGTGGATGGACTCGAAGCGGGACTCCTGCGCGAAGTCGATGGCGATGGCGCCCTGCAGGGCGCCGGACTTGAGCGGCAGGGAGCTCACCCGGGACGAGTCGTGGGAGTCGTGGTAGGCGTCCACCCAGGCCTGGGTCCCCGTCCTGCTGTCCGGGGGAATGACGAGGATGATGTCCTTGGACCACAGGGACCATCTCTTGAAGTACCGCGCCAGGGTCAAGGCCAGCGGGATGCCGTTCTGGTTGAATTGGCCGTCGATGGTCGTCCACGCGGCGACCAGGACGATCGCTTCCGTCGCATCGCCACGTGGGGCTTGGAGAATGGCGTAGATGTTCTCGCCCGAGTAGACGTCGCCGGCCGATTCGTACGTGTAGTTCTGGCGGCCGACCTTCAGGCCGACATTGTTGAGAATGCCCTCGAGTTTGTCGTTGATCCTACAGAGGCCATCCGTCAGCTCGATTCCTTAGGCTTGCGCGACGAGAACGTGTCCATACTCGTAATTGGACTTGTCCCTGACCGAGTTGACCTCGTGCTTGTAGGCCCGCAGGACGTTCTGGTCGCTGCCGCCGAAGTACGTGTGCACCTGCCCGGGAAGCAGGGCGTTCTCGGAAATGTATGTTCTTCGGGAGTAGTCGTTGAGCGGGAGGAGGAAGAGCCACGCAATGCCGCCGATGATGCAGGCCAGAGAGAGGTAGGGCGGAAGCTTGAGGATGCGCGGGTCGCGTCGCAACGACAGCGCCGAAGCTGCAGAGACAATCAGGTCAGGGTTTCTAGAGAGAATACCGGCAGGCCGTTTGGACTCACATATTAGTCGCGACATGGCGAGGACTACTTTGCGGCAGCTTCGAGAAGCTGTGCACACTCAGATCGGCTTGTCTGCGCGACAGCTATGAAGAACGGTCGTCAGCATCCAGGGGCGGCCAGGTACCTATGTACCTACCCAATTCAGTTATCCGAGCACTCCCCTCGGAAGCCACACTGCCTAGCGAGGTACCTAAGAACCTCGGATTCCGGGGTTTGGGGCCCCACTCTCGACATACCAACGTCACCTCATGACAGCACTGGGGTACGAAGTTGTCTTCTCACCCATTCATACAAGAACTTATACGATTCCCACACAAATTCAAGAGGTTGAAGAAAACAGTTGATACTGTTAACATGAAAGCAATACTCAGGCAATTAATGGCTGACATGGGAATTTCCGGTAGCTTTCAAAAAGCCGTTTGATTGAATACGCAGCTAAATCTTGAACCCTCGTTTACACCCTGCGTCAGCGATCTAAGAACACGATAGACTCACCATCGCGCGTACTAATGCTACCATGGCCTGATCTTACCCAAAGAGTCACCCGTGCGTGGAATCTGGGCTCGAAAATTAGAAAACGCAAAATCTTGTACTGAACGGCAGTTAGACTGGCTTTGAAGAAGGCAAAGTGGGATGAGACAGTAGCAAAAACAGCCTGGTCAGGCCCAGATTCTGGTCGATTGCAGACTGCTTAACGCAGAAGGTCTCTTGCTCCCCTTTCTCCCATCAGAAGCTCCCTTCTTATTCTCTCCGCCAGCTACCTTGACCTTCTTAGCACGAACCTAGCATAAGTCTCTGGTTTCCACTGCCAAAACCGATACTGCAAAGCCTCCCCGGAGACAATCCTGTGGCTCGAATATCTCCATGGCCTGGACGTAACAGGCGCTCCACTCTACAGGTTATGCTTCTGGTATGATCGACGGCACCTTCAGGCGGCGCAGGTCGTTTACTCTCTCCTCTGCGTCTCACTGCGCATTACCTGGCTCTGCCCATCCGGAGACCGGTAGACAGCATTTTGTCCCCAGTGGATGCATTTTCGTTAGCTGTCTGTTATCTGCACTAGACCAGTCGGCACGTCTTTCCTGTCTCACAGAGGACGTATCTGACAGTGCCCAGCCGAGGAGGGGGGTGTGGCGGCTGGAAGGCGAGGAGCCGGCTTGGCTTTCACTTGAACACACACACACACACACACACACACACCAGCCTGTAGTTCCCGGCGCAAGGCTTCCGGAGCATCATCTTTCCTCCTCGCCAAGAACCGGTCCTTTCCGAAAAGCTTGCCTGGTGGATGTGTGTCTCCCCTCGAGCACATGCGAGTGAACCGCGACGGCCAGTGTCTATCCAGCCAAGGGTTTAAAAAAAATGTTTTGGATCGGCCGGCCAATCATTCCCAAGAAAAGTAAACTTGTTGCAAAACAAAAACCCCTTCACGTCGGCTAGCAGATCGAGTAAATCTTGAACTTACTTTGTCTTCGTCGAATTAACCCCTGCAATCCGGAGAGATTCTCCGTTCCTAGAACGCGATGTTGCCTCTGACGGGCGTGGGCGGGCATTCGGCCGAGTGGTCTACTCGACGGCGTAGCATGTGCCATACTTTTCGTTTACATCCTGCAAAAGGTTTTCTTGACTCCGGGGGCCTTAGTCTTGGACCTTCCCCATTCTCCAGACTAAGTGAAACGAAAAGAGATGACAATCAGTTCACGAGAAACGCAATACTTTCCCCATCTGCGTCTCAAGGATGGTCTAGGCTGATTCCCCCCCCAAAAAAAAAGGGGGGGGGGGGATATGTATTCGTCGAAGAGGAAAGAAGCTCGAGCCTCACTTCTCTGTTCCTGCATCTGACCTGTCCCTACCCCCCCTCCATCCTGTTTCCAAACCGGGAGGCGTGCGCGCAGAAAGCAACGAGTTGGCTGCCTCCCCTTCAGCCTCTTCTTCAGCTCGTGCGCCCGTCTCCCTTCAAAACTCAATGGGACCCCCGCGCGCGAACATTGACCAGAAGAAGATCCGGCCTCGGCCGGGCTTTTGTGTAGACTCGGAGCCGGTGACTTTTCCTTCGTGCGTTGTTCCGAGAAGTATCTCAACGTCATAGAAAACTTCTTGCATGTTGAACGCGTCTTGGCTTCTCCGCCGCCCCTGATAGACTGGCTCTGCTAGCACTTCGTTTCTCTCCGTGACATGAGTACATCGCCGCCATCTTGCACGACTGGCCTCACCACAGTAATGTTGGAATGTTGAGTTCCAATGTCAAAGGTTCGAGGAGCACGCAACGAGCTGCTCCGCACAGCCTGCACATCACGGGCACGTGTGAGCACGACCTCTGCAGCGTCATCGCACGGCATCCTACCACAAAGATCAGCTTGCTCCCCTCAAAACCTATACATAGCTCGAATTCCGTCTATTCTTGTCGTATCTCCGAGCACATCGGTGCTTTTCCCCATCACAAATTGTCGGTGACATCTGCTAGGATGGACCCCTGTGTTCCTACACTGTTTTCCTTTTGAGCCTGCAGCACCCACGATCGACCACCCTCTCTCTCGCGGCTGATCAGTTCTGCGCATGAATTATACAAGCGAAAACGGGCGGATGGAGTTCTTCCTTCACACACATGGTGCGTGGGGGAAGAGGGAGGGGGCTTCAACAAGGAGGAGTGCGTTTATGCAAACTTCGTCTATTAGCTCATCGTCAGGAAGGGTGGTGTTCCGCCCAACCTTATCCGTTGGAGTTCGGAGAAACGTGCGTCTGGACGATTCTAACCTCTCTACCTAGGCGAGTGTTACTTTTCGGTGTAATACTCGCGCTGCTTCGTTCCTCGACACGCGGAGTAAGTTTCCAACCGAAGACCGGCGTAGGGCAGAAAAGCTGCTAAAGTACATGTCACGTCGATGACACCGGACTTTTCGACCGCCAGGCCGACTTACTTGTCCAATGCCAGCGCTGAGCTGACGGGCTGGACGAAGCATCTGCAACCGGTGGGCGGGCGACGAAAGCTTGATGGGACGACACGCCAGAGCGAGGGTCGGGGGCACCAGGTGGACTGCGGCGCAGGACGTGAAACGCGTGGGAGGGCTCTTCCGCCGAGTAAGGGTGTTTCGAACCACGCAGAAAACCCCGGGATCTGTACAAAGACGTCGGGGAGAACTGCATGGCGATGGTTTTCAAGGATAATTCGCAGAGTTCGGTGCAAAAGCCTACTGGATCCAGGTTTTCCCATACAAGCAAGGCCTGCTTAGGGGGGGGATATTTACAGCTGTGTCATGTAACAAGGGGCTCGACGACGCAGGCGCATTCAGACGGCGTTTGACAGTCACTGCCTGCGGAATCTCCAGTATCCGTCAATAGAATTAACGAGAACGAGAAAAACAAAACTCGTTGACTTTTTTGTTTTTTAGGGTGTGGACTGGGCTTTCCTCCTGTTGGACGGGATATAGACGAACCCAAAAATGTTTACTGTGAGATATCGCACAGAGACTATCCCCGAGCGAGGAAACAACCTTGAGACGTGGTGGGAGGGCCGTCCCGTTCCTGTTCTCGGATAAGCATTGATGTGTTCATCGCGGTTTCTATGGAAAACCACGGGACGACTCTAGAAGATCTGGCCCAGAAATAGATCCGGAAGGCCCCAGTGCCGGTCGATGTTCTGCCCACCGCTTGATCTGCGACCATCGATTGCTTCGATTCTAGATGCTGGGCTACCCACTGCATATTAGCTGCTGAAGTTAAGAGATCCAGGGGACAGCAATGGCAACGTGACGGCTGGCGGATGAAGCACTCTCGAGATGTACATCCTGGTCGCCGTGACAAGGAGAGAACGTGACTGATCCCGAGATTTCGTGACTTAGAGATCTCAAGGGTAAGTCGATGTCAATGGTTGACTGATTTAAAGTGAGCAACTTGCTAACCAAATTGTATAGCTAGACAAAAAAAGAAGCCAGCTTCAGGCACATATCCCGGGACAAATCCGGAACAGCAATCCTGCGCAGTATCATGCGCAAGACAGGCACTCGGACGGAACGACAGACCGAGGCTCTAAACCGCTGTCAGACCGTGGAGGCACGGCCATCCATCTCGATAAAGTGGGAGCCGAAGACCGCGTCAGCCCAGGGAACCTCGCCGCGTTCTCGTCTAAGTCTAAGCGACGGGGCAGTCCAGACGACACCGCAAACCCTAGACACGTCAGACCGGTTGTTGGGCGTGGGTGCCCTGCGGCAGGCACTCGCGTGTAAAAGGGCAATCGTGATCTTCTTTTCTGGCCCAGCGGCGGCCGGGCCAACCTGGTCGAATCCAGCCATTCGAGTCATAGACCAGAACGGAGCGACATTTCGGCGCTCGGCGTGATGCTCAGCGCTTCTCGAGTCATGATGCTGTCGGCCACTTCCCCTAGGCACTTCTCTGGACGTTGCAGAAGTCCCGACTGAGACATTGCATCGAGCAGGTTCCGTTCGCGTGAGATCGACCGCTAAGCGCAAAGCCCGTGCAGGGGACCGGCTTGCAAGTCGGAGAGACACGTGGCTGGGGCATCGACCAAGACAAGCATATGCTCAGATCGCCCTCCAGCGGTGAAGTAGCTTGACCGGGGAATCGAAGCTTTGGCCGCTCGTTCACAGAAGACTTTTGTAGAAGCTCTCGGCCGTTGCAAGAAGCACGGGTCGTGGAATTTTGTTGAGCCGTAGCGTAGGACGCATCCGAGCGGTGATCGCGTCCGGGCAGATTTGGGAGCTCGTGGCCAAAAATAGCAGATAAAAATATCGCCTGTCAGTGTACGCAGTAGGTCAGTGCCTGCTGGACCGACCATAAGACGGTGAGCCAAAGGCCCAAAGTCAGACGTCCGTGAGGCGCGCCACCACCATTCTTCAACTGCACCGGTACGCGCACGTCCTGGCTGATGTCCTCCATCGGTTTTCTGGACTGCAAAGCAGCATGGTGGTCGCAAGCGAAGAGCGGCGCAGCGGTGAGCAAGTCCTGGGAGCCCGGTCTGTTTGAACACATTGCGAGTGATGTGCATATTGGCTCTAAGTGACGTTCTATTACGGGGCGTCGATCTGAAGAGGGGTTCTGCTGGAGAAGCGGCGCATTCTGTCGCGTCCCTGGAAGGCCTGCACGGCTGCAAGTCATTAGTTTCTCACGACGTTCGATCCAGTCCCTTGTGGCTGGACCGGAATACGCAGTAGTGTGCGGCGATGATGGCTCAGCGAGGGGAGGCTAACGCAGGGAGAGCGCTCGACGAGAGCGAACGGAATCCTTGCGAAGAAGCGGTGAAACGGAATCACCGCATACCACACGACGTTTCCCATCCATCCTATCGGTCTTAGAGTGGTCGGGTGACAGCATCAAAAAGCCACTAGTAGATGGCAAGTTCGTTCCTGGTACCTGGCAAGCGAAGAGACCGTCGTGAGAGTGTGTGAGATGTGCGATCCAACCTCGTGAGAGACTCCACAGACGTGCCCGTCTCCCGACGTGGCTGTGGATCGAAATGGGCGAGAAATCGACTCGAGACCCACAGGGCAGAGGGAAAACCAAGCCAAGCGGCGTCGATCCGAGCATGGATGGGCCATGATTCGAGAGCCCTGACGGGTTGGCCCCAGGGTCACCAGGGACTAACGAGCGGACTGGCCCTCCGCGCTTTTGCCGCAGTAAAGTCGTGTCGGGTGACGCCGTGACGGTATTGGGATCGGTTTCGGCGGACGAGCGTGAACAGAGAGACGAGTGCGGAGGGATTCTGACTGGCCTCGGGCAAGACTAGACAGAAGTCAGTTGGCATTTCGTTATCGGGAGAATGAGCGTCCAGGAATGGCTCGTGGTACAGATCGCAATGCCTGTCCGACTGCCTCCCATGAAACTTTGACATGCGCGGAGGGGGCGCAAGGAAGAGAGAGTGGTGGCTTCGTCGATGGCGTTCTGTCAGTAAGCAGGGCTGAGAAATCCATCGGGGAGCCGTATCGCGAGGAGCCCCGAAGGAGGGTGGGTGTGGGAAGGATGACGCCAGGGCGATGCCGACTCCGATGTATCCGTACCGGGCAGCGAGGCTTCCGCCTTCGGGGCTGCGTCAAGACGACCACTCGAGCACTCGAGGCATCTCAAGTTGGCCGCGATTGAGTTTCGGCCGAACAAAACCAGGTGACAGAAGCCGTCTCTCAACGGTGAGCTTGACTGGCCGCTGATCAGTGCGCACCGGGGCCGTGTCTCGAAGACTTGTCCAATCATTTTCAGGCACTGAGACCGCCGTTGCAGGCTCTCGCCTGTGGCGTCTGAGGGGCACAGCACATGTGGCGCTGCCTGGATGGACGTCTATGAACCCATCCAATGGAGGTACCTGCTGGCTAGGAACCTACAGGTACATGTGTGTGAATGTGGTGTGAAAAGATACTACCCAGCGGGGCATCCTGTTTCCTCGGGCTCCATGGTTGATGGTGGCACCCGCATGCCATGCTGTCAGTGCGCCATGCAAGGTACCAGGGGTAAAACGGGCGCGCCTGTGATGGACCTAGCAGAAAACCAGCGAGAGACAGACAAGACTCTTCCTACGGTGATAACGAGCTTTTGCTCGCCGTAACGCACAAACGCCTGCGCCAGAAACCGTCCGGCGGACAGGATACGGTAGGAAGGGAGACATTCTCGAACTCGATGGTCGCGGTCGTCACTCGTGCGCCTGGGCAGCTTAAACAAGGCCGAAACAATACCCACGATACGAGGCGATGCTCGTCACGCTCGTTTGCCTCCCAGAGGGATGGCCAGAGGCCAAAGACGGATCGGCCCTGGTCCGCCGAAGGGGGGGGCGCTTCGGCTAGTCACCTAGCTCCGTTCGGAATGTCGTAACTCGCAGTGGACGGAGGAATAAGTCCATCTTTTCAAGGAAAATGCTCCGATGGGGCCCAACCCACTACGGCGATCGACCTCGCTCCTGGACCTGGTGCGGTGGAGTTGACGCCGATGTATCCATACACTTACCACCTGCGGCAGTGCGGATACGCTACGAAGTATTCCGTACTCACTACGGAGTACTCGTTTGCCTGCCAGCTTGCCGCGCCAAATAACGAGTGCGAGGTTTGCTGCCACTACCGAAGATTGCGGAAACGAAACAATCCAGAAGGAGTCTGTCTGAAAATTAAAAGTGACGACTAGCCCATGACGCACGGCCGGAGAAGTGATATCTCGTCGCTGGTAATTACCACGGCATGCGTACCTATGTAGATTAACACGAACAGCCGACCCTCTCGAGGCCATGTACCGGTGCCGAAGACAGCGGGCGGAGATTTTCGTCCAAGTCGGGGTAGTGTCACGTCTTCTCGCGCCAGGATCAGTCACGATGGACCACTTTGTTGTTTGCGGTTGACGAAGCAGCCCGACACAATCCTTCATGATGTGAACTGACAATGGACTGGACTGGACCTGCCCTGGACAGGAGAAACCGTCTTCAGTTCGTGCCTGTCCCTTGCAGGAGACCCGATGAGAGGCCACCCCGTTAGCCCGATGGCGCTGGGCAGCAGACCAATCAGCCAATCAATCAGCACCACGACGAGGAGCGGAGCGTTTTGTTTCAGCGACGGACCTTGGAGCCAGGACGACATGTCTAATTGGACTGCAAGCCAGCTGCAGCCGCAGCCTGCGGCCATCAGTGCTGCATCGTGCCAGTACACTTACACTATCATATGTGTGTGTGCGTGTGTGCTGATTTACCCCGCGCTGCGATGCGCTGTTTCTTTTCTTTTTCTGCGTTTTTACCCCTCAAACCCCTTTTCCTCTTCCTTTTCCTGGCCTGTCATCGCTGCCGCTGACGCCCATGCCTGGCTAGAACATCCAAGGCGGAGGGAATCGGGCTGAGTGGCGTCGAGACTCTCGGCGACGGGAGCCATTTCGAGGAATAATCAAGTCGGATATTCGTCGAGCCGGCGCTGCAAAGATGGAGGTCAGGCTTCACACCGAACATGACTACTACACAACGGATACGTACTGCCATGTGCAGGCCGTGGCATGCCATGCCATCCCATCCATTCCAGGGCAGCTCCCGAGCCTAGTGTGAGCCCCCAGGCCCGGCCCAGGCCCAGGCTTCTCGGGCGGGTTCGAGTTCGTGCCTGGCGGTGCCTCTTGACCCCTCCCTCTGATCGTGCCTGGTCATTGCCAATTGGTTTGCGTGTGTCCAATGGGCGTCTACACCATGTATGGAAGTGTAGTCTGGCCGGCAAAGCTGTACCGGTTCGTTCTTTCCTTGACTCGCTCACACACACACACACACACACACACACACACACACACACACACACACACACGCACACCGCCTCGGGCGCAAGAGTCGAGACGAGGGAGACCCGGGCTTCTCTGAGTCCTAGACGATGTAAGCCAACAGTGGTCAGCAACCCGGGCGTGGACATCTCTGCGTCCCAAGTTTGCAGCGGCCGACGCTAGAGGTGACCCATCACAAAACCTCTTGGTGCAAAGGCGTGCCCTTGCCCGCTCGTGATCCTCGTCTCAGCCCATGGCTTCCGGCTCCCTCGCCCTCAGAAGATGGCCGCCCTGGACTTCGGTGCCACCATCACCGTTCCCAGGTTCTGTAGCACCAGGCAGGGCAACGGGCGGGCGTGGGCGCGGGCGTGGGCATGGCCATATGCATGCCACTTCACTGCATTGCAGGACAAGCGCATGCTCCCCCTCCAACGGCGACGTAAGGTACTATATGTGTTCGTGCCCATCTTGAAAAAGGTAGGGGACGAGCTGTCATGATGCTGTGTCTCGCCAGATGGCTGGGGTGCTTGCGTTGTGTGCCTTTGCGTACTGCGTGCTGCGAGCTGCGAGCTGCGGGGAGGCGACGACCGGGGGTCCTAAATTGCTTGCATGGAAGCGAGCGAGGGGATTCGCGCAAGAGTGAGGTGCAAAGGTGAGGAGGTGGTGACATGTATCCTTACTAGTGGTGTTTTGCGCAGTCCTGCAGGTGGACTAGGTAGGTGGATAGGTAGGTAGGTATCCGTAGGCAGGTAGGAGAAAAGGCGCGAGGTCAAGGCGTTTGGCGGTTGCACCTGCATTCGCAGTCTGCAGATTGGTTGCACTTGCAGTTTCCTCCTCTATAGACCTCACCTGCTCGAGCACATTAACGGGCGCTTGCGCTAATAAGACATGTCTATCTACCTATCTGCCTTTGACATCAGCTTACCCTACCCTTCTGTTCTGGCCGGTCCAGCCTTACTAACTTGGACCTTCTTACCTACCTATGTACCCAAGTATAGGTAATGGTTTGGAGGAGAGTCTTTCCGCCTTCGTTTGTTTTCGAAAACGAAGTAAGATAAAATAAAAGATGCCCCTGCTTATCCTCCTCCGACCCAGACCCACGGCGGGGTTGTTTCTCTTCCGAGTAGTAGTGTAAAGCTGGTTCCATGGGATGGGGCCAAGACTCCATGTTCCTGTCCTGGCCTTCGGCGCCAAATTTCCCCGCCAAGAACAGATACTTACGTCGTGACGATGCGCACGCGGATCGATGTCTCAAAACGTGAGGGGGGAAAAGTTCCGATTCAAAAACAACCACTTGTGTGACAAAGACAAGAAACGTTCAGATACCATGTACGGATAACCGTACGGAGCATTTAGGAGTGTTCAGTTACGGATGCCTTCGGCACGCAGCAATGCAATAACTGCTAGTAATGTAGACGGGACGGGTCGCCATTGGCCCATCTGCCTCAACGCCTCAGAAATCATCACGACCAGCGCAACGACACATGGCACCATCCGGACCGCGAGATTGTCCTGTGGAGGGGGCAGACAGCACGCATCCCAAGGAAGACAAGGTTGCTAAGTTTGTTTCCACGGCTCTCGGGTAATTTGATGTCGATCGCGGAGCTGACTGCCTTGCCTGTTCCTGATCCAGTTTCCTGGTCGCCCGTCCGACTCTGATGCCGCAGCTTCACAGTTCAGGTTCGTTCTCGTCATCGGCATTCAAAAGGTAGCTGAGCTGTGCTGAGCTGTGCTACCCAAACACTTGATGCTTGAGGTTCTGCCCTGCTTGTGCGTCGTGCGTCTGATGGCCAACAGCCGCCAGTCCTTGCAACCTACGGATACCTAGGTACTTACTTACATGCCTAGCACCTAGGTATTGTTGGCCGTGTCAAAAATTAGAAACACCATGAGAATGAGAGGTCCAATGGCCGCCGCAGCTGCCCGCACCGCACACCACATCGCACCGCAACACGCCACGACGTTCTCATTCCCTGTCACCTTCTTGCCGTATTAGATGCCAAGTGCACTAGAACGGGCAGCGCTCCTGAGCCCTCCACCATTTCAGTGTTCCCTGCTCGCCGGTGATCCCTGTTCCTGGACCAGGACCCCGACACCACGACATCTCAACCTCCGATGACCCACCACCTGGCACCCACCTGGCTCCTCTGCACTGCATCGTGAGTGTGTTGCAGCGTGGCCAGGTACCACGGTTTCCAACGCTAAACTGCGGTGCGGTTCGTTCGTTTCCGGCCAACCACAGGGACCAGGGCATCCCACCTGCTGCCCGTGGGCCGCAGACCAAACACTGCGGGCACTATCTACATCGTCTACCTAGGTAGTGTAGGTACCCAAGTGCGCTATTACTAGTGTATTCCGTACCTGATAGCCCTACCTTACAGGTACCTCGTCTACACCTCAAGGAACCTAGTGTACCAGGTAAGGTCCGACGCCACCAGGAACACCACCGAACCCACCCTACCTCACAACGGTCACGCGTCGACAGTAGACCGTTCGAACCACTGAACCAGACAACGTACACAGCACTTGGTACCTATCCGTACACTAATACACACATGCTAGTGGTAAGTGCCCGAGGAACCCAAGTACCGTCTATTTTTTCCTTTGGCACCTTATCTCTGGTACCTGGCAGGTAGGTCGCTAACCTCAGCACAACCACCACCACCACCACCACCACCACCAACTAATACCACTGGATGACGCCCACGACCATCCACAATCGCAGTTTCTCACCCTCACACACCGCTTGTTCCTGCATGTCGTGGGCCAGGCCACCATTCGCAGACACAGAGACAGCACAACAACTATTCAAGTTCACACACACGCACACACACACACATCCACACACTGGACAGTGGACATGGACACACACCCCTGCGGGATTATTCACTTGCCGTACTTCCCAGCGGGTGCACGGTTGTACAGCTTATCCCTCCCCCCTCCCCTGCCTATACCCCGTCCTTGTCGTGTGTCAGTGGGTGAGGTGTGCCATACCGTGCCAAGTCAGTGTTCCTCGGATCATCTGGATGGTTGGAATTGGATGGCCGCCTGCGAGGTGGCCCAAGGTACTACGACTACGGCCTACCGCCAATCTCTACGCATCGTTCCCATGTCGGTGCTGCCGCAAGTGCCGCATCCAAGAAAAACCATGTACGGATACGGAGGTGGAGGTGAAGGTGGAGGTGCTACACCTACACGTACACGTACCTTTGCCTCACCTCACCGCACTCTTCTCCCACTTAGAGTGTTTCTGTTTCTACATAATCACCCACCGTTCCCGCTCACGCCCTCCCGCCTCTGCTCTTGATGCCGCGAGTCTTCTATCTCGTCTCAGGCCCTCCATTTCTTTTCTTTTTCCCTTGATTTCTTGACCGTCTCCGATATCAACCGGCCCCCAACGTCGAGCTCGGAGTCTTGGGGCAACTTAGCAAGACCAGATACTGCCTTGTATTTGGCCTGGTCCAGCACTATTCCCCTCAAACTGTTTGTAATCCCATTCCTGATTCTTATTCTTATTTTCTATTTCCTTTGGTGTCTGTATTCCAAGTGGCTGTACATCATTCCGCCAAGGCACGCTCCTCGACAGGCACGAATTACCCATCGTCTCGGCGTACGCCTATCCTCTGGGCTTGGTTCTGGAGTGCCGCACTGCGTGCCATTGGAGATACCAAGCACCATACCTGGCTGGTCCACACGATATCCGGCGGAATACGAGGTATAATATTCGACAATGTCGACCTCAAAGCTGTCACTAGCCGCGGCCTGGCTCGCAGTCACTTCGACAACGCCAATGCGGGCCTTGGCTCTATCCCAACGTGATGGCACAGGCGACACCGCTGCCTTTGACGAGACCGAGAGCGAGCGACAGGGCAAAGGCAAAGGCAAGGGAAAGGGGAAGGGAAAAGGCAAAGAGAATGACGCCAGCCCTGCGATCCCAGGCTTCGAGGCTGCTCCTGGCACGGGAGTCGACCCCGCGCCTGTACTCGGACCTGGGAGAAACGACGCACCCATCGATGAAACGGTCAACAACGGCAGAGAAGGAGTGAATAATGGGCCTCGAGAAGGTGTGATCTGGCCAAGCACTCATCACAAAGCACTCACTCAAGCCTTTTGATATCCGTCACCACTATGCTCCCGCCACCTCAAGTCACTATCGATCGCCTCCACTGGTCTCGTCTCACACTCACACATGCAGCACTACACATCTACCTTCTGGCATCCCGGGACTTTCCTTCCGTCTTCTCTATTCTCATTCAAGTCACATGCTCAGAATACCTTTATTAACATGAATCATAGGCGTGGCAGCTGAGGAGCCTCCTCCCCCTCCTCCGCCAGAACAGGAGCCACCTCCGCCCCCTCCGCCCCCGGGCGAGGAGCCGCCGCCGCCACCACCGCCGCCGCCGCCGCCTCCTCCGGAGACTCAACCTCCACCACCGCCTCCCCCGAACACTACACCGCCGGCTGCCCCTCCGCCTCCCCCCTCACCGTCTGTCCAGACCAGATCGTCGACGACAACGCCGCTCTTTGTCCCCATATTCACCAATTCACGACCGCCAATTCCAATCATTGCCTCTTCTTTACCAGCCCCGGCTCGCTCTTTTCCGGTCCCCAGCTTTCCTCGACCGAGCCTACCTCCGTTCGGTCCCCCCCGTCCAACCTCGACTACCAGCCGTGCTCAACCAAGCCCACAGCCACCTCGGTCCTCTCCGCAAAGCTCGTCGATTCCGGTTGTAATAATTCCCGGACCACCTCCGCCTCCGGTTACGACAAGCCCGCCGAACCTGTCGCTTCCCTACGCACAGCCAACTGATGCCGGCAGGCGTTCAACCACGTCGGCGCTAGGTGCACCGAGCTCGACTTCGCCCGCCGATCAGCAAGGCGTCATGGCCGGTCAAGGGTCGGAGGGCGATCGCAGCCTCGTGATCGCTCTCAGCACCGTTCTCTCCGTTGTTGGCGTGGTCCTGATCGTGGGAGCTATTTGCTTGTGCTATCGATACCGCTACGGCCGTCTCCCTCTAAGCCGTCGGGGCCCCTTCAGTCGTCGTGGCATCACCCCTATCGACGACGAGGAGATTGAATCATGGAAGGCCAGCCGCGGCATCGAGAAGTCAACGACCATCATCGTCGACAAATTCGACTTTCCTCCCCCCGTCCGCAAGCCACCCAGCGTCATCGTCTACCAGAACCACAACGAGTACCAGCCTCGTGCCTCATCCGACGTATCTCCGCGGTCTCTCTACCACAAGCGCAGCATGGACAACAAGAGCATCGAGCTCCCGCACACTCCAGTCCTCGCCAGAGCTCCCAACGCACGCGTGGGCCTTACAGACGACGCGGTAGAAGGCGACCTGGCTTTCCTCCCGTCACCGAAACGACAGAACTCCAGGCTGTCCAAGCTGCCGCCCCTCTCCCCGCGCCACGGCAGGAATCGCAGTTCGCGCAGCAGCGCCAGCGTAGGGAGCCTGAGGGATCACTGGTTCGGCTCCCAGATCGACGTGGAGCTCTCGCCGCGCACATCCGCCGACGCGTACGCCCGCATGCCTTCATCTGCCCACTCGGACGGCAGGCACCAGCGGATCTACTCCGACTCATCCATCCCCCCGCGCCTCTCGCTCGACGAAGAGCACCGCATGGGCGGCCTCTCGCCTCGCCCGTACCCGCGGAGATCCGAGATTGGAATCGCCGTGGGCTGAGGCACATATTCTCGTTCTGCCCCTCGCCAGCCCCTGACGAGGCGCCTTGTTTTACTATACACCTTTGAACATGCTTGCGCCACCCCCGCAGGAATCGACGACATGCGCCGCGCGCTCCTCAACCCCGTTCGTTTCAGCCCATGCGTCTTTTTCCCGCAGGTCTGGAGACGGTGTGGGGTGCAATCGCGTGCGCATCTTGTTTCACAAACCAAACGGATGTTGGCCGCTCATCGCAGTTCCAAATCTCAGCACCGCCATCTAACCACAGATGGCCGCGTGCAACCACCACTCTCTCAGATTGCAGACCTCTAGGGCGAATCACCGCCGACTCCGCGCCGAGTCTCGGGACATCGCGATGCCTGTCCTGGGACGGCCAGGCCGCCCCGAGACTCGGCCATTGCATCACTTGCATAACCCCTCTCTCATGTTTCTCACGGTAGGCCGAGCATACACTTTGCTCCGTCACAGATAGACTTCGTAACAAACGAAGTGCTGATGCCAGAGAAGACACATACTATTTCCTTTTTTGTTTTGGACGATTTGGTCCCGGGACATCACACGACGAGTCGGTGACGGATATACCCCCCCTATGATGAACGGACTTCTTGAAACTTTCACACCACGGCCGCGCGACGCAGCCTGATTTTCTCCTTCTCTTGAAACTTCACATTCTTGGACATAAATTTGACCCGGGGCAGCTTTAGCTCTGGAACCCGGTGTCGAAACACAGAATTTAAACTCTTCTCGTAACCCCTGCGTTCATCCATGTTTTTGGCGGGCTGTGATCGGAATATGTCATCGGTGACTGGGGTAGCTCGACTGGAGAGGTTCGTGAAACACAAACGGCACAGCAAGCCCAAGGTGGTAGCTCCAGCTGCCGCAAGTAGATTAACATACCGCATGCCCCGCCCTTCGTGACCACTGCTGGAGTGAAAGGGTAGATGAAGCCCGCGAGAAATGCCCAACCTCGCTCACCATACTCGTGGTGGAACAGTACAACCATGGCATCGTGCGGTGGTCGTCGCGGGGATCTGTTCGTAAGAGACACAGAAGCTGGGCCGTTAAGCAAGGTTTCTGGAGATGCCAACGGGCGTTTGGAGCAGCGCGGGTCCTCCTCGCCAGCAAGGAAAATTCGGCGGAATAAGCATGCCGCGACACATGCCATCCCAGCGTAGAGCGGGATGCGATGACGGGCGGGGAAGGTGAAACACGCGCTTCCGCGGCGTGTGGTGGTGTGCGGATGACATCGGGGGAGGGATGCTGTCGAAGAGGCGGGGTAAAGCAGTGTTGGTTAGGATGTCGCCTACAAGTGAACGAGCTCATGCAGTATGTACACTACTATTTTCAAGGAGAGCCGGGAAGACTTGAGGAAAGTGTTTCTTGCGTGGAGTGTTTCGTAGTCACTCAGGTCTGTTCTATCTACGTTGGGGGTGTTTGTCGATCGTTCGAGGGGGTTCACATCAAGTAGAGTTTTTCTTCCTTTGCATTTTTTGCACACAAGTCGATGAGACGACGCGGCGTCTTTGACAGGTGCCTCCGAGGTTTGAGGGAAGCTTTCGGGGGTGGCGACGTGCCTGCCGCCGTCGTCCTGGAGGATGCCGCTTGGGATCTACATGCCCCCCGTCTGCGACCCCGCGGCTTCTTTTGCCCTGTCCATCTGCGTGAGGGGTGATGGGCCGATCAGAGGCTTCGGGTTGGTCGCGTCGGAGTCGTGATGCCACGGGTACTGCTTGAAACGGCGGCTTGTTCGCGAGCATACTCTTCGAGATGTGAAGACATCTCCTCCCTGTTCAGCATACCTTGGCCCTCAAAGACGTCGCAGGCCGCGGGTTGACATCGGATTCGCAGTTGGGTTTACATGCTCGGAAATGGGATGGTGGGAGGTGCCTCAGATCGGACGACGTCAACCCAGGAAGACAAGAAATGCCGGCAAATCTACTCGAGATATCACCCCTGTTGGAGGACTTCTCTAGTAACGAAGAACACTGCTGGGGTATCTGGTAGACATGGTGATAGAGTCAAGTGGGTAAAACTCAATGACACGCCCCCAGGAGATGAGCGTGAGAAATAGCGAGTGAGATGAGTAATGACTGTATTATGTAAGCGGCAGACTGGCAAAAGACAATTAACGCGTGCGTGCCCAAAACCGAAGCGGGCCGGGTCAGTCGCGTCTCACGGTGCACGACGCGCTTATCGGCCGACAACCGCAAGTACCTACCTTGGGTGCGTCTCCGTGCTGCAACTTCTCATTCCCGTGTCCCCACCCTCTTCGTTGAGGTACTATACTGTACGAGGAGGACACTAGACGAGCCTGAGCCTCAAGTGACATTTCACACTCACACACTGCGTGCACTCACCAAGACTATCACAGCGAGGCCACAGTGGACGAAGCGAGGCCATTGATACAACACCCAGAAAGTTAGCCAACCACACATCTACCCACCCACCACCATCTTAACAGCCAGCCTCCCCACCCCTTTTTCCGCGACCAAGACGAGGACCAGGACGGCTCATCCCGCAGGGTCGCTTTCGTCTCTCCCCTTGCAAGGCTTTTAGGGGAGTCGTGTGTCTGCATTGTTGCGTGCGAAAATCTTCAACGTCTCACCAGTCTACGTGTACACCACCACCATCCCGCGTCTATTCCTCGCGCCTAGCCTCGTGGGTCGTTGAAACCTCGCGCAATCCAGTCCCGGTTCACATTCTGCCAGAACCCACATCCGCTACCGCACCCACCCACCCACACGCCCACCTCAACCCACTCCAGGACTCACAACTACCTACACAATGCCTCCGCGCAAAAGTGACGCGAGCCGCAGGAGCGACGTCTCAAACGCCCGCTTCGCCGTGATGGACGAAGACCCGGCATCCACCCCGGCCTCGGCCTCGGCCCCGACTGCGGCGGCAGCCACCCCGGCGACGCCCTCCGCCGCCGCGGCAGCAGCAGCTTCGGCCTCGGCGGCCGCGCAGCCCACACCCAAATCGGCGTCAGCCACGGCAGCGGCCTCTTCGACACCAGCAACGACGAACGCCAGCTCCGAGAAGAAGGAGCACGAGAAGTCGGCATCTAAGGAAAAGGCCGACAAAGACGCTCTCACGATCGAGGTACGGTTCCTTTCACAGGGTGTAACTTCGGTACCTGGTCTTAACAGCACACAGCAGGATCTCAACCTCCCCAAGTCCATCATCACGAGGCTGGCAAAGGGCGTCCTGCCCCCCCAAGCCCAGATCCAGGGCAACGCCGTGCTGGCCATGAGCAAGAGCGCGACGGTCTTCATCAACTACCTAGCAGCACAGTATGCTTCCGTCTTTGCGTGGCAAACGAACGGTGAAAGGCTGACTTTGTCATGATAGCGCCAACCAGAACACGGTCAACGCCAACAAGAAGACCGTCAGCGCCGAGGACGTCTTCAAGGCCCTCGACGACATTGAGTTTGGTTTCCTGCGCGAGCCCCTGGAGCAGGAATTTGCCAGTCAGTCCTCCCCGCCCTACTCTATGTGTGCCCCTGGTCCTTATCACACTGAACTTCTCTTCTCTCCTCTGAGCATCGATGAGACGGTTTCTGACAAACCCAGAATTCAACCAAATCCAGTCCGCAAAACGCTCCTCCTACCGCCAAAAAGTCGCCGCCAAGAAGGGCGGCGCCGCAGCAGCAGGAGCCGCGGCAGGCGTCGCGGCCGGCGCAGCCGCGGGAGCAGCAGCAGCAGCCGCCGCCTCCGCGGCAGACGACAGCGTCCTCACGACGACGTCCGCCGAGAGCGACGGCGCCGCGCCGCGCGCGAAGAAGGCCCGCGTCGACGACTCGGCCATGGCCGTCGACGACTCGGCCATGGCCGTCGACGAGGAGGCCGACGACGCCGAGACGGAGCCCGAAGAGGATGCTAACGAGGACGAGGAGGAGGAGGAAGAAGAAGAAGACGAGGAAGAGGAGAACGAGGAGGAGGGCGAGGAAAGCGGCGACGAGACGCAGGATGCGTTGGAGGTTAAGGAGGGCGAGGGGAGCGATGTCGACGAAGCCCTAGACGGGGATGAGAGCGACTAATCCCCGCGCCGTCACTGAAGAAGGCGACGGGGGCAGTAGACAGGTAGACAGAAGGCTACGCTTGGGTTCTGCGTGGCAGGAAGGGCGCATGAGGGGTGGTTGATTTGGAGTAATCGTGTAATTGTTGGTATTGTCAAAAGCCTTGCATTGCGATCGCGTCAACTACCCCGTGTGTCTCTCTCTCACTACCTCGTTATCGCTCTTTGGGAGCACTACGGAGGGGTGATCAGATCTCTCGAAAACATCATTCCCACTCATTGGCGGCAACGATGCCAGCAGTCCACGACCTCCGGTGGCACACATGACCTTCGCGATCTCGATCTCGCCTTCCACCTCGGGAGACAGGGCTCCTCGCTCCTCGCCCCAGGAGATAACTCCCTTCGTCTACCGAAACCATCCGCATCTCCTTCGAAAACCTCGGCCTTTTCCATCCGGTCTTGCACGCGTGCACGTGGTGGTCACTAGACTAGATACCTTCCCTCCTCGGACTTTGTCTCCGGTAGTATAGTTAAGCGGCGACTACAAACACACATGTCCGGACAAGCGCCGCACCACGTTCCGCCGCAACCCACCTGCAGAAAGAAAGGAAAAAACAGCATCTGGAGCCGGGTTGGATGCTTCTTCAGACGACGTCGACCTGACTGAAAGCCCGCGTGCGCCGGCCACAACTCTCTCTCTCTCTCTCCAGCGACATACTATCCCCCTCCTTCCCCCTCAACCACCCTCTCCCCCCTGACCCTGAACGGAGAGAACAAAATCTTATCTCCACGATCGTTGTCCAGAGCTTGTTTAATGATTAGTAGGGTGTCCCGTCCCACACACTTGGCTTTTGTTTCCCCTCTCGTCTCGTCGCTCGCTGCTTGCTCATAATCCCCCCTCTGTCCCCCCCCCTCACAAGCTTTCTACCTGCATACCCTCATAGACGCACCCATCCCGACGTCTCCCCCCTTTCTCCCCGCTGTTCCATCCGATGGGAAGAAGAAAGTCGAGTCGTATACGCCAACCCCCCTCCCGACGTTTCGAGCCCCAACGGCGCACGCGCGCGCGGGTTGCGAACGAACATGAAAACGGAATTTCATCCCGATAACGAGTCCCCGAGCCCTCCTTTTTTTTAACCTTCGCCCCCCCCTCCCCCCCCCCCCCCCCCCTTCGCCTCCAACCATCTTTGAGAGATAGAGAGCTTAAAAAAAGAAGAAAAAAAAAAGTCTAACGACCAGATGGCACATGCGAGAGAAGAAGAAAGAAGTCCCCGGCCCCGGAAACAATCACCCCTCCACTCTACCGCACCACCCTCCTCCTCCCTTCGGAAAGGGGGGGCATGTCATCGTCGGCAAACACAATATGGAGGGGTACAGATGCTTTTTACGTGTATTTCTTTTTTCCATTTTTATATTTATATATAAATAGTCGTTTGCAACTATAGGCTAAGTTCGTCACAGCAAAAATCCCGCGAAGGCTCTTCTTTCTTTAGCCCCCTCCCGCGGAGATGCGCAACATGGCGAAATGTAGAGTTGGACGCGGGGCTAGTAGGGCAAGAAAAATAGAAACATCAAGTGGAATTCAGAATGAGATATACTTAGTAGCTAGTGACATCAGTAGAAGAAGAAAAAAAACCTCGGCCGAACAGGACCCGAGTCGCGCCGTTTCCCGCTCCCCGGCGCCTCTCTACTGCCACGGCATGCAGCCAGCGATGACGGCTTCGGAAACAAGAGCAAGTGTTTTATCGAAACGCATGCATCCCGCGAACTGCACGAGGGATAGGAAAGCGCGTCCCAAATCCCTGCTTAGCTAGCCAGCCGCGATAGCTGTCAAATATCAAGTTTCACCCCAGCAGGCGCGACACGCAGACACACAGGCTCAACAACTCCATTGATGCTGCCATATCGGTCGACACGAAGACAAAACAGGTCCAGATCAATTTGCCCACCAACGTACAGGTCCTCGTCTATGTTCAAGACCACAATCGGAATGCCATCCCGCCGATCTCCAACCGTCCAAGAGGTGGCTGCATCCAGCCCATGCCGAACCCTTAAACCGTCATGTCTTGACTTATCCTGCCTCGCTCTCGTGATGCCCTTGTCCTCAACTCGGGGAAGCTCGTGGTCTCCCGGCGCGGGTGCTGACCCCCGCGCCAGGGGCAGATGCCATCTTCCTGGCGTAGGCATGCTGTGATAGGTGAGAGCCCATTTCCTACAGTTGCCAACGCCTAGTAAAAGGCCGAGCAACGACGTTGCTGAACGCCCCAACACTAAGACGGCGACTGTGAAGTATGTTTTGCGCAGCGACCTCGTTCTTTACTGAGAGACAGGTCGGTCTCCAGCTGCGCGGCACCGTCAAGTACGTGGGGAAATGTTCGTGTGGTATCGTATTCGAGGGGCGAGAAGGACTAACTAACACAACGCGCGAAGCGAATCGGCGACAAGAAGACGATGGTGGTATCAAACTGCAGCCGAATGTGCCCGTGTGCCACCGGCGAGGAAATAGACGGTAAGACGTGGAAAGAGACAAGAGAATGAACATGACGAGACGGTTGAAGAAACCAAAAAGAAAGAGAGAAAACAGAAAAACGAAAATATACGAGCAAGCATCGGGCCAGCAAAGAGAAAAGATACGAAGCGAACAGCAGGCCAACCAATGTTGAAACAATGCATCCTCCCAAGATGCCGCCAAAACCCAACAGAAGATAGTAGTAAACGCGGCATAGTGAATAAGCCATTCCCTCCCCTGACCTCAGGTGACGTGTTCTTGGTCCCTCGCGACTCCTCTATCCATACCTTCTCGGCCAAAATGCTGCATGAAGACTGACAGGCCGGCGGCCCAAAAGCACATAGCCTCCGCCTAACTGTATGTTTGGGTATCCTTCAGAGAGGCAGCAAATGATCTGCCAAACCGGCGAAAGCCAGGGAGTCGCCGCCGCGTATATAGTGGTAGAAACGAAACTGTACTAGTTGGCGCATCGCTGTTGGAACTGAAAAGTGTAAGAGCCGACCGAAACGAACAAGAAAACCCAACGCGCCGTCAAACCCCTCTACGCTCATTGAGGCTGGTTCGTCCACCACTGTGCGGGTGTTTGCTGGTTGGGCCAGGACTGTGTCACTGCCGGGGAGCCTTGGTTCGGTTGAGGCATGTACTGGCGAGGAGTCTGGTCTGCTGAGTACATTCCCTGCCCCGCACCGTAGTTCTGGCCCATGCCCGGCATTCCCGAGAACTGCATCGCTGGTTGCACGCCGCTGGAGGCGTGTCGAAGCTGGGGCGCCGGTGGTTGCTGGTGCGATTGCTGATTCTGCGTCGTGTATCCGGAATAATTGTGCTGTTGGGGGTTTTGTTGCGTCTGAGGCCACATCTGGCCCGACGCAGGGTAGTGGTAGCTCTGGGCGCTCTGAGGCATGCTGCTCGCACTCCCTGCTGAAGGCAGCGCCGTTGGCTTGTTGTTCTTTTGGGCAGATGGTTGGGTCATACCTCTCATCGGAGCCTGACTGATGGGGTTCTGCGCGTTGATCGACTGGGAGTACGGTGGGGCCGTCATCATCATCTGGGGACTCTGGTTGGGCACGATACCACCAGACTGCGGCATGCCACTTGCCGTGGTGTGCGGTGACTGAGTGGCTCGCGTCGTTGGCACTGCTGCGTCGCTCGTGGCAGCACCCTGCGTCAGGTTCGAAGACTGCGGTTGTTCGTGTGGTCTTCTCCAAATCCCCTGGAGGTAGTCCCCGCGCATCTCGCGCTGTTGGTTGAGCGACCGATTGTACTCGGCGGCGTGGTGCGCCTGGGCATGGACTTCTCCGATCTGGGCCGGGCGCGTCTGGTCCTGGTAGGCCGGGCCGGTGATCTCCTGGCGTGGGCCTCCTTTGAGAATTCCGCTGTAGTCACGGGGACGGCTGTCACTGAGCTCTGATCCTAGTGTTATCACGGGCATTCTGGTCGTGGTTCCGGTTGGCGCTCCAAGCATACCTGGTTGGACGATCTGGGGCTGAGGGGCACCGGGAAACTGGCTGGGAGTGTTGCTGTAGACGATTTCTCCGTGAGGACCTCCCAGCATGACCTGGTTCTGGGCTTCGGCTGCGGCTTCTCTGGCCTTGGCGGCTCCGGGACGCTTCTCTCCGGCGGGATCGGCCTCGGTGAAGCCTTGCTTGCGCGCCTTCGTCTCCCAATAGTCGTCGCGCACTCGTCGGCCGTTGGTGATGACGCGGCTGCCGAACTGTCGGAACATGGAGCGTGCTGTAACAATGGCGATCTGCCGTGACCGATAGGAAAACGGCAGTATTTCCTGGCTGACCAGGTCGTCCTTTTCGGGTTGGCTGGCAATGATCTTGAAAAGTGACCTGTTCTTGTTGAAGAGCAGGTAGGAATCTCGGTAGCCCAAAACCCTCGCGCACTCGGTCGCCAACATGAACAGCTTATCACCCCGGTTGGGTACCAAAAAGGTCCGACACCTGTATTCGCGACCGCCCAGGAGCTGGCCGTTGGGCATCACCTTCTTCTCTCCGAACTCATCGACCTCTCTCGGTATGTATTCGTCGCCGGCGGCATTGAGCTGATCAGTGGTGTGGTCCCTCACGGTCGGCAGGGCCTTCAGAGTCGTCTTTGTCGGGGTGGTCTTGGGCGGGGGGGACGCCTGCGCCGGAGTGTAGGCGACGGGCTGTCCACCACCAGGCAGCGGCGCTGCCTGGTTTTGGGGGGTTTGCGGCGGCGGGATGTTTTGAGGCATGGTGGCAGCGGGGGTTTGACCGGCAGTCTCGGAGATGCCACCGGAAGTTCTGGACTTGATTGGTCTCGAGCGTTTTCTCGAGTTTGAGTCGGCTGGCGAGGAAGCACCAGGTGTTAGCTTGTATCGCGTTGCGCACTGCGACGAGGAAGAGAAAGGTGACACGCGCAGGTGCGGGGACAGCACAAGCATTCTGGGTTGACGCTGAAAGGTGTGAACGTACCGTCGTCGCTCACAGGAGCAATCCGCGGGGTGTTGTCGGGGGAGCGGTTTCTTTTGATACCGCGCGCACTTGCGTTTAGCAGGTCTTATTAATAATGGCGATCGTCAGCAAAGCGTCGTTGCGAGACACCAAGGTCGAAACAGGCGCAGCCATGGCTCGAGACAGCGAGAAGCACAAGCGACAGCGGCGGGGATAATAGCTGTCGGAAGCAGGAAGGCCTCACAGTGGAATGCGATGACGGCTGGCGAGCGGGCAGGGCAGGCAGGCAGGGCAGATTGAGGCTGGGTAGATGGCGGGGGTTGGTGATGAAACCGGGGAAGGGGGTTAAGAGCAAATAAGCAACATACCAGGAGAGTTGAGGGCAGCCGGGTTGATTGTCGCACTATCAGCTCCGTTCGGCTGAGTGGAGTACATTGAGCGCGCAACACGACTCCCACCAGCAGCAACGAGATGGAGGAATCAGGTCCGCGACGACGTGTCTTGATATAGTTGGATTGCCTTCCGGCCGAGTAAGGTCGCGGTTCAGGGCGACACTGAGTCTTTTGGGGGGGTGAGTGTGGGTGCGCTGGGCGATGCGAGGCAGGCTTATGCGTGCATCTGGTTGGCGCAAAGCTCTGAAATGTCCCTGGCGGGAAAGGTGTCGAGTAATAGGTAACGGGTAGGGCAAGGGCGAGGGCGAAGGCGAGGGCGAGGGTGAGCGGGCTGGGAAGAAGTCCAGTGGAAGCTTTCGAGTTTCTGTCGTTCTTCTCCGCGAAGGGGGTATAGGGTGTATGGTTAAGGAAAGTTTGAATTCTAGATGAAAAATGCAAGAGTTGAGTTGCAGGGCCGGTACAACCAAGCCGTAGAACTCAATAGAGTGTACGGAATATGGGTAGGTTAGGTTGGGTGTAGGGTCTGTGTCCTGGCCCTGGGGGTCTGGTTTCTGGTCTGCGGCGGGAAAGATTCCTTCGCGAAAGGGCCTGTGTGCCGTGTGTGCTGTGTGTGTATGTGTATGTGTATGTGTGTGCAGTGCTGCTATGTAAGATGCGAGTAATCGTGTGGCAAGATTCCTCACCCCCCTCCTCGAGTCGAGGAGCGGCTGTCGCGTGGCGAGACACGAAATGAGTAATGCGAAAAGGGAAAAGTCAAGAGTAGTTAGGATAGAATAAAAGAAAACTCTGAGAGGTGGTAAGAGCTCCTCTAGACAGCGACGGCGAGAGAGAGCAGTGTGGGCGAGGAATGAAGAGGCTGTCGCCAGTGGAGATGCGCGCGCGCGTGATGGTGAAGGAGGGAAGATGACGGATGGTTGGTTGGTGTTCGCAAAGATGTTGCGGTAGGGATAAGGTCAAGGCAAGGAAGGAACGGTGATGGATGGGCGGAAGAAGGTGGGCGTGGTCTGGGAACGGCAAGGTAAGCTCGGGTGTGCGTGCGACAGTCACAGTACCTTGCCTACCTACACTAGGTACCTACCTAGCCTGAGAGCTACCTAAGTACAGTGATGTACTATGTAGGGTGGGTAGATGGAAGTCTTCTGAAGTATCTCGCCGTCGGGATACGTGAGGGAAGTACCTTGCTAAGACGGGAGTCAACGGACAGAGTCCGTAGATGCCGCCGTGCCTTGCCGTGTCTAGGCCGCACCCTGGTTCGAGTCAATAAAAACTGAAGAGGAGGGAGCGAAGAAGAGAGAAAAAAGGACAGGCAGGCAACAGGGAGCGGCATGGGCGGATGGGTGTGCTTGTGCTTGTCCTTGACTTGACGGGTGTGCGCGAGAGTAGGTATCTTGAGACGCGAAGGCCTAGGTACCTACTATGGTACGGAGTAACAGGCACTATGTAGATGCTGATGGTGGAGTGGTTGCGAAGCGATGCGACGCGTGATGGGATGAGATGCCGCAGGCAGAACGGCGAGTGAGGTACCTACCGAAGGTACGATAGGTAACCAAACTAATAGGTATTATGTAGATAGGTAGGTAGGTAACGGGGTTAGGTACAAAACATCTGAGGACCCCTCGGAGACAAGTGAATCAAACACGTCGTGCGCGTCTTGTCGGTTCCAGTCCAGTCTTGTCCTCGCTCCCTGCTGTGCTCCGCGTGCTGTTGCGTCGTATAAATCTGTGATATGACGGTAACAGTAGCAGCGGCGCAAAGCTGACGAACCCCGCGATGCTCCAGGTTGCGACTGGAACTGTGTAGGCAGAGACAGATACCTACAGGCTACCTAGGTACCTCACTTGGGCCCTGGGCACCTGGACGAGAAGGCGTCGGATAGCGCGCAACAGACGACGTCGTATCAGCAGGTACCTAGCCAGGTATCCGTATTGGGGTACCTATTGGTTGATGCCCGGTCAGTGGCGGGAAGAAGGCCAGGTGGAGCTGGAGCTGGGTTGGACGTGGAGCTGGCCGACACTGATGCTGACTGGGATTCTGATGCTGATGCCGATGCTGATGCTGATTCTATTGCTGATGTTGATACGACAAGGTATCCGTACCTACCAAAGTACGGAGTAATGGCCAAGGACATTTACCTACCGAGCAGCTACCTACATAGCACATACGATGTATTAGTAACATAGACCGGGCTAGCCTTGGGCTTTCTTAGTGTACTTGGTAGGTACATACATGCACTAGAACACCGTACCTAGGTAGGTACATAGTAGGTAGTGTAGGTATGTGGGCCCAGACTGGCTGGGTGCAGGAGATGCATGGTGCAGATGCAGTAGGCGCAGGTGCAGGTGCAGCAGGGCAGGTGTGGTGCAGATGTCCCGGCGCAGCACGACGCAGACGCGCTTCGTAGAGGCGAGCAGCTGGCCGTGGAACGGAAATCCGACTGGGACCAGGCCTCGTCTGGTCGGTACCGGGCTGGCAAGGCCTTGGTGCCTAGTCTGGTACTGGTGGGAAGTGTGACTGAAGGGGTGGTGTGCCACGGTGACAGGGGCAGGGGGATGGATGGACATGGGCATGGCCATGGCCGGTCCTGGGCGAGATGAATCCTCAAAACGTACAGAGTAAAAGCTACAGATACGGATGCCTCACCTGGCGATGTAGGAAATGGACGTACCATACTAGCAGTGTGTCGGTATCCGTAGTACTAGAATAATGGGCGTACGAATACGTTTTCACGTACGGATAGTGCATATATGTGCTTGCTAGCGTCCTGTTGCTTCGACGCCACATACATAGGGACGGTGCCTGCAAAGCCATAGCATCGAACAGCAAGCATCCAGGTGTCTGGGTACTGGAAATATAGGTTGTCCCTAGAGGCTGGCTTGATGGTAGAGATGGCACTGGACGCTAGATGCTGGGTCGTGTTTGCACAAGGGGTTGAGCGCCGGCCAAGAAAGTCCAAACGGGAGCATCGTATTGTTAATACGACATGGCAATTCCTGCCGTTCCCGCTGGGTATAGGTAATGACGTTGGAGATGAACAAAAAGGAAGACAGACCTACCTGGTACTAGTATCGAACTGAAGGGTCAAAATGCGGGACTGGCTGTCTGAGCACGGGCACAGACGGTGATGGCGCCAGGAAGCACGGACGTGTAGTGAGAAGACGGGATTACATAGTAAGAGTGCGAGTGTAGCGATACACGCGATGCAGTTCCATCCTCCAGGTGGTGGTGGCTTGGAAGAATCATTGCCGTCATCTACGTAGACTCCAGTCAGTCTCCCCAACTGATCTGATCCAGCCTCTGCAATAGGCAGCGGCAAGCCAGATGGACGAATGACATCCGTGGAGATGGAGAGAAGGACCACGGCTACGTATACCTGCTACATACATACATATTACGCTACACTATCCGTACATCGCCAGGCTGAGGTGGCCTGCCGCCTGGCTCTCCATGGAGCCGGGGTTCGTGATCGGAGACTGGGGAACTGACAGGCAGGCAGGCCAGACAGGGCGGCAAGACAAGGCAGGCAGGCCGTGACGTTCCAACAAGCCCACTTGTTGACTTGATTGAGACTGCCATCGTCGAGCAGCATTAAAAACCACAGCGTTTCCGCTCGCTATTACTATGCACAGAGGCAGAGGAAGCCGGGCAGTAGACGACCATATTTGGGGCCTACCTAGGTACTGCGGGCCTGGTCTTTCTGAGGACCGGGGCCATCTTACCCTTCCTCACTTGGCGTCTGCACTTGGATTGACCGGTCAACATCATTCCAATACCTCACCTCAGCCTTGATGGGATGTGAGGATGCGATGTCCATGTGCCTTCCTCGTAAACGGCGCGTCAAAGTGGAGAACACGCGACGGTAGAGACAAACGGTACCTATCCGTACCTACGTAGGTACGTAGATTCCTAAGTACTACCTAAGGCTATTCGTGTAAGCACACAGAAAATACGTATCTTTCTCTCACGTTCTTCCACTACACGCCTTCCCTCCAACGCCCCAGCCTTGAAAATCTCCGCATCTGGCCTCACTACACTGTATCGGCCTTGTCAATCTCCTTGGACTCCTTGTCTCTCTAATCCTTCCTTGCCGCGAACCTTGCAGGACTCCGTCAAGATGATATTTGCTGCGAAAACGAGCCCAGGAAGGGTTTGCCCGACGAGCGCTGCTCTTGGATGACGCCAACCGAGGTCTAGGCACACATCGCGACTCTCGTCCAACAGGGACACGTCTTTTCGGCCGTCTCTCTCCTCTTCTTCTCTCTACTCAATTCCCTCCTATCTATGTGTGCTCTTCATCACCCGTGGCCCGTCTGGACTTACACCTGACACCCCTAGCACCACCGCCCTGATCCTGATCGGCTCGGTGCCCAGGGCAGGGGTGGTCCTCGAGGAGTCGAGGAAACCCGCCCCCTGCACCACCCTCACGAACCTGCGACCGACTGCATGAGAAAAAGGAAGCGGGCCACTTTGCACATCGCACTACTACGGCAGAGTGGCACCCCGGCTTGTGTAGATGAGGTGCGGGAACGATCCCTCACACAAGAACCCCGGAGGACCATTAGGCAGTCCAGGCCGAACATGCCCACCCACCACCACTTCGCCGACAGCACGCCCACCCGAACCTCACATCCATCACTCCAAATCGCGTCGTATCTACAGAGATCCAGCGAATGAGCAAGTGTGTCGCAGGCAAATGTGAGTTCCATCTAAACAGTCTACAACTGCGTTCTGACTTAAAGAAGACAAGGCTAGCCTGCACGACACCTCCCTGGTAGAATTGACAAACAGTTGGAACAAGTTGATGACTTTCCCAAAAGGGACCCGAAGAAAGAAAGTACCAGCTGCCGTCAAGAAAACATCTGCTCCCTCCGGCTGCGCCGATTGGCAACAAACTGCTCAACCAACCATCTCAATCTACCTGGGCCTTCGGCTGGCATGTTTCTCCCGCCGCCTTTGCCCGCCCGAGATAGGCCACTTCAGATGACGGCAGGCTCCTCGTCACATTGACCAGGCTTCCCTCCTTTCATCCTTTTGCGCCGCACTTCCATTTCCTCTGCCACCTGCATGAGCGTTCCTCGTCCATCTTTTCATCTGCCATCCCTGGCCGAGACCAAATATCCCGGACATTCGATCCAGAGCACGCCTGCAGGACTAGTTTCTTTCCAAGAAACCCCATCTTGTTAGCTGCCTGCGCGAGGAACGAATCAACCACCGCTCAGAGTCAACAATACAACTGGCGGCTGGACAGGCGCCATTGACTGTGGAAGCGTTGCCGCACACCGATATGCAAGGCAGCCGGACTGCGCGACGCCCCCAGCCGGCATGTCGGCCTGATTGGGTCGCTCTACTGCGCTGCTTATCGTCTCATCGTCCTTTTTTCCAGAACGGTGATGAGACAGGTTGACAGGCAGCCAGCCAAACCTACCATAGTACAACGCCGGGCTGCTGTTCTCTGAAGGGGCCTAATGTACGCGTCCGAATCTGGAAGACAGAGCAGCATATACAAGCTCCCACTTCTTCACAGCACGGTACCTTCGGAAAGGGAACTGATCGATGCAAGGTTGCGATCGGCGTAACTTCCCTTTCCTTTCGTCAGTAATTGTAACAGCTCCTGCAAGGCTGGCGTCTGGTATAAGTCCAACAAGCCTGGCTAGTCGACTTCAGCGGTTTCCAGCAGGCGAATTCCTGGCTTCGAAGCGCTTGCTGGATTCTAGATTTGACACATACCTTACTACGGATACGTAGGTATTGGATACCTACCATCTTACTATGGTATACGGATCCACCTACCTCGGTGAAGCAGAGGCGTCGAATTTCGAGAAGTCTGACATGTCGGCTGACGCTAGTGCCAGGATAAATCCTTCGCCATGCCCCCTCGGAGCTTGTGCAACACGGGCAGCACCTGGCAACCTGGTCCATCGACGGACTCCAGTGGGACCAGGGATATGTACAAGAGGAGGGGCGAAAACGATTCCCATCCTTGCTGGTTCTTGCTGTCCAGACTGCAGAGCTGCCTCTCGATCATGATGCAGCTGAGATCAAGCACGGAGAGGATTACTATTACTAGCAGTGGAGGCGGTAAATTTTCCGACCATTTTGTCGTTTCCTGACTCGCTAGGTCGTGAGTCCTCGGGCAAAGTCCCTCCAGTCACAGTCTCCTCTTCACCGTCGCTCTTGGGTCCTCTTTTCGCACAGACACCGTTCTTGTCGCCAGAAATCTGATTAGCCAATCGCTCTAGCCTCAGAACATCGGCGACTTGCCATCCGCTGGGATCCCAGCAATGGCGCACGCGCTATCGACAACAATCCCTGTCGAGTCGACAACACGGTTGAAGGCGGGCGAAACGGACGGGATCAGGGAACATCGCCGCCAAGCTGCCTCCACTAGCCGAACGGCGTGCCTTTCGCGGGGCATATGACTTCCGCAAAAACGACGGCCTCGTCTCCTCGCGTCTTAACGTCTTAATACATCGAGGGGGCAATGACGAGGCTCGACTCGCGTGCTGTCTATTAATCGCCGCCACATATGAAATACTAATTTAGACTCCAGCATCTGCGCGTACCTAGATACTGCCACCACGACCGTCGTGTCCACATGGTCCGGCTGACGGCTTGTCGGCGGAAGAACGAAAAGTTGACGGAAGAACGAGAGGATAGCCGTGCCGGTCCGGGGTTTTTTCCCAAGTCACGGCTAGGCGCACATGACAACTCCATGCAGACTGAAGCAGGCGTCACTCGGGCAAGACGAGGCCCTTGTCATACGTGGCTCTGACACGGATGAGGTCAGCCTGCAGTCCCTATAACTCTGGTCATCCGCGACCTCCTGTTGTCTAGGATATTCCTCCTGCATGCCGGCCACTATGAGCAATGTCCTGATAACAGGGCAATTGCCAATAGTGGCTCCGTTAATCGCATCACGCGCCACCTTAGGGGCGGGCCAACGACGCTAGGGCGGCCAGAGAAGAGACATTTCGTCATCCGCCGGCGGCAGAAACCATTGTTCGCCGCATCCGCTCAATGCGACCGGCGGACGATTTCCTCTACTCCAACTCCCGTCCCCTTCCACAACCACGGGGAGCGACAGTCCGCTCGCCCAAATTCTCGTCCGGTGGACCTCTGATGGAGAAATGGGGAAAATCAATCTTATCGCCGACGACGAGTTCGCCGAAAAGGCAAGGTCGGACAGAGGTCTGGGCAAGACAATGCAGCCAAGCAAGCGATATTCAGTCGCTCTAGTATGACTGGGATACATTCGAGCAAACTTCATGGATTGGACGGCTTCATCCTGCAGAATTGTCTTCACCATGGGTTCGGACTTTGCATATCGGCTCGCTGGCCCAGAGGTGGTCCAGTACGTTTCAGCTCGCGGAAGAATACTGCGGACAAGAGCGAGTGGCCATCGCCAACACGACTACCCTGCCCCGACAGTTGACGCGGTGTCACGGATCTAGCCATGGGAAGTCACATATGTACACACGATTGCCGACCGTCCATCGTCCAGGGCATTGTAGAAAAGTAACGCGAAGCCGAGCGCCTTGACGAGAGCTTCCCAGGCGCAGAGGGCGACAGAACGGGACGGGGACACTCTACCTACCACATCGTCCATCAACAGGCGACAGCGGAACATGCGACAGCGGAACATCCATGCGACTGGCATTCGAAAGAACTATTGCATGGGTCTCCATCAGAGAGTGACCCCACGGACGTTTCTTGAGTCGACTTGAACGGTTGGTGATTGGCCAAGTCGCAATTATCCTGGCAACGGCTAGGCTGCTAGGTACCTCCTATGATATGAGCATGAGCCACAGCTGAAACTCGGTGCTAACTGACAGCCCGTCATCGACAACGATTGAGCAGCTAGGCAAAGCGGCGTCGACATCAAGATCGCAAGATGGCACTTGCGTACTGACGGTGCTTCACTAGCTTCGTCTCGGCCCCTGCTGGACGACGACAAGTCGGATACCCAAGAAGTAAAAGCAGTATTTGGACCAGCTCAGAAGCTTCATATTACTCGTGTCTTGCAGCAGAATGCTTCGGCGAACAGGCCGACGACTGAAGCAGCGTTTCAGTCGAGCTGGTGAACTGGGTCCGCTGCTCCGAACTCAAGTCATTGACATCGGCCGACCATCAAGATTCAAAGTAACCCGTTGATCTGTCTGGCTTCCCCGCTCGTTTCGTATCCGGTCATGAAGTCAATGCTTTTGGCACATCTCCGCATCGCGTTACAGTCGCGGCGCGAGACCCAGACACGCGTTGCCTGTTCTTCTCGCCGGCCCCTCGAGCAGTGTGATCTGTTGAAGAAACAATACACAGACAATTCAGGCAGTTGTCTACCTACCGAGGTACAAGGAATCCCATTCAAGCCACCCACGGTGGACGAAAGCCAGGACGCCCGGAGGTCGCGAGGCTGATCCGGGGGTGGGAGAAGAAGTATTAGAAGCGCCGTTTGCTCGTGCAAGATGGTGTGCCGAATGTCGTGCGGAGTTAAGCTAAACCGGGGCTTCTTGGCTGTTGGTTGTCCGAAGAGGCGAAGACGATTGGCTTGTGGCGTTACACTCATGACGGCGCACTTGCCTGACTGTCAATCATGGGGTTTAATGGAGCCCCACCAAGTTGATGGCCCTTCGCAAAGTGAGCACATGGCCTACGGTTGGTCGATGGATTATGGTGTGCGTCCCAGCTTGCTAGGTGGAGAGCGGACAAGAATGGAGAAGGGGAGGGAGTGGTGGGAGGGGGAAGGGAGCGAGGGGGACGACGAGAGACGAGCAGACGACAGACATGGTGTGTGGGAAAGGAGGGCGGCATGCTGCTCCCTGCCCGGCCTGTTGGGATGACTTGCTGCAGCCTGCAGGCCTGGTCGGGCAATGGGAGAGAGAGACAGGCGGAGGAGAAGCTCGAGGGTCGAAACAAGGGATGAAGGAGAGTAGGGGAAGGATTGAGGGTGTGGTGCGCGGCGAGGAAGGGTAAGTGCCCACACCTCCAACACTAAAAACTGTTTCCCTCCGAACGAGCCGTGTCGACGAATGTACCGACACTGGATGGCGCGTTGAAACCCGTCTGGACCAGGAGCAGGCGGTTTCGGAAGCGGGAGCGGAAGCAGAAGTGAAAGTGGAAAGACGCCGATATTAGAGGCCGTTTGGGTACCGCCATCTGGGCGTCAGGAAAAATGTACCGGCGGGGTGGTGTTTGCAGTTGCACTGCCGTTTCGTCCTTTCCCGTCTTCCTCCCCCGCCTTACTGACCCCTGCGTCTAGGGACCTCGGGCAGGTAGGGAACGGATGGCCATGTTGCTGCTAGTGGTGGTGGTGATGGTGATGGTGGTGGCGTCGTGTGTGTCCAGGCGATGTGTTACTACTCGTGATGGATGGCTGTCACCCAGAGGGCGCCCGCCGCGACGGCACCCAATGGCCTAGTCTGGCCTGGGGAAGGGGGAACGAATGGTGGTGGGAGGGTGGGAGCCCAGGCTGTCCAGGGGAAATAAAGATTTCAGTCTGGGTGCCGTGGAGCCGCTGCCTTGGCCCCATCTTGAGGACGAGGGTGCGGAATTCCACGTTGTGTGGTTACTGGTATTCGCCAACCAACGGTTCAGTTCAACGGTGGCAGCTGGCAAGAGCTTGGATATTGACTTACTTCCGTGACCGCAGTATCAGATATCTTACCTGCGCTTAAAGTACCTCCAACAAGACTAGCTAGGATCGCTGTGTGGGATCATACACGTATGTCCGTCCGTGTTTGCACGCCTTATAATATAAACTGACGGCCTTGAAGATCGAAGAAGCACCATCGACAACAGGCCCAGGGGTGTAGGGAGCAGGGCCGGAAGGAAACAGAGCACGACAGGGACAAGAGAAACAGGAGCATATAAAACATATTAAAACCATATACTGAGTACATACGGATACCACCATGGGATTGTGGTAGCGTAGTATAACATGAAGATGGTGCGACTGGGGAACCACTGCCGCCCACTGATAGCGACCCGCTGTGTTTCCTTTTTGCAAAGAGCAAGAGCGGGAGCTACACTTTGAATCCTTGCTACCCGCTCGTGCAGCACACCAGAAGACGCTGCTCATCCACTCCCACGCGGTGCGGTGCGGTGCGGGTTCGGTGCGGTGCAGCGGTGCGTTGATATGCCCTGCCCTGCCATGCCATGCCATGCCATGCCATGTTGTTCCCATTCATTGCTTTCCATCCCCCCCTCCCCAAATCCATTCCACCTACCTACATATCCGCACACTAAAGACGGTAAGACCCTTCATCCCCCCCCCCTGATTCTTCTTGTTCTTCCCTCCCCCAGCTTTTTAGTGTACCTACCAGCCTCAGCCTGGCCCATCTCGTCAATCCCTTCCCCTTGCCTTCCCACCCCCCTCTTCGAACCGTGCCTGCAGAAGGACATCGCCCATCGTTCTTTCCGGGCCCATGTGGATGAGCCCATTCCGATCTTCAAAAGTCGTCTCTCGTTCGCAGTCGCAGCCGCAGCAAGGGGCAGGCAGCCCAAGGGCATACACCACGCTGGCGCACGTCTTGCCGCTGTGGAGCTCTGCCCACCACCATCACCACCATCACCACCACCACCACCACCAACACCAACAACCAACCTAAAACCCACAAACCACATAATACCCTACTACAACAAGCAGCAGCAACAACAACACCACCAGCATCGCCGCCGCCGCCGCCGCCAGCAACCCAGCCCAGCCCAGCGTACATATGTAAGTCATTCCTATCCGTCCCCTACTGGCCCGGCGCGCCCGTCATTGCGGATCATTACCACCGCGTAAAACCGTGTACCCCAAAAACGCTCAATCTGGAGGAGCTCTTGGGGGCTCTGCCATCGTCAGCGCGCCATGATGATCTTCATCCTCTCAACTGCCAGCGCCCAACGTCATCTACTCGGAACCGTTGTCGGCTTCGGAATCAAATTCAACGCGGTATGAGATACCACCAACAGAAATAACACATCGGACCACCCGTGACGCCCCCGTCTTCCACACCCGAGGCCTATAGCCAAAGGGGCGGCCACTCGCGCCGCGATGCCCGTGCCACTGATACCGGCCAACGGAATACCACCGGACGACAGCGATGGACCTTGCTGACGCCATCCTGCGCCGCCGAAGAACTACTCACCGGTCTCGAAATGCTATTATGACATGCTCTCGGCATGCAAGCTTCAAGGCCGGCAAGGGGAGAAAAAAAAACAAAGAATGAAAGGACGTGCACAAGTGTGGTGTGGTGGTGTTGTGTGAACGAAGTCTTTCAGATTTTTAGCTCCCGTCTCCGCAACATCTATTCTTGAATCAACAAGTGCAGGCTTTTACTTTTCTTAAACCTCTCTCGTAGTCCCCGGGGGCTCTATCTACATCGATACATCTTTTTTTCTGATACCTTATTCAGACGACGAGCTTCCTGCAGCCTTTTTCATGCGCTGACTCGCTTGCCCGCGGAAACGGCTCTCGGACCCTCCCATCATCCATCTCCTCGGCCGATGTTTCTGGCTCCTACGTCCTGCAGGAGGAAGGCGTGTTTTGCGAACCTTTTTTTCAGGGTCTCTCTTTATCTTCTGCCCGGCTGGTCTCCACGGAGTTGTCGGGGCTTTCGGCCGAGGCAAAACTGCAGCTGGAAACTCTCTACAAGGTGTCCGCGAGTTGAAGATTATTTGGATTCGAGCCGTTCAGCCAGCCAAAACCTCCCCTGCCTTGAGGGAGGGGTCGATGGGGAACAGCACCACAGCAGGCTGCAACGCTGACGCGAAAGACATGGCAACTGTTCAGCCTGCCTGCGCGGCCGCCACGAGACCGGGGTGGAGAGCGGCCGATCCAAGTACATGCAGATACTACGGATACACGAGATGGCAGAGGCAGCCGGGCGGAATCCTGCTTTCTCGTAGATCATACCATGGCCTGCGGGTCCGATTAGTAACAGGTCGGCCAACGCCCATGATGCGATCATGCGGCGACCACGGCCGAAGCAGATTTGGCACATCAAAGTCTCGTTGGCACTATTCAATATTATTAGTTCGCCAACATCTCCTTTTGGGATGCAGCTCGGGAGCGGTAGCAGCGGAAGCAGGGCTGTTTGGCTGCATAGGTACGGACGGACTCTGGGGTGGGGGCCCTGCGAAACGGCATCATGTTTCTTGTGGCGGATGGGATGAAAGTCAATACGCTTGGGTCTTGTCTTTTCGTATAGTCTTTAGGCGGTTACACGTGCCTTTTTTCGCGATGCGGCTGGACGGGAACCGGGGAGGAGGAACGGCGCCTTCGGACTCAACCTCCATCCTGTCGGGAAGCGCAACTCGGGGCACGATAGTACTAGTATTCTGTCAATCCGCATCCGCAGCACGGATGGAAGTACCACGTGCAAGACGGTGAGATGGATGATGGAATTTCTCAGTCGTCATCGACTAATAGAGACCATGCCGGCCCGTCACGTAAGGAGAGAAGGGCCCAAGCACGCCGCGCTAATCGCGATCTTATCGATAAGCACACGGAGAGATAAAACGGGTACCTAGGTACAACGCAAGCGCCACAGTGAATGCCACTGATTCGCCTGTCAGCCGCCCCGCGCCTCACCTTACCTCATCTCGATCATTTTTCATCGCCCAAGAGCACATCCTTGAGAGAGGCGGCGATATTTTCAACGCCAGCACCACCAGCTCATATCTACGGTCGAGGCATTTGCACGACGCACAGAGAAAAAGATGACGAGTTTAAAGCGCTCTTTTGAGGCGGATCCCTTCGCCGCCAACATCTCGAGCAAGGTCTACGTCCGCTCCACCAGGAAGGGCAAGGTTCAGAAGATCGTGAGAGAGGTGTACCTGCGTCAAGATATCCCCTGCTCGTCGAAACTGTGCCGGATCTGCCTGCAGACGGCCCCTAGAGATGCGGCAAACAACAGTGAGTGCCTGCCGTCTCACCCGGACGTGACCGCATGCTGAAATTCCCACCCAGTCCAGCCTTTCGTCCTCTCGGAGAAACCCGCCGGGACGAAGGCCTTCCCCCAGGGACACTACATCGTCCCCGACACCAACGCGCTGCTGAACGCCATGGACCTGTTCGAGCAGAGCTCCGCCTTCTACGACGTCATTGTTCTGCAGACGGTGCTCGAGGAGCTGCGCAACCGCTCGTTGCCGCTCTACAACCGTCTCATCGGCCTGACCAAGAGCGAGGACAAGCGATTCTACGTCTTCTTCAACGACTTCCGCCTCGAGACTTACGTCAACCGCGAGGCCAACGAGACCGTCAACGACCGCAATGACCGCGCCGTCCGCAAGGCCGTCAAGTGGTACGCCGACCACCTGGCCCAGACCAAGGCCAAGAAGGTCCCCGCCGTCGTCATGCTCAGTGACGACCAGGACTGCCTGAGGAAGGCCAAGACCGAGGGCGTCGCGGCCATGTCCCTGTCCGAGTACGTCGGCGGTCTCGAGGACGGCGAGAGGCTGCTGGACATGGTGGCCGAGTCCCGGAGCTCTGGGTTCTCGAAGAAGCCGGCCGGCCCGCTGTACCCCGACTACTACACCATGTCCAAGATGATGACCGGCGTCAAGGCTGGTCTGTTGCACCAGGGCAACTTCAACGTGTCTCCGTACAACTACCTGGAGGGCTCGATCCACGTTCCCGCCTTCGCCAAGCCGCTGATCGTCCTCGGAAGAGAGAACATCAACCGTGCCGTCAGCGGAGACGTCGTCGTCGTCGAGGTCCTCCCGAAAGACCAGTGGAAGGAGCCGTCCACCAAGATCATCGAGGAAGAGGCAATCACCCGGGACGAGAACGCCGACGGCGAGGCCGAGGAGTCTCAGGACTTCGTGTCCGAGAAGGAACGCAAGGCGCTGCAGGAGGAAGTCAAGAAGACGCAGAGCAAGAGCACCGAGGGCCGGGCGCAACCAACCGCGAAGGTCGTCGGAATCATCAAGCGCAACTGGCGCCAATACGTCGGCCACATAGACCCCTCTTCTGCGAGCAAGGGCGGTGGCCAGGGCCGCAAGCAGGAAAACGTGTTCCTCATCCCCATGGACAAGCGCATACCCAAGATCAAGCTGCGCTCGAGACAGGTCTTGGAGCTTATCGGGAAGCGTCTGTTGGTCACCATTGACGCGTGGGAGCGCGACTCTCGCTATCCCGTCGGCCACTTTGTCCGCTGTCTCGGTGAGTTGGAAACCAAGGCTGCGGAGACGGAAGCGCTCCTGCTGGAGTACGACGTCCAGTACCGGCCCTTCCCCAAGACCGTGCTCGACTGCCTACCCAAGGAGGGCCACGACTGGAGAGTCCCCCAGAGCCTGGAGGACCCCGGCTGGAGAGAAAGAGAGGACCTGCGCAAGCTTCTCATCTGCAGTATCGATCCGATCGGTTGTCAAGATATCGACGACGCTCTCCACGCCAGGCCACTGCCGAACGGCAACTTTGAAGTAGGCGTTCACATCGCCGACGTCTCCCACTTCGTCAAGCCTGGCAACGCCATGGACACGGAGGCCAGCTTGCGCGGCACAACCGTCTATCTCGTGGACAAGCGCATCGACATGTTGCCCATGCTGCTCGGCACGGATCTGTGCTCGCTGAAGCCATACGTCGAGCGGTATGCCTTCTCCGTCATCTGGGAGATGAACGCGGCCGCCGACATCGTCAGCGTTCGTTTTACCAAATCGGTCATCCAGTCCAAGGAGGCTTTCAGCTACGAGGCGGCTCAGCTCCGCATCGACGACGACTCGCAGAAGGACGACCTCACCAACAGCATAAGGACGCTCCTCGCGCTCTCCAAGAAGCTGAAGCAGAAGCGCATGGACGCCGGCGCCCTGAGCCTGTCGTCCCCCGAGGTCAAGGTGCAGATGGAGTCGGAGACCTCGGACCCCATCGACGTGAAGACGAAGCAGCACCTGGACACCATGTCCCTGGTCGAGGAGTTCATGCTGCTCGCCAACGTCAGCGTCGCCAGCAAGATCTACGAGGCGTTCCCCCAGACGGCCATCCTCCGCCGCCACGGCGCCCCGCCCAAGACCAACTTCGACGAGCTCGCGGACCAGCTCAGGGTCAAGAAGGGCCTCGAGCTCCGCGTCGACTCGAGCAAGGCGCTCGCCGACTCGCTCGACACGTGCGTCGACCCCAGCAACCCCTTCTTCAACACCCTCGTCCGCATCATGGCCACCCGCTGCATGATGAGCGCCGAGTACTTCTGCTCCGGCACCCAGGCCTACCCGGAGTTCCGCCACTACGGCCTCGCCTCGGAGATCTACACCCACTTCACCTCGCCCATCCGCCGCTACGCCGACCTCGTCGCCCACCGCCAGCTCGCCGCCGCCATCGGCTACGAGGCCATCCACCCGGCCGTCCGCAGCCGCGGGCGCCTCGAGGCCGTGTGCAAGAACATCAACGTGCGCCACCGCAACGCGCAGCTCGCCGGCCGCGCCAGCATCGCCTACTACGTCGGCCAGGCCCTCAAGGGCAAGGTCGCCGAGGAGGAGGCCTTCGTCATGAAGATCTTCAGCAACGGCTTCGTCGTCCTCGTGCCGCGCTTCGGCATCGAGGGGCTCATCCGCCTGCGCGACCTCGCCGAGACGGAGCCCGACAGCGTCTATGATGCCGAGAACTACACGCTCACCACGACGGGCAGCCGCGAGCTCAAGGTCGACCTGTTCCAGAAGGTCAAGGTCAGGGTCACGGACGAGAAGGACGAGGCGACCGGCAAGAGGGGCGTCAAGATGGAGCTCGTCAGCGCTTGAGGTTTGTGTTGCGTTAGTTAGGTCAGGGATAGACAAAAGACTTTTTTTTTTTCTGAGAATGAGACCGAAACGAATTGTATTGTGAACGACGGCGTCATGAACCACGTTGTTTTCAACGCATAATTATTAACGTCGCAATAAGTAGGAGAGCAGGTTCGCAGGAGCAGCATCTCTTGCTTCAGTCAAGATGACCACAATCACACACGCTGGTCATGTTTCCTGGCTCTCTGTCCTGACATCTGGTACTCACAACTACATCTCGCCACCTCCTCCGGAAACCAAGTCTAGAGACGTAGGCCACATCCACTTAAACAAGAGACTAACAGTGTCATCACAGTCTGTAGAGGTTGTATGTGCGTGTATAAGTGAGGAACGTCCACATCGTTTCTGCCCCCCTTTTTTATTTTTCCCTAATCCGCCCACCCTCCCATGAACGCCGTATCAACGTGGTTTAAATACCGCCAGGCCAAGAAAAAGAAAAAAAAGAAGGAAGGAAACAACAGCTCTCTACTAATCTGTTCAATAAGATAATCATTCCGTGGACCGTGACTCTTTTTTGTCTCCCATTACCAGGCCCGTGACACAACTCTTCTCTACTGCTCCATGGCCTCGTCACCGGCGGCGGCGGACTCGCCTGCGCCTCCCAACAGGTCTGCGATGTCAAACTCCTTGGCCCACTCCGTGACGATGACCTTCTGGTCCGGCGCGGCGGCGTCGTCGCCGACAGGCGCGGCCGCGGCGCCGTCGCCCTGCACGGCCAGGACGGGGGCCTCGACCCAGCCCTGGATGCGGCCGTCGCGCCAGTCGGTGACGACGGTCATGGCGGCGGCGTTGATGTTGGGCACGCCGCCCCTGCCGAGGCGGCCGCGCTTGCGCGCCACCTGCACGAGGAAGTCGGTCGTGAGGTCGCCGTCGGCGCGGCTGGGCATCAGCGGGGGCAGGTCGTACACGTCCGTCAGCTTCTGCAGCAGGTCCGGCGTCGCGGACAGGCGGCGCAGGAGGAGCGTGACGGCGGGGACGGGGTCGTCGATGTTCTTGGGGGGCACGGCGTTGAGGAGGACGAGGTGGGCGTGCGCCTCGGTCGCCGTCTTGAGCGACACCATGCCGCCGGCGGTGGAGCCGTTGGACGCGGAGGGGAAGACGATACCGGGGGAGTCGAGGAGGGTGAGCTTGCTGTCGATCTTGACGGAGCGGATGCTCGTCGTGACGCCGGCCTCTGCGCCCGCCGGGCAGGCCTTGGAGGAGCCGCGGCCGCCGCTCAGGCGGCCGAGCAGGGCGTTGATGACGGAGGACTTGCCGACGTTGGGGTAGCCGATGACGCCGACGGAGACGGCGCGCTTGAGCTGCTTGCTCGCGGCGTACGACTTGAGCGCCTTGAAGAGGTCCGAGGACGTCTTCTGCACCGTCAGCTCCTTGTGGTTGAAGGTGTGGGCGTTCGGGGCCGGGTTGGACGCGCGCAGGGGCAGGGTCGGGAAGTAGCGGCGCAGGTGGGTGAGCCAGGCCTGGAGGACCTTGGGGGGCACGAGGTCGATCTTGTTGACGACGAGGATGAGGCGCTTGCCGCCGTTGGCAGCGGCCATGACGCTGCGCTCGACGTCGCGGGAGCGGGTGGACTCGGGGTCGCGGGCGTCGAGGACGTAGAGGATGACGTCGGCCTGCTCGACGACGTTCTTGAAGACCTTGTCGAAGGCCTTGCGGGAGGTGGCGTTGCCGACGACGATCTCGGCGGGGGCGTCCGAGTCGTCCGAGTCATCGTCCTCGTCCATCTCGTCATCGTCGTCGTCGTCGCGCAGTTCCTTGTCGTACTTCTGGGCGGCTGCCCTCGCGGAGGCGAGCAGCGCGGCCATGGGGTTCGACTCATCGACGTCGTCGTCATCCTCCTCCATCATTTCCTCGTCGTCTCCCTCGATGTCCTCGACCATATCGTTCTCCTTGGTCGCCTCAGTCGAGGCAGCACCAGTCTTGGCCGCCTTGGCCAGCTCGCGGCGCTTCTGTGCCTCCTCGGCCTTGCGCAGGCGCGTCTCCTCGATTTCCGCGAGGAGCTTCTCCTTGTAGGGGAACAGGTTGGGAATACCCGGGTCCTTCTTGAGCTTGGTGCGCCATTCCGGGTTCTTCTTGGCGAGCTTTCTGTCTTTCCTCTGCTTGGCCGCCGACGCCTTTTCGATCTTGTGGCGGAGGCGGACGGTCGTCCGCTTGGACTTGGGCTCTGCGACGGGTTAGATGCTGCGGGGGAATGGTTTGTGAAATGTTAACGCACTCTTGGGCTTGTTGATTGAGCCGGCCATCTTGAAAAGCAGAAAAAACAGAAACCGACGACGCTGGTAGTTGGCAAGATGTCGAGACGGTTTGCTGGTTGCTGGCTACCGACCGCCGATAAAATTTCCTGCGCGGCGGCCAATGGGTAGCCCTCCACTTTCAAAAATTTGGCGCGAGCAGGGTTCTGCCTTTCTTCACCGCCCGTTATCTCTATCAGGACCCCACTATTCCCTGCTCACCGCCCTCATCTAGCACCGAAAAAGTAACCCCGCCAACTGGAGGGGCACTCACACAATAGTAGTAGCATTGCTCCCGTCTAACTACCTATTTCCTCAGGTGCCTACCTGAGGTAATAACCGCCTTCCACTGCTCCATGCGAGCCGGGGCGAAGCGTGCTAGAACCAGTGGACCATAACCACTGAGCAAGATAGGTTGCTACCAGTGACGCAATGAGAGATGCAGATGTGATCCGCTGGGGGAAGCTGCTGGCGAGAGGTAGCTCGCGATTTCGGATTACCAAACTCGTAATCCCCGACAAAGCCCGTTTTTCTCACTAAGAGTCATTCCCGCTTCCTCGTTGACCAACTCTGCCTCTCCTTCGTGTCAAAACTATACAAGTATATCCACGGCAAACACTGAGAGATCCGTAAGGCGGTCATCTAGCACACTGTCCAGAAACACATTGGCATAGCGTATAGTCGGTCACTTGCCCTTATCCAAAGTGTTGATCCGTTGACTGATTGACTTTCAGAGACGGTAGACAACTCTCAAACGCTTTAAGCATGTCGTACTCAGCCCCCCCGCAACGTGTTGCCTTCGATGGCTTCCTCTTCGACATGGACGGCACCATCATCGACTCGACGGAGGCCGTCGTGAAGCACTGGCACACGTAAGTCAGAAACAACAACATCAACATCAACAATAATATCAACAATAACAATAACAACAACATCGTCATCGTCACCATCACAGCCCCTTGCATCAACTCACCCCTCTTGAGTCTGACTCTCACTGACAAGCTGGGGCGTTGCCCTCCTCTCCCTTGCAGAGTGGGTAACGAAATAGGAGTCGCCCCCGAGGTCATCCTCGAGACCTCGCACGGCCGCAGGAGCATCGACATCTTGAAGATTCTGGCCCCTGAGAAGGCAACCCTTGAATGTGAGTCCTCAAATCTCCCGCGCCGTCGTCCCCTTGCTTTGGCTTTGTCGTCCACCGCCGTGATCCCACAGTTTTCAGGTCGGCCGAGCCGTGGGGACAAGCAAGGGGCTTTTCCCAGGGGCGCGCTAACAAGTCTTCACGCGACGCAGACACCCGCGAGATGGAGGGCCGCCTTCCGAAACTCTACGGCAAGGACGCGGTCGAGATACCGGGAGCGAGGGCCCTGCTCGACGCCCTGATCAAGGAGGGGGCTCCCTGGGCCATCGTCACCTCCGGCACCGAGCCCCTCGTGGGCGGCTGGCTCGAGGCCCTGGACCTCCCCAGGCCCGAGCACCTGGTCACCGCCGAGTCCGTCGAGAACGGCAAGCCGGACCCGACCTGCTACCTGATCGGCCGCGAGAAGCTCGGGCTGCAAGCGCCCTCCAAGCAGGTCCTGGTCTTCGAGGACAGCCCGGCCGGCATCAGGGCCGGCAAGGCGGCGGGGTGCAAGGTGCTGGGGCTCGTCACAAGCCACACCGTTGAGCAGGTCGCGAGCGCCGAGCCGGACTGGATCGTCCAAGACCTGGACTCGGTCAGGCTGGTCGGGACGGCGGGGGGTGTCGTCACCTTGGAGTTTTCCAATGGCCTGGTCTCAGGGTCCTCGGCCTGAGGAATGGAGGCTCTGCTAATTGACCGATAGATGGGAATAGACTTCGCTGCCGCGCGCTTTAGCATCGTCGAGCTATTGCATTTCGTTTGCCCCTCATCTTCCGCCAGGGCCAGACGGGGAAGGGAGAAGCCGCCAGGGAGTTGTTGCCCGGCACCCAGGGACTGGTCGCTGCAGAGTTGGATCAGACGCGAATACAAAGTAGCACAATTCTGACATCACCCTGCCCCAGGTGCGACATCGAGATGCAAATGAAGAATCGCGCGCCCTGCTGAGCATTCATCCGTAGATCTGAGGACCCCAACCAGTTCCCAGTAGTGGTCTCGAACATTTTGATCACACCCCTTCCCCTTCTCCCCCCTCCCAGGGACGATGACGCCGCAAGGCAATGTTCGAACGAAGCTTGCCTGCCTGATCCCAGGGGCAGGCAGGAAAGCATGAGACCAGTGTCTCGATTCCGAGGCAGCGTTCGCCGTGTCTTCAAGTCGTGCGACCCCAGTATCCAAGAATATCCTGCTCCGGCCGAGCCTGTACCCCGCGACTGGCCTGGCCGTTCCGCGCGTCCAGTCCACGGGACATTATTGCTCAGATGTCGCCGGTTTGCATCATACAAAGCGCCCTGGGGTCCGGAAGCGTGCCGGGAAAAAGGAGGAGCCAGAGATCAGGCACACATTCGACACGGTCCCATCCCAGCCAAACGACGCGACTCTCGCGTTCGCCGAGTAAACACGGCCGGTGTCTTGGACGGCCAGGAAAAGAAACTCCCAGCAGAGTCCCAGCCGAAGGTCCAATCGATTTCCATGACGAGAGACACAAGGGGGGGCGGAGGAGGGCAAAAGCACAGCGCTCGCGCGTTTCACAGCATGGAGGGAAAGCTGGGCGAGTTGATGGATGGCTCCGGAGAGCTCCTCACTCGTGTGCAAAGCTGGCGATCCCGGCTCCGTGGTCGTGGCGCAACTTTGCATGACCGCCAGACGGCCGTGGGTTGGCAGAAGCAAGCCAGGCGCATCGCGGGTCGTCAGCTGTAGCTGCAAGGTCCCGAAGTCACAATTTGGCTTGCCGGTCAGCATGGCTCTTCTTCTTTTTTTGGGTGTTACTCCTCGAAAGCCGGAGGCAGCTCGCTCGTGTTACATTCGGGGCCAGCAGCAGCTCGCGCGATCAAACCAGACGCACCCCGCGAGACGAGAACGATAACCAAGAAGCTCGCGGCAGGTTCGGAGATCTTCGCGCCCTTGCGTCGGGACGTCGCCCCAAGTCGGCGATGCGTGTAACGGCTTGAGTCACACAAAATATCGGCTTGGTCCGGGGATGACGAAGCAGTGATTGCGATGGTCACGAACGATGTTGTTGTTGTTGTTGGCACTCGAACGCCCATGGGGTGCGGCTCACCAAGACAACAACAGCAGCACGGACACGATCTAATCACCGTCCAGAGTAGCTAGATACACGGCTAGGCCAGGAACCGGATGGAAACAGACGTGCTGTACCTGGCAGCCTTAGCCTGTAAGCGGCCGAGGGCGCCCATTCCGACATGTGCCACGGCGCACGCCAAACCATCGCACACACCGCGGATGCTTGGATGCAGGAACAGCCAGCGAGGCCAGCGCGGAACGTGCTGGGAGGAAGACAATAGGGTTTCCCGAATCGCGCGAGCGGGCAGGACCGCGAGCTCGGAGCTGCGGCTCAAAACGGGGCCGCAGAGGGAGGAGTCGGTGGTGTGCCGATGCCGTCCATCCCTTTACCAAAGGCAATGCCTTAACTTGGTGTACTACCTACATAGTGGGCGAGGTGCCCATGGCTCAGGTACCCGAGCAGCCAGCCAGCCAGCATCAAGTTTTGGGCACATGGATACCTATTAGGTTATTACACTACGATACTTAGGTAGAAGTACAGAACTCGCCGACTACCTCTTCCCTTCAGGGGCGAATCCAGATGAACATAGACGCTAATTACCACTGGGTAGCTGCAAGCCGCCGCAAGCCGTGAGGCGGCCGTGCCGGAGGGGCCCAAGACTCCAGACTACCTACCGCCCTTTATTAGCGACCGAAACGTTCGCACTTGTCATCTGGCACTCAACGTGGGCTGCTTGGAGGGAGGCTTTGTTTGTCATCCTTGACCTGACCTGACCTAGTCCAACCCCGCCCGGTGCTAAGAGTTATGAAACGGAGATTGACTCCTGAAAGCCGCCAAGCGTGTTGAGTAGAAAGACGGAAAAAAAAAAAAACGAGGCCGTTGATGGCTGGCATTGGGCGTATGTACCGTATACACTCGAGAAATTCGTATATCGGCCAAACCTAAGTTAGCCTAGATTCTGTGATCTTACTGGATAGATTGCTAAAGAACGTTGCTGATTTGTACTGATAGAGGTTTAGTGACTCCCTTAGCCGACATATGAATTTTCTCAGAGCCTACGGTACTCAGGAAGAAGGAGAGAGGTTCGCTCCCATGTGGCCCACCGAAGTCGCTCGCTCCCTTACCTACTCCTACTAGTGCACATAAGGGGGCCAAGCAGTCGGGTCTGGTCTGGCGTCGAGTGGTTCGTAAGCTGGGAAACATGGCGTCCCCGTCACGAACCGCCGGTCCTGTGGTGTTTCGTCCGTCCCTGAGTTTCGTCCTTGATCCCTTCGCTACAGTTTCACAACCAGACCCGGCGGCGGCGGCCATGTCAATGTTCAAACTTCAAAGACGGCCTGGCAAGGTCATCGGGCAGGTCGGGCCAGGTGAGAGAGGGGAGAGGGAGGGGAGGTGTTTCGGTACCTTGCATGACCACGGGTCCACGGGCAAGCCTCAAGGCGACTCCGTGGTGCGGTCTACGGAAGCACTATGGCGGCGGTAGCTGAGGGGGACGAGGTTCGCCCGGTGGCATGGCATGGTATGCCGAAGTCTCCGTTGAGAGGGCCCTTGGGCCTTGGGGTTCAATCGCTCGGTAGCGGGGACCCGAGGGGACAAAAAAGCCTGACTCGAGCTGACCATGCCGAGAGGCTGTGCCAGCACAAGCGAGCGAGGAAGGGAAATTGTGTCGTCGCAGAGACGGGGTCTTGGGGATGTGGAAACGGGGACGCGCGCGCCAGGCACGCGTCGTTCGAGTCCCATTCATTATTTATTATTCACCAACCGCCTATCCGTACGTGGTACTAATACTCTGTAGTATATAGTAGTATGTACCTACGCACGGTCGCAACGAGACTCCCCCCCCTTGACCGACTTAATAAGAAGAAATAGAGACTGAGAGGGAGAGAGGAAGAGAGGCAGCCGAGAGGCAGCCGTGGGCCGGCGGCTTGTGCACCGGGGCGCAAACAAGCAAGGAACAGTAATTGTATCTGTACCACGAACAATCAGGAACCTAATGGCAGTATCCGTGCTATGGATGTATGATCATGTACCGCGTATCCATCCGCACTGCAAAAAGAAGCAAAAGAAAGAAAGAAAAGACCCAACAGCGGCACCCCCTGTTCCTGGCCGGCATGCCCTCTCGACCCTCTCTCCACAATGCAGGGGCAGGGTCGGCACCTCGTCCATGGCCATGACTCCATCCCATCTCATCAGTCGTCACAGTCGGCGCCGCACGTGGCTGCCGGGGCCCAATTTTGATCCCAATCTCCCGTTTGCCGCTGTCCCTCTCCAGTGTCCCCCCCTAGTGTGCCCCCCCTTGATCTCTGATGGCGACAGATGGGATGGTGACCCTACGCTGGCCCGGCACCCAAGCCACTCTGTGCCTCGTATATCGTCATTGCGTATCCGCAACTTGAGTACATGGAATCGATTCCAGGTACTCTACTGCGAACGACAGTACGACTGGCATCAAGACCGCCGCGCCAGAGCCCCCCTCTGTCATGTCATGGGTCGTGAGAGGCGAGCTCCTCGTCACATATCCTTTTCTATCTTTTGCCCTTTTTGGCGGGGGAGATATTCGGCCCCCATTGCGCGGAAATCCCGTGCTGCTGACCCATTTCCTCCTGCATCTTCGACATCGTAATACTACGCCGGCGACTAGGGTAGCGTGCACGCCTCCACGACAACTTCATCTCCCATGCGCAGATTCCGGCCAGGTGGGTATGGCCCATTGCAAGAGTAAAAAAAACCTTATGCCCGCCATCCCGTCGTCGCCGGCCCCCCGGACGGGAATGGCGTGTTGTTGAGCGGTTATCCCGTTGGCTGACGCTGAGTTCCCGCGAGTTTTCGCTGGCACTGTGTCAACGACCCCTGGCCCCTTTGCTCACGTTGCTGGCTGCGATCCATGTATCCGTACGGAGTATATAATTTAGTGTATGTGAGTTCGGAATTGGAGATGCGGCCATCCGTCCGCTTGTGGTACCTTCACCCGGGCAGCCGGACACTCGCGCAGGAGTTGCGAAAGTAAGAGCCGTAAGGACTTTTGACGCTCGCTGCCATCGCAATATTCGTAACTCGTGCGTCACTGAGCAAAGGGGTACTCAGACGAAGGTACTGTCGAGTGGCAGACGACTTGACAACTCGTGGTGTCAAGGCCTGAGTCAACCACCGTACGCTGTCCAATCAATCCTGGTGGAAGTGCCAGACCCGTGGAAAGACTGAGACAACGGCCCCCAGGTCAAGTTCGACATGAAAATCCGGCAACCAGGTTGTTTTGTTTCGTGCCTCAACTTCAGTGGCGGGGGCGGCGTTTGGAAAGCAACGACGCCTTTGGGTTGACACGAGGGATCTAGCATGTGTCCAGAGCGCGCCTGGCTGACGGTCGAGGAGACTATACAAACCCCGGCAGCTGTCGTGTTCGTGCCCAAGCGGCGTGCTGTTGAGGTTACAACGCCTCCGGATGAGCAACGGTCCGAGAAGGGTGATCGGCCTCATACCTTCACTAGGTATCTGGACACCTTCCTTGGCGCTCGTCTGTCACATTCGCCATCGCGAGCTCCGGGTCCTGCAGCTACCTAGATAGGCACTAATAGCAGGTGGTCTGTTAGTCTGCTGGTCGTCGGCGCTTCTCTCCGGTCTGGCTCGCTCGAGGTTGAAACCCAGGCTTGATGGCATCGAAAAATACGGTTAAAGAACGCTTGTCTCCGGGCAAGGGTGTGCTATAATGCACATCTTAAGAAGATCCTGGTTGTACGAGGAGACAGCTTGGACTTGCGCCGACTTTAGCACTGCAACGCCATAGCCAGGAAGTAGGCTAAAACATCGCCCACACGCCAGTCGCTATCTGGGACCAGCCGCTTTTTGGGGGGCATATGTATGTTTGGAGAGCGGAAGCGCGATGTTACTCCAGATTGCACTAATTGCTGAGTCTTCAAAGCCAAGTCTTGGGAAGAGGGCGGGCCTGGGCTCCTGTCCAACACCGGCAGTGTAGTTTCCGGCGGCAATGGTTGCTCGTCCTGGAGTGTGAGGGTGCGAGTGTGATAGCGACAAGCAATGACGGCCATGTCCCTCTCAATGGCCTGCCTCCGAGCTCTCTGCCCTAGGAGCGTCATCATTCATTGCTGCCATGCAGCCAGCTCCAACTGACGCCAACGCCCGGACCGTGCATCACGACGGCCTCTGGCACCGTCTACACTAAGAGCCCCGACGCTAGGATTGGCGACAGGGGCAGAGCTGCCGTGTAGTACTAAACTGCGATTGGGCGACGGGGCGGCAGGCTTCCGCGGTCTGCATGACAGATCGCAAGCCATTTGGGTGTCATCCACGCGCAGTGCTCGCCAGCATGCGACTGCTGCAGTGAATGGTGGATTTTACCAATAAGACACGTCCAGGAGGTGAACCTGTCAAATGAGTGGAATCGGTGAGCCAGGAATAGCAGCAGTTCCCTACGCACATAGTATTAGTATCTCCTTGTCGTGCAACCCTGCAATGGTGACGGCTCGGAGCAGGGGCCCTAGGCAATCCGGAGAAAGGGCACCCAGCGTCGCTGTCGTCAAGCAAAGCAAGGGCCTGACGCCGGCGAGCCGCCGTCTGATGCGGGAACAGAAATTTCAATCCGAGCAATATTATTAGTGTGAAAGGTGACCAGTTGCTAGAGCATGGAGTGGGCGCGGAAAGAAATCATGCGGCCACGCTACGTCGAGATGGGGAATGAAACCCTGATGCTATTAGGCCCCCCGATCTCACGGTCCTGTCGGGGTCTTTCTGGCTGGCCCATGAATTGGATCGACGTCGAGGAACTAGCTTGGCAGTCCTACAAGGAAGCCTTCTGGACGGGTTATTTCCGGGAAACTGGTCGACCCGGAGTGCGGTCAACACGTTTGGTCGCATCTTTGTTCTCGAGCCGTTTGTTACTCGATGGCTCCTTTCTTTTTGTACGGCCGAAAGCCTTGTCGAGCGAACCGATGAGGCAGGAAAACAGGAAAGCAGGCACAGTGGTGGCTGCAGCAGACCTGTCGAATGGGCGTACTCGATAAGGACTAGGCCGTCAGAAGGGAATTCAAAGCGTCAGGTGTGCGTGATCTGCAGTGCGACCTCGCCGCGGGGAAGAAGGAAATTGCGCCACTGCAAGTGTCATGCTGAGGACTCTGTGCGATAACGCTTGTCTCGGACTCTAAGTCGCCATCCAGAGAAGTGAAATAACGACACGAATGGGGATCCCCAGCCGGATCGATTTTGACGGACGATCCCGTGGACCGAACAGCGCGAGCGGCAAAGGCAGGCCAGGCCTACATGGCCTTCCCTCTCGCGGGTGTTCATGGGTTGCTGGACACAAACAAACGGCAGAGGGGACCCCGAAGTGGCGGATGGCGGGAGGTCGTGGCGGACGGCCTGGATGGCATTTGTGTGGGTTGTCCAGCTGCTGTTGTATGTGTGTCGATGCAGCGAGGAACCACGCAACCACGGCTTCCGCCCACCATCAGAATGGAGGGGACGGAACCAGCCTCATCTGTGCTGCAGCGACGGCAGCGGCAAATGCAACGGCAACCGCCGCGCCCGACCACCCGAGGTGCCGCGGTGGTAGTTTACCAGCTGAGGGCGTTATTAGCGACTGTATGGCCCCCGACTCCCGGCTGCCAGGACGTGCAGTTCTGAATACCTAGTGTAGGCCAGCTGCTGGTGACAGTGTTGAGCCAAGACAGCAGGAAGACAAGGCCAACATCGGAAGACGGAGCTGGGCCGCTGGGGTGCGGGAACTGCGGCTGCGGGCTCTGTTGGCTTGCCTGAGGGGCACCGAAAAGGGGCTCGCTCGTCTTCTTCTGGGCACTTGAAGGCAGCGGTTGGGCCTGTTTGGGGTACAAAACGGACAAGCCAGGCACTGGCCGAGGCTACAGGTGATGATCATCTTGCCCGTTTAGACATGGCGTGTGGTCGACGACGGGGGATGGCGGTGATCTTTGCATTTTGGGCGGCGCAGGCCGCCTGTCCGTGGCCATGGCATTTCGCCCTCCACGGCGGTATCCTTAGTGTAGATGCAAGAGCGCTGCAGCGTCCGCGCTGGACTTGCATCGCAGCGTTACGTTTTGGGCGTCGCTGAGCAGAATCGGGTAACCGTCGGCCACCCAGGCACCCCACCATCGACAGGGAATGGGCGGTGACAAGTCAGGAGGGAAAAGGCCGTCTTTCCCCCCCGTCACATTTTCTTTCCTTTTCCCTTTCACGTTTGGCGGCGGCGTCGTCGTCAAGGTGCGTTAGCGCGGCCAAGCTCCAGGGGAAGCGACAACAAGACGACAGGGGCCGCTTGTGCCCACGAATCGTAATCGGTGCCTTTGAACTTCTAGGGCGGCTGATGTACCATGGCAGGAGAGAGGGGTCGGAGATGGAAGAGGACTAACCCAATTCATCGTCGCGTCTGCACTCTTGTCGTCCAGAACTGGCTTATCAGGATGCAAACCCAACAGCCGGTCTGCGCTCCGCAGTCGAGTGCTGTGCTGTGTGCTGTACGGATACACTACCGTACATGCTGCACAGGTCGCAATGGTTGCTCCATTTGTCGCGTGGCAGCATGGACCGTACATACATGATACTACATGACGGCACAGCGCCGGGGCGCAGGAGCAAGAGAGGCACGGCTGGCTGATCACCGTACGGATACCCTGTTGCCTGCCGACCTGCTCCTCGTCCTCATTAGTAGTACCAGAAAGAAGGATAACGAACAGTATGACGATTGACGAGGCATCAGCAAGTGCGGGTGTAGCACATGGCACACGATGCCTGACGCGAAGGGTTGTGGTCGGGCCTAGGTCGAGGCAGGTTTGGCGTGTTCCGGCTTCGTGGATTCACGGCGGTTTGGCGCTGTAGCAATGCGGACGGGCGGGACGAGGCGACAGAGACAATCTGGTCCTTGTGTCGCCATGGCCATGGACCATGGCATGGTCCCAGCCCGTACGGTTCCTGGCGATCGGTGGTCATCCGTCGGCGGTTCAGCCGGCATGCGTTGACTGCTGGCTGTTGGCTGACCGCGGCGGTTGCGATTGACTGAGACCTGCAATGGTACCTGGTTGCCTGCCCGGGTAGGTAAGATAGTGTACGAAAGCCGATCGGAAGTTCCGGCATTCCGAGACAGAGAGATTGACACCTACATACAAATGTTGGTGGGATAGATCATGATCAGCAGGCAGTAAGGCGGAAATAAGTAAAGGTAGCAGGGTACGGAGTAGAGGAATGGTGAACCGCATGTAGGTTGGTAAGTTTGCAGGTACCTACCTACGTAAGCAAGCCGATGATGTGAGGCGAGGCTGAAGGGCTACAGCCTACGTGCCGTGTGGGTAATGTGAAGGAAGGTGCACTGCACTATCCGGACCTTCCTTGGTATTACATAGCAGGCAGGTGCTGGTGGTGGTGGTGGGGGGCATCATCGCGATCATCCGTCAACAGTGACACCGGGCATTCTGTGCGTGCTGAACCTTCAGCCTTCAGCCTTCAGCTGCTCGTGGCTCGAGGCAACCGCGCCTGCAATCCATCGTTCCCTTTCGCTGGCAGGCACTGTACAGTGTATCCACAGACGTCCATCACCAACGGGTGGTCCGTGTGTCGGCGAGAGCGGAGTGGGAGGCTGTGTCGCAATCTATCCCACACTGTCTACCAGGCAAGGGCGCTAGACACCTTAGCTTTCAGTGTACCTGCCGGGTGCAGGGGACTGGCAAGGCAACCTACGTACTTGGTGTAGTAAGTACCTGTGTATCCACACAGTATCCATCTGGTCAGGGTAGGTGCGTTTTTTTCCCTTTCTTTTTTCTTCCTTCATCTTGTGGGTACAGAGAAGTGAGGCGCTACTAGGTATGCAAGGCTTCTTAAGGCACCTAGATATGTGGATACAGTACTCCGTAGGGTACTGCCTTACCATGTAGGTACTACACTATGGAAGGTAGGTAGGGTTTCTTGGGTGAGTGAGGCAAGGAGGCAGGGAGGGAGAGCTCGCCGGGATCTGACGTCGAACATCACTGTCAAGTAATACCTAGTGTACGTATCTTGCTGTACGGATACCAAACCATGTACCTCCGTGGATAGGCAGTGACCCTGGCTCCGTACCTTCACCGCAGTGAACATAGCATTACCTACCTGGCCACCTACCTTGAGAAGCTGGAGGAATACCTGCCACCAGGTACCTACCTGCCGGAGGCGGTGTCGGCACTGTGCATTCCTACCGGGCCTTCCTGGTCCCGAATTGCGTGCGCGCGCCTCCTGAGTCCCACTCCGATTGAAGTCCCAAGTCCAACTCCCAAACTCTAAGAATCCCATGATCCATCTACACAGCAAGAGAAGGCCAAGTCCAAGCTCAAGCTCAAGCTCAAGCTCCAGCTCCACTGTGCGCAGCAACATTACGACCACTTACTTTCAGAGACGCGTGCTTTCTCGACGTGTCGAGATGAAGCGTACGAAGATGCGCGAAGTGCACGACTCATCTTACAAACTGCCTACCTAGTGAGCACTAAGGGAGAAGCCGGCCATGCCACTTTACACCAAGCGACTAACAATCTAGGTCGCCCTTTTCCTTCTCTTCTCCTCGTGGGACTAGCCAGGCTAGCGTCCATCGTCTGCCCACGTCCGCCCAGGGCTTCGCAGCAGATAGGAGGCCGTGACGGATGACAGGACAGGACAGGACACACCTGATCCAACGTTCTGTTCCTGCTTCTTACCACCTACACACACACCACTTGGGGCGTTCGGCAGGCTTGGCCACGACCATCTCGACCGCCGTCAATGTCAACAGGCGTCAGGTCCAGACGCACACACCCATTTGTTCTCCTCCGCAGACAAACTCCAGCAGTCCAGCTGCCATCGCTTCTCCGAATCAGATGATGCTACTATTAGGATCGTCACCTCCGCTCGGCTTCTTCCACATCCTAGAGCATCATCAGCATGAGCATGAGCCGGCTTGTGTTGCCTTCTTGTTCGTTCTGTCTGCCCGGCTTCATCATCTGGCTATGCCTCACCGTTCTGGCTATTGTGTACCTGCCCTTGGACCGGACTATGGCGCATTGACTCGTCACTCTGCAATGTCTCGCCGTCCGTCCCTTTCGATTACCTGTGCCCTGTCACCTATCGTCAGTCAACTAGTCACCACCCTCCTCCCACTGCCAGGGTCGGTGCCAGAGCGGGAGCCAGATGCCTCGCCCTCCAGCTATCTTCAGCCCAGAGCAGGGGGTGTTGATTTGGGTCCGAACCTTTTTAGTGTGCCACCAGCGAGCGACATGGGGGCGCTGTCCAAACCCAGGGACGCGAAGGCGCTTCATGGACCAGGGCCCGGGGCGGATGGCCGGGGCCGGGACCAGGGGGTGTGATACACCACGGGATGGGATGAGAGAGGGCGCTGCATGGATGGGATGGCAGGCAATACCATGGGGGGGACGTGTGGATGCGTCTGTGGCCGGTGGACGCGAACGCGAAGGGTTCACTTCTCCTTCAGGTCCGCTCAGGTGGGTGCAACCATCTCCACTGCACTGTACACCACCAGTCACCACTCATCAGTGTGGGCATCAACGCCGCCTACGCCCAAGCCCAAGCCCACGCCCACGCCTACCACTCGAGCGAGCGCCTTGGCTTATTGTCCCTCCCGTCCGAATCTGCCAGACAATGTCATTCATTGACTTTGAACGCGACGCGAGTAGTGGACGGTAAGCTATGTCCACCATAGGGCAACGTCTTCTGGCAGAGCAGATCCCGCCTAGCCCTGGTCGATATGCCGCCGCTCGGCCACTCGCCGTCCATCTCCTGCAGATACAGCACAATCACACAATGTATTCACCTGTCCTCGGGTCTCGCTCAGCCTGATCCCTCCTCCCCGGTCATGCCATGTACTATCCGTACTACACTACTGGGTAATAGGAGGAATACTACCTATGAAGGCCGTCTTTGCGCGGGATATCCGCAATCTTCTGCAATTGCACAGCTCTTTTCTTCGTCTCCGCTCCGCTGCACTGCACAGTCTGCATTACACGCCTGCACTGCGCTGTTGTTCGGGCCCCCGTCCAGTGTCCAGCCCTCCACTGCTTACCCTGCCTTCCTACGTATACTACCACTATGTGAGTACTATGTACGGATAGTGTAGTAGTATTATCATGTAGCTTTGCTGGCCGGCCCTGCACGCACCGTCTGTCTTGTCTTGCCTCGTCTCCCCTGGGCCCTGTCTGGCCTGCCCTTGTCCCTCGAGACCCTCCTCCCCTTTCTCTTCCCTCCTCCACCTCTCAAGCCCCCCAAGAAGAAGTCGACAAGAGAAGTTGACCTGACCCCTTGCTCCTGGGTCTCCCGATACCTCCACCCGAATATGATCTCCTCGCTGTTAGGGTTATCCAGTCACCACTGCAAGGCCAGTGCGCCAGTGTGTGTGTGTGTGCGAGTGTGAGTGTGGGCAGCTCAAAGTCCCACCCCCCACATTTCCTTCGCTTCTTCTGCCCAAACCCTGCCGCCACCCCAGCGCCTGCACTTCCTCCCGCGCGACTTACACCCACGTACGGAGCAGGAGTAGTTTTGCAGGCCCTGACCTGAGCACCTCGTGGTGATGAACAGTTGAATACATCTTCCACCTCCCACCCCCCCCTCCCCCATTCCCATCACCCGTTCTCTTGCTCCTCCTGTCATTGTTTTTGGTTTTTTTACCCTTCCTCTCGTCAAGCCTCGTCTGTGCTCTTCCCAAGCAAGCCCTTGCCTGGACAGATCGATTCTATCGCCCTGAAGCCTTGCCTTGGGAAGACTTTCCAGACTTGCTTGTCTTACTCTTACCTCTTCGCGACCCTGCCTCACCCTTCCGTATTCCGCTTGTCCTCCCCTCCCATCTTAAAGGGTACAAGCCCCCATCGATCTTCTCCGGGTTCCGCGCCTGCTTAACACATCCACGTTCCCTCTTCTTATCCTCTCTTAATACCAACCAACCTACCGGTTCTTTAACCCTCAGTCACTCTTTCATCTTGAACCCACCGCGCCACATTCTCTTTCCCGGAGTCTACGTCTCTCGCTATCACACCAGCAACATATCGCTTTCTCTCACTCATACAGACGCCTAAGCCAGACGTATTGCATATCCAACATTCGCTCTGCACCCGTTTCCTTACATCTTTAATCGTCCGAAATCTCAAAAGTCTCTCGCATCCGTCTCCTACAACTCGAGCTTCAACGGCAACCAGCAGCCATGACGTACTTTGCAGACTATCAGCAACCGTTGGACTACCAACCATTCCCCCCTTTCCCTCTCCATCAGTACTATCATAATGTCTCTTATGGCCCCGATATGGCAGGGCTTCCCTTCATGCCACACCAGGGCATGATGCAGGGTACTGGTGGAAAGACCACAGAGTCGAAGCCGAGACTCGCCAAGGATGAGGTCGACAAGCTCGAACGAGAGTTCCAAAAGAACAACAAGCCCAACAGCAGTCTGAAAAAGCAACTCGCCGAGGAGATGAACGTGGAAATCGCCAGAATAAATGTACCGCATCCCCGGCCGCACACGTTTTTTGCCTGTCCTAACTTTCGATAGAACTGGTTCCAGAACCGACGAGCCAAGGCGAAGCAGGAGAGGAGGGCGCAGGAGAATGAAGCTCGCCGGAAGTCGGAGCAATCTGCCGACCCTTCGAGCGCCGTTTCCGACACCGTCAAGGAGTATTATGCCTCCAACGACCAAGAAGAAGACCTTCGCCCGTCCGCCGCCCCCTTCCCTCCGGCCAACGCAACCGCGGAGACGCCTCTCATCCGAGAGAGACAGAGACAGCCCGCAGAAGAGACCGACTCCAACGATGGGCTGGAAGACAGGCACCAAACCACCACTGAAGGCTCCGAATCCGATTATGCCTCGCCCGAATCGACCATTTTCCACCCCCAGGATGTCGACATCAGCTACTCCCTGGCGAACACGAACGACTTCTTCAACGGACAAACTACGTGCGACTTCCCTTCGAGTCTTCATGAGGAGAACAGCCAAGCACCCTCCCTGACACTATCGATACCGAGCGAGTTCATGGCAGGCATGGCCGGTCCCACGAGTGCCTCTTCATTTTCCCCGTACCAACACACGTCTGCTTCCACGGACATGGACGAGGCATTTCCTTCGCATTACTTGTCGGCCAGCTTGCCCGACTCTATTGGGCTCCACAACCTGAAACGCGAGCAGATGCAATCTGAGGATATGAGCGGGTTCCAGCAGTTCTCGCCGCAATCCATGTCACACTCGCCGCCCGAAATGGCCACGATCGAACTCCCGTTCAAGCCGACGCCAACAATCGACATCGCAAGCAGGAGGAACTCCAAGCGCCCGGCGCAGCTGGTCAACTGCACGCGCAGCCAGTCTTACAACTTCTCGGGCCCGAAGACGGGATATGAGTCCAGGCGAGTCGAGGCACCAAGCCCGATGCGACGTGTGGCATCGGCCACAGGCACCTTTCCGAGGGGGATCCAGAAAGCGACCAGCGCCGGGCCACGGTCGCCGTTGCACTTCGACCGCAACCAGGAGAGCCTCATCTTGCAGATGGCATCGCACTCGCCATCCCGACACTCTGTAGCACCGCCGACGCCCAATACACCAGTGGTGCCCTCTCAGCAGGACATGCGCGAGGCGACCGTCTCTTCCATGTCCTCGGACGAAGAAAAGGCGTACGGTATGGGAACCAGCCTGACGGTGCCGCTGCCGATGGACCCGACAATGAGAACTCCGCCGGATACTCCCGGCCTGACGCTTTACTCCAACTGCTACGACTACAACGTGTCAGACGATCCTATTCTGACACCAGGTTTCAGAGAGTTTCCCATGATGTCCACCAACTTCCCCCCCGCCTACGTCACTCATGGCTGCGGAAGCCAACCGGTGACCCCATCGTTCCAGCCTCCCAACGTCGGATCGTCATTCTGCTCCACGCCGTACACTGGTGGCAATGCCGAGTACAACTGGCCCGATGGCCCGTCGGTGTCGGCCAAGCCGTCTCCCGATCAGTCAGGGTCGAGAGAGTTGGTCTTCACCAACATGACGCCGCAAGATTTCGTCGCCCGGGCCTCGGAATAGCGTGGTGCATCTAGTCAAACCGGACCGTGTACAACACCGTGGCGTTTTTCCCTTTCATGGTTTCCCATTTGCACCGGCCAGCGACTGCGGCTCAACAATCATAGGGGCGTCGCCAAACGACGCGTACCTTTTCCTTTCTCTCTAATCAACAACGATTTCCTATCCACGATACCTACTACATCATCAACATATACCAGAACAATCCTCTACTTAATGTAATGACATGCATGCGGCTTACGTTCTGCCGGCGGCGGCGGCGCTGCTCGTGGCTCGCGAGAAGCAGGCGAGAAAAGGAGAGGGAAGAGGAAGGGAAGAGGCGGAATGAATACCCAACATCGGAACCGGCGAGCGGCGGGGAAGACTGTGGATTTTGGGCATGGCAGGTCGGATGGTATGGCTTCGGACAAGCACTAGGTGGAAAGCGTGCATACACACGGCGAATCGGTTGTGTTCACACTGGCATGGTCAGCAAAACGGCGGAGGCAGAAGGAGGAGGGGCGTTTTGTATTCCGACGATTAGTCTCGGGCGGAGGAGCCGGGGGTTTTTAGAAGCCAACAATCAAAAGAAGTCGCCGCAGCTACTGGATGTCTAGGTGTTGAGTGAACGTGAGTTTCCTGGCCGTCCCTCCTTTGGTGCTGAGAATGTGAGGACGGGATGGCTCCATGGATGACGGCCGTGTACGGAGAAAATCCGGATCTCGGTGCGAGGTCCATGCCCGATGGGTGCGAGCCTGGGAGGTGAGGTTACAGCAGAGTTGGGAGGCGTCTCCACTCTCCTGCTCGTCATTCGTCGACGACGCAGACAGCATGGGCCTTTCAGGTGAAGTGGGACGTCACGGTTCGTGTGGGGAAGGAACCAAGCCAAGGGCTTTCGATCTGCAGCGCCTTTTCCCCTGTGGGCTGTATGTAGGCTGTATGCTGTATGTAGGTTGGAAGTAGGTTGGATGTAGGCTGTATCCGTAGTGTAAACAGTGAGACACGGCATTCCCCCTTTTTTTTTTTTTTTTTTTTTTTTTTCCCCCTCCTCGACTCCCACACACATCGGCCAGAGTTGGGGTCAACGCCTCGTGAGCCGTGAGGAATGTGGACAAGACCTTCACTTCTAATGTCTGCCCCGTACTAGGCACACTAGGTGTGTGTTTCCCCAGACCGCTACCCAGACCAGAGACCTTGTTGCAGACCTCCCCCGAGGAATGCGGGAGCCCCCGGGCAGGAGTCGGTAGGCAGGAAGTGCCATTGCCGGCCGGCATGTAAGCCCCCCGCATCCCAGGTGCCCGGATGGTGATGCAGAGGCACATTCCAGTCTTTGAAAGCACGAAACGACCACTCCAAAGAGACAACTCGTCTGAGTACGTACTCCCAGCTTCGGAAATGTTTACACGTCGGTATGAGAGGCGAGACTGGCTCTTCAGCATACTAGTGTTGTGCGTGCCTTCCCGCACTTCTTCGATTCCCCCGCACCCAATTTCCCCGGGCCCCTCGAGAAAAAAAAAAGATTCCCCGCATGTCCCCCATAACTCCATTTCCACCTCAATTTCCTCCCTCCCAAGAAAGAGAAACCGATCATGACAGCCGAACATCCACTCCCCACGTTACGACCCATGCCCATGCTACCCTAAGTACCATAAGAGGCCATCATAACCACTCGATGCCAGATGCTCTCCGGCTGCCATTGGTCTCCCGGTCTCCTCTTGTCGCCCACCGCCGAAGTCTGCCCGTAGTTAACCCCTGGAATTGCGCCTCTTCAGCAACAACCTGGGGCCCGCGGGGAGGGGCCGCTCTTCGTTCTCGTTGTTGTTTTTGACATGCCGCGGACCATTAGACCGCCTGTCGGTCCTTCTCGGTCTGTTTTCCTCGTCGCGTGGCCATGGCCCCTCGTCCTGCGAGCAAATCCGACGATCCTCGGCCCAGCACATCCTGGTTTCTCTGGCGGTCACGGCTAGGTGATTTCCTGCTCGGGCTTCCCTACCTGCTCTTGGCATTTCTGCTAATGGGGCCGCGAGTGACGATGTTATAGTCGCAATGGGCAAGTCAGGGTATAAGAAGGGCGGCGATGGCCCTGGTGGCCGTCCCCCCTCCTTTACGTCCTCGGTGCTGCTACTCCGTCGCCACGAGACCAGTCGATTTCCACGCTTGAAGCGGCTTCTCTCCATAGTCTTGACCATGGCGGTTCTTGCCCACCTGTTGGCAGCTTGCCTCTATCTTTCCCCGGCCCTATCCGCGACAATTCGCTCCAGGGCCGAGGCTCCCGTTGTCGATGTAAAGAACGGCTCCTATGCCGGCATCCACAGCGCCGAATACAACCAGGACTTCTTCCTTGGAATGCCCTACGCCAAGGTAACGACCATTGGATCATAATCAGCTAGACCCCATAAGCTAAGAAAGTCCGTTAGACTCCTGAACGATTCCGCGTTTCCGAGAGCCTTGACTCGACATGGGAGGGCACGCACTCTGCCACAGAATACCCCAAGCATTGCGTCGGGTACGGCGGTGACATGGACGGATACGAGTGGTCCGAGGACTGTCTATACCTCAACGTCGTCCGTCCGGCCGGCGTGTCCCCCGACGCGCAGCTCCCCGTGGCCGTCTGGATCCACGGAGGCGGTCTGGTACAGTGCTCCATCCAGTGCAAGTCCAAGCCGAGGCAGCTAACACGCCGCAGTACATGGGTGGCTCCGCCGACAAGCGCTACAACCTCTCGTTCATCGTGCAGAACAGCGTAGAGCAGGGCACGCCCGTCATCGGCGTCAGCCTCAACTACCGCCTGTCCGTGTTCGGTTTCCCCGTTGGCAAGGAGGCCGCTGCTGCCGGCGCCACCAACCTCGGCTTCCGCGACCAGAGACTGGCCCTGCGGTGGGTCAACGAGAACATTGCCAGCTTCGGTGGCGCGCCGGACAAGGTCACCATCTTCGGCGAGAGCTCTGGCGCCGAGAGCGTCTCCGCGCAGGTACTGGCTTACAATGGTACGTCGCTCCCGCCTCACTTGTCTGTGTGTAACGGCTGACGTGCTGCGCAGGAAAGCATGACGGCCTTTTCAGGGGCGCCATCGCCCAGTCTGGCTTCGGTGGCGTCATCCCCCGATTCGCGGGCGGCTTCAACAACACGGCGCAGTACCAGAAGAACTACGACAACCTGGTCGCCAACGTCTCGTCCTGCGCCTCTACCCTCGGGACCCAGGAGTCCATCGAGTGCCTCCGCACTGTGCCCGTAGAGGAGATCAACGCGGTCCTCAACGGCACCCAGGGCTTCCAGTTCCCTCCGGTCCTCGATGGCGACTTCATCGCCGACTACGCCACCAACCAGATCGAGCGCGGCAACTTCGCCAAGGTCCCCATCCTCATCGGCTCCAACAGCGACGAGGGTTCCGCCTTCGGGCAGGGTCACGGGCCCAACGGGGGGCCCGTCAACACGGACGACGACTTCAGGTACGCCGTCAGCACCAGGATCCCCGCCGACGCCCAGGCGACCACGGGCAAGTCCGCCGACGAGCTCATCGAGGAGGTGCTGGCCCTGTACCCGGACGACCAGGCCCAGGGCATCCCGAGCCTGGAGACCTGGCCCCACGTCATCCAGCCCGGCGAGGAGATCGCGGTCCAGCGGGGCCTGCAGCAGCGACGCACGGGGGCCTTCTTTGGCGATTTGTAAGTACTCCGCCCCTCGAACTCGACCGCGCGGTGGTTCTTCGCAGCTGACCTGTCCCCCTCGCAGGATGTTCCAGTTCCTCCGCCGCAGGGCCAACATCAACTGGTCGAAGCACAACGTGCCGTCCTACGCGTACCGGTTCGACGTCACGGTGAACGGCGACCCGCCTTACATCGGCGCGACTCACTTTGTAGAGGTAAACCTTCCCAACCCCGTCTCCCTTCGTTAGAGTTCTCCGCTGATGTCACAAATCAAGGTCGCCTTCGTGTTCCACAACCTGCAGGGCGTGGGCTACAGCGTGAACCCGTTCGGCGGCAACGACACGGCCTACACGGAGAAGGCCACCGCCCTCGCCAAGACCGTGTCCTCCGCCTGGATCAACTTCTTCGTCGGGCTCGATCCCAACGGTGCCCCGGGCCTGGAGTCCTGGCCGGCCTATGAGGCGGACGCCGGAAAAGACGTCGTCTTCGGCCTCAGTGGCGCAGCCGTCGAGACGGACGACTGGAGGAAGGATGGGATCGACTGGATGATCGAGCACGGGCTCTCCATCTTTGGTAACTAGAGGGAGCGCGGCCGACGAGAGGGGGTATTAGCAGGCAGGCGCGTGCGCATAAAGAGGCCTCGAGTACCGAGCTGAACAATGTGTACCGTAAGGTTTCTTCTGGGCAAACAGTGTTCAACCCGTAGACGGCGCCTTGTGGCGACGACCTGACCAGAACCTGTTCCGTGCGGTGGTGTATCTGGCGCATCGTACGACATCAAATACCTCATGGTCCGCCTCAACTTTAGTTTCCTAAACCTCCCCCACAAGCCCCGGGGAAAAATACGGCAACGGATCAAGTCACAAGGCATCTTGTGTTGTTGGGCGCGGTAACGAGGCGAGCGAAACAGCCATGTTTTCAACCCTCGAAGCCACAGGTCCACCCAGTGTCATTCGTGCCAAACTTTGGTTTTGCATAAAGGCACACTGATCGTATCCATTCGAAGGAAAAGGTCTAGTGCAGAAAAATCCTAACAGTCAGAATATTTCGAGTGCGGTGCTTGAAGTCGAACCCCGGTATTGCCGTCGTGCGGTGCTTAGTCATTCCGCTTGACCACCTGAACGGGCCGGACCCAGGAGCCGGCCCAGCATGAACACCCACCCCGGGGAAGGCACTGCCGCCGACGAGGCCGGTGTGGAGCCCGGGCCCTTCGGCTCCGGGACGATGCCGACCCCGGCGTGATGTGATACCCTCTTCGCCGGCAGCTGGCGCAAGTGTCCACGATAGGAGCTTCAATCTTCAAAGAGAGTGCTGTACTTGCGCCCAAGGATTTATGCATGAAAGACATCGGCGCCCGTGCGCTCACGTATACCCAGCTACATCAGGCCCGGCGCAATCTTACCCTCACTTACACAGCCAACAAGAAAAGACACAAAATAGAACAGCATCGTCCGCTCAACATGACACAGCCGGACCCCATCATCCCAAGAGCCCTCCCCGCCAACGCAAAAATCGCCCTCATATCCCCCTCCTCCCGCATCAACAACCTCCTCCCCGGCGCCCTCGCCCGCTCCATCAACCTCCTCACCTCCCTCGGCCACCGCGTCACCACCATCTCCATCACCGACGGCGAGCATGCCGCAGCAGCAGCAGACGGCCGCCCCATCGCCGCCTCCGTCGCGAACCGCCTCGCCGAGCTGCGCGCCGCCTTCTCCGACCCCTCCCTCGACGCCGTGCTCTGCACCGCCGGCGGGCCGACCATGACGGAGCTCGTCCCCCACCTGGCCGAGGACGCCGAGCTCCACGCGCTGGTCCGCGCGAACCCCAAGGTCGTGCTCGGGTACTCGGACATCACCGCGCTCCACTGGTCGCTGCGCGCGCTCGCCGGCCTGCGCACGTTCTACGGCCCCTGCGCCGTCTCCGAGCTCGGCGATATCACGACCTCCACCCGGGAATCCTTAGCGTCCTTCGACGCCGGGGCGGGTGACAAGAGCACGGACGACGGGTACCTCCAAGACTTCCACCTCGCGACCCTCCTCGCGGCCGTGTCCCGCCCGCGACCTCTCGGCCCCGTCCCGCGGTCCAGGTTCTACAGCCCCGTCGTCCCGGCGTACTTCCTCACAGCCGACGCACCCACGACCCCGCGGCCCCTGCTCCCGTCCCCGGCGTGGACCTGGCTGCGCCCCGGCCGCGCCGAGGGCCGGCTCTTCGGCGGCTGCCTCACCGTCGTCGCGCGCGTCCAGGGCATGCCGGGCATCACCCCCGACTGGCGCGGCAGGATCCTGTTCCTCGAGTCCGCCATGGCCGAGGGGGATTTGTCCAGGGGAGCTCCCCTGGCGAGGGTCCGCCAGGCGGTCGCCGACATCGCCGCGCGCGGCGTCTTCGACGAGATCGCGGGATTGGTGGTCGGCAGGCCCTACGGCTACGACTCGGAGCGGGCGAGGGCGGCGTACGCCGCCGTGTTCAGGGGCCTGCTGTGCCACGGCCGGCTGGCGGGCCGCCGGTTCCCGATCTTGATGAACGTTGATATTGGACACACTGCGCCCATGGTCACCTTGCCGATGGACGCGCTGGCGGTGATGGATTCCGATAGGGATGAGTTTGCTGTTACGGAGGCAGCGGTGATCTGACGACGACTTCGAACTTGCTGCTTGTCTGCGCAGAAGCATGGGATCGACCACGTGGAGTTGAACAGCGTCCGATTATCTACCTGGTCCTTTGGCGATTATTAGGTTTGCGCACAACACATCCTCATCTCGACTGCGTCCATTCGACTGCCGTGAGACTGTTAAGGGGTACGTTTCCATCGCCGAATGCAAGTAAGTTTGTGCTTGGGTATTATTACTTCGTATTACATGATGTGGCACGTTCTCCTCCATAGCTATACCGGGGCTTGTGTCCCCCAATACCAACTTCCCGTTTCCCGTTTGCCTTTGATGTGCTCAGTTTCCGTGGAGATAAGCAAAACGATCCGAGTCAGGTCCTTCACCGCAAACAGGGCAACCAACTGTGACTGTCTCCTAACCTGAACCAGAAAAGGTACCAATACCCTTGGGGAAATGACTCCGGACGCTTCGCTGATGCAATTTCTCGGGGGTTGCCCTGTGTAATGAAATTAATGGTATGATTTTTTATATTAGAAAAACAATGGTCCGCGTAGGGTGTCCGGCTTTGATGCCCTCGGCACTCATAATGCACTGTCCTTGGTGGCTTGCTGGACTGACATGAGGTCGACGCTCAGATGCGATTTCTGTCCCTAATAGAAACCATCGTTGGTGTTGCTCCTGGATGTCGGTGTCGACTGAGCGGAGCTACTAGCGTCGCTCGGCGTAGGTGGCTCCACGACCTGGCTCTTGATCGTCATGATCCATTCGTGCTGGAGGAGCTCCACGGCGGATGCCCTCTTCTTTGGATCTCTCGTGAAACACCTCTTGAGGAAGTCGATGCCCTGAGGGCTGAGCTGGTCGGTCGACGGTAGCTGAGGCGGATTACCCTGGGCGATGTTGTACATGATGGCCCATTCGTTGTCCAGGTTGGCCCAAGGGCGACGTCCGGTGGCCATCTCGAGGATGACACAGCCGAGAGACCAGACATCAACAGAACCTGCCCTGCCTGGGTTTTCGCCCTTGATGACCTCAGGAGACATGTACATTGGTGTTCCAGTCATCGATTTGTTCGGCTTTGTGGCGGTGATATCCTGTACGAGCGTCTTCCCTTGCCTGGCGATGACCTTCGCCGCGCCGAAGTCCACGTACTTGATGATGCCATTGTGGTCAAGGAGGATATCTATCTAGTTGTTAGTACGAGCTGCTGAGACTTGGTGCAACCACTTACTCTCGGGTTTGATGTCGCGATGGGCAATGCCGCTCTCGTGAAGGTAGGCGAGACCTTCGAGCAGCTGCAACGCGTAAACCATAGTGACTTGCTCGTCCTCGATGCGACCATGCTCCAGCAGATTCGCCAGTGAGCCACCCTGACAAAACTCCATAAAAATGTAGACCCTGTCTCGGTGTACTTCGATACCGTAGTACGAGACAACATTGGGGTGGTCGAGCACCTCCAAAACGCCCATCTCGTCCTTGATCTGCTCGGCAATGGTTGGTATCAACTTCGGGTCTTGCAGACGGATCTCCTTCACGGCCATCAAGTGGCCGGAATCGAGGTTCATGGCGGCATAAACGTTGCCAAAAGTGCCACCACCGACAAAGTGGCCCTGCTGCCATCGCATCGTGATATTGGTAGCCGACGACGAAAGGTATGCCAGAGAGCGGTCGACTTCGTTGTTCCCCTCGAGAACGCGGCCGAGAGCTTGCCTCTCGGCTTCTTTCGCTTTCCTGATTTCATCCACCTTGTCAATCTCCTCCAGTCGTTGCTCCGTGATGTACTTGGAGGCTTCGTTGTCGTCCAGCATGCGGTTCTTATCGAGACGCTTGAACTGCCCGACCAGAGCCTCAATGCGCTCCTTTTCAGCCTGAGCGGCCAGATTGGATCTTGCCCCCATGATGTCAAAGTGCGAAATCAGAAGAGCCATGCAGCCGGCTACCTTGGCGCGGAGCTTTGCATACTCGTCCTCGCCCAGGGCGAGAATATGCCTTCCCCTCGTCATTCCCATGGCAAACTCAAGAGCCAAAACCGCCCATCGGAACGTCTTTCGATCCGATGCGATACAGTCGTCGCAGATGAAACTGACCCAGTCCAGCGCAAGTTTGGTGAGCTTTAAGTTGTTCATTTGTTTCCGGTTGCTATCCATGACAAGCAGGGACCGCTGACCGAATTCTGTCGCAAAGACGAAGCACGTTTGGATCAACTCCTGTACTTCCCTCCCTTCCGTCTGCTTTCGGATGATCTCGACACTGTCCATGAAGTTGTTGGACAGCTTGTACGCAACGCGCCTGATCTCCATGAGACGTGAGTTGACCTTGTGCAGGTTCGATCGCTGCTCGACAACAAGATCGACGTGCATGTCCACGGCGTCGATGAAGGCCTTGCGGGCGTTGACGAGCCGGGCCTGAGCACCAGTAGCGACTAGTCTCATGTGCCCTTTCTTCAGGTCGATGTTTCGTTCCTTGACCGACAATGGTACAATGTCGCCAAACCAATGCGGTGAGCTTTCGGGGCGAAGAATCAGGATATAGGGGTCGCTGGGATCTTCGACGAACTGCTCCGGCGAACTCAAGCCCAAAATCGACTGAATAGCATCATGCCTTTCGACCAAGGACGGTGATGCCATGATGAAAATGCCCTCTGCCTCATAAAGATCGGTGAAGACCTGAAAGTGGCCCGACGTGATGAGTCTGTCGTAAAACTCCTGCAGCTTCTCCGGCGCAAACGAGATGCTAAAGTCGGAAGCGTTTTCGTAATTCTCGCTCAACATCCTTGAGAATCGCTGCAGCATTCGTTGCCTCACTCGGACGGAGTCAAGACATTGCTTGTATCTCTTGCTCATCTCAGCGGTGCTTTCTTTGGGCTTCACTTGAAGCTCCTTTTCAAAAGTCACACTAAGACGGTTGATGGCCTTGAATGTCAAAGAGCTGAATTGCTCAGCAACCTCGACATCTCCGCTCTGCAAGTGACTCCCAATTTCGTTGGCAAAGTCCCATTCTTGGAAGAGCAGTTCAGCTTCCTTGAATGTGTTCTTGTTCCCGCTGAGCTTCCAGTTGAGCATCTTGAAGTAGTATTTGAGAGCGTCCAGGACAACTTGGTCGAACGATTCATCGATGCAAGGAGGCAGCTCCCAGCCAGGTTCTGGCTGCGTGACGGCGAGACATTCCAGCTTGATGCGAATGGCCAGCTTGAGAAGCAGCTGAAACTGGCCAATCATCTGGTCCTGCATCATGGGGTTTTGCTGCGCAGATTCCTTGACCTTCTTGGCGTAAGCGAGTCGCATCTTGATAATCTCTTCGATGAGACGTGACGGGAAGCTAATGAGCGTGAGTAGCTCCTCGATGTACGGGGGGAGGTGCCGCTTCTGGAAAGCAGCGAAGTTGCGGATCAGCGTCTCTTTGGATTTGTTGATTACGGTCGAGATGCCCGGCAACATGCCCTTGTGGGCGTCCTTGTTCTTCTCGTCGTCGAACTCTTCGTCGTAGAGAGATTTCAGACCGTCCTCCTTCATCAGACGATCTAGGAAAGAGGACTCGTCTGTGATGCCGTGACCGACAGGCGAGCGCTGCCGCGTTCGTGCAAAGTCCAGCTCGTCGTTGCCAACCCACTTCTGGAGAATAGCAAGCTCCGTGTTGATGAGCTCATTGGTATTGTACCAGGAGATAATGGATTCCGAAGCCTCCTGGAAGAGGGGCGAGTTAGCAGACTGGTGTTCAGCCGCCAGTGATGTCCATGAGGGATAGAGGCTCTCGCATTTGTCGATCTTCTTCACAACGTCCTTGACTTGCTCATACGGGGGCTTCCCGGCCTCACTCTCACCCTTGACAGAAAAGTTGATGATCTCATCCAGAAGGCGGTCCAGCGTTGCCCGAGCTTCTTCCACCATCCGCCTCTGCACGGGGAGATGACGACCACAAACTTTTGAGCGGATGCCCAACCAAAGCTCTGCCTTCTGCCCGCTCTTGCCTACTGCCGTCTCGTTGGAACCAATCAGTCGCTTCTTTTCTTGCCTAACGACATCTCCTGTCAAAACAGCCTCCAGCATGCCATGCCACTCTAGTCGCTCGCGGTTGACAGGGTCCTTGAGATCCTCCTCGCTCGGTTGGAGGTCGTCGTTATTGTAGAACATGATGGTTTCCTGATCGTATCTGTCGTCGAAGGGGCCCTCAGACGAAGGTGTTTCCCCTTCGGAGTCGGAGTCCGCGCCTTGGCCCATGCCGTTCGCGTAGCCGTCGAAAGGATACCCATCCACATTGTCCTGGCGTAGTCTTTGGACGTATGCCCTTTCCTGCTGACGAAATCTCTCGCTGGGACGAGGGCGGCCTCTGGATGACGCTCGGACAGTCTCGACGAAGGATGGAGGTGCTTGCGGCTGCGGCCTACGGTGGGCGGCGGGTGCGTAGGTGTTTGAAGGGGTTCTTGCGGGAGCGCTAGGTCTCTGGGTTTTCGTCGTGGCGGTGGTGGTGACGGCGGCGGGGGCGGCGGCACCGTTGGTATAGGCAGTGTCGCTATCACTGGCGTTGCTTCTCAGACTTCTCGTGGTGCCGTTCGCTACGGCAGCCTGAACTAGGTTCGACATGGAGCCGACGTGTCCCTCTTGGTATCTGGCAAGAGAACCGACTTCATCCTCGCGCTCGAGGGCGAGGGCGTGCGGGTCGTCGGGATGGGAATCAGCAGACGAAGCAGAGTTGTCCGAATCGACGGCGACGGGAAGCGGGCGCTGGGGCATGATCTTGTCGGGGCGCAAATCTTCGTCTCCGTTGGAGAATCGAACGGAACGAGGGGACGGCTCGGTGGACATTTTGCCTGATTGTATATCGGTTAGGTTGGGGTTGGTCCCTGTTGAGGTGATGGGTTCCCGATACGGGTGTGGTCGCCCGACGCGCCTCGGTCTGCCGCTCAGCACTGCAGCTGTTTGTGGAGCCTCGTCCCAAAGAGGGACAGCAGCTACACAACGGGTGAGCGACAGGAACCAGAGCGCTGCGAGTCGACCGTTTAGAGGGGCGAATTGCACCGAAATTAAGGTGACATGAGGCAGTTGTTTCCCGTATCCGCGTTGACTGCGCTGGGGGGCAGGGGCGCAGCTAGACGGATGCAATTTTGAATGGATGGCGATTGCCCTCGGTGTCGAATGAGTGTCGGGGGCGAGGAAGGCCCTGCAAGAGTAAGGCACTTAGCGGGGAAGGGTTAAGAGAATGCGCGTTGGTGGGAAAAAAAGCTATGGGGAAGAAGAGAGAGATCACGATGCAGCCGCAGAACCCGCAATCGAAATGAGCTCGAGGCGAATTTTGATATGGAGAGGACGGAGCGGAAGGAGCTAGGGACGAAAAGAGTGCGACAGCGGACGGTGCTGGGAGGCGGCGATTGGCGGGGACGAACCCGACCACTGGAGGCGTGGATCAGCGCTAATTGTTGTCGTTGTAGTCGCTACCTACGTCCCTTCGGCTCAGTCTCTACTTGGGCATCCAAGATAGATACTAACACAGAGCACTTTGCGGTGATTCTCGCGGTATCAAGTGCCTAGTCGAAACCTATCAATATAGATGATACCGTAGGCCGACGCTGTAGGTGGTCTATAACACTGGTTGCCATACGGATATACTACCACTTAGTATTAAGCAAGGAGGTATGGGTGGTGTATAGTATACACTTAAGCGGTGATTGAAGCAGGGGATAGGTAGCGGGAGCTTTCTGCGGGGGCGTCTGCCGAGGACGCCACGCCCAGATACCTACTTTAGCCTCGCCCGCTTCTTCTTAGGGTCTTGGGGGCTCCGAGGTGTGGCTACGCCGCCCCTTGTCCACCATGCGATGTCTCCTCCAAGTGTGGCCGTGACCATCGAGCCATCTGCTGTGCGATCGAAAACCGACGCGACACTTTAGCCGACACCACGTCTGAAAGCTTGAGGTGGTCGTGCCAGTCAAGACAATCTGTGGCGAGTGCCCACGCAATGCTGCCCCGGTTCCCCCTCTGCAGAATCCTCCCTGTCCACTATCACATCGCTGCCCGTGGCTGCTCGATGTTGGACTCTGATGTCGATGCGGGCCTTCTCAGTCTATTGGTCGCATGTGCCACATCTTGGAGTTGAGACGAAGAAGGGCTGTCTGCTGTCGCCCGCCCGCCCCACGGAAAAGAACAACTGCAGGATACCAGTTCTCATCTCCGAGGTCACTGTTTCGTTTCAGCAGGGTTGATATTCTTTGGGTCCATCAATCGCAGCTGCCTGGTTCGCTTACGATGCTCTTGGTGGCATTCCGCGTTCTTGGGGCGCACTTCCAGACGCAATGCTTTCTCCCTCCATTGATCTTCGGCCGAGTGACGGCCTTCCGCGGCGATGGTCTTTGCTCCATATTTAACCAACACTATAATGGTGTGACAATGGAGGTGGGAGTTGCGTTGCCTGATAGTCGCATGTGGGCTCGAGTTTGGCTTTTACTATAGGCAGGCAGTCTTATATAATTCTATTCACGTGATGGTCGACGATGAGGAGATGAAATCAGTGACAAGACAAGGAAGTCGGATGTCATAGCACTTGTGTGCAAGTCGCGGTATCATTTCAATCGCGCTTTATCTATGTGGATTTTTGCTACTAGTACTTATTTCCAGCATTCGTTTACACTACTCAGCAGATATATGGGAATCATGGTCAAAGTCTATCAAAGTCAATCAGCAGCCGACTGTCTTAGAAAATAACTGTCTTAGAAAATGAACACCCCCCTCTAGGTACTCGATTCTTGTTGAGCTTTCTCGAGCTACCCATCATCTCAGATTTCCGGTCAGTGCAATGGTTTCGTTGTACTTACAGATGAAGTGTCTTGCGAACCAAATTTGAAGAAGGCGCTGTCAGCCTGACTTGACTCGATGACTTTGAAAATTGAAATGAAATGAGCGCAACGCATCCATGAACATCTGTACATGCGGCGGAAGATCCAAAGAGGTCGCTACCCGTGAGTCGGTCTGACGGCTGCATTCCGATATCGTCTTCGGCTACTTACCGTTTCAGTAGGTAACCTTAGATCGATAGGCATGGAGACAGTAAGCTGGCCCAGCTGGAGGCTCGGCTGCTGTCCCGAGGCGGGTCCACTTCCTTATCGCTCGTTATCGCTCCGAGACCTCTTCCCCAAGCTCAAGCTCCCCGCCTCTTCCCTCATCCTCTCCTCCAGGAACTCTCTCTTCAATCACCAGAAACACATCAATTCACCGTCATAATGTCACGAATGAGACTTATTGCGACCTCCAGGGCGGCTAGGCCATTGTTTGCTGCCTACAGTCGCAATGGCCACCCCGCCGCCCTGAGGGCGTGCGCCGCTGGGCTGTCCTCCGCTTCGGACCCTGTGCCGATGGCAGCACCGTCATTATCGTCACGGTTCTACTCGGCCGACGCGCGCAAGAACTGGAAGGAAAAGTTGGTCGAGTTCGCAAAGCAGGACAAGACGCCGCTCTACGACTTCCATGTCGCCAATGGCGGCAAGATGGTCATCTTTGGCGGCCACCACATGCCTGTGCAATATGCCGGGCTCAGTCTCGCCGAGTCTCACCACTTCACTCGCAACCATGCGTCGCTCTTCGATGTCAGCCACATGGTCCAGCACCGCTTTACTGGCCCGCTGGCGGCAGGATTCCTGGAGAAGGTCACCCCCTCCAGCGTTGCCGACATGCCCATCAACTCGAGCAAGCTCAGCACATTCCTCTGGCCAGAGACCGGCGGCATCGTCGACGACACCATGATCACCCGCCTCGGCGAGACCGAGTACGCCGTTGTTTCTAACGCCGGAACAAAGGACAAGATCTTCGAGTACCTCACCGCGCAGACTGCCGACCTGCAGAAGCTCGAGAGTGACGATTTCTGGTGGGAGGTTCTCGAAGGATACGGTCTGATTGCCCTGCAGGGCCCCCAAGCCGCCGAGATCCTCCAGGAGGTCATTGATCCCGCGGACGGCCTCGACCTCGATCAGCTTTACTTTGGCAACACTGGCTTTGCCAGCCTTCGATACAAGGAGAACGGCGAGTGGAAGAAGACGTCGGAGAAGGCCATGATTAGTCGAGGAGGATACACTGGTGAAGACGGTTTCGAGATCTCCTTCAAGTCGACCAACGGCGAGGCGGACCCGCTTGCGCGGACACTGCTCGAGGTCGCCGGACCTGAGAGGCTCCAGCTTGCGGGTCTGGGAGCGCGAGACAGCTTGCGCCTGGAGGCCGGCATGTGCCTTTACGGCCACGACATCGACGACACCACGACGCCGGTGGAAGGCAGCCTCTCTTGGATCATTCCCAAGGAGCGCAGGACGAAGGGCGGTTTCCACGGTGCCGAGGTCATCAACAAGCAGCTCGTGCCCAAGAGCAAGGGCGGCGCCGGCATCGAGAGACGCCGCGTGGGCTTCATCGTCACCGGCGCGCCTGCTCGTGAGGGTGCCGAGATCCTCACCAAGGACGGCGAGAAGGTTGGCGTCATCACGAGTGGCTCGCCCAGCCCAACGCTGGGCAAGCACATCGCCATGGGCTACGTCAAGGAGGGGCTGCACAAGTCGGGCACTGAGCTGGATGTTGTGGTGCGCGGTAAGAAGAGGGCGGCGACAGTGGCAAAGATGCCATTCGTACCGAGCAAGTACTTCAAGGGACCGACTCCCGCGCCGGCGTAAACCGGGTTCTGCTTAAGCTGTATGATTACGAAAACCTCACAATAATATACCCATGTGATCATCTGGGCTGCCAGTCTCTGCCGTGTTCCCAACGGCTTTTGCAGGTTGCGTCGGGGAGGAGTATCCGAGACATCCGAGAAACGTGAGCGCCAATGCATCCTGAACGACCAACGTGCTGCATCTGGCACGACCAAGCCATGTTGACAGACGGGGGCTCGAGAAGGCTTGATCCAACGGCCTGAAAATTTCAGACATGTAGCCACAAAAAACCATGGGAGGCCATCACGGAAGAGAAGAGCGATGGCGACCCTCAAACGAGCGGCGAGATGATCTAGCAACGATGACCTGGATTGCGACGAACATGGCAGGTTGGCAGCATGAAAGACAGGATATTGTTGCGTGAATGTATGAAGAGAGGAAAAAGTGAGCGGAGGGGAGAAACGCGACAGAAATCTTTTGGCGTGGGGGGTACGGAGCTGGGACGCTAGAGTGGATCCGGCTTAGTGTGAGAAGGGGAATTGGGAGTGGGGCTTTATCCGTGGCTCCATTGCCCGTGAGAATCATAACTCGGGAGGTACTCCGTGCTCTGTGAGGTATCATTGATGAGAGGCATTCGAGTCGAGTTTCGCAGTCTTTCGAAACCAACTCTTTTGCCCGGCTAGGCTTGCCCAATAGTGCAGAAGCCGTTTCGATATGATCCATCAGTATCTCCCGAACCCGACACTGGTTGCGAGTGACAAGACAGCTTTTGCCAAGCCCTCCGGGACATGTGCGATGGTTCCAAATATTTCGGCTCGAATTATGTTGCGTTGATCTGACTGATGCTATGCAGGCATATACCCGCTTACCTAGAAACCTGAAGAAGGGGCCTTGTTAGTGTTGTTTAGCGATGCGGGCTGGACCCCTAGATATTAATACCTACCTACCTCAGTAAGTATCGATAGAAACTCGTTGAAAATGACACCCAACCAACTGACAACAATGAAAACAGCGGGATACGACACAGGACTACAAATTCAGCTCAGGAGGGCTCTTGAATTCGTTTGCATCTACTTGCGTCCTAAGACTTGGTCACCTAACTGCTCAGCCTCTCAAGACTGAAAGGCATGACATGACGTCAGACCACCTAGTCACCCGAGCGAAAGCCCACAGGCCACGAGCCAACTTGTGTGATATTCTTGAACATGACCTACCCTACATAGTATACAGCTCCCAGGGACACGCAGCATGAAGAGCCGCCTTGGCAGCCCCCAGACGGAGAAGAGAAGACTCGGGGGCCACCATGGGTAGGTAATACGCAGTGCATTGGACCACCGTCACGAGGCGCCCGCGATGAGTGTGCGGACAGGTCAAGCGACGGACACGGGCAACTGCCGTTGACTAGTGACCCTGCCGAGCTTACCGTTGACTCGCGCCGACCAGATTACCCTTCCTACCCACCTCGTCTACCCCAGGTTTGGATGCGGCTGCTGTCGGGCTCCTTTTGTGCAATCTGATATCTGTATCACTTACCTACCTACTAACTACCACCTATCTGGTCGCAAGACCACTGTTACATCAGGTAGGTAGGTAACAGGCGTGGCGGTAAGTAAGCCTGCAGTACCATGATCCATGGACCATGAGAGCTGATCAGACGGGAGACCCCGACAACTTTGGACACCATCACGTGTCGCATTGCCAATCTGCGACCAGTGCCAGCTTCAACGCGGACAACTGCTCGTCTCAGGCACGATAGGTTAAGGGGTCCTTCCTTGAGAGGAAGAACACTGAACTGTGTAGATGTCGCGCAAAGAGCGCACGTGTCTGCGGATTGATGCTCGATTGGCTGCTTGAACAGCAGACCTTCTTCAGCCTTGTGGATCTGCCTCAGTGTGCGCGGTGCCGTGGCGTTGCACTTCTGGTCAGCTAGACACCTTGATGGCCTACTATTCATGTATCGTGTATGTACATTACTGGGTAGCATGTAGGTCGGTCTTCGTCGATGTGAGGGGAAAAGCGGTGTCCAACCTCTTTGTGGGAGACAGGAAACTCACTGGACGAGGCGTGCCGCAACTTGCGGCAGGTATTGGTCGGACATGGTGAGGATGATTATAACTGACGGACTGCCGGCACGTAGGCCAAAAAGAAGTGTGCCGGCTGGTCCACTTCTGAACCCGCGAAAAGCGGCGCCTGTGATGCTTCCTTCCCGTGGCACCCGTCACTTACGCTTGTCACCCCGACCTGGCCGGTCAGCAGCAGTAGCAGCGCCCCAAAACAGCTGCACATTGCCACTGAGCACTTGGTAGAGGTGGTAGGCGCTGGGTATGGTTTGATTTCCTCTTCCGGCTCCGTCCCGCAGGTTAAAAGCCCAATAGCTGGCAGCGGGAGGATCACCCCTCGAGTTCGACTGGTTTCCATCCCACCATTGCTTTCTTTCCAGTACACACAGCTGGGTTGCTCCTCCGAGCTGGAACCGTGACGTGGATCAACTCAAGGTTAGCAGTTACATACACCAGTATTAGGTGCCCTCAGGTACCGCAGTACTTACTGATCATTACCGACTCTCAGCTCCCTTCCTGATCCCTGTGCCCGCCTCGCCCAGCCCCGGAGCCCTGAAAGTCAAGTCACGACCACGACAGAAACCAGTCAGACCCTGGCGCTCGACGCACTCGCTTTTCAATTTACCTATCCGTATCCGTACCTATACCTAGGTATTCAACGGGGGGAGGAAAAGAAGCTCGGGGAGGGGTGAAAAAAAAAAACCATGATTTAATAATAACCTTGAATCATTCCCTCCCGCCTCCCGCCCCAACCCACGCCTCACCGTGTCGGGCATTTCGTCCTGTCTCTTGAGACCTTCCTTCGTCCTCTCTCTCTCACTTCCCGTCATCGCTGGCTGTTGCGCCTCGACTCGCCTTGCCTCGCCTCGCGTACGTCAAAGCCACAGAGCGCGTCTCCCGCTCCCGCTCCCAGCAATGCGGCCTCTACCCGCAATAGTGGGCTTGCTGCCTCTGCATCTCGCTGCGCTCCATCAGTTCCTGCATGGCGTCACTGCCACACCTGTCGCTAGCGGGGAGCAAAAAGTCATTGGGGTGTCTACCGCGCCCGTTCAGGAGCAACCTCGCCGCCTGAATGGCAAGTTTCTGCACATCACAGGTACGTGATGCAACGCGATAAGACCAATTACAGCACCAGGCATCGCTAACAGTAGCCCTCTGCCCGGGCGCTAGATTTCCATCCCGACCAATTCTACAAAGCTCACACATCCACCCAAGAAGATATCGCCTGCCATCGCGGCAAGGGCCCTGCAGGCTATTACGGCGCAGAAACCTCCGACTGCGACTCACCCATCTCTCTCGTCAACGCAACTTTTGATTGGATTGCGAAGAACGTAGCGAGCGACATCGATTTTGTCATCTGGACCGGCGATTCGGCGCGCCACGACAGCGATGAGACAATTCCCCGAAACGCGAGCCAAGTCCTCGGCACGAATCGCTTGATCGCCGACAAATTTCTCGAGGTATTTGCCGACCCGAACGATGCCTCGCGCATGGCCGTGCCTGTCATTCCGACCTTTGGAAACAATGATATTCTTCCCCACAACATCCTCCTGCCAGGCCCCAACAGGTGGCTCGGGTACTACGCTGAAATCTGGCGGCGCTTCATTCCCGAGGAGCAGCGTCACTCTTTTGGCTTCGGCGGCTGGTTCTACGTGGAGGTCATACCCAGCAAGTTGGCCGTCTTCAGCTTGAATACTCTCTACTTCTTCGATCGAAATGCTGGTGTGGACGACTGCCAGCAGCCCTCGGAGCCGGGCTTCAAGCAGATGGAATGGCTTCGCGTGCAATTGCAGTTCCTGCGTGATCGTGGCATGAAGGCCATTCTCATGGGCCATGTGCCTCCAGCCCGCACCGACAGCAAGAAGAACTGGGACGAGACATGCTGGCAAAAGTACAACTTGTGGATGCAGCAGTACCGTGACGTTGTCGTCGGATCCTTGTACGGCCACATGAACATCGATCACTTCATCGTGCACGACACCAAAGATGCCGACATGAACATCCTCGGCGGTTTCGCCGTGGATGACGACGTCGGCCGCGAAGCTTTCGAGGACGAACTCGATATCCAGTCCACAGCGGACTACCTCCAAGAGTTGCGAGAGGGCTGGTCGAAGCTTCCCAACGTATCCAAGCTGCTGGGCGGGGATTCTATCGAACAGGAAAATAAGGGCAAAAAGGACAAGAAAAAGAAGAAGAAGAAGAAGCCCACGAAGGATTTGGGAGGCAAGTATGCGGAGCGATACCACCTCTCGCTGATCGGCCCCAGCATCGTGCCAAACTACTTCCCCACGATCCGCATTATGGAGTACAACATCTCCGGCCTCGAAAATGCCGCCGTCTGGACAGACACTTTCGAGGGCGCGCTTCCCCCCGTTGTGATCCCGAACGACGACGATCCGATTCACGAGGAGCTGAAGCGCGACATTGATGCTGCCAAGAAGAAGAAGAACAAGAAGAAGAAGGGCAAGAAAGGGAACAAGGACAAGAAGCCAGACTTTTCCAACGACCCCAACTTGGTCATCCCCGAGCCACCCCCAGCAGGTTCCGGTCCCGGCCCTGCTTACGCGCCCCAGCCCCTTACCTTCACTGGGTACACCCAGTACTTCGCGAACCTGACTCACATCAACAATGATATGACGGCCGACGACAAGGACGCCTCGGCCAACAAATGGCGCGACGGCATACACAAGGACAAGAACCCCAAGACCAAGAAGCCCGAGCCGAACCCCTTCGTGTTCGAGGTCGAGTACAGCACCTTCACCGACAAAATCTACGGACTGTCGGACTTGACCGTGCGGAGCTACGTCAAGCTCGCCCACCGAATTGGCCAGGAGAACGCCAAGGGCAAGGCTCTATCGCAAGATTTCGAAGAGGACGACGACGAGCAAGAGGACCCGGCCGAAACCGGCGACGAAGAAGACGACTCAGACGAAGAAGTAGAGACGGAAAAGAAGAGCAAGAAGGGCAAAGACAAAAAGAAGGGCAACAACAAGAAGAACAAGAAAAAGAAGAAGAAGAAGCACAACAAGGTGTGGCTGCATTTTCTCAAACACGCATTCGTCAGGACAGTGCCGGAGAAGGACTTGAAGAAGTTTTAGATGTATATAGCAGCAAGGCGGAGGAGATAGAGAACAGAAGAAGGGGGTGCGCGACGTCGGGTTTCTTGTTTGTTACTTTTTTTCCCCGTTGGGCTCTGACTTCTGGCTGCTGTTGATACACGCATGACTAGATGAAGAGAGAGGGCGGCGTTATGGGAGGGGCATTGGCAAATATAGCGAAATTGGTGTTTTCCTTGTTGCAGCTTATCAAGTCTGGCTTTTTTCTTGTGGTTCCTTCCAAAAGTAGCACGTTCCTGTACAGTGTGTCGACTAGGTAGGGACTACGATGTTTGTATACACACGCCTTCCGCGGCTTGGAGGCGTGGCTCTGTGAGCAGGCTCTCTGTTTTGGGTTACGTGTAGGGCTCAGTTAGGGAAAACATTCTGGTCATTCAAAGCTTTTGTCTACCAGTCTTCATTTACATTACGCCCACGCATCCATCCCCGGCGCCTAAAGATGGCCGTAGCATTTGGCAAACACCATGACAACATCTAAGAGCAAAGCGTTTTAGTCGCTGTCCGCGGCCGCCGGGGGGTCAGAGAAGCCGTCCCACGAGTCCTCGTCGTCCTCGTCCTCGTCCTCGTCCACGATGCCGATCGCGCCCGAGATGTCCCAGCGGTCTCCCTGGGCGGCGCGGCCGACGTACTTGACGAAGCGGAGCGTGCCCTTGTCGCGGATCACGAGCGTCAGCTTGTTCCACGCGGCGGCCTGGAAGAAGAGGATGTTGTCGTCGTCGCCGCTCGACTTGTAGACGGCCGCGTCCTCGTCCTCGTCGCCCTCGTCCGTGGCCATGTACACCTCGTGCCCGCCGACCTCGATCTCCGCTTCCGGCTCCGGCTCCGGCTCGGCCTTGGCCTTACCCTTGCCCTTGGCCTTTTTGCTCTTCTTGGACTTGCCGCTGGCCTTCTCCTCCTCCTCCTCCTCCTCGGGCTTCTCCTCGCCATCATCGTCACCCCATCCCTTGCTCGGGGTGATTCCGAGGTTGAACTCGAGGCGCTCCTTGCCGTCGTACCCGGTCGCGAGCGTGTAGTCCTGGCCGCGGCGGAAGCGACGGGCGAGGAACTCGTGGCTCTCGACCACGGTGCCGGTGGCCATCTGCAGCCATTCCCGGAACTGGCGGGAGGGGAGAAGGACGTCGAGCAGCTCCGTCACCGGGTTCTCCTCCTTGGCGCTGCGCAGCTCGTCGGCGCCGAGGGGCTGCTGGTACAGGTAGCGGTGCTTGTGCGGGGGGCGCGCCACGCGCCAGCCCGACTTCTTCTCTATCGCGGCGCTGTTCTCCGGCAGGGGCTTCTTCTCCTGCGCCTCGATGTACTCCTTCAGGCGCGCGCTGAACCTCTTGGACAGGATGTTGCCGAGGGTGATGCTCGCGTTCTCCTCAAAGTGCTCGGTGACCTGCTCGAGCGTGTCCGGCGTCAAGTACGTCGGGTTGATGTACTTGAGCAGGAACTCGAGGCCGGCCTCGTCGAAGCCCTGGATCGGGTCCAGGCCGGGATCGTCAGCCTTGACGGGCCGCGGCACCGGGGTGTCGTGCTGGTCCGGGTTGCCTTGCAGCTGCATCAGACCCGAGTTCTTGACCTGCTTCTCCTCGGCGCCCTCGACGTAGCCGTCCTCGCCAACCTGGGGGATGTGGAACCAGCCGCTGATGGCCATGCGGATGCGGCCGCCGTCCTCCTCGAGCTGGGCCTTGCTCTCGGCGTGGTAGACCTCCTCGACGTCGTGGAAGGACTCGCCGGGCTGGACGGCGAAGAAGGAAAGCTGGTTCCAGGCAGGCGGGATGACCTTGGTGTGATCCGGCGCCGGGGTCTTGGCGATCTCGCCGTCCTTGCCCTCGAGCTCCTGGACGGGGAACAGGCGGAGGGCACCACCCCACTCGGGCTTCCACGGCTTGTCGGGATCGGTGAGGTAGAGGATGTAGCTGACCTTGCGGCTGCCGATGACGTCGTCGTGGCAGAGCAGGTAGCAGCCGGGGGTGTAGACGTTGATCGCCATATCGGTCTTGCGGCCACTCAGGGGTCCGCAGCCGGTGATGTGGGAGACATAGTTGCGGAAGGTCTCGGAGTAGACGGCGTCGCGCAAGGCGAGCAGAGAGGGGAGCTTCGAGAGAGCCTCGTCGTCGAGGCCATCGAGGTTGGCCAGGTCGCCGGACTGGTGGATCTTGTAGATGTCGGTTTCCTTGGGGGTGAAGGAGACGTTCTCGCGGATCTCGTCGCGGACGGAGCGCAGCAGCTTGTCGTCGACAAGACCGCTGATGACGGAGTGTTTGTAGGGGCTCGAATTGGCGTATTCGGAAGTGTAGCCGTCGAGTACGGACTTGTCGAAGAGACCCTTGCGGAACCTCGACTTTGCGACGTCGGCCGAGAGCGCTGTTGGGGGCGCTCGGTGTTAGTGGAACGGCTTCTGCGATTGCGGCTGGGAGACCCTACTCGTCTTCGACTTCTTCTTGGACGGCTTCTTGCCGTCTACTCGCGAGTCGGCCTTGCGCTTCATCTTGGGCGATCAATGGGCAACTGGGCTATGGTGAAGTGAATGAACAGGTCGAAATTTTCATGGCGCGCCTTGGGGAAATAGAGGAAGAAAAAAAGTTGCTGGCAAGCAAGTTCATATTTGGACCACAGCTTCGCTGATCGGATCGCAGGTGGGCTGAGGTCCCACATAAATTTTTTCCCATAGCAGCTGTTTTCGCGGCAAATCGTCCCATGCGCCGGCGTTGGCCCCTGCAGACCGCCGTGCACCTCCAAGTCTTCCGCCAACTCCCAGTCCGTCCCCATTTGCCGATTTGACAAGACAGGCGCCGACAGGTTTTTCTCAGCGCCTGCAGAAGGTTCGCTGCTATTCGTCCTGTAACACGCATTTTCAGTGTAACATGCAAAAGAACAACTCAAGCACAGGACGCTTTAGGCATCCTCCAGCCGTGGGTGAGCCTGCAGCTTGACTGGCAAGCAGACAAAAATCGCCTGCATGGGAACATGCAGTAGTAAGGAATGCCCTCCTCTTTAAGCGCCTGATGCCGTCGTCCTACACCTACCTAGGTAGGTAAGGGCTACTTGTGCGCCCGTTGTCAACCGCTCGGGAGGCAAGGAGCTGGTGAGAGGTGCTCGCCCTTGACGACTCGGCCGACATGACGGGATTTGTTGGAATAGTGTACATAGTAATACGGTTCCATACCTAGGCGACAATCAATGGTTTGTTTCGTCTGTTTCTGGTGCAGCCAGCAGCCGACCCCACGCCCCCTCCTTCCCCGCCATGGGAGGGGAGCTATCTCCAACTAACGTCATGCATCCCCGTCTGTTGGCCTCGCTATCCAGTCCCGAAGTGTAAGGTAGTTATCATTACCTACTAGTAGATAACCCAGTTCCTTTGCCAAACCCACGGGCATCCGCAGATAACCCCGCGTGAGCATATCTAACTCTCGTGTGGACCCTGCCTTGGTTTAAAGTGCTTAAGAGCTAAGCCATATTCAACTCGACCGCGTTCACTTCATCTGTTCACAACCCGTCGTTACTCAGTAAACCCCTCAGTCAACTCAAGTCACCCGGGTGCATTCACAATCGTCTGTCTTCCCCAAGAGTAGTGTCGGTAAATCACAATGTCTGCCAAGGTCGACATCGCCGCCGTGAGAGCCCAGTTCCCAGCTCTGGCCCAGGACCAAGTCTTCTTCGATAATGCCGGAGGAAGCCAGACCCTTGGGACCGTCATTGATTCGTGCGTTCGACGGCCCTCCTGGCGACGGAACGGCCGGTTGGAAACTCGCTGACAGTGGCAAGCATACGAGACTACCTCTCACAATCAAACGTCCAGCTGGGTGCCTCTTACAGAGTCGGCCAGCGTTCCACCGCATTGTACGGCGAAGGCTACGAAGCCGGGGCCAAGTACATCAACGCCTCTCCCGATGAAATTGGTGACCGCCGTCCCTCCCAACGTTTGAAGGGTTTCCTCATCCTAACGCGGCCTAACCTCACTTTTAGTCTTTGGCGCCTCGACGACCCAGCTCTTCAGAAACCTCTCACACACCTTGACGTTCGACAAGGGCGACGAGGTGGTCGTCTCAGCCGTCGACCACGAGGCCAACATCGCGTCGTGGGTCGACCTCGCCGCCCGCCAGGACCTGGTGCTCAAGTGGTGGAAGCCCGACAGCCCGACCAACCCCAAGCTGACCGCGGACAACCTCAAGCCGCTGCTCTCGGACAGGACCCGGCTGGTGACGTGCACCCACGCGAGCAACATCCTCGGCACGATCCACGACGTCGCGGCCATAGCCGCCGCCGTCCACGACGGCACGCCCAAGGGACTGGTCTGCGTCGACGGCGTGGCGTACGCCCCGCACCGCCCCATCGACGTGAAGGCCCTGGGCGTCGACTTCTACGCCTTCTCGTGGTACAAGGTCTACGGCCCCCACACGGCCATGCTGTACGCGAGCCGCGCGGCGCAGGACGGGCACATGCGCTCGTTGGGGCACTTCTTCAACCCGTCTGCATCGCTCGAGGGGAAGCTCGGCCTCGCGGGAGGCAGCTACGAGCTGGTTTCCGCGGTGCCCAAGGTGCTGGAGTACCTCGGTGCTCACCAGAGCGAGAAGTGGAAGGCCAAGATCGAACAGGAGCAGCAACTGCAGTCGAGATTGCTCGGCTATCTCAACAGCCGCGGCGACGTCACGGTGTACGGCGAAACGGAAGCAGGTTCCGACCGCCGGGTCCCGACGATCAGCTTCAGAGTTGACGGTTGGGGGACCAAGGAACTGGTCACGGCTGTGGAAAAGGACACCGATTTTGGTTTCCGTTGGGGCCATTTTTACTCCTACCGTTTGTTGAAAGAGATCTTGAACCTTGATCCTGCCGAGGGTATCGTGAGAGTCAGTATGGTCCACTACAATAGCTGTAAGTCAACAACACCCACCCCACGACGAAACATCAACCCTGACAGACTCGCAGTCGACGAAATCGAAAGCTTTGTCGCGGCTTTGGACAAGGCGCTGTCGAGCAAGAAGTGAGAAGTAACGATGTATGATATTAGGATTAAGTAGACTAGGAGTTTCCAGCGGGGGAGCTCATTGTCCGACCTAGATAGACTCGACATAAATCATGGCTTGCGTGGCTTTTCGAGACGGAAAATACAAAGACAGAAACGCGTTAAAAGTCATGCACGGCGTGGGCTGTCGGCCTCAGGCCGTTTTCAGAGCTTCCCGGTCCTCTTCTCGACGGCCTGTCTCAGCACCGAGATCACCTCGGAGGGGTCCTTGGCACCGAACACGGCGCTTCCCGCCACGATGACGTTTGCGCCGGCGTCCGCCGCCTCATCGATGGTTCCGGGTCCCAGGCCGCCGTCGACCTCGATGTTGAGCTCTGGGTATTTCTCGCGCAGTGCCTGAACCTTGGGCAGCTCGGACGCCATGAAACTCTGGCCGCCGAAGCCGGGCTCGACCGTCATGACGAGAACCATCTGCAGACGATTGGGTTAGCATCCTCCGTAGCTCCTGACACCCGCCGCAACTGTAGGGCAGGACTTACATCAGGTCTCTCGAGGGCGTCTTCGCTCTCGAGAATCTCCCACAACACGTCGACTGGCGTCGCGGGCTTGATTGCAATGCCAGCCAGCAGTCCTTGCTCATGGATGTAGCGGATCAGCGCGCGAGGGTTTGTCTTCTCGTCCGTCTTGTCTTCAGGTCTCTCGGCGTTGGAGGAGAAAGCGGCCTCGTAGTGGAAGCAGTAGAGATCGCAGCCGGCGTTCTTGAACTCCTTGACCCACTTCTTGGGCTATTAGAGAGATGGCTGTCAGCTCATTCACAATAGAAGGCCGTGGGACCATCTCCTGAGGCCAATTCGACCGTAACGAAATGGAAATGTTCTCCAGTAAACGGCTTACCTCTGCAATCATCATGTGGCAATCGAAAGTGCCCTTGCCGCAGCTCTCGGTGGGCTTCTCGACATGACCTCGGATTTTGGCGACGACTGGGGGTCCGAATGTGATGTTTGGCACGAAGTGGCCGTCCCTGAGACCGCACGAGTTAGCTGAGTCCGTCGAGTGGCCCACGAGGGTCTCCTGGAGCAAGCGTCGAGCTCCATTCGTGAAGTTGGGCGGGCATCCTCTGTAAAACTTCTGAAAGAGATATTTACATGATGTCAACATGAAGCCAGTCAGCTCCCTGCGAGATGGTCCGCGAACACGCTGCACCGAAGTCGGCGAAGTCGGCCGAGAGGATCGAGGGAGCTATGATCGCTTTGGGTGCCATTTTGACGGATGCGATGGTAAGATAGAGTGTTGCTTGGGTAGCTGATTAAGAAACGTGTATGCAATTGCGTGCGCTATTCGCTTTGTGACTGTATGTGACGGAGTGTGTGTGAGAGAGAGAAAGAGAGAGATTGTGTGTGTCGTGGAAATTCTGTTGAGGGTGGGAGGGCTCGTCAGTCAGCTAGCTGAGGAAACGACGGAAATGCGACCATCGGAAGCTATGGTAAGGTATGGACCCTGAACTCACCTCAGCTCCTCTAGTGGGGTTGCGTGGGTGCTGCCCACATTCTAGATTCTAGAATCACTGACTGCTGAGGGGTTCGACGTCTCAAGGCCCCGAGGGCGGGGTGGTTCGACCCGCATTGGCACGGGTCAACCGTAGGATAAGGTCCGCAGTATGGAGTGCGGATGCACACGAGGCCGCAAGCGGCCATCGGAGTTAAGGTAGGTAGGAGGAATAAAGCCTAGAGGGTTGCGAGTGTACCCAGAAAAAATATCCACAGTTCCCTACCATTGGGCTCTCGTGAGTCGGAGCCTCCTGACGTTGGAAAAATGTCATGATGGGCCTCGGGCCATTATCCGCCGGTCGTATTTTGCTCATCAGGTGCACTGAAGGAGCCCCACACATCTTCCACCGAGCCGGAAAACAGGAAAAGACACACCACAATGATCAACATCAGTCTTGGTACGCCGTCATAATGCTCCGTCGAATCTACGTTTGATATGCTGCCACATTCTGGCGTGACTGCATGGGTTCTGAAGAAATTCATCGCCATCTCGATCGAGAGTGTGAGTCCGGCTTGACTGTTGGAAAAGAATATACAAGTCGGCTCACGACCCCTGATCCACTCGAAGCTGCCTGGATAACTTATACCATCCGTCCGTTTATACTAACACATGCTTTGCTTAGTCGCATTGGGATGGACTCAGCTGTCAAAGCTGTACTTCAACCATCCACCGAGGGCTTTCAAGCTCTCCCAGCGAATGTTTTCGTCCGCGTCGCCCATGAGCTCCATGACCCTGGTCTTCAGGCCAAGCTTTTCCAATTGATATCTCTTCTCTGGCACCTCCTTGACCAGCGCTCCCACGTCATTGCAGGCAATAGCAAGGACCTGCTTGTCATTGTCCCAAGGCTTTTTCATAATTTCAGCAAGCTTGCGCGGGACCTCTCCGTTCTCGTAGTCCAGGATCTTGCGTGCGTTCTCGGCCCAAAACACCTGGCTCCTGTGAGGCGGGGACCAGCGAAGGTGACCAGACTGGACCTCGGCGACATACTCGTCGAAAGTTGTCTTTGTTTTGGTATACTCCTCGAGTAGGTCCTTCAAGTTTTGGAGGTCTTCAAGCAGATCAGGGTCGGTCAAGTGACGACCGGTCAGGTTCTCTAGGAGTGCGGGGAGTCGCGCAAGCACCGCCGTAGGGAGGAGCGACTTCTGGTTCTTGTCGAGCAGGTTGAAGAGGGTAGACACAATCAGCCGTGTCGTCTTTTCCTTGGGCGACAGGCGCAGCAACTGGGTGTACAGCAGGACGATGTCATATTCGCTGCACCCTGTAAGTATGGAAATTAGTGAAAACGTGGGGGATGACATACTCGTTCAGATCGTCGCCGACTTCTTCGGCCTCGAAGCTCATTTGCCAAATAACCAACAGAACATGGTACAGGAGTTGTAGACCAACCCCGCCGCCCAGCGATCCTTCAAAACCAGCAGCTCTTGAAGGCGTCGCACCACTCCATATGCTTGCAGAAGAGCTGCCGTTGCTTCCAATGCCCGCGGCCGTTCGCAGAATTTCGATTAGGGGCGCAACAGTTTCGCTTCGTTGATTCCAGAATTGTTGCCTCGACGCATGCCCGTAAAGTAGCGCCGAGTACTCTTGCACTGCGATATCTTGAAGACCGGCATCGGAGCTCTTGGCGAGGCCCGATAAGTATGTGAGCAAGACGGGGATGGCGTTGCGGGTCGCCTGCGATTCGTCGCTTGACAGCGACATCAGCTTAGTTAAAGCGGTCGAAGTGAGCAGCGGGATCGGGTCTTCTGTGTTGTTGGAATGGGCGAGCAATGGGAGGAAATGCTTGTATGGGTCCGAGTTCTTAAAGAGGGCTTTGGCCAGGGACGGCACACCTGTAGCGCGAGAGTACATTCGTCAGCGATGATGCTAGAATACGACGTAGGACGAGACTGTGATGTTCAAGTATCGATTTCCGATGCCATGGGAAACCTGAGGGCTTAGGAATAATGAGCCGCGAAAGCGAGTGGCCAGTGGATTAATTGGAAAGGCGCGCGACATACTAGGCAAGAGGTCGGCGAGGAGGACGAGGATAAATTGGACGACATTGGCCTGCTTGCCAGCAGACTCGAGCACGCTGGGCTTTCCTGGTTCGCCGACGAAGAGAGAGCGGTAGCCATCGAGGTCACCCTCTACGATCTCCTTCCGCGTCTCGGGCTTCTTCGCCTTGTCGACGGCGCGGATGCGACCAAGGTGGTCCTCGGTGATGGTACCTGCTCTAACAGCGCCATCCCAGGGGATCGGCCGCTGGCGGATGTTGCTCTGCAGAGAGGCCAGGTAGGTGGGAGGATCGAGCGACATGGCGGACAATTCGATGAAGTTAGCGACCCTGGCGGCTTCGATTCGAGATGCAGCTGCGTCGCCGAGGGTGTTGACGATGGACGAAGTGGATGGAAGCGGCGTACTGAGGGTCGGAGGTCGTCACCGGGAGCTATCTGACGCAAAGTAGGTAGGTACCTTAGGTAAGGTTACTGCTGCCGCGGCCGCAACTGCTGCCAAGTGCAGCGCCCAGTTTTCGTCTGGGTCACAGCGTCAAGTCGGCGACACCTGATTGGCTTCAGGTCCAGTTCTACGTCAGCCACAAGTAGGAGCTCCGGGCAGAGTACCAGGTCCACTCGGCACGGTGCGGCGGTGCACCGATTCTCTCATAGAATTAGGTAGGTAGTCCGGTACGGAGTACTGATAACATAGCAAGGCCGGACGGATACCCAACACCTAGCGATGGGCCTGTCCCTTCATACCTACCTACCTAGGTAGTTACCTACCTATTCCGATGGATTATCGGTACGTTGATGGCTTCCCGTTCACAAGGTAGGTCCCGCCCCTCTGGTACGCATCATGTTTAAACTTCACCAAGTAGGTAGCACTTGAGGCAGCCTACCCCGACGACATCCAGCCTCCCGATTTTTTTCAGGGGCAGCTTCAAAGTGAGGTGCTATCCATACGGATACACCCCGCGCCATACAGGCCTTTTGTCAGATTTTATACCTTGGCAACTGCGGAATGCTTCTTTAGTCAGGAACACACCGTCAGTCACGCATCCCGTCGGCCGGAGCGGGCTCAATCGGCGCCGCCAAAGATGTGACGAGGACTCGAGATCCCACCGGCGTCCTAGATCAAAAGCAAGACACAGAGTGCCGAAAGAGGCATGTACCTCTGAACCAATCATTACACAATACCAAGTATTTTCTGCTCTGTCCGGATATCATGCCTCTCGGTACGGAGTACCTTTTGTTCTATCAGGGCACCTAGCTGTTGGGTGAGAACTTGATATTGGGTAGGTACCTACCTATTAATAGTGCATACCGAAGGTAGAAGCACTGAATGGGCGGCATCCGCCTATCGATTGCCCGTCGTCTGGTGGACGGACCGACCCCTGCAGGAAACCTCAACCCAAGTACCTAAGTAGCCAAGGTCTTGTAGGCGAGCTTTGGAACTGACCAGTCAAACGAGCTCTAGAGACCCATTTCTGCCAGCTCACACAGGCATCTCCCCGCACTGGGACCTGCACCCTGTCCTGGTGCAAGACTCACCTCTCGGCGCCCGATCTTCAGGAACAGCAGGAGCTTACACTACGGAACGTAACGAAGTGGTTCAATCATGAGTACGGCGGTAGAGAAAGCCCTGTTCTGGAGCCTTGCTTCCCCTGGTTGGAGATTGGGCGGACTAATCGGTGAGGCCAGATCCCTGCGAGAAGTTTGCATCATTCGAGGGTAGCATTGTGGGTGTCGGGGTGTGTGGGTGGTGACAGCAACAGGAAAATCGAAGAGGTTGGACGACACGAGGAGGTTGGGAATCCCGCGAAAAAAAGGCTCTCCGCCCAAACCAAGTACCACCCTCGCTCTTAAAGCCATCTTACCTGCAGGTCACATTCTTTGCCCGATTTCTTGGTCTTTTCCCCTCTAGCATTAAAAAATTCGACTCTCCAGCCGTCAAGTCCCTGTCGGTGCTGGTCTCGTCTGCGCACTATTAACAGACTACCTACCTAGGTAGGCTGGCCAGCTCACTCACTCACTCGGCGCTATTTACACCACCTTCTCCTCCCTCTTTTGCTCCGAGCGGCCATTAATACCTCATTACTTCGCTACAGCAACATTCCTCTCTTCCGCCTACCCACCCTTCGGAACCCTTCGAGGCGACAAGACGAGACAGCCCCTCGAGCGCAGAGCAATCCCCTGAGCGTGGACGCTAGCTGTTTTCCCAAGCGCCTCTTGCCTTTCTGGCTAGCCAACATGGGCCGGATCACCCATGCGGCCACGGCCCCTTTGGTCGCCGGTCTGCTCCTTCTGGCCTCCGCCCCCGCGCCGGCTTCCGCCCACCCTTACCCTCTGCAAAATGTCGGCAACAACCTCTTTTACGAACTAGGCAACAAATTCATGCGCCGCGACTGCGTCCAGCGTTGCGGAGTGGATTCTCAGTTCTGCTGTGGCTCTGGCGAACAGTGCTACACTGTCAACAACATTGCCGGCTGCAGTACCATCAACGGAGGTGGTGGATATGGCATTTACACCACTACCTGGACCGAGACGAACACTTTCACCAGCACAATCACCACGAATTGGCCCGAGACAACAAAGGGATCCGGTGGAGGTGCTGGTGGCGGCGGCGCCGCCTGCGTTCCGAAGAACGCAGGAGAGACGGCTTGTGGCAGCATCTGCTGTGCTTCCAACCAATACTGCGCATACTCGGGCCAATGCGCCCAGAAAGGCTGGGACATCACGACCATCACCTCCAATGGCGTTCCCATCACCACACAGTATTCCGCCCCCTACAGAGTCACCAGCACCGGGGCCACTGGCACATTCGCCTCGGCAGACGAGACTGGAACCGGAACTGCGGTGCCCATCGCCGATGAGGGTACTGGCGGCGGCTTGAGCGCCGGCGCGATCGCAGGCATTGTTATCGGCACGCTTGCCGGCCTCGGTCTGCTCATGCTACTCTGCTTCTGCTGTATTGCCCGAGGCCTCTGGGGTCTCATTTTCGGAGGCAAGAAGAAGGAGCGCAGCCGTGAGCGTGTCGAGGTTGTCGAGGAGAGATACTCGCGCCATGGCAGCCGCATGCCTTCGACTCATTCTCATCGCCCATCCCACGGCGGTTGGTTCGGCGGCCGCCCCGCCTCCGCTGCCCACCGCAAAGAAGAGAAGAAGGAAGGCGCCAAATGGTTGGGCCTGGGCGCCGCGGCGGCGACGATGCTGGCGCTGTTGAACATGAAGAAGGACAAGCCGGCTCGCAAGCCGCGATCGACCTACACGGATTCGTACTACTCGTACACGGGGACAAGTCCCAGTGAGTCTTCCTGGGATTCTCGGACTCGAACAGATCTGACCTCCTACATAGGCAGTTCTAGCTCCGGTGGACGAACCCACCGTACGGGCCAGACCCGTGGCACTCGCACCACGCGGCACTCACGGAGGTAGCGCACAAGAGGTTTACCGGGCCTCGTCGAATTGCACATACCCTCGACTACGTCTTCGAACAGGCCGTATGAGGCTGTGAACAAGCTTCGAAAGTATATAAAATGGTAGTGTTGTCTTTCTTAATTTTCTTTGGCGTTTGGGGGGACCAGAACGGATCATTACGCGCCTTGCACCCGTTCGACGCGGGAAGCCAGGGGGAGCGCGAACAACAAGATGAGAGAGAGACTTGTTCTTTGCCTACAAATGAGGAACGAGAGACGCTGGGACGACGGCGAACGAGCGACGAAGAATGGAAGGGCTTTGGAGATGTGGCGAGAAGATGGAGAGGATGTGGTCTCTTTGGAAATGGTGGTAACTTCCTTCTGAGCGTTTCCGACCTTTTTCTCGGCATTTTTTTTTCCTACACCAGAACCTGCATAGCCTGTACGATGTCACAACGAATTTGATGTAATAGACGATTTCGGGTGGTAAGTCACCGAGCCACCAAAAAGCATAAACCCAACGCCCCACTTGACCTCTCGAAGCCCTCGTTGCCCGATTTCATTCACCGAGGAGAGTTTTTCTTCGCTTTATTTTACACGCAAGGCGACCTTCATTTTACACGCCAGGCGATGGGACGAACGCTTGGCACCTGCGGTCAATCCCCACACAACAGTTGGAAAAGGACCTACGGCAATGGCTCGTAAGGTCTTTCCGGCACACAGCAGGGACCCAACGTGGAACGTAACAGAACCATGTACTCTTCATCGCAGGGCACCGGATTCAAGGATGAGAAAGCGTGAAATGGTTGGTGAAAGGTATCATTCCATCGTAAACGCCGTGCCATGTTCATGCAAATAGAGACATGTAAAAAAGGATTGATCGAGTAAACCGCTCAAATGCGAGCTGGCGCGTCTTCTTGCTTTTTGGTATAGCCCTGCGCTCTACACATACACCACCCCCTCTTTTCCCGGGTGTCGTGTTGTGCTTGCAAATGATTGAACCCCGGCCACTCCTGTCGTAAGAACCCAGACCAGAACCCAGTGATTTTTTGATTCCCCGCTGAGACGAAAGCCTCGACATTAGAGACCACCGCGCATGCGCACGCATTGATCATTGTCGCGTTTACTGGTCCTCGACAACGTTGCCCTTCTCAGAGACGTACATACCGTCAAGGAACTAGAGGGGGCGTTAGCATACAAAGGGGCAACTAGCCAGGGGGTGGAGTGTAGCTCGTACCTTACGGATATCCTTGTTGCGGACCTTGCAGATCTGCTGGATATCGGCAGCGGACTGGGAGACAGCCTCGAGGGAGTTGCCCTGGAGGACGAGCTCATCCTTCTGGGCCTTGGAGACCTCGACGTCGACACCGGGGTGCATGACCACGCGGCGGACGAGCTTCTCACCAATGAAGTTGCTAGACGACTAATCAGTGAACCGTTCTCGCGCACTTCGAAGCTCAAGTGCACATACCGGATCTCAACCTCGAACAGGTCGGTCTCGGAGTTCTTCTCGATGTTGACGTTGATGGGGAAATGGGCGTAGACGTAGCGCATCTTGTACTTGAAGCCCTTGGTGACACCAACGATCAGGTTGTTGATGAGGGTGCGGACGGTGCGGAGGGTGGCAACGTTCTTTCTTGAGCCGTGGTGGATCTCGATGTTGATGGTACCCTTCTTGGGCTGGGAGAAGTTGACAGCCAGGTGGCTAAGGTCCTTCACCAGCTTGCCTATTCCGCATGTCAGCCAAGTTGGCTTTTGCGAGGCCGACCCCCGTCGCGTTACGTTGAACGGGTGTCGACGACCGCAGTCGGAAGGGGGAAGGAGACTTACCACGGGGACCCTCGACGGTGACGACGCGGGACTTGATGTGAACCTTGACTGTTGGAGAATCCAAGTCAGCATGCATTCGATTGCCTGCCACTACTGCTCCGTTCGAGCTCATCCACAGTCTAAAACTTTTCAACCCAAACACGCTCCCCGTGCCCGCCGGTTTCCTCCTCGCCCGTCGGCGCAGCGCAATCTAGCGCATGTGGAGAGATGGCATTGCCGACACGAGAGGCGGGCGAAACGGGCGGACGGGGGAGGGTATTTCGTATCCCAAATTTCAGAATCCGGCGGAGCTCGCAAAAGCGCATTGGTTGTGGACACAAATGACCGCGGGGAGGTGTTTTTCGAAAAGAGTGTTCCTGCATTCTATCGGGCGTCGTGACGACGGCGACGACGGCTTTCACATACCATCTTGGGGGATCTCAAGGCTCTCCTGGGAGTGAATGTATCTCATTTTGACGTCGGGGGGGGTTGTCGAGACTGCTGGGCGACTGGTCTGCGGTGTTGTCGTTGGGCGTTGAGGGTCGGAGTCTTCAAAATTTCCAACTGCCAATCCTCGAATACGTCGATTTCCGCTGTGGGCTGGAAAAGTTTCTAGGGCTTGAGCGCACGTGAGGAGCGCGCTTCTCTGTGTGGTCCGTGCCTGCCCTCGGAGAACATGGATCCTAGGTAGTACGTACTACCCACCTGCCTGTGGGGCCGGGCTCGGAGGCCATCGGCGTCCACCGGGAGCTTGCGCCACATCCATTTCCCTGCTGTCCATCCATGGACCATCGGGCCACTCAGTCGCCTGCCCCGGGCCGTTGCCTGGTTTACCAGCCTCATCTGCTCGGAGGCACCTGGTCACGTGGGATATCTGACCAATAGGAGCTAGCGTCTCTGACAGCTCCGTCCAGTGTCCTGGTGTGTCAGTGCCCGCGCTCGCGCCCGCCCGCCCAGCTCGACCGAGAGAGCTGGCTCCGCGCAAGCAAGAGCAACGATATCGACAACACCTACGTCAGCCTGCCACGACGCTCGAAATCGTACCGAACATCGACCCCTTTACCCGAGGTTCACCCAACCACACGCTACCCACACGACAGCAATTGGTCGCCCAGACAAAGCATCTATCGCATCTCATCACCAAAAGGGACTAATCGCGCGAGATCCGGGCAGCCCGCCGAGCAAAGATGTCGTACTTCTTCTCGACGCCCGTCGACATCGACATCGTGCTAGAGGATGCCGACGAGCGGTCCATGGTCGATGTGAAACTCGACAAGAACAGGCGCGAGAAGGCGCCTCTGTACATGGATGGCGAATCAGTGAAGGGCGCTGTCACCATCAGACCCAAGGACGGCAAGCGGCTGGAGCACACTGGCATCAAGGTTCAGTTCATCGGGACAATAGGTACGCACGCATGAGCCCTCCTTGGTTCCTCGCAACAAGCCCACCTAACCCCTCTACTTCAGAAATGTTCTTCGACCGCGGGAACCACTACGAATTCCTCTCGCTCGTCCAGGAGCTTGCCGCGCCCGGCGAGCTCCAGCACCCGCAGACCTTCGACTTCAACTTCAAAAACGTCGAGAAGCAGTACGAGTCCTACAACGGCATCAACGTCAAGCTGCGATACTTCGTCCGGGTCACCGTCTCCCGCCGCATGGCCGACGTCATCCGCGAGAAGGACATCTGGGTCTACTCGTACCGCATACCCCCGGAGATGAACTCCTCCATTAAGATGGACGTCGGAATCGAGGACTGCCTTCACATCGAGTTCGAGTACTCCAAGAGCAAGTACCATTTGAAAGATGTCATCGTCGGACGTATATACTTCCTGCTCGTGCGCCTCAAGATCAAGCACATGGAGCTGTCAATCATCCGTCGGGAGACAACCGGCGCAGCCCCGAATCAATACAACGAGAGCGAGACGCTGGTGCGGTTCGAGGTGAGTCAAGGCTGCTTCTTGTTGCCAGGAGCGCTATGTTGACAATACCCAGATCATGGACGGCTCCCCGTCAAGGGGAGAGACTATTCCAATCCGGTTGTTCCTGGGCGGTTTCGACCTAACCCCCACCTTCCGCGATGTTAACAAGAAGTTTTCGACACGTTACTATCTCAGCCTGGTACTGATTGACGAAGGTAAGATGCTGGCACGCCCCAAAGCTCAGCGACACGTCGACTGACCCTGCGCAGATGCTCGGAGATATTTTAAACAGTCCGAGATCATCTTGTACCGCCAGGCACCAGACGCGGTTGGAGGCCAGGCCCAGATTATGGCGTCCGCTCCCGAGAACCCCAAGCTTATGGCTCAGCCCACCCAAGCCTAAAGTTTCTGGGGTGAGTGAGCATTTTGCTGCTGCATTTGTAGTAATGATGGTATCAGGCGCTCTTAGCGCGATTCTAGCATAGGTAATGGCGTTTGGGGTAAAGAGCTGGGTTCTTCTGCAATGATATGAAAAAAAGATGAAGCATATCCTTCCTACCAAAAGGGGGTTGTAGGACCAATCCATGCAATTCGTGAGGTATCTGGTGTGATTCCGGATTCTTAACTGTCCGGGATCTTTTTGATTACTTGTACACGCTCTCTCGCTCTCTCCCCCGTCGTTTTGTTTCATCTCAAGCCGACCCCTATGATTCATTCATCCGTTTACAAAATCTCCATCGCGTCGTCCGCCTCGAAGCCAAACTGGTTGTTCTGGATGGCGGCGATCCTGTCCAGCTCGTCCTGGTACTGCTTGCGCAGGTCCGACAGCGTGACCACCGTGCGCTTGCTCTGGAAACTCGCGTCTCTCGGGCCGGGGGGCGGCATCTCCTCCGCGAAGATCCACGCCTGCTTGGAGTCGACGCAGCTCAGCGCGTTGATCAGCAGGAGGTATTGCTTCGTCACCGGCGTGTCCAAGATGTCGTCGCCAATGAGCTTGTCGCCCTCGCCGGCGAATTGCAGCTTCTGTATGCGGTCGAAGAGAACCGTGGCAGCACCGCGGTAGTCGTTGTGCTTGATCCTCCACGAGTAGAGGATCTGGTGATAGGGGATGCCGCTCAGAACGTCCATTGCCGACTTGCATCTCTGGGAAAGAATCTCGTCGATTGCATCTTGCAGGCCCGGGAAGGGGAGCGACATGAGCTCGTTGTTGTGGTAAGACTCGCACATCTTATCCACCAGCTTCCGCAACGACGAGTGCTGCATGGCCTTGTCCTTCATCGCCAGCAGGCTTGCGTGGGCGACGTCAAACCGCGCGAGAACGGTAGCAGCGTTGAACTGCCGGCTCAGCATTTCGCTTCTCACCAAAGCAGCCTCGGGGCTTGCGTGTGAGTATTGAATGGCCAGGCCGGCGAACTCGACCACATAAGAGTAAGCTTTGGCTTTCTCGAAGAGTGCTACGATGTGACAGTGGTATCGGGCAGGACCCTTGTTGAGCAAGTTCCACTCCGTATCGTCCAGAAGCCCACTGCTATGACGGTCGACATCTGCATCTTTGACGCCTGAGGTTGATATTAGCATGAACATCCGATACGTGTACTCGAGGTTTCAAACATACCCATGCCGATTGCCGCTTTGCGGAAGTGAATGGCGGCCGAAGCAAAGTCCTTGAGAGCCAAAAAGACGCGGCCCTGGATGTAGATGGCGAAAGGTGTTTGGCTGCAGAAGGGGGTAAGCTCGAGGGCCAGATCAGCTCGCTCTCTTCTAATCAGAGAGCACTGGATCAGAGTGGGCGACACTTCAATGTCACTATTCGGAGCGCAGAGATCAGTGATGATGTCTGTGATGGCCGAGGCCAGGGGTTCGTTCTTGCTGTCGACAAATCCCAAGAGGTGTCCAACGTTGCCCTCCAGAGCAGTAACGGTCTGCGTCTCGTCCGCAGTCCGTTTCGTGGAGCTCGGCGAGCCCGAGAATGACCCATTGCGGTCATGCTTGCTTGCGATGGGCACTGTGATCTCGGTTTTGGAAAGCCAACGTAGCAACTCTAACCTGCGGAGTGACTCGAGGAACTGGCGGAAGACAGCACCGATGTCGAGTCGCTTGGAAAGCATATCCTCCTCTTGCTCCCAGTCGAATTCCATGTGAACAAGAAGCAACAGCTGGCTGAAGATCACCTTCCACTGGAGATCAATCGTCTCCTGAGTGGCCCTCACGATCAGTTTCCTGCCAAAGTCGGTGAGGGGTTGCCGGGCTTTGCGGCTTCCCGAGTCTGGGGTTGCAGCGAGCAGGCTTGTCAGGCTGTCGTACCCGTCCATCGTCACACCGCTGTAGTTCTGCCCCAGGCTCTCAATGACCTGAGCGCAGTCCTCTTCGCTCACGGTGCGCCACAGACCAGTGCTGTCGAACATGTACTGAATCCGTTCGTAGTCTGTTCTGGCTGTCTCTTCGAATATCTCAGGACGCAGGGCCGCATTGCAAACCTGCAGGATGCTGTCCGAAATGGCATCAAGGAAATTGATGCCCGTTGAGACGAGTGTTGCTGTTTGCTCAGAGCCTGCCTCCGGCCGCGAAAGGTTGTAGTACAGACGCTCGAGTTGGCTGCATTCCCTGATGGCTGATATGGCATCGGCGCATACAACCCATGTCATCTCAGCGTCTGCGTCCAGAACCAAGGAGACTGCCTCGCCGCGCTGCTTGTCCAGCTCAATCAGAAGGCGGTAAAACCGTCGCCACTGAACCTCGCTGCTGGCTCGGAACTGCTCGTAGTCCATGCCACCAGCCGAGTTTCGGTCAAGGGATGCCGTTGAAGCGAGGACGGAGCAGATGGATTCTGCCAGGCCCTTCTGGCCCTTCAAGCCGACATCTTTCTGAGCGCCAAGTCCTTTCTCGTAGATGGAAAGCGCTGCATCCAGAGTCGCCTTCGTGAAACGGCCTGGTGCAAGGATAATGCCTAACCACTTTTCGGTCGTGTCCGTTGGGTCAGACGGTCCCGACACTTGCGCTGTCGGATAGCTGGTGTCGATATGGACAGAGGTCCATTCGTTTTCCCACGATTCGGCAATGTTATCCCTGTCGAGCTCGAGCTCCTGGACGCGGTACGTCATGTTGTTCTTCCACAAAGTCCACAGCTGAATCCCCCTGTCGGCAGGGCTAGAGAGCGCGAAGTCTGCCAGAGTCCAAACATCTGAGAGTGATGGGGAGGCCGGTACTAGGTGGCAATCCGCGAAAGCATCTTCAACGTAGACTGTCTCGCTGTCGTGGGCCTTGATGTTCCAGAACTTGAACTCTCCGGCGCCAATTGGCGAGTAGGTTGCGCACAACCTCTTACCGGCACCCTCGCCAACTAGTTGCAGCAGGTTCGCCTGGGATGGGTCGATCTGCCACTTGCCTATTTCCTGGGGGTTGCGGTCGGCGTTGAGGATGTCACCGGTGAAGAGGATCTGGCCGGTGCGCAGGTTCCAGATGCGCATGCGATGGTCCAGGCAGACAGTGAATAAGAAGGCAGCATCGTCCAAGCCCAAGTCCGTCACCTGTATTGAAGTCGCTGCACTAGCATCCATGGACATGTTGCGGTGTCGGATAGAGTTGTTCTGCTTGAAAGGAAGGAAGCTGCGGATTCCTTGCGCCCAGCCTTGCGAGTTGTAGATCGTCTCTTTCCATGGGTTGCTGGAGGCTATGACATATTAGCTTAGTGCCGCTTTAACTGCCGGGCTATTTGGACCTACAGTCGTGAGACTTGTTCCTGTCTAGCCTAACGAGACCACCATCGTGCAGCGAAATAACGACCTGGTCGGGGTTCACCGCGACCATGCGGTGGGGGTGCTTGAAGCCGAACACCTTTGGCTGGTAAACCTTGCAAGCTTCTCCGGGAACTGCCTCGATAGAAGAGCGCTTTCTGAAGAAGTCGGGCCGCAGGTTGAACGTGTAGAGGTAGTTCGACTCGTCGAGGACGAACATCGACAGCGCATCGTGCTCTCGGGGGTCGGCGAAGGCCACGCAGGACGATTGTATCGGGACCGAGAACCTGAAGTTGAGGACGAGAGGAGTGTCGGAAACCTTCTCCGGCCGGCATGTATCGACAACGCGGAGGCTCAGCACCAATCCGTCCTCCAACAGTCTCCAGAGGAAACTGCGCGGCGCAGCGTGCCATTTTCTGTGGTAGACCGACGAGGCAGGTGCCAAGTTCTTGAGCCGAAATGCCACCTCGTCCTCGCTAACATGCTTTTCGCTGTTGCCATTGGTGAGCTTGCGGATGACGCCCCTTGCGGTCGACGTCAGCGACGGCACGCGGATGTTGACGATGGACGAGGCGGAGGACGATTCGAGGTTGAGACGAGTCTCTCGATAGAGGTACTGGGTGTCTGCGGCGTCCATCTTATCGTGCGCCGGCCTAATGCATCTAGACCTCTAGCACCGTCGTGGGAGGGGGGTATGCCGTGAGAGTTGCCGGTCGGGCTCGGCGCATTCAACAATCTGCTTCGGCAGAAGGTGGACGCGATTCGAGATGTTGGAATTTCACTTTGGCAGCTTCCAGACGCGCAGGTGGGGCTAGGCCAAAAACAGCAACCTGATGTTTGTTCTACAGTGTCATTTCCCCAGTATGCACGGTATGTATACAGTCACAGCATGTCAACACTCCACACCCAAAAGTGAAAGTACAATTGGTCTTGATCCGTATGGTGCGAGATGGGTTACTAAGATAAGTTTTGACTGCTATTTCATCGGAATAATTATCATGAGAAGCCGTCATAAATCTAAGCAAATACTCTCCTTGACCCCCGTTGACGATATTACAGCAGAATACCTACAACTCCGAGAGAAAATCAACGTCCAACGCCAGCAACCATGCAAGCCACCCACCCCAACCAGGATATTATCAAAGCCCACTCATATGCGCGTAATACCATAACAACTCTGTCCTGTTCTTACACAAACCATTGTCGACAGTACCATTAGTCTTTCTCCAAGTCCTTCGGGCTTGGGTCGCCAATGCCGTCTTCATTGATCGCAAACAAACAGTCGCTCTCAGGCAAGCAGGGACTGTCATAGATCTTGGCAACACGAGTCTCGCCACGACCCTTCCTCAGACTGATTCGTGTCGTGCTGGCATGGGCGATGATGTTACCGCCGATAGGCTTCTTCGGGTCCGGATTGAACATGGCGCTCGGTCCGCCATCGACCTGGGCAACGACCTGGTTCGTGATGACAACAGCGATGCCGAACTCATCAGCGAGACGTTGCAGCGTGCGCATGAACTTGGCAAGGTGAGTCTGTCTGGATGAGAGCTCACCACGGCCAAGGAAGTCGGTTCTGTAGAGAGACGTTGCGCTATCGACAATGAGAAGCGAGAAGCGCGTTTCGCACATCATCGCAGACGCCTGTTGGAGCAGTTGAAGCTGGTGGTCCGAGTTGTAGGCGCGCGCATATGCGACATTGTCTAGAACCTCCTCTCCGGACAGACCGAATCGATTGGCGACAGCGAGCAACCGAACGGGTCGGAACGTGCCTTCTGTGTCGATGTAGAGGCACTTGCCCTCCCCGCCTCCCATGTCGAAAGGCAGCTGGCATGTGACGGCGAGGGTATGACAGATCTGACTCTTTCCCGTTCGGAACTCTCCAAACAGCTCGGTCACAGATCCGGTCTCAATACCACCGGCGAGAAGTGTATCCAGCTGCTTGGAGCCAGTCGTAATGGAGATCAGCTCGCTTCGGCGTTGGTGCATCTCGGTTGCGGTCGTGAAGCCCATCGGTACGAGTTTAGAAGCTGTGAACGAAGTTAGACGGAGTACGATTTACAAACAGCATGCAATATCACCAACCTTCGGCGAGAATCTTGGAGGCTTTTTGCTCCGAGATACCCTTGATCTGCTCCAGGACGCGGCGCGGTGTGTATGCGACCGATTCCACGGTGTTGTAACCGCCATCGACGACAAGTTGAATATCACGCTTCGTCAATCCAGCAATTCCCTGTTCGAAATGAAGCGTCAGAATCGTATATTCGGCTTCGAAGACACCAAAAGAACATACCTCGAGCGCGGTGAGTGGCGTGGGGGCGCCGGGGCCAGTCATTCCGCTCTCGTCGCCATTATGGCTCTCGTCGTATGCGTCGGGCTCAGCCATTGTTCTCCGCGGATATGTTATTTTCCTTGTCAAGAGAGACGCGTTATGAGTCCTTCGTTCGCTTCGGAAGAGTGATCAGTCACGGCAAGGAAGAACAGATTGTTGGTGTGGGCGAGCGCGGCCTTAAGACGCGTCAGAGAAGTGGCGCTTGGGAGTACGCCAAGTCACGTGAGTCAATTAAGACCCCGCTGGCTGCCTGGGCCGAGCAAGCCTAGCGCTGGTCACCCTGCGCTTCCTTTGTAAGTGCCTACTTGGAAAAAGTCTAATCAGAGAGAACCGAGAGATTGAAGCCCTTGTGGCCATAATACGCTCTGAAAAGTGCAGAATCTAGGTAGGCATTACTTGAGGTGGCAAGACCAGTTATCCTGGTGTGGGAAAAAAAAAAAAAAAAAACAGAAGAGCATAGAGAAAGAGGACCCCAGCGCAATCATTCGCCCTGTTTGTCACAGCCAATTTTCTTCCCACTGTCTATTGAGTACGCTTACACATGATTGTCGTTGACGAACGATGTTGCTTCATTTCAGATTTGGCAAAACACATGGAATTACGACTCGTAAGCAGCAATCACGCGCGCGAGGACGGATCAGTTTTGTAGTTGAAGTCGTTTATTAGAAACCTTGATCTTCGATTAAATTACAGACAGGAAACCATCCTTCCATCCTGAGCGATTCCAAAACTACGCGCATAGCGAGGCCGAGATCCCATGCCATGCGTGCGGTCGAGTCGCAAACGCCAAACTATTAAAGCCCGAAATGCTCATTTGTAACCTCAATTACTGATGCTGTTGTACAATGTTTCGTTCCGTCGTCAAGGAAATTTTCATGCCGATCGTCTTGCTGCACTCAGGCGATCTGGATGCGGCGGGTCTCGTGCTTGGGCGCCTTGGGCACGCGGATGGAGAGGATGCCGTCCTTGAAGTTGGCCGAGACGGCGTCCTGCGAGATCTGGCCGGGGAAGTTGAAGACGCGGCTGAACTCCCCGATGCTGCGCTCCGAGACCCAGTACTTGGCGTTGTCGACCGGCTGCTGGTCCTTCTTGCCGGACCTGTCAATCTCGGCGACGGTCGTGGCGGGGGTGGCCTGCGCGGTCGAGGTGGACTTGGTCTCGTCCTCGTCGTCCTCAACGGTGGCCTTGCGGGGCTTCTTGTGCTGCTGCTGCTCCTCCTCGCCTCCCTCGGTGATGGCGCCGCTCATCTCGGTGCCCTGCTGGAGGAGGCCGGCGGGGGGCGTGCCTGCGGTGTAGCTGCGCTCCACGCGGCCGCGGATGTGCAGGGTGTGGGGGTCGGTGAACTCGATGGCGACATCGTTCTTGTTCATGCCGGGGAGCTCGCCGTGGAGCTCGTAGGCGTCCTCGACCTCCCGCACGTCGAACTTGGGCTGGAAGGTCGGGACGTGGTTGCGGTGCGTGCCGCGGCTGTTGGTGGTGCCATTCTGGCCGCCCTGGCGAGAGTAGTTGTCAAAGTCCTCCAGAAGGCGGAAGAGAGGAGTGAAGGAGGCGTCGGAGGAGTTGTAGAAGTTGCGGGGGAAGAAAGCCATTTTTGATGTGTTGTGTGTAATTGTTCGGATGAGTGGGATAGAGTGTTGAATGATTGAGTGACAATGAAGTCGCAGAAGTGTAGTTGTGTTGTTTGTTTGCTGCTTTGCTTGTTTTGCCTGTTGATGCTGATCTGAAGAAAAATTCTCGTCGAGAAGGCGGTTCAAACCGGTTGATTTATACACAGGAGGTAGGCATCACTGTGTCTTCTCCAACATTCCGGAATAATCGCTTCATGTGCCGTGTCATCGCCACTACATGGTGGTGAGGCAGTTCTAGAAACAGCTCGGGAGTTACGGAAGGTGTTCATGATGCCAATGGAAGCGCCTGGAAGTCACTACGTCAGGGCAGATCTCGCAGTGCAGGTATGTAAGCGTCGTGATAGCTTCGTGGTGTTGCGAGCAGCTTCGATGCTTAGCACGGATGTTGGTGGAACCTTCTAGCAGGTTCTGGTACTGTCGCCCCCATGTGCAACTCCGAGAACCCCGAGCTCGCACTCTTTGCGCAAGCCAAATCACACAGCAATGAACCGTTTTCCATCTCAAGGATGTTTTCTCTTTGGAAAGGAAAGGACAACAGAGGACGAATTCTAGACAGTTGATGATTGACCATCGTTACATTCTTTCCATCACTCATCCCACGGACCCACGCACCTCATCCCAGACAGAGTCCCTCGCCTAATTTTTAGAGTTTCGGCGTTTAGGGTGCCTGGGATTATCATCGTAGCCAATCGATCTCGAGCCTGGCGTCAAAAAGGTGGGGCATCAAGCATCTGCGTATAGGTAGGCTGTACACATGTAAGTGTAAGGCTCAGAATCGCTCATTTGCCGTCTTTGATACGCCCATTGCTAATGCTTTCCAGGCCAGGATAGCACTTGATTTACTATGTGGTGCTTAATAACCACCCAATTGTCTTACAACCCAGCAACTCGGATCGTGGCATCATCACCGGCAAAAACGGGGACCGGTCTTCAACTCGTCGATGCTTTCCGTTCCTCCCCCTAGCTCGTCCCCGATCTTGGAGCTCGTCGACTCCAACGTCGCTCAACACGATCCTGACAGGGTACCTTGCTTCCTTGCCTGCCCACAGACTGTTAGGCCCGGGCGTGCCGAGTCCTCTTTTCCGAAGCATCTTGGGCAGCGCTCGAGTCAGGCAAGCTGGGTACCTGCAGGGAAACAGATGCTGGCGTCTCCTGGAAAACCAAGGGTCCTCGGCGGGCAAATGTGGGGGAGTAAAATCCGAAAAGGAAAAAAGAAAAAAAAAAAAGTTTCTCAGAGACGCCCCCCCCAATCCGTGCCATGAATAATACGGATACCTTCTCAACCATTTCAACAGCACCTATGGATCTCTGTTGCCGTGTCCCAAGTCCCCGACAAAACCAGCGGGGTGAACTCGTTGCCGGCGGCACTTGGAGACCTTCTCCAAATCGACCAGAGTCCACTGATACTCCCACATCCGGCGTGATCTTCCCCTGGCGGCGAACCCTGCCACTCGTCCGTTGCCGTGCTACAGCGGCTGAGCGGCTTGCTCTCCGGAGCGGCTTGCTTGATAACGGGGACCGAGACGATGCAAACGGAGACGGGTCATACCGTATTCACCTCATAATGGTTACAAGTTTTGCGGGAGTCACTCAACTACGTCGAAGTCTTCGTTTGTTCTTTCTTACACACAAATCACTTCCGTCGTGAAGTTCGAGTCCGCCAACTGAGGGTGACCAACAGGTAGGGACCTCGGTCACGGCCGGCGGCGAATTGTCCCTGGCGACGCACGTCGGCTCCCGCCCTTTTGGCCAATTAAAGTTTTGGCGTGCAGTTCAACTTGGGTTCGTCCCTACACTAATAATACGTAGGTCGGGAATAGCCCGAGCCCTCCATCCATGGAGGCTCTGGTGCCTGAGCCAAGCCACAGTGTGGATGTCGCCACCGTGAAGGCGCCACAGCATCGACGACACCTCTTGGCCACCGGCGCAAGATGCTGTTGACTAGGACGTCTATCTCGAGTGTACATGATGTATCAGAGAGCATGATGGGGAACGTTCGCGAGTGATTCTAGGGATGAGGCCGTGGGCAACCGGTAGATTCGGTCTCATACGCAGCAGTTAATCAAGTAAGTCTTGTTACTGCCTGAACCCAGCGTCGAGGAGATGTCTTTCTTGACAATGACTAGTGCAAATCAACTGCTCTCGTTCTTGACATATCAGACAATCGGATTAGATACGGTTGAAGACCACTATCGGATAGCCAACCATTCGTCCTCGCATTCGCCATGACCAGCCGACACCATTTTCGTCGCAATAGTACCAACACGTCCAGAGCCGCTTTCGAAGCCTCTCGGGACCGTCCCACAACATTATGACCTAGGCCGCGGTGCGCCGAGACCACATCTCCTCCTCAATGAGATTTCGTTGAAGCTTCCCGAGGATGATCGAATTATTGTTGGAACTGCGGCCTCGTGGTCGGGTACCCTGCCATCATCGGAATCCCTTGCCGCATGGCAGCCGGCACTGCGCCTGGGCTCTGGACCCTGTTGAAAAGTCCAATTAACCTCCGACCAACAGACGGCTCCAGTTCAGTGCCGTCGCGTGCGATTTTGACTTCTCGGTTTGAGTTCCACGGGTTCCTAAGCCCGCGAGTCCGGTAAAACGGCAACCGCGTAGTCGACAACCATTCAAGGTTGAAGGGTTTTCCCCATGCTTTTGTTGAACCGTCAACGTCCTGGTTCCCACTCTTCCTGCTGCTCACGTCGCTCTGCTCCTCCTCTTCGTCCCCGCTCTCCCCGTCCTCTCGCTCTGCCTCCCAGAAGATAGTTCCTCTAGCAGAGTCGTCGATGATCCTTCCCTTGGGAGCGTGTTCTGTAGCCTCTGTTGGAATCGCCTTTGGCAGGTCGACGTCGTTAGCGGACTGCGCCTTCGGGGCAAACTCGATCGCAGCGGCCGGGTCTTCGTTGATAGGGGACGTCATTCTAGCATAGCCGAAATACTCCCCTGACTTGTTCGCAGAGAACACCAAGTACACGTTGTCGACGGCCTATTCAAATGTCAGCAATGAGGCTCCCATCAAGCGCTTCTCGGCCCTTGTTTACCTTGAAGGCGGCGTTGAGCGTGTCTTCGTTGTGGGACTGGGTTGCCCAGATTCCCGTCTTGATGCTAAGCTCCAGATCCTCGACGGTAAGACTTTTCAGAATAAAGAATTTGTCCTTCTGGGGTGCTGCTTCAACCGGTCCAGCCGGCTTTACATCACTCGACTCTGCTTCTGTTGCTTCTGCCGTAGTCTCGGAAGGGACAGGCTGTACTGCAGCATCGTGAGGTGTTTGAGAGCCTGACGATGCCGCCGGACCTGTAGGGGCCGTCATCCCAGTTGCCCCCTCGACCGTGCTTTTTCGCAGCCGACTGACCAGGCGAACCGACTGAAATTTCGAGTCGTGGAGCTTTTGTTGTGCTGCAACGCATGTTTGTTCGTCCTTGAAGTTGGCAAAGGCGCAGTTGCTCTTCGATATGAGGAACAAAGATTCGAGACCGGTCGCCTCCTTGCAAACATGTTGAACTAAGTTCATCAAGTCGGTTTGGGGCGGCAAGTTTCCGACCCAGATGGCATGTCCTGCACCGTGTCAGCAATTAGTGAAGGGCGCGAACCGGAAGATATGCTGACCACTCTGCCTCGGTTTTCGCGGTGGTCCTCGAACGGTGCCGGATCTCCCCTCTGCATCTGGCTTCTGGTTAGCCTCAAACTTGTGTTGCGCGAATGCTGATCTCGACTAACCGCCGCTGTTCTGCCTCGGTGGCAAATTCGCACTGGCATGGCCAATGCCGTTCGTAGGCGGCGGCACGATTCGCGGATCGTGTGTAGAGTTCACCGAAGCCATGTACTGAGCCATCTGGCTTGGGTGCCCCTGCGGAGCATAAGGAGCCTGCGAATGATAGTAGTATTGCGGAACGTGACTGTTCTGCGGATGGTTCATGACCATTTGGTTTGGGTAGTAACCGATATTCGGGCGAGCCTGCTGTTGGGTCGGAGAGAGTTGGCCGGCGTAGTAGTGCGACATCTGTGGGTGCTGAGGCAAGTAGTAGTGAGGGCTGCCCATAGGCATCGCCGCTTGACCAGGATACTGAGGAGGCATCTGAGGCATTTGGGGAATCATCGACGGAGATGAGGTCGCTGGACTGAATCGTTGCTGGTGCTGGTGCGGCGGCTGTCCGCCATGTGCGTATGGATTGTGTCTCATGCCGGCCGGCGGAAGAGCGTTCGCCATGCCGCCCATATTAAACGTTCCTAGACGTCCTGGCGGGGTCTGCTGCGCCATGTCGAGCTGGGAAGAGAAGGCATGCTGCGAGGGGCCGTACTGTTGCTGGTGATGCTGCGGCGGTGCGATGTCTTGAGCCTCCATCCTTGATTTTTCATCAAGCAGGTACGGAAAGGCACATACAGCGTTTGGGCCTTGGTGAGAGTCCACGACAGGATACTCAGTGGCGGTTGGGGGTTGAACATCTCCCATTTGTAATGTGGTTGGTGCAACCGGAAGCCGGAGTCTACGCCGCCCACAAAATGTTCGTCAGGATTAGCAAACTCACAAGAGGGGGAAAACCACGAACGCTGCCAACGGCGCAAAGAACCGGTCCGTTTTGGAAGATATACCTTCCGTTAAGCACTATTAGTCAACGCCTCCAAATGCTAGGTCGACGGCTTTGGTTAGGGCGAGCTAGGCAGGAGAATTACGGAGAGAATATGTCGGACGAGTGATTCCCAGGCGCCACAGGGAGATTGGGCTATTTGCGGAAGATGATGGACTGCCCACGTTGTGGCCAATGCGGCTAGTTTGCACAGCCTTTGAAGTAAAGGAGGGGGAGGCTCCTTTCCTGCTGGAAGGTCACGCTCCTCGGTGCGCCCAGGGTATATGTGGCAGCAAACCCTGCTCCAGGTGAAGAGTGTGCGAAGTGTGGCTCAACGAAATTCCTAGGAGGCGATCAGCTCGATTGAGCGGCCAATACCGATGCAGAGAAGAGTCCGAAACAGGGGGCACGACGTAGTCTTGGGTGCCGGGGTCAAAGGGGAGCTGCCGACGAGAGGACTGGACGAAGGAACGAGACGCGAGGGGCTAGATTAGGGAACTCCATGCTTGCATATTCGTGTGGAGAGGTGCGGCTTCTGCTGGTGCGGTCGCCACTCAAGAAGGGCCTTCTCTTACCTGAGCAACTGGGCTTCGAGAAGCGCAGTATGGGGTTCGTATGCAAAGTAGAGCAGGTGGTTCTAGGTCTCGCGTAGAGCGAATGCGATACCGTAAGGGCGGAGGCAGGCTGAAAGACTGTGTAACAGGAGATAAGAGGCTGCGCAGGAAGTGGCCTAAGAGCAACGAGAAAGAGGTAAGGGCCACGGGAAGACCAATATCATCCACCCTTGCCAGTTGAGCGAGAGCTGAGAGTGTAACGCAAGTGAGAGTCTTGACGAAGAGTTCCCTGGCGTAACCGTTAGAGACCTGCTGCCACTGCCGCAGTCGAGTGATGAAAGCAACACGACACGAAGGCTGTCTAAATCCGTCACGTCCAATGATATTTATGGAAGAGAGGAAAGAAGAGCCGACATGACGGGAAGCCCAGGCAACGACCGAGGGAAGCGTACGGAGTTGGGAGGCAAGGAGGATGGCGGGTTACCGGCAGGAAGGTGGCCAAAACCCAGGTTCGGGGATCTGGTAATAATTGCGGTCCAGTCGAACGGGCAAGTTCGTACCCGTAATATCGGGGCTGTGGACAAGCGGCAAGAGGACCCCGACAACAGATCTGCAAAATGCGAGTGCCAGACAGCGGATGTGGTGCAGTTGCAGGTTGCAGGTTGCAGAGAGCAAGCGCAGCCGCAGACTTTGGAAGGCCGGCTGTTACAATAAGAACGGCAGGTCCGAGTAGGTAAGGCGAGTAGGGGAGGGGATTGAGTGATAGCTGGGCCGGATGAGTGCCGTTCCAAGACAAGGAGCGGCAGCTATTGTCGCCTCTTCACCATGTATCCGTAGCCACGTCGTCCAATGCCACCAGGAAGGTCGAGAGAACAGCAACGGTACATACACGACCCGTGCTACACCGAGCTGCTGGAAGAAAAGGACGACAAGAGAAACTAGCGAGGCGAGATGGGAACGGCCGGGCCAGGTGGTGGGTTAAGTGGCGTCGGGGTAAGGTGTGTGATTAAGACCGGCGAGGTGTAAGTACACTACGGAACTACACACGGACGCGAAAGCCGCACGGGGCGAGGGCTTCACAGCAACAAGTTTGGCATGCGGAAGCTGTCGCCAGCTTAGGTGGAACAGGGTCTACACTAGAGAACGGCCAGGTCAAGTCAAGAGGGGAACGAAGGAGGGGGGGTGTGGGTGGTAGGATAGGCGGGTTGAAAGCTGCGGGTAAGGGGACATCCTTGGAGGCGGGAACGACCTGATGTACATTGCTAGGTGCCCGTTCTGGAACGAGGAGCAGCAAATTGGATGAAGAAAGATGGGAATTTTTTTCTTCGATTCTTGGCTGCCGCTCCTAGATGTGCAAGGGACACAGATGTGGTCGGGTGGCCCTCCCACTTGGCCGGGCCACGAACTAAAGTAGGCAAGGCACCTGCTTGCCTGTGCTTGGGGTGCAGGGGTGGATCGAGAACGAACGAGTATGATGGATAACACTTGAGAGGTGATGAAGGGGCAAAAGCGAAGGGGGTATTATGTAGGATGAGATCGTGATTACACTGGTATCGAAGGGATTGACATTGGGTGGGTATCAGAGAAGAGAAAGTGGAAGTTAGAGGCAGAGAAAGAGAGAGCCAAAGCTAGCTGCGCAGCAAACCTGGGAGCGAAAACACACACACGAGACAAGAGAAGAGAGAGATGGTGGTCTGGCACTCTGTGTCTCTGGCAATTTGGTTGCCGATGGAGAGCGATGGACCCAGTCGCGTGGTTTGCCACTCGACCCGCGGGGCTTGGAATTCCATTGTCAGGAATACCTGCAGATTTGTATGAGCCCGACACTGGGCAGACGCGTCTGTACGGATACGTAGGTGGTAGGAATACCTAGGTGGTCTCCGGACGGAGTAGTTTAGACTGACATGGACCGGGACTTTGCTTGCTCTGCTCGCCCTGTCCAATGTCTATCTGTCAGCTGTCTTGTTAGTGGTGTTGGACGCTTGTTGGTCCCGCGTCTCGTCTCGTCCGGCCCAGCCACATCCCACATCGGCCCTGGGCCCTGGCGGGACTCTTGGCGGGGTCCCTTGCCCGTCTCCATCAGCCATCAGCCATCAGCCAGAGTCGCCTCCGGTACGTACATGAGACGCCGACGTACGGATACTCCCAAGGGGTGCATCCACGCCTCCTGTGGTTGTATCTGGCAGCATCCGAATTGCCTCCCACTCCCACAAGGTCGTGTAATTCTTTCGTCTCTCGTTATCCGTGCACCCGTGCTGGATAGATGATCGACCAACCGAACCCCTGTTTCTTTCCTTTCCCGTGGCCAGGGTTATGGCCAATTCAAGAAATCTTGTAAGCCTGTTCAGCAAACACGGACAGCTGGGCCATCAATACCTAGGTAGACCATGGTCTGCGTTACCCTACAAGTCTTTGGGTAAACTGTAGAGTAAACCCTTCAACGGGCGGAACATGATCGACTCGTCGTTGCTCTTTCCAACTGGGTCTCCGACCCGGGATCGATCGCGAGAGACATTGCTGCGGGTGAAAAAGAAAGCGCCAGGTTGCGCATGGTGGCATCTGTATTCGTACGAACACATACCCGCTCCTCCCATAACCCTGGCCATCTTTCGTTTCTAGGCTTTAAGTAAGCTTCGACTCGATCAGCTGGATAGTATACCTGTAAGGATCGGAGCCGGGTCTTTGCTCTTTGGGCACGGCACCCCAAGGCTTGTAAAATCCAGGGGCGGCTCTCTGCGCTTCGAAGACCAATGGATGGAATGATGCATAATCCCGTAGAGCGCCCGATGACGAGTGTCCGCTATGCGAAAGCTGTAGCGAATTGACATGTTACGACCGTTTTGACGCTCGCTATCCCGAAACAAGCATGTGGGAAAGCTGTGTGTCTCGCTTCTCGATATCCTCTCACTGCTGTGACCTGTTCGTCGCCTCAGCAATTTGGAATAAGGCCATGGGACATCCATTGTCGCCTCTGCAATAGCTCCATCACCTGTGTTTCTTAGCCCCCCCTTGGGAGTCATGACGTGCTGGAGCATGCCAGTTTCGGAGGCATGCTCATTCAGTGAAGGGTCTTGGGTATGTTGGGCACCGAAAGGCATCGAGCGATCCATCACTGATCAGACTCGCTTCGATGTTCGGTCAGAGCAAATTCGCACCCCGGATAGAGTCTAGGCCGCGTCTAGAGGGAGGCTGGGGACTCCTTGAGGAGCATACACCACATTGTTGACAGCATGGCGCCGGTAAGTGACTGCAAGGAGGAGGCCCGAGAGTGCTGTGGTGCGGGGAGGCCGGTGGTCTAGGCCTTTCTCCCCCAACCCATCAACCATCTGCAATATCTGGGAAGATACTTTGGGCGTGGGCGTGATGCCTAGTGTAGTACCGTGTGCGTAGGTATAGCAGCAGGTCGTCCTGCTCGGGGTTTCTAGGCCCTGTCCAGGAGGGAGGAGGAGGTGGAGGAGGTCCACTGGTGGTCTGATCATTCCAGAGCTCACGAACGGCGGCGGCAACCGATGATGGACAATCTTTTCTCCACGCCTGGTATGTAGTGAGCGATGTCGTTCTTGCGTACGTACTGTTAGTAGTAACCTACTTACTGAAATGGAGACATCCGGGAATAATGCCACCAGCCGCAACTGAGATGCGAGGTGAGGTGTTGGTTCAACCAAGGAACAAAAGTCCATGGAGCCACGTCCCGATTTTGCGCAGAAACGTAACCAATAGCGTAGGGACGTTCGTACGGTAAGATTTGCGATCAAAAAGAGTCTGCCAAACCCACAGAGCAATGCAAGGTAGTGGCCGCCGGCGCAGATATTTTTTGCGTCAGTCTGGCCCAAGTTATCAAATCCCGGGAGCGAAAGGGGAGGGATGGACGGCTGCTTGGAAAGTCACTGTGAGAGAACGCGGCTTCCTGCTTGCCTGCGTACACTGTAGGCATTCAGAAGGTGCCCATGTATCCGTACCTTACCTTACTCAGGTAGGGCTATTGAGACCCGCAACCTGTGGTCCATTAAGCCCACCACACTGGCTTGCCGCGTCGCCTACCTTGGGTTTTCTTGCACTTACTTACTCGCCTGTATGTAATAATATCTGGAATCGCGGTCTCCAGCCCTGTAGATACTACCTACCTACCTGGGTATGAACGGGTACCAGCACAGGTACACAGTACGATAGGTACATAGGTATCCATCAAGCGCCCGCCTGCCTGCCGGGACCAACAAAATTCACGTCCTCCCGTTGCCGTTTCCGAAAATGGGACCGTAGGTTCCCTGCTCCGCTGTGTCTTGACTCTTGACTGTGCTCTTGGCTTGCCTTGCCTTGGCTCGCCCTGTTCTGCCACTCTTGTATTCGTACCTGTCACATAGTAATACGGATACCTACTGCCAACATTGATTTCTGGTATTGTCGTTTCGTAGCCTTGACCTTGCCTGGCAGCGCTTATAGTAGTTCCTACAAAGTAGGTGCACTGCAGGATAGTGGCTACCTACCTACCTAGGTAGGAAGGCTCTAGTACAAGCTAGGTAGTGTAGGTACGTACTTCGTTACACTAACAGCCCGCCGCGCGAATTTTTCACGACATCCCCAACATGGGATTCTCCAACTTTTCGATTTTTCAAATTTTTTTCGCGACATCCATCCATTTCAGATATACCAACCCCTTCTCCCCCAGCCCCCCCTTGTCACAACGGAAGTCCCCATCATTTTGTACACCAGAGCGCTCAAAACATAGGCAGTCACTCGGGTTGCAAAATAGATGGCCGCTTTTGCATCCCTACCACCTCCAAAAAGCGGCCATTTATTTTGCAACCCGAGTGGCAGTGTACACTGTACAGGCAGTGCCTAGCTTCTGTTTCTCCCCACCCCATGCTTGATTCCATTGCCTCCCCCGCGACCAGTCGGCGACTCCAACCTGTCTGGCAATTGCAATGGTGCTGGAATCGGCACTTTGGCAAAGCGTCGGTCAGTTCTGAAGCCGTCTCGAGGCCTCTTCCTGGTAGGCTAATCTTCCAATTGGACCAATCCTGTCGCAAAGGTTCAGCCAAACATCAGGCCGGGGCCTGTGTACCCTAGAACCAAAAGCTTTCGTCTGCCTTTCGATCTCGTTTTCCGTACGAAGTTATACGGTATACCTAGCACCACCTTGTTTGGGGTCCAATGAGCGGCTCCAACATCGAGTCCGGACCTTTGTCTCCGAGCCAAGCCCAACGTGCAGCCAGCGGCTGCATTCTCGGTCAGGTTGGCGCCGTCCGATGGAGGAGTACTCCGTACACCGTACACCCAAATCGAAAAATAAAAATCAGAAGGAAGCGGCAAGATGGCCAAGGACGACCAGCCGAACTACCGTTCGCCACCCTCCCTCCACGCCGCCGGGGAATGCGGCGTGTCGGACGGGCAGTTTGCCACACCTAACCAAGGCCTAGCGAGCATTGCAGCTTGACCGGCGCCGATCATTAACCTCTTGCGAGCCGAGATCTTCGACAGGTGTGGAGCACAGCGTTCAAGCAGCGCCACTGCTCCAAACACCATGCTACTTTGGCAATTGGCATGCTGCTTTGGCATCATAATGATCGGGAGGTGAAATCATGCTTACAGGCCCGTCTGGCCCCAGTCAAGCACGGATTCGGGAGGAAGGGTCCTTCTTTTGCGCCAAGGCAGGACAGGTTCCCTGCTCTCTTTTTTTCGTTGCATCCCTACCAGCAGATCGTCGAGGACTACCAAGGTTTCGTCGTTGAGGTATCGCTGGCGAGCCGCGACCATCAGAAGGGAGGGATGGGCCATTTGGGACACCCTCTTGCGTGCTTGCCAACTTGCCCGACAAGACCGCCCGGGATAAACTCCGCCGCTCAGCAGGCTTCTTGGCAACTCGGGCAACATCATGCTGGATCCGCTGCATTCGTTCGCGTGCACTCGGCCGACTGAGCCTTTACCGATTGCTCGCATCAGTCCTCTAGATATACGCCTGACTGACATCACTTGTATAGGTATTAACATGCCAGGGTGGCTAGGTGATTTGGTAATCCAGCACAGCTGAAGGGGAAAAGGCACCATTCGTCGGTTCCCGGACTAATAAGTAGTACCTTCCAACAACGTAGGCACTACTATCTACATAGCGTGTATTTGAGTCTTCATAAACGCCGATCAGAACACACTGGCGAGGTATGATGATATGGATCACCAGGAACCTGCCAACTGTCAATGAAGAAATGGGCTTGTGCATTTCAGCTGCCCAAACAGCCTAGGGAACGAACTCCGGGAGCTAATTTTATGTTTTACTGTCCCCTTTCGCGTCTCCTCCCATATTCTGCCTAGTGCAGCAGGTTCATAGTCTCAGCTGTGCGTTCACCATCCGTCCCATAGAGTGGCCTTGGTGGCGACATGCTGCGTACGGTCCCTGCAAGGGTATGTAGCCAATCGGCTAGCCATCGCCTTTACATAGACATTTCCCTTCTTACGGCTTGGGTGATCTTGGTTTCTCAGCGACACACTTCCTGTCTTCTCACGTGATATTCTGATGGCCATTCTCGAATAGCACATGAGGCAGGACAGCAGCAGGCGGTGTGAGTACTGCGTAAGGTAGTAGTGTACCCGAGCAGTTAGGTAGGTAGGTGTAAGGCGCCAGGACGTAATGCTCACAGTATGTTCTCTATGCTCGTCATTGGACGCTCATCAGCCTGTGTTATACGCCTTCGCCAACGTCACCAGATACCGGGCTATGTCGCGGCCCCCCTTGTCGAGGCAAGCCACACGGGCTGCCCTTCAAGCCACTCCTAACCCCAATACGCAATGATTCCCTGTCCATCCCATGCACGTCTGACGATGATTCTCGATCGGCTGATTCGTGCTTCTGCAAAAACTTCGAGACTCGAGGCCGGGGCATACGTAAGTCTCGACCACCCCGAGCGTTTTTTTGGGGGGCGAATCCCCTGATCTGCACTCGGCCTGTCTTCTAAACTTATCCCACGTCGGCATTAACTCCGCGACCGGCATGTGCCGGTAATCGGGCCTGGCTGCCGAGGCCGGGGACGGGCTGATGCGCTTGCGAACCTGTTCAACATGCCCATCCGTTGTATGCGCGTGACTCTGCCGTGGAAGGTCGCCAGGCCCATCATCTCTCTACTTCCCTTGCTGTATATGGTGGCAAGTGGGTGCAAAAAAAGAGTGCAGACCTAACCTTCACCTCACACCACGTTCTTCTACCAATATAGGGTCAAAAATAACAAAATAATATTCATTAAATCCCTTAAGCTTGGGAGACTTTTATGAATATTATTTTGTTATTTTTGAGTATACTACTATGGCTGTGTAGGCTGTAAAAGGATTGTGTTGAAGGTAGAGTCTGCGCTCTTTTTTTGCACCCACTTGGGTGGACAAACCACCGGTTCCAAACACTACCGGAGGGGCACCGTGCTCTCAGTTGCGGTCTTCGGGAGGGATTCTGTTCGAACGGCATGGATTGAAACTGCGAGCTTCCACGCATGTAAGACAACGAGAAAGCTACTGGCGAGGGCAAGCTGAACGATGGCTTTGTGCCACTCACCAGCTGTCTGAGCTCTACGTAGTAGCTGTAGTTCACAAGTCAAGTCTGTAGAGCCTGTGGTTCGCTCCCTGACTTTTGCGAATGTGTAGCAGTGTATAGTAGACACTGCCAATGTGGCTGGAATTGGGTTGAAATGTGTGTTTCCACCTCCACCGATGATGGCGTTGAGAAGGGGAACGAGATGAAAGAAGAATTAAAAGAAATTGGTAATAGGTCTGTGGTTCACAATCTTGTGTTACGTGGTTTCGGGGACGCGATGACGGGACTCTGCAAGCATACCGCGGAGGTCCTCCCCGACTCTCTTCGTACGTGAAGCACATCTCTTCGTCCAGACTGTCGATAGCCGTAATTACCAACACCTAGAAGCACGAAGGTTCCGTCAGTGGGCTATGGACTTCGTCAGCTTCGTCAGCCTTATATCTCTCCCATACGCGGCGTGGTTCTGATGCCACGAGACATGCCTATGTTTGCTGCATCCACACTAGGTTGCCGGGCCGAGCCGGCGGAACCGTTGTATGCGTGTGGCCCCAATTGCGCCGTTCAGGTACTTGGCCTTTGATATCCCAAGGGCACAGCCCCTTTGTATCTGATCGGACACGATGTTCATGGAACTAACCCCACGGGCAAGATGAACTAGCAAACAACCACGATCCGGGCATGTCTATGCGTCCGTGACCGGAAAGCCTTGCTTGCTCGGGACCGCCCATAATTTGACGGGAACGACAGAATGGATTGAATAAAAACCCGAGACCAGGTTGCCGGACTTGCCTGCGACTCTCACATGTTAGACGTGGGCAGGAGGAGCAGACACGTCCTTGGCGGCGCGAGGGAAAGGATTCTTGGGACGGCCAAATCGTGTCAAATGGGATGTGTGCGAGATGAATTTACTGGCGCTCCCGAATGAACCTGCAAGCCGGTATCGCTACTGCCTTGACAAAACGGCAGTTGAGGTTCTAAGAGAGGCTGCGATTTGGAACCCGGCCGAGAGTATCAATACTGATCTCGGCCAGCCCGGAACGATCCCTGCTTCGTTTGATGCTGGTACGTGATCGAGAGGGGCTCGCTGGGTGCACATCACCGCGCTTCCATTGACCGTTGACCTGCGACTCTGATACTATTTCTTGGCTGCAAGCTCGGGAACTCTCCGCGCGCGATTTCGGTCTGCTCGCCACAGGTCATTGTTTGATGCCACACCGTAGCCGTGCCGCTGGCACAGGAGTCGACTGCTCGGAAGACACTCAGCCCTGCCATGACTGTGGTTTTGACATCCCGGCGTCAAATGAGTCGGGGTTTCTTGAATCGTAACAGTATCGGGGTCAGCTGGACCGGTTACTCGTTGAAATTGCTACATGCCTTGTAATGTACAATGCCTCCGAATGTGAGACCGCCCAAATAACCTTAGTCCTTCTTCAGAGGCAGAAGAACTTCCTCGATACCATTCTTGGTGATGATCATCATCTGCAGGTGGTCGCCGACCTCGATGTGCCTCTCCACAGCTCCGTCAAACGCATCCTTCACCAGGATCTCGGCCTCCTTGCGCTCCAAAGGCACGCGGGGACGCTCCTGCAGGTCGTGGCCGACGCCGCTGCCCGGCACGTACTGGTTCTTGAAGTTGACCTGGTTGTCCAAGAATGGAGTGATGAGACTGGCGGCAGCACCGCCGGCACGGCTCTGCTCCCTCTCGTAGCTGCCGACGGGGTCGTAGGAGAAGACAGCGCCGACGCCGTCCTCGTCAAGGCCGCCGAGAATGGCGTAGACATAGTAGGGGAAGAATCGCTTCTGGTAGAGAATGGTCGAGAGGCGCTTGGCGCAGGCGGTAACGCTCATGGGCTTGCCGTGGCGGTAGCGGTAGATCTTGCAGATGGTGTCGAGGCGGTCCTTGAGAGCCTCGCCATCGGCAGCGAAGCCGACCACGGAGAGCAAGATGGTGGCGTCGTCTTGTGATGAGTTCGTGCCGCCGATCTTGAAGACCTTCGGGGTGTATCTGGAGTTGATGCTGTAACCGGATGTGCTACGGGTATCGCCCGCCATGATAGCGAAGTCGGCGCCGGCGATGGCCAAGGTCGAGCCGCCATTGTCGGTGTACCTAGTTGCGAGAAATCAGCCTTGCCGTTTCCAAACTGATATGCCAAGGGAATCGGGTGACGGAGGCCGTTCTTACGGGTTGAAGCGGTGCTCTCTGAACTCGCCGGCGGCGTTCTTGGGAGCATCTGAGAAGGAGTAGTTGGGCCCGTTCATGAGGGGATTTTGGCTGAACATGGCAGCCATTTTGGATGTGTTATCGTGAAAAGTCGTGAATACTCGTGAAGGTATCTGGGTCGTTGGGGGTTTGTCGTTTTCGTCGGTGCGGTTTGGGAAGGGACGTCGTTGGTGTGATGGAGACCGAGGCTGTGACGACGGTGGTTGAGTAGGCAGGTAGGTAGCTAGGGGTGTTGGAGCACGCGTCAAGCTGGCAGCCTTGTCAGGTGCGGGTTGCGTGGGTGGAAGTGGCAGGGGTGTAGCTGCTGGCTGATGACTAAGACGGGGAAATGAAGATTAGCGCGGTCAAGGGCGAAGGTCCAGGTGCGTGTGCAGGGATGCTTTGCTTCCATCCAGATGAACGGGAATGAGTAGAGTGGCGCCGTCGTCACAGTGCAGCTGCAAGCAGCGACTGCAACTGCCAACATCGCCAATAAGCCTATCGTGAACTGTTTACGTTACTTTCATTATCGGCGACAACTTAAATTTCCCAATATTGAACTGATACCTACAGTCTTTCAAGGGTCCCGGACCCCTTCTCCCCCGGCATCCCTGGAAATATGACCCGCGACAACATTCGCCAACGGGCGCTCGAGAAGATCGCGTCGCTCTCTGCTGCCAGTTCCAAAACATCTTTCGATCGCTCTGACCTTGATCGGCTGTGCAAGGCTACCCAGGCAGCTGGGAAGGGAATCAATGGCTACTCAGCGAAGCAAGTGGTTACGTCTCTCGGAAGACAACCCATGGTACTGACGTCTCCTGTCCCTTGAGGCGACCCTCGCTGACGAGTGTCCCCTATTCCATAGACGATTCGAGAATTCGAAGTCCTCCTGTCACTGTGCAAAGCCGCCCCCGCTATTCAGACGAGCCAGAGCGCCCAGAAGCTCATACATCAGCTTATTCCATACATTCTCGAGGCCCATGTCCAGGTTTTCCACCCGTCGCCCTTTTTCAGGAAGGTCGAACCTTCACCGACTGAGGCCCTGGCGTTCCACGTCACGGCCGCGCTTCTGTCTCTCGGCTCCCACTACGACGAGTTGCACGAGGTGGTTTCGGATAACATCTCGACCTTCCTCAACGCTTGCGAACACGTAACCGACCGCGTCGTACTCCCCAGCACGGACGATGAAGAACCCAACCTGGAGGACGCCATCAGGACGGCCACCATCTCCGTATCGCTGCTCGGGTTCCTCGACGCTGCGTCGGCGCAGGCAGATTTCTGGCGCGCGGGAGGCAGGTTCAACCTGATCACTCGTTTCAGGCGCATTTTGTCGCCGCAATTTTTGACCGCTGTCGAGACGGCGTTCTCAACTATCAGGAACTCCCCGTCGTCAGATCGCCATGCAAAGGAGTGGAAGAGATACTTGCGCCATTACTCTGCTGCTGGACGTCCCTTGGGGGCTATTCTTCTTCAGAGGAGCTTCATGTGGCTTCTCGTCGCCGGTACTGCGCTGTTGGTCACGGACGCGTCCCTCTTGCGCGGCACCCATATTCTCGATCTGCTCATGTCAGGGGATGGGGCGTACAGGCCAGGCTCACCGCGCAGCCCCGATGCGGATCACCGGTCTCTTGAAATGTATGCTGGGATTGCTGGAGAGCAAATGGACTACCTTGAGGCCACCGCAGACTACCTCCAACTTGGTTCGTCTTGGCAGCAGCGACTTGCCTTTGCTGTCAAATCCGCAACCCTGATCAGCTTTCTGAACTGCGCGCTCATCAATGAAGAAGTGGCTGATATCGATGTCCTGATCGGTTGGCTAGAGGAGTCCCTTACAGACCCTCTGCAGATGGCAGATGAAACTTTGGCGGCAACTGTTCTTAGATCCATCGCACTCGTTTGCAGGATCACTCCTGGCTATGCTGCCACTGCGAGCCGACTTCTGCCTCGCTTCATTGTCCAAAGTGCGCCTCACGCGCGCACAGTTGCCGTGGCATCCAAGAGCCTTGCTTTCGTTCTGCAGATGCTCTCACACGATGCTGTCATTACTACTCTTTACACATTGGGCAATGTGTTGAGTCCTGGTTCGGAGAGAGCTATGACTAACGGCAACAGCGGTGACATCAGTGTGGATGGCGCCAATGGGATCTATCCCAACCGGCAGTCTACCGGCAGCAGCATTTCTCTTGCAATCACCAACGAGGAAGAGACCGCCATGGTGTATGGAAACGTCGTCCAAGCTATTTGTGGCATTGCAACTGCATGCAGTGATGAAAAGATCACTGCCCTAGCACAGTCTATGTTGCTGCAAAAGATTGACAAGGTCAACAGCAACGTCGATGCTCAGATTATCAGCGGCGCTGCGGCCCTTGCGTTGAAGGGTGGCCAGCTCGAATTCAGATCACTGTTGAAGGTCTTCTCTAGGATGTGCCATCTAGGGGTTGTGAGCCACAAGGACTTTCTGCTGGTTGCTGTAAGTCAGCCGTTCCACTTCCCTTCCCCCTCGTTTCATTCTTCTTTGAAGATCTGCCTTCTGATCCCGAATAGGTTATGAAAGCCCGAACCTACATCTCAGCCAACCTCTACAAGGACTCGCCCCTTTACGATATCTATTGGGAGCATCTGCTCGAGAGCATCATCTCTATGGGCGACGTGCATCAATCGAACCACACGAAGGAGGCGGACGTCCAACTGGCCGCCCGGGAGATCGCAGAGCTGCTGCACCCTCTGGCCGTGTTCATGTCCACCAATGATCTGGCGTTGAACTCCATCACCGATGATGAGTCGCACTCTATGATCAGAGATGCTTGGTTCAACATTGTTGTTCATGGGTTTACGACCCAGACGGACATGGGCAAGAGATACCTCAACGAGCTCCGGGTCATGGCCATACACTCACCCCCTCTTGTTGCGGAACAGCGTGGGGAGCAGATCGAAAGTGACATTGAACTCAACACCGTCTTGCGCCGTGGCATGAGCAACGACAGAGAGGCGATTCAGAAGAGACATCTCGTGGAGCTCGTTCCCAGCAAGGCAGCGGAGATCAAGAGCTTGAGTTACCGCAAGGTCATTTTCTTGCAGGCCGCCTATCTAGTAGAAAGTCTTCGCGCCGACGCCGGCGACTGCACGAAGGCACTGTCCTACTTCTTGGAGCCCAGCATGCGCAGGGGAGAAGTCAGCAGTACCATGGAAGGCATCGCTGCTGTTGTTGTCGACAAGTATCTGCGAAAGACCGTTGCTGGCACCGATGCGACTTTTTCAGCGCAGTATGCTGCCACCCAACTCGTAGCCATCTTCTGCGGCTGTTGCCACCGGATCGAGCGCGTCCAACAGGCTGCTTTTACTTGCGCGGACCGGATCATCAGCCAGGTGCCCTCGGCGTTGTGCCACAGGTCCTCGTTATTTGCTCTGCTGGAACTTCTCTCATTGATGTGGTCAAGCTGCTTGGAGGCGGAGACGGACCTTTATGCTCCGCGCTCCAAGTTCACATCCAGTCTCGGAGATGTGTCAGTTGAGTTGTCGGACGACTATAATTTCCGGCGCCACACGTTGGATGTTCTCAACCGCAAGGCAAAGCAATGGGTATCCAGCGTGATCAGCCTTGCCCCCCTCGACATTAAGGGTTTACTGCAGACGTATCTGTCCGAGTTCGATGATGAGGGAGCTTATGGCCACATCTCCCTCGGCCGGTCTTTTGCTATTGAGCTTGGCTCTCTCATGCCCTCAACCGATCAGCGGCTCCAATCCCTTGACCGGGTTGGAGATTGCAACATCAATACTGGTTCTGATTTCGTAGCTCAGTACACGACCCGCCAGGAGTATCGATATGGCGAGACGCTGCCCGAACGTGGCACTGAGCTGGTGAGTTTCATGCATCTGAACCGTAGAGCATCGTTCTTGCAATCATCCGTCTCAAGCGCCAGTGAAAGCGCCAATGCGGCTACAGCGCTTGCTCATGTCGAGGCCAGGATCAAGAGCAAGAAGACTACCGCTCTGAACGAGGTTCGGGACATACTGCGCCGAGCTGCTGCTCTGCTCTGCCGTAGCGACCGCGACGAGTCTGCCGTGGTGCATCATCTCGTCAGCATACCGTTCGCCATGTTCACGAAACAATCCATTAAGCTAGGTGTTTCCCTGTGGTTAGGAGTCATCAACGAGAATCCACGCTTGGAGCCCAGACTCCTCGCTGAAATCGCCCAACAATGGGAGGGCACTATACAGAAGGGTCTGGGTCTCTTCAGCCGTTCAATGTCGTACGTCAAACCCCCCCCCCCCCCCCCCCCTTCAGTTTACAGACAGCGTAGAGGGTGACTGACAATCCAAAGGCACCCCGACCCGTTCTTTCTCAAGGAGGAGTTCGCACCAAGTGATCTCGAGGCGCTAGCCAAGCGCAAGCAACAAGTGCACAACCTGTTGTCTCCTCACATGCGGTTACTGCAGTTCTTCGGAAGCCATTTCAACGCCACCCGCTTGGGAAGCCCGGATGTCCAGAGGATTTTCCTGCGTGTTCTTGATGTTACCCTGGATGCTGTGCGATCATCGACGCCCCATCCGATGGCACGAGAATTGCGGTTTCAGATTGTGCTGTTCGGACTCAAGGTCCTGCATGTCTGTACCACGATTGGCGCCATCGCTCAGTGGCGGCTCAAGGAGAAGATCCTGTCGGCCGCACTCAGCTGGTTTAGGTTCGCACCAAGTTGGTCATTTGGCAGCAACATCCTTCAGCTCAAGACCGAGCTCCGGCTTTTGACAGACATTGTGGCCGCATTGAAGAATGTTGCCTTCATTGGCGCTCATGGTGCCGACAGCATCAAGTCTCTCCAGGCCAAGGAGCAGCTACTAGTCCTCCTCCTGGAGAGCGAGTTGACCCGTCTTTCGGTGTGGGTGCATCCACTCGGAGAAACTGCAAAGGCGCAGGCATCAACGACCAAGGCAGCTGTTGAGGTTTGTTTCATACCATGTCTTGCCGAAATGTTACTGACAGCCATAGGCTTCGCTCTCTCCCCTCATCAGGGTTGCCTGGGCGGAAGACCCATCCATTGCAATTGAGCTTGTCACACGATTCCCGTACCCCCGCATCCAGCGTGAGGTCAGGTGGTTGTTGATCAACTTTCCTCAGAAGGCCATTTCGGAGCCTGAGGGTCTGCCCATTTTGTTGGGAGGCTCCTTGCCGCACGATGTGAGCTTCCAGCTGAAGGTGAGCCAATTTTATCCCGCATTCGTGACTGCGCTAAGTATCGTAGTATCTATTGTTCTGGTCGCCGGTGAATCCCATCACGGCTGCCACATACTTCCTCCCCTCTTATCGGAACCATCCGTTCTTGATCCAGTACGCCATGAGGGCGTTGGAAAGCCACTCCAGCGATGTCACCTTCTTCTACGTCCCGCAAATCGTCCAGACGCTGCGGTTCGACGACTTGGGTTACGTAGAGCGCTATATCTTGGAGACTGCTCAATTCTCGCAGCTGTTTGCTCATCAGATCATCTGGAACATGAAAGCAAATGCCTACAAGGATGACGACGCAACCATCGTAAGTCTCGTGACATAGGAGACATGGGCACTATGCTAACAATCCGACAGCCCGATGCCATCAAGCCAACCCTTGACAAGGTCATGGCGAAGATGGTCGACAGCTTCTCCGAAGTGGACAGGACCTTTTACGAACGCGAGTTTGCCTTCTTTGACGAAGTCACTGGCATCTCGGGCAAGTTGAAGCCCTATGTCGGTCGGCCTAAGCCAGAGAAGGCACAGAAGATTGAGGAGGAGCTCCGCAAGATCAAGGTCGAAGTTGGTGTGTACCTTCCAAGTAACCCCGATGGCGTCGTCATCGGCATCGACCGGAAGTCGGGCAAGCCGCTGCAGAGTCACGCCAAGGCTCCTTACATGGCAACGTTCCGCATCAAGAAAGCCAAGGGCGGCTTGGAAGAGGTCAACGAGATGCTCGAGGAGGCGCACAAGAAGGACGCCCAACCCCAAGAAGCCACTATTGAAGTGTGGCAGTCGGCCATTTTCAAGGTCGGTGATGACTGCAGACAGGACGTTCTCGCCCTTCAGATGATCGCCGCGTTCCGAGGAATCTTCCACAACGTTGGTCTCGACGTTTACGTCAACCCATACCGTGTCACGGCGACGGCGCCTGGCTGCGGTGTCATCGACGTTCTGCCCAACTCTGTTTCTCGAGATATGCTGGGACGAGAGGCTGTCAACGGTCTCTACGACTACTTCATATCCAAGTACGGCAACGAAGATTCACTCCGCTTTCAGCAGGCGCGTAGTAACTTCGTCAAGAGCATGGCGGCGTATTCCATCATCTCCTTCTTGCTGCAGTTCAAGGACAGACACAACGGCAACATCATGATCGATGACGCAGGCCACATTCTGCACATCGATTTCGGATTCTGCTTCGACATCGCCCCAGGTGGCATCAAGTTCGAGCGGGCGCCGTTCAAGCTCACGACGGAGATGCTGGCGGTCATGGGCGGAAGCCCGCACCACCAGTCCTTCAAGTGGTTCGAGGAGCTCTGCGTCAAGGCTTTCCTCGCGTCCCGCCAGCACTGCGAGAAGCTGAGCCAGATCGTGCTCCTGATGATGGACTCGGGTCTGCCGTGCTTCAAGCCCGAGAGCGTGCAGCACTTCCGCGAGCGCTTCGTGCTGGAGCGCAGCGAACGCGAGGCGGCGGACTTCGTCAAGGACCTGATTCGCAGGAGCGCCAATAGCTACTCGACTGGCGTGTACGACCAGTTCCAACTGCTGACGAACGGCATTCCGTTCTAAAGCTAGCCGGGATTCTCTTCGAGGATTCGAAGAAGGCTGTATATAGGCCCGAGAATGGGCTGTTTTTATTCGTCTGTGGTGTTCGTCAGCTTGTCAGACAAGCACCTCGCTGGGCTGAGCCGGGCTGTGCTGGCCAGCTTTTTCTTCTACTCTTTGGTCTATTAGATCGCATACGCTCCTCGTTTGTATTTTTCTTCATCCTTGCTCCCTCGCATCCTACATCCTACATTTGCTGCTGTACTATTGCGCCGCGTCGCACCACTAGCAAGCCACACCCCCAATGCACAACCAAACAAACACACGCTCGTGTGTCCGTAGTAATAATAGCGCGCGTTGCGTGGATGTTTTGTTCGTGCTTCTGCTTGCACCCCTCTCCACGTGAGACGTTTGTCCCTCTGTCTCCTAGTTCAAGTATGTACACCCACACAGGTAGCTTCGTGTGGAGGCCCCTCCGACTTTGGACACCCGCTATATTATCCAAGATCAAGGAGAATTCAAGGAGAATAAAACCGCCAAGTTAGTTGAACCTGATGAAACTCCATTGGAGAATGTCCAAAACCCCTTCAACATGCTGCCTTTTGTTTGTTTTATGTGCCTGTCCGCTTTTTTTCCTGGTGTCCCTCTATATTTTCCCACCACCACAACCCTATTGGTTGCCCGTTTTGCAATGTGGTTTTGACATGAATTAGTTCTTTTTCGAACGCCGCTTTGTATCGCCACCCCCGAGCCCCGACGTACGATGTGCATAGCCCACCGTTCCAATAGCCGATGCAAATCGGCCAGTTGAATGTTCGCCGTCGAGAGCTTGACATTATAGTACAACCTAGTTTGACGTCATCGACATGGTTATTGATTGATGTGAGTGTCGACGTTGTATGTCGCATAGTCGACATGCACAAAGGCGCGGTCTACAATGGGGACCGACTCGAGGAAATAGGTCAGCACCTCGCTCAGATCGTGGCTGTCCTTGAGCGGCATGTTGGCCGAAAGGACGATGTCCACCTCAACGAAAAGTTTGTCCCCTGCGTGGTAGGCGCGCAGGTTCTGGATTTGCTTAATGGACGTGGCGAAACGCATGGTGAGGTAGAGCACTGATTTAAACTGTTAGTCCCAGCCATTTTGATGAGAATTGTTCAATAGTGATGTTCCAGCAGGACAGAGATGGTCCCACAAATGTCCGATCCTGGAACCAAAACGGGGATCTGTACGGCGAAATGAAAACACCAAACAGAACAAAAAAAGAAAAGGCAGATAAAAGAAAAGCAGGCCACGACGTGGGTATAGGTTGAAAGGGCCCAGTTATACATGGCACTTGTGGAGACCCGAAACGGTAGGGGTCGAGGGAGCAAAAGAGCTGGGGTGCAGGGAGGAAACAGAAGACGAAGAAGGGAATACGCACAGAGGTTTCTCTCGTCTGAAGTTGCCGAGAAGCCCGTCAGGTTTCGAACATGGTGCATCGAGGTCTGGCTCCAATTGATGATCACGACCAGCGACAGGAGCAGACCACCAAGCGCGTCCAGCCACCATACCTTGGCGTAGAAGCCAATAATGGGAAACAGAATGGAACCCGTGTTGAAGATGACATCAGTCACGGCGTCGTCGGCCCTGCAGAGACGGTTAACGGAGCCCAGTCTAGCGTCGTGTCGATCAGGAGGTGGCAACACAACCCAGGTTGCGATATCAGAGGGGCGGTGGCGCGTAACAACTTACAAGGCCCGAACGCTTGAGTTCTTGATGACACGGCACCAGAGCCAGCACAAGCCTTTAATGACCACAGTTCCTACCATGATGGAAATGGCCGGAATGCCTCTGTTACAACGTCCGAATGGTCAGCACCAGATACGAAAAAAAGAGGCGCGGCTGGTGACACGTACAGTTCGATGATCTCATGCTCAGGCGACATGAGGCGCTGGATGGCCTCGAGAGCAACCTGGCAGAAGGAGGTGACCATGACGATGGAGAAGACCAAAACGCCAAGAGGCTCGAGACTGTCGCGAGTCAGCGCGCGGTCCGGAATGTAACACGGAGGTAAGAGAAAACATGGAAGAAGGGGTTTTGTGATGCTCACCGTCGTCTACCCACGGGGTAGGAATGTTGATCATTTTGGCTGGCAGCAATGAGTCTCGTCGTTGTCCATACGATGGCGGTGCTGAGGAAATCGAGGACAGCATCGACTAGACTGGCAAGAACAGACACGGACGGAACGGAGAAGACAACGATGATCTTTCCCAGTAGCAAAACGGCATTGGCAACGAAGTTGACCCAGATGGCGAGGGTCACGATGGGGTCGCTGCTGTCAACGTCGCCGTCCTCGAGCCACGGGATCTCGGGCTTGGGCTGGTCGGCTAAACCTTCCTCCAAATCGGTCGCCTCGTCATGGCCGTTGAGCGTGAGGAGTGGGGTCGCCTCGGTGGGTCGAAAAATGTCCTTGGGCGTGCGTTTTACCTTTTGCTGAATGCTGTTTGCCGAACTACTGTGCTCCGTGCTGCTGTTTTGGGCCGATGTGGTGCTGCCGTAGGCGACACCGCGCGACGGCGGCGACGTGGGAGTTGGGGATTCCTCGGTGATGGTCTGAGGCACGTCGACCGGACGGAAAGCAGAGGCGTCGAGGGCCTGGTGATACTCGTTGAGCAGGTCGTGGGGAACAGACGAGTCCAGGAGCTGGTCGATGTAAAGGTACATGCGAATGAGGTCGTTGTTCCTCTCGTAGTATTCGCGGCTTGAGAATAGGCGGCGAGGTCAGCTCCGGTTTCGGCTCGTTTCTTCTCTCCTTCCATCTCCTTCTGCTCTCCGCCCGTCCCTTCCTCTTTCTGTGCATTTCCAGGAGTAGATGACTGGGCGGACAGCGGCTGGCGCGAGCGCGGGTGAGGGCGAGGGCGGGGTGCACTGGCAGCATAGCACAGCATCGTCATCGCACAAACACTCACATAGGCTTTGACATGGCCTGAAGCTCGGCCTCGGTCTTCCAGTAGCGCTCCCACTGGTAGCGCGGGTTGCTGTTTCCGATGAGACGCATGCTGCGCATCTGTGGGCCAAAGATGATCTCGCTCAGGCGGCGTTCCTCAGCTGCGGAGCGGCGATGGTCGTCGTCCGAGTCCCGGTGAAGGAAGCCCAAGAGGCTGGCGCTCTCGTGTTCGTCGTCATCGTGGCCCAGCTGGTGGTACGCGGGGCTCTTGAGCGACTCACGAAGCGTGGCATTGGAGCGGTTCCTGATGAGGGTGACCAAGGCGCCGCTGCCTCTCGTGGCCAAAGGGTTCGGATCGTGGTCGGGATTGAGGACGGAGGGCCGCTTAAAGGAGGCGACTCGAGGGCTGCTCGAGCCATGAGGTTGCTGGGGGGAGCTCATGGCAGGTAGCAGCGATTGGGCAAGACGTGGAATGACGACTGCTTGCTACCCAGGTACTTCTGGGAGCCAATGGAAAATTTGAGTGGGTAAGAAGATGAATACACTACGCTAAGTAGGTAGAGAGAGAAGGAAGAAGAGAGAAGAGGAAGGGAAAAGAGAAGTTCTAACCGGCGCGACTCGAGGGAGAGAGCCAAGATAATAGATGAGATTGATAATCTCGTCCAGAGCCGCGGTCGAAATGGAGCACTGAGGGTCTGAGGAGACAGACTGGAGAGGCGGGAGGGTCCCTTTCGAAGCTCGCCTCGCCTGAAGCTTCCCCCCCCAGCTGTGATTCGATGGTCTGGGGCGCTCGGGGAACGCTACGCCACGGGCACTCCAGACCCCGACCAATGTTGTATCGGGAGGGTGGCTACTGGTGTTTTACTCCAGGTATGTACGGAGTACGGCGTCAGTACGGTAGTAGCTAGAGGTGTCCAGCGAGACGCGCTACGGAAAGCTGTCAGTCGCCCGTTCACTGTCGCTGCTTCTCGGTGAAGCTTTTATACTATTCCATACCTACCAAAGTGCAAAGGTACTAGTAGATACAGGTACGGATACAGACGACGGGAGTCCGCAAGAACTACCAGCGTGGGGTCCACTCGCGTAGGTACCCAAGTACTCATTACCTATCGACCTACCTAGCTGTGCTAGGTGCCTGGCAGGTATTTTGAGCTTAAGGTGCCTGGTATGGAGGGTGAGAGGATACCTACCAAGGTACGTTGTACCTGCGTTAGGTTGCAGGTCCCAACTATGATTCCCGGCTCCTGTTGCAGTTCAAGGCCCCCCACCCTCATGCTGAGACCCCCAAATGTCCAGGACCCTCGAGTGTCGCCTCGCGCCAAGTTGCCTTTCTGGCCGGTGTCGGGCCCTGCGCACCTAACATTTGTCTGTCTTGACGAATCTGTGCTGGCCTCGCTCGGTCTTTTGAGACTGGGTTGGACCTTTGAGCTGCGGGTTGAATCGCTTGAACGCATAACTACGGAAGGCAACTGACTAAGTTGTCCGAATTTTCAGGACCCAACTCCGGGCAAGGGGGGAAACTTCACTCGAGCCAAGATCGGGTCAAACAGCAACCGTTTACCCTTTGCTCCTCTTTCCCGCGCTCTCTCATTGCTCCTGTTCCTCTGAGACTCCCGCCAAGAGGCGCAGCAAATCGGTTATAATTAACTTGCTAACGATACGGATACCTAGTACGGATACTGCCCACGCCGCGATCCAGACTTGGCATCGTACCTGTCCTCTCAACTCTGAGAGTTCTGGTTTTGCAACCCTCTCAAACACAACGAAGACCTGAAGCTTCACCATCGAGCTCCGATGGCCCATCCTCACAACACCGCGTCCAAGTCCACGTCGTTTAGTGAATACATGAAAAGCTGCCGCCTTCTCTGCAAGTGTCCTTCAACTGCATCTTCTCTGCTTCTTGCTCCGAGCTGTTGATTAACCCTCGCAGCCAACCTATCCTCTGCCGCGTTGATCCAAGCATAGAGAGTTCTTGGACCGGACGACCACACTCTGAGACGACACACTTCCCCATGCTGTTTTCCACTGTCGATCATGGGCCGCCACTCCTCGGTCCCCTCCCTGGACCTTGTCTCTACCCTGATGGTTTAAAACCTCGGATTCTTGTCAACCAAACATTCCGAAATACATTGGGGTATTTTGACCTGTATCATTACACATCGTTTTCTCGGTTGTCACAAAATCCCCGCAGCCAAACCCTGGGAGCAGGTTTATGCCCGCCGGCTGTTTAAATACCTTGGTGACGGATGCTACTACCTCTTGGTCGCCAGTTCACACTTCGACGAGCCCAAGCCAGACCCAATTCTCCATAATCCAGCCAGGTACATGTTGGGTGTTAACATATTGACAAGCTTGCAACCTCAAAGTCGTGGCAGGTTCAAGTGGATGATTCTAGTCTTGGCCGTGCCTTCATTGTCCCGCGCCATCGGCAGACTCTCGGAGGAGGCTCCAGACCATATGGTTTTACCGTGGGATTCGGACCTTACCTGGTTGGATATGTTCTTGCGGCTACTGTCTTCCGCCAGCTCGCGAGGCTTCAACCCCTTCGGATCCAAAATATCGCGATCGAGGCCGCACTCGTTTGGAGTGACGAGAAGTCAATACGTTGGATGTCAGCCGAGGAGCGGGCAGATACGCATGGCGAAAGGAGGAGTAATAGTATATGGTATCTTTGTCAGGGATGAGACGAACTCGATGTACAACTTCAAGTGCCATGTGTGTGTGTGTGATGTACCCCCATCCATCCCAATTTGGCACCCCCTGCGGCGAGCTGCAGAACTGCAGAGCCGCATTTGTTATGTGCAGGTTTTGGCGAATTCGTCATCACGCAATCGGCTCTGGCACCCGCACACGAATCGAGAATACACCCAGGGTTTCGGTTCGTCGCGGCTGGTTGCACATCGGCTCACGTACAAAGCGGGATTTTGAGTCGATGATTACACCAGGCCAACTGACACGCTGCTGGTCGGGTGGAGGCCGAGGCCCGGGAATACGTTACTCGACGATCTGCGACAATACTATGGAAGTTAAAGTTTACAAAACACAAGCAGGGCCAGCCTGTTGAAGAAATGTATAGAACTACGGTACCAGGGAAGAGATGGCCGGCTCGAACAGTGGCTAGGTAGCTGGATAACTACAACATAGGAACATTGTCGTCCTCTGGAGTTTTCAAGTCACATAGCAGTTTTGTATGCCCCATGACAAGTCCCGGGTTTGTAGTCCGGCTGCAGCTGCCATTGACCCCGGAAGGCCGGAGAGGAAGGCCGGAGAGGAAGGCCGGAGAGGAAGGCCGGAGAGGAAGGCCGGAAGGCAAGACGTCCAGACGGACCGGAGCGGTGGAGGAAGAACCGGAGAGTAGGGAGTACTCCGTAGAACAGGTAACGATACAGTATCCGTACTACCTACCTAGGTACCTAGGTGTATACACTGTACGAAGTAGAATGAGTTTGGTGGAGTGCCGTGATGTATGCGCCCCACAATACTAGCGGCGGACTGGACCGAGTTGCCATTGACGCCCACCTCATGTTCCAACCTCAACCACCTACGTAGGCACCCAGGTCGATACTATAGTGAAGGTAGGTACCTATTCAGTTTCTTCAGGTACTTATGAGCTTTATCAAGTATCTAAGCCACTGCATCAAAAGCTCCTGAATGTTCTGGAGGGATAAATAGCTCTATTCGAAAAATGGAAGCAAGAGACGGGAGACGTACCCATTTTACCTATGACAATTTTTTTGATGGATTAGATTAGTATCACTCAAGTGCGTTCTTGCAAAGATGGTGCGTAACAATTCCCGAGGGCGCATAATGCGACGCTGTGCCGGCCAATACGAAAAGTCGATCTCGGTCTTCAAATCAGCGGCGATGAACGGGGAACGTGAACCTGCAGACGTGCGTTGACCGGGCTACTCTACTACAGGGGGTCACCACCAGGCATGTACGGATAGACAAGTCACAAGCGTCGCCATGCGTTGCTTGCCCGTTGCATCATCCGTCCCTCGTCAGGGGACTTTGGTCCGTTGGCCAACCATTCACGCCCAATTTTCAGATCTGTGATCTCCGACCCCTGCCGCTCATGAGCGCCAAAAACTGCCCCCCCCCTCCATTGTCTAGTGTGCTGTGCTATGTATGGATACACCAACGAGACGCCGTTTGACTGTCCATTGGGAGGGCCTGGGCAGGGGAAAGGGATGCTGAAGCCTGCAGGCCCTTGCCCCCATACGGGCAACAGGTTTGGATGACCCGATGCTACCAAGCCAGACCAAAATCACCGCGATTCCAAGGCGATATTATGGGCTCTCCCTTTCGAGCAGACTCGATGGACTTGGTGGTGAGGTGTCATATTCGCCCGTTATGGATGAGGGTGCTATATTAGCAGCTTACATGCACTTCTCCCCTTCCCTGGTCACAGACCCAGAGAAATCCCAGTATCGAGTTCACTCCGCGTCGGGAGAAGCACCGGTTGCGGTTTGCACACAGCCATTCTCCGATGTATTGGCATACCCAATATCCGTGCTGGTTGAATCAAGCGCGCCTGGGCGTATCCGTACGGTAAACAATATGGGTATAGCTGGGGCAGGTCACGTCAGTCGTCGTGACCAGGCCAGGCCATTCCGTTTCCTTGATTTAACTTGGCTTTCCTTAGCTTTTTGTCGAGGACAGGCATACCGTTTGTTGCCCTGAGATACAGGTACCCAAGTAAGTGGCCACGGTACGGATAGGTACATTCACTTCATGGGCAGCCCGCGAGTCGCGACTCCCGAAGGCACCGAGACAGACAGGATTTGAACGCCGGTACTCTGTTGGCGCGTCGGCCTTGGCTTCCTCTCAGAACCAAAGGCGGTGCACATCCCTCTGTTTCTCGCGGGTTGCAGAAAGATCTGGCTTGGGCCGATGGGATACGGCGGAGCAAATCGCCGCATACGACGGGGGCGGTCCATGTCAAATGAAAAAAAAAGAAACGGTATCCGTACCCTAATATCTAGGTACGTATAGATAGGTAGAATGCCCACACTAGGTAATACCTGTTATTAGGCATGGAGATAGTACCTACCTACCACAATTTGGGCTGTCATTACATTAGGTATACTAGTTCTATTGGGTTTGTGTTGGTACTTTGGGGCACTCCGTCTACCAATTCCAGCGGGACTGGGAAGGACCCCAGTTGCCCAGCCCTTCCAGCCTTCCATTTCCAGCCTTCCATCTCGAGGTTCTCACAAGCCCTCCCACACGCCCGCAAACCCCCAAGCTGAAATCGGACTCCATTTCCCTAAAGACAACGAATCGGCACTCGACTCGCGGCTAACTAGGTATGGGATTATACATACCTATGGTCTCGGAGCGCATCCTGTATCATCGCCGGCTGCTCTGCTGAAGATGCAGCCCGTCTCTCGCTGTCGGCAACAATAAGGGCGTCTGTTCCACTCCTACGTCAGTCGGCCTCTCCCCCCTCTGGGTCGTACGGCGCCATGTGCTGCGCTTCGATCGAGATCAGAAGAGATACTGTCAGGATCATCAAGAGAAGCAATCATCCGTGCCCGCCTCCGCTGCGTCGTTTGGCCGTGGCTTCCATACCGCTGCTCCCCGGCCAATCTTTCACGACCAGTGGCCGGCTGTCCTCCGTACACAGTCTTGGCAAGTTGGCAGCCCGATGCCGTGATGTGTTTGACAGACAGAACACCCCAGGCCAAGACCGCCTGTCGCCTCAACCCGAAGCTCCGCCTTTCGGTCCTCGGTCCTGGGCATGCCATGCCATGTAGGAAGGTCAGCATCGAGCGCGAGCGTGGCGGTCGTCCGAAGTCGCAAGTTCGGGTCTCAGGGCGCCCAACCCGCAACCAGCCATCTGTTTGCACGTTCCCGCAGCCACGGGCAAGGCGCGCGCTCTGCCGACGAAAAGAAACGACGAGACACGGCATAAACCCAACGGACATCGTCGCCGTTGTGTTTCTTACCAGTTCGGGCAAGGTGTTCCGACTTCTCCTTCGTCATTCGTCGCCTGCAGTCTCAACCGGCGGCGCCTCCGACGTCTAATTTCACAATTAAGAAACCGCCATCCTCGCTACCGATGTTTCCGACGGTTTCCATTCGAGGTCCAGGCCCAGTATATCGGACCTACCAATACATTGCAAGTACAATGGCGTGGACATGCAGAGAACTTTGTCTGTCCGTCCGTCCGTTTAGGGCCATTTCCTTCGAAAGCTAAAGTCCGCCCGATCGCATCCGTACAGGGGCGCGTTGTCGCCGTTGCGCTTTGGCACCGTTCGCATGGCACCGTTCTCATACACCGCGTGCCATGCGAACGGTGCCAATGCTTGCTGGGACGGAATTCAGCTGAAGTCGAGGCCACCCCGCAGGGGGAGACGACGAAGAGCCGCAGGAGAGGCTGGGAGGTGTTCTCCGTACATCCTTTAATTCGTACAGCGTCAGTAACGGGAATGTCGAAGGCCATCGATGCCGTGCGACGTGCAGGTAGCCAGCCCATGGACCATTACCACGACAGTATTACTCCACACCAAGGCGTTGCTGCGGGCCCATGCCCATCGAGCGACATGCAATGCCAATTAGCTTGGTTGCTGAAGGGTGGGAGCGGTGGTAAGGTGCGCAAGCACGATAAAGGGGAAATGGATGATTGTGTCGGCGCCACTGACCAGAACTAGGCCGAATCAGTGCCTCATCCAAAGGGCTCTATCACCCATAATGTCACCCAATATAGGAGTCTTCCGGCCTAGGGGGAAAAGAGAGAGACAATAGGGAACCCACCCCCTTCCCCCCTGGAGGGCGTTGGAGCCATGCTGTGCGGGAGCGGATGAACGAATCTGAAAGCCAACGAAGCCGTTTCGGAACGACACAAGCAGTCTACACTACACTCAACACTAGCATCGTTGGCGACGAGGCGCTCCCCATCTCATTTTTCCAACCGTCCGACCTTTGTTGGTGGTCTATCCGTACATACGCCTAAATCACGCAGCGAAGTCCCCCTTCGTTACTGGTTGGTAGTGGTGGTTTCCGGGCCATCCCATCGACTGCCATCCCATTCCGCCATGCACCACCCATGCTCTCTTCCCCAACCATGGGCATGCAGCAACGCCGTCAGGCGTCCCTCCCTTCGACTCTTCTTCGCACGCCCCCCTGGGCCCAGTACCCCTGGATCCTGGACCTAATGCGGGCCTCAGGCTGGGTCTAGAGAATTTTCGCAGGGCGGACCAAGACAACGACATACAGATACTACACCTTTGACATCATGAACCAGCTACACCTATCCCACGGTCTTAAAGGTTAGGGTGTTACCTGCGGGGCCTGGATATATGGTAAGCCCCGCAAGAACTACGCTAACCTTTAAGACCGTGGTATAGGTGTAGTTAGCAGTGTATGATGTAGAAGAGGTACGGATACAGACAGGAAGGTAAGCAGGCTGTCGGCTGGCAAGGTAGCTTGAGGGGATGAATGCGAGCGAACTGGCCGTTAAACGGCGGATTAGCTTAACTTCGTATGAAGCTCCAGGTCTGCGTCAAGCGCAGAAAAAAAAAAAAACCACACATCCGTATCCGTAGTATGTAGCACTATGCACTGCATGGTCACTCCACCGACCTAATAAAAATAGGTAGGCTCTATCCGTACATAGTACACCACTATTTCGACCGGGTGGGTGTCGAGACTGAGAGAACAGAAGCAGGCCAGGCCAGGCCAGACCTGAGAGCATGAGAAGAGGAGACTCGTCCACTTCCACTCCCACTCCCACTCCCACTCTTCCTCCCCGACCCCCGGCATCCCCTGCTCCAGGAGTCCAGCCTGCTTTAGCTACCTACCTCCACTACGCTACCCTGTTCAAAGTACGCGACCTGCTCGCTATTATACTTACGGATACTTCCTGGGAGGATCGCCTCCTCCTTTCCACATTCCCGCTCGTTCGCACCAACCTCTCCGTCGTCTGCTTCACTTCAGCCTTCGCCGACCCGACCGACCCTCGTTGCTGCTGTCATCCTTTGCTGCATATCCCTTCGTATCGTGCCCATACGTTACCAGGACTCGGGGGCTGTTCATGTTCATTCATTCGTTCTTCATATCCTAATAACCCCCATTTCTATCCCACATCCCCCCGGTCAGCCGATCGCCCGCCTGCTTAATTGTCTGTTTGTGCGGGCACTCGGCCTGGGCACAGCTTGTTGTTCTCGTTGCATCCTTTTTGCGTCTGGATGAAAAAGTTCGAATGAGATCTTACGGCTTCTGATTTCGCGTCCTGCATTTTGAATCGCATCGCATCGCATCGCATCGAACCGCTTCACATCGCACGGCTCAGTATAGACTAATAACGCCCCTCCTCGGTCACGGTCACGATCACGGTCACGGCCACGTCTCATCTTGTCTCGTCAACTGTTGGAAGGACGATCGCTCCCTAGGGTAAGTCGCGCTGCATTCCTCTCCCCGTCACTCTTCATTCCATGGGCCTCAGCCCTCAGCCCTCAGCCCTTCGAGCCCAGGCTCGTACATATTCGCGCCGTGTCCCCTCTCTTCGCTTCGCGACGTTGAACCGCGGCGCGCGTGTGTGGGACAAGCAGATGTTCGTCGTCGTCGAGCCAGCTCCATCGCACAGGCTGTTGGCGGCTACCCTGCCGGAATACCTTCATTCCCCTTTCCTGGGCCCACGGATGGCCACATAGCCATTTTTTGCCCGTCCCGCACTCCCGCAACGTCCTGCCTTACCTTACACAGACACGCGCCCACACATATTCACGGGACTTCAAGACACCAGCAGACTTGCAGACCTTCGTACGCTTACCACTGACACTCGGCTGGATTGTTCAGCAAAGCAGTATCAGTTCGCTCCGCCTACCGCTCCGCTGCTGTACCACGCTCCGCTGCGCCCACTGACACGAGCCACAACAAAGCCTCGTCGAGTCTAAGCTCTTCTGTCGTCATCCCACATCGGCTGACCCGCCTCGTATCTTAATTTTTATTTTATTTTTTGCGGACCCGTCTAGACGCCAGGCGAGGCGAGACCCAAAGCCCCCGTTCAGGTCTCAATTCTTGACGACACTTTTCCGCCTCATCGAACTGCCCAGCGCGTAGATGCGCACCGATTAAATCCCGCCGGGGATCATCGATTTTGCCGTCGTTCCATATGCCTAGATTTTCTGTCGCTTTCGGCAGGCGGCGATCCACCGTCAACTCGGAAGAGTTCCAAAATGGTCCGATAGCAACCGGTGATCAGCAACAGCAGCAGTCCTCCTTCCGCGTTCTGGAGAGGACTGAGGTCGGAGCTGGGCAGAAGTCATTCGACGGTGGACACCGGTTGCTCAAGGCATCGACGACTGTCATTCCCAAGCACAACTACGGAGACCTATCCCTCGAGGACAACATGTTTGCAGACGTGAAGAACAATCGGTATGTGCATCCACACGCTCCTTGGTTCATTCCATTTCAAACACGCATTCTCGGCCCTTGGAGAAGCAACAAAATTAGGAGGACAGGCGGCGGAGAGCGGCAGATCAGCAGCAGCCCAAAATACAGGGAACGGAAGGAGAAAAAAAAACTAAAAAAACTTGGCTGGCATGCATTCAATAGCGGCATGTCTCGGACACGGCGGTGAATTCTACTGCTACTCGGGCCCCTCTCCATCCCTCCCCCCTTGTCTGCAATTCATTTCAGGGCCAAGACAAGGATTGTGTCTAACGTCGACTGACTCAGCTTAAGGGGAAGTGGGTCGTCTAATACCACGAAAACAACCTCGACAGACACGTCTTCGCGCCACAGCAACGTCTCGACCACACCGTCTTCGGCTGACCTCGGTGCCCAAGGGCCTCAGGAAGAATGGAGAAATTCGATTAAGAAATCCCACACCGACGTGCAACCTTCCAAGCACAGCTCTGGTGGATTCCTCAGCAAAGCCGGCAGGACCTTTTCCTTTGGCGGTCAGAAGAAGAATCAAGCCTCCGTCTCCTCCGTCGACGACCATCCTCTGCCTCCGCCGCCTTTGCCTTACCAGGCCCCGGAGGACGACTCCAGCCGTAGACCGAGAGGCCTTACAGCTTCCACGGCCAGCACAGCGACGCCTCCCAAGCTCAGCGAGGAGGACTTCTCCCTCAACTTTGGAAGTGATTTCGGTCATATGTTCAAGGGTTCCGGGTTTGACAAAAGAGCCAGCCAAATGACGCTTCCCGGGAACGAACAGTCCAACTTGGGACCTCGGTCCCTCACCTCCAACCGGGTCAACCAGCCCCAGCCCTCTCCCATCAAGATTGACAAATCCATCAAGGTCGAGGCCTCGCCCTATTCATGGAGCAGCCAGCACTCCAACGACAATCTCCTTCACTCCGGCGGCAACTCCCCTACCACTACCACTACCACTACCACTACCGCTAACGCCACCGCCACCGACCGCACATCCGCACCACCGCCAGTACCTCGACACGGCTCACCCCTTGCCTTTCGAAACAATGTGCCCTCGGACATCATCGAGGATGAGGATGCCAACCTGCTGAAAGACTCGCTGGCTGCCAGCCGCTTCCTCGGCAACTCGAATCCATCCAACAACCCACCTCCCTCCGGCAGGTTTCGTAGAAACGAAGACACGTTCTCGACCGGCTGGGACGCGGCAGATGGCAAGAACGAGGAGGAGAACATGTTCGACAACACGACCCCTCAACCACCGAAGCACACGAACCGCTACACCTCCAGCAGTACCGCGAGTCCGCCTCGGAACAAGGTCATGACCCCTGCCGAGTTTGAGAAATATCGCCGAGACAAAGAACGCCGGGACAGTGCCAGCGAGACGGCAAAGGCGTCGAACGGAAGCCGAGACGACGACGAAGACCAGTACGAAGACGATGAGGATGACGTTGAGAAGGCGAAGCAGGCTGCCAAGCAGCGTAGGAAGCAAGAGGCTCACATGGCCGTGTACCGACAACAGATGATGAAGGTAACGGGCGAAACACCGGGTCTTCCCACCGACCATGCCTCGCGGCCCAGCCTGTCCATGTCGCTCAGCACGCCCAACCTCGCCGTCCCTCCTGGTCCCATGACTGGCAGGTCCGACGGGTCTGAAGAGGAGGATGAGGAAGTCCCCTTGGCCATCCTTGCCGCACACGGCTTCCCCAACAAGAACAAGCCCCCGGCCCGTCTCATGAACATGGCATCGAACCCCGACTTGCGGTCCTCCGTCCAGTCACAGCCGGCTCGGCCGGGATCCAGCATGGGCGAGGGCACCGGACCCCGCGGAACCAGTGGCGGCCATCTCCCTGCGTTCGCCCGCAAGCTGCCGCAGGATCCCTTCTTGGGGGCCGGTCTCATCAACGCCCCTCCTCGAGAGTCCTTGACTTTCGGCGGTGGCTCGCCCGCCCCTGGCGCCGCGCCGCCCGCTGTTCCCATGGGCGGCCTCGTCGGTGTCATTGCCAGCGAGGAGCGGTCCCGGGCGATGCGCAGAGGCAGTCCCAACATCGAGGCGCAGAACATGAACCCTTTCACTGGCGCACCGGTCGACCCTATGGCGGGGATACCACCCCAGATGATGTACAGCAACATGAACGGCATGAACGGCGGTATGAACAACAACGGAATGAACGGTATGAATGGCGGCATGGGCGGCGGCATGGGCGGCATGGGCGGAATGGGGGCCATGGGTGGCATGCCTCACATGCAGCAAATGCCACAGATGCCTCAGATGCCACAGATGCCTCCCCAGATGCCCCAGATGATGCTCACCCCAGGAGACCAGGCCCAGATCCAGATGACCCAGCAGATGCAACAGTTCATGCAGATGCAGATGCAATTCATGAACATGATGGCTACTCCGAACCAGAACATGAACGGCATGGCGAGGCCCATGAGTCACGTCGTGACTCCGTCGATCCAGGACAGCCAGCGCCAGTCATTCTTCGGCGATTCGATGTTGGAACCTCCCTCGCTCGACCCGCGTACGAGAACCATGAGCATGGTGCAGCCGAGTTCTGCGTCGTGGATCCAACCCGGAGGTGGCTACACCCCGTCCATCCACGGAGGTATGGGCGTAGGCGGAGGATTCGCCCCCAGCATCCACGCACAAGGCGCAGGGTATGCCCCCTCGATCGCACCCTCGGAGCGCAGCAACGTGGGCTTACCAGGGCGTTACAGACCAGTGACGCAAGCTCCCCAACCCCTGGACTCGGGCCGGCGCATGTCGGTCATGTCGGGCGCCGCGGGCTGGGACGAGCCGCCCAAGGTCATGCAGCAGCAGGGCAACAAGGCGGCACCCAACAAGGCGGGCAACAACTCGGACGACGACGACGAGGAGGGCTGGGCCGCGATGAAGGCGAAGAAGGAGAAGAAGCGGTCCCTGTGGAAGACGAAAAAGAGCATTGGTAGCGAGATTGGGGCCCTGATTTCGTGAAGGGAAACGTGAAGTAGACGAATGGAAAAGATGGACAAAAAAGGTGGGACGCGAGCAAGTTCCTTGGGGGGGATGGGAAAGAAGCAGAAAGAGTGGACATAAAGAACGACAAACGCAACTACACAACTCCTTCGTGTCGTATGCGTGTGTGTTTTTCTTTTCTTCTTTCCTTTTCTCTCTCTCTCTCTTCTTGTGGCATTTAAGGGGGGTGTTTGTGAGCCACTTGATTACCACCGCCCACCCAACCTGTGTATACTTTTTTTGTTTTGGCCGGAGGATAGTGTTGGGGCGTCGTCAGGGAAGTTTGAGAGCAGACGGACTGGTTTTAGGTTGGACTACTGAAAGTTATGATAGACAGCTCTTGGTTCAATAATGTACTAATGTGGGAGAAGTCGTGAGCAAATAGCTGACTCGTACTGCGATGCCGTGCGTTGTTCTGGGCACACGGGTAGACATATAGGCCGGTACATGATATGGGAACTGCTGTCCCAGTAGGGCAGTGTTTCCAGGTCAATTTCTATCCATCATAAATCTTTTTTTTTCTACGTTCCTCACGTCGCTTCAGTGCGCACACTTTCGACAGTTTTCCCCAGGCCTTTGAGATATGTTTATATATAGTCTAAGTGATAGGCGTTCTTTCGACTACCAAAAAACAGCCAATATCAGAGAAAGATCACTCAATCTTGCCCGCAGTCCAGGCCTTGCGCTTGACGCCCAGCTCAACGGCAGCCAGTCCCCAATCCTCGCCGTGGTTGTGGCCGCCCGAGGTGATGCCCGCGCGGGCCTGGGCCTGCTCGTCCGTAAGGACCGTCAGGACGCCGAAGATGACGGGGACGCCCGTGTCCAATTGGACGCGCATGAGTCCGTGGGACACGGCGTCCGCGATGTACTCGAAGTGCATGGTCTCGCCCTTGATCAGGACACCCACGGCAATGATGGCGTCGAAGGGGCCGCCCGAGGACTCGGTGGGGAGGGACGTCAGGTCCGTCGTGGACGAGCCGAGGAGGTCGCCAGCGGAAGAGCCAGAGCCGGCTTGCGCGGATTGGACTTGGGATGCGGAGAAGAGTCTGGAGGGAGAACATTCGCATCAGCTTCCAGCCCTGAGACGGGGGGCGCAAGGGCCGGTTCCCACGCTCTCTCCCTGACTTACCTCTGGACTGCGAACGGCAGCTCCCACGATCCCGGAACGGACTGCACGACGATGTTCGACTCCTTGACGCCGCAGGCGAGCAGCTTCTCCTTGGCACCGTTGACGAGGGGCTCGATGATGGTCGCGTTCCAGCGGGCGTGGACGATGCCGATGCGCAGGCCGGTGCCGTCGTGCTCCTGCGGGGTGGGTCCCTTGATGCCGGACATTTTGTATAATCCTGAGTTGGGCGATGTGTTTCCGAGGGTCAGAGGTGCGGTTTGGGTGTGCGAATGGAGCGTGCCGTGCCGGTCTCGTGTGTGCGCGGCGGTCGAAGTTTGCGGTGGAAGGCAAGTAGCTCAGCTTCCTGGCGGGGTGAAAGATGCGTAAGGGAGGGGTAGGGGTGGCAGTGATCTACCACTTGGCTGCTTACTTATGGCAATGGTTGCAGTGCCCGCCTACCTACATAGCACCTACCTGAGGTAACCAATGGCCCAGGAACAGAGTGAAGGTACACTGAGAGGTGGTGTGGACGGGACCTGACGATGCGGGGCTAGCTATGTGCCTAGGTACCTGCTACGGTAGGGAGGTATTTACAAGTTACGGCGGTACCTACATTCGCAGTGCGATTGAGGAATGGATGGTTCCTATTGCGTGCCGGGCTTGGGCTACCTGGGCTGGCGAATGTGAACTCTGAGGCTGCCCGGGCTGCGGGGTCAGACTGTCGGGTCCATGGATCTTGCTGTGAACCCTGCAGGCAGGGGCCGGTGCTGGTGCAGTAACGTGCTGGGACCTGGCCGGGCAGGATCCACAGGGTTGGGTGAGGAAGACATAGCATTGGAGGGAAAGAGCGACTTGGGGTCTGTGGCTTGCGACTTCACACTTCAGGTCGTCAAACAGCTACCTGTCTGTCTTGACTTTCTTCATCCTTCTCCTCGTCACCACTGGGCTCTTGTCTCTTTACTGTTGAAGTGCCATAACCATGCTCCCAAGTCCATCGGCTTAGAATCTCATACACGGCATCACATCATGCCTATCAAGCAATTGCCTCAATCCACTATCCGCCATCTCGGCTCTTCTACGGCCATCTCGTCTCCTGTGTCTCTCGTCAAAGAGCTCGTTGAAAATTCCATCGACGCCGAAGCCTCTACTATCGAAGTCACCATCTCGCCCAATGCAGTAGACAAAATCCAAGTACGTGACAATGGCAACGGTATCAGCCCCCAGGACTACGACGCCCTCGGACGCCGGGCCCATACCAGCAAGCTCCGCACTTTCGAAGAACTTCAATGTCAAGGTGGCCGCACGCTAGGCTTCCGCGGCGATGCCCTGGCAAGTGCAAACACTCTCTCCACACTCACGATCACCACGAGAACAGACGAGGACCCGGTTGCGAATCTGCTCACTCTTAAGCCCGCTGGAGGGGGCATCTCTACCCGGAAGCCCGTATCGGCACCAGTCGGTACAACGATCGAGGCAGCTGGCCTCTTTAATGGGATCCCGGTTCGTAAGAAGCACGCCATTAGCCAGTCCAAGAAATTCCTCCGAGATATCAACGAGCTGCTGTACAGTTACGCCCTGACCAGGCCACGTATTAGACTCTCGCTCAAGGTCGCGAAACACAGCCATTTCTCCTGGTCCTATGCTCCCGGTAGAGAAGATGATTTCAAGCATGCAGCCCTGCAAGTATTCGGAAAGAGGCTGGTTTCGCAGTGCGTCTAGGAGACTTACAACGTAACCACCCGCAACGAAGGAGCAGCATTGGAAAGACCAGATACGCCGGCCTCGGCCCTTCTTTTCGAAGCCTTCGTGCCCAGGCCGGATGCAGATCCTAGCATGATAGAACGCAAGGGTTACTTCATCTCGGTCGATTCCCGCCCGATGTCTACCACCAGAGGGACCATGAAAAAGCTCGTAGAGATCTACAAGGCTTACCTGCGGGACTGCCTCGCTGCGAACGCTTCACGAAAAAGCCTGAAGAGTCCGTTCATCAGACTCAACATCCGATGCAGTCCCGGAAGCTACGATCCGAACGTAGCCGCTGCCAAAGACGAGGTTCTCTTCGCGAATGAGCCAAAGTTGTTGCAGCTGTTCGAGGAGATGTGCAAGAAGTTGTACCGTCGCCCAGAAAACCAAGCCCATGACATTGCTCGAAACAGTCACATTAATCGGCCGCATCGTGGAGAAAGCCGGGTCGATGTTGAAGATGAAGACGGGGAAGAATCTTTGGGCGACGACATGGTGGCGCGGAAACGTAAGTTAGAAGACCAGACTGACGACAGAATCGAGTCCTGTGAGCCTGGCACGCCCAACGACAACGAACACCTCGTCGGCTTTTCACCAGACAGGACCTTTTTACCCCGGCAATCTAGCCTGACAGCCATCATAAGCCAGTCTGCCCCAGCGACCCCTCAGTCAACGCTCGATGAAGGCGGGAAAGAGTACGATTCAGACGACGAGTTGTCACAGAGCAATCGGAGGACTAACAGCATTGAGTCGTCTCTCCCACAGGCCGACGCCACTGCGCCGGCTCGATACCTCTTGCGTGCCACCTGGGAAGTGGACATGACGAGAAGCAAGACCGCAAGCCCGGTTGGGGAATCAGAGACGATTCTGCTGCATCCTGTGCCGGAGAACATCGCCGAATTTCTGAGTAGGCAGAGAACCGAGCAAACTGAGCGCAATCAACCGAACCCCTGGTCAATAGCCAAGAGAGCCAGTGGCAGGCGCGCCTCGGGTCCTGACCAAGGCGTGAGCAGTTCGGTCAATATGGAGCAACATGATAACCACAACATCGCTCCGTCTACTGAGCCAGCACATGCTCCTAGCGCGGAAGACTCTACCCAGCAGGAGTCCATCGGTTTGATTTGCGGGCGGTCTGAAGGTCAACGTTCGCTTCGCACGTTACCGTCTCAGATGTTACGGGAAGATGCGTCGCAATTAGACGACAGAGGCAAACCACATGACATGGAGACGCGGGCCTTCGGCCGTCCACTCGGTCCGAATGATGGCTTTCAAGACGCGAGACGACAAGAAGGCTCAGGAGTATCAAGAGATGAGAACCCAATCCGACGGTTCAGTGTGCAACACGACGTTGATGACCTGCCAGTTGAAGGAGTGGTACGATCGAGTGGTTTCCGGAAAATCCAAGCCCAACGGCGTCCCTTTGATCAATCCGGCATAGACAGCGTCTTTGGAACACCACCGCCCTCGAGTCCCCTGGACAAGCCCTTCCGTGTCCCCGCGCGAGCTGGTCCGGGACAAGCCCGTCGTGGGAGATTTACTCGCACTTCTCGAGAAGATAACGCGAGGAGGCGCAATGCCAGGCAGGACGGACTGACCCAAAGCAAGCTTACTCTCGATGTCAGAAAGAGTCTCGAGCCGCTCATGCCACATGGTAGGAAGAGAGCTTGCCGTCCGTCAGCATATACGGAATTCAACGAGGCGGACGGCGCATTCACCATGATGGAGCAAGCCCCACGTCGGCCTCGAAAGGTCAGTCCAAGTCCGACTGAGCGGCAGATGGACGTGGCTCTGGAAAGGCTGAATACCCTCCGTCCCAGGGCAACGGAGGCCCTCCCAGAAGAACACGATCCGGGTCTAGAAGGCTTCCAGGAGCCGTTCGAGAAGCGTGGTAGATCCATGGATCGTAAGCTAACTCCAGCATTGAATATGCCGCCAGGAAGAAGTGAGAGGAGGAGACTGGCCTCCAGATCCAGATCCAGACCCAGACCTGGAAGCAAGACTCACAAACGAACGATATCCGAGACGCTACCGCTTGAGAGGCCTAGCTCTCAAACTAAACAGTCTCAGTTACTGCGAATAGATCTGAACGATATCGAGAACCAAGCAAAGAGCATTTCATTTTGCGATATATACATAACACAGGGCCTGCAGGAGTCGGGATTTGCGCTAGAGCCAGCCGAGGCGGACGATGTAAGCATTCAGCTCGGGGAAGTAGTGGGAAATTGGGCATCTACGAAGTACGACGTGGAACTGGACCTTCGGATCAACATTGCTGAACTACTTGAGAATGGAGACATGGATATCATTTGCTAGTTACGACATGGGCGGACAGCGGACACTGGTGCTAAAGAAAATCTTTGGTGGAGAGGCTACATGTAGCCCAACTGAACTCCTGAGGAAAAGTCCGATGGGTACTACATCTTCGCGAATATGGCACACAAGTTTTAGACGGAAACAATTTGTCTTCATTGCGGGATCTGGCACAAGTGAAAGAGTTGAGAACTGACATGGCCACTTGATTGACCCAACATTGAGCAGGAATTGGGACATCTACATAGGCGGGCATGAAGTCAGACCTATGGCAGCGGGATGGACGAAGGGAAAGAAGTGATACGGGTCTATGGGCCTCGTTCAGCGAAGGGATGAGCCGGCGAGTATCGCTGCATCGCTGAGGAATTCCTTCCGGAATGACGGAGGAAAGCGGGGCAAGCGGAGAGAAGAAAGGGTATTACGAGTGGGTAAGTAGGTAATTGTAGCATGCGCAGAGCGTGGAGATGCATGATGCTGAAAATAGCCGACTAGTGACGATCCCCTGATTGGCATGGGGACTGACCGGCTCGTGCTGGACGAAGTTCGTATTGAGGTCCAGGAAGGAATCCGGCTCTTCATTCTCATGTACACTAGGGAGCGGGTGGTGGTGGGCAGGGCAAGGGGATCAGAGGGGTGATTGGGCAAGGCCGAAAGGCGATTTGCAGCTCTGAACTGACAGCGGAGGACTTCTCCAGGGAGACGCCATAGGCGGTGAACGGCAGCCATGTTTTGCTGGCTGGGCTGTCGTATTATCTCCTCCGCGAATTCGCAAGGCTACATCCTACGTAGCAGGTAGCGTATGGTAGGTTCCGTGGGGGAGGCGCCAAATACGTCAGATGCGGCCAAGGTTGGTCGTGTACGTCTCCTGGATCTAGCGGCTGTAAGTGGAGGAGGTGAGTTGTCGGTGATACCATAGCAGGGCCATTTCCGACTGTAATAGTACGGATGGAGTTATTACACAGTAAATCAACAGTCAGCATTATTACCTAGCGTCTGCTGGAACCATCCCCCGGTTGACACTCCGCCGGCTGGGTCGCAATTGGCGCCGCAGAAAGTCCTTGGGTCTGGGTCCGGGGGGGAGGTGCTTTGCGCATGCCGCTGCGGGTCGGACGATCGTTCCGCGATGCGCGCGCAGTTCGGCTGTTCGTTGCCCGGGTTGCCTTGGATAGGTGTTGAACTGTTTCGGCGACGCGGCGATCTCGATTCTCTGTGCCGTTGTTGCTGTTGCCACGTCGGTATTACGTTCCCTTTTCCGCCGGCGCGCGACGTTGTTGTTGGATGATGAATGGATGGGCAAGGGACAAAGAGAGGGTCGATGCTCTGCGGCATGAGACCAAACCAATCCCGGTCGAGTCTTGCGATGATCGCGGCTCGCATTGTTTCGTCTGAAAGGATGGGTTGTGCGTGGTGCGTGTTCAGCTTGCTTCGGCACTTGTGCCGTAGTAGACCGTAGATACGTCTCTGCGCGAAAGGTGGAAGTCCAATGGCAATTGCACATGAATTGATGCGAAGGGAATTTCAACGAACGCTAACCACCGTGTCCTGGAACGATGCTGAGATTGTCGCGTTGGCCGCATGGAACGCCAATGGCACGGGAGGCACAGGCTCAGGGTCAGGCACAGGCTTAGGCTCAGACACAGGCGCGATGCGATGGCATGAAGCCTTATTTCCTCGGGCAAGGTAAGGGAGGAAGAGTCTCAGCCAGCTGCCTTGCAGAATTTGGGTACCGCCATGGCCCTACCTACAGGTATTCAGGGCTAGCCTAGCAATGCCATGTGGTAAACCATAAGTTTTCTTCTCCCACACCACCTGTTTGCACGAGAGGTCCCCTATCATGTCGTAGAAGAAGGGATCAGAGCAAATGTAAGGAAAATGTGCACACGACCGCTGCCACTGGAGCAACGGAACGTGATGACAACGCGATGCGGTCGGGATGGGCGGACTGGTTAGTGATAGCGCCCCAACTTTACAGTGTTTCCCTCCCCCTCCGGGCTGACGTGACCTGAACCTACAGGTACAAGGGACATGGGCTGATTGAAATGGAATGGACAACGACGGGACTCGGCTGCGCCTTACTGAGTGGAGGCTACAAACCTACCCAGCCGGGTCCAGGCAACGAGCGGCCAACCGGCAGGTTTGAACCTGGGAATCGTCAGGGGTCCTTGTACCTGTTCCTAGTGTAGGTACCCAGGATGTTTGGTCAAAAAAATGGGCCATGACCACTATCACAGCCGCGCTGCAGCCGCGGACGCCCGGGCAGCAGGCAGCCAGATATTCCTAGAGAGATAGAATTTACTCACACATTACATTACTACCAGCAGTATTACCTACCTACCCAATCCAATGAATGCATTGAAGCAACAGGGCAAGATATCTGATACCAAAGTATCCGCGAGTGCGCAGTTTACCTAGGCAAGGTAACAACACCTAACCTACCGAATCGCACAAGTCCCTACGTGGTCAACATTGCGGCGGCACCTCACCCGCGCCTTACACTAGTCATCCGGGCCCCTTGGGCACCCCGTTGCCCTGCATCGGGCGGTGCGTTGCATCACCGACTGATGCAGTCCTATGTAAGAGATGGCCACGGTTCAGGATGCAGGCCGGCTCCCAGCAACAGGCCCGCGCACTGATCAACTCAATTTCTCGGTAGGTTGGCACTGGCAGCGCACCCGGACCATCTGGAGCTACGGTGGATACTAGGTATTTCCTGGAGTACCTACGGATCCCTAGGTAGGTATTGCCAATTGGAGCACTTGAGTACAACATAGTTGTACGGATGGTGGGCAAGTATTTCAATTCACTTGGTCCTACGCGAAGGCAGTAAATCCAGATCATGTCTAGGTATAACCTCCTTCAGCGGGTGTGAAGGAGGGCAGGTGTGGTGTTGTAGGGGATGTGCTCAGCCACCATTTCGAGCGCCGCTCCGTATTGGTATTGTCCAATGGAAAAATGCATGCTATCTGGTTAAATTGCCTTAGATGGCGTAGTGCCCTGTGCACTCGAGAGCTTGCTTGAGGCACTCACGACCTGACGTGGGACCTGCACCGTGCCAAAGCTGGATGGACCAATTGTGCAGTGCCATAATACACACCTGCCTACGTCCAGTCTCTGTAATACCGTAGGTATTGTGTAGTTACTTTTCGCCCGTATCCAACCCGACCTTTACATGTATGATGTACCTAGCAGCTGCGCCTACATACCTACACTACCTACGCACCACTCACATCTTGCTCAGTCAGACCGCGCATACACACTTTCCTTCCCTCTCTGTCCCTCGCCCACACCCATCTACTCTGTAGCCTCCTGCCCTTTCCCCCTCATTCTTCTCAGCCCACGACGTTTTTCCCCGACCATCCATCTCGCCACCGGTCGCGGCTCCTAAAACCATTTCCTCCGAATCGCTTGGGGGACCAAGGGAAACGCCTGGGAAACCAAGGAAAACACCACGACTGTTTCCTAAAAGTCATTCGTTACGCGAACCGAACCGAAGCGATCGATTCAAGTCAGCAACCCAGACACGAGACGACGACGACGACGACGAGGCGATTTTTGCAGGGACCACAAGATGCCGGGATTTTAGAACTCGGCCTCCTTGTTGTCTCTCTCCCTCTCTCTTTCCTGCCTCATCCGTTCGCCCCGCGGCCTCCAACTTGGCGCTTGCTAGACTCGTCGACCACGCAAGTCTCGAATAAGCCCATGCGAAACATGCGAATGCCCTCTCCCGCTGCTCCACCAGATCTGCCCGATACCGAAAGCTCCACAAGCCATGCAGCTTCCGCTCAACCTGAACATGGGAAACGCGCCTCTTCGCTACCATTTCAGCACATGAAGTCTGCGCGCCCACGTTTGATCTCGACGTCGGTCTCTCGCCCGCCTTCTCCGGAGCCTCGCTTCTCATCACCGTCGCTTACAATGTATTTCGATCGTCTTCCGCCTAGATTGGCTCTGCCGCGGCTTACGGCATCCATCTCGAGTTTTGTTGGCCTGGCTCTCGTCATTCTGGCGTGTTTCCTACCAGAACCTGTCGCCGCAGTGTTGGTTCCTTTCGACAACTGCCTGTCGGATTCCTACAGGGCAGGTTCTGGTCTGAAATGGAATCCCTTGTTCGTCGATGCCCGCTTCGACGCCGATGAACCGGCTCACAACCTTCGGATCATCGTTTGGGGAAATGTGTCCGGCTCTTATACCGCGGGTGATATCCCTCCAATGGGTGACCCAGCATGGAATGATACCACACAGATCACGGGCAAGATTCTCGAGCAGCCAGAAGGTGACAACCTCACCACACTCGAGACAAGGGTCAATGTCTTGACCTACCAACCTTACTCCCAAAAAGTGGCCTTTTGCAATGACAGTCTCGTTAACGCCACTTGCCCCCTGGGCCCGTTCTTCAACACCTCCGTAATGTGTGCACCCCTCCTCAATGTGCTTCACGAGCTAAGCTAACCAGATGGCAGAGAGAGCCCGTATGGTAGTAATCTGCCCTCGATAAACCTGACCGAGGACTTCAACTCGTCATACGCTTTCTCCTCGCTGGCCCCGACATTCTACATCTTTTATGGTAAATCTGTGACCATCAGCTGCATTTCGACGACCGTGACTCCGGATCTCGGCAGTCTGTCCGCGCTCCTGCGCTTCTTGCCTCTCGTCGTCCTATTGTTCGTCGGCTTTGCCACCATGTTCGCCTCCGTATTCAGCCCGTGGGGCTCGACGGACATCTTTCACTGGACAACGAACTACGGGCGAGACGCGGATCTGTTGCGCTTGGTGACACCGGGTTTCGGCGACTGCCTGCAGTACATCCAGTTTGTCGCACTCACTGGTGGCTTGTCGGTCAGCTATCCAGGCTTTTATCAACCGGTGACAAGTCAGGTTGGCTGGTCAGCGTTGATGTTCAACGAGAGCTTTGTAAGCAAGTCACCAGGGTGGCAGGCGATTCAGGACGGCATCTACGTGACGAACGGCACATACGGTCTTCATCGTTACGCGCAATTGATTGGCATGTCGGACGTGGAGGATATCTGGGCCGGCACCATGGTTTGGGTCTGTGTCATCATCGCGGCTCTCTTCGTACTCGTCCAGTTTGGTTTCCTTTTCCGCTGGATATTCCGACTCATCAGCGATACGCCCGAAGAGGACCTCCGTGCCAAAAACATACCGTTCTTGGTCGGGAACATCGTGCGGGTGGTCTTCAACTACCTGTTGCTCCCCATCGTGGCCTTGTCGACATTTCAACTTGTTGTGGCCGGCCAGTCTCAAGCGTTTGCCGTTGCCCTGGCCGTCATCACCATTATCATTCTGATCTGCTTTGCGGCATGGCTGCTATACTTGATATTCACAGTCAAGCCGAGGGCGGTCCTGTTCGATGACCTGCCGACCGTCCTGCTCTATGGGCCACTATACAACACGTACTCGGACGAGGCTGCAGCTTTCGCACTTATCCCGGTCATACTGACTTTCATTCGGGGCATTGCCATCGGGGCCGTGCAGCCTGTTGGTATTGCGCAGATCGTCATTCTCGCTGTCTGCGAGGTGATTCATGTCTTGACTCTGCACGCGTTCAGGCCTTTCCAGTCGCCGACATCGATGAATGCCTATCACACTCTGTTCTCCGTGCTTCGATTCTCTACCGTCATGCTGATGGTGGCCTTCGTACCTCAGATGGGTGTCACAGAGGGAACGAAGGGATGGATCGGCTATACAATTCTGCTCATTCACGCCTGTGTGCTAGTCCTTGGCTTCTTCCTCAACGCTCTGCAGACAAGTATCGAAGTCACCGCGCGGCTACTTGGCGCGGGCGGCGATGATATCAGGGGTCTTCAGCGCGGCGGGTTGTCCAAGATCTTCGGCATGCGCCAGCTGCAGCGGCGCACTTCCAGACGGCAAAACGGGCCGTCTCGAGCAAGTCAATTGTCGACTACAGCTATGCTTGATGCAGACGAAGCGTCCAAGGCTGGTTACGTCATGCGTGGTGGTAGGCTCAGGAGCGAATCGGCGGCCAGCGGGTTCTTGCTGAGAAGTCAACATCGGAGTTCCTCGGCCCTCGATAGTATCGATCCGTATACTGGACAGGCTCGCAATTTCGACAGTGGCAGTACCTTTACTCCGACAACCCCAGGCGAAGTTAGCACCTTTTCGTTCTTGCCGTCACCGGCGGCTGCGACCCGACCACCAGCTGCCGTGACGGTCGAATCGGCTGATCCGTACTACAGGCCCCCGCGACGCCGTGGCGACACTCTGAATAACTCGTCCACGTCGCTCCACCGGGCCTCGGTTGCTGATTCGCGTCGCTATAGCCAAGTCGGTGCACACGCAGGCGACGCTGTTGCAGACGTTGAGGCACAGCGCGGGGCCACGCCTGCTCCTCAGGCCATCAACCTGACACCCAGGGCGGACTACTCGACGAGAGAAGTCGACTTTTACTACGGGGTGAGGGGACCTGCTCTCAACTCGGAAGGTATCGGCCGGAAGCTTGGAACCGGTCCTGCTGATCCTACCGGTCCCATGTCTTCTGCCGCTGGATGGTTTCGCAACTTCTTTGGCGGGAAGACTAAAGAGAAGGGCAAGGGATTTGAGGTTGTCCGAAGTTCGAGAATGCCGCCGGCTATGCGTGCCGCAGCTGATGCTGAGTACGAAGCAGAGCCTCCGCCGGAAGGAATCCCCGTGGCGATGGGCGTTCTGAGGAATGGACCAATCGAATCTGATGACGACGAACCCAAAAACAAGGAGCCACGAAAACAGCCCGAGAACAAGCAGGGTTCGGAGAACACAGAGAACCTGCTGAACGACGACGGAGTTTCCGTTATATCATCTGACTCGGATGCCGACGCGGTTAGCATCCCAAAGGTGGCCGATGCACCGCCCACTCTGCCTGGAATCGCAAGCTCAGGCAGTTTTAGGCTTCCAAGTCGAGTAGCGTCCAAGGCAAGTCGACAGCCGTCTCAGAGACACAGGCGGCAGTCTACTGAATCGGATATTCCCGACATCCCGAGGAAGAGCTCGAAGAGAGACTCAGGATTGGTCCGGGGGCACTCGCCAACTCCGTCTTTCAACTTGATACCGCCCACGTCACCTACACATGCTCAACCCGGCCCATCAAATGGCGATTTGTCCAGCGCATCACCGGCACCGGCCAGTCTCGCTTCTTCCCCGACACCCGGTCGGCTGCCTTTCGAACGCACTGAATCCCACCAGAAACGGCTTTCTTCCAACGGATCGTCCATGGAGGAATTCAACATTCGCAGGACACCGAGTACCGAAAGACCAACGAGCTACGGTGTCGTTGCACAGCACAGCATCAGCCGAGTAGATCCTGGATCCGACCAGCAGGTTGACCTTCTCGGTGCTTCAGCAGAGCTTGTCGACGAGCGAGGTCCTTCGAGTAGGAACTCGTCAGCAGATGACCGGGGACGAGCTTACTGAGACGCGGCCGGTTTTCCGATGCACATTCCCTGCCTTGGTTTGCTTGTCGTAGTGGCCGACGAAGAATTTCTTTTATCTTAATGTACACGGTGTATAGGTCCACGGCTTTGAAATACTCGGGATCTGGTTGTAGTTCAAAACGAAACATGGTTTGGGACAGGCGTTTGGCAAGCTCGTTTACGTGGAGAGTTGCCTTTAGCGACGGCGTCTTAAAATTGCAGGAGGCCGGTGTCTGACAGGCAGCATTTTATTTGCTTGCGCGCATTCTGTTATCGCGATGGAACGGCCAAATAGCGCAGGCTGAGGTTTGTTAGATAGGATTGTATCTAGTTGCGACTACTTGCGTGAAGATTACCCCACACGCATATTTAATTATTATTATTGTTTCAGGGTACAGATATGTTTTCATGCTCTCTGCCTGTTCTTCAGTCTTGTTGTATTGTTCGACAGACTCACGGTAGTTGGTGACTTTCACCCCGGAACGTCAGCGCCTGTGCATCTGCCTCCTGGGTTGTAAGCCGCCGGACCATCCTCTGTCACTGACTTGATGTCAAACTTACTTGACCGAATCCTCGAGAAGACCAAACCATTTCTAGTCAAAAGGTATGCAATAATAGTGGTTGACGGTTGTCAGAGTTGCTTCACCTCAAATTCCACAGTATTCCGCGTCGAATATATCTACCTGCAGGCACGTTGCACCAACCCCGCCATGGATTTCCTTATCGATAAGATTGCAAGATAAGATTTTTTTCTCGCCAGCCCAATTGCTCAGCGCAGGCCCATTCACTCGCTCTTTTCACTTCACATTTCGCCTTTCTCGATTCCTCCCTCCTGTATACGGAATAAAACATCTCTTTAATTGTTTCGGACCTATCGTTTCTCATTTCGAAGATATGGCGCCAACTCGCCCCAATAAAAATTCCAAAAAGAGGGCCGACACAAAGCCTGCCAACCCGGCTCTGTACCTTCTGGAGGCCAACACGAAGCTGCAAGAGGGTGATTTGGAAAATGCCATGGTGGCGGCGAAGAGGGCCCTCGATGGCACCGGAGAGGGCGGCGACTATGAGCTGGCGACACTCAACCTCCTGGGACAGATCGGTGTCGAGATGGGCGAGATTGACGACGCGCGGGCCTACTTCATGAGGGCCGTCCAGCTCGACCAGGATGGCTCCCTCGATGAGCGCATAGGTGGCGGGCCCGAAAAGTTCATGTGGCTCGCGCAACTCAGCGAGGAGGGCGGCCAGGACAGCGTCAACTGGTTCGAGCGTGGGGCGTCCTCGCTCCGGGGCCAGATCCAGGCGCTGGCGGAACTGCCGAGGCGCAACCCGGAGCAGGAGGCGCTGCTGGAGGAGAGGAAGAGGAAGCTGGGAAACACTCTGTGCGCCGTCGCCGAGGTGTACATGACGGACTTGTCCTGGGAGCCTGACGCGGAGCAGAGGTGCGAGGCGCTCATCACAGAGGCCGGGCTGGTGGCCCCCGACCTGGCCGAGACGTGGCAGACGGTCGCCAACGTCAGGATATCACAGGAGAAGGTGGACGAGGCCAGGACGGCGCTGAAGAGGAGTATGGAGCTGTGGACGGACCTGCCGCCCTTGCACCCCAACGTGCCCGACTTCCCCACGCGGATCAGTTTGGTGCGGCTGCTGCTCGAGGTGGAGATGGAGCAGGAGGCCATCGACGTGTTGGAGCGGCTCGTCGGCGACGATGACGAAAGTGTCGAAGCATGGTACCTCGGCGGGTGGGCTCTCTTCATCCTCGGCGAGAAGTTGAAGGGAAAGACGTCGGACAGCAAGGACGAGGAGGATTGGAAGTCGACGTGGCGCACCTCGCGGCAGTGGCTCATGCGCTGCATGGCTCTGTACGAGGCTCAATCGTACGAGGACGAACGCTTGGGAGAGCACAGCAAAGAGCTGTTTGCAGCCATCAACAAGGAGCTAGGCGACCCCCCGGCAGATGGCGAAGAAGAGGATGAGGGGTGGGAGGACGCCGATAGCGATGATGACCAGACCATGGAGGAATAGACTAGGTGACGATGGTTCATCGGAGCAGGACAACTACACGGCCCTCGGGAGGCTTTGGCAATGGTCACATAGAGAAGGCGTTTGGAGTTTGGTAACGAAAATGAAACGTTGTCCGAGTGATCATATACTTCCATCGCCCTAGTACTTATTTCCTTCCAAAATGGCTCTGTTCAATCAAGGCACCTAGCCACTGCTACTTGAAAAGGTAGATCCATCCCACTGGTAAACCGTAACGCCAGTCAATGCACACCACTCCACCGATAGAGACGGCGGTATCACGCCGCTTCTACCTTGAGCTTCTCGACGCCCTCGGCAATGCCGCCTTCATCGTCATCCTCGGCGTCGACCTTGCCGGCTAGGCCTCGCTCCCATAGCTGCTTGCCCGTCAGCTTCACCGGTTCCTTGACCTTGGCCTTCTTCAGCTCCGCGAGGCGCTCCTCCTCCTCCTTCTGCCGCAGCTCCTCCATCTCCTTGAGGAAGTCGGCGCGCCACTTCAGGAAGGTCTCCGGGGTGACGGGCGTGCCCTGGAACTTCTTGTTCTCCTCGCGCTCGGCGGCGAGCAGGGCCTCCTCGTGCTCCTTGGCCTTGGCATCCTTGCGCTCCTCGACGAGAGCCTCGGCGGCCTCTTTGAGGGTGGTGACGAGGGTGAAGACCATGGCCATCCCCAAGTTCTCCTGTATGGTCTCCTCGAGTCCCTGGAGAAGGCGCTCCTTGTCCTGGGAGACGTTGAACCACTCGTGCGGGGCCGCGTTGGGCGTCGCCTGCAGGTCGAGCATGGGCGGCTCGTCGGGGTAGGCGTCTGGGTAGCGCACATGCAGAATCATCACGGGCGGATCATCTTCTTCTCCAGGGACGTCGAGGGCGATCGATATTCTGAAGTCTGTCTCCGAGATATCTGCGAAACAGTCAGCAAGACTCCTCGTAACGGGAATGGCATGGCATGTCAATGATCCGGGAATCGCATGGTGGGGTAATCGCACCTGTGATCTCCTCTGGGAAAATCGACTCGAGCACCTCACGCTCCTCGACTTGTTCCTCGCGACCCATGATGAGATTTTTGGAACCTGCGTTCTCAATACGTGACTGCAAGATTTGTCTTGAGTTTCGTGAGATCCTGCCGTGGTCGTCGTCGTCGAAGTTGATCCCAGCAGACGGGGGAGGTGGTACCGGTACCGTGCGAGGAAAGCTACGTACCTGAGGCATGGTGGGGTTCATCTCGGATTCGGCCTAGTGATGTCCTGACCGCCCGGCAATTCAAATAAAAATTTCAGAGTTCCAGGTACTTTTCGCGACCGTTGCGAGACCCTGTTCGGCAGCGTGAGACCCCATCGCATTCCCTTTGCACATACCGCGATTGTCGCTGTCCACCACAACACAATCCGCCTCAACGTTCATGATGGCGACCACCGGCGTCAAGGCAGGAAGCAAGAGAAAGAGCGCTCCCGCCACGAAGGGGGCCTCTGACGCAAAGCCGAAGAAGGCCAAGCTCGGCAACAAGCCCACCCCCATCGAAACGCCCGCGGACGAAGCAGACGAAGCAGACGGCATGGACGACTCTTCTGACTCGGACGATGGAGGCGTCAAGCTGAACCCTCGCGAGAGGGCGAAGCAGGCCCAGGCCAAGGGCAAGAAGGAGAGCGGCAACGTCCAAGGCAAAAACTTTGAGAGAGGTGAGAATGTCTGCCGTTCACGCAGCAGGGGGGACGACGCGCTGACCGAGACGCACAGGACAAAACTCGAAAGAGTCGCACGCCATCCAGAAGAAACTTGCCCTCGAACGGAAGGCCGCGAAGCCCCTCGCCGACGAACTGGCCCGAACCAAGAAGATCTGGGAGAGGCTGAGGAGGAAGTCCCACGTGCCGTCGGAGGAGAGGAAGCAATTGGTGGACGAGCTTTTCAGCATCATCACCGGCCGCATCAAGGAGTTCGTTCTCAAGCACGACGCCACCAGAGCCGTCCAGACTGCGATCAAGTACTCGACGGTTGCGCAAAAGAAGCAAATCACCAAAGAACTGCAAGGCACCTACGCGCAGCTCGCAGAGAGCCGATACGCCAAGTTCCTCATCGCCAAGCTGGTCGTGCAAGCCGACAACGAAGTCAAGGACATCATCATCCCAGAGTTCTACGGCAGGGTGCGCAAGATGATCAACCACCCTGAGGCGTCATGGATTCTCGACGACATCTACCGCCAAATCGCGACAAAGGAGCAGAAGGCAATCATCCTGAGGGAGTGGTACGGGCCAGAGTTTGCTCTTCTTGAGCGCAATAAGGACGAGAAGCCCACCTCGGAGCTATCTGTGATCCTCGAGAACAGCCCCAGCAAGCGCGCAACCATCATGAAGAGCCTGAACGATATGATCAACTCGTTGGTGCAGAAGAAGATGACCGGCTTCACCATGCTTCACGACGCTATGCTGCAATACTTCCTCAACACCAAGCCTGGTACTGAAGAGTACAACATGTTCTTGGAAATGATCAAGGACGATGAGACTGGTGACCTGCTCAAGAACATGGCCTTCACTCGCTCTGGCTCGCGCCTGGTCGCCTTGCTCTTGGCTCACGGTTCATCCAAGGACCGCAGGAACCTGCTCAAGGCCTACAAGGACAACTTCGTCCTCATGTCAGGTGATCCTTTTGCCCATATTGTCATCCTGACTGCCTTCGATGTGATCGACGATACGAAGATGACGTCGAAGGCCGTCTTCCCCGAGTTGATAGGCGACGACAAGGAGAAGGCAACGGAAAACATCATCGTTTCCACGATAAACCCGTTCGCGAGAGCAACTCTGTTGTATCTGCTTGAGGGCCAGTCCAGGGCACTCTTCCCGTCGAGTATGAACGATGACCTCGCTATTCTCAAGGAAGTCCACGAAATTCGCCAAACCACCAGTAAGAAGGATGCCGACATGCGGAGGAAGGAACTAGTAGCTGCTATGTCGCCGGCTCTTATCCAGGCTGTTGTTGCCGAGGCCGCGACCTTGGTGGCAGACCCCTTTGGATGCCAGCTTGTTTCCGACGTGCTCCTCTCTGCCGAAGGCGACAAAGCGGAAGCCCTCGAAGCTGTCGCTGCTATCGCCGCAGGCGATCCTAGCGCTGAACCCATGGAGGTGGATGGCATGGCGCCTCGGCTGCACGTCTCCCGGACGCCATTCGGGGGCCGTTTGATCAAGACGCTGATTGCCGGTGGCAAGTTCAACAAGGAGACTGGCAAGGTCGAGCCCGTCAACCCGCCATTGAACTTTTCCGACGTTCTGTACCCGGTGATCAAGGACTTCGTCCTTGACTGGGCCACGGGACCTAGTTCATTCGTTATTCTCAACATGCTGGAGGCCGAGGACTTCAGCCATGCGTCGGAACTGAAGAAGACCCTCAAGTCCCACCGCAAGGAACTTCAGAAGGCAGCGACGGAGGAGACGGCAGAGCAAAAGGCTGATCGGGAGGCCAAGGCTCTCAAGGAGGGCGAGCAGAGCGAGAAAGCACCAAAGAAGGGAAAGAAAGGCGGAGCGAAGTCGGACAAGCCAATCGGGAATCTTGGCAGCAAGCTCCTGCTGGAGAAATTGTAGATGGCGAGCGATGTACGTAAACTGGGCCGGTAAAGCAAAAGTTGTTCCTAATATATCTGTCTCAATACCCACACACACATACACACGGAATGAGTCCATGCTACAGCACATAACATTTTGCCTCATTCACTCTACTGTTTCTATTGTCGTCTCCTTGTCTTCCTAATTCTTAACGTAAGAAGAGTAGTGACAGCTACAACGACGGTAATGACAGCAATAGTTAGGTAGGTAGTGTCGGCCGACGGCGGCAGCAGTGAACCGGTAGAATGAAACGGAAGGCACGAAACGAGGCATGTAATGCCTTTTTTCGTGCCTTCCCCCTTTTCCAATAGTTGTAACTGCCATTTTTGGACGGAAAATCAGGCAGGTACGCACTACCTTCACCACCTACCTGCCTCCAGGCAGATACTTGCGAGCCCTCCCCTTCGAGGGCAGCACCTTCCTCGCCGCTCATTCACTACGCTTTCAATTACCTATTCAAGCTCCGGTTCCTGAAACCTCCACCTTACACCTCTCAGGAAGGACAATCGCCAACATGCGCATCATCCAGAGAGAGGGCAACAGCTGCCCGCCGGGAGCTAAGTACTACATCTGTCCTCGCTTTGAGGGATGCTGCGAGGTCGACGCCTGCAAGGTCGGCACCTGCCCTCGCCAATATATCCCAACAGGTGGTCCTGGAACGACTGTTGCGGCAGTCGCTCCTCCGGTAATGGTCTCTGAAGCTCCTGAGCGATCATCGACAATTTCATCTCCGCGCGGCATAACTACTTACTTCAGCGTTGCATCTACTGACGGCGGAGCGTGGTATACTGATACCAAGACTGCGCCAGCGCCATCTTCCTCTGAAGCTATCACCAGTCTCGCCTCGCCCAGTTCCAGTGTTGTTGAAGTCCCCAGCAGTTCATCTTCAGCACCCCAAGCCGAGAAGGAGAATAAGGAACTGTCTGCCGCTGCGAAGGGTGGCATCTTTGGCGCAATTGCGGCTCTGGTTTTGGCCTTGGTTGTCGGTTACTTCATTTGCCGCAAGAAGAGCAGGGCCAGGAAGTTGAGGTCTCACGATTCGACCAGCTCGTTTGACAGAGATGAAGGTAAAGACGGCGTGGACGAGGACGATGCCCATCCGCCAATGACTGCCATTCCTTCTCGGAATGGGGTTCACTCGTCCGACGACAAAGAGACCCTTCGACCCGAGGACGTCGGTGCCCCTTTGAGAGGTAAGCTTGCCACTGACCCTTAAGCCCGGATACAAGAAAGCTAAACACCTGCAGGACGATATGAAGAACCACAAAGCCGCTTCAATCGAGAAAGCGCCTTGAACTCCAACAGCAGAATGATGAACCACCCTATCAGCCCGTTGTCTCGCGATTTGGACGTACCCAAGAGGCCATCTGCAGTTATCGCCAGGTCTGCCACTGCCAGCCCTCAGTCAGCATTGCGTGAAGTGCCCTCGGCGATCAAACCCACGGCCACGGTTGCCAGCCCTTCCATTAGCGGACCAACCGTACTTCACCCGACATCTGAAATGATCGCCAGATGCACGTCCGCCAGCCCCGATCTCATGTCGCGCCTGGGCGCAGCCACCCCTGAGCTTCACGGCCCTCCCCAGCAGGCGGCTATCGCTGAGCTGGCCTCGCCCGGTCTGCCAAAGGTTGTCGAGATTCACAGCAGTCGCAGCGGTGTCCAGAAGTATAAGCCGTACCGCCCGAACGCAAACTCGCTTTACCCGGTTGCCGAGACCACGCCAAGTTATCTCACCGGAACGCTGGCCGCCACTGACGAGCAGTCGAAGAAAGAGTATGTTAACAGCTGGTCGAAGTATGATTCGGCTACCTGAGGAGTTAATGGGGGGAGAGGTGGGTGTGTTGGGGAGGATCAGTCTTGTGGCATTTATGATATCCACGGTTTTCTTCACTCGGTTTGCCAGACCTTGGTGGTCCTTATAAGAGCAGATTCAGAGGACGTCTGAGAAGCGAGGAGTGAGAAGTGAGTTGGAGGCTCGGCAAGGTAGCCAGGAAATTGAGCCCTTCCTACAAGGTCACGATAGACCATTAATAATACTACCTCTTCACTGACATTGCTGGCCCGATGTAATTATGCTCTCAGGTGCCACTTAGTTCCGTTCGAGGCGAGAGCGTGAGAGTGGACTAAGGAACCAGTGCAACTGAATACCTACTGAGGCGCTCTAATTGGTGATCCCTATTCCCTATCCTCGTTACTTTTGTTTCTGTTATCACTCCTACTATCGTTAGTTAAGAAGTAGCAATTATACAGATACAAGAGACAGTAATTGTTGTGGTGTACTTATTATTATTCCTTTCTGAACCTGGGACAGAGCCGACGAGGAAAGTGCATAGCCAATGCTCCGTGTGGAAGTGGGCACTATCGCGGTGACGGCTTTTGTCAACTTCATTGGGTATTTTGGTATTCAACAGGTGCTAAAGCAATCTAATCCCCTCCGGTTTACGCCAAACATGCAGTATAATCTTCTTCTGTGGAAGAATTTCCTTAACGGCCCTCCTTTCTTTTTGCTCGAAAAACCTTCTTCCCCCCTACCTCAATTGCATTCGCTCCGGCGCATCAAAATCGCCGGCAACGTTATTCAATCAGTGAGCTTTTACTGACTCCGGAAAATGTGCGTATTCATGTTTTCATTGTCGATCCTACCGCGAGTGTGGTTACGAGCGCAACGTCTTATCGGCTTTGGAGCTTGCTAATCTCATCGAGGAGTATTTGGAGGTCGTCATCGCTAATCTTGTCCTGGAGTGAGGGAATGAGAGTTTTTGCCTCCTCGGCAGTCTCGCAGCACAGAGATCCTAATTCGCAGCATGAGCCACCGCGTCCGGTTAGAGAGATTGGACATTCCGGGCGTACCTATTTGTGCCCTCTCGAACTTGGCAAGCTGCTTGTGAGCGCTGAGCAGGCGCTCGACGGCCTCGACGTTCTCCTTTTGGCGGAAACGGGAAAAGGCATCGAGGTAGTTCAGGGTCTGGGTCAGCATTCTGCGCCATGTATCAGTAACCGCACGAAAAAAAGCCGGCGCGGCAGGGCGACGGAGGGACTGCTTTCGCACTCAGTCTCGTTTATGTTCTTGCGGTCCATCTTGCGCTTGGCCACCAGCGCGTTGATGACCAGCGACGCTTCGGACAGTGTGAGGGTGTCGACGTTTTGGAACTCGCCGAGGTTGAGCACGGCAGAAGCCTCCTCGCTCCCGGGCGGAGGGGGCTTCGGGCGCGACGTGGGAGCGTGATGCGACATTGTTTCTATCGTGTGCTGCGACGCGGAGGTGGAGCTTTGCGACTCGAGCAAAAGCCTGGTTCGGAAAAAGCGAAAGGTGACGGGAGGCTTCGCGGGTTTGCGCGTCTAACCGATGGGCTGACGTGTTTTGTTGAAACCCTTTGCCACTATGCGCTCGTGCAGCGCAAGAGAAGCAATATTCGTCGGAGCAAGATGTTTGAGGTGGTAGCGCGATGATCCAATTGCGGTTGTTGGTGAGGCTGAGAATTGTTTCTGTCGAAATAGGTGTGCAGAGTCCAATCGGCTCCGAAGGTTGAGGAAGCCTGCCAGGTAGGTACCCAGTTGCCCAGGTAAACGGGGTGGGAGGAGGATTGGGGGTAGACCTAGAAAGACAGAAGACAAGGTATCTTCGTTAGAGGAGCCACCAACAACCAAGGCCATACCTATCTAGGGAGCATGCCAACCAGTGGCAGCGTACCTAGAGCCTTGGAGCCCGGCGCCACTCCCCTCCAGAGGTCCTCCCCTCGCCCCGCCGCCCCCCCCCACACCACCCCTGAGGCCAGTCAGACTCAGAGTGTTACGTTTCCTCGATATGTGAAGGGAAGAGAGACTCTGAAGGGTCCCAAGTCAATGAGAAGAAACGCATACAGCGACGGCATTTTCCCAGAGGCGTCTTCGGCTTCGGACGTGCACCCATGAACTGTAACTAGCCATGTATGTGTCTGGATTGTAGCCTGCAATCAGTAATGACTTGCTAACTCATCGCAGGACCGTCTTTGCGCTCATTGTTATCAACAAGGCCGGTGGCTTGATATACAACCGCACTTTCCACGAGGGCGGCCTCAACAAACTGAGCACAAATGACTACCTCGTGCTAGCAGGCACATTTCATGGGTAAGTACAGATATGATGTCCTGCTGTTCGGCTCAGAAAAAGGCTCACACCTAGTCAGTGTCCATGCCATCACCGCCCGGCTCCACCCCCTGAAGAACCAGCAATCCGCTGCCGCGACGGCAAATGCAGCAGCAGGAGGCATTCCAAACCGGCCGGAACCTCCATCAGGCTTGGAGGTCATGGAGACAGAGAACTTTCGACTGCAGTGCTTTAACACCATGACCGGCACCAAGTTTTTGCTCTTCACCGATACGACGCAGACCAACATAGACGTCATCTTGCGGCGGATTTACGATCTTTACAGCGACTACGTCATGAAGAATCCTTTCTACCAGCTGGAGATGCCCATTAGGTGTGAGATGTATGAGCGGAAGCTCCTATCTTATATCCGGGAGATCAACAATCGCTAGGTGCTAGCGAGAGGCGGACCACGTTGACCGATAGATCGCGTGAAGTCGAGCCAGCGTCATGGATGATTATGTTCGCCCTCGAGTTATCTGGGATGAGGATTCACGGCAACGGCGTTTGCAGGAGTATCAGGGCTTTCTATAGGGCAGCAAGTGCCTCGAGGACCAAATCAATGTTCTATTTTACATGTTGAGGTAGTGGTCAAGCAAACAAGCTGTCGTCCGGAAATGTAGCGCCCGTTTAGGAGGTGTCCATCCGGTCGTCATCCTTCTTGTCGCCCTTCTTGTTTGAGCTACTTCCATCCTCACCAAGGAGAGGGGCATTCTCGCCCTCCTCCTTGATGTTCTCGAGCGACCCCTTCTGCGCTGTCTCAGCCTCCTCGCGTGCCTTCTTCTCCTGCCGCGCCTTCTCGTCCTCCATGCTCATACGAAGCGCAAGGGCGAGCTCTGGGTCCATGGCCGGGTCAAAGTCGAACTCGCCAAAGTTGCCACCGCCGCTCTCCATGCCGCCTCCACTGCTGCCTCCTGCGGCCTCGCCCAGCAAGATCGGGCTTGAGATGAGCTGGTCGCTGAGAAGCTTACTGCTGGGGGGGATGACGACGAGATGAGAGCCCTCGCCGCCCTTGACGGTCTCGTTGAATGCCTGGAGCTTCTTCTGTGTATCGTCGTCGTCTAGATCACCGAAAAGCACGAAGTCAACCGACACGTTGCCCTTCTTCATCTTCTTCGCCAGGGTGACCAGCTTCTTCTCCTCCTCTTCGATGGGTGAGCAGACAAAGACGATTATCCGTTGTCGTTGGGACTTGTTTTGGCGGTGCTTGAGGGCAAGCTGAGATAGACAGATGTTAGCGGGGAGAACGCTTAGACAGAGGGGCCATACGGAGGGGCTTGGCGGTTACTCACGCCTGCAACCTGGATTCCAGTTGCCAGGTGTGATGATCCCTTAATCTTCGTCTTCGTGCGATGCAGGCCGTCGAGGATTTTGCCCTGGTCTGTCGTAAGGGTAACCAACACCTCAGGGCCTTTGCCGCCCATGCTCATCAATCCAACCGACGACTCGGGGTTGCCGTTGGTAATTGTTTGAAAGATGACATTCACGGCATCGGCTTGAGCGTCGAATCTGGTGGGTTGGTAATCTCCGTTGCGACTGCTTTCGCTGTTGTCGACGACAACCATCACCGCTTCGAGAACCATGTTGACGATTGCGATAGGGCGCGGGTGACTGTGTGGGAAAGCGATGCCGGGGATGCGATGGAATTGTGTTGGCAGACGAGCTTACTACCAGCTAGGTCGGCGCGGGAACGGTCGGAATGGATGTGTTGTTGAACAAACAAGCTCCAGATGGCTGAGGACAAGGGCCGGTAAGTAAGTAGTGTTAGGTTAGGGAAGGTGAGGGAGAGCTCCTGTCGTAAGGCAGTTCAGCCTGGTGACGCTGTTTGCGTGGATGTATGGGTACTTGGAGAGTGTGAGATAATGGCAGATAAGGCGTGTACAGAGACCTCGCAGCGGGACCCACCGGAAAACGACTGAGCTCGGCAATGGGGCCTGTCGATTCTACCTACCTCAGGTACCTACACTAATATGTGTGCTGCCTGAGCCTCAAAGTCAATCCTTCCCCAGCAGAGCACTCTGGGGCAGAATTCATCAGCGATGCGTCGTATTGAACAGAATATGATCTTTTATAAACAGTAAGTTGCGGGAAACTTCCGGCAGGACCAAGCGATGAAGAGATTGATCGTCCTGGTATATGAACAGCTTTGTACAGTTCGTGTGCTATATTACTACTGTATCCGTACAACTACCCTTGTTTACATGGGGTCCCCTTACATAATACATCTACTAGGCGCCTTCAGTGTTGTTGGGTTTGTTTACACCTGCACAGCTCGACTTCCACATCCACCACAACCAAGCACGTTCTTCCGTCGAAGCAGCACTCGTGCCGACGCTCTTGAGAATTATAGGAAGGAAAGGCGACCACGCGATCAGAGCAAACGAACCACGATCTCACCATGTCGCAAAGACAAGCTATGCCTACGAAGGCAGGAACGCCTACTGTGTTGAGCAGCAGTCCTAACAAAAGGCCGAGGATTGGAATCACGCTGGAGCAGAAGCAGGCCATCGTTGACAATCTGCAGTTGGAGAGTGCGTACAGAAGGAGATATGGCTGCCCAGCGCGTTATCTGACGATATCTACAGTCACCGATCGCGCCCGAAGGTTGCGCGCACAATATAATCAGCAGGCTCAAACCCTTCGGTCGCGCATTCAGATGCGCGTAAACCGCGTCCCCAGATCCCTGCTGAAGATGACCATGGCCGACTTGGTGGCCAGAGCCACTGAACAGCAGAAGCGTCTTGAAGTAGCCACGCGACCGCCCCCGGTTCCAGAAAAGGACTATCCGCGAGCGAGCCCGCACAAGTTGGCACCCCCCTCACGACCTGCGAAGCGATTGAGGTCCGTTATTTTTATCCGTTGGCGGGTGATGGTGTACTGATATCATACAATAGTGATGCCATGACTGGCGGAGACAAGGAGAACGAACAAATCATCAACCCCAAGAAGAAACATCGCGCAGGCCCAGCGACGACCCTCAGCTCGTCTCAAATTCTGTCGCCCACTTCCTCCAACACACGATCCCTGCTTCGCGATCGTCCTTCGTCGCCGTCGAAGTCCCAAATTGGTCGACCCGCTTCATCTCCTGCAAAGCAGCACACAAGTGCGCGTTCAGCTATAGCGAGCATGGCCAGCATGACCGAGAAGGCGAAGAAGGCTTCTCGCACAGCCACACAACGTACTCTGGCGTCTTCTACAACGAGTTCAAATGCATCGGCTCCTGTCAACGCATCAGCCCCTGCGCCTACTAGGACGAGACGAGCCAACACGGTGACTGCTAGCAAGGCTCCGTCGAGACCTGCCACGCGAACAGGCAAACGGGTTAGCGAATCGAGTGAGGGCAGCACGGGAACCGTCGTCAAGAAAACTACAGCCCCAGGGCCAGTCACGACGACTAAGAGGACGGTCATGGGCACAATCAGGAAAGGCGTCGGCGCTGCGACTGCCAGAAAACCAGCTGCACCCAAATCGGCGCCAGGATCCACGGCAGGGTCGACCAGAGTGCTTCGGAAGAGAGCATGAATGTCATAGCACAAGTCCGGGTATGGGTCGTTTGGTTGTTCATTTTCAGGTATTGTGTTAAGGGAAACTGCAAGCATGGCGCATATGGGTTGGGAAAATGAAGCACCCGCGTTGGTTGACACTGGGAATAACAACGCAGAAAGATCAAGACGATCAGGCACAATCAATTTAATGCATTCCGTTATCGCTGGGGTGTTGTCCACCGAGTTGCTAGCCGGACTACTTCTTGTCGTCCACTAATTCAACGTCGTCCTCGGTACTAGCCGGACTTCTTCTTCTTGTCGTCCACTAATTCAATGTTGTCCTCGGGTATCTCCTTGTACTTCTCCAGCAGAAACTCTTCGATCTCGTCACTAACATCGCCCTGTACGACGATCTCCTCGGCGCCGCTGGGGGTCTTGGTGACGGACGATCCGGTCGCGAACTTCTTTCCGAACTCCTTCGCGACCTTCTTCAACTCCAAGCCAAAGGACTCCAGGCCAGAGACTGACGTGACGAACTTCCTCTTGTTTCGCTCGATTCTCTTGATGGTGACGACACTCTTGGCGATCTTGTCGGCTTGCTTCGCCTCAGCAGCTTCGGCCTTGGCGGCCTTTTTCTGAGCATCTTTGGCGGCCCGCTTCTGAGCATCGACGGAGAGAGACGCAGTGGCAGCTTCCAAAGCCTCTGCAACAAAAAGTATCAGCAAAGCGAGATTGATATGCTGGTACGTGCGGGTTGCATACCTGCCGACCAGATCCGCTCGTACATGGCGGGCTGTTTCTTCTGAAGCCATTCCTGGCACTTCTTCACGGTGCCTCCATATTCGCAGTACTACATCGCAGGCTTTGAGTGAGTATATCGAGTACTCCAGGAGTGGAATCGATGGTGGTCTTTCGAGAAGCGTACCTCTGGAGGAAGAGTGCAGACTGAGCATGGGCTTAGGTTAGAATTGTTTGCGCCCTGAACGACGTCGGCAGATTTGGAGTTTACATACCGCCGCAGTAGGTTACGTGGCGACCTTGAGGCTCGCCTGAGGTCTCTGACTTATCATTGTCGGCCATTACGTATGAAAGGGCCTCGTAGGATAGAAAGTTGCAGAGTGGTCAAGCAAGGAAGTTGGATAAAAGTATCCAACGACGCGTGCCTCGAGTCTTCTCCAAGGGACGACAGCACTGCGGGGTTGATTTCGATGGCGGGGCACGCATGAACTGCCACAGCAGACCACCTCATCCAGTACTCCGTACCTAGAGGTAAGTGTTCCGATGACCGTAGTGGGGCCGACATCCTTGGCTATGGAGGTACCTAGGTACGTAGGCGCAGGCGCGATTTGTTTGCCTGAGCAACGGGTCGGGCTTGTATTATGTAATAAACGTGGCTTTAGCCTGCGACAAGCCACAACAATGTGCGTCCGCCGGCGGTTCCTCTCAACTACCTCACTACCTACCTACCTAACAACCAACTCCACCAAGCAGATTATTTGCTGTCATTCATCGATGTGCACGATGATACCCGCCAAGTGGCTTGGTGTATTGCCAGTGTCAGTTCACGATGAGGAAAGCGAGCACCACTAGGAACCATCGGACCACGAGCCTGCTTAACCGGCCGACGCCTTGACCAATTACAAGTCGACACCGAGGGCTCACCATGATCTTTTGCATGACAAGTCTCATTGAACTCCATGCGCCTTTCAATACTTTGTTCTCCGCAAGGCCAAGTCAGCGGCCCTGGAACTTGAGGGCGATGCCTTCGTAGGTAGGTCGGCCGAGTGGCCCACCTCCAATGGGCGTCGCTTCTAAGCGCCGGCGCAGCGCATGGCATCGTCATTGGACGGTGACTCGACAGTCTCGCACTGCCAATCAGGATCGCTCCCGCATCCGCCTGTCGACTTCGCGCGCGCCAGCCAGTCTCCGTTCACCTAGCCCATGCTCGACCTGTGTATCCCAAAATTAGATGCGGCTTTGAGCCCGCTCATTGGACTGTCTTTTGGCTCGTGGCTCGATGCAGATGGCCGTTGGGACGTAGGTGGGCTTGTCTTCCCTCTATCACCGCCTCATGCGCCGGCAGTATGTCCCCATTCGGACCAATGCAGCCTCTTCCAGCAGACGCACTGCATGGAGTGCCACTCAAAGAACAAATTTCATCGGAGCGCTCCTCCATCTCTCTGTCCGACTTGGTAGCACGCGGCAGACCACATTGCCCGTGGCCACCACCATGAATGTGTTAGCCGCCTCTTGCCTGGATGCGGAAGGCCTCGCCAGACTATAACACTCGCTGTTAGCCAACCGCCGACCATCAACCTGCTCCCGCTTCCTCTCCCTTCCCTCATCTTTTCGTAACGTCTTTTTTTTATCGCAAACCCTTTTGAGGGCTTCGTTGACCGAAGCAGCCTGTCGTTTACACGATCTTTCTGCCCCCTCCCCTTTTCTTATTTTCATAACCTCGACGCCGGCCGTCCCTCGACAGACTGTCTTACAGGACGTCGTATTCTGCCTATATTTATATCGTTACTGCCGCTGATCCGCCAGTCTGTATCAGGATATCTGACTGTATAAAGGAAGATGGCTGAAAATGTCCAACTACAACCGTCAACATATAGACCTCCTTCGCCTGCGCAGGCTCGAAGGCCCGGGAGGTTGCTTAATACTATAATGGAGGAAGAGAACGAGGGCAATGAAGTCGTCCAGTATGCCAACGATACGAGGCAAATGCGAGACGCAAATTCGAATCTCAAGATTCAAGCCTGGCTGTCGCCTTTGAGCGATCACTTCCCAACACCGAGAGGCTTCCACTTTCTGTCCGCGCCAATCTTGCCGTCCTCGCCATCGACCACTTCAGTCGACGAGGAAAGCTCCCCGTCAACGTCGTCAAACCCTTGGAACAACAACCGATCTAGCGTAATGACCGACGTCACCGAGTTCGACGACCTATACGACATCAGTGATGAGGATGTACAACCCGCACTCCGACGAGTGCCGTCGCGCAAGTCATCGGTCAGGCGTCGCCCGTCGTTACGCAGCGAGTCGGCAAAGCAGACCGCCGCTGGTGCTCGCCGGGCTTTGCCTCCCCTGGTTATTCCTACTGGGCGAAACACTGCTGCCGAGGACTGGTCTGCGGGACTCAAGAAGGCTCTTGCATCACCTGTACCGCCGACTCCGCCGACTCGAGTCGAGATGTCTCCCCAAGTGCTTTCCTTTATGCAAAGCCAGCAAGCGCAGGAGGTCCCCACCATCTCCGCTCCCCCATCACTAGATGGGAGCTTGAGTTCGGAGCAGTTAGCTCAGATGTCAGCACCGCCAACCCCCGTCATCGGCAGCGAGATTGGCAAGGAGGACGAGGATTGGTCTGGCGTTAGACTCCAGCCCGGCGCTCTCGCAACATTGCATGCACTATCTGGCGACCATGAGGGCCTGCATGAACATGAACATGGGTCAGCCGAACAGGTCATTGAGATTCCCGAGGAACCCATCCCCGAGATGCGCCAGCAGCCCCTGAGAATTGTCACCAACCTGCAGCTTCGGCCTCAGCGCGTGGCTGAGCTTACCCCCAACACCCACAGACGGTCTCTCGCCGATCTCACCAGGCTCGACATTCCCTCTCCTGGCGGTTTCTTCTCCGGTCTTTCCCCCAGAACGAGGAACACCTGGCACATGCCCTCGAGATCCCCCGAAGATGTCGTCCCCCCAACGTCCACTACGGCAGAGCAGTTCTATCGCTGCCCTTGGAATATGGACGCCTCGGTCCCCCCGGTGCCGGTCGCGCCAGCCAGGTTTGCCATCACCGAACCTGCGGAGCAATTCTATCGTGACCCGGCGCCCGCCCCTCCTGCGATCGTGGAGCAGGTCGTGGAAGTCAACGAGGTGCCAGACGAGGATGACATGCCAACTGCTAGACCGATTGTCCCCACCGTCGTCACAGCCTCATCGGCAACATTGGCAGAGCCCGTCTCACCAGGCGCCGAGGATGCCCCGACAGAAATCATCACGGCGTACGACCCTGAGTATGCTCGCAAGCAACAAGAAGTTGCTCTCTCCAACCTCGACCGCACGGAGCTGTGGCTTCTGGCCCAGCGCGCCTACCTCAAGCCAGTTGAAACTGAGGAGGCTCAAGAGGATGACGGCAAGAACCTCGATACCATCCCCGAAGCTGCAGAGGAAGACGCCGACGACGCACCCGAGCCGGAGGTCATTGACCTCCCGAAGAAGAAGACTGTTCGATTTTCAGAGTTCGTGGCCAAGACCAACATCCCGCGCCGTCTGCCCTCCACGCTCCTCAGACAGGAATCCGCGTACTACCGTGCCTTCCAAGACTACATCATCCGGTCCAGCAAGCAGGATGTCTTCGTCCACCAGCTCCCTCGCTTCGAGGCTCTGCAAGCTCAGCGCGTTTGCCTTCGCGAGTTCCACCGTAACCAGCTGCTCGGCAAATACCAGCTCAGCGTCGTCCCCCAGTCGGCCAAGAAGCGTCTCAGCGCCAATGTCGCCCGTGGGGATGACATTCTCATCGACGACCCGGAGAAGCTGAAGCGCGAGAAGGAGCACGAGGCCATGTCCCAGATGGCCATCTCAACCTGGCACGTTGCCGCCATCAAGATGCTCAACGGCGGCAAGCTCATCTCGGCGCCCGTCGCCAAGCGCCTATCGCGTGTGTCCCGCGTGGCGCCCGGCTGCGATCGCGCTGCCCGTGACAGGGCACGCATCCTTGACCTCGGCGGCCAGTCAACCTGTGACTGGGCTTGGCATTGCGCGCTCCAATATCCCAACGCCAAGATCTACACCGTGACGACCAAGACCATCCGCCAGCTATCCAACTCGAACATCAGAGGCCCGCCCAACCACCGTCAGGTAGCCGTCGACAGGCTCACCCGCCTCCCCTTCGGGGATAACCACTTCGACCTCATCTCGGCACGCGAACTGCACAGCATCCTCAAGTTCGTTGGCGAGAACGGCGAAGACGAATGGGAGACGTGCCTCAGGGAGTGCATGCGCGTTCTCAAGCCCGGGGGCTACCTTGAGTTCTCCGTCCTGGACTCGGACATCATGAACGCCGGCCCCCTCGGCCTGGCGAAGAGCGTCGAATTCGGCTTCGACCTCAAGACGCTCGGGTACGACCCGAACCCGACCAAGATGTTCCTGGGTAGACTCGGACGCGCAGGGTTCGACGAGGTCCGCCGCGCGTGGATGTGTCTTCCCATGGGCGCGCATCACCCCTCGCAGCAAACGGGGAAGCCCCTGCCGTCGCTGCCTGTCCGGGCCAACCCCACGGGCGAGGAGTCGCGGACGGTGACCATGGAGGCCATGGTGACGGGCAGCACCGACAACATCGCCAACGTAACGGGCATCGTCGGCAGCTGGAGCTGGGAGCGCTGGCTGCTGCGTTGCGAGATGGAGAAGGTCAGCGGCGAGCTGCGGCTCGCAGACACCGTCACGGACGGTGCTACCATGAGACAAGCCGGCAAGAGCATCGAGGACGTCTCAGCCATTGTCGAGGAGGGAAGGAGCTGCAGCGCGGGCTGGAGAATGTTGAGCGGGTATGCGAGAAAGCCCAAGACCGACACTGGACTGATTTCCGTGGGGTTTGCCAACTGAACAAGCCGGGTGGAAGTGAGACGGTCTGGTGAGCGGTTGACCACTTCGTCATTTTCCACCCTTGGTCACTCTTCTCATTCCTTTGATATCTTTCTTCTGTTTGTAAGTGCATTGGTGATAATGGTGTGTGTGTGTCTGAGGAGGGGAGGGGCTGCAGATGTATATAAAACTACCATAGTCGGGGTATTATTAGTTTTGCGAAATCGGATGGGACGGATGATCTTGGTCTGTCGAATGACGATACGCACCATTCAGTAGACATGATCTGTTCACCGTGACTCTCGCCAACTTCTACACCAGCACTCGAGCAGCTAGTTTAACAGTGCTTGACAGAGCTTTGATGGGATACTTCAGATCCCTTGGTATCGTGCATTATTAGATGTTGCGCTAACTAATAAGAAGAAAACACAAGTTGTAAAAAGAACCTGAGGGTATTCGATGAATCATGATGGCAGAATATACCGCCACGTGAACAAGACAACCTGTCTATCCGACTCCAAGCCGTCCTTATGGATTGGTATCCATCTTCTCGCCAGAGATCGATGGTAGTTGTACGTTTGTGGTGTCGCTTTCACTGGGCCTTTCCCGCCCCTCCAAGCCTGACGCCAGGAGAAGTACCGATGAATCTCCAGGGGTCTTCGCCGATGCTGGTACGATGACATTGAGAACACAATCGTCCAGATGCTCATAAAATTCTTGTGCTGTACCGAAGTAGCCCTGGCAGATGGAGCACTTGGCACCATCGCCGTGAGCGTTGCCGGATCCGCTGATGATGAGCTTTCGGCTGTTAGGGGGCGTTTGCTCAACATTATGAACCGACGTTAGGTGTCGCTTAAAAACATCGGCTCGGTTGAAAGCCTTTTCATACGCGGATCCCACACCAGGGCAGAAGGGGCAGATCATAGTCCCCTTGTAGTGTGTTAGAGCGTGGCGGTTCTTGTCGTACTTCCGGGCAAACCCCTTGATGTGATACTCGCATGTTTCAATGGGGCATTTCTCTGGCCGTTCCTCTTGGTGTGTGAGCATGTGAGCCGCAAGATCCTTGAACACTCTCCCACAGTCAGGATGGGGGCACCGCGTCCGATTCTCGAGCGTTTTGCTCGATGGGCTGCTCATTTGGGACATTGATTCCGCAGGAGCTATGAGTAGTGGCGCCGATGATGTGACTGGTGCCGATATCATAGTTGTGCCGTACGTCGGAGACCGAGGTTGTGGAGCAGGCGGGGGCGGCGGTGCTTGAGCAAAGTATTCGGCCGGTGGTTTGTAGTCGCCTTCTTCGCCTCCACTAGAGTCATCGTTATCCTGAATGTCGACCGACTGTCGCACCTCTCTCATCCAGTCCTTTAAGATTGTCATTGGAGGCCAGTCCCCGCTCGCTTTCCCACCTCTGTGAGGATTGAAGTGAGCCCGCCGAAGATGAGCGGCTGCATTGTAGTAGGCACCGTATCGCTTCTGCGTAACGCAGGCCTTACATTTGGACAGAGGGATAACTGGTTGTGGCAGCGACGTGCTGTAGCCGTCCGGTTCGGTGCAAACCCAACGCCTGACCAACGCAGCATGTTTGGCGTCGGTATGCCTTCGAAGTTCATGCTCGCCTCTAAATCCCTCGGGATACTCATTGCATTTCATACAGTAAACTCGACGCAATGGCGGTCTCTGGTATGCTTGTCGTCCTCTTCCACCAGACAGGGGAGATCCGAGAGGTCTCATAGACCCGCGGGGGAAGGTCGGACTTCCACCGACGGTGTGCCGGCGGCCCATGGTGTCGGTCCCCTGGGAAGAGGCCAGGTATTCCAAGCCTATGCCTGTAGAAAATGGATCGCGGTCTGGGAGAGGAGCTGGACTCGGTATCCAGGGTTCGCCAAGTGCGCGAGGATCGTGCGTCGGGTGCCTAGGCTCTTCCCCGGGCTTGATGATGGGAGGAAGAACGTACGAACCAGCCCTAGTTGATGTTCTCTGCCTGAGAAACCCGTTGAAGGAAACCGTGCCTTCTGGCTCGCCATCACCGAGGCGGATCAGAAAATCACCGGATGATGAAAGACCCTGCTGGGCCCACGTGTCCTTGCGTACTATGAGCTGTAGGGAATCCAGTACAACTCTGTCCCGCTCGTCCAGGTCCGGTGCATTCTCGTCCAAAAGCATCGGGCCTGAGCTAACGAATAAGACGACCAGAATCTTGTATACGCCGTGCATTGCATGCACACCGCTAGCCCCCCTCCAGGTCGCTGGAGTGAGAGATGAGTGTCGGCGTGGCAGGTAGGAGGCAATGTCTACCAGGATTGTTCGCACGATACTGAAGATGCACAGGGCAATGAAGATGGAGAACCAACTCCTCACATCCCGTGGCCCCTTTCTAAACACCGCCACTTCGAAAGCTTGTAGGAACTGCGACACAGACTTGTAAAGCACGCGATAGTGCGCATCGTGGTCGGCCTCGTCGAAGAACTGGGGTCGGTATGGCGGTCCGTCGTCGACCCTTATTGATGGTTCGGGTTGTTGTAAATCCCAAAAGACGACTTCTCGCAATAGCAGCTTCGCTCGGTACAAAACTGGGAAAACCGCCTCTTCCATTTCTCTCGTCGCTGCAACCATACCGCTCGTTTTCAGAAGATGTAGAAAGTTGTATGCAGTCCCGCCGCCATTCCAACTGGCAGTCAAGATATTCAAAATTGGCGGAGGGCGCTCAAGAGCATCTCTATTGCTGAAAATCGAGAGAGCAGGGTTGCTGAAAGGATTCGAAAGCTCCTCTGCCCACCAGAACCCGTCATCGAAGTCAAGATTGACCTTGACGGCATGCAAGATTTCTGGAGATATGCGATAGCTGCTTTCGAGATATTCGTTTACGCTCCTACGTTGGGCTAATGGGGATGCGATGGGTGTTTGGATTCGCGCTGGAGATGCCGGTGCTGAATGATGTCAGTCTTAGCAAGCAATGGGTGCTCCTCCGAATACTGACCTAGTAATAGTATGTCGGAGAACGCATCTAGTGGCCCACGATGGCAGCCAATAGCCTTCCAAAAGTCGCCCTCAGGGCTCAGGGGTTGCTCGGCGCAGTAGTAGCACGGCTCGTTGGAGTCACACTGCCTAACGTCAACAACTTTCGCTACTAGCTTGGGGGAGCTGGTGATCTCACTGGCTGTTTAATGACGACACAGCGCAAACAGGGCCCAGAGTCCTGGATTAGCTTAAGCTCGCCAATGGACTGGAGGCGAGACTGTCCAACCCTGCTGCGCTTTAAAGGCGGAAGTAAAGGGTCGACCTCGGAATCGACAGAACCTCGACCTGGTGCAGACGTTTGACTCGCCAGAGAGTAAGACTGCAAGGTATCACAGCGATCCCTAGACTGGCCAGTGTCTGTTTTCAGAGGCGCCAGCTGAGGACCAGTCGGGGGTTTTGGCAGTTGCTGTACCACAGGACGTTTCTCTGTTTCAGGGGCCGAAGATCGTGTTGGCGGATATTCGGGAAACGATAGTGGCGAAGTGTTACCAATCGACATCCCCGAGTCACGATGGGCGTATATTGTGTGCTCCCGCGCGTGAGCTTCCCGGTCTTGTTTGTCGTAGAAGCCGTAGATGTAGTGTATACAGCGTTCATCCCAACATTTGAAGGACGCGAGTGATCGAGACGGTGGCGACAAGTTGCTCTTCACTTGCCACCCACGAACGACCGGGTCGTAGCTGGCTAGATTGCGATCGAGCCAAGTGGCATAACCGGCGGGTGCCTCATCGTGCAGTGATAGCTTCAACGCGCCTAACGTATTTGAGTCCGTTAAGTCATGACCTACAGGAGAAGTTAGGTACAGGTATACGAGGGCAGGGCGGGTCTGACTGCTGCCTACCTTGCTCTAGGAAAGCAGCCTCTATGCATTCGCACTGATATTGCAAAGCTCTGGCTTCTTCGATCTCTGATAGCGTGTGGGCATGGGCAGAAATGTCTACATAAACAGACATGTCAGCGCAAGAGGGTCATTGGACTACATGACGGACGGCAACTTACGGTGGTGGTCGGAGTAAGATTTCAAAACGCGCAGCTTGTGACGGAGCATGGATAGCTCCATTTTTACATTCGGGCCATACTTGACGGGCAGCAAGGCGGCAAGCTTGGCTTGAATTTCGGCTTGCTGGTCGAGAAGCTGCCGGATGGCGCTATCAAGGGCCGGGTCGGAGAGGTTCTGAGGATCGGCCGCCATTCCACCCAGGCCTCGAGGGCGTCCTCCTCCAGCCGACGACACAGATGATGTGAACGATCTTGGTACTGGGGCAAGACAGGGCAAAGTAACGGTGGGATGAAATACAACGGCTGCCGGTCCCTCGTGCCTATCAAAGGATCTCTCGGTTCGTTCGGTCGCATCAGAAAGAACGTCCGGAGACCAGATACATGATCTCCTTCAAGTGATTTCTTGGCTTTTTGGCACTATGTCTGCCATCAGTTGCCGCGGTCGAGGGGGTTTCAAGGGGGCAACGTTGATGTCCAGGATGACGTTGTCGCTGTGTAAGGTCAGAATCGCCAGGACGCCAGACGGCTAGGGTCATCGCTTTTCCAACGACCACCCGGAGATCTGATGTGTTCCTTCCTTGCTCCTTTCTCACAAGGCGCAGATCCTTCCGGTGACGGATTGGAAAATCGCTTTTCGCGTCTCGACCGGCTATTCCTCCCCTTGTCTTCTAACCACCTGGTATGGGTGCGTTCTGGGAGCGAGACCAGGCGGAGCGACGTACTAGTTGAGCACCACAAGCACAGCAATACATCCAGCTGTGGGATGGGGTATCCTGAGGGCGCTCAGGCGGAGCTTTGTCGGATCAGATGCAGTTTCCAGTCGCGAGTTCACAGCTGGGCCGTCGGGTGAGGTGCGAGGCATGCGGTCCTCCGATGTTTTCTCCCAAGGGCACTATGTCCTTGCCTCTCTCACTCTTTTCGGGACGACGACGAGAGCGAGGTACACGGCGCGGACAATACCTGAGAGTGATGGCGTTGCAAGCAAGAGATAAACAAGAGGAAGAAGACTAAACAGAAGAGAAATTATGGAGTTAAGAAGGGAACCGGATGCGGTCCAGTGGTCGGAGGGGCGGTATTGGACAGCACCGTACCGAACGACGAACACACTGCTGCGCTCCTCCCTCATTGGGGTGATAGCTCTTTTATTAATGACGGGCAGGGTTGAGTTGGGGAAGCGGGCCAGTGGCTAACGGCGTGCAATTGATTAGATAGACGAGAGTTGCAAGGACTCATGGAGTAGGTAGGTAGGCAGGGTACCGTACACCAGGTGGTGGAGATCTTGGGTAGTTACATACATGGGTAACTGCCCGGGTGTGGCCGGGGGTCGACTGGTCCGGGATACTCATCTAGGTACCTATCTACCCAATTAATAATACACAAGATACCTTCACCTTGGTGCCTCCAGTTGCCGGCTGGTTTACCTTCCCCGGCTTTCTGAGCAGCCCATCATACATGTCAAGCCATGGTTTGGGACGGGGACGGGATGTACTTGGCCATGATTTACGGCACGACATGGGCGGACACTTTACCGGTGCTGTGCGGAGGTAGTGTCCAGGTATCAAGTTCCAGTATGCGTATCCGTACCTTAGATATACGGATACTTATTGATACCAAGAGATAGGCAGGCACCTCTCGCATGCGTACTTTAGGTATGTACCTAGGTACTGGTGTAGATAGGTAATCCCCCCACCTTCCCCCAAATTTTGCCCATCTGCCAGTCACCGTTCGCCGCTTGACGGCCCTAGCTCCGTTTGTGGGGGTGTTCTTGCGATATCACCCACACTGCACTACCAGGTTCCAAGCTGCACAGGCGGACATGTTCCAGCTCGCTACCATGTACACCACAATAGTAATGTCTCGCCCGCACAGCTATGGGCAGCAGCGGCAGGCCTTGACACTCGTGCCTGCCGGTATCTTCGATGGTGCCGTACACGGTACATGTGAATATATATAATACCTGCTCTGCTGCACTGACAAGTCCGAAACCGAAGGAAATTGGCTACGTCCTACGACCTCAGATCCCCATATCGCGGACCGCCGGTCCTGTAGTCGATTCGCGGCACGGTACCTTCGACTACTCCTCCAAACGTGCCCTGCTGCCTCGTTGTTTGTGTTCGCTCGGCCTTCATCCGACCGCATGCTCGACTACTCCGTCCTGTGTACGGATAGTATAGGGGTGCTCTACGTACTACCTATTCAAGGAGTATTGCGTGTGACTACTATCCTCAACGTGCCGTTACCGACCAACTCAGTCTCGGCCAATTTACCTACGCAGACCCGTCCATTGGAGACGTCCTTGATTGTGCAGCGCGAGGCATCGCCCGGAGGCAGATATCTAGGTACTGGCCTCGCGCGCCTTGCATACCTACGTAAGTACTGCACTATCGGCCCTACAAAGTACCTTTCCCATCGGGCGGGATGCTTCGATGGACACACCCTCCACCGGGACTCAAGTAGTTTACACGCCTCCCCCAGCTCATCCCAGGTTGCATAATACCTACCTAGAGGCTAGGAAGGTCAGCTCGTTGGTAGCATCGACCACACATGCCCGGGGCCCTGTGTGCCCGCTGTTGTTGTGCCCGCACCGCAGGTTGGGCTGTGCTTGTTCCATGGAACCGTTGAAAACCACCTACCTACCTACCTACACGACAACCCCAAAATCTGAAGCTGCGGCGCACGCCTACACGTGTAAGCTAAGCTCAGGGTGGGTGGCTGGCCAGTCGATAGGAAATCGTCTTGCCTCCCACGCCTTCTTCTCCATCTCGAATGCGGAGGCGCTGAGAGAAAGGCTCGTGGGCAAGCGATCTACGGATACGGCTTTCCATACCTATCTACCTGCCACTTCGTACCTAGGCAGGTAGTGTATGACGATGTACACTCCATGGATTAAGGCTCACAGCTCCAATGTCCCTCTAAGGCTCCAACGAGGAGAGTCGAGGACGACGGCCCTGGCACCGGCGTCGACGTGGGGCTGGTTGCTGGCCCCTCCCCAGACATCCAGGTATTGACATCCGGCTGCCTGGGCAGGTTCCCAGTCCCAGTTCCAATCCCAGGTCCTGGGATTTGAGGCTGATGAAGCGAAACAACGGACAAGTAAGAACTGACTACGGATACACCAGACACTTGGCCTCGACGTGTCTTGTCCCCTGTTTTGGGGGAACGGCTTTGGCAGCCAAGTATCAGAGCCGAACTTCACAGAGCCGAACTTCACTTTTTGCATGTTTGATTCTTGGATATCCAGATTTCAGAGGCAGGACGCACTTCTCTCAGTCCCAGTATTGCATCATACCTGGGAGAAATGCAGTGGACCCCTTCGGTGGGCATGAAATTGCGACACATCTCCGGCCCTGCATGTAATACGCAATATTTAGTCGAGCAATCTTGTTGCTCAGAGAAAAAGGCGACCACCCATCGCATCACTTTACTATACACACGCCCACGGATGCATGCACCAACGCCCACACCACGCTACACGGACCAATGCTCCACGTGGGCCACAAAGTCCGTGGTACGAGGCTGGGGGACCATTCCCGGCAGAGACAAGCATGTGCCGAGTCACCGTTGCAACCTGCAGATAGTAGCTGCTGCAGGCGAAGTTGAAGGGGGGGACGGGCAATACATCGGTGCACTACGACAAATATTGTGCATTCAAAGGATGACTGGACACTGGCAAAGCAGCGAGACCCGCGCGATGCTTGCATCAACCGTCACACGGCGCAGGCGCCCCCCTCCCCCTCTGGTCTGCACAGTTGTACCCATGTGCCCGTAGTAGTAATAGTTGCAACTTGCGAGAGATGGAGAAAGGAAAGGTCCTCCCGTGCCAAGCCCCTCCTCCCCTTCAAACCCTGCTCGCGGGCGGAAGTCAAACTGTCAAACAGCCCATAAACGATCGAGGCGGACGGAAAGGAGACATGGGATTGAGCCGTGTTTCCCTGCCACACTTCTCACGCAAACATTAAACGCACACGAGGCACAGTCTTGACCGTGGTTCCTTCGCACCTCGGGAGGCGGTTGGCGTTCGCGTTCGCGTTCGCGCCTATCTCACTATTCGACACCGTAAAGACGACTTGCTCCCGATGCTATAGGTGAAGACGGTCGTTCAGAAAGAGGCCGCCGCCGTTCGTTAGTTGTCTTCGCAGAGACGAGTGAAGCTCCCCTCATGCTTGGGGGGCATTGGCAGTACTTTTTTCCCTCCATCTTTTTGGAAGAGAGCCGCCGACCACAGAGAACATACTATGGCACACACAAAGTTCAACAAATTTCAAATGTTCTTGGCGCACCATGGGTATTCCATGAATCCGTGGATGTGCGTGCTCGACGCTGGTTCGCCATGCCGAATGGGATACGTCCTGCTGCCAGAAAGTCAAGACACTCCTCCGTGAAAGGATGTTACTGAGCTGATACTCAAGCAAGACCGGCGGCCAAGAAGGAAGAAACACTCATCTGTGTGTGATTATAACGCTATCACCAGTGTACATAGTGACTACTTGCCTAGGCTTAGGTTCGGTTCCAAGGGCAGTTGGGGAGGGTTCATCCTCCTTGCCAGCCGGGTCACTCGTCACGTTTGGCTTGGCGGTAATTATCCCGATCCTTGGTTCTGGTAGGTACCGAGGAGGAGGCTGCTGGGCCAGCTTGCCAGGCATGTATGGATACGTCGCGGCCATAGTGTTCTGCAAAGCCGACGCCGAGTCGCAGCCGACTTGGGGGCGCCCATGAGCTTGATTCCAACACGCGTCAAGAGACCCACAGGGTTTGCGTGTTAAGATTCATACCATCGACCCGCCGTCCGTCATCCGCCGTTTCAATCCGCCGGTTCCATGCGCGTCAGGAGCAGCACGGTTGGTCCAGCGGCTCCTGCCTTCGAAACGGACATCTGGTGGTGCGCTCAAGGACGGGACGAGATGGTAAAGCGAAGCGGGAATGGTCCACGCGAGGTGCACTAACACTCAGCCCTAAGCTTGGTGGTGTGTGAAAGATGATCGTGCTTCGACTAGTGCAAAGGTTTTGGACGAGTCGACAAGAGACAGGCATGCGGGCACGAACTTGAGGCAGCATATGATAGATCTAGGTAGACCCGTTGAAGAGGGAAAGACGATTGGTGTAGAGGCCGGGAGAGGAATTGGCTGGCAGCAGGCATCTCGCACGCAGCAGATACGGTACATAATTCTCAGGGTTGGGACGACCAGAACCTCCGCCAGACACCACAGACTCGGCAGCAAGCCCTTCGTCCGGTGCTCGACTATGGCCTCCGTCCTGTCTTTCCATGTCGGGCATCGCTCACACGGTCCCTGCGTTGCCCCTCTGGCCACACTTACATATACATAGTAATGCCTCTGTGTACGATCACAGTTCGTATTACGGTAATATAGGTATTGTGTATTAAGAGGAATTCCGTTCAGTCCCAAAACGCCCCGGAGCTCCGTCCCGGCCTTCGTCGAGCTCATGTTGAATGACGCCGGCCCGTGTCGATATCATGCTTCGCTTCCCTCAATCCATTTCTGTTTCGCAGTTGAAGTTTATGTACAGAAATCCTTGCCAGTAACTCCAGTTTCGTGCGTGCCATCTTCTTCTCTCTATTTTGTGTTTCGCCTTTTTCTTCTTCTCTTTTCCACCAGAGCCCTTAACGTCTGAACATGGTCGAGTTATTTATTCGACTTGTTCCCAGCGCCGCTCGCGCAGAGGCTTCTCTTTACCGGCCGCGGCCCTGCTGCCGTCTCTCTCCGACTTCCAGGCCCAGTACTCCGCGAGGCGCGTCTCCGCGTACGAAGCGTAGTCGAACTCGATGTCCGAGATGACGGCCTGGATCAAGGCCCAAATGCCCCAGTAGAAACCCGGCACACCGCGGAAGAGGTCTACTTCGTCATTGAGCTTTCTCACCTCGCTCTCGATGTCAATGTTGGGCTGGCCCGGGAGGATATCGAAGTAGGCACGGATGTATTCGTCGATGAACTCCCGGCGCTGGGTGCGGCTGGGAAGCACGCTGTAGTCGCAGTCGAAACCACCCCACTCCGCAAAGTGGTTGGCAATGTCGAAGGCAGCCGGAGACGGAGTAGCATACTCGTAGTCAATAAAAGTCACCGAAACTTGATCTTTGGCGCCGTCGGTGGCGTAGTTTTTCGGCAACACGATGACATTGCCGCTCAACAGGTCGCAATGGGCAAAAACAAGCTGGAGAAGAAGGTTCGTTAGCCGGCGATTCTAGAATAAACACTGCCCAAGGCCATACTAACCCCGTCGATCCCTAGGCCAGGACGTTGGCTGAGCTCCTCCACCAGGCTTTCCAGCTCATGCTGGAGCAATTCTTGCCTCTCTCTTTGCTCCGCCGTCTCGGTGGGCAGCGCGAGGATCCATTTCTGCATGACGGTCCAGACGTTGGGAGTGGGCTTTCCGGGAGCGGCATTCTCGATGATGTCCTCTCGGTCTTGGTGATCGTGGGAGCCGCCATTCTTCGCGTGAGCGTTCGCCGACGTCGGGTGAGTAATGCAGGGAACTGTCGCGTGCCACTGCGCTAAGCGTCTCGCGACGGCTGTATATATCGAAGGCTTTCTCAGGTCCTCGGGGGCTGTCACGCTACCCTTGATAAAACGGTAGAGCATCCCATTTTTGAAGCGGGCTAGCAGCTCGGGCGCAAGACCATGCTTCATGAGGAGCTCGTGATTCTGGGCTTCGCGCTCGCGATCGATAAGAACGGCGGTACCGTGTCCGTAAGCCCTCAGCAAGATGGCTTCCCTATCGATATCTTCTTTGGACCATCCTTTCCGTCTGTTCACCGCCTTGAGCAGCGTGTTTGTGATGCCATCAGTGAAACGCACGAACTCGATGTTGTCGTCGACGGTGTCCCAGTCTGGTCGAACTGTCAGGATCAAACGAGTCGCGGATTGCTGAGAATCTTCGCTGTCGTAGGAAAGGGGAAGGAATCGGACGTGGGCGGACGCCAGCCCGGAGTGGCCGTTGCTTGCGCCTTGGGTCATGGTTGAGCGGAGACAGGTAGCAGTCGAGCGATGGAGGAAACTATGTCGACAGGGTAGACACAATATCGAGAGGTCAATTGTTCCTTGGCAAATTGGCACCGGGGTGGTTGCGTAGCTGGCGGCGTTCGCGATAAAAAGCCAGAACAGCGAACGGTCGGTTTCTGGTGGCAAAAAAAGGGCGGGGTCCAGAGGGGCCCTTGAGGTAGTCGCCGAAAGGTAGACAGGGGGGAGGAAAATGAAGTGGAAGAAAATAAAGGGAGCGATGGTATTCGAGGGAGAAGAGGTGATGGGCCGTAGGGTGCAAGAGAAAAGGGGAGGGTGACAAAGACTACAGGGTAGACTGGGCACTGAGTCGTATTAATATCAAGATTGTCGAAGAAACAGTTGAGTGGCAGGTCCGTTTTGGCGCCGTCGATCGAAGCTCGAGCACACGACCTGTTGCCTTCCTCGTGCGCAGCCGAAATTGAAAGAAGGGGGTTGAAAGCAATCGCTAAGCTAGGCGGTGGTTTTTTTTCCTCTTCCAAAGAGACCATAAATTAAATAAAAACAAAAAACCGACCCTCTCGTTGGGGGAAGTCTCTGGGTGGTGCACCGTGACTATCCTCCTTTCGTCGTCGGTCAGCGAATTGAGGCAATTACCCAGGGAAGGTACGAGCAGAGACACAGACAGACACAGACACACGGAGAGAGAGAGAGAGCATGTGAAAGCCACATTGGCATTTGTGTTTAGGGGACCTGGCTGCAGTGGTGCGCTTGGGCGGGGATGTGGGCCTCGATGTCCCCATTCCCCAACACCTAAGAAAACCAGGACTTACCTAGTGTAAAGCTCGTCCCAATGACACTGGAGTTGTTAATCGACGTTTCGTTTATCTCTGGGTACTATGTAAGGTCTGAAGTACGCGCGTGGAACGCGTGGCACGAGCGTCAAAAGGAGACAAGATCTTCTGTTACCTACGACGGTAAAAGGCACATGCCCTAGGTACCTATATTACTACCTAGGCACTCATCTGCCATACAGTGTATTACCTGAGTGCGTGGATAAGTAGGAAGGTACTGAACTTTTAGGTCGCTGCTATGGAACAGTTCATACAAAGTCGTCGGTACATATCGAGGCGAGCCATTGTGTGATTGTGGAGGTTCTCGGGGCCAGAGCCTTGCAGCTGCCAGCTACTACTATCACCTACCTACATCCATAGGTAGGTCCCGCCCCAACGTGCAGTGCGGCAGCCACAACAAATATGCCCTGGTCACCTGGATTGTGGCTGGACGAATGAACATCCACCTAGGTCCCGTCTAGGTACCTAGTACCAGGCGGTGTGCCATGGATCCCGGGAACCTCTCCTCAGCACCTACCTGACTTGCTAACGTCCGTCCGACACCCATATGAATTGCTAGTATTTGAGATAGGAATGTGTCAATCGTTATTGCCAGTACATATTTCCTGCCCGTCTCCCTTTACCCTTTGGCGGGAAAGAAGGCTTGCGGCATGCTGGCATATCTCCCCCCTACCCCTAGGTTGGTTCGTGCATGTGCACTACAACCGGGCCCTGTGCCAGTGTATGTAGTCAAATGCCAGAGAGGCTCACCGACTGAACATGTCTCTCCGCCAGGTCTAGCCCTGGTCAGCCAGCTTTCGGCCATCGAAGCATGTGACGACTGGGCAGGTATACCTGCACATAACCGGATAATGCTACCGATACTAAATTGCCTATCCGCGCCGGGTCTTAGTTAGGGGAGATAGATATTCACAGTCATTACTTGGCAGTAGGCCGCCGTCGAAACCTAGGTTCTTCCAGCCTACCTACCTAGATACTTGCCTAGTTAGGTGCTTAGTGTACCTAGGTAAGCTCGGCACCTGCACTGTACAGACAGGTTGAATCAGGGTGCCTTGGGAGCCGCAGCCCCACTACTTTCCGACCACCCACCCACGTTGAATTGACGCTCCAAGGCCGTTGCCGAACTACCTGCGCTCGGACCTCCATGTCGCCGTCAGTCATCAACCTCCCACTTAACCACCGCCCCGGAGACTCGGCTGGTATAGTTAATCGAAGGGAGCCCGATATCTCCTCTAGCCCGGTGTAAATTGCTCACACTACGATATACTCCCTCGTCCCGTCAGCTTAGCCGCTCTTTCCGCACCCGGCCGCCTTGAGACCCTCGGAGAATGCAGAGTGGCTCATATTGGCGTCTATTTGGAGCCTGCTTCTGAATATTCCCCGTTCGGCCCGCGGCTTAGACAGGACGATGACCGCCTGAGCGGCGCTTCATCACCAACAGCTTGTTAGGATAGCGGGAGATAAGCCGTTGATCCCGCCCCCTTCTATCTCGAAATGGCGCAGCCCGTTCTTCCGAGTCCCTCCAACTTTCTCGCCGTGGCGCTAGTCATCAACAGGTCCCGTGATGGCCCCAACTTCGTCTTTCACTACCCGCCACATGTCACGCTTCCTCGGGCACAGTCGCAGAATCACGAGCCAGCCGAGACCTCTCCGGATAACGACGACATCTTGCTTGAGCGCCTAAACCAGTCCGCGTCATTAGATTCGGATACCAACGCTGAAGACCTCCATCAATGGTCCGCTGGAGATGATCACCTTGTCACCGATGACGGTACTCAGATTGTGCCTTGGGAGCATGTGGCCGGTTTTCCGACCAAGGATCTCGCCAGCATCTTGACTCCAGGCAGAGCGTATCACAAGAAGCTCTTCCAGCTGTCGCTGGATCCCCTATACTGCGTATCATATCCCATCCATGTGCCTGAGAGCGGTACGTGGAGGAAGAAGAAGAAGAAAGGCAAGCAGGAGAGGGCCAAGTCAGTGCGGACTGAGGAGTCGGCCGTGCTGGTTGACATCGAGCCCGACAAAGGCAAGGATGATACATCCAATGGTGCCGAAGCTTGGCATAATGAGCCGAAAGATGAAGACGAACCTCAGAAAGAGGAGCCGGACGATAAGCGGGCTTCAATGACAATGTTCAACTTGGTTTTCATCCTTGATCCGAGGAAACACGAAGCCAAGGAGTTGATCAACACGCTGTATCTGAACATCATAAAAAAGGTGAACAAAGCTTACAAGTACTGTCAGCAACACAGCGAGTTCGTATGGAAGGAAACGAAGCGAATATCTGCCCTGAAAGACAAGGGCCGAGAGGAGAGTGAGTTTGAAGCCACTTGACGCCCATTCGCAAGACTGACATACATGCAGGGCGCAAGATGAGCTCGTTGTGGAACGAGATACTAGCGACATCGTCTCTTGCGGCCTCGGTCCAGGACATCTATGAAGCTGTTTCCCAGAACAGAATTGCGGCTTTGCAGCTGGACACAGCCGCCGGACCCATCACTCCGTCGGTCCAGATACCCGTGCCGTTCTATGTTACGGACCTGCCACAAATCGGAGAGACGGCGCAAAGGGGGCTCTGGCTAACGACGGCCAACTCTTTCATTGGTGACGACACCATCGACGAGCCAGGCTTCTTGGATCGCAATTTCGCCTTGCTGCTGATGGGCGACGAGAAGAAGATCGTCGCCGAGTTACAAGCCGACCCGGATCCCAGCACGGTCGCCATGGTCGAGTTCGCCCGGCTCTCGAAGCCCACGCAGTCGTGAGTTGACGAATTGTCCCCACACGGCCGAGCATGGCTTACTTCTCTCCAGGTTCTACCAGGTCGGGCAGAGCAACGTGCTCACGCTGAGCCAAGTTCGCAAGTACGCTCAGCATTTCATATTCTGGCGCCGCGCCATCGCAATCCCACCGCTGCACGCTCGTGATGTTTACATCATGTCCCCGAACTGCGAGACGCGCAACCTTCCCAAAGCAAGCCTCGAGTGGCAGAGGTCGTTCCCGCTGGCGCCGCCGCTGACCAACTTCCTTGCCGAGCTATCGCACGCGCCGCGGCCGTACAAGCATTTCTGCCCGAGCAAGGCACATCGGCCAACCTATCTTGCCATGCTTGCCTGGCTGATGCGCGGTGGCTGGGTCACGCAGTTGTGTACGTTTGCGTACGTTGTCGTCTGGCCCGAGATCATCTACGAGGTCGAGTACAAGCTCGAGAGCGATGAGCTGCGCAAGGCAGACGATGCGAGCTCGGCCAGCACCGGCGGCGGGGCACGCAGCACCTCGGCCCTCGATGTCGTCGACGAGCATTCCGAGGCGGACGGGGCACACGTGCCGACCATGAGCGAGCAAGTGGCGGAAAAGGCGCGCCTGGAGCGCATCGCGGAAAAGACGCAACGCGAGGCCGCCGAGAAGGCCACGGCGCACGCGCGCAAGGTCCTCCCCATGGCGACGGAGCATCCGTCGACCAACGACGCGCCGCATCTGGCACGCATGGCGCCCTACATCATACTGGACGCCAACAAGGCCACGGGCAAGGACTCGCTCTACCTCTCGGCCATTGGCAAGCGGTTCAAGGACGCCAAGGTGGCCAAGGCTTGGCAGGTTTTCTGGAAATACTTCAACGGCCAGACGGCGCTCGAGAGGATCGCGTTGCAAGAAGACATGAAACGTAAGGAGGCGTGGAATCTGCTGACAGCGATGAGCGAGCATCTGCTGTGTGTACGTCACTGGTAAGCAGGCAAGAAGTTGCTGCGATGCGTGTGCACCTCGACATTTACATTTCAGTTCCATGTTGGCTTCGCCCGCTGGCTACTGTGAAACTAAATAGACACAAGTCACTTGCAAACGCTGCTTTTCCACATGGTCGAAGTGAAGATCAAGGAGAGATGACGGTTCGCCCAACGCGGATGCGGAAGGGTATCATTGAATGCAACACCGAAAGTGAAATCGTACCGTACATGCGGAGAGGCCCGGGGCTCACATCAGGAACGGTAAATACAGGAGTCTGGACCGAAACAAATGGTGGCTGGTAAAGTAGCCAAGCATTAGGGAGAAAAGAGAGATGATAAGATCCACGGCATAGGTAAGCCAAGAACATTGAAGATTGCCTGATATAACATGCGAAGCCACCCAAAAGAAGAAACCCTGCAAATGCCTATCCGGACCCCCTGGAGGTATCACAACTGCCCGCCCGTGGATGAATGCTCGATAAGCCCAGGAAACGACGATAAAGAAAAAAAGAAAGAAAGAAAACGCACCAAAAACAACAAACAAAGCAGGGGAAAAAAAACCCGAGGACGGCCCTGAATCCTGTGTTGCCTTGGACTGCGCAACTGGCGTTGCCTGTGTAATTACAAACCTCAACGCCTTACTCTCCGGGACCCAACCGTGTTAACCGTGTGATGCAAGTGGTATACGCGCGCTCAAGCACATGAAGAAGAGTTTGAGGTTGGAGGATGAGACGATAATGAGCTTCGAAACTGAGAGGGAACTTCTCAAAATAGGCGATGGATGACACCATCTTATTGTGTCAAATCCATTCCAAACTCATCCTCTTCCTTGAAGTTGAGCGACGCAGGGCCGCTGTCGTCGTCGTCAGGGTCGTTCCAGAACTCGTGACCGGCCCCCAAGTCTCCAGCTAAACCAGCGTTGGGGTTGTCGCCAGGACTGACAGAGACGCCGTCCGGGTTGCCGGAGCCGTTGAGCGGCTCGCCGCGGAAGTCAGTATGGTGAGGCACTCTGAGTCCGGAGCCCGTTGTGCGTGAGTAGCCCAGCCCGTCGTTCTTTGAGATTGCTTCCATCAGCTCGGTCTGCATGCGCTTCTCATCCTCAGTAAGCTCGAAAGGAAAGTGTCCACCAAGTTCTTGCATGGCGTTCATGAGCTCTTCCTGCTGCTGGAGCTTCAGGTGCAGCATCCACATCAGGTCTCTGGTCCAGCTGACAGCGCCGTTCAGAATGTCGCCCTTGTTGGGACCCTTGTCCTTGTCCTCGATGGGAAGGCCGGTTGTTATGTTGCCAGTTGTGCCACCGGCCGCGCGGCGCGCCCCGGGACCGGCAAGACCCGAGGTTGCTTGAGAAGGGTTCGAGATGCCGGTAAGAGTAGGCGAGAGCGGGGTACCGTTCTGGATCATTTTCCGAATCTTCTCGTCCTCCAGTCGATGCGAAGGCACCAACCTGCTAAGGTCTTGGATCCTCTCATTGATGTTGTCTCGCCGCCGCCGCTCAACCAAGTTATGAGACTCCCGACGTCGCTTCCGCTTCATCTCTTGGGACGATACGGCAGCAGGCTGGACGCCGAGCTTTGCAGGCATCGACGTACCGCCCTTCATCATGACCTCGTTGAGCTGAGCAAGGCCGGGCTGAATCGGCGAAGAGAAGCCGGAGCCGTACGAAGCGGCCATGCTTCCAGTCGGAGTTTGCATCCACTGGCCTCCCGAAGGAGACTTTTCGTGCATGCCTTGGGTCCTGATCGACTGAGGGCCGAAACCAGATGATTCCTGCGACCCCATGGGCACGGAGTGCATGGCTGACTTGGGGGTCATGGGGCTGCGGGTGTTGGAAGAGCTCTTCCGTTGCATAGCATGAGCCATTCTCGTGCGGTTTTTCGCATTCAGATAGTTGGTTTCGGCGCTTTCGGCGTTCATGTCCGAGCCGGCCAAGGGGGAACCAGAGTAGGATATGGGTGACTGAAGCGAGTTTGCCAGGGACTGGGGGTGGTGCAGTTGACGAAACTGGGAGTTGTTAAAGCTATGCACGAACGGGCTCTGGATCGGGTCGCCGTCGGGGGTATTGGAGTAGCCGTTGATGTGGTTTTGGTCCAGGCCGTGGTGGGAGCCATAAACGCCTTGGTTGAAGCCCATGTTCATGTCTGACATTCCACCGAAGTCCTGGCCGTGACCGTGCATGCCCGGTTGGCCATCGGTAGGGCTTCCCAGGCCGTCAAGAAGCTCGTCGTCGCCGAAGAGGGCAGACCCACTGGAAAATCCATTTGAGTTGTTCGCAGAGTTTGAGTTGAAGTTGCTGGAAAAAGTGGACGGGAAGTTTCCGCCCATGGCAAGGTCGTTGGGGTCGATGCTGCCGCCGTGGCCGCCGTTGAACTGGCCGAAGCCTTGTTGCGCCATATCGAGTGTTGTCCGCTCGACGCAGAACCGAGGTTTTAGAGCGGATGGGTCGGCCCCGCGGCTGTTGGAAGCCTCGCGGACCCTGTGATGGCTCACACCGCCTCTTTGGCCGCGAATGCGATGTAGGTACGGAGCTGCGAAGCTCAAAGAGAACTGGCTGGCTGGAGAGCCGGAGAGCTAGAGGAAAACCTGGGTTGTCAGCAATGAGGCCAGCTACGATGTATGCTAAATGAGGCGCCGGCAGGCGTTGCGCAGCTGCGCAAGCAAGTTTAGCGGGTTTCGGGTCTGCTGCCTGCTCACTGTCGAAAAGGTACGAGCTGGTGGCAGGACATGCACATGCGGATATTCTCCACAAGGATACAGGACAGCTCCGATCAAGCGCCGCCCACGAGAGAGGCAGAGTAGGTAGGAAGGGATGACAAGGAGCGACCGACTCACCGAGCAAGAGAAGAGGGCGGATTTGCGGTCGTCAGCAGATGCGGTTACACGGCCATCCAACGCAGTGGTGGCAAGTTGCGGTAAGTGCGGGGGATGGAAACCGAAGTAAGGCGAGGCAGGTAAGATCGATGGGGTCGGGCTGATGCGGTGTATCGGCGTTTTTAGACCGGTTGGAAGCGAGTATGAGGAGGGGCGGAGTAGAAGTTTGACAAAAGGCGTCAAACTTTGGACAAGTGGTCGATACCTGTTTTGCAGCTGAAACGGAAAAAATATGTCAAGAGATAGCTGGCGGAAGTTGGTCTTGTAGGTAGGCAGGCTGACGAGGAGGAGGAGGAGAGAGAGTTGACTCGGGTTGCGCTGGGGATGCGGTGTCGGGAAACCGGGGGTTTGTAACGGAAGAAGTGCCTCAGGACCACCGGGCTGTTTGGCTGACGGGTTCTAGCCTGGCAAATAATTAGCTAGTGCTCAGTGTGTTGTGTTAGAGATGGTGGTCGTGTGTGGGGAGAGAGGGAGAGGAAGAGGGGGAGGGGGAGCGACAGAGAGACAGTGTGTATGTCTATAATGTAGGTAGGTAGCGCACGATGTGCGGGACACCGACGGCGAGTGTGGGCGGGAGGCGAGGGTACCGGGGTACATGCCGCTCGTACTTGCAACTCGCAGGCGGGCAGGCAAGGTGGTGATTTGGGGGTGGGCAAGGGCGGGAGAAGGGGGTGCAGAGGGGTCCAGGTGGGTAGGTAGGTAATAGGTAGGGAAGCCAACAGTAGTAGTAGGGCACCGGAGACACGGCGGCTGGTCGCTGAGGTGAGGTCGACTCTGCACTCCAGGACTTTTTTGGGGGGGGGGAAGGGAAAAGGACCGCCAGACGGGGTTCGCTGCGATGCGATGCGATGCAAGCAAGGGATGTTCAACGTCGGGACGATGGAATGTTGCGACAGCGTCGTGGGTGATCCAGGCTCGGAGACCAGGGGTCGCAAAAAGGCCGTTGAGGCTTTCCTGGGATGACCACCTAATGCCCCGGGCCCCCCCTGAAGAGACTCAAGGAGTGTGATGTGGTTGGGTAACTCAACTGAATAGGCAGTGTACGGACATGACAAGCCCAGTCCGGGGTCGAAGAGGGGGGCGGGGGTGGTTGAACAAGGCCTGCAAGTGCAACAGGCCGAAGCAGAGCAGGAGCAAGAAACAGAAACAGACAAGCTGGCTGTGCAGGATGGATAATAGAATCTGGCTTACGCTTATGTGGGTGGTGGGAGAATGCTGAATGTAATAAGTGTGTGGCGGGCGGTAATCCTTTCAAGGTGAGGAAATCTCGCGCTTGGTCGCCCAAGCAGAACCGAGAGGTCGGTGTGATGTCTCGTTGGTGTTGGTGCCGGTGCCGGTGCTAATGCTGGTGCCAGCCCTGATATTTATCAATAACGGGACGGCTTGATTGTCGCCGAGGATGCGGTATGACGGTGCGGAGCAGAGGGTGGTGGTAAGAAGAAGCAAGCAAGGGGTCGAGTGCCTAGGGAGGAGTTGGAGGCAATGAATGACTTATGTGAGAGAGAGGAATGCGCGAGGTGAGAAGGATGCGGTGGGATGGCCACGCCGGTTCGGACGGGTCGGGATTCAGGCGGCAGCGGATAGTATTGTCGATGGGGAAGTGTTCGGAGTTGCGGATGTGGATGTGGATGTGGTTGTAATGGAATGAATAAAAATAAAATCCGAGATTGTAGACCAACCTTGTGTTTGTGTGCCTGACTGATTATATCGATTTGTCTGGGGCAGGCAGCTTCGCGTCTTTCTCCCAAGCTGATTTCCGATTTTCCTCGTGGGTTTGAGGCCGTTGGCTGTTGATGTTGCTTTTGCTGTTGCTGATTCAATCTGAGTTGTGGCTGGTTCGAAGAAGTCGATAGAAGCTGATTCCATGAGGCCAGCGAGATACACTCGTCGTCTGTATCTGTATCCGTAGCCGCCCCGAAATTTTGAGTTTGCAGAATTCTTTTATGGAGCCAAAAAAACCGCCCAGCCACAAACGACGTGGACGGGAACAACTAGTCGAACGTCGCCGTTTCGTCGGTCGGTATCTTCGAAGACGCTCAACAAAACGCTCCAGTAGGGTTGATTGTGTTCCACGGCTCCGGCTGCCCGTATTTCTGTCGCTTTCCTGTCAACCACAACTCGGCTCCCGTCTGCGCATCTTGACGTACCGTGCCTCCTCTTTCCCAGTCTCACTTGAAGGCGGCTTGGCTTGGACTGCGGTCAGTTTGGTTGGGGGCGCGTCGTTCTTCTGGCAGATGCTCTTCTTTCGCTCGCAACTCTTCTTGGTCCGCTGCTCAAGGAAGTCGCGCTAGCATTTATATCAGGTCGTCTTTGGTTTCCGCCAACAGCCACCACATAGCATATCATCTGCAGCTCGTCGCGGCTTGTCACTTCTCCTGCATCTCCTGACTCGTCCCATATCCCGAGGGGGGTGACACCTCCACCGCCTCTCTCACCGGGACGTTCCAACTTCTCGCTGCCTCTTGGGCGAAGTCGGGCCTTGACCTTGGCCTTGGCCTTGGTGGAGGGCACCATCCCGGCGGGGGATGGAGGGCACTCGCCGGTCCCCGTGATGCGTCCAGTCACTGGAAGTAAGCCAGTCTAAGACACCAGGACGCAACCTTGGACCCGCGCCGCCCGCGCCGTCCGCGACGACTCGCGACGCTCATCGGGACCTGCTTTAAGGATCGGCAAAAACTAAATGGTCATGCTGCATACACTTCGATTTCCCCTTCCTGGTCTACCCACAAACAAGGCGACACCCATATCACGAACCAACTCGAACGGAGCTCAAAGCTGCCCCATGAGCCACAGCTCTCAGATCTAGTGGGCCAGGAACCCGAGGGCCCAGAAGCGCCTTAGGAAATGCCCTTGACTCGATTATGGGATTCTGTTTCATTCGCATCGCCCCTTTGCAAACCAGTTTTGTCTTCTTTGTGTTCGACAATACCTTACCCATGGCATGCCATTCCTTTTGGGTAGCCCGCCTTCTCACCGCCTTGGGACGCGGATGCTGGGCGCATGGTATACCATCCTCACGGTAGTCTGCGACCACCTGAATTATGTAGTTGATTATTGATACAGCTGGCAAGGCAATCGCTCTTATTGTGTCTACCTAGGTATCCAACTAAGCATCTCATAACATGCGCCGCTATTACTGGCCAGTCGCGAAGCTGCGAATCCAGAGGCCCCTCGCTCCCTGGCATTTAGTGTCTTGCGAGTTATGTATTTACCTACCCCGAAACTAGGCAATTATGAGGGAGACTGTGGTAGCGAAGTACACTGGCGGAGAACCTGTGAACGCAGGACTGTGACATTACATGTCGCCTATCCGTACTTTCAACCTAGGTAGGTATCTAGGTACCTTAGGTAGGTAGGTAGCGATCCCCCCCCCCATGCCGCCAAAGCGCAAGGTTCCTCGAGGGTTGCGTAAGGACTGGTAGGCTGGGGCTGCTAATTGGCCCATTGCCAGCCACATGGCCCATAGGTGCTGAGACATTCCCAAGCTTACCTACTTCCTACCTCCTAACCCATCAGCATCTCTGCCTCGCCATCCCGCCTCCGCCTCTTCTCCGCCGACCTTTCGTTCTCGTGTACATACGAGCTCCCAACTACCTTAGCCCGCATCAATCCCACGTTCTACCCAGATCCCCGGCTCAGCTTTGACTTGCGTCGCGACTACGCATTACGGTACGCGCGGACACTCGCTTCCCCCTACAACTTGTCCACGTCGTATCGCGAATCGAACAGCTGGTCACCGAACCGCCCACCCTCTTCGACGGTCCTTGTACGCGCCTGTTGGCCACCCCCCTTCCGTTGCGGCCCTGTTTTTCAAGTTATCAATCAAACTCGACGTCTTGGGTGTGGAGGAATTCTCGATAACGGCTCCCTCTCCGACGCCCACGTGCCGCGCTACGCCTGCCATTCACCCCCCGTGCTCCCCAGTAGCAACGACGGAGACGACCCCGATACCACTTTCCGCCCAATCACGGTGCTGGTTCGAAACGACTGGAATCGAAGTTTTTGGCTCTTGTCACTTGACCATACTTCAGTCAAGAACAATAGAGCCCTCCAACCTCTGGCGCCCACATTCTACTTACCCGAGACTCCTCGAAAGGTCGTTACCAGCGCGCCATACGTCATCGTCGTTTCCGCTTCCAACTATCCATAACCACCGAAATCATGGCGTCCTCTTCCTTTAGAGACTCTATCAACTCTTTGGGGTGGTCCCGGCGCGAGCAGGATGTGCCTGTCAACACGGCCCAGCAGAGCGGTCTCCTATCGTCCATCAAGTCTCTGAACCCCTTTGGAAATAGTAGCTACATCCAGCTCCCGACAACCGAGGGAGCTGGCGCGCCTCTGCCTGCCGCCACTAGAAGGGAGGAGGAGGAAGGCTGGGCAACGCGTGAGTCATCTCGTCTTCGTGCACATCACCATTAAGTTGCGGCTCCAACTCGAAATCTCTGTTCCTTCCCCTGCAGCTGGCACATCCTTCCGCCTGTTTGCCAAGTCTCGGTCTGCCATGTGAACAGACAGTCTTGTTAGGTGGTGGTGCTGCTGCATCCGTGTCTCTCCCCCCTTGCCAGCCATGGCCATGCTGACGGATCATTGCACTTTCTAGTGAGTCGATGGGACCGTTTGCTCATCTTCGGCGCATGCAACTTGGGGGCGCTTGCTTGCTTCGTCATATGTTTCGCCCTGTTCCCGGTCCTGTCCTTGAGACCACGCAAGTTTGTAATTCTGTACGTCTCCATTTTCCCCAGACGGCCTCCCTAACCCCCTCCACTTCCAAAATAAGCGTCCTTTTCAGCAAGCCGCACGGCAGATCGTCGAGAAGACGGTTCGATCGGGAGCTGAACCACCATGATGATTGCCTTGACTTTCTGCATCTACCCGTCCTCTATGTCAGATGATTTGAACGCAGTGGACTAGTAGTGAAGACCCCATCCGGTGACTGGTTGGGGTGATTCGCTACTACAGGAACGCTGGATCTGCTTTGGCGAGCCTCGCTGCGAAATCTGTGTGCTGCTAACACCATGATTCACACAGATGGACACTCGGCTCTCTTTTGTTCCTGGCGTCCTTCGCCGCCGTCATGGGCCCGATGGCTTACGCTCGGCATCTTATATCAGGCCCTCGCCTGCCCTTCACCGGCGCCTATTTTGGCTCGCTTGCGCTTTCTCTTTACTTTTCACTCGGCGTGAGTTTTGACCGCGTAAATGTCCCCTACTGACATTGCTGACACCCTATGACAGCTTCACAGCACCATCCTAACCTTGATTTCGGCCCTCATTCAGCTAGCCTGTCTTGCTTGGTACCTAATCAGCTACTTCCCCATGGGTTCAAGTGGTTTGCGGTTGGCAACTACATTTGGGGCTAGAAGGGCGGCAGCATGGATGTCGGGTTAATGCGAATTCAGGGTGGTCATACTATGAAGTCAGGGCGAATACGTGAAAGGACAGGTTGATGTTGGTTTGAAGCGGAATACTAGTGGTTTTGGCAGCGCGGACGAGAACCCGTAAAGCAAACAGGGGGACAGTTTTTATGATTAATAAGTTGAAAAAAAGAAACACTTCATTCTGTTAGGAGATATTGCACAGTAGCCTCTGGCGGACGTGGCCGAAGACGAGGCCAGCGGTGCGGTGGCGGAACTGGCTCCGACGGTCAATCTCACCAACCATTGGAGGGCGTGAGGGCCTTCCTCCCCACCGAGGGAGGACTGAACTGCGAATTTGAGTTCTGGCGTGGAAGCAGGCTGACAAAGCGCGAATCGCAGCTCTGCGAACAAACATGGCTTTCCCCAAGGCAAGATTCGCAGTGTTCTCTCTAGGTACCTATGATTTGAGGGTAGCCCCGCAATGATCGGCGGTCGCCTGCGTGGCTTTCCATACCTACCTTATTAGATTCGAATACGACTATTACCTAAGCTATGGCAACGGATTAATCTTGGGAAGAATGAACTCTGAACGACGGCAAAATCAAATATTATGTGCACAGTGCAAACTAGCACAGGTGTCCAAAATTTGTGAGCTCCACCATTCTGCACATACCTGGGCAAGTATGGAATTTCTTCCCGTGACGTGAAGAAGCACCAAGGGGACGACTCGGAGAGTCATCCGTGGCGGGGGCGGGCGGGCTCCGACACACCTCGGAAGACAAATTGGTCTGACCATGACGGGAGGCCGGGTGCTAGTATTCGAAAGTCTTACCTCATCGATCCATGAACGGGGATTTCAGTGGTAAACTGTTACTACTACTCCTCCTTCCTTCTTTACGTGACTCGGGACCTCGGGTGAAGCGAACGGAGTCGCGTGAGAAAGAAAAATGAATGAAGCAGATTGTGCCCGGCCAGGGTCCCGTAGCCGCGGTTACCCTACCCCATTTCCGCTTCTTCCTCGTCAACAGTAACACGAATCGACGCAAATCAGCACAACACTCAATGCCTAGGCAACTAACCAACAAGCCAGCGCAAGGCAACGTTCACAATGACTTCTCGTCTTCCACGTCCTCCTCTTCTCCAGGGACGGAGCGGGGGCTGGAAGCGACTGGTGGTTCCTCACCTAATGAGGTCCTTGCTCCGACAAAATGCCTACTTGCCTTCAGGAAGATGTAGGCATGTAATAATAGAGCCTACCTGATAATAATAACAGTACTACTCCGTGCTATCGATGTACCTAAGTGTTAGGTAAGGCAGATCGGGTATGAAATCCAGCCCTCAGCCCTCAGCCCTGAGGTTAGGAGGGGTAGTTAATACAGTGCGAACTTCTGCGCGCACGGCACGGGGGGGGGGGGGGGGGGGGGGGTCGGACCTTATGGGAAAGCGAGGAAGGCCGTTGCATTTCCACCCCACTTCATTTCAGGGTGCTGAAATCCATTCGCATTGCATCAAGCGAGAGGCACGTTCTACGCCATCATCATTTTCCTTCCATCCCGCAGTAGGCATGTAAACCGTGGCGAATGGACAAGAGCACCTCATCCGTGACGCGGTGAGGAAACTCCGAAAGGGTTTGTTTGGTGCCGGGATTTCTTCCTGACGATGCGGCTGCAGTGCCGGAATATCTTAGTTAACCGAGCACGCATGCACCCGCCTGCACCCCCTCCTCCCGGGGTGAGGAGGGGTTGGATGGTGTGAGATATCCAGTTATCTACCTACTACTACTTTGCTTTGCAGGTAGCTCGCTGCGAATGACACACCAAACCGCGGACCACGGACGACACGCACACACGCGCGCGCACACACACGCACATTTGGGGTTGCGAGGAGAGGCGGTTTAAAATGCCCTTAGTTTGATGAGTAGTCAATACATATTCGTGCATTTCCACCACGGGGGCAAGGAACAGCAACTAAATATCACGAGAAGGGAGGGGGAAAGGGTCCCGCGGTCGGCAACTAATACATCAGGTCGTACGTCAGGTGATGAGGCGACGGACCGGACGTTATTGCATGGGGAAAAGGTCTCTACCTACGAATGGAAAAGAATAAAGGTCAATAGTACGTCTATGAATGCCTGGCGTAGCAGCTACGGATACCTAGAACGTAATGATAGTAAGAGACGTTGGGTATCTACGTACCAAGGTATGGCAAGCCTGGTGTCTTCGGCGGCGCACGTTCTGCCCGCTATTAGGTGCGTTCCTGAGGTGCTCTTGCAGCCCTACCACCGGCGGTCAAGGCGCGGACACACTGGATTCTCTCTCAACAGGTTCGTATTCACCTACTGCGCCTGGGTGGGTTGGTAGGTGCCCAGATGGCTGCTGGTGAAGGTTTTGGCTATCGGGCTACATGCCTGAGGAAGGAAATGAATGAATCCGTCACCTCCGACAACTTATGCATACACCGAGATACTTAGGTAGCTAGGGAAGTAAGTACGTATCTACTGATACTACCTACCTTGGATGGAGGCCGTGTACCTAGATAGGCGCCTCCAGCCTGGCATGATTCACCTCTTGTGCGCTTCACCACCTCATGTGCCTCGGACCCGCCCTGGATCGAAGAGGTAATCCAAATATCTACTCTGATAGCTCGTCGTGTGAGGCTCTGGTAGTCATGGAATCCCGTGGTCATTTCCGATACACTGGTGTTAGGCACTACCTATGCTACCTACCTTTGTAGGGAACGCAGGTATTAAGGTAGGCAGGTACCTGCACGTGAGGAAAGGCGGAATGGAGGACCTTACAGCGGGCTGGAGACAGTCAGTCACTGTTCCGTCCCCTCCCCTCCCCTCCTCTCCCTACCCCCGCTAAAGTGAAAGTCAGGACCAGCTGTCTGCCTCCACCTCTATGCCAACCTTGTAGTATTAGTGGCTTTCCCGAGAAGAAAAAAAATTCATTCACAAAAAAAAAACTCGGGCCTTTAGATTTTTATTCTTGCGACCTTCCTACACTTCCCTCCTCTACACACCACACACACTCCGTACACCCTCGCCTACCCAAACTTGTCGGTCTGGTCCTTTCGGTGTTCGTCTTCTCTTTCCTCGTCCCCCGCCCGCCGACGCATACTGCGCTGTCCACGGCAGAAAGTGTCCCGTACACAACCCGCGAAGACCTTCGGCCCAGGCCCGATCAAGCCCTCGTCCAATCGAAGCTTTGCGTTTACCGTCGTTCACATTTCCTAGGCTTGCGGCAACCCGATCATCTCCGGACGCCTCACCTCTCTCTACTTATCTGTTTCTCTTCCTTACAACTCGCAAGAGTTGGTTGACCTCTCGCTCAACGAAATCTCTGCCACTCGGTACGATCACCCTCACCCCGCGAGCTCTTTTCGCTCTTCACTGTTGTGTTCGCTCGCCTTGCCGGATTGGCTGGCTCTGTGGCGTCGTCGGAAGCACCTTTTCCTCCCCGCGTCCGCCCGTACCATACATAGCCTTTGGTCGGGCTCAACTCATTTTGGCAAGACTACCTCGTCCTAACACGTCTACGTCTAAACAGTACCCGAGAGCGCCAACAACGGTCAATTGCCAGCGAAGCCCCAGCACGGCATTACAGCCCGCTATTCGAACCGTTCTTCCGACCACAAGAGGAGGTTGGTTCACCTTCACTGGTCTTTCTCCAGTCGGGGCGTCGCAAGACCTCAGTTTGCCCTCACAGCGGGACCAAGAAAAGACCGTTTAGTGGCCTCATTTAGGGGCCTGGCTGGATCGGATTGTTGACCGTCTTTTCTGGTCCAACACACTCACAATAGTCTTTCGAGGCATGCCTATACTTGCATCAATTCTACCAGCAGACACAATGGCTACCTCGTTTTCCTACGCCCAAGCCGCCAAGGGTCAAGCGGCCACCACAGCCGCGACACCGGCGACCCAGAACACCGAAACCGTTAAGGACTCGGTCAACCCGGCAAACAATGAACAGCCTGTCGAGCCTAACGCCGTCAAGAGTGGTTCTGCCGAAGAAGATACATCGAGAAATACGAGCCTCAAGGCTCACTTGGCCGCCAAGCAAGCCGTTTCTGCCGCTCAAGCTGAGCCCAGTGCTACCAACAATACGTCTGCCGCCACTTCAGTCACCGACTCTCGCCGCGATGATGACGACGCCGCCACCGAGGGCTCTACCCGACCGAGTGACAAGAGCGTGAGGTCGGCAAGCGCGTCTACTCGCGTGACTGATGAGGCCGAGCCTAAGAAGGGCTCTAGGAAGCCGAGGAAGGGCAAGGCTGGAAAAGAGGGCGGTGAAGACTCTAAGAAGGACAAGCCCGCAGAGCAAGAGAAGGAGCAGCCGAAGATCGAGCTGGTCGAGGCACCACTGCCCTCCGTCAACATTTGGACGCAAAGGAAGGAAACCCAGGCTGCGAAGACCACGGTCACCCTGCCAACCGTGCCTGCCGCCCGCTCCGATTCCAACGCAGCCGTGACTGAAGCTTGGCCCAACAGCCAGGAGTCCAAGAAGAAGAGCAAGACTGTCGAAAGCTCCGAAGCCACAAACGGGGCTGTCAATGGCACCAAGACTCAGCGCAAGGCTGGCGAGGGTGATTCCGCCGCCAGAAGAAACGGTGCTCGTGGCTCCAGAGGCGTCGAGAAGGACAGCCGCGCTTCCGAAGTCCCTCCGCCTGTTGGCGACGTTACCTCGTGGCCCACGCCTGAGACGGCGGTCAAGGAAGCCGTCAAGGAGGAGAAGCGCAAGTCGACCGATAAGCCCGAGCGGCCAGAGGTTGAGACCCAGGATGAGTCCAACAACAAGGGACGATCCAAGGATAAGTGGGAGCGTATGGACTTCGTGCCGTCTGTCCAATTCTCAACCCCAATTCCCTCCGTGAGAGGGTCTCGTGGAGGTCGCGGTGGTGCTCGCGGAGGGCGCGATGTCGCTTCTCGAGGCGGTCACGGTGCTGGCGCCGCCGGTGCCGCGGACAAGCCCACTGGCTCCTCCTCCCAGGCCAAGACTGGAGGTGAGGCTCGCGATCGTGCCAGAGATGGCAATGCGCCGGCCCGGACCAACTCGCAGCCTCCGGCTTCCAACAAGCGAGCGTCGATGGACGTTTCCAACGCCAAGGAGCAGCGCAAGCCGTCGGCGCCTGTTGCTGGCGAGCGCGTCAAGGACTCGCAGGCGAATGCCACTGCGGTAAGCTCGACTCCATCCACTCATTGACAGTGTCGCATGTGCTAATTCGCAACCAGGAGCAGGCCGGCCAACCCAGAGAGAGAGGCGAAGGTCGCAACGACCGGGGACGTGGCGGCTACCGTGGTCGTGGTGGCCATCCCGCACCCATGCATAACCAGCAGTCGTACATGGCCAACGGTGCTTACTCCCAGGCTCCTCGCTCGTACGCCAGCCCCCCTCTGCACCAAGGTGGTAACTTCCCCGCTGCCTACGGCGGCTCCCAATCCCGGGGCGGTCGCGGCGGCCGCGGCCAGTCCAATGCGTCTGGTACTTTCCGCGGCCCGGGCGGTTCTTCAAATGCCAGCCGTATGCGCCAAGTCCAGACAAACGTGGGTCAAGCCGCTTGGGATTACTCCGTGCCGCTTACCCCTTCAAACTTCAGCGCGTGGTACGAGCAGACCAGACAGCTTCTGATCCCTCAGCTCGAGTACTACTTCTCCGTCGAAAACCTCCTGAAGGACCCGTTCCTGCGCCAGAACATGGACAGCCAGGGCTTCGTTCCTCTGTCCCTCGTGATGGGCTTCACCAGGGTCCGCGAGATTCTCTGCGACCCTAACACCTTCCGCCAAATTCTTGCCGAGTGCAATCAGCTGGATTACGGTGTTGGAGAGGACCAAATTGAGAGAATACGCTCTCGCACTCATTGGGCAAAATTCGTCTACCCCAACATGGAACAGCGTGCCGAATCGGCGCGCAATCCCGGCCCTTCAGCATTCTACCCCCGGTCCTTCCATGCCTTGCCTCTCTATCCCAACGGCATGGTCGGCGACTATGCCGGTAGCTTCCCGACCGGGTACGCCAATGGCATCGATGGTGGCAACCTGGCTTACCCCACCGAGGGAGCCGCCGGCCAGCCCGGTACCAATATCAACAGCGTCGGCGCTGAGACCCAGCTCTCCGCTCATGTTCCCGAGTTCCAGCCCGGCACGACAGTTCAGGCTGTTGAGCAGTCCGCCAATGCGGACTCGGAGGCTCAGCATGTCGCGAACGGCACCCCTCAGGAGGTTAACGCGCCGTTAACCAACGGAAACCACCCACAGCCCACCGAAGCCCTTCAGTCCTAGTTGGAAGAAGGGGTCGGTGAGGTCTGTGGCGGCGAGACGATGTCAGTTGACAGCAGCGGCAGCAACGAAGGCGGCGGCGGCAGCATCAGCAGCTTGCCCAGCCCATCTCATCGCGCTCATCTGGTGATGCGTATTCGAGACAAATGCTCCGTCACTGAGTCTCGCATTGATGACGTTCCATACCTTGAATTTCGTTCACGGGCTCTCGCACAGCGACGGGATACTTTGGCCGGGAGCACCCCAAGCGACATGATATCCTTGTATCGCTTTTGGTCTCATTTCTTGGCCCAGCATTTTGATCTGGAGATGTTCGAGGAGTTCCGAGCATGTGCAGTGGAGGACGCGACAGGGGAAGCAATCAGCGTTGTTGGCCTCCAGAACCTGGTTACCTTCTACAAGACGATCCGCGAAGCGGGCACCGCCCCGTCTCAAATCGATATGGACTCTCTATATGAAGAGGCGAAGAAACTGGTTGGCAGGACACAGATGTCGTGAGCTATGGTGCTCTGGGCAGGAGTGGCTGGGCAGAAAAATATGTGACGAATTACGCAGCTCTTTGTGGGAATTTCTTCGGCAACGGCCGATTTCTGGGAATCGAGAGTGTCCGCTGCCTGATCAACTCAAACCCTCCCCCGGCATGTTTGAGTCTGCAACGTTTCTTGGTATCAGTCGACCCAGGTTCGCGGTTCACGTCCGAAAATGTTGGAAAAGTTACATGCTTTCTCGCAATTTGGCAGCTGGCTGAGATGCTCCCTGCTGGGTCGGCAGCAACACACGTCACACATACCGCACGTCCGTGTTGGGGCTTGGTTGGGAATTAATGCGGATGGGGAGTTGATTACTGGCGAGCCAGAGAGAAGAACACTGCCGTTGGGCGAGGCTGCCCTTCTGCATAGCCACGGCCCCGAGTAACACACACCTTGATGATCCCTTCTCCGGCGTACTTGGCATCAGCCCGATAGTATGGTTAAACGGTTCGGCTTTCTTCAATCCAGCTTCTATTTTTCTTTCCCCCATTCATCTTCATCGAGGGTTTGTTTCTACTCCTCCGTTCTCGCTTCTTCCCGGTAGACGAAGAAAAAAGTTATTCCCTTTACTGCACATAGTTTTTGCATGTTTTTCAGGTGGCGATGGGTCAGGGCTGGCGAGGGCGGCGGGCGACGAGATGCATTTGACCGGTCACAAGAGGTTGGAGGGGGTGGTTCATGATTCTAGACGCTTTGCATTCGCTCATCACCAACCGGGAACGAAGGAGATACATCGCCGCCCTGCGATTATCGGTGTTGTTTTGTACGAATAGGAATTTACGAATAGGAATCAAAAGGAAAAAAAAAAGGGAAAATAAACCTGGATCGGTTGGCGTTTGAGCGGAAGGCACTCTTAACACCCTCCCCCCGTGCCCGACCGCTGTGCAGGTTGTGCTCTTTTGTCTTTGCTTCCTCCAGTTGACGTTGATCCATTAATGGAGCGACTTGCGGCAAAGTGATAGGGGACAGTCGAGACAGCGCGTGCGAGCGAGCGAGTTGGTTCACGATGCATCGATTCAGTATCATGGTATTCATTTCATATTACCGATCACTTAACAGTTGTCCAAAGAGGGGGAAAAATTACTAGGTGCTTCCTTGGACACCTGCCACAGGCGCTGCATGCGCCCAAAAGACCCCGGAGGCAAGAGCGCCAGGAACTGAAACGAATATGTATAACTCATAACCCAACGCCGTGACTTCGTAAAACTGTCCGTGCGAGTATCACTTTCATCCCGTGACTCCGGGCTTAAAGGGCCATCACGACACCGAAGACAGCGGCAATGCCGGCAAGACCGTTTGCCATGGCAGCGGGGGCAGCAGCGTTGGTTTCGGACGGAGCATCGGTGCCGGTGGCGGTGCCGGTCTCGCCGGTGGCGGTGGCATCATCACCATCGCCGGACTCAGTGGCGGTAGCACTCTCCGTCGCAGACGCATCGGTCGTAACGGTCTCGGTGCTGTGGAGTACATGAGTAAGGCGCCATATTAATGATAGGATGCGACGAGGACTTGGACTTACGCAGTGGTCGCCGCAGTCTCGCTGGCGTCGGTGGCAACAACGGTGGAGGTAAAGGCACTGCCGTCGGAGTTCGTGCCCGTGACCGTGCTGACGCTGACACTAGGGGTTGGCAGCAGGTCGGTGGTGATGGTGGTCGGGATCGGGGTCAGCGTGGTGGAGACGGTGGTAAGGATCGTGTTGCCGTCCGCATCGGTGGTGGTGATGCCGACGACTGTGGGGACGGGGCCGGGCACGGTGACGGTGACGGTCGGGCGGATGGAGTCAATGGCACTCTCGAGAGCCGCAAACTGCGATGAGTAGGCGGTCGGGACAACGTTGGCGAACCACTCAGGAGCCTCGGTGGCCCTGAGAGCCGAGTAGACGGCGTCCTTGACGTCCTGGGTGACACCAGCAGCGCTGGCGGCGGAACCGACAGCTGATGTCAAGGCCTCCCACTGAGGGGCGGGGATGTAAGCCGAGATGAGGGCGTCGGCGGCGGAAGAGAAGGCTTCGGCGTCGGAGCTAAGCCTGCGTTAGCCCCCGGCTGATATGCATAGTGCGGCCTTGAGGCTCTTCGTAGTAGGTACATATATATATCTATATATACGTCTGGCGGCTTTGGAAAATACTATTGGAAAATGAGAACTCACGCTGCGGATTGCCTGGGCTGGAGGCCGGCGGCGGATACCAGGTTGGCGGCGAGGGCCACAGACAGGATAGTGGACTGCATTTTGAGGCGGTGTTGAATTGTTTGTGGGATACTGTCACACGATTGTTGGGTGGAAGGCAGCAGGCTTATTCGAGACGCCGGAGAAGGTGTCACGAGGTCGTATGAAGCAAAGACAAGCAATGGGATGTGGAGAGAGAGTGGAAAGGGGGATCGAGGTTCTGTCGGTCGACAGAGTACTGCTTAAATACCAAAAAAGGCGCAATAGGAACAGCCTGTGATGCGGTCAAGCAAAATGACGCCCAGCATGATCAAGCAGGGCCTGGGTATCACCAGGCCAGAGCGAATTGGGACGCGTTAGCATAGCTACAACAGCTGTGGAAGCGAGTGATGAGTTGTGTATCGCGCTTCTGCGGGAGGGGAAGACGTGGGGATGGGAAAATCTTGGTGATGGCCCCGGTCTTCCTTGGAAAACGGAGGTTGGGTTGAGATGCGGCCCTGGCGGCCAGGCCGGAGCAGATTGCTCGGCGAACATTTGCTCCTCCACTCTGCATCTCAGTCTGTAGAAGAAGCACAATAGGTGGGTGGGATAAAGCAGGGCAGCAAGCTTCCTGGCGTGACGTTCCAGCCGATTCAGTCGCCTCTGCGTGCGTCACGTTCACATCGTCGGAGCCGGCCTCACACCGCGTCGGCCATCATTGTATCGAATGGCAAGACGGGAGGTGGCATGGGGTTAGCTCGCTCAACGGGCAGGGGGTCTGATTGGCGCCAGGTTGCGTGTTGCCGGCCAAGACCGTGGAATATGGAGAGGTTTGCAACAACCTAGGAGGCTGGGAAACGAGCAAGGATTTTGAGAATATGGCGCCGTCTTTGCCGTGGCCGAGGGAAGAGTGCACGAAAACAAGTTAAAACGTACGTGTGCTACCGTACGACGTTGTGATATCTTGCCATTGGCAATGAGGCCGCTCTCTTCTGTACGGTGACGAAATAACTGCGGCCTTCTTGAGTAGGTAGGTAATACGGATACACACAATTACCTATGTGTGTATCCGAGCAAGGGGTTTACAAGCAGAGCTTTTTCCCTCTTTTCACACAAGTACTTTAGCCGCTCTACCTTACGTCATCCTCGACAGGCATTCGCTCAGGTTCCCTGGGTGCAGGTGCCGCTAGTGTAATCACGTGATTCGGTACTGTGCCACAGGCGCACCCAGCCCATGGAGGCTGCCAGGTAGGGAGGGGACCGTAGGTTACGTCATGACCTAACGGCGGGCGGAATCTTGATGTTGATAATAAGCCTGGAACCGCCCGTCACCGTTGTGCCGGCCCGGGGGGCTTTGTTGCCTGGGCCATCACCTCCAAGGTACACCTCGCTGTCAATGGTTAGGGCACATTGCCCCCAGCGGACGCGCCATTTACGTGGCTGCGTGGCTGCGTGGCTGTGTGGCCACCACAGGTCCACGGGTCGGATTCAACGGGCCCAGGAAGCTTAGGTAGGTAGGTACTACTTGGGTATGTGATATCATTCACACAGGCTGCCTCGCCAGTACGTATCTTTGTAGGTCATAGTAGTCACGGGTCGCAACCAACACAAGCCGCGGATGGTGCAGTGACATGCACTCCCAGACCGAGGGTTGCAGAGCTACATACAAGCCCATCGCCCAAGTCCTCGCCATGCTGAGACGGTAAAGCATGCCTCGTGGTGCGACTTCGGCCTGTCCCAGGAAACGGAACACCCGAATCATCCTGCATGCACTAGCACAATGAGTCGTGGCTTGTGCCTTGCTCAGCCTGACTGGCTTTCCCCTCTTGATGCCCAGCCAATGTAACGATGGGGTCGGTCGAACAGCGGTGCGGACCAAAGCAATGCAGGCTACCAATCTTCAGGCAGAGATCATGGTCGGTTATTCGGTGTACAGATGCACTTTGTTGGGATGGACCAGATGACTGTAGATACACATTGTCCCGTGTCGACCGCCTTGCGGCGGTATGAATGTACAGCAGTAACAACTGCGACTCAATCTGCCTGGCCCCTCCGTCGTCGTCGTCGCCCTGTCCGAACTGCTAGCTGTTCGGAGTTCCATGCTGGACCCTTGCCACCCACCTCCCTCCCACCCATCATCCTCCCCCTCCCCCTCCCCCTCCACCAGACCTGGCCCTGGTCCCCCCCGGTCCATGGCCATCATCTCTTCCCTTCCCCTCCCTCCCATCGCTCCGTGCGTTACCTTCCTTAACTTCTACTCTACGGCCGTTGAATACACAACTGTAGGGGTAGCAACACATCGAACAAGATTATAACCGAGAATATTCGACCATCCACTTCTCCTACAAGTGCAGCCGTCCAAGACGAATACTTGGCACTGACTGCCACGCTCTCAGACACATTTTCGTACCCCGCGCCCACACAAATAACATCTCGGACAAATCTGCTTGGCTCAAGAGCTCGCCAGCATCATCCGACATGAGTTACGACTACGAGCCCTCACGCACTCGTCGCTACGTGCGCGAGGAGCGTCGTGAGGAGAGAATCGACCCTCGGTACGCCGACGACCCTTACCTGAAGGTCTACCAGTCCCGCGAGCTGGTTCCCAGGGGCAGAGAAGACAGCGAATTATCAGTTGAAGAGGTCCGCCGCGATTTCCCGCCCCCCGGGTACAGAGATGTCCGTAGAACCCGCTCGGCAGAACCAGGCTACTATGACGACTACCGTGGCTACGATGACCGAGACCGTGCTTACTACGGACGCGACTACGATCGCCGTGGCAAGAAGGCTGGCAGCGTTTACTACGAGGAGGAAGAAAAGTCCCGCAGACGCGTCCTCAACCAGCAAGAAAAGATTCTGGCAGCTGTTGCCGGTGCCGCTCTGGCTTTTGGTGGCAAGGAGTTCTATGACCGACGGGAGGCTAAGGAACACGGCGGCGAGGTCGAGCGAAATTATCTGGCGTCTGCTGCCCTCGGTGCAGCTGGTGCTCTCGCCGGCTACCAAGGAGCCGAGTTTTACAGCAAGCAGAAGGAAAAGGAGGAAAGACACTCGACTCACGTTATGCACCGTGGTCGTGATGGTAGACTCTCGGAATACTACTCCGATGACGAGGGAGGAGAACGGGAGAAGAAGGGTTCCAAATCATTCCTCGAGAATGCTCTGGCTGCTTCCGGGCTAGGAGTGGCGGTGAAGGCACTTACGGGTGCTGCTGGCGGCAGTCACGACGACCGGCGCAGCGACACCAGGAGCCGACGGGGAAGCCCCGATTCAAGGGGCTCCCGTTCCAAGTCCCGCGGTCCGGGCGGCGAAGCCGCGAACAAGATGCAGAAGGCTGCCATGGCCTCTCTCATCGCAGGAGCCACCGAGGCTTTCCGCGTCGCCAAAGAGCCCGGTGGCTGGAAAGGCGAGAAGACGAAGCGCATTCTGACTGCAGCTGCCGGTGCCGCCACCATCGACGCCGCTCAGAGTGGGGAAAAGCAGAGCAAGCTGGGTTTGGCCGAATCCGTCATCGGCGGTCTCGTTGGCAATCGCGTCATCAACGGGTCCAAACGGAACATCGAGGAGGATCGGAGCACCGGCCGGAGCCGGTCCCGGTCTCGTGCCCGTTCAGATGGCGGAGGTGGACCCGGCCTGGCTGCCTTGGCGACGGCGGGCCTGGGTGCCTTCGGCGCAAAGAAGGCCATTGAGAATACCCGCTCTCGCAGCCGCGGCAGAAGTGCCGACTCTTACGACAGTCGGGCGTCAAGCCGCGATGGCCGCCGTCAAAGAAGCAGAAGTCGCAGTGTTGTGGATTCTGCTCGCAAGAAGCTCGCGAAGATCGGCATTGGCAGCGACCCGGCCGAGAAGGAGAGGGACCGGTATGCTCGAGACGACAGCTACTACGATGACCGAAGTTCTCGCCGTGGCCTGAGCCGGAGATACTCAGACGAATATGACGACGGGTACGACAAGGGCTACAACCGCGGCGCACGCGACGGATATGATGACGATAGATCGTCGTACACGAGCCGGCGCCGGGATCGCTCCCGAAGGAGGGGCGCTCGGTCAGATGCGAGCTCTGATTCCGACCTCGGGGATTCGGATGACGATGAGAAACGCGCTAGAAAGATGAGAGGTAAGCAAGTGATCACAACCGGCCTTGCGGCCGTCGCAACCATCCACGCAGCACATGGGGTCTATCAGAGTATGGAGAAGCGCAACGCTAGGCAAAAGGCTGTCAGGGAAGGTCGACTCAGCCCACAAGAGGCTAAGAAGCTGAAGACGAAAGCTCTCGTTCAAGACGCTGCATCTGTTGGCATTGCCGCCCTCGGTATCAAGGGCGCCTGGTCTGAGCTCAAAGAAGCCAAGGAGATGACCCACGAGTGCAAGCAGTTTCAACATGAGAAGGCGCTTCGGCATCAAAAACGCATCGAGAGGCAGAGAAGATTACACAGCGGCGACACTGGGAGACGAAGCCGGGTTGACGACTGGTATTCCTCAGCCTCTCCACGAGCGGAACGATATGACTATGGGCCCGTCTACTCGGATGGTAACCCGTATTCTGCCGGACCTTTGCCCGCACCCCCTGTTGGGTACGACCCTCGGAGGTGAATAAACGAGGCTGAAAGGCATGCCACACAATGCAGCCTGCAATCTGTTCGTATAAGCCGTCTCATGCTTGTCGCGCCTGGTCACTCGAGGCGCTGCTACGAGACCAAACACAAAAGATCAATCCTGCGAACAGCAGTCTCGACAATTTTCCTAGATGTCTTTACATCCTCCGACGCTGTGTCTTGCCACAACAGTACGACTTCTGCTCCATTCGAAAGCATGCCACACCGCCAGTCGCGTCATGAAAAGAGGAAGTTAATACTCCATAGAGTGGAGAGGGAAGGAGGATTGCCCTTCCACGACGGCCCACGACAACCAGCCGCGCCGTTTACGCCTACTCAGATAGATCCAAACCCCTTCCCCCTTTCCCCTCTGTCTCAGAATCTACACACATTTTCTGTTGTGCTACGAGCCATGACTGATCATAATTGGGCTGTGACAGAACGCCGCCGTTACTAATCGACAATCCGTATAACGACCACCCGGCGCCTGGGTGTTGCATGCTGCTCGACGCCAGCTCTGCAGATGACGGTTGTATCACCAGAGTCTCACGGGGGCCTCCGTTACTGGTCGAGAACGCAGGAATGTCTGGCCACTGGCTACTCCGTAAGTCTTGTTGATGGAGCAGTGTGGCGAGAGTACGATGCGAAGGGACCCTTGCTCCTGAGACAGACCGAGCATTCCGACTAGTGCCAGACGCGCAACTGGCGGTGAGGAACAGTGGCTTTATACTGTGTTTGTTGGCGGGGAGGCTATATGCGGAATGATGATATACGATGGCAATGACGACATATGGGACTAGTTGCTTAATTAAGCCACTGGCATGGATGCACTTGCTTGGTGGCTTACGGAGGGGCACTTGGGTCTTGCTGCTAGCCTTAACTGCACTTGGTCGATCCGATTTCTTTCTTTTCTGCTTTTTGTCTTGTAGAGATTCCCACTCGTTAATGCTAGATTGTTTGCTTCCTTCCTCTGTGGATGATGAGTGTCTTGACGCATTTTTATCCTAGGTAAATGGGGGGAGACGCTGTTTCTACCTGGGAACATCCAACTATAGTAAGCATCTATCCCTCGCTCGTTGCCAGCAACGTTTCGAATGGTCCTTCTCTCCGCCCTTCGCAGATAGCGTCGAATCGCCCTCCGTATCCCAAGCTCTTTTCGTCGCACGAGGAATTGCCTGACTGTTGCATGCCAAGATGATCCGTCGTACCCTACCACTTCGATTCTACACACATCGGTGGCCTGCATCGGCGGTTGGCTTGATCAGAAAGGCGGTAGAGAAAGCGCAGTCACGACTGGGCGTGCTGTCTTTGAATTTTTAATTCGTTGTTTGTTGTTGCCAACACAGCCTTTGGCCCACATTTGAAGCATTTTGTGTTGCCCACATTCTTGTTTCGTTCGAGAGCGACATGCTAGTGCTGATCGATCACTCAGGATGAAGTATCGCGCTCCACGGCTTTAGCGCCTCAGATATCCGAGCAGGCAATGACATCATCGCACGTCGGAGAATCTTGGCTGTGAAGCCCGTTGATATACCTTAGTGTCCTGACCGGCGCCATTTCTCGATTTGGTGCGAAGATTGGTAATATATGCGGTTGATAGTCCGATGAGCGAGAACAACAGTATTCATGGGGATGCGACTGTCTGACACTGCGCAGACTTCTTTCTGTCAGTCGTTTCATTCATGGTCAGTGGTCAGTGGCCAGTAACCCCAATAAACGACGAAAAGGTAGGTAATGTGTATTGATTCGGCTATCTACATGTAGGGAAACTAGAATTCAACTTGATCCTTATGATAGGGCTAGGGGTGGTACAAGTAGCAAAACAGAAATTCTTCCGAGAGAACCTCAAGCCGCAGTGTCTCCATTCTGCTGCTTCCAGGCCTGTGCCATGGCAAGAAGATTTGTTAGGTTCTGAGATTGCTGGTCGTCTGCTGGGAAGACATAGTCGACGTATTCCTCATAGCTGTCGTCTTCCAAGCGGCGTCTACGCTTCGTCTTGCGCGGCATTGACTTCTGCACCTTATCCACGTCCTCCTCTGCGCCGTGTGTCCTCTCAAAGGACAACCAGGCATTGAGAAGTGTAACGGTCTCCTCCTTGAGCTCCTTCTCCCGCATGCTCCGGTGCGCACGTTCGAATACCTTCCGCGCCCTCGTTTTGGCTTCGTCACTGATGGGCGCTTCCTCATCCGTCGCCCCCTCCTCTTCGGGAATATTGAGCTCAAAGTGGGCATAACTGATCCATACTTTGACATGGTCTGTCTTCTCGAGGAGACGCTCGTAGAGCTCTCTCGTCCTCTCATACTCGCCCTCCTCCTCCTCGAAGTCGATGTACGCCTTCCACAAGAGTTCGGGCATGTCAAGGGTTGGCTGGTTGACAGCCAGCTCGAAGATGGCCCGCGTTCGATCCAGATCGTCGAGACCGCGCTCAAGCTCAGCAAACTTGATCCAGGCCTGACAGTTGGAAGGGTTCCATTCGATATGTTTCAGGTAAAGCGTCCGGCATCGCAAGAATTCGAAAAGCTTGAGCTCCAGCTCGACGTATCCTCGGAATAGCTTGTCCTTCGGGCACATGCCGATAGCGAGACCCAGCGTCTTGCGAGCAGCTGTAAGATCACCCTGCCTAATCTCAAAGTGCGCTTTCAGCAGCCAGATCTTCGCAAAAGTAAACTTCTTGTGCGGTATCAACTCCAGGCACACTTTGTAGATCTGCCGCGCCCGCTCGATGTCCTTCGCCTGGAGCTCTTCGAAAATGGCGTAGTTTATCCAGAGATAGATGTAGCGCCTCCAGTATCTCTTTTCCTGTGCTGGTGGGACTTGTGCAACTGCCCGCTCGAAAACGTCTCGCGCCCTGTCGAGATCGCCCGCCGCCTCCTCGAGCCTCGTGTAGTCAAACCAAATGTCATAATTCTTTGGGTTTTCTTTCACTTGTGCCTCGTAGAAGACACGCCGCTTCGATAGCACGACATCTTCGACGCCGTCTCTGTCTCCAAACTGCTTCTCAAATGTCGTATAGGCTTTGTGCAGAGCCATTGACTTCGAGCGGGGTAGTCGGTCTAGAGCGTACTTGTAAATGGCTCTGGCCCTTTCATACTCTTTGAGCTTGGCCTCGAAACGTGCGTACGCAATAAACAGCCTCTCGTCCACGAATTCGTCGCCGAGCTCTTCTACAGCCGTTCCGAACACGTCTCGGACCATGTCGCTGGTTCCGAATTCCTCCTCAAAGCGTGCCCACTTGATCCAGTTTCTGGGCTCCGGATGGACGAGGGTGAAGGCCCTGAATATGTCTCGGGCCCTGTCGTACTCTCCGTATCGTTTTTCGAGCTTGATGTAGGCGCTCCATGCCGCCTCGTCAGGTTGCCACTGCATCCATCGGTCGAATACTTGGCGAGTGCCTGGAATGTTGCCCAGCATCTCCTCCATATACACATACTTATACCACAGCTTGTCAACACGAGGCAGCCGTGTCACTGCTCTGTCAAGGAGGTTGCGCGCATGGTTGATATTCCGATTCTTCACTGTAAAGTAGTTAGTACCAGTTTTCACTCTTGATTCCATAGGGGCTACTCACTCTCCGATTCGATGTATCTGATCCACAGAGGAACCGAGTTAGGATGTACGTCGAGTGCGCGCTCAAAGATTGAACGCGCACGCGGAAATTCCTTCTGCTCCAATTCCCATGCCGCATATCGCATCCAATTATTGAGGTTGACTCTGTTTCGGCGTACATAATCCTCAAACTCTCTTCGCTTCCGCCCTTGGAACTCGTGCAGCTCCTCTAGGTCCGCGAAGCGCTGAGTGGGCGCCTGCAGAGCGACCTCCTGACGGTCAACAGCTTCACGCAGAAGTTGCTCGGCGGAGATCTGAACAGGGGCAGGCGCCTTGTTCTTGACCTTTGGTGGTCCTCTCGTGGCCTCCATGGTCGCGGTCGGTTCGGGAGACGAAGCCGTATTCGTTCGAAGAGTTTTGTCGAGTTCAAACCACCGGTTTGGTACGTCTGAAAGGTTGGATTTTCGGTTTCGGCTGCACGGATGCAACAGAAAGCAAAAAATCCTAGATTTGCTTACTTGATCTTCTTCAGCGATGCCGAACGACGTGATGGCGCGTTGTTGTTATTGTTGCATCTCGTACTTGAGGTTCAAGGCTGAAGGACCCAAGAGTTGGAGGGAAAAAGCGGAGCGTCTTATCGGACGAGCCACATCGATAAGCATGGATAGGCACCTACCTACGGATACCTCCAGGCTACCTACCTGTGAGACTGAAATTGTGGCTGAGACTTACCCCACCGCCACAGGCGAAAAGCTGCAGCCTTCAATCCAAGGTCGTCGCTTCCTTGTTAAGTTGGTCGGGTAGGTCACTTTAAGTTTCCTTCACGGGAGAATTTGCCCATTTTTCAACACTCAACAGTCCGATCAGAGTCTTCCACACGCAACAGTCCGACCAGAGACCCTACAACAATAAACAAAGTGCGGTTCAGGAGTCATGGCAACCCTTGCGGACGAGCTCCTCAACGACTTCGAGGACTCCGGCTCGGATGCAGAGGAGATACAGAAGCACGATGATCCTCTCGGTTTCGACAATGCGAACGGGCGCAAAGCGCAGGGTGATATGGACCTGGACGGAGACGAGAGCGAAGTTGGCGACGAGGATGAAAATATGAGAGACACCGCCGAACCCATCGAGGACGACGAAGACGCCAAAGCCAAGGTTGACAAGATGCAACTCGGCAGCGTCAGCGATGTCAACAGCCTCATTCAGACCCTGAAGCCCGTATTAGAGGTTAGTAGCCCGCTCCATAACACACATGGACCTGTTGAAGCAGTGTTTACATTATCATTTGGGAGAACTAGCCCTGACTTCGTACTTCGAACGCTACAGAAAATCGCACTTTACCAGTCGCAGCCCACCCCAACGCAGCTGATCGGCAACATCGAAGACCATCCCGAGTACCACCTCGTGACGCAGTCCAACGACTTATCCACCCTCATCGACGACGGGATCAAATTGGTGCACAAGGATGTCAGAGACCATTACTCGATACGATTTCCCGAGCTGGAGACACTCATCACCAACCCGTTGGAATACGCAAAGGTCGTCGCCATACTCGGAAACGGTCCCTTGGACCCCGATAACATAAAGTTATTGCAACACTCAACAGAAAACCCGCTCAAGGCTTCATTGCGCTCAGTGCTTGATGGACCTTCCCTCATGATCGTCACGGTGGAGGCCACCAGGACGAAAGGGCGAGAGATGTCACCCGACGAGCTCATGCGTGTTCAGAGGGCATGTGAGATGGCGATATCTCTTGAGAAGGCGGGAAAGATCTTGACGGAATACGTTCAGTCGCGCATGAACCTCTTCGCGCCCAACCTGACTGCCATGATCGGGTCATTGACGGCTGCACAACTGTTGAACGCGGGTGGAGGGCTAACCGGCCTGTCTAAGACGCCCTCATGCAACATAGCGGCCTGGGGTTCGAAGAAGGGAGCTGGTGCGGCCGGACTAGCCACGAACATTGGCATTAGGCAGCAAGGGTTTCTCTATCATTCCCCGATTATCCAGGGTATTCCGAACGATCTCAAGAAGCAGGCCATGAGGATCGTTGCAGCTAAGCTCCTGCTCGCGGCTCGGGTGGACCGTATTCGGTCCAGTCCAGACGGCACGACGGGAGAAGAACTCAAGTCACAATGTCTAGAGCGACTCGAGAAGCTCACGGAGCCCCCACCAAACAAGGGACCGCGAGCACTACCGGTCCCTGACGACAAGCCATCGCGCAAGCGGGGTGGAAGACGTGCAAGAAAAGCGAAGGAGGCTACCGCCATGACAGAGCTGCGCAAGGCGCAGAACAGGATGGCGTTTGGCAAGGAGGAGAAGGAGGTTGGCTTCGGTACAGGAGAGGGTACTGTGGGACTGGGAATGATCGGACAAGCCAACGACGGCAGGATCCGGAACCTGCAGATTGATCAACGGACAAGGGCAAAGCTAAGTGCCAAGAACAAGGGTTGGGGCGGCGCGACACCCATGAACGGGGCTGCGTCGTCTCTCCGCGGGTTCGGGCAGGCAAACTCTAACATCGACCTGCGTGGAAAGGGCTTAAGAACGTCAGGTGTTGGCACAACGTTGGGAGCGGCGACAGGCACTGCGTCGTCACTGGCATTTACGCCCGTGCAGGGTCTTGAGCTCGTTGATCCCAAGGTCCGGGCTGAGCTCAGTCGCAAGCGCAAGGCAGAAGAGGATCGGTGGTTCAAGGGAGGGACTTTTACTCAGGTGGGAGGCTCATCAAATGGGGACTTCAAGAAGCCTGACCTGCCTCCCAGCAAACGACTCGACAATGGCGAAGGCAAGATGGGTCCGCCTCCTCCGCGGAACAGCTGAGGCATTAAGGGGTCCGGACCTTCAAATAAGGTATGGGGAAAAGGTCATGCGAAAGGAATTCATCGGCGGTGGTGTAAAGCATCTGGAAGTCATACTCCGGCTACTTGAGCTCCCAGGGGGTGTAATAGTGTAAGATGGTTCGCGGGAGACAAGGTTGGGCCGGCATAGTCGGCGTGCGGCGTTTCTCTTTTTCAAAGCGTGGCTTTGGGCGTATCCGCTGGCCATGCATCTGGTGATGAGAAGGGAACGGCATAATCACACGAATGGGGCGAGGGAAGAGGATTGGTTGAGACGTCCCTGCTACCGCATTGTCGACGGTTCTCTCCCAGGTTCGCAGCCTGGAGCCCGAGAGGTCTTACGGTTAGGCTTATACTATGTATGTAACGGTAAGGGCCCAGAAGCTCAGTTTACCCAGTGATCTGTGGCTGTGTTTCTATTCTTCTTCCTTCGTTAGGTTTTCAAGTACTGTCCGGTCCCTGAACTTTTCCATATTGGATGCCTCTGTGCGATTAAAAGCTACATCGCAGTTCTCCCATCAGATCACGCTGGCGTTGGGGTCACGGCGTTGAGTACGATGCTCCCCCTACCAAAACTAAGGAAGAGGGGAAACAAGGCACGGGAAGGTCTGTAGGTCGAAAGTTTAATAAGACTTGGGAGGACCGTGATGGGCTTTTTTTGCCCTTGGCCCATTCCCTTTCTGGATGGTGTTCACGAGTGCCGGGTCCTCCAACGGTCGTACTTGTGCTCCCCGATACAACAGCTTATTATCCGCTTCGTGGTGAAGCTTGCTTCCCACCCTAGGACGCACGAGGGGTCGGCCAAGTAGAGTTTTTTCCCTTTTCCTTTTTTTTTTTTGTTGAATTTTCACACACAAGTGTTGGACTTGGGACAGTGAACCATCCTCCGGTTGTTTGAGTCAACAACGTACGAGTACTTGGTCAGAGAGGCTCGGAACGAGAAGTCCAAGCAGAAGTGAACTATACCATAATAGAAGCGCATAGATGGTAGATGCTCGGAAGATCTTGACTGGAAAGCATTCGTCACACAGCACTCAATCAAGGACGACGCTCTGACTGGGTGCCCACAACGCTGCCACGCAATTTTCGCGCCAGACTGTCGCCCTGGCAAAGACGCAAGGCTTCGCACAGAAGGACGCCGGGGTGGCCATGAAGCGAGAAAACTCGTGCCGCTTGACGGTTGGCCTTCCTTGAGGGACCCGGAATTGGTTTAGAAGGAGGTGGAAACGTGCTAAGATGCCCTCACAGATTGGGGGACATGGGGATGGGATGCCACCTTGGCACAAGGCCGGGCCGTAGCTCACTGGCAACTCTCGGCCGGGTGGACCGGACGCACAGTTCGGCGGCAGCGGCGCCCACCACACATCACCATCTCAGCCGGGGGGGAGGGGATCTTTCGAGGGACTGGAGCCCCCGTTGACCCGGCACCTGGAGGGGATGCGGCGGGTGCACATGGGTAGCACGATGACGTAAACTGGGGAGAGACTGACATACGGAGTACATCACACTACGCTGTAACGCGAGTGGGGGAGGGAATTTGCACCAAACCCTACCCACTCCAGTGTCAAGATAAGTACAGACAGACCTGGGAGTCAAGCGGGTGATTTGGAGACCCTGTGGCACGCAACTGGTGAGGGTAAGTGTACGTGTCGACCGAGAACAACTGGACTGTGGCTTGTCTCACGGTCCTTTCTGGCAACCATGGACGTCTTCTCTTGCAGCCGCAAGTCGATTCCAAGTACGACTTTGCTTTGGTGATGCCAGGCCCCTGGCGGAGGGGAGGGGGTTGAGTTTGTGGCTGCAGCTTGAACCGGCCGAGGAGAGAGTCCAGAACGTCAGGGACCGAAAGATCGACCTTAAATATGCAGGGGCCCCCCGTTGAAAAGAGGGTTTGCCAGGAGAACAATCCCAAGCGGTAAGGAACACAAGGGGAGGCAGGGTATCGAAGTGGTATGGAATCCGGATACGGATACAACGGTGGTCGGTGGTCCTCTGCGCATGAGGTACACAGAACCGTTGCAGCAACCCAGAAACCAGGCACGTACACTCCGGTATTCGATAAATAATGACTTAACTTTGAGTCCCATGCTAGTGTATTAATACACAGCAGGCTTTTGCGAAGCAACTTGGTCATTGACTCCCAGCCAAAGGCCAACGGGCTTGAATACACTGGTAACTGCAGCTCAATTGCTGGGCAGTTCTGGCGGAATACTATCCGTATAATAATGATAATACTAGGTAGTAATGATACCTTCCGTTTGTGATTTCTGTGCTACGTGTGGAGTACTATCTACTAACCAATACAGCAGTGCAAGTGGTGGCCGGGGTGGGGTCAAAGGATCACGCAGGGGCGCAAGTTCAATGACGTGAGCGTGACGGTACTTACGAACGAGAAGGACATAGTACACTAGGTAGTAGCTTGTACGGATACTATATACAACATATCCGATTTACCACACCACTCTGTAGGTAAATAGGCATGCCCAGTATCTGTACTGGCCCAGCGATTGCCAATTGGTGAGAAGACAGCCCTGTTGGTACCGCCCAGATAGTGCTTAGTGTGCCACGCGTAAAGACGGGATGATACAAGTAGACAATGGTCGATTTTGGCCGTTCTGTAACGGCGCCGCATGTGTTCGATGGCATCCGAGCGAAGGAGAAGGCGAGGGCAGAAAACCTCGCAGCATCTAGATCGAGTTAACAAGACGTCTGCCGAGGTGAAGTCGGAGCGGGCGGGCTGCATGAAGTGAGAGATCCCGGTCGGCGGACCAAAGCCATCGACGGGGACGTTCAGACGGCCGAATCGGAACAAGATGGTTTCGAACTTTTCGGAGCCATAAAGCAGCGAACTGAGAGATTGCACCTAGTTAGTTGGTCGGTCGCCGAGTGCACCAAGCGGGGGAGGGGAGGGGAGGAAATGGTTATTATGGCACCAACTCAAATAATCAGACTCAGCTCAGCACGGGACCAAAACTCTTTCTTGATCAATCATCAGGTTTGCCAACAAAAGCTCATTGCTGGGTGGGGAGGTGGGGAGGGGCAGGCGGTTCACGGGTGGAGGGAAATTGAGCTGCGGACTCATCCAGGCCTTGCCAAGTGGAAAGGGGGAGGGGTAATCGATGTATCCGTCCGGCGCGGCAAGCTGTCGAGTCCAAGGTTCCTATCCGTACGCCGTACGGATACGGATACACTACCTGGATAAGAGGGCGGTAGGTACTGTGTTGTCACTAGTAGTAGCGGTACATAATAGTAGCATGTAAGCAGTGGGTCGTAAACACGCGATGCTCATTGCAATGGTGAGTTGGTACATCAGGATACCCAGACGGCGTAGTGAAGGCGTGATGCGATGTCACTTGTGTTCTCGGTACGGGGTGGGTTCGTTCGCGCTGGCCTGTTAGTGTAGACATGAATAGGCGGGAGCGGGACGCCCTTGATGTTCAAAGGCCCAATGTGAGTGCAGTGCGTTGCGAAAGATCTGAACGACGTCAGCGGGGGCGCAAGCTCGGCTGGGTAGATGACGATGCCTGTGAGTCTGGACCCTGGGGCTGGGGAGCCAACTTCGAGCCAGAGCCCCGATCCGAGCGGTGGAACGTTGTCGGGGTTGTACGGCGGAGAACCGACGGCCGGAACGGGGACGAGGAGATGCTGGAGCCTCAGGGAGGGGACTTGCGAGAATTGCGCAAAAGAATAAGGTGTTTAGAATTACGGGCTGAAGGTTACGAGGAAAGATTCCTGGATTAACGATGCGAGTGCCACTGCACTGAGAAATCAACTTCACAGGGCTGGGCACAGCTGCGCCCGGAACAGGCGCTCCGGGAAGTTGTCAATCGAGATCGGTGATCATAAGCCAAAGCAGCTTGTCACTGGGTAGGAGGGATATTTCGCATCTAGTGCGACGTTATCTTCAGGGTCCGAAGCAGGCGCGCAGAGGTGGGATGGGTTGGTGGTTGGGTTGGGTTCCGTTGACTGCAAGAGACCTTGACTTGACACCTCAAGTAGACCGCATGTACCTGCTCGCGTTCTTTAGGGGTCGTGATCGCCGATCTGACAGAGGGGAGGGGCACCCCGTACCGAAGGGTGAAGAATGGGAAAGTCAAAACGGGGCGTGTGTCCTTACCAAGGTACCTACCTAGTGTACCTACCTGCCCTCGGCACACTGCACCGTCTACTAGGTTGCCTACCTGTATGGACTGTATGGCGCCCGCTAAATCCGTGGAGCGCCGAGCGTGGAGCTGGGCAGAGACAGAAGGCAGCGAAACAACCCTCGACCACTCAGTAAACAGGTAGCCACGACGTTTGCCCGAGGTCGCGGTGAGCCGATGAAGAAAGAAAGAAAGTGAAGGAACATGAGCGAGGATGATGGGAAAGACTAGTCCGCATTGCTGGACTGAACATAAATTTTTTATTATTTCCTTTTTTTTTTTTTTGCCTTTTTTTTATAAAAAAAAAAAAAGGCACCACAAGAGAAAACGAGTCAAGGCGTCAAACCTAACAGCGATAGTAATAAGAACACAGGCAGATCAAGGGTTAGGGGGCAAGATGACACTAGAGGGACGATAGACGTGTGAAGAAAAAAAAATTTCAAGTATCCATATTGGGAACCTCGCAATAGTCGGTATTCCACCACGAATGTAGCTGTTGGCCCAGGTAAAAGACGAAGTGGCCTGTGGTATGCTGCCGCATGATTGACGGGAAACGGAATCGGCGTGCGTTCCGTGTCTGAGTTGATTGAACGGTGCAAGGTGCAAGACCACTTGGAACTTGGAAGTGGTCTGGTCAAGTGCCTAGCTGCCTTGCCTACCGAGCTAAGACCCTGGAGATCGGTTGAAATCACTGATGCGCCATAGAAATCGGCGATGAGGGACGAGTGACCACCACATGGGAGTGGGGCCTTCCGCGTTCACGAAGGGGCCTATTGTGGAGGTGTGCGGGCAACGTGGGCATGGTATTGTGAAAAGCGGTCCCTTGGTGCTTTTTCTGTACGTACAGGCTGGAACGTATTTGCTGCGCAGTACCGTGTACATAGCACCGACTCAGAAACAAAGCTACTGATCCGTACAGGCTACCTAGCTCATAGTGTCGACTAGGTAGGTACCTGGGCAATGTCCTTTGGTGTTCCTGCAAGACAGGCCCACCCCAATATGTACTTAAGGATCCCCATCTAGATATCAGCCCTTGGGCGTGTCTCTAGGAATTGGGATACCATATGGATGCTATGGCATTCTTGGAGTTGGGGGCAGGGTCAGCACGCCAGGTTGCAGAGTGGGGTCTTAGACCATCCCGTTTCGGGCGACTCGTCGCAGCTCACCACACCGATTCACTGCCATTTATGAGATCTCGAGGTCGACTGGTGAGGGCGACCAGCCGCAGGACCCTTCGACTCTGCGACGTTCCTATGCCCACCTTGCCGAGAAGCAGAGGAAGAGAAGGAAAAAAAAAACTTGCTTTACCAAATTGCCGACTCGTTCCTTGGAAATGCGAGGCAGTGAGTCCCCTACCTAGGTAGCCTGGTGCGTGTCAGCCGCCTGGAGTTGGACCCAGCGGTCACAAAGAGAAAAGTGAAACTCCCTTTCCAATCATCGAGGCTTGGACCAGACCATACACTCGGCGGACAGCCGTGGTACCTTGCGTGCTCGCCCCGAGGCTTGATGAGCGCTGTCAGACAACTCCGAACTGCTGTTGAACGTTAGTAGTTCTTATCCAGGTCAGCACAGGACTGTACGTACCTAGGTCAGATATGTATCTGCTGCACCCAGGTAAGGTAGGTGTGAATGGGTATAAATGCTGTGTAATTAATTACTTACACAGCACTATTACCTAAATAGATACTTTGTATTGTCGGGTCAGCGATGTAGCCGATGAGGTGTGGATCGGGCCTCAGGCAACTGGAAAGGAGGGCAGGCATTGGCAACTACCTACCTAGGTACCTACGCACTAGGGTACCTGGCGGGACACTGCAGCTGTTCCTAACGTCTGGTACGTGCACCACAACGCGTGCGAGGGTAACGTCGGAGACAGGCCATGTCATCCGGAGAAGACTCCGTGAACCAGACAGACGCAAGGTTCGACTCTGCCGAACATGATTGAAATCTGACGAACTCGCCACAACAGCTACGTCCGTTTCAACCGTTTCCGCAACGCGTTTATCAGCATATTCTCACTTCCGTTTTTTTTTTTTTCTTCTTATCATTAGGTGACTTACTCGCAGGAGACATCTCAGAAAACGCGGAGCACAGCCCATTAAGGGACAAAGTAGCGCAGTAGCAGCCGATTCCAACTGCGCCAAACCCTGGGTACGGCGCTGAGCACGTAGCATGAGAGCTCGCCGAAGGGGTGAGGGGTGGCGGCGTCTTGGATGATTCCGATTAACTTTGGCGGCCATGGTCGAATTGTTGGGGATGCGAATGTGAAGAATGCCATGCCGCCTCCAGATTGGAAAAGAAGGTTCCGTGCCTGCCTGTGGTACAAGCTTCGAGAGATTGACTGCCTTTTCTTTGTCGCCATCTTGCCCCCCCCCTCTTCTTCTTTTTTTTATCTTTTCCATCTTCGCGGAAAGGGGCCATTGGTGTCGGCCGCGGCCTGCCACTGACGCTCGCCATGTCGATGAAAGTTTGGAATCCTTTTTCCCCCCCGCATTGCCGACTGATCGGGATGGCCATCTTGGCTTTGAAGCCTGACACATCTTTCTACACACAAGTTCTTGCTTCTATAACGGCCCGCGGAGGGATTACCTATTCCTAGCCTACTACTATTCATGGTAAACCTGTCGCACGTACTCATCACCATCAGTCCTCACTCTAACTCGCGCTGCTCTAACCGCGCTCGAATAGCAAAACGCGTGCCGGCCAGTCTGAGGTGGCTTCTCTATGCTCCAACAACAGCTTGCTCGGGCTCGAAATGTCCCATATACTACTCAAAGCGGACTGGCGCCAGTAAGTCAGGAAGCACGTGACCAGAAGTACATCTACTTAGTGAGCCTTAGCCAACCCCCCAACCCCTTGCCGGCTGCAGCCTGCCGTTAGTGTGCCGTAGTAGAGTCTGTACGTATCTCACTTAATGGAGGTAAGGTCATGCTAGAACGAGCCACAGACAGAGATCTCGATCGCGGTCGATTCTTGCCCTTCTCGGACTGACAAGTACAGCAAAGCCGGCTCAACGACCCTTCAACGCCACAGAATGACCCATTCCCCACCACCTCATCGGGCGTCTTTTGGTGCCTTGACTGCTCCATGTCTTCCTTGAGTAGTACGGTAACCAGTCCTCTTCTTCTCTCTACCTAGGTAGTTACATACGTATCCGCAGTACCTCCCTTTACCCCATTCCCTTGACTAGTTTCTAGTGCGGGTCGGGGCCCAAGGACCCCTCGATGCCCTTGCCAGAGACTGGACCCTAGGGCCGGCGTTCTTGACCCTTCTCTTTTCTTTCTTTTTCCTCACCCCCTCTTCGTATCCTCCGCATCCTCCACCTGCTGCTGCTGCTGCCAGCCTCGTGGTTCTGTTTCCCTTCTCTTCCATCCGTATGTACACTAGGTTCCTGAGTTCCTGCAAAATACTACCATCCTTGCGGGATTTGGGAGTTGAGGCTTGAGGGACCTCGTTCTCACCGCCGCGTCAACCAGGACAATAGCATAGAAGGAGACCCAACTACCTACCCAGGTGGTCGAGCAAACATCCCCCCCAAGCAAGAGGATGCGCCGTGGACTTGAATGCATCGCGGTATTCGGATCGCTAAGAATTTGTTGTTTTTCCGACTGCCTAAGCACCTTGGCGACCGATGTCTTCTTTGCAAGCCTGCTGGCCGGTAGATTACAGGCCAGGTACTTCCACCTTCGTTGCGTGAGGGTACAGGGACGAGACGTGCTTGTGGTCGTTCATCAGCCTGACCTACTTATGACGACATTTGGGGGAAATTTCCCCTTCGAGAGAGGTGTGATGCCACAGAGAACCCTGCAGGGCGTGCAAAGGGACCAGTACTACCAGGTAGTGTATACTAGTGTTTACCAGTCTACCAGATGGTGGTATAGTGGCAGAGCGCCGGGGAGGGGTGTGCGTCAGGTCTAACCTTGTATGTAGTGTACGTGCGTAGGTATTCCATCATACTACTATGTACACTACGATACCCGGGGATGTGCCTAACCTGCCGGCGAAGGTGTATCATGATAAGGGCGTGGCCGGCTGTCAGGAATCAGGTACCCTTCGACTGCCCCCCTCCTTCCACGCTGCACAGGTACAGTGTTCTCCCCCAGAGGCTTGCCCTTTACGCTCGTCCAGTATGCGAGTGCTATGTCCTTGTGTTTAAAAGTGGTTGATATACTAACTATCACGGCTGTTCCAATCAAAGAAAACAATTACAACTTTGAACCAGATTCTATACAGGGTTATTATTTGTTACAGTACTTGAATTGGGAGTCGATAGTGTCTTCTCCCAACTTGAGCGCGGTCATTCGGCCTCGCGCTCGCTGCTTTGTTCAAGCCTACCTAGTCAGGGACTTCTGGCTCCATCATTCTGCTGACGTCACAGTCGCAGGTTCTTGGGTTCGTGCAGGGTCCTTTCCCGCTTCCCTTGTCCAGGCGCTACGGCCGAGTCAGGTGCGTGGGCGTCTACGGCCCAAGTTCCCTTTTTTTTTTTCAGATCGCGATCTACCTCGTCCTTCTCGATGCCGGCGGTGCGGATAGGTAGCAGCCTGCTGTACACTATACGGACCGACCGAGAACAGACGACGCCGCCCGGCGGAAGCATGGTGGCATGCTGGTCAAATTTCGGCATGTCTCCACCGCAGACAGAACAACCAATACAAGCATGCTCTCTCGGGGCTGCTCTTGAGAAACGGGATAAAAACGCTGAGAATAGCTTAGGAAAGACTTTCTTCAGGGCTTATGGGTAGAAGTCAGTTTATCTACAAACATCAGGGGAGAGCAGTGACAAGCGTCGCTGACAGACGGCGCGCCCTTGTGTGTAAATGGCGATAGCTTGGGCTGAATGGGACCCGTGTCGAGTTACGAGCAGGGAAATCGGTGAATTCAGAACCTCAAGCTGCCACGATAGGCTCGACTTGAACTCGACCAACAAGACACAAGAGCGGGGACTATGCTTGTGCTGGGGTCGCCGTGGGCTGAGTGGCACAGTACCGTGGCTTGACGCCGGAGCATCAACTCCTATGGCGGGATGGAGCTCAAAGCTTCCCGCCGTACCGTGACCTGGCAGCCAGCAGCGCCCGAGGGAAGGCGGGATGTTTTCTCCAAAGCTTCGGAGAGTTGAGGCGAATTCAAAAGAAGGCAATGACATTGATGACAAGCCTTGGAAAGGACAGGAAACCAGGGAAAGCAAGTAAAAGTGCATGGACAATCCGACATTGAAATCGCCAGGACGCCGGGCCAGAACTGAATAGAACAACCAGGGGGGATCGATGGTGGCCAGGGAACGCGACAGCGACACTAGTGTATACAGCGAGCGTGATGGGGTGGGTCCGCGGGAGCAGCGTTTTAGTGTTGTAACCTGCATGTATTCGAGATTCCATGCGGAATTGCATATCTTGGACACGTATTGGCTTGAGGAGTACCCTTCGTCCCAGTAGCGTTGTATTGGGAACAACAGAAACTCGGGTACGGGTTTGATCAAAGGTTTCTGGAGAACAGAAACTTCGTGGTCGTTGTTGCAGAGATCCAAGCTCATTCCTAGTTCTGCTTGGATCTGCTCTGCTCCTCTTGTCTCTGGCTGTCTGTAGACTGTCTATATGTACATATGTAGTAGGACCGAACCGCCAACAAGAAGGTTGCAGGGTCTCAGGGAGTCCTCTACTATCGCAAGGGGGAAAACAACTGAGGGGTGAAAGGCGGGGAGGAAAAAAAAACAAGGGAAGAAAAAAAAAAAAAAAGGGAAAAAAAAAAAAAAGAGGAGTTAACATCACAGGTCCCGGGGACGCCTGTTCTCCACCCGGGGTACGTAGCCGCCCGCCGTGAGGACTCGGGAACTACCCTGAGGAGCATGGAGCATGGAACTAGGGGTGTGTCTAGCCGAATGTCCATGATGTGAGAATGAGGTCGGTATGAAAAGGTGCTGAGGGGAGGGGTGAGGAGTTCAGCGGGTCAAGGGGGGCGCGTTGCGCAGAGCACCATGGCGCCTTGGCCGGACCCTCCTTCCATTAGTTCCAATGTTCCCTGACCCTTGCCCACCCCATGGCTGTAGTGTACCAGTCGCGTCTTAGCGTCTAACCTTGGATAGGTAGCTCAGGTCGGGTACCTTAGCCCACCGCAAGGCGAGGTACATGCTAAGGTAGCTTTCGCGGCATCCCGGTGAGCGACGAAAGGTGCGCAATTCTCCTTTCCCATGCCCATGCCCATGCCCACTTCGATTCCCTCCAGGCTCCCCCAAAACACTGCGCTTCCACAATCACTCCCTGATCCACTACCTACGAATCCCTCGCCCGTCCATGCCGACCACATTATGATCATGTAGTGTACCTTACGACCTCGCTTCAGCCCACACCCCCCCCTCTCCCCAAGCCCGCTGACCTCCCGAGCTTCCTCTCTGCTTAGACCTGGCGAAGCTGCTGGCTGGTATAATACTCAACCTGCGCCTCACCTCCCACACCCTTCTGGCCCCGTCATCCTCTCTCTAACCACCGCCCTACCCTCAGTCACCGCTGTCACACAGCATTATCAACACGTTCAATATCTCCGATCCTCACTGTTTCAACAAGATTTGTTCGTGCTTGTTGTCGTTTAACGACTGAGATCCCGACCCACGAATCCATTGAGTAGCCAGTCGTCGTCGTCGTCGCCGTCCTCTACCAGCACTAGCTTCGCCCCGACCAGCTGAAGTTTTTATCTCCTTCCTCCCCCACCATTATATGAACACCGACTAGTTCAAAAAGAACCAAAATGCACGCTCGAGACGCCACCGGTCGTCAGGTCTCGCTTCTGAACGAGGATCCCGTCGTCCAACCTATGCCTCAACGCCTCAGTTATCGCACTGCAAACCAGGTTATTTCACAGCCCTTTCCTCCGGCGCCGCGCAGCAACTCCTCGTCGCCCCACACTCCCGAACTACTCCGTTCAGACTCATACGACTCGAACGCGAGCAGCGATCCTCTGTCACCTCTCACTCCGACATCTTATGAACCGAGCCGCATCAACGCCTTCGCTCCCGGCCAGCCTCTGTACGACGAGTATGACCAGAAACGTCCGCCCTACACCACCACGAGCCGTGCAAACTCGTATGAGGAGGACAGTTCGGCAACGTCGCCTCTTCCCGAACGGCCTGGGAAGAGGTATCCGTGCCGCTACCGCGATAGCCACGGATGCGAAAAAACATTTACGACTTCAGGCCACGCATCCCGCCACTCCAAGATTCACACCGCTGAGAAGGCCGTCCAATGCACTTTTCACGGTTGCCAGAAGAAGTTCACCCGAGCAGATAACATGAAGCAACACCTGGAAACGCATTACAAGGACAAGTCGCGATCCTCCGCGTCCGCAAAGGCTGCCGCGCGGTCTTCCCTAGGCGCATTGTCGGCAAGTGGGCGCCGCACTTCGTCTTCATCGACGCGAACTACCGCCAGCACTCGTGCCTCCCGCGATCAACCCATGTGGGATGCCGATTCATATGGATACCCGCCCGGCCAGGCACCACTTCCGTCTCCTGCAACTAACGCATGGGATTTGCGGAACCTGAGTTTACCGCTTCTCAGCCGACCTAGTGCCGCGAGAACCCCAAGCAGCGGTCTCGATGCTCTTGCCATGGCTGTGGCCTGTCAGGAGGGTGCATAGATGCACGCGGCGCACTCATGTTCTTGGCAGAACATTGCAGGTGCTTAGTTGCATGTAGAACTCAACTCTACACGCGGCAACGCGCGCGACTCAGTCGCGCTATAGCTCGGTATTTTCAGCTGGCGCTCGAAGACGAGTCTAGTACTCGCTTTATATAATTCGCCTTTTCTTACACTTTACTGTTACTCACCTTTTCATACGGGGTCTTGGGTTAGAGGTCGCAAAGCATACGGATGGCCTGCACATACACGAGACACGATGGAGGTAACAAACAATGGCGTTTACTGGGGTTCTTTGATTTCACAAGAACCAAAGGTTACTGGGTGGACTTCGTTTTCCCGGCGTTCTTTGTCACTTCGCACACATACCCGAATCTTCGATTCAAGAGCAAGTGAGGGCAAACGTTTTGTGCCAATTTGGCTGCAATTTATCGTTTTCAATCCATTACCGGAGACAAGTATACGAGTTCTCGCTGGTTTTGATACAATCAAGGGAGTGGAATATATGGGTGGTTTGGGGATCGTTGGGTGGACAACGTTGCTAGTAGCTACAGGTGAGAGCCACGGGGCTCTCTGGGGAAAAGAGAGGAGGCTCAACGATAAAACTGGTGAATATGGTGATAGGCGTTCAAATCAACAATTTAGTCGGTGCCTCATATTCTCAGTCTCACTCCGTATCCGGCCTGCTGATGAGGCTTGGTCCGGGTAAATCAGAAATAGGAACCAATGACACTTCCTGAAGAAACGGATATAGTGTTTCCCATCCGGCGAGGTGATGCTTAGCTCAGCCAGTCTTCCATCAGAGGTTGGAGTTGTTCCGACGGATCAGTTGAAGACTACCAAAACGGAGGGAGGGGAACGCTCATATTCCATATGCCTCTAACATTTAGTTCGAAATGGTAAGGGGATCCTGCCTTGTAAACTGCCATGTGGTTATTCGACAGAGGAATCCACTTGAGATGCGTGTCGCAAGGTTTCCTTGCCGAGTGAATACCACCAGCAAGGCTGTTTTGCAAACCGAATTTAACTCGTCCTGACTGGCCTGTAATAAAACTACTGGACGTTGCTGCCCACGAACAAACAAGGCCGGAATATACCCAATTATCCATTGCTGGCTAGACTATCGTGTGTCGGTGGCTTCAGCGCACTCTCATGTCCTACCGGTCGAGAACCGTCACAAGTATCTCGCATGGCGCCGGTGCCACACGCTGAATCAATTACTACCACAGCTCCTGCTTCTCTGTGCATAATCTTGCCATCTCGAACTGTTCGTCCGTTTGGCAGACCAAGGTCCGGCGCTTGCTCTCGGGTTTGCCGACGTCCTGTACCGTTGCTGTAACCTTCTTGCTGTTCAGCTCATGGTCGATGGTGAACCCCAAACAGGCGCATTGCTCAACAACACGCTGGCGCAGTTTATCACTCTTTTCGCCTATGCCACCAGCAAAGACGAGTGCATCGACTTGACCATTTAGAGTCACGAAATAACTGCCAATGAAGCCGCATATTCTGTCCACGAATATGTCGAAGGCGAGCTTATGTGTGGGGTTCTCCGAAGTTGCGATTACACCGAAGTTGGTAGTCCCCGTCAGGGACTTCCATCCACTTTGCTTGTTGAGAATCTCTTCGGCTTCAGTGAGGTGTAACTCAGATGTTGAGCTTGGTGAGAGCTTTCCGACATCACTGGCATAATGAAACACAAGACTGGTCCTGTCGTCAGCTAGAGGTCTCGCCATGGGCGCCGCACCGACTACTCACCTGGGATCCACGCTTCCGCTTCTTGTTGCACCAGGTAGTCCGGCGACCGGGGTTAAGCCCATGCTTGTGTCCCAGCTCTGGCCATTGCGAATAGCACATGCGCTTGCGCCGCTTCCCAAATGAAGAGCAATGAAGTTGAGGTCTTGGGCATCCTTGCCAAGATGTTCGGAGACAGAGCGGGTGATGAAGGAGTAGCTGATGCCATGGAAACCAAACTTCCTCAGGTGATTCTTCTTGGCAATTTCCTGATTGATGGGATACGTCCGCACATGTTCGGGAATGGTGGAATGAAACTGAGTATCGAAGCAGGCCACGTTGATGGCGTCGGGGAGTTGTGCGACACACGACTTGACGATCTTCAGGGCAGGGCCGTTGTGTAACGGGGCCAGATCGCTGAGCTTTTCCAAATGAAAATAGGTGCGTAGGGTGATGATCTGCGAGCAGGAGTAATCACCGCCGTGGACGATGCGATGACATGTCAGGGAGATGTCATCCTTGCCCTTGATTTGTGGCAGCTGTGGGTCTTCAATGAGCGTCTTGAGAAGGACTCTGAAGGCGTCCTCCTGAGTCGACACCTTCTGTTGGAGGTCTTGGTTTTTCTTAACCTCAACATCGCCGCGCGTGTATGAGACCTGGGCGGGTGGGGCTGTCAGGCCGTTGATGGACGTCTCAGCGATCTGGTGAGGTGGCTCGTTCGGCTCCGCGGAGTAAACTGAAATCTTGACTGAGCTGGAACCGGCGTTGATGGCAAGAATGACTTTCATGATGACTTCGACGTTGCAATCGAGTGAATTTGCGGCTATATTCCAGAGACGACGTTGTCTGGGTGTAGCGACTGATCGTGGTCGATTTGGCTTTATACCTGGCAGCAACTCCCCCCCCCCCCCCCCCCCCCCCCCCCAAAAAAAAAAAAAACAGGGGGCAGATGGTTGGGTGGGTGGGTAGGCAGAATCTTGGGTACCTGGGCCAACGACGGTGTTCAAGGTCGATCGATACAAGGCAGCTAAGGGTCTGCTGAGGCGACTTTTGGCGGAGAGCAATCAGCAGATGTCTGGACGTGGGGTAGTAATGAGGCCAAGGGGGTGGTGCGTTTGATGCATTCCGCTCAGTCGGCTCAGTGACTCGTCGTCCTTGTCCTAGCACTACCTAGGCGCGGGACACGAGGTGAGTTGGACCATGGCGACGTTGATACAGCCTCATACAGGCAATGGGATAGGGCCACCCAGGCACATCTTGGCCGCTGACAAGGCCCCACTTTCCAGCTCTAATTGCCCGAACAGACCGGAAGGACGTCAGAACCCCGCGTGGACCCTGTCAAACCTGTCAAACCTGACCACGCTCTGGCACTAATACCAATCGGGCGGGCAATAATGGAACCACTACCCACCCTTCGTCTCCTGGCATGATGGAGACAGGCCACTTGCCTCACAGCTTCCTCGGCCGTTTATCATCCAGTTGCGCGCGCTCTAGCGCAATTTTGAGCGCCTCACGCATGGGTTTCGGGTCCCTTTCGTCTGCAATAGTCGATCTGTCCGTGTCAATTGCAGCGAGTTTCCGCCGGACAACCCGATCGGCTCGATCAACAGAATGAGCTCGTGTGTCTGACAGGCCGCCTCGGTCCTTTCCATGCGCCCTGCCACATCCTGGTATCAATCAGAAGCTTGACAGGGTCAAGTAGGCGAGCCCAACTCGGATCAATTTGGCGGCTCGGTGACGGGCTCCAGGCCGCTAGGCATGTCTGGTGATGATAATTCCCACATCTCACCAGGGAGTATTTGCGGTGATGGTAATTCAACGTGGTTAGGCGGGAAGGGAATTCCGTGAAACTCGCTATCGGAGCTGTGCGCCACGACCCAGCCCTCGACGAACTTCCGGTAGTCTGTTTCTCACCCATCAGCCTCTTGACTGGCCTATCTTGATTGTTCACACTTCGGCAGGCTTGGTGGGCCCCCGGCTTTTCTTTTGAATTTTCTTTTTTTACCTTCACGTTTGCTGAACTGGATGCCGAGATACTTCATGTCGAGTGTCCCGAACGATGAGGTTGCCTCGGAAGCAGATCCGCCGCTTTGGGACCCGGAGCGAGCCCGGGAGCGCATGCGATGGGCAAGTGCGAAGCGCGAGCGAGAAGCGCTATCCGGGGCGCTGCAGCGCCGACTGCCGCGAACGGTAAGACGAACTTGACGATGCCGGTCGTCGCGGTTGCGCAGCTCGCCCTCAAAATTATGAATCTCGTATTCCCGATATTGGCGGCCTCCCGCGCGGTTGGCGAACACCGTCAGCGAATGGTAAGTGGAATAACGATCTCTCCAAAGCTTGAGCCTTTGAACTAGTCCCATGCCCCTGACGTTACCAAACCCGTCCGTTCTCCCGTGTACATCGGACCAGACCACATCGACATCGTAGTAGTCAACTAGGTCTTTACGACGAACGTCGCCCTGGAAACGCAGAGAACTTTCGACAGTGGTGAAATCATACTTGACCTCGGTTAGATGATCATGGATGACCACACCTTCGCCAGTGGTATATCTCACTCTGTGAGGTTCGCGGAAGCTAACATAGAGTTCGAGTTCGCAGGGGTCCGTATAGGGCTGATGGCGGCCGTGAAGGGTGTGCGGAAATATGTCGGCCGGGACGTCAGACGGAACTAGACGACACAGTCAGATCCTGGGCCGAGGCAGGAATGGCGGAACGGGGGAGCGAGATACGGAAGTGTTCCAAGAGCTCGCTCTGATAGCTGCACTGCCAAAGCACACGGCGCTGCTCGGAGCCGACAACCTCCCACGGGCCGAGATATACTGTGCGCTCGTTCGGGGTGTTTTCGAAGAGGGTTCTGGTAGTCCGGACTGCGTCAGAGAGGAGCGCATATAGGTTTTGGCATGACAACAACGTCGGGCAGGATGAGGGGCAAGGCGGGACAAGAGAAAGGACGCGGGAGGGGGAAGGCCGTACATAGTTGCCTGATAGCCTGGAGGGCCGAGATCTAGAGGGTGGAGGGAGGCATGGTGCGCCGAGGCCTCGGAGGTGAGAGCTGAGATGGTCGAGGCACCAGAAACCGGTGTCCAAGTCGAGTCACTGGGGCTCGCGTAGGGTTGCCCGTAGGTCGGGGGGCGGCCGAGAGAGGAGGAAGTGAAGGATGAGCCAGAGGAGGACGAGGCGGCCATGCTTGGGAGGCCTTTGGCTTGGGGGCTCCCTGACACTGGTCAACACTGGTCAACACTACTGAACAGTCGACAGAAGCTTGACAGCTCTATAATGACATAGCGTTGACGGGTTCGATGTGCGGTCGGTTCGTCTCGTTGCGGGTGTTGTGCGGTGGAACGGAAGCCTTGCGGCGAATGCATTCGAACAGCACAGCGCCAGTACAAGAAACCGGCTTGCTGTTAGGTCTGGTGCTCGGGAAAATGCTGGGACTCCAGTCTTACGACTGTAGACCTCGCCAGGTTGTGGACTTTTGTGGCAAAGGGAACTCGCGTCTGAGACAGGCAGTGCGAGCTTGCGCGCGAGTTGCAGGTCGAGATATCGTGAGCTTGTGTTGCGTGTCGGTGTGTGCGTGTATGAGTGTGTTGGGAGCCGAGAAGAGTTGCGCAAGGAGCCGCCGCGGCCACGGGCCAAACGAACTAACCTACTAACCTGATAACGCTGCGCCAGTGAGACGGGAGGTGTTGTGTGAGGTCGGCAACTTGAACAGCAGTTCTTTTTGAGCGGGGTTGCAATCACGTTTGCTTCTCGTTATTACCTAGTAGGTGTCCGTACTAGGTGGTAGGTACCTACAATCCCTGGTAGGCTGTGGTCCGTGAGCGCCCTCCTGCGGATAGTGGCAATGCACTACACTACCTATCCGTACACTAATACACTATTATGGTAGTAGAACTGTGGCTGTGGTGTTGGTATGTACATAGTATTAGTTCATAAAATGTGGTCGCGACAACCTAGGGCTGCTCTGCCTGACAAGCATTTCCTACGAACGGCTGGTGGCATCCATCATCCATGGCTCCAGCCTCCTCCTGCCTGCCTACCTACCTACCTGCAATACCTACCTGAATGAAGGCTTACCTACCTACCTACCTACCTAGGTAGGTAGGTAGGTAGTCGCCGCCCCGGCGGGACAGCCAATCGTTGAGTCAAGCGCGACTGCATGCTCGAGCGACTGGCATTACGGTTCCCGCCACCCCTTGCTCCATGGCAAGGTGTGAGGCCAGTTGGCCAAGACTGGTATCCGCACCGCCGGGATGTGATATGCAGCACATTGCCTTAATTATTATTGCCTCTACTACGGATAATGGCTGTTTATTTGCACTGGTAGACTGCATACACACTCACGCGCGCGCACACACAAGTCAGCGTCCCAGTCGTTGTCGTGGATTTTATCAGGAAAAAGAGAGTTGTGTTAGACCAGCCTCCCCGTCGCAGGAGAATCTACTCACACCTCTCTTCTCTTCCGAGTAGTTTTTTTTTTCTCCTTTCGGCCCCGTCTGCCACCTTTTGCTTTTGCATCTATCTATGTAGGTAGTGGATATCCTGAAACCCCTCCACCAAATGTGTCTCCGTCGGTCGCGACCGACGTGCCCATGAAAACGGGTCTTTGCTCGTTGAACTTGCGACATATCTCCCCGTCACTCACTTACTCGTCTCGCTGGCGTTCCGCCCTGACCTCCGCGTCGCATCTCTATAGACTCGGTGAGTGAGCCGGCGGCCCAACTTTGACAGAGCCATGTCGGCTCTGCCCAATCCTCGCCTGAGGAGGAATCGCGGTTTTCTGGGCAGCGACAGCTCCGCTCTGCCAGCTAGAGATCTTCAGGTACGCGTGTAGCCGCCTCTTCTGCCTTTCTAACCACGTGCCGTCTCATCTCTTCAATGGAGGTCCTCCACCAATACTCCGCCCGTTCCCTGCGCAACGCTTCTTTGGACACGCGTTTCCCGTGCCCAGACCTCTTGATTTGCTCTTACACAATGCATCTAATAGAAAGAACCCCGTTATTTTGATCATCGTTGCTGATCGTTGCTGCAGGACCGTCGCCAGCTGCGATACGAACTTGACCTCAACTCCTGGAATCTTCGGATCTGGGGTGTGGCTGCTTCTGGTTTCCTGACAGATTCGTACGACTCGTCCTGCATCCCTTGGAGCCTTCCACAGCCATGTTGTCCTGATTGTTAACTCTTCGTCAGGTACAATCTGTTCTCTACCAACGTCATTCTCGCGTCCATCGCTTTTGTATATTGGCCTTCCCCGGGTGCCCGATGGCAAGGTTTGCTCATCAACTTCTTCACACTCTTGGGCTCTGTGATAGGCCAGTTGCTTTTTGGCTTCCTCGCCGACTTTTACGGCCGAACCCGCCTTTATGGCATCGAACTCGTACTGGTCATCGTGTCAACTATCGGTGTTGCGACTAGCAGTTATGGCTTCGACGACATGAGTTTCCTAGGGTTGTTCATCTGGGTGGGCTGGCCCCCTTTGCCCTTTCGCCCCTCGTGTCTTTGGCATCCCAAAGTCAGTGCTGACTCTCTGGTGCTTCACAGTGGCGCTTCGTAATGGGCATCGGTTCGTCTGAGTTCGCCTGGGTGTTTCTACATGCGTGCAGCCGTACTGACGCGCCAACGCAGGGATTGGTGCCGAGTATCCTCTAAGTGCAGTTATCACATCGGAGTGGTCGAGTACGCAATCTCGGGGGACCATGATTTCTTCGGTAAGCGGCAGGTCCGTTGCGATGGGGCCTCTGCTAACAGTAGCTAGACTTTCATGATGCAACCTATCGGCCAGGCTCTGGCGCAACTCGTAGGCCTCTGGGTACTTCTCGGTCGGGAGCAAAGCGCGGGCCTGCAAGCTATGCAGTGTGGCCTCGACACGAAATTCGACAGAGAGTGCCGACGTATCGTGGACGGCATTTGGCGAATCGTCATCGGCTCAGGCGCCGTCCCAGCTGTGCTAGCCATCATCTTCCGGTTCTTCCTCTTTGATTGCGGACTGTACAGTCTCGAGGTCAGAAACAAACCAGGCATTGCACTAAGGAATACTCAAAGAGTATACGGTGCTCCTTCTGGTTCCAGAACGGCATATCCTATGACCGTCCCTGACGCCGTGCAGACCGTTGGCTATGAACAGCCCATGCCTGTTCAGTTCTCCAAGCATGACCTGTACAAGTACTTCGTTGAGGACGGGAACTGGTACTATCTTCTGGGTAAGATGATGACACCTGAGGTCCTCTCGAGTCTGCCACCTTCGTGTCGCCTCCTCGTAGGGCCTCAACAATCGAGTAGACCACCGAAGCGCTGATCAGACCAGGCACGTCTGCGACATGGTTTTTCTTAGACTTGAGCTTCTATGGGCTTTCCTTAGACAACAGAGGGACTCTTTCGGACATGTGGGCGACAACGGGGCCTACGCCTATCGACGAACGCCTACCATGCTGGAACTCCAGGTGGGAGGACGGCAACGCAACAGCGAGACTGTGGAACCAGACTGGTCTGCCCGTTTGGCAAACGGACGCGACGTTACCGTGCAATACGATCTACGACGTTTTATTGGAGCAGGCCAAACAGTACCTGCTGACAGTGTCCATCGCCTCTATAGCCGGCAGTGTTTGCTTCGTCGTCGCTGCTAATCGCATCCCCCGACGGCTGTGGCTGACGGTCTCTTTTTTTGCCCTCGCTATACTCTTCGTTATCACAGGCGCTGTGTACTACGGAGTCAACCGGACTCCTGGTGCACCGGCCACCATTGTCTTTGTCGCGCTGTGCCATTTCATGTTCAACTTTGGTAAGCACGGGAGCTCCTCTCACCTTCAAGTTTTGCACACATTGCAGGGACGTACTGACGCGACATCAGGCGCGAATACCCTGACATTCATCATTCCGGCTGAGATCTTCCCGACTTGTTACCGCTGCACGTGTCACGGTATCTCCGCTGCCGCCGGGAAAATCGGAAGTATCGCCGCTCTCCTCATCGTCTATGGCATAAACTCGTCCTACGACGCTGCCAACCGACAAGGACTCATCTTCCTCCTTTTCGGATCTTTCGTGGCCGTGGGGGCCGTATTTTCCTGGGCGTATCTGCCCGATCCTCAACGTTGGGTCATAGACGAAGACGGACGTCGCGTCTTGGAGCAGAAAACGCTGGAGGAACTGGGCGAGGGCCGAGAGAGAGCGAGACAATTGGGTGAGGTCATCACAATCAAGGAGAAATGGCATGATCTGAAACGAAGGAGAACGTCACCTGTGCCGTCGCAAGCCACCAACGATCCGTAAATAGTTGTGGCAAGAGAAGGCGATGCGTGTCGGTTAGACCGTAAATAAGCACTTTCATTAGAGATTCCTAAGGATTAATACGATTGAGGGTTGTTTGTTTTTATATCCCAACCACTTTAACCACTAAAAATAGTTGAAATTCGCACAGTTGAGTACTCCAAGTAGAATATGGACAACAAAAATACCATAACTAATGTTGACTATAGGTAGTAAAGGTATATAATAGATGTAATCGTAGATAGGGAAGCCGACTAGCCTTGATCACAACACTGCCATAGCCAAGAACCTTAATCACGACCAGATATACCCTCACCTAAAAAATTCTCGAAACCCTACACTGAACAGCGTGACTCGACAGTGGCTGCCGTGTCCTGCAGGTCGAAAACTTTCTTCCGTTGAGTCACTCGAACCTTTTTAGGGTTATATAAGCTTATCGTCTGTTGTTTTTGTTGTCGTCCGTCGTTGTCGTTGTCGTCCGTCGTCGTAGTTATCGGTGTAAAGAGGTCATTAATCAGAGAGCTAAGCCACAGGTCAACACCAGTTGTCCAGACACGCAAGAGTCTCACACAAGTTCATCTTAGTAAGTGTTCCATCCCGTATAGTATAGTTCAGGCCCCATGTTCAATTGCAACCAAGTCATACTGTCGAGACGGCGTCTTTACGATTTGCTGACCGTGTCGACGTCCAGACATTCGAGACACAACCTCCTCACCAGAGGCCAAAATAATACAAAGAACGGAAGGAAGAAGAAGAAGAAGAAGAGTTACATCCACGGATACGATGGCCAAGCTGTTCAGCAAATTTAAAGGTGCCGAGGTCACAGAGACTATGCTCGAGAAGGCGGCGAGATTGTTCAGTGCGAATTATGGCATCTGGGGCAACGGGTGCTTTGGCAAGCCAGGTAAGATGGTGTCACGAGCCTCAAATTCATAGCTGACCAGCAGGAAGGCAGTCGCGTGAAGATGAGCCCAGCTCGGCTTCGATCACAGTGCCTCCCTGAGGGTTCCAGGAGCTTCTATGCCATGGTGACTGTCGACGGGGTTTTGGCAGGAAACGCTTTTGCCTGCCGCTGGGAATACGCAGGCCGGCAGGTATGCTGGATTACCCAGCTGGTGGTTCACAGTGATTACCGAGAACAAAGCATCGCGACCACTATTCTCTTGAACTTGATCGAACCTGAGGATGACGTATCCAGCATCATGAGTTCTCATTCAGCTGCATGCAAAGCTCTCTCAAAGGCTATTGGAGGTATGTACTATATTTATCCTTGGGATCTATACTAATCAGCCTCACAAATATCCGTTTTTCCGATTTCCCATTAGATTTCGCTCGAGACCACGCCGCCGGTATAATGGCGATCTCGCCAGTCAACTACATTAAAGATGCGAAGCTGCGTGGTAGTCTGTTTGATTCAAACGATGACAGCGGAATGGTGTCGGGCGTCGATTCTGGGTTTTACATTGACCACGATGAACCTTTTGAAGCCCTCGCCCGGTTTAAGGAGGAAGGAGCTTGGCCTCTCGGTGACTTGCCCGATGGCCACGAGTTCCTGTTCATTGCGGAGAAGTCGCGCCGAAGGCGCCCGCGGTTTGTTTCTGCATAAAGCAAGAGGGCAAAGAGAGGGTTTGAAACAAGGGTTTCTGAGGAACGCGCTGAGAAACCGGACCATTGGCCTTGGACACAGCATATGAACTGAATCTTCCCCAGTTCATATGATATAAGCACGAGTAATATGCTGTAAATAGATCTAAATTTATGTCATTCTCGTACTTCTTTGTTGTCTAACATGCTCGCCAATTGCTTTCTTGGGGGCATGATTCCACTCAAGGGCCTACATTGTTGGCAGATATCCGTGAGCCAAGGCCAAAGAGCATTTTACAGTAATCTTTACTTGGGAAGTTCTATTCTTATTGGATTTCTTCTTTTACCTTACCACAACTAGTACTGCAATGACATAGAACAAATCAAACCTGTTAACCAGAGAACCTAACGGTTTCTCATCCTAGCCCCTTGTTTTGTGGTTGTTCCGTTTGACCAGATACCGTTAAATGCTGCTCTTCTTCCTCGTCACTCATCTTGAGGGTGCGTTAGTGCGGGCCAGTATTGCTGCTGATACTGATTTGCCCATCCACCCTCTCGGTTGTCCAGAATATCTGGCCGGAAGCGGGTAGGTTATTCATCGTGGCTGGGAGTATACTCAGCTGCTTCGCTCCAGGAGGACCTAGGACAGTTGGAGCGCCGTTCGGGACTTGGCCACCGTTCAGGGGCGCGAACATACGGTTGTCCTGGTCATGAAGTGTTTGGTTTGATCAGTGTGAGTAGATGTTGTCTACGTGCAGAAAGGAAGCTTCAAATCTAGGGATAGTCTGGGAAAGACGGCATCTTCTGCGTAGGGAAACTAACTTGTTGCTCGTTACTTAGGATGATGAGACCATCGACATCAAATAGCTTCTGGCGTCATTCTTGAAGACCTGGAGGATCGATGACAGATTTTCTGCTCAGGAGACTTCCATACGCACTCCGGATGGGCGCTGTCGTGCTATCTATGGGACTGTGACCGGCAGGACCGCGATTCATTCGATGTCACCGCTCGACATCCGGGTTCGCCGGTCCTGGCGTCAGGAGGCCGAACAGGTATTGATCGGATGTTGGAATGTGGCGCTGGCAGTTCTGTTTCCCGTGCTCTGTCTGATGAGATACCGGGCCCGAGGCCTCAATGCCGGCCACCTTGATCGACGAGGACCGGGGACGGGGACGGGGACGGGGCCGGGGCCGGGGCCGGGGTGGAAGTGGATAACGGAAGTACCATGGATGGTGCGAGTAGGCGCACCGCACAGCAGGGGGTTGCAGCTGTTTCTGTTGTGCAAAGAGTGTGGGCTATACGGAGAGGCCACGGCCACCGGACGAAGGTCGAAGGGGTTCTTGAAGCCCGTCATTGCATCTGAATGTTCAGTTGCTGCTTTGAAGCAAGTTTCATGGCGCTGACGGTGCCTGCCAGCAGCCTGTGCACAGACCAGGCCATTCAAGCCCACAAACTCTAGAGTATATTAACATCACCATGTTGGTGAGAGAAGACGGAACCTCCCGACTCGTGGTAGCAAGTCGCCTGTTAGTATAAACCACCTTCTTATTCCTTCGACCCCATCTATGTACAAAGAAAATATGCACGAAACGCCATCTAACTAGATAGTGGTTAAACTCAAGAATGGCATGTGTGGACTGGTGATCTCAGTGGTTTGGGAGGCTTATTCGGAAATCCTGAGGAAATTCTCTTGAGGTCTCAAATTGTTTTGCCCTTGTCAGCCCTTCTACACACAGATGTCTCAGATAATGTACTTCATTATGCCAAGGCCATTCTCGATATAGATGAACATGGGCCCGTTGCCCGTGGGTTCCTCCAATTACTCAAGGGTAAACTCCAGGAGAAATCATGTGGACAATCGGATTAGTTGGATGCATCCCAAGACGAGAGATCCATGGCATCCATCGGTCCCATACTCATCAACGATCGTAAAACTCCTTCAGCTACTGGTGTCATACCCGTCTGTCCCTGCAGGTCTCCCCACCCGTTAATTGTCATGCCGAAGTCTGGTCCTGGTGTTTCCGGCATGGAGAATCTGTGATTTGGCGTCAGGCCAGTGCCCCTGATACCGAATGCGGTTGCGTCGTTGAAAAAGTTGACACTTGCTTCCGTATTGCTCTGCGAATTCATGTTTGGGTGCCCTGACACAGGACTAGCATCGAACGAGTTGCTCCCATTCGAGGCCATGTTCATGCGCTGTTCGGACGCTGAACTAGAACCAGGAGTTGGGCGATTCGAATGCTCGGCATCGGGCGACCCAGACATATTATCGCCATTGCTTTCGCTCTGTCCGAAACCAGTCATGCGCCCGCTACTCGACCCCGATTTGTCGTACAAGGAACCCGAATTGGGTGTCAGAACCGTTCCATGTGTGGAGATTCCGTGTCTAGTTGCGTCGTAGGCTGCTGGTTGTTCCGACGAAAGCCAAAGCTGACCACCGAACCCCGCTGAAGAGGAATTAGGGCCGGTATCTCCTTCCTGTTCTGGCTCAACGATGTTCGGTGCCGTCGCGGCGTTCCCGTCATCACCTCTGGTCTTCATGAAGTGACACTCGTTGCGATACGACATGATTCCTTGCACGCCATCCGGATCATCGCATATGGGACCTCGAGCACCATTATCCTTCGAAACTGGCTGTGATTTCTCAGTAAGACTGAACGAGAAAGGGGGGCTCGGGATACTTACGCTATCACCACTGCGAGGAAAGGCCGACTTCAGCTTCGGGATCCCGACTGCAAGAGCCTCTAAGTCTACATCAAGCTGCACGAGGAACGATTCCGTGAGCGGATTTCGTCTCTTCAAAGCGTTCATCGCAGAAAGGAGAAATCTCAGCGAGTCGGCTGTCTGGCTGTCCTCGGGGCGACTCTTCAGATACTGAACGAATACTCTGGCAGCAACATAAAGGCAAAACGATATGAAGGGATTCATCTGAGACAGCAGTCAGCAGCAATTGATGGTTTGTCACGGGCGTTACTTACTGCCGACAGGTCCATGTGGGAGATCATTCTCATAATGCTTGCTATCTCGTTGGCTGCGGTTATGCACCGGACCTTGCTTTCAGCACTGACCGACGCAGGGAGTCTGTTCTTATCAGCCTTGAAAATGGCAGCTTGGTGGAGACATATTGTCGATGTGTGGATGCTCATGTTTGTGAAAACGATGTTAGGGTTGCCTAAACCAGCCGGTAGTTTGAGGTGAGCAGGCAAGCAGAGAGATGTGTTGAGCAAGATGTTGTCCATGTTTCGGTGTCGTTTCCAAAATTCGCCATTGAGATCATGATCTCGATCGTCTACATCAGGGCGGTGAAGGTGGATGAGGTTTCTACCGAATAGGCATGCCATGAGCACGATGCCGCCGAATGAGGAAAGCTTCCCAGCTCCGGAAGGGCTCATGCAATCTTGCAATGACTGCGTGGTCTCTGGGCGACTCATGTCAAACGCTTCTTCGGAACACGGCAGGTTCGTCATGATATCCCTTTCGTCGACGGTCATCGGCCATCCTGTGCCAATACTGGCGTAGCGATCCTCGCAGAAAGCCATCCAGAAGGTGCGACGCCTCTCTTCACGTTCGGTCCAGTCGCGAGGTGGCGGCAGACACTGTTTCACATCTAGCCCTGCTCCATCAAGCCGATGCAGGCCGATCCTGCGGCCGAGTTAGCTCTGTCTACTCGACTGGCCAATTCCCAACGACGCTGACTTACATTTGGCAAAGCCGCACTGCCGCGCCCGTGCTCATCCATGCCCGCGGGAAATACATCATCTTGAATTCGTATGAAGCCAATAGCACATGCGTCTGTGCATGAGCTACGGAGATCATGTGCTCACCGTAACCTCTAATGTAATCTGCCTCGACGTATTTTCTGGCTCGTTGATAGAACAGGTCCTTTAGATCAGTGAACTTTTCTGTGATTGAACACGCCAGAGTCCAGATGGCATATCTCAGTGCAACTGGCGGCCGCTGGTTCGGAGCTCTGATTGTCGTTAGCCAGCCTCTTGAGCCAAAGCATATCAACTTTGGATGCAGGTGTATCTTACAGGTTCATGGCTGCAAGATATCTGTACTTGTGGATCATGGGAACTGATGGATGGCACTTTTCGAAATAGATTTGATGCCTGCCAATCACATTTAGTCATACAACTTGGAAGGCAGGCTTTCGCATCCGTCGGACTCACAGCTCGTCGATTGTTTCCTGGGGTGGAAGAGGTTCCTCGAGGCCTAAGCCAATCATCTCCCAGGTAAAGTTGCTTCCAGCATTGTTGATTCCCATCGAGACGTTCGAGTTGAAGTTGAAATCATCAATGGGAGGAGCCGCTGCATTCTGTGTTTGCGGCGATTCACCGCTGAACCTCCATCGGTCCGCATCACGGTCGGCACCAATACCTAGGGTTGCACTGGGGACGTTGAAGTTGACCGTCGGCGCGGAATGCTGATTGTGATTTGAAGACGTAGCATCTAGGCCGAGGGGGATCGTCCTGGAATTATCGGCGGGTGGCGCGGGAGGGTCCTGAGTCTTAAGGAGGGTCTCGACTTGTTCTACAGGCGGCGCAAGGACGTTCGGTCAGCAACGCAATCGAGACGGCGCAAAGTTAGGAGAAAGCAGGGAACCGAAGTAGCAGCATTCGACAATATAGACCACGGCACGAGATGGGTAGGATAGCTCACTAAGTCGTTCCTCCAAAGCCTTGACGTATCCCCGCTTGGGGCCGCTTTTCCTGCGAACTTCATCATAGGCGCAAGAATGACCCAGTCTCGCACAGGTACTACAGCTCGGCCTGATGCCGTCGCACTTCAACTTGCGCTTCCGACAGATCATACATGCTAGGCGTTTCGGCTTGGGGACGTTCGTGTTGTCGGTAGTGGCTTCTTTGCTGTGAGAGTCCGCGCCGGGACTTCGTGGGCGTTTGTGAGGGTTGACGCCGTTGGTGTCTGGCGGGGTGGGTGTACTCGAGGACATTGCGACAGAAGACGTTGAAACTGAGTAAAAGAGTATACTCGTGTGCGTATGTGCGAATCTCGATGCGAACGGTTGGCGAGGTCAACAGTCGCGGTCGCAAGACGGTAGAGTTCTTTGATCGAGATATCGGAGATGAGGCCTCTTAGGTCGCGACGTGCAACACAGGAGGGGCAGGCTTATCGCAGGGGTAGGACAAGTTCATGCGTCGCACATGTCGTCTTTGAGGACTTCTGGTGCTCTATCGAGCGGAACGAGGTAAGCGACGGGCCGGATGGTTGAGATCGTTTGGAATCGTTCGGGTGTGGTGTTGCGGATGAAAGTGATGCCAAATCGAGCAGAGTGGACATCTACGGCAAGAGTAACTGAGGCCTCAGAACAACGAAGAACGGGGTCAGGAACGGGGGCTCTGCCGGACAGCGGTGGACAGCGGTGGGATTTGAGGAGACGCAGCAGAGCAGGCATAATTAGATAGCGGCACAGAAAACACAGCATAGCCTACCTAGGCACCTTTCCTCTTTCAGCTGACCATGATTAATAACGAAGTATTGGCATGGGTCCTCCCCAGCAATGTACTGCATGTACCTTTAGTTTTGAGGGCCATGTGCTACGGGGCGATGCGGAGCGCTCGGCGGCAAGGCCTTTCACTTGTCCACCTCTATCTAATACCATTTCTTCTTCAAGATAACAGTACTTACCCAGGTATTGAAGGTAGTAGGTAGGAACCTGCCCGGGCACGATGAGGACCGAGTTCCAATCTTAATCACATCTTCCTCCTCGTTCACGCTGTATTACCTACCTACCTACTTACCTAGGTAGTCAGGTTTCTTATGGGTAAGAGGGTGCGCCAGGCGCCTTGACCGTCTTAGGCTGTAATCAATGTATTGTGGACTGTACATAGGTACCTAGCATAATACGACCATGTAAGCTAACTCCAAAGGTGGGCACTGGAACTGCGCTTCTAGCCTTCACTACGTAGTGTAGCATCACGCTTAGTGGGCTCATGAACTTTTGGGCTGGGCCGGTGGAGTTTAGCGCGGGCTCAGTAGCAACGGTTCACATTATTAGAGTCGCTTAGGTAGGTACCTGGATACCTGGTACCTGGGCACTCAAAAACCTAGGACACTACCTACCTACAGTGGAGCGTTAAAAAAAACGGTAATCGTGAAAATCAAGCGAAATTTCCACTCTAAAAACCAGCTTTTTTAAACTTTACTTAAGTATAAAACCAGCCCTACTTATTAAAAATAAGTAAAAACTATATTATATACTTTTAGTATTAGTAAAATTAGTATACTATTTTTAAAAATATTAAATTTAAAGTAGTTTAATGTTACGGTACTAGCCTAGCTGCTCTAACCTTAGTACCTATAGGCGCTAAAGGCCTTATAGCCTTAGGTACTAACTAAGTTATTACGAGTTACGTAACTACTAAAATCTCTAAGCCTTTAGGGCTCTATAGTAGTAGTCTACGGTATAGGATTTCTTCCCTTCTTTAAGTATAAATTATAGTTAATAGAGCCTCTTAGTAGTGCGTTAGTCTGCCCTTAAGACCCTTCTGTAATACTATCTATACTTTTCCTTAACTCTTTTTTCCTAGTAATAAGTAGTATAATATTACTAAACTAATCTATTATTAATTAGTAATCCTTATACTTAAATAATACTAAGCATTAGTTAATACACCTCTTTATACTCTAATTATAATTAATACACCCCCTCTATTTTTACTACGTCTAAACTACTATACTAAAAATAGTTTATAACTCTAGACGTTCCTATAGCTATGGTTCTAAAGATAAAGTAGTTATTAATATTAATAATATAACTAAACCCCTAAAGTATTAAAGTAATTACTATACTACTTATACGCCCCTTAAAGATACTAATCCCGTCTTAATTAGTTTTTTTAAAACTAAATGCCCCCTTATAGAGTAACTTTTTAATACTCTTACCCTAAATACTACTATAAAGTAGTACTACACTAAAATCTATATATACTTTAATAGTCTATATAAATATAATATTTACCTTACTAATAACCTACTTTTTAATAATAACTAATAAGTTTTATAAAACTAAAAGGCCTTTAAAAGCCTTTACTAAAAGGACCTAAAAAAGCTTTTTAAGTAGGTTAATATATAAGTTAAAGCCTATAGGGCCCAGAGTTAAAAAGCCTAGTTACTATATACTTAGTATATTACTATATATAAGAATTTTTATAAAGTCTATAACTATACTCTTTAGTTAAAAACTAGTAATAACTAGCTCTAGAAGAATATTAAAGCCCTTTAGACTAAAAAAGCTAAAATAACTTAAAGCTAGAAGCTCTCTTTTACTACTAATAAGGCTCTTTAGCAGCGCATTACTTAACTAAAAAATACTTTAAAAAGTACTCCCTCCTAGTAAAGAGATCTACTAGAGCTAAACGTTAATAATATACTTACTACTTTAACTAATTATTTAAAGTACTTAAAGACTAGATACTAGTCCTTTATAACTTCTTTATTTATTATTAAACTAAACTATAGCTCTAAAGAGTTTAGTATTCTTATTTATATAGGTATTAAAGATAGTAAAAATAAAAAAAACCCCCCATTTAATATTTAGTATTACTATATTACTACTTACTTATAGTTTTAGAAAAGTAACGTTACTAATACTTAAAAGCTAAATTATATTATTAGCTACTTAGGAAGTAACGCCCTTAACTTTATTTTATTTATAGTTTAGGAATAGAACCTAAAAACCTCTATAGAGTTCCTTTAGAAGTTAAATTCTGTTTTTATTAACTATACTTAAGTTAAAGATACTAAGTAAAATATTAAAACTATAAAAATTACTTTTTTTAACGTTTATATATAGTATACTAAGTTTACTAAACTTACTTATAAAACTAAGTTCTTAAAGTACTAATAGTACTATAAGTTCTACTATAAGTTACTAGTTACTTTATAAACTTAGTATACTATAACTTACTTTAATACCTCTTTTAACTTTTAAAAATATACTAAAATAATTATTACTATTACTAATATTATAGACCCTTATAGTACTAGTAAAGCTACTAAAGAGCTATCCTATAAAATAACTCTAGGCTACTTTAGCTCCTTTGTAACTACTATACTATTTTATAGTAGCTCTATAACCCCCTATAGTACTTAAAGTCGTACTAAACTTCCCTTAGCTTTATACTAATACTTAAAAAATACTAAAACCTACTTTACTTATAGTAAGTTTAACTATAGTACTTATAAGTACCTATACTCTAAGGTAGTTAAAAAAAAAACTACCTTAGTAGTTATAAAGCTATAGCCCCCTACTAAAGACACTAATATAGTAGAAAACTAAAGTTTTTAGTAAAAAGAGTTTTTTAATTAGAAGAAAAAATATATAAAGATTAATGCTTAACTCTAATGTTTATTAATTTAAAAAGAATTATTAAGGAATAACCCCTAAAAATAGAGTTAGTACTAGCTTTTAATAAATATAGATTATATATATACGCCCTCTTTAATACTAGAGTAAATAAATACGCCTTTATAAATACCTCTTTAGTTAGTTTTCTATAGGATTTTTACTAAACCCCTTTATATAAGTTATAGCGCTCTATTCTTACTATAGAATTTAATAGTAAATAATTAAATAATATTAATATAGTATAAACTACTAATATATAAATTAACTATTAAATTTTACTATAAATACCTCTTTTATAACTAAATACTAAGTACTATAACTTAATACTAAAAAGGGCTTAGTTTAAATACTATAACGTTTTATTAAACGTATACTATAGACACTTATAGTAGCCTAAGGACTTACTACTAGTTAAAGATTTACTTTTTATAATTATCTATAACTTAGTAAAGTACTATAAACTTAATAAAATTAACTTAAAGTACTAAATAAATACTAATAAAAAGTAAGTAGCTTTTAAAGTTAATACTATATTCTATAACTAAAAGTTTTAGTAAACCCAGTGTAAGTTTTAAACGCTTTAGTAAATCCTAAAGTACTTAATACTAGCTATAGCCTTTAGTACTTAAAAAATTAATAATACTAAAGGCCTATATAAAATAAAACACGTACTCTATAGTATTAAAACTCTACTAAAGCCGGCCCGGAGCCCTAAAAAACGCCGGTCTGTACTAAAAAAGACCTAAAAGCTATAGTAAAATATAGGATTAGCGTTTATTAGTACTATTAAATTTAAAATAAACCTAAAACACTTTAATATTAAGTTAAGTTTAATTACTCTAAATAACTTAAACTAACTAATTAAGTTAAAAAAAATTAATATAACTAAAGCTAATAATCCCCTCTTAAATAATATAGAAGAGACTAAGTACTTAATTAAAAAAAAGTTCCCTACTAAATTTTAATAGTTTACTAACGTTTTTAGTAAAGCTGCTAGTAGTATACTATTACTATACTACTTATATAATTATAAAATAGAACTTAAAAAAGGGGGTTACAATAAGTTTATTTACTACTTCCTTTATAAGTAGTTATTACTTAAGTTAGAAGTAACTTATAAATACCTTTTAGAGTACTTATATAAGGAATTTATTACTCCTAGTAACGCTTTATAGACTTTTTTTATACTATTTATTTATAAAGCTAATAGGGGCCTTTACTTTTATATTAACTTTTATAAATTAAATAAAATTACTAAAAAAAACTAATACCCCCTACTACTAATTAATAAAATACTAATGTAAATTAACTATATAAAAATCTTTACTAAAATTAATATTTATTAAGTCTTTTATAAAATTTAAATATACTTAAACTATAAAGACTTAATAACTTTTAAAACTTACTATAGTACTTATAAGTATAAAGTTCTTTTATTTAGCTTTTATAACGGACCTATAACGTACTAGTAATATATAAATAACGTTTTAATAAAATACTTAGATAATTTTTATATAGTATACTTTAATAATATTTTAGTATTTTTAAAAAACCCCCTTTAGTACTAAAAATATATTATAAAAGTACTAATATACTTAAGGGATACTAAATTATAAGTTAATATTAAGAAGTATAAGTTTAGTATTACTACTATAAAATACTTAGGATTTATTATTTTTACTAATAGTATATACTTTAACTCTAAAAAAGTTAGTATAGTAAAAAACTAGTATACCCTAACGTTTATTAAAGGTATCTAGTCCTTTTTAGGATTCTATAACTTCTACTAGTAGTTTATTAAAAACTATAGTAGAGTTACTTAGCCCCTAGTTTGCTTTATAACTAAAGGGGTTGCTTTTTACTTTAATAATAACTATAAAGCTGTATTTATTTAACTAAAGGACCTACTAATATTAGTACTTATTTTTTACTATTAGTACTTAGAATTACCTATTTAGCTTAAGATAAATACCTTTAACTCTATTTATACTAGCACTATATTATAATTATAGTTTAATAATAATACCTAGTACTTTATAGCTTTTTTTTTAAAAATAATAGTACTTACTAAAATAAATTACTTTATTTATAATAAAGAGCTACTTATTATTATATAAGTAATAGAAGAATAAAGAGTAGACTTAGTAGCTTTTTATAAGCGTTTTAAAGTTATTATAAACTACTAAGTCCTTTTATACTTTATAACTAAGTATAAGTTAAACTCTTAGTAAGCCTAGTAACTAAGTTTATTAGTAAACTTTAACTTTATAATTTAGTACTACTTTAGTTAAGAAAACGTATTAACTAATGCCCTTTTATAAAAATTTAAAGATATTACTATATAAAAGGCTTTAAAGGCTATTAGCTATACTTAAGTTCTTTTAATACTAAATTTACTATTTCTTAAAATTACTATAAAGTTTTACTAGTTTTTAAAAAATACTAAGGCTATAAAAACTACTATAATTAGTACTATAAAACCTATTAATAAACTTTAGAGTTACTTACTAGTTAAATAAATTCTTACTTTAAACTAAGACTCTATAACTAAATCCCTCTATACTCTATATAAAATAGCTACTATTAATAAGGAATATTAAAAAATATAGAGTAATATAGGTTTATTTATAATAAATAGTAAGTTAGTAGTGCTTAAAAAAGAGTTTCTATATACTTAAGTAATATAAAAGACTTATAGGTAAAAACTATTAATATACTTTAGTTAAAATAAGATACTAAAGATAATTAAAAAAAAGTACTACTAGCCCTAGTTTATAGTAGATATAGAGTACTATATTTTTAACTATTATATATACTACTATACTTATAAGCTCTAGGACTAAGTACTAGAAAAGCTTTAGTTCCTTTTAGTACTTAATTAGTTTTAATAATATATTTTTATAAATTTTATAGTACTACTACTTAATAAAAAGAAATTTATAGTAGTTTAGGTAGTAGTTAACTATTTAAGTAAATAAACTATTTTAATACTATACTATAAAAAAGTTATAGTTAGGGACTTAGTAAAAATATTTTATAAAAGGATACTACTAATTTTTAGTTTTTTAAAAATAATTACTTTTAACTAAGGTCCTTAGTTTATTTTAAACTTTTAGTTAAAACTTTATAAAATTTATAATATTAAAATATAGCTATTTATAGTATACTATTTATAAATAAATAAATAAACTAAGATTTTAAATTAGTATATTATATAGTAACTTTATTCCTTTATTAACTACTACTAGGATTTGTGTTTTTTTAAGTAGTTGTTTTGTTTAGATATTTCTATAGGTTGTTTTAAAAAGAATGTACTATAGCTATGTATTATTAAATAGTGTAATTGAATAGAAGTATTTAATAGAGTGTATTTAGTAGCTTTAACCCCCTTTAGCTTTACTTTAACGCTTCTACTTACTTACCCTTTTAGTAATAACGACGATACTATTACTGATAGGTGGTGCTAAATATATTAAAATAAACCTTTACTTGTGTAAACCTTTAGCTGGATTACGCTACGGGTACTGTGATATACTATAGGGCCTAATAAGCCTTAGTAGTGTTTATAATTAAAGAAAAAGGTACTGTTATAAGCAAGCCCTTTGTTAATTCCTTCTGTTTTTTATATTCCTATATACTTAATAATTCTTTAAAGTAATAAAATAGTAAAAAATACTATACCTATAAAAGTCCCCTAGCTACTACTAAATACTAAATACTATAACTTAGTTACTATAGTTAAGAATAATATTAACTAGCTTAGTAATATAGCTATATAGCTTAGTATTACTACTATTAATATATAGTACAGCTAGCTAGCCTAACCCTTAAATATAAAGATTTAGATTACTATTTTTAGTTTTTACTTTTTTTAAATTAATAGTAATAGAGTTTAAATAAAAACTATTAAACTAGCTTCATTAGTTAATTTAATACTAAGTTAGATTTTAGATTTACTATTTTTAGAAAATAACTAATACTACTTTAAGTAAGTAATAGAAGTAGTAATAATAACTATAGATCCCCTAGAGTCTATAAGAAACTAGTACGTTTAATAAGGCCTAGTAATATATTAAGACGTTTACTAATGAGTATAGGGAAAAGTAGTTTGATTAGGTTAACTAGCTGTGGCGTGGTTGATGATGGTGTGTTGGTTGTAGAGGGATTTGACGGTTGAGGGAAGGGATGGTTTAGTTTAGATTAGATTTAATGGGTTTAGAGGGACGGTTTAGGAAGGCGTTGGTAGTTTTAGTGGTATTGACGGTGTAATTAGTAGTTGAAATTAATTAAAAATACTTATTACTTTGAATCTGTAGAAGCTGCGTTGTAGTAAGTGAATTTGAGTGTTGTGATGAAAAAGATTGATGAGGTGGGTGGCTGGACGGTTCCCTAGAGCACGTGGTCCGTGGGCTGTTAGTTACTTTGGAGGGGGTAACTACTACTAGGATAACTAAAGTAATATACTCTTTACTATAGATTTTACTTATACTATATTACTTAGTAAAACTACTAGACTTTTATTATATAAAATTAAGTTTAGGTGACTTTTGCGCTTTAGCTTTAATTAAAAGTATTGTACTATAGTATTTAATAATACTTATAAAAAGTTAAACTACTTAGAGGCTTAATAAATAATAAAGTAAATTTAAAGTACTTAGGACGTTATAAAAAAAAAATAGTAGAGGCTTAGGTATAGTAAAAGTATACTATAGACTACTAGCGCTGCTTAGATAACTTTACTATAGGAGACTATATTTAGGTTTTTATAAAAGGCTAGTACTAGAATAACCCTTTTAAACTTATAATACTTTAGAATAGTTTATACTAAATTATAAAAGTAGGCCTTAGTAGTATTTAGGTACTAGACTTATTTAAAAGTCACTAATACTACTTAGTTTTTTACTCTAGTAAACTCTAAAAGGCTACTAATAATTTATTACTAAGATAGGTTATAGAGCTGCTTTTACTTATATAGTATACTAACGAGCTGGAATATAAAGTTTAAAAGGTTCTAGTATCTTAGTTATAGTACTATAAACTTTAGTACTAAGTAGATTAAGTAGGCTATAATAAAGACCTAATTTAGTATAATACTAAAAACTTTTATAATACTTTAAAGGCCCTTTAAGCTTTTTATAACCTATACCTAAACGCTATAGGCCCCCTGTAATACTTAAAAACGTAGTTTAAAGTTACTATAGCTAATAAAAAGGTACTAACTATACTAAATAATAATACTATAGTTATAACTACTAAAACTACTTAAAAATACTATTACTAGGGCCCTAGAGTAGGGTTAAATAATTTAACTAATTAAGTTTTTTATATAGAATCTATATAGGGCCTTTAATTAGTCTATTTTTAATAAAAGTTTTATTAGCTATAATTTAGTAAGTTTAAGTACTATAGTACTAATTTAACTACTAATTAATACTAAATCTTACTACTAATTTAATACTATAAGTTACTAACTACTCTAAATTAAAATTAAAAAGCTAAGAATAAAAAATAATAGTTTTATTTAATTATTTTATACTTAAAGATACTATAGATAGTATCGCCTTTTTTAAAGGGGGGGGTAATATTATAATACTAGCTTAGTTACTTTAACTTTAGTACTTATAAGTACTAAAGGCTCTATAGCTTTAAGTACTAACTAAGTTATTACGGGTTACATAACTACTAAAATCTCTAAGCCTTTAGGGCTCTGTAGTAGTAGCTTATAGTATAGAATTTTTTTCCTTCTTTAAGTATAAATTATAGTTAATAGAGCCTCTTAGTAGTACGTTAGTCTACTCTTAAGACCCTTTTATAATATTAAAAGATATTATAAAAATAAGTTTTTTTAAAAAAAGTAAGTTTTTTTCTATATAAGTAGAATTTTAAAAAAATTTACTAAATATAAAAATTAAAACTTTTTATATTTATTCTTTTAATAGTACTTATATTTATATTTAAATTATAAGAGTATTTTATTAATTTTTTATAATTTTATAAAAATTAAAAGTTTAACTTTTTAGGAGTTAAATTCAAAATCTATTTATAGGGGGTATTATAGGGTATTTAGTAGATAGGCTTGTTTTTTTTAACTTTTAACTTTACTTTTTATTAAATAAATCTATATGTAATTAATAAAAGTAACTAGTATTTATATATATATATATATATATATATATATTAATATAGTTATTTCTCTATAGAAATTTAAAAGCTATACTTTAATAGCTAAAATAGTTACTTAGTTATTTATATTATAAAATATTAAGTTTAGTAGATTTTTAGTAAAGGTTTTTTAGATTACTATTTTTTTTAACCTAGTACTATACTTATAGTATACCTAAAGTGTAACGTAGAGTGTTATAATTGTAATTACTAAGTTAGTTTAGGTAGGAGTTAGAAATTAATATAAATTTTAATTAAACCCCTACTCCTAGGATCTAGGGGCCTATAGGCTCTATATAAATATAGGATAAATCCTTTTTATATAAATTAAGTTAAAATATATTTAAGTTATTTCTGGCCTTAGTAACGTAAACGACCCTTGTATTTATATAAGCTAATTATAGTATTCCTTACTATAAGCCTTCTGCGCTTAGATTACTTAATATACTATTACACTCCCTTTTACTACGAAGCTATTTAAATTTATAGTGCTTTAAGTTAATTAGTTTAAGTATATTCTGTAGTTTTTTAAATACTAACCTTTTAAATAGTTTAGTAAGTATATTTATAATATTATTACTTAAGTAGATATATTTGAAGTTAACTTCTTTGTGCTTTATAGTCTTTTAAGTATAGTAGTTGTAGACTCTTATGTGCTTAGTTTAGTTATTACTGCTCTTGCCCTTTATAAGTGTGATTGTTTTTGTATTATTGGCCTATATATAGACTGGTCCTAGGAGCTCTTCTTCTAACTTTAAAAAAAAGCTTTAAATCTATATAGCCTCTAAGGCTACTACTAAAGTAGTATAGTATTCTACTTTTATAAAAGACTTTACCACAGTCTTTTAATAATAGAACCTTTATAATACTAGACTATTAGTTATAAAAAATACCTACTTAGTTATTAATTATAAGGTTTTAAAATACCTAGTGTAATTGCTATTGTAGTAGCTTTTAAAGCTGAGATTATTAGTCTTATTTACTCCCTTTTACGTAGTATACTAGATCTTAAGATTGTAGTGACCTTTGGAGTAACGCACTAAGTGCGTGGCTCCTTTTTAATACTATTTAAAAGGTACGTAAAAGAACCTTTTTTATAAGCTATATTTAAAGGCAATATCCGGGCGGGTTATTTAAATAGTAAATTACTTTTTACTAAGTATTTAATAATACTACTCTTAAAGGCTTTTATTAACCTTACTTTTAACTAGTATAGTAACTGCAAGGGCTCCTACTTTAATAGGGGTGTTAATAGAGTGTATTTCTTAAGTAAATTCTTTTATAATATCTTTTATATAAGTACTTTAGTAAATTATAGTTTCTATAGCTATAAATAATAGTTTAATACTTAGGAATAAATTAGAAACTTTTAAGTTAATAACTTTTACTTACTTACTTACTATAGTAAGTATACAGCTAATAGCTTCCTTAGGGCTAATAATAATAATATTATTAATATAAGTTATTATAAATACTTTATCCTTTGTATTATAGTATATAGTATTATTAAAGGCTAGTAGTTTAAAGCTGTAGTACTTAAGAACCTTTTATAGCTTTATTTACTATTATTAACTACCCTAATAAAGCCTATATAACGCCTTTTATAATAGAATTACTTAGTTTTAACTTGAATTATAACTAACTTTTACTATATAGTATTTAAATTAAGTATTTAAAAAGAAGTCTTTTAGTATTTTAAATAGTAATATATAGATTTACTTATTAAAATCCCTATTAAAATATACTTTAATAAAATTCTATTAGTATATAGTAAGTCCCTTTTAGTAAGTATATATAAAAAGGATTCTTTAGAAAGTAAATTATAAAGTTAATATATATATTTTAATAAAGTCCCTTTTATATACCTATTAGAAGCCTTTTACTATAATCCTTACCTTCTTTTTAGTTATAATCCCTTAAGTCTTTTTATATTTAAGTACCTATTTTATAGTAAACTATATACTCTTTAGTACTTTACTCTTTAAAACAAAAAAAAAAACTCCTTACTTAATAAGGATTAGGATCTCCGTGTATATAGCTTTTTTTTATAACTCTTAGTCTCTTATAGGCCTATTATGTATCTTTATAAGGGTTACTAAGTCTAAGTACAGTTAAATCTTTATACTAAAAGTTATTAAGATGAAGTTACTTAATAGCTCCCCTTAAGTTATAAGCCTAATTTCTTAATTTAGTAAGTGGTTTTTACTTATACTAAGTATAAGCTAAAGAACTATAAGCTCGTTATAAATAGTATACTAATATTTTTAAAATTCTACCCCCTACTTTAGTAGTAAGGACTAATAAAAATCCACCTTTTTAAAACTTATAGACTTATAAAAAATAATAATTAATAAAGTTATTACTTTTTAGTACTTAGGGATCTATACTTAGTAAACTCAATTGCCTATATAGCCTATAAAAATACCTTCCTTAACTCTAGAGCTTATTTTCTTACTTTTTACTTAGGTTTTAGAATTAATATTAGTAAAATAGTAGCTACTAATAACCCTTAAGTTACTAACGTTTAAGATAAAGTATTTCTTAGGCTTTAAATCCTTTATAAGTACTTAAATTAGCGTTTCTCTTTTAATTATTAAAGTAAAGCTCCTATTAACTACGTATATAGTAGTTAACATAATCCACAGCTATAACTTAGTTAGAATATTTATATTAATGTATATAAAATGCGTTTTATCTATAACTATTTAAATAAAGTACTCTATAACACTATTTTACTTATAGATATATAAAAAAAATAACTCTACCTGCGTACTTATATTTCTTAGAGTAATGTTTAAAAATAAAAATATAAACTCTTTAGTATTATTTATATAAATAACCTTAATAGGCTTTTTAAAATACTATTACTAACTATACGCGTAGTTAGTAAGTTTATAAGTAAGGTCTTTTTTTAAGTTTAATAATATTATATTTTAGTTATAAGATTAATTATTTATAATAATAGTAAAGTAAGTGTACTATATAACTAGTTTGATTTTTTTTATATCTATATAAACTATATTTCTTAAGTACTCTATATACTTATATAGTATATAAAGTAAATACTATAAGTTTTTTAATAAGTTATATATTAAGTAAAGTTAAAGTATAATATTTTTTACTATTAAAGCATATTCTTTTATAAGCTTAATTAACTTAATTAACTTATAATACTCTGAGTAGCTAAATCTTTTATACTAAAGTTAAGTATCCTTTTATTACTCCTTTATTTATATAAAATAGAGTATAGTTAATAGATTTAAGTCTACTAAGGATAAATAAAAACCCCTTTTCTTAATATTAAATTTATTAAAAAACTCTCTATTCTATATAATTAATACTCTATTAAGTAAATAGCCTTTAGCTTTATAAAAGCGCTCTCTATTAAATATATTTATAAAAAGGATTAGTAAATATAATATATTTTATAACTTTATAACATAACTATTATAGAAGTATAAGATAACGACTCCTATAAACTCTAAGTAAATTAGCCCATTACTAATTATAACCTACTATTAACTTATAATAGCTATATAATTCTTATACTATACTATATTATTAATTATATATATACTTACTCTAGAATCCTAAAACTAAGTATCTATTTTTTCTTTAGTTAACTAAAAAAGAGTATCTATAAGTATTATAGCCTATTTATTATTTATAAGCTTTTTTTTAGTTATTTCTACTTTATTTTTAACTACCCTTAAATTATTCTAAACAGCTTTAAAGTCTTTTTATAATATCCTTAAACTTAAAAAAAAGTCTAACTTTAGCGGGTTAGTCTACTTAAACGCCTTTAGCAGTGTATCGCTCTTTAGCGGTATTATAAAAAGCGCTTTAAAAGTCTTTTCCCCTTTACTCTTATTATTTTCTTTTTTTTTTACTTTATAAGTAGCTTTAATATAGCCTTTTTTACTATAATTCTAGTATTTATAATCCAAAAGGTCTTTTTTAGAGACTCTCCTTAACTCTATAGTAGATTAATTACTATTTATTATTTATAAAACTATAACCTTTTACTTATTATATATACGGGCCTTATTAATAAAGTTAATAATAAACCTATTAACTATAATAAGTATACTACTTTATTAAAAGGATTTAAAACGTATAAACTAATCTTTATATTATAAGTTTATTCCTTAAAGAAATGCGTAAACCTTATCCTTTAGAGCTATTTAGCTACTAGCTACTCTTAAGTAGTATATAAGTTTATTAAATTTTGTAATATAACTTATAGAATTACTTCTCTTAAGTATATACGTATAAAACTAATTTTAGAGTTATTTACGTAGGACTACTCTATAGCCCATATAGTTTTAAACTAGCATATACTATATCTACTTCCTATTTATAATATATATAATAAGGAATATAGGGCTATTAGAAATAATGTTCTTAATCTCGTTACTAATACACAAACTCTTAATATTACTTAGGCCCTTTTTAAATTTAAAACTATAGATTCTAAGAGCTATTAAAATTTAAATTAACTAAATAAACTAATTTAACGTATTTTTTAAAAAGTATTCCTTTAGTATTTTTAGCTTAAAGTCCTTAAAACAATCTTTTTATATACTCTTTTCTTAATATTTACTTTTCTCTAGTATTTTAATAAATACGCATATAGGAAACGTTGTCTTTAGTATATTCTATATCGTTATATTTAACTTAAGTACGGGGGACTATAAGCTTAGTGTTTATAGAAGGCTAAAAGGATATATTAGGGGTAATAATAGCCTTCTTTAAGCCGTACTAAGTAGCTTATAAATAGGGGCTAGTATACTCCCCCGTAGGTTAAGAAGCGTGGGGGATTAATCGTTATAAACCTTACTCTTCTTAGTAAAGTCCTAACGCAACTATTTAATAATTTCTTCCTAGCTACTACTTATAGCTTTTAAGCCTTTAATTATCTCTATAAACTAAACTATTAATAGAAAAGACTCCTCTTCTATATTATTCTGTGAGCGCTTCTTTGTGCTTAACGATATATTAGGAATTTAAGTAATTTAAATATAAGGGATCTAGTACTCTTTTTAGTAATAAATAGTTAATAAACTAAGTTTAAATAGCTTTGTATAGGTTATACTACTATATAATATAGAGTATTATAATTATAATTACTAAGCTGGTTTAGGTAGGGGTTAGAAATTAATATAGATTTTAGTTAAACCCCCGCTCCTAGGATCTAGGGGCCTATGGGCTTTATATAAATATAGGACAAATCCTTCCTATATAAATTAGGTTAGAATGTATTTAAGCTATTTCCGGCCTCGGCGACGCAAACGGCCCTCGTATTCGTATGGGCTGATTACGGCATTCCTCGCTGCAAGCCTCCTGCGCTTGGATTACCTGATGCGCCGTCACATAAGGTACGGATAGACCATGTCAGCCCCACACCCACGACTTCCCGTCGGTAGGTGACCTTCCAGCTTTGGTGCCCTGAAGCCAGCCCGAGATACCGCGGCTAGGTATAGATACCTACATACCTCTGAAGTAAAACGTGCCATAACTTCCCTTGGTGATTTACCTACCTAGGTAGGTATTTACTAACACCTATGTAAGCGAAGCGCTCTTCGCAGGGAGATACAACCCTAATATACCATGGTAGTAGGTAGGCAGCACTTGGACACGCATTTTCTCATCCACCTACTATCACAGCCACACTCCTGATGCCAAACCTGCCTATGTGGATACATCACCAAAGTGCATTGGGCACCTATGGCAAATGATCTATCTACTTACGCCAGCCCATTAAGCTCAGACGACGCGGGTCCCATCCGGTAAGACTCTCCACGACCGTGGTTGCTAGGCTTCCAATGAGCCTGATGGTTGTTTTGATACGACCCAAGTGCCACATGCCGAAAACAAGCCGCAAACCTACCTGCGCTCAACTTCCTTTGGCGAGCTCCGGATTCAAATCTTCACTATAGCTCCTAGTAGGTAGGATCAAGCATCATATCACGTGTACTCAGGCGTGAATTGGTCGTACTACGTTCCCATGTACATACACAGCCTCAACCGTCAACCACCACAAGCGCAAAGGACCTACTTCGACCCATTCGGCATTAAGTTAGCCCACGCTGACTACTACATATAGGTATGTAGTTGACAGACTTCGGTCCATTGGTGATGCCAACTGCTCGTCTGAATATTCCCCAAACCAATATGGTCTTCTGACCTCGGTCCAGTCGCCCAAGCGGGTGTAGGGAGACTGTTTACCTCGTCAGCCGAGCGACAGAGTCAAAATTGCTCCGATTTTAGCAATTAAATGCTGACCAGCATCTTACTTACATAGCGTCTAGAAGAATAAAGACTTTGTTACGGGGAAACATTTTCGTTTCAGCCTGCGGTATTGACCGCAAACATGAACTCACTTCTTGTCCGCATCCACGCCAACTATGCGCAGTATTCCCAAGTCACTGTAAGCCAAGCAGTATCTCGTTGGCGCCCACGCCACCACTGGGCACGGTCCAGCCGTTTTGAGTATGTGCACTTGGTCTCCAGACTCTACGTGCCGAATATCTAGTCCGGAACCTAGATAGCTCGTCATCAAATATTAGCCTCATCCCCACGATCTTCTCTGCCTCCAACACATCTGGGCTCGTGGATGATCAACATACCTTCATCGCTACCTCCCACTAAAAAGTTGCCGTCCCACGTGAAGCCTTATGCTTGTTAGAGCGCCTGCTACGAACCGAGTTGACCGGACTTACTGATAGATCGCACTGGCCCAACCATACTTGTCATGGTCCTCTGACATATCCAGTCTGTCGTGTCCCAAAGAGAGATGATAGAGTCAGAACCACCGGTGGCCAAATACCGGCCTGTGGGTTGCATTTCAGCCGACAAACAAGAGGACGTGTGACCATTTAAGGCGAACTCTGTCAACTCGTCTCCATAATTGAACTGGAAAGCAGGTTTAAAGCCAGGGTATGTCAGAATACGGGTTTTCCCCTCACCCGTCGTGAGTAAGATCTTCTCTCCGCTCCAACAAAAGACAATCTGGTTGGTTTGCCCAGGCTGCTGATAGGATGCGATTGGCGTTGACTGGGTAGGTGATAGAAGGAAAATGTTATCGGTCTGCGAACATGTGAGCAGCAGGTTCCACAACGGCAAAGTTGAGAATACACTAGCCTTGTTGCCAACTACCAGTGACTGACCATCGGGTGCCCAGGAGAGGGTAAAGGCATCTCCCAGACCCTTAACCTCATTAATGCATGTCTTGGATCGTACGTCCCAGAACTTGACAATTCCGTCGTTACTAACAGAGCACAACTCTGCGTCTTTGACCGGATTAAATGCAACTTTCTCTACAGGGGCCGAGTGGCCTTTCAAGTCTGTAGAGAAGCGTACATTGGGCTTCTCTGGGTTCCCTGACCAGGCACGAAAATCAGACTGCGCGAATCCAGCACACAACGGGCTGGCAGTACATACAGACGCGGAGGGTTTTGTCCGATGAACCGGTTGCAACCAGAGTACCCAACGGGTTCCATGCGATGGACCTCAGACTAGAAACATACACCAGGTCAACACTTTCGATCTGAAGTGAAGTGCTTAGCTGTCGCTGCAGACGGCTCACCTGTGGCCTCTCGAGCTAGAACCTGGATCATGATATGGCTGACTCTTGAGATTTGCAAGATAGGTTGGAAATCTTTCCTTTGACAGACTGGGTCTTGTGCGAAGAGGTGCCATGGCGAGCTCTGCCTCCGGATGATAGTGTCAACTTTCTTTTTCGTCGCTGTATAGGTGGATGAAACAGGTGGGCAATAATTCCATGTGCTTACCTTACCTCTGGACGTACTTGACCAACCTAAGTAGTTGACGACAATTTGACGGGTAATTGCAGTGGTCAAAGACGGGCGTGCCTGGAAAGAGAGAGGAGACGGGGCCCATTTCAAGGGCGATGGTGGCTTCCAGGTTTCGATTATCTAAGCCGCTGACTGACTACCTACCTACCTAGGTAAGTACCTAGGCTGATAAGGCACCGGGCTACCAACTAATATGTACCTACTTATGGAAGGAAGGCTAGCTACCCAGATGCACCAGCAAACCCCCTGCCTGCCTACCCGAGGCAACCCAAGCGCAGGACGACCTGTCGCCTACCTACCAACCTAGAGCATTCGAAATTATCATGCGTCTTTCTTGATAAAGTCTAACGCGGGCCTCGATTTCCTGACCAACGGCGGGTGTCAATGGGCCTTACATCGCTTCTCGGAACGTAACGGTCTGTGCTTGATCAGCAGCGGCCATGACTACCTACAACATTGGGTATCGAACAAGATAAAGTAATCTCTCCAACTACTTCGTCCGGCCTTCACCACCGACACTGGACTGCGATTGCGACCGCAATACTGCGTCGAACCCGCGTGGGCTATCCTCGCTTTGACCGAGATGTATTGGCCTATAGGAACCCCGAGGATCTTTGCGACGAGCAGCAGGTCTGGTCCTGCTTTCAGCCTGGTAGTCTCCCACGATGGCCTGCCCAAACCCTTTGACAACCGTAACGAAGACGATGCGTCGCACCTCAACGCCCAGCAGCAACACGAAGACGCCGAAGCCCTCACTCCTCTGACGCCAGTCACCCCCGCCATTCAATCGGTCGATGATGATGCGCACGACTCGGATATACCTCGCCCCTCGCCTCGTCCTGCTGCCAATATTCCGTTGAAGGACCCGGTCCTCGCCCTGCGCATCTCTCGCAGCGGTCACATCTTTGCCGTGACAACCTCGACATCCATTACGATATGGCAAGCAAAGGTTGGTTCGCGCGCTCTCTTTCCCCTCCCTAGCCGATCTGCCTTACTTACGTCACTCCAGCCGACAGTGATTCTTGCCGTCGTCGTCCGTTCTGAATCGTCTATCTCGACGTACGGCGAGAATGTTGATCTTCTACTGCGACCGGACTCGGCTATCTTTGTTGTTCGCACGACAATGGGCTACCTCATTACATACTCCTTGGCCACGGATTCGGAGGCCCAAGTTTACAAGCCTTACTTCCCTAGCTATGCCAACGTCCAACGCCGCCGTCAAAATCATCACGGCGGACCCGGAAGTGCAGCGCCAGATCAGTATCTTTGGGGCCCCGGCGAAGGGCAGGGGGTTTGGGACGTTAGTGTCCGCTTCAGAATGGTCATCAAGGTCGACGCCGGCATAGAAAGCGCCCTAGCTCTGGACGACGAGCTAGTTGTGGCTACACGCAAACCAGCGGCCATTCAATGCATTCGCTGGACTCCGGACAACAGCGGCAGTCAAACAAAGACCGAGATAATCAGCCGAATGGGCTGGTTAGAGAGAAAAGTTACTGTCACGGAGATGACACACGATCGGCCCATGAACCTTTCGACCTGGATCACGAGCGACGGCAAGGTGTATGCAGTGCAGCGTCTGATTCCACGTGACACAAATCAGACGGATTCTCAGGAAGCTGACCCCAAGAAGCTTTTCAAGGGTTACTGCTTTCACACGCCAAAAACCCCAGAAGAGGTCGCAAAAAGAGCAACTATAAACGCCAGATTTTCTCTTATTGCTGTTGGCTGTGCAGATGGAAGGATCCGCGTGTACTCCGCTCGAGACTATGCCGGCAACATTCCTTTCTCCCACGGACATACGATACCCGTCTCGACAACACTATCCGGCTCATTGACAACTCTTAACTACTCACCTGACGGCTACTGCCTGTTTGCCGGGTTCGAAAATGGTTGGGCTACGTGGAGCGTATACGGAAAACCCGGTAGCCATAGCTTTGGTGCATATGATGCCCTTGTCGAGGCAAATGGCGAGAATTGGCTTTCTGGCGTTGGCGATGCCGTGTGGCTCGGCAGCGGCTCAGAGCTTCTCATGACGAATTGCCGTCACCAGGCGATATGGGTGCTGGAAATGGCCAGAAGTGCTGTAGTGGGGTGTTACAACGCGGCAAACCTGCTGCGAACTGTGCTTCAAACAAGCACCAACGTCATGATTTACCGCGGTTACGACCTCCCAGATCTAGCAAGCATATCTGCAGAGCCATATCTGTGGCACACGACGAAAGTGCCGGCAGCATATCTTCTTCAACAGTGGCCTATACGCCACACCGTGATTTCGCCAGACGGGCGGTATGTCGCCGTGGCAGGACGAAGAGGCCTGGCTCATTACAGCGTTAACAGCGGTCGGTGGAAGACATTTGTCAACGAGGCCATGGAAAATGAGTTCCAAGTTCGAGGCAGCATGTGTTGGTACCAACACATTCTCGTTGCCGCTGTTGAGGCCAACAAGTCTCACGAGCTTCGCCTATACTCTCGAGAGACAAATCTCGACAGCTCCCTCGTGCTCCACACCCAACAGCTACCAGCGCCAGTCGTGCTGGTCACCTCATCAGGAGAGGACTCGTTACTGGTCTACACATACGACAATTTGCTGCACCACTTTATTTTTGCACCCGCAAGTGGTTCGGTCCGACTGGTTCAGCTTGGGCAGATTGCGTTTCATGGCATCGTGCGATCCCCGGCAAGGGTCCGTGGGCTGAGCTGGATTCTGCCAGAAAACCAACTCGTTGACGGGGATCCATCGCAGGATGTTGCAGTTGCCTCTGTCTTCTTCCTTGTTGATGCGAAGCTGGTTTTGCTCCAGCCATCCGTTAACCCTGAAGGGCACCTGAAATATGATATGAAGGTAATCGCACAGAATGTGGAATTCCATGTAAGCATGAGAGACCAGCCTCATTTTGAGACCAAGGTCGCTAGCTCTGAGGACGCCATGTCCGCTGGAGGCGATCTGTCCCTGCGGAACTCCCTATGGGTTTTTGACGGCCATGAATTCAAGCTTTGGCCGAACGTCGAGGACGTACTACGGGCAGCAGCAAACGACACGTCGCGAGACTTGCCAAAGACGATACCTGTTCCACTGGACTTCTATCCTTTGTCGACACTACTTGGCAAGGGCATTGTTCTCGGCGTTGAAGGCGATCTTGTCCAACGCCGGGATATCAGCTTTTCATTATTCCGGTTCGCCATTAGAGTCAGTGTACCACCTCCTCAGTCGGCTGTCATAAGCTAACAGTCTACAGACGCATTTGTTCCTGCCCGACATACTACGGTTTCTTTTGGCAGAGAACCGAGCGGGAGATGCGGTTAAATTGTCCGAGCAGTATCAATATCTGGAATATTTCGCACACGCCCTGGAAATTTTGCTACACAAAGTCCTCGACGACGAGGTTGACTCCGGACCGACACCAGAGGAAGCTATCCTCCCCCGTGTGTTGTCGTTACTGTCATCCTTCAAGCAATATCTGGATATTGTAGTCCAGTGCACAAGGAAAACGGAGGCTAGGCAGTGGCGGACACTCTTTGCGTATCTCCCACCAGTTCAAGAACTATTTGAAGAGTCGCTCCAAAGAGGATCTCTCAAAACTGCTGGCGGATATCTTATCATACTGCATACTCTCGACGAGATGGGCTCTGCATCGGAACAAACAGTACGTCTGCTGTCGAGAGCGATGAAGGAGGGCGACTGGGAGCTGTGCAAGGAGCTGGCGCGTTTCTTGGCAGCGATGGATGAAACGGGGGGTTCCCTTCGAGAGGCAATGGAGGGTGTGAACATGGCAGTAAAAGGAGACCAACAAAGCTCTGCAGGAATGATGACCAGGCTAGGTGTTCCAGGAAACCGATCCGTCAACGGCTTGGGGCTCAGGTACGCAGACCAAAGCGACGAGATGGAGTCAGAGGCTCTGTCAATCAGCGACGGCGCCAGTTTCAGTTCTGACGGCCGGTAAATGCCTCCATTTCGACGAAGGAGCAAGATAACAAACCAACTTAGCTTCAGTTCGGGGTACTAGGACATACCGTGTGCCGTGAAAATCATGTGATATCCGCTTTGTGCATGCTTACTTAAGTATTCAGGTAAACATAAAAGCCACGAACTAGGTAGATACCTAGGTACGTGACTGAGTTAGTAGTAGTAGTCCCTAGTTAGCATCTAGTGTACCTGCCTAAGAACACGCCGGCCACGACCCCCGCCCCCTCCAGCCCCGCCAACCTGCCCTGCAGGTGGAGGAGTACAGAAACTCGGGCACAGTCGGCGCCGGCCACCGCTGAATAACATTTCTTGCTATCGCCTTCAACCTCCATCACCAGATCATCCTCCGCCTTCTGCGACACGATCTGATCCCAGCACTGATCGCATTGGCCATTATCTAAGGACTTGTCACAAACGAACCGCATCTTACTCATCATGATGGACGACTTCGTTAGCGAGTCGGACAGCGACTACACAAGTTATTGGCGAGACTGGGTGAGTTCCAATGTCGTTACCCTTCGCATCTGCCTTTCTTAGTTCCATTGCAGCCCTCTCAAGGACATGCGGCATGGTTCCACAGGGCATTTGATGGGCGCCATTTCGCATGAACGAACCTGTTAGCCGGGCGCTGCGTCTAGCCTTCCGGCTCGTCTGCGGCGTCGTGGGTGGTTAGCAGCGTATGCCGATTGCGAAACCATGATTTACTAACTGCAGTACTCTTTTAGTTCATATCCTCCAGGGGTAACGAGTACTTTTGCGAGATTGACGAAGACTATCTTACCGACCGATTCAACCTCACGGGCTTGAACACGGAGGTACAATACTACCAGTATGCGCTCGATCTCATCACCGACGTCTTCGACCTCGACTGCGATGACGAAATGAGGGAGACAATTGAGAAGTCAGCCCGTCATCTTTACGGTCTCGTTCATGCCCGGTTCATCGTGACAACTAGGGGGCTTGCAAAGATGGTACGCTCAGATGAAGGAGACGGAACACATTCCTGGTTCTGTAAAGTTGTGAGCTGACTAGGAGAACGAACCATAGCTGGAAAAGTACAAAAAGGCCGACTTTGGCAAATGTCCGCGTGTCATGTGTCACTCGCACCCGCTTCTGCCGATGGGTCTATCCGACGTCCCCAACATGAAGCCCGTCAAGCTCTACTGTGCACGTTGCGAGGACATTTACAATCCCAAGTCGTCGCGCCACGCCGCGATCGACGGTGCCTACTTCGGCACCTCCTTTCACAACATCATCTTCCAGGCCTATCCGGCTCTCATCCCGACCAAAAGCGCTGAGCGTTACGTGCCACGGGTCTATGGATTCAAGGTTCATGCCTCAGCCGCCCTAATCCGTTGGCAGCACCAGAAGAAAGACGATATGCGCCGGCGGTTGCGCAAGCTGGAGGTCGACAGCGGGTTTCGTGATGACGGTATTCTGGATGACGAAGAGGACGTTGAATTTGAGGGGGTCGACAACCGTTTGGCCGCAGGCGGCGACGTGAGTGTTGCAATGGCTTAGGCTTGAGGGCTATTATTCCAGGGACTTGACATGACGGTCTCGGATGGGCAGCGGAAGCTGGCGAATGCGCCGTCACGAGTAGCCGGCTCGGCATCCGCCCCTGGGCCCAGCGAGCTGTATTATTTTGCGCCTTTCCCTACCTCGTTTGTATCGGTGGAAATGGTGTCAGGGATAATGATATGACGGTTTTCATGATACACCCTCGTGCTCTCTCTTCGCCCTATGCTCATTAAGGCGATGTAATTGTTGAAGCGTCCTTAGGTACCACTCTCAGACTTGACTTGGATGAGAACAAAGTGCGATATAGATGGGTGGCTAAATCGCCCGACGACAATCATGCTGAGAGTATTTGAGACATAGAAAAAATTCATTCAAGAGCCGTAGCTACACGTCTATTCCATAACCGATCATGTCTGTGTGCCTAACCAGCCTTCTCCCCCCCACCCCCATGATGGTATAAGGAAGGAGGACAAATAAAAAGAGAATCCATAATTGCGTCAGACCGCCAAGTCCATTGAGGCGGATGGTATACCGTAGAACTCCTATCATGCCCAACACGTCCAGTGAAATATGCAATGGGACCTACCCTGCCACACCAGAACCGCATACAAGAATGTTGTTTCTAGAACCGGTTTTCCGGCCCTGAACCGTCGTGTGAGCCTGGCTTGGTCATGTATTGGGACGAGGTCGCCTGTTCTGCCGGACGGGCCATATACGCTTCCTCTTCGTCCCCGGCGCGGATGAAGTCACCCTTGTCCGTCGCATAGCTATAGGATCCCACTCCAGACCACCATGCTTTATCGTGGCTGCGGGGACCCCAAGCCCAACCGGCCCCTTGGCGGATAGGGAGGTGATAGTAGCGGAAAGCGAAGATGGATGTAAAGATACCAATCAGATAGCCGAACAAGATATCGAATCCGTGATGCCGGAAATCAAACCAACGAGAACCAGCGATGAAAATGGAGCCAAACCAAGGAAGGACCACAATGCTCAACAGATAGATCGGCGGGGCCGCCGCCTGTCGACGTACGGCCGTTACCACCTTGTTGTGCTCGGCCAGAGCTCTGGCCGTGCCGGACGAGTCGGGATTGAGCGAGCCGCCCTCTCCGGACCGCACCTCCTCATACTCTGACGTGGACTTTTGCAGGCGGGAAGGGAAGGCCGAGTGCGACGAAGCGTCGTTGGATGTAGCAACGAACGGCATGGTGACTGCAAACTTGCTAGCAAGAAAAAGGGACAGGTAGATGAGGCCGGCGGCGGCTGCACTCGAATGGCCGGATGGGTAGCTGCGAAATCCATCGTCGAGCATGTGCTTGTCGGTATTGGTGCAAATGGCGGCTGACACGAGCTGACCAAACCCTGTCGCGCCGTTGAGGCCAGTGATGTTGGGGTTCGTGCCACCAATTATGTATTTTTGGATGTTCGCGAGATCGGGCTTGCAACGGGAAAGAAGGTCCGGTCGGGGCTTTCCAAACATGTTCTTCATCCCGTTCGTGATGAAAAAGGCGCCGACCATGGCGAGAGCGAGGCCAAGCCATCCAACGTGCAATTCCCATAGCTTCCGTTTCCAAATCAGTGCCTTCGGTGTGCCCTTAGGAACAGTGTTGCCGGGGACGAGAACCAGACAGACAATGGCAATAATGATGATGGGAACAAGAACAGAGATGACGGCAGCGAGCCACATTGGCACCGTTTCGTGCTCGGTAAAGGGGAAACTGCAATAGCGAACAGTCAGTCAAACGGAAGCTAGTTGAGGGGCTCGAGTGTTTCGCCGTACGAGATGTTGGGGTCGAGGACAGAAAAGGGTCGCTTGTTCGGCTCGACAATTCCAAGCACGCCTGCGATGCCAGCCACAACAAGCAGAATGAACCAGTCGAAGACGTATGAGCCGATCAGCGATGGCGTCCAATGAGAGCGGCGCGAGCGCATCGAGCGGCGCTCGAAGGGCTGTGGTGATTCGGGCATCTTGTAGTATGAGGGCCTCGACGAAGGCGACAAATTGGCGAGAGGGATGGAAGTGGACATGAGGAGAGGGATAGAGGAAAAAAATAACAGGTCGAGGAGGAGGTCATCCGGAAGGGGGCCCAAGCTAATACTTCAGGTGAACCTGGCAGGGGACGGGAGAGGCGAAGTACCTCTGTAACGCCAGGAAAGAGAGTTTAATGGTATGGGGTAGGGATCCGCACAAGCCAAGTGAATGCCGCTGTATGCTATGTGTGTGTGAATGAACGAGGTGCGCCTCTCAGTCTCAGCAAGGGGGGAAGGGGGGTGGGCCTGAACCTCTGGACGAAAGCTAGGTATCGCGGGTGTTGTGGGTGCAATTGTGGTGCGGATACCCGAGTCCCTTGCCTTGGGTAAGCAGGAGTAGCTTTGGCGGTTGGGAATGAGAGAGAAAAAAACAGCGGCGCAGGAAAGGTCCGAAGCTAAGTGCCAATAAATGAGGCGGGCGGGTGATGAGGAAAAGGCCGGACGCAGCTCGCTCTCGGGGCGGTGCCAATAGCGCCGAGGAACAGCAGAAACACGACAGTGGTTTGACGTGTGGATGTGCCGCGTCAGGCCCAGAAGGGGGGTTGATGATGAGGGCGAGGGAGCTTGTACGGATAGGTACGGATATACTCTGCGATCGAAAGTATTCGCCAAGGGGACGCTTCTTTTTGGTTCAATTCAGATTCAAAGGGATGAAGAAGAAAATGGAGGGCGTAAAGGTGGAAAAGGGGGGAGGGCGGAACACCCTTAAACTACCAGGTATTACACTACGTACTTACTGCCTACCTAGGTCCTAAGCATCACGCACCTCTGCTGGACACTGGTAGGACAACATGGATCTCGTACATCACGGGGCGACGTAAGTGGTAAGCGGTCGCGTGGCAGTGCTAGAGTCCAAGGAACAGGGACGGGACCAGCGGCACTTCAGAGGCGCGGCAGGGCGATGTGCTGGGCGTGTGTTTGGTGGAGGATGGTAAGGCGGTACGGTGCACCTAAGGGGCTGAGTTGGCTGAGGAATGTCCTCTGATCGACGTCGGCTGAGGTCGTGAGACGCCCAAATCCTTTTGCTAGCTACAGGTACCAGGCAAGGTAGGTAAGGAACAGTCGGGTTGCGAGGTACATGCTCATGTTCATATGTTCCTGGCGAAAAGATCCTGTCAGTAATCAGTATGAACATTCTACAGCATGCATTCGTGTGATTTTACACGCTTTGCAGGGTTTCAGATATTGATACGACCGTTCGCATCTTGTTTATTGCCACTTTGAACTTCTCTGGCAAGTTTCTTGTTGTTGTGATGAAGCGGAACCCAAGGGCAATCAGCCTTGTCCGAAACAGCATGTTTGAGGAGCAGCTTGTTTATGAGGGAGCCCATCCTGTGCAACTGTGATGTCGGCCTGCGGAGGACAGGTAATGGCAAGTAGGTACGGGTACAGATAGCAATATCCGTAATACCTGACACCATGAACCTGCTTATTACTATGTATAGGTAGTACCTTGACTCGGGGCTACGTATCGAGGAGAGCAAGTACTTAGTTACTCTAGGCACGTACATAGCTGTGAAGGTAGCTTATTTCCTACTCTGTAGGTAGGTACCTGCCGGTTGGAACAGTGCCACCACAGCACCAATATGGAATGGCTGGCTAGAGAGGCGGGCAAGCGAGTTGGCGGGGTGAGGTGCTTGGGTGCCCATCGTTGGCCGGTACCTCAGTGTGGCTTGGGTCTTGGCTGTGGAGCAGGAGCTGGAGAACGCACCCGGTAGGTACGGAGTACATACACTACGATGTAGATATCTATAATATCTTAGTAGAAGTTCCTATAAAACAGTTGGCTATATCCGTAATTTTCTATTACGTTATACTTATAATTGAAATTTCTAGCTTTTTTATGTTAATAAGTTTCTTGATACTTAGTAGAGATATAAATATTAGTTAGTAACTCTGTCTATAGCTTTAGGCTACTAGCTAATATTAAAAACGCGTACAATAGGGTCCCTAAAAGTTTATATACACAAAAACCTCCCTCTTCCTCATTTTTACCCAGAAAAAAGTAATTCATCTATATAATAACCCAGAACGCAGACCCGTTATTTACTATAGTACCTTGCTTAGCCTAATACACTTATAGGGTCGAAGTACCACGCTTACAAACTTTCAGAGAGTGTATTGTACCTGACCCAAGCCCTTTCAGCCAGTCGGCTTTAAGGTACTACTACCTATCTAGGGGCAGAGGGTGAGCGGGGCCGTTCGTCTGACAAAATGGATCCGATCTCTGTAGACCCCCTCGCCATCGTCTCCCGGCGAACCCGTCACCGAGCACAGAACCGATGCCGAATGCGCTGGAAAAAGACGGTGCGTACTGCGGCACTGGGACCTCTCACCCGTCGTTCATGGCCATCTGTTCGATCTCGTTAGGCCAATATCAGATGGCCGAAGCGAGAGCTGTGGCAGATGACGCTGAGCACCATCATCACCTACAAGCCCGCCCCTGTAGTTTTTGCAGATTCAATATTCGGATAAGGCGCACCCCTGAGACGAGGAATCGCCTACCCAACTTCCTACTGGATCACAATGGGGATTGAGAAATCTCCGATTCGCTCCAACTATTCCGTTCCTTTGGAGCTCCGAGCCCATGCCCGGCTCCCACTGGCAAGGCCCGATAAGTGGTCGATCGGGATTCGCAGGTACGAACAGCCACGCCGATCTCCCACATTTACCTACCTACATTGGCTCCGCTTCGCCGTTCCGGAGCCGGCCAACCTCGTCTCCGGTTATATTGCATCCGAGCCCGGGCCGTGGCGGGCCCCTCTGGATGCTTCAAGTGGACGTCGACTTAACGGTTAGCCTCGCTGGCGCAGCCAGCCCTATTGATTCTAGAGCCCCGTCATCTTCAACGACACATCTCCAGGTTTCGCTTGTGTTGTGTCGCAATTTTTGGATCGTTGTTATTCAGGCTCTTCTCGCGATCAGCCGGAGTAACGGTAGCGTCCCTCAAGGGCTTGGACCCCGTCACACGGCCTACGGTGGGTATTAGGAGCAACCGCAAGTTCGCTCCCGCTTCACAGCGTGTTAGTTTCCGTCTACCCCTAGTCCGCCACAGCGTTGGCTTCCATCTCTTGCAACGGTGCCATTCGCCATTGCAGATCCTTGGACCTTTGGCGAGTCGAAATCACGATTAAGTGCCCGGTTGCCATTCGACTTAGGACCCGAGCTAAGCTTTCATTCTACTTTGATCTCGTACCGGGCTGATTCCCAAACATAGACAGCCCATCTGATCCTCCTACACTACTTCGACAAACTGTGGTATGCAGGCACAGGAGGCTATTGTTTTGGTCATACAAGTGCCTCCATGACTGAGATGATAGCTCTCGGTCCTCTCAGGCGTATCTCAGCTTACCCTGACTGACGATCCGCATCTCCCTATGTTTTGGGGCATTCTCAACTTCCTTAAATCGTCAAACGCCGCCGTTATTCTTGGCCAGGCTTGGCAGGTACTCCAAGGTCGTCGCAATTCAATCGCTACATCTCACTCTTTCGTTCAAACCCGTTCCTACCCCTGCCGTTCGTTCTTTCTCTTTCGGTAGCCCAATATGCCTTCTATACTCGGCCTCGTCTTACTCACCTTCGTCCTCCCTTTGGGCACAGTGGCTTCGCCCTCGTTCGTGTTCTCTAGAGCTGTATCACCAGACAATTCATGCGGAACATCGGGCAATGGAGGCAGTACTTCTGGCTACACCTGCCCCACGGATCTGCCGTGCTGCTCCACCTACGGATGGTGTGGCAGCAGTGATGCATACTGTTTAACTTCCAACGGCTGTCAGAGCCAGTTTGGCACCTGCACCCAAAATGGGAGTCCCCCCACGGATACCGACGATGGGGACGATGGCTCATCAGGCAACGGCCAGTGCGGTCCCGCAAACGGTAACGCGGTCTGCGCGGCCAATGAATGCTGCTCAGCTGCTGGGTGAGTGCCTCTAACCAATACGGCATAGTGCCGAGGAAAGTACTCAGCTAAATCTATAACAGTTCCTGTGGGACCGGCTCTGGTAAGAGAGCGAGCCTTCTTCACGACAGTCACGTTTCGCAGTTCCTAACGTGATTCTGTAGACTACTGCAGAGCACCAGACTGCCAGTTTCAGTTTGGACCTGCTTGCGATGCCAACAAGACCCCTCCTGGTCTAAACACGTCCAGTATTGCACGGAACCAACTTGGTCAGGTCGCTTACGGCGGTCCCGGGGTTTATAGCTGCGTCAATCCAGGGGACGTGGCTCTCACCTTCGACGACGGCCCGGACAGATATACGAACGACTTACTGGATCTTCTCAAGAAGTATAACGCTTCTGCAACCTTTATGATTACGGGCAACAACAACGCTAAGGGCGAGATTGACAACGCAGCCTTGCCATGGGCCAATGTTATCAAGTACAACTCCTGCCCCCTGGTCTACTCACATGATACTCATACCGCATACCAGGCGCATGTACAACGAAGGACATCAGATTGCCAGTCATACGTGGTCCCACGCTGACCTGGTAGGCTTCATCCTTTGATTTTGGACCTCGAGCTATGAATGAGACTAACGTACCCAGTGCCAAATTACGTCAGCGCAACGTAAGGACGAGATGTACAAGCTGGAAATGGTTCGTGGTATCCAACTCATGAATCAGTGCTCAAGCGAAACTAAACATCATGGCGCACAAGGCTCTTCGTAACATCATCGGCGTATTTCCGACGTACATGAGGTTGTTCCAGCCCATTCGAGAATCACAGTGGCCCCGACTATACTTGGCCAGAGCTAACGTCTCCGCATCAGACCCCCGTTCTCGTCCTGTACAGCCGAATGCGGCTGCGAGGATGACATGGCTGCCCTCGGCTACTCCATCATCTACTTCGATCTCGACACGGAGGACTATCTTCATGATAGCCCCACGGAGATCATCAAGTCGAAGAACATTATCGACCAAGCTCTTGCAGCCAAGCCAGGCGCCACCGACAACTTTCTTGTCATTGGACATGATATCCACCAGCAGACGGTCTACAATCTCACCGAGTATATGCTGCAAAAGTTCAAGTCCAAGAAAGTGGTCACCCTTGGGGACTGCCTCGGTGATCCGAAGCAAAACTGGTATCGCACCGATGCTCGCACTACACTTGGGTAAGTAGGTGGTTTAGGGGCGAGGAGGGTTCGCTGATGAGAGTGCACACCAAGAAGAAGCAAGAAGCGTTAGACGGCTGCTTGTAAATGGCATTGATCAGGTGTCGGGTAGTTAATAGTGTGTGAAACCCGGATCAGGATGCATTCGGAGGAAGTCATGTTTCGTATGCTTAAAAGAATGCTTTCCAGCACACGAGTTCATTTCCGAAGGCAGCTTCGCCGTTTGTGGTTTTCTTTTATTATCTTCCGCCAGATAAGTGTCCTTACTTGGCTTTGGAAACCAGCTCCATACACCCACGCTGTCACGTCCAGCCAGAAGGCCACTGCTTTGTAAAAGAACAAAAGAAAAACTCTGCTTCATATAGGCCACTGCGTACCTACGAACGTAGACTCGGCGCCAAACGCAGCAAATGAAGCAGGCGCTTAACAGGCCAGATTGCCCGTTTTGTTATTAAGCTAGAATTAGCAGCGTTGCTGACAAAGCGGTGGACGGCGAGCGAGTTACGGCGCTTGAAAGGTTGAACTTAAACACAATGCGTTGTTTTCATCCTTCCCTGAACCAACCATTCTCCGAACAAATGTATGTACAATTTCCATGCACGATGCCGTCGCCTGGTCCCCAAACTGCCATCTCTGATGCCTCTTCAGCCCTCCCATTCCATGTCCCCGACCTTTCGAGACGCAACCTGGAAAGGATGTGACAAGGCGACGGCGAAACGCCGTACCCGTAGGTCAGACGTGCCTGAAGACGCGCAATACCAAAGACTCCCATGTCTTATTTCCGGAAAGACAGAGTCAACGAACTCCAGCCAACCCGTCCGCTTGCGTGATATCCTCACCTTCGACTCCATGCGCCGTTCGTGAGTCAAGAATACGAAGTCCCCGTGAGCTGAAAAAAAATGTATAACCGACAAGATAGCAGCACAAACAGCTGCTAATATCTGACAATGCAGCCTGAATAATGTGACTCAGACAAAACAAGTAATAGGACCAATTCATCCTGTTCACACAAGCCCGTGCGGATTGTTGATACCGTGGAGAGTATGGTGGGCTGAAGAGGTGTGACTGGAGAACGCAGTCTGTTGCCGAACTGTGGCACGCGCCGTCGATCTATGGATTCGTAACAGTGGCCGTAAATGCTGGTGCTCATCCAACTGGCCCGATCCAGAATATCCTGCAAGACCGGAGCCTGTTCCAAGATGAATGAATGGCGTGGCTAGTAGTTGTCGTCTTCGGGGTAGTTGTCTTCGTCCTGGGCAGAAATCTGGTCCAGGGAGAGGTGAGAGTCGACGATGCCGAAGTGGACTGCACTCTTTTTGGCCCATTGACGCGTGAGGATAGAGGCTTTCTTGTGTCAGCTTGAGAACTGGGACAAGACCGAAATTGGCTTACCCTTGAGGAACTTCTTGCTTGCATACTTCTTGAAGAAGGCTTCGTGGACAACCGGGCGAGCTAGATAGTCAACCATAAGGCGAACAACCGGCTCGATTTCCTCCTCGTCATAGCCCGCGTAAAACGCGATGGTAGCGTCCTGTGAGAGGGTCAGTAGGGTGTTCTGGCTGAGTGTTGTGATCGACGTACCCAGTCGCCGCGGTCAAGGATTAAGCGGGCCAGGTACATAGCACCGGCAGCCACATGGCTCGGGCGATAAGCCATAAAGCGGTGGTCCAAGAGGCTGATCTCCATAAGATACTTGCCAATGGTACGGCACTGAATGTCGTAGTTGTCGGCCTTGCTGATGCGACGAAGGAAATTCATAGGGTTGGGGTAGCTCAGGTCGTAGTTCAGAGTACCAAGCACGAAGCGCTCGGCGCTTAGGATTTCAGCCTCACTGAAACCGTCATCAGCGACATGGCGGAAGTTGGCGACATGCGGTGACAGGACCTCCTCGTACTTGGAGGCAATGAACATGGCCGTAATACCGACGAGTTGAAGGCGATCAAGCTGCACGACCTTCTCGGAAAGGAACCGGTCGATGATGTTGATAGCCAGGAATAGAGTCTCGGGCAGAAGGTGAAAGCGGGTGTGAACCTCGATCAACCAGTCAACAAGAATGCCTCGCGTTTTCCACTCTAAATCGTCCTGATGCTCCATGTAGTTGGGATTGGGGATGGAGTTGCACTCCAGATCGCGCAGGTACTCGAATATCTCATTGGCATATTCAGCCACCATCAAAGGATCATCGAGGTCCTCATCGTCGAGGTTGTTCACACCCGAGGGATAAGTGTTTAGGTCTGGCTTCAGGACAGGCTCTGCGGCGACGGGAGGCTTTGAGGCGACAGGCTCCTCCTCCTTTGATTGGCGGTGAGGCTTCTTTCGCACAGGTTCGTCCTCAGTGACAGGCTCCTCCTTAGGAGCGACCTTCGCGGGGGCGGCGACTTTCCGCTTGGACTCTCTCGGGACTTTCACGCCTGATCCTGGGGCGCGCTTGGGTTCGGACTTCTTGTTGACGTCTTTGTCCTTGGGCTGTAGAGCAGACCTGCTGGCGGCGGTACGTGACTGATTCTTGGTGATGCCCGTAGGCTGAGCAGCCTTCGACGCGAAGCCGACCTTGCCGGCTGCCTTCTTCCCATCGGCATCTGACTTGTTGACATTGCTCACATCACCGAGAGCACTGCGCTTCCGTGGGGCTATTCCTGGGTTCGTGGTGACGGCGGACTTCTTCGTGGCGACGGCCTTTCCTGCTGCGGCGAGCTCATCGACACCCAGCGCGGCTGCTTTGGCCCGCGTCATGCGCATTGAGCCGCTGTTTTCGTCGTTCTCGTTCGATACGAGACGTGTTGAACGCGTCGGGCGAGTTGGCTGCCGGGGAACTGTGAGCGAGATCGCGACGCGCAGGGTGCCGACCAGGGCTGCCGCCACTCATGGGGGGAAAAGGACCAGGGAGAAAGGATCAAGACTTACGGGAGGCATTGTGTCGTGTGTGAATCTGAGAATGGTGTGTCTGCAATGTAAGAATCTATGAGGGCGTGGTCAGCGTCAGACGCGTCACTGATGAAGGCCGGAAAACAGGTTAAGCGAGTGAGCAGCGCCATGAAAGGTCTGCTGAGGTTGCTCGGGGAGAAGGTCATCCAAGCCGGGAGGCAGAGGGAGGACAAGAGGTTCGAGACTCAGAGCATGCGCACCTTGGGAATGATGATAATAATGGGCGACTCGCACGCGGGCAAAAATGTTTGCTCTGGTTCAACGCCAAACAGACGTGGCTGTGATGGGGAGAAACGATTAGTCGCGTTTCTTTGGGCCAATTGCAGACGAAAAAGCTATCGTGAAGCGAGACTGAAAAGTCGATAGGATGCCTCAAGATTGAAGGAGATATCCGGACAATGGACTGAGGGGGGAGTGAAGTTGTTTATTTGGGAGGGAGTTTGGAAGGACGATGTGATGTGTTTTTGCTGGCAGTGGGAACCGAGGACGTGATGTGGTATGGAGTGGGTATTGTGAACGGGGTTGCCAGGGTACGTACCTCTGGGGCGCGGCTCGCGCTGGGCCTGGTTTGGTCACCACAGTAGCGTTGCTGAGCGAAGGCGCGAAAGACAGACAGGGAGGGAGTGGCTTCCCAACTCTCGCTAGGTGGTAGAGGTAAAGTCGTGCGCGTCTTTGTCGTGACAGAATGACGGAGACAGCGGTCGCGACTGGATCTGGAACCGGACTTGCGTATCCGACGCGCACAGGATGAGAACACTTTACGCTTTGTGCGTGCGCGCTTGTAAGTAGAATATTTGCGGCTTCCAGCTGTGGGCAATGCTAGGTAGTAAAGTGGGCGAAGATGGTATGTTGTGAGGGTAGGTAAGGTGGTGAATCGGAAGGCAGTCAGTGTTAATCGGTCGGAGATAATTGAAGCTTAAGAAGGAGACAGGCTGGATATTCGCGCTGCCAACTCGAAGGTACGCGGTTGGTCTTAGGCTGGACGCGACAGCCGTGGACGCAAATTGGGGTCTCGCCCCTGTCATAATAGCAATCAACACTGACAACCACGGGGCAACCGTCGTTTTATTGGCTACCTTCGAAACTACACGCGACGACTTTGGCACGGTACCTCGCATACCTATGTAAGGTAGTCATTATCACAGGTACCTACGTACAGTAGGTAGGTAGTGTATGGTGGTATGGCGGGGAGGGGACTAGGATGTGGACCTAAGCACAGTCCCCGGTCTTGGACTACGTACCTACACTACCTACTAGGTAGGGCCCGGTAGGCACTGGGTGAGTGCCAGCTGGCTGTCAAGCCACTTGCGAAAGCGCGTCCACTGCCTAAGGGGTCCTGTCCCTCCATGTGGCTGGAGCCTACCTACGTGCTATGGGGTATAGAGGTGAGTGATTAGACGACCTGACATTCAACACCCCTAGCAAAGGATGAGTACCGTGCACCTGGTCTGTGCATATCTCGGCTAGAAGTGGGTAGAGTACTAGAATTTTTCCTGACTAATTATTCTATATAGTAGTTAGTTTTTAAAGTATATATCCCCCTTACTAATACAGTATATTATAATATACTATAAATACAAAAGAAAAACGTTTTTAAAATGTTTCAGTAATATTTATACTATACTATAAGTAACTTCTTATAAAATAAAAAATACTTTATTTAATAAGTACTATAAACTATATAATTTTATACTTATCCCTAATTCTAATAAACTAAAAAATAATCTTTATAATACTAATATTATTAATAATATAAATAGTATTTTAATAATAATAAATATTTACTAAAGTTTTTAACTAATAATTAAACCTATATAAAGTATTATAATTAAATAAGTATAGTATACTTTATATATAAAGTAACTTATATACTAATAAAGTATAGTAAATACTTAGTAAAATAAGTCTAAAGTTAATTCTAGTTTTTTATATAAATAAAATAAAACATTACTCTTAGTATACTTAAAGAGTAGTATTTATTAAATAAGTAATTTATTTAGTTAGACTCCTTAAGTATTTAGTAATATTTAAAAAGGGTACTATACTTATTATTCTAATTAAGGTATTAAATACTAAAAAAATTATAAAGCTATAAATAGCTATAAAATATAACTACTATATATATAAATATAAAACTAACTTAAAAATAAATTTAATATTAAATAAAGTTTATTAAAGGCTCTTAATATCTTACTACCTATTATTTACTAAAAGATATACTTATATAGTACTAGTTAGTTATATATATAAGTAAAAAGGTATATCTCTATATACTAGTTAATAACTTTTATTATATAGTTATAGATTTATAGTTAGAATTAAAGCTTTTAGACCTAAAGAAAAGAGTAAAAGAAATTAATATTAAAAAGAAGATTATTATATAAGTAAATACAATTTAGAAATATTTAAGAGTTTATTTAATAAGTACTTAAAACGATCTAAGGGATATATAAGAGGTATATAAGTAACTAAGCTTATAAAGAGTAACAAAAAATATATATACCTTAACTAAAGGCTTCTAAGTATAGTATAAGTAAATACTTAAGAGTACTAAAGTAAAAGAGTTTATACTAATAGAGATAATAGAATATTACTAGTATTTAATAATAGATAGTTACTTATAGTATAGCTACTAATAAAATAGACTACTATAACTACTTCTAGTTTATAGTTCTATATAAATAAATATATTACTTATCTATTTTATAGGCTGTATTTAATAGAATAGAAAGCTTTTTACTAAAAGGTTAGAACTAAATCTATTACTTCTTTTTTAGTAATAAAAAACAATAAAAGGATTATAGTAAGTTATAAAATAAAGAATTAATATTTTATAACTAATATTTATTAAATAAAGTTTATTATAGTAATATAGTACTTTTAAAGTATATAAAGTGTTCTATAAAGTACTAGTTCTTTATTCTAAAGGACCTCTAAACTACACAGTAGGTTATAGTAATAAGTTATAGTGTTTATAATTACCTATTACTACTACTAACCTTAACTCCTTTTTTTATTATTTATAGGCTTATAAGAGTTATTTAACGGATTAACTAGCTAAGAATAACACTAAGTAAGGTCCTTTTTATTTATTATTTAATATAATAACTAATATATATAGACTTATTCTTCTAATCATAAGAACTTAAAGAATTTATTTTTAAGTATAAAGGCAAGTTTATTATAGATGTCTATAAGAGTCTTAGAAAAATAGATTACTTTTACTATATTATTTATAAGTAATAAATACTTATATTTCTTAAAGGCGTAAGAGTAATTATACTTACTCTTTAGTAAATAAAAAAAGTAAACTAACGGGACTATATACGTAAATATATATTATTAATATTTATTTAAAGGTTAATATACTAATAAAAATAGTACATACAATACTTATACTAGTTATTAATAAACTATATAGTTCTTTACTTTAATAAATACTAGGCTAAAATATAGACATTTAACAACATAAAGTCGTTTATAGTAAATACAAACTATAAGTACGTATTTAAAACTAGTTAAATTAAAATCGTCTAAGCTTAGTATAGTATAATATTTAAAAAGTATAAGTTAAAATCCTATAATAGTTTTTAAATCGTTTTTTATTCTTCTTAGTTTTACTACTAGCTTAATACTATATAAATATTAAAAACACTAATATATACCAATATATATTTTAAATAGTATTTAATATCTTTAAAATAAAGTATACTATTAAGGTTAAGTAGAAATATATCTATAAATCAGGCCTTCTTAGTATTACATTAAATTAAAGTACTACTATTATCCAAAGCCTTAAAAAGTACTTATAAGTAAAATACTAACCTATAGAGTTATAGGAGTATTAAGTTAAGAGCTATACACAGTTCTACTTAATTTACTTTTAATAAGGTGTTTTTAGACTTTTTAGCAAAAACTATACTTAAGGGGTAGACTTTATATATAATATCCTAATATTTCTTTTAAAATATTAAAGTTAGTAGAATTATAAAAAGCTATACCTTAAAATTATAAGTAAGAGTTTATTAAAAATAATTTAAAAATATTTTAAATATAATAACTAGTACTAATATAACTACTAAAGGAATTTTCTATTACTAAAGGATAGGTAAAGTATAAATTATTGTTACTAATTATAGTAGGCCTTTATTAAAAGGTCTTAAGAATTCCTTAAATTAACTAAGAACTTATACTTAAAAATATAAATAAAGTTAAGGTATTTTATACTATAGGATATATATAGTCTAGACTCTATATTTTAGTACTTTACTATATTAATAAGTAAGTATTACTCTAATATAATTAAAAAGTTATACTTACTATTCTAATTCTTAAGAGTTAAACTAAAACCTAGTTTTATATAACTTTATTACTTATAAACTAGGGATTTTAATAACTTACTATAATATAAGTATTACTAGAAAAGTAAATTTAATAATATAATAAGTAAATAAGTATTTTTAAATATAGAATAGTATATTATTAATTAAAGTTTTAGAATAAAAGTAATAAAATATTTATTTTAAGTAATAAGTAAAGACTAAATACTAGTCTTAATCCCTATCTTAAAGGTGTATATTTTTAGTAAAAAGTTAAAGTAGTAATACTATTAATAATAATAGTAATTTTAGCTTTAATACTAATAAGGATAATACTTACTTTTAAAGATCCTAAAGTATATTATTCTTAAGTATTTTAATAATACCCTTACGAGTAAAATTAATTTAAAGCTCTCCTTACCCTTAAAATTCTTTTTTTTAATAAATAGTTTAAGCCTAAACCTAAATTAACTCTTTATCCCTTTAATACAAAAAGTAAATACTTTAATTAAAAGAACACTACTAAAAAATAGAAAAAAAAGATTAAGAGTTATTAACTAAGATTAAGTAAAAGAATAAATTAGTAAAAGAAAAAATTAAATTAAAAAGGGAAATAATAGAGTTTAAGAAATATATTTGTTTAAAAAAAAAAGAATAAAAGTTTTTTATATTTTTAAATTTAGTATTTTAAAATAATAAATATTAAAATTTATTTTAAAATTTAAGTTTAAATTTATATAAATTTAAGTTTAACTTTATATAAATTTAAATTTAAATTTATATAAACTTATTTATATAACTTTAAATAGTATTTTATATAAATATTTTTCTAAATTAATTTAAAATAAATATAATAATTATATAATATTAAATAATATAATAAATAAAAGTATTTAATAAAATATATTTAATATATTTAATTATTTTAATTTTATTAAATAGTTTTAAAAAAAGTTTAATAAAGTATATATATATATAAAAAGAATTATATTAAAATTAATTATTTATAATTAATAATAGTATAGTAAAGTTAAAGTATTAAAAAAATATAAATATATATATTTATATTTATAATTTTAAAAAAAGTAAATAGAATATAAATATAAATATATATTAAGTAATATATACTTATTCTTTATTTACTATACTAATAAGTTATAAGTTTAAGTTATTTTTATTAAGTACTTTATTATTTTTATACTTTAATTAATTAATTATATAGTTTAACTTTATTTATATAATTAAAAGTATATATTTAAAGGATTTTATAAATTCTATATTAAATTATTTAATTACTAAAGTACTTATTTATTTAATAAATAAAGTAATATTTATTAATTTCTTTATATAATTTTAATATACTATAACTATTAATAGTAGAAAATAATAATATTTCTACTATTCTATAACTAATTCTTAAATTAAGCTTAATACTACTATTAATAATAGTTTACTTTTTACTTTATAATTTTTATAGTATTTTATTACTATAAAATAGAGTTTATATTTTACTATTTATAACTATACTATTATATAATTATTTTAAATTTAATAAATTATTACTTACTACTACTATAAATTTATTTTTTATACTATTTAAAAAGGGCTTTTTTAAATAAAGTCTAAGTAAAAATTTATTTATTTTATTAATAGTAGCTTTTTTATATATATTTAAAAAAGTAAATATACTATTAATAAGTAGTTATATATAATATAAAGTAATAGTTAGTTTTTTATTATAAGTTATAACTATAAAACAGCCCTTTTATAATAAATATTATAGTTATATTTACTTATATTTTCTTATTTTATATATATATATATATATATATATATATATATATATATATATATATATATATATATATATATAAAAAATAGTAAAAAAATTAATTAAAATAATAATTAAAACTATTACTAACTATATTATACTAAAAAATTAGTAGTTAAAGGGTACTAAAAAGTAAAATTCTTAAGTTACTACTTTTATAATATACTTTAAACTACTAAGTTTATATAATTATTTTAAAAATTTAAATAATTATAAAATTATTTTAAAAGTATTTAAAAATTAAGCTTTACTATTTATATAATAAAACCTTTAAAATAAGTCCCTAAGTTTTATTTTTAATATTATAAATTCTTTAAAGGCTTTAACTATTTTAAAAGCCTTTTATAAAAGTACTAAACTTATATTAAAGTAGTAACTATATTTAAAATTTTATACTATAAAATTTAAGAATTATAGTAATTTAAATAAGTCTATTACTTTATTTAAATTCTATTTAACTAAATTAACTAATATAAAAGTTAAAATAAAGTTTATAAATTAAATAATAGTTTTTATAATAGCTTTAAATAAAGTTTTTTTTATTTAAACTAATAAATAAAGGTTTACTTTAAAAAATAAAAAGCCTTTTAGTTTAAAATTATTAATTAATAATATTTTAAATAAAAATTAATAAACTTTTAATACTCTTATATTAAATAGTTATAATAGAGGTAAATATAGTTTTAAAAATAGAGTTAATACTTTTAAAAATAACTAAAATAAATTTATAAATAATAAAAATAGATTTAAAAAACTCTATTATTTTAAAATTTACTTTAAAGTAAAGAGCTTTAATAAAGTAAATTTAAAACCTTAAGTTAAAGACCTTAGTAAGAACTTTAAAAATAATAAAAATAGGGTTTATAACTCTAAATTAAACTTTTAAACTTATATTACTAAGGATTTTATAGTTTATAATAAAAACTACTATACTATTAAGTTTAATATACTATAAACTACTTAAAATTACTAATAAAAACTACTTAAACTAATTTATATACCCTTTATTAATATAAATAAAATATATTAGTAACTCTATAATATAAACTTTACTATTTATATTATTAATAATATAAACTACTATATTAATTTTAAACTTAATAGTAACTTTAAACTTATATTTATAAAAACTAAACTTATAAAACTAAAGAGTATTAATACTATTTTACTACCCTTACTATATAAAAATTAAACTATAAATATAAAACTAACTAACATTTTATATATACTTAATTTCTTTATTAATATTTTTTTAAACCTACTATACTATAAAGGGAGTAGTTTTATTATAAATAACGCTTTATTTAACTTTAATAAAAGACTATTTATTTTTATAAATTCTAAAAAAGGGGATTTTTTTTATATTTATTAAGTAAACTAAAGTTTAATCTTTAAACCTACTATAGCTTTAAAATTCTTACTTTAAAGTAGTTAAAAAAGGCTTTATAAGTATACTATAGCTTTATAATAATATTAAATAATTAATTTTTATTTATTAATTATTAAAATAATATTTTAGTATAACTATAATAAATTAACTTTAATTAATTTATAATAACTATAGTAGTTAACTATAGAGCTCTATAAACTTTATAGTTATATAACTTAAACTCTACTACTCTTATAGCTACTCTTTACTTTTATAATTAATAATAGCCCTTTTTTTATAACTAATATATTATTTTTTTACTAGTTTTATAGTTACTTATTTATTAAAATTTTAACGTTTAACTCCTCTCCCCCCTTAGTAAATTAATATTAATTAATAGTTAACTTATTTATTAAATAAACTACTATAATAAAGTTATTTAAAAAAAATAATAAAAAATAGTTATAACTTTAATTTTATAAGTAAGTAGTTATAAACCCTTATATTTATATTTTTTATATTTATATTTTTATAATACTTTACTCTTTTTTAAACTAAACTAAACTAACTTATTAATATAGTCTTTACTACTATATTCTTTACTACCCTAAGTATTTTTTATTATATATATATATTTAATATAAAAATATATTTTTCTTTTATTTTATAATAAGTATATTATTACTCTATTAAGTAATATATACTTATTCCCTACTTACTATATTAATAGATTTTTACTAATTATAAATTAAGTTTATTATATTAATCTTTTTAATTATAAAGTATTTATTATAATTTATATAATTAATTAATATTTATAAAGTTATACTTTAGTATATATTTTAATACTAAGTAAATAAAGTTAATTTCTGTTTTAAATATTATAATAAATAGTTTATTTAATAAAGTACTTTTAACTTTAAAAGTTATTATTTATATAAATATATAAAAAATAAAAAAATTAATAAAAGCTTTATTTATAATAGTAGTACTTTTTTTTAATAATAAATACTATTAAGACTTATTAAACTTTATATATAATTTACCTAAAGGTTTATATAAATAAAAGTTTATTTTAATATATTAATTATATTTACTATTTATTAGTAATAATATTATTATTTATTATAATATTAGTACTAAGTACTATATTTATATATATATATAATATAGTTATAATAAGTACTTTAAACTTATTATTTTATTCTTTTTAACTATAAACTATATAACTTAATTAAATAAATATAGTTAACTATAACTTTAAAATCCCTAAAATTTTACTATTATATTATAATAAGTTTTTTTAAATTATAATTTTAATTTATATACTATATACTTATTTTAAATTAATAAAATTACTATAAAGTATTAGTTTTAAGTTATTTTAAAAATATAAAGTATATATATATATATTACTAATACTTTATAGTACTTAAAATATTATAAATAATATTAGTATTAAATAAAAGAATAATATTATAATACTAGTATTAAGTACTATATTTATATATATATATAGTATAGTTATAGTAAGTACTTTAAATTTATTATTTTATTTTTTTTAATTATAAGTTATATAGTTTAATTAAATAAGTATAATTAACTATAGCTTTAAAATTCTTAAAATTCTATTATTATATATAGTATAATAATAACTATAGTAATAAATATAAATATAATATATTAGTTTATATAAAAGAATTAAAAAAAAACTAAAAAGATAAAAGGAAAAATTAAACTTATAACTTTTAGCTTTAATAAACTAAACTTTAAACTACTAAGTAAACTACCTTTAATAGTAAAAACTACTTTAAATATCTTTTATTAACTCCTTTAAAGTACTTATAACTAACTATAACTTTTATAATTAACTATAGTACTTATAATTAACTATAGTACTTATAGTTAACTATAATAACTATAACTAACTATATATAAAGCCTAAAGCTACTTAACTAAACTATATATAATAAACTAAACTTTAAAAGAACTAGTACTTTAAAAGTTAAGTTAATAAAGTAAAGTACTAGGTTTATAAAAAGTAAAGCTCCCCCTAGTCTATAGGGGTCTAGACTTTTACTTTTTTAGTAAATAAATAAGTATAGTAATATAGTAATATAGTACTATTACTACTACTATAATACTTCTACTTCTTTTACTTATATATTATATACTAAACCTATACTTTTACTAACTTTATTAAATCTAATATTACTATAAAAGTATTTAACTACTTTAATACTAACTTTAATACTCTTATACCTATATTTATATAATATACTAGTAGTAATAATAATACTATTACTAATAAATAGTATTAAATATATTAAATAAACTTTAATTTATATAAACTTTTAATTAAATTATAAATATTATAATATACTATAAAACTTAATAAATTTTATTAGTATTTATAATTAATTAAAAAGTATTATTATAAATAAAGCTTTTAATTAATAAAGACTTTATTTATATTATTACTTCATTAAATATATATATTTAATTAAAATACATTTTTATTAGGGTTTTTATTAAAAGTATTTTTTATTTAAAAAATCTTTTTATTTACTTTACTATAAATAATATAATAAATATATTAAATATATAAATATTAATTTCTATACTAGTTTTAATAAATAAATATATAATTAATATTTAAATTAATTATTTTAATTTATATATTAAGTTTATTATACTATATATATAGTTATATATATATTAATATAATAAATAAAGTATTAAAGTATTAATATAGTTAATAAAGTTATATTTTTATTTTTAAAAATTTATAAAAATTTATAGTTTAAACTTAACTTTAAATAATATTTTTTAAAAATATTTAATTATATATTTAAATATAAATATATAGTATTATAGTACTAGTAATTATTAAGTATTTATTTATATTTATATATAGTATAGTTATAATAAGTATTTTAAATTTATTATTTTATTTTTTTAATTTATATATATATATATAACTTAATTAAATAAATATAATTAATTATAGTTTTAAGTACTTTAAGTACTTATTATTATATATTATTAAAATAATATTCTAATATAGCTATAGTAAATTAACTTTAGTTAATTTATAGTAGTTATAGTAGTTAGTTATAAAGCCCTATAGAGCCTATAGTTATATAACCTAGACTCTACTACCCTTATAACTACTTTTTACTTTTATAATTAATAATAGCCCTTTTTTTATAACTAATATATTATTCTTTTATTAGTTTTATAGTTATTTATTTATTAAAATTTTAATATTTAACCCCCCCCTTTTTATTTAATTATTTAATTATTTAATTATTTAACTATTTAACTATTTAATTATTTAATTATTTAATTATTTAATTATTTAATTATTTAATTATTTAATTATTTAATTATTTAATTATTTAATTATTTAATTATTTAATTATTTAATTATTTAACTATTTAACTATTTAATTATTTAATTATTTAATTATTTAATTATTTAATTATTTAATTATTTAATTATTTAATTATTTAATTATTTAATTATTTAATTATTTAATTATTTAATTATTTAATTATTTAATTATTTAATTATTTAATTATTTAACTATTTAACTATTTAATTATTTAATTATTTAATTATTTAATTATTTAATTATTTAATTATTTAATTATTTAATTATTTAATTATTTAATTATTTAATTATTTAATTATTTAATTATTTAATTATTTAATTATTTAATTATTTAATTATTTAATTATTTAATTATTTAATTATTTAATTATTTAATTATTTAATTATTTAATTATTTAATTATTTAATTATTTAATTATTTAATTATTTAATTATTTAATAGTAAAAATATAAAGAAAATTTAAATTAAATTCTAAAGTACTTAATTTATTAAAAATAATTTATTTATTATAATTAATATTTTAATATAAGTTATTTAAACTTAAAATAAAAAGATTATTATAATTAAGTTATATTTACTCTATAAAATATAATTCTATTTCTTAAAACCCTAATAATAAAAAACTATTATACTAAAATTAAATATTATCTATTTTTCTCTTAAGTAAGTAATACTAAGTATACATTCCTAGGTCTTTTCTCTAGTCTCTAGTTATTATTCTTAATCTTAGATATACAGACTTAGGCCTTATTAACACAATAGCTACAAGTATAACGGGTAGGAGTTATAAAAAGTTTTAAAAATAATATTAATTAATTAATAAAAAAATAAAGGTTTAAGTAGTTTATATACTAAAAATTACTTTATTATTACTAAGTTTATAATAGTAGTAGGTATACTAAACTTTATAGGTAGTATTATAGCCTTTTATTAAAAGATAAACTATAAAACTTAGTTAGTATAAATAAATAACACATAAAAATTAATACTTACTTTAGCCAATAGCGTTTTACACTTTATAACTATCGCACATCTCCTTTATAGCTATATTAACGTACTACTTTATCTTAATAGTATTATACTAATATAAGTTAATTTAAATACTTTTAAATATTTAAAAAATATTTCTATATATATTACTAATATTATTTAATAAAATCTACTTTAACTTACTATCTACTATAATAGCCTTAAGCTTTTATAGGGTATTTAACTCTATATCTTAGCTAAACGTAAATACTATTATATTTTTATAGTACTTTATAATAATAAGTTAGTTAATTAAAATATTTTATATATAAGTAAAAAAAGACTTACTAATAACTTACTAGTCTTTAGTAAACTAAAGTAAACTAGCAGCACTCTAGGTGTAGTTATACTAGTAAGTATTAAGAATATACTTTTTAAAAGTACTAAAAAAAAACTACTTATATTTCTTTAAAATATTAAATTAATTAAACAACTTATAAAAAAATAACGTATATTACTATAAAAATTCTTACTATCGTTATTAAAAAAGTAATAATAAACTTTATTAAAAGTAATAACTACTTATCTCTACTATATAAAAATATTAATAAAAAAAGAACTAAGTTTTATAGTATAAACTTATATTATTAGTTTTAAATTTAAAAAAACTATAGGGGTAGTAAAAGGTATTACTATTTTAATTAAAGTATACTTAGTAAGTATTAGTAAAGTAGTAAATTAAGAGTATTATAATAATTATTATTTAAAACGTTTTTAAATAGTTTTTATAGGAATTAACGCGTTTTTACAATAAAATTAATTACTAACTATAAAAAATAAAGTTAGGGGATAGGTTATAGGGAGAAAAAGGTAGAAGGGTATAATAGAGACGTAACTAGAACTAAAATAATATACACAAAAAGCTTAGTAACTTAGAAGAATAAATTCGCCGGAAACGTTTCTAGTAGTTTAACTATAAAAAAAATTTAAATTAATTTAATTAGCTAATATTTCTAGTACTCCACCCACTTCCAGCCGAGATATACACAAACCAGGTGCACGGTACTTATCCTTTGCAGGGCATGTCAAATGTCAGCTTATGTGTACACTCATGGAGGTCAGGTCATCCGGGCCCCGGCCCAAGGGGCACGGACCCAGTTCGGCGTCGGCAGAATAATTATTTCCCAAGCTGAAATCTGCACTGGTCGACAGGCACCTCCCGTCGCAATCGACACCATTGGCCACCACGCCTCGACACGAGTCCATCCACCTCTAGCGATCTCGAGGAGCTTTGCGGATTCTGCGGGCGCCATTCGATCGGTTGACGACCCGGACTCATCTCTTCGATTGCCTCACAGTTTTCCTACATCCCGCGACGACGTCTCCAGCACCACCCCCCGAACGCCATGTCGTCTTGAATGGCTCTCCTTCAACCCAGTGAAAAAGACGAGCAGTAGAGGGAACCCAGACACTGTCACAGCCAAGAGCCGAACCATCGCCAAAATGTTTTGTCCTCGAGTGCTGTCACCAGCCCAGAGGAGCTGCTCGAGCCTCGTGCGCTCGCCAGCCCTCCGCGCGTTGCTCAGCAGACGGTATGCCACTGTCGTACAGCCTGACGACACTTCAGCTCTCGAGACTCCCGCACCGTTCGCCAGCCAATTCACACCCCCCGCCCCCCCCGAAAAGACTACAAGAGACTCGGTAGTCATGCGCAGCTACAAGCCGCGAACTCCAGGCGTGCGACACTTGAAGCGCCCCATCAACGACCATCTTTGGAAAGGCCGCCCCTTTCTGCCATTGACATTCCCCAAAAAGGGTCAGAGCAAAGGAGGTCGGAACAATTCCGGCAAGATCACTGTGAGGCATCGTGGAGGTGGTGTCAAGAGAAGGATACGTACGGTCGACTTTGAGCGCTGGCAACAGGGCCCCCATCTCGTCGACCGCATCGAGCATGACCCTGGCCGCAGCGCCCATATCGCCTTGCTGACGAGCCAGTTGTCGGGGAAAAAAAGCTACATCGTGGCTGCCGAGGGTATGCGTGCTGGCGATATTGTCCACAGCTATCGTGCCGGTATCCCCAGAGACTTGCTGGCTAGCATGGGTGGCATTGTCGATCCTGGTATTCTGGCTGCCAAGACCGCTTGGAGAGGCAACTGCTTGCCCATGCATATGATTCCTATTGGCACTGTTGTCTATAATGTCGGCTCAAGGGCAAAGGGAGGTGCTGTTTTCTGCCGCAGTGCTGGTACCTACGCTGTTGTGGTTTCCAAAGAAGAAGAGACCAGAGACGACGGAACCAAAATTATGACCGGCAAGTATGTCAACGTTCGTCTGCAGAGTGGTGAGATCCGCAGGGTTAGCAAGGACGCCTGTGCTACCATTGGCGTCGCTAGCAACCCTCACCACCAGTACAGACAGCTAGGCAAGGCGGGAAGAAGCCGTTGGCTTAATATCCGTCCGACTGTTCGTGGTGTTGCCATGAACTCAGGTATGTGAATCGCTTTTGACCATGAAAAAACCATGAAGGCTAATGGGTTTTGCCTCTCAGTTGACCATCCCCACGGTGGCGGTCGTGGAAAGTCGAAGGGTAACCGTCACCCGACGAGCCCCTGGGGCACACCGGTGAGTGATTCGACTCCACTCCTCTCTCAGGTTAAGACCGTACTAAACAGATTGCGACGTAGGCCAAGGGAGGCTACAAGACCCGACGCAAGCACAATTACAACAACTGGGTTGTGGAGCCTAGGGCGCGTAACATGGGTAAGAGAAGAGAGAAGAAGAGCAAGTCGACTTAACGCATACTACGCTTGGAGGATCTCAAAGATGACGACCGTTGTGTCAGACTCTAGTGCCGGGAACGTGATGTAGCTATCGTAAATGTAAACCATAGTATTTGTATCATATAGCCGTGCTCACTCAGCTGTTGATGTTCGTTCCGGCTTGCTATGATGCTTCAACCGGCTGCAACGCCTCTCTACTCTTGCTTTATTTGCCTGGAAGTACCGGCCTCTACAGTCACCGGCCAGGGGCTCCGGCTCAACCTTAAGTGGCAAGCGGCGGAAAGGCTTCAGTTAACCGCCTCCAATCCGTCAACCCCGGCGTTCGTCCCCTCGGGCTCAGCTGCTAGCGTTGTCTGCTCTCTGTCTTCTCTGTGCCCCTTCCGTTTTTTCCAGGCTGCTACGCCCCCGCCGTATTCGTCTTTATATGCCTTCTTGGCTGCTTTGAGCTCGTTCTTTGCCTTCTGCGATGCCTCCTTGAACTCCTTATTCTCGGCTTCTGCGGCCCGCCTTCTCTGGTTACGATCTGCCGCCATGGAGACAAGGCGGCCCCACGTCGGCCGCGGCGATAGTATGTTACCTCCAATCATGGCCCATATCCTCTTTGGAACCGGGTCTTGCTCAGACGGAACGTTGTCTGGCATGATCTATGGTTTACCTATCAGGAAAGTGCAGGTGAGGTTGTTCCGCCGAAGGTTGATGCTGACAGAACTCTTCCTTCGAGTCAGAAGGGCTCGTGTGTAGTGGTTCTTTAAACTCGGACTTGTGTTTCTCTGCGTTCGCCTGAGATGATTTCATGGTTAAAAATGCAGAGGGCAAAATCGTCGTGGTAGTGTCTTGGTAAGGCACTTCCTTGAACGTTGTGACCTATCAAGCGACAACATGCCGATTTATAGTGAATCACACCCTGCACCTGATCAGTGTCCATACCGAAATTCTCAAGTCGAAATCTACTGCATCAAATAACCCATATTCATTCACTGCCCCAGTCCGTTCTCCCGCATAGCCTCTCCCATCGGTGGACTCCGTACCGAAAAAAAAGGGAAGAAGCATACTCTTTGCACCCGTCCTGTATTCCAGTCCTGTCTTGGTAAGTAACGGGAGCGATGGTGATGCTGCCTGGCTAGGCAGGTCTCTTGATATCTCTCAAAGATTTTTGTTGATGCTGCCCGGGAACGTTCCTTCCGCCACCAACTCAAGGACATGTATCCTCCGAAAACAAACCAGAACTCCTCAACCGTGACCGTATAAACATTTGCCATATTCCAGCACTGTAACTCATCAATCAATCCAAGAATCCATCGTAATGTTGCTGTTAAACTTTGCACTCCCCGCCCCTAAGAACAATGCCTAGAGGTGCAGATACACATGCTCATCGCCTAGAAGGAGCCCATACGCTCCTCGACGCTGCCCCAGTATACAACAGGTCGTGGCTCGAGTATGCTGAGCTCGCTTCCAAAGCTCTTTCGCTCCTCCTCGAGATCGAGAACTGATGATCGGCTGAAGACAATACTGTTGATGGTACTCGCTGGGGACGATGAAGTGGTGGCGCATGAGTCCCGGCTAACATGAGACGAGGCCGACGAGGACCGGCGGAAAGAGGTGCGAAATGTGCTTGGCGAGAAGCGCGCAGTAATGGACTGGAAGCGGGACTGCATGACGATCGTCCTTGTGTGTATATGCGTATAGGCGTGGACGGTCCTGAGAGGACAGAATGGGGCGTCGTGTGTTGGACGTGATGGTGGGAGGGAGGTGGCCTGCTCTGTGACAATATTGATAGTCTGAACGTGCCAAGGTAAACTTTGATGTTTGTAATTCTGGGTGAGAGGCGCAGCCTTTGGTCGTGTAAACTTGACGGAACGAGTGACGCGAATGATACAATGGAAATCAACCACCTGAGAGATAAAGGACCCGACGACAGAATCGTGCGTGAATGCGGATAGAGAAGAAAAGGCGGATGAGAAATGAAATATATCAGGTCTGGCTGGCCTTGGACTGCAGGGTTCCATAGAACGGCAGGACGAGCAGACGGCCCCTGGCCAGGTTGGGTGATCACAGACATAACGAGGCAGCAAAGAATATAGGGGAAGGCCAGGGGGTTCCATCTGGAGAAGCGGGATAGGTCAGGGAATTAACGCAAGCAGAATCAATGCGACGGATTTCGGGGCTAGTCTGACAGGATCTCAAGAGAAAATGGCGGCGATGAGTCTGGTGTACACTGTGTCGTGTCGTTGAGACAATGCGTGTTGAAATGTCGATGTAAGTATGTCTCTCGCCACACACAAACACTCGCGTGCATTTCTCTATTTTGCTAACGACCGACGCAAAGTGAAGATTCAAACATACCACATCTTTCTAGAGGTATTTTGGCAGGCATTTACACCCGAAGATGAGAGCATGTTGGCTTCTCTTTGGGCGACCCAGCCTCGGGTGAGGCTTCAAGGGCGGATGAAATCTGCGTGATGCATAGGAGAGCAGTACCCAGGGCGGGCCTTTTTCACAACAGATGTTCGCAGAGCCTAGAGGTCTAGGAGTCGGCTCAAACCAGTTTGAGATGCGTAGCAGCCTCCTGCTTAAACAGTCAAAAATGGTTGCGTTGCGTGATCACCGTCAGGATTGTGCCAGGACAGGGGTTCTAAAACAGCACCCTCCTGAGGTCGGGATTGCAGTAACACCAGACAACAAGCTGTACATCATTGTGTACATCATCACGCGCTAAGTTTAACATCATAGACTCACTAACTAGAAGAATAACAGAGCTACGTATAGTAGGGTTAGAAAAGTACTTTAAATAGATAAAATAATAAGAATAATAAGTAGTAAAGTATTATAATACTTTTTATTACTTTAATAATATATAAAAATAAGTTTTACTAGTAAAGCTTATATAATATAATATACTAAGTCTTTTATACTATACACTATAAGTACACTATCTACTTCAATTACCTACTACTGCCCTTGTTCCTAATTACTATAGTACTAGTAAATTGTGTGTTTCTAATTCTACTATCACAAGACCCCCCGCTAGTGATCCGAAGGGATGCACGTCATGCACTGTGCAATATGCAGTCACACTGCGCTGGAGACACGATGACGAGGTTTTCGTGGTAGACGGAAGTTAGGCGGGATTGAAGGCTTATGGAAATCCTCCGTTGCCTCCCGAGCTGGGCATTGCCCTAGAATCTCATATGGATAATCCATTACTTTAAACATAAATGTCGTGTTCGAGAGACAGCCATGTGGCAAACTGATCTTCGGCTTTCCTCCGAAGAAAGGCAGCCACGAATGTATTAGCTGAAGGACTAGGTACTCAGCTGATTGAGGAAGCTGTCTTGTTGCGTATTATTTTCACTGCATCAGCGTGTCATTGGAATTACGAAAATCAACCTGTGACAGACTCCACAACCTTTTCAAATGTACTTGTAACCTTTTCTCACCGCATACCGTCCAATGTCATCGCACGGTACAGCCAACTACGCGTCAGCTGTCAACCCCCTGTCGAGCTTACCAAAAAAACACCCAGACTGGCTGAGACATCACCTCACACCAGAGCATGACCTCTTGCTCTATCTAGACGCTGTTGTCAATACCGGGAAATAGAGTATAGGAGCGAAGAGCTTGGCAGAAGGACTTGGCTCCTCGAGGTCAATTTCGTATTGCTTGCGTATTCACAGCCCACGAAGGTTACTAGTTTGGCGCCATATTGACGCAGGGAACACAACGAAAATAACCCAACGCAAGAGTAGAAGGCAGTTCCGCGGACCAATCTATCAAGCTGCCGAGGCACGAAGCGGCAGCTCGAGAGCACCTTCTCTTTGCAGGACTCAAAGCAGCAGGGCCAGTTGTACTCGTTCGAAGCTTGCTTTTTTTCTCTTCTTCTCTCTGGCATCGTTGACCCTTACGTATGCCTGGCTCTCCCCTTGATGTGTAGCCTATTGTGTGGTAGGCGCCACGCCCACAATCATGGGCGGTTCGCTGGTTGTCCATTAACACTCCGTCGTCGTCCTCTTGTTCGCAGTGAACATTTTCCAACGTCTAGGATTCCTCTCAATGGTACCCCTCAACCAAATTCTTGATCTACAGAGGCTAAACGCCATCACCTCTAAGTGAAATCGACCATGTTCGCATATAAGCCACATCTACCGGTTCCAGTCTGATTTTCGGACTGACTTGCGTACCGTTGCACTCCGCCGAATACTCTCCAGCCAGATTGAATCATCTAGCATGTTGCTGACTTGTGCGGGGCTGACAGGGCTTTGTACCGGGCTGACCGCACTTCCACGTCGACTGCTTTGTGCCGAAGACTGTCCTCCCTCTTGCAACTCGAAGCTGAAGGCGGAGTGCGTAGAATGATGACCCGGCGTCGATACCCCAGATCGCGGGAAGCTCAGGGGATGTTGGTAGTCCGGATCGTTAGATGGCTGGTCCGTGGGTCCGGGGCCTGACCAGCTCTTGTGAGACGACTTGTTGGCGTCGTCCACTGTGAGCAACGCGGATCTGGTCTGACCAGTCCCTGCTACAGGCGAGGACTTGCGCCGGAGTTCGTCATCGTCGACGAGGATGTGGGGAATATCAAGCTGAGGCACAGCCGTCATCCGTGCCGACTTTCTCAAGTCAATGTGCTTTTTGAACTTTCGTGTCCAGTACCTTTGAATGCTGCTGTTAGCTATCTCATCATCGAACATCATGAATTCAGGGAATCTTACAGTGTATCGAAAAAGCCGAGTACAACCCTTCGTCGCACTTCCTCCTCTACGCGCTGCAGCCTGGCTCGCCGCCGCAAAAACTCCTCGAGCCTATTGGCAGCGTCAGCTGTGTTCTAACCTCAATAATGTGTTTGTGAGCATGTCTTACTTCAGGCTCTTACTGTCGTTGATGATGTTGTAATGGGCCAAGATCATGAGGACGGATGTGAAGGAAATGCCCTTATCCGGATCGGCAGATACCATGACTTCCTCGAAGAAAATATTGAACCGACGCCGGCGTTCCCGAACCTTGTCGATGTCGATTTGGGCCAGTCGTATGTTGAGACGGTGAATGTCGATTCCTGCACTGTAATTGCTCGTCGAAGCAATAGACATGTGCCGGGCCCTAGATGACGCACTGTCGTTGCGGACATCCTCAAGAATCTGTCTGACAGAGTCGTCCGCGTCGTAAATACGCATCTCGAAAACACCCGAGAGCTCTCCTAGGAGACGGGGGAAGGCCTCCTTAGTAATGAAGCCGGTTCCAGCTGGGTCGACGCTTCGCCACGCCTCCTTGAAACGACGAATCTCATCGCGGTCAACTGCGGCGAGGCCACTTGACCTTTGGTACACGTAACTGAAGCTCTCATAGATGAGAGAGACGAAAAGATTAACAAAGATATACATACTCAAGATGTTCCAGGCGACAAATAGAAAGCGAGCCCACGGTTTGCTGCCGCAATCGCTGTCGAAAAAATCGACATCATCTACACAAAGAGGTGGCTCAATGTTGGCGTAATCCTCCATGACCTGATTCCAGCCTTCGCCAAAGCTCATGCGGAAGATCAGGATCAGGGCGTTGGGGACGCTGCGAAAATTGATGTTGCTTTCTTCACCCTCGCCGAAGCGAGTTAGACTGAAAGCTTGCGTCAGAGCGATTGCAAATACCAAGAAGAATACGAGCCACGTGGCGAGCAGATTGCCAATTGTTGTTAGGCTGGCTGCGGCTGTCTTGAAGAGCTGGTCCAGTGCGTCGTTCCGGGGAATGAGTAACAGGAGGATGGAGACCAGGAAAAACTTGTGCAGCTGCACGTACGTGTCGCTGTTTCTGCTGATGATCAGCACCGACGTAGAGACGAATGCGCCTGTGACGACCACCAGCGAGTATAAGTCCCACGAGCTCCTCCGAAAGCGAGCCCAGCCCAGCCCGATAATGCGAATTGCAATGTTAGCCATGTACACAAGCGTGAAGGCTAGGAATAGACCATCCCTAGAATCTGTCCACCACTGTGGCTCCCCGTGATATTCAAGGAGGAGTAGTAGTAGGTGGCAGACCAAAACGTAAGTGACGGCTGTGTACCATTTGCCCCTTTTCTCAATGGCACGCTTGTGACACCACTTCTTCCACGTCTTCTCTGACTCATCATATGAACTTTTGGACGGTGAAATCTGTCGCAGTAATTTCCGCAACTCGAGCCATGACCGTTGCTCGGCTGTGAGAAAGGCTACACCCGTTTGCTCCGTATAGTTGCGCATGAAAACGGAGATGAACAGTGTGAGCACAAAGACCGTCGCAAGCAGGTTGAACACGACGAAGAACATGGCGTTGCCCTGTCGATTCAGCTCCTGGGGTTGAAGGCCGCGCCCTGTAACAGCTTGTGAGGCAAATGAGACATCTGTCCAGCCTTCTTGGCTGACGATCTGGAAGAGAATGAATAGCGAAGATGCGAAGTCATCAAAGCTGAAATAGCTGTTTGACGGCACACGCGGAGCAAGCATTGGCCAGTCGTCATTGAATGGCGTGTGGTTGAACTCGCCGAAACAATCTGACAAAAGAACAATGGACTCGTCCCCGTCATTACATGACACCATTTGGCCGTTGAAAAGGTTCAAGCCATAAATGGCAAACGGGATCAGCAACGAAATGGACACAAAAGCAGCCTGCAAGAGGGTAAGTAACGAGTATACGTAACCAAGAGAGTAAGGGAAAGTCGGTGCTTACGCTAAGTATTTTCCAACCGCCGACGATAATGAGTGAATGGAAGGTGTCCCTAGCGCTGTCGCTGACGTTGAGGAGACGGAGAGCACGAAGGGCTTTGAAAGCTCCTATGGCTCTTGAAACGGCACCGTCGTTGGCAAGTAATGTGCCAACATTGATCAGCAAGGTAATGAGTACCACACCATCGATGAAGCCCCATGAGCTACGATAGTACGCATTCGGGGTAAAAAAGAAACCGTCTGCGATGACCTTGATGACAGCTTCGACCGAAAAGACAACAGCAAACGCCAAGTCTGTCCAGACATACCAGAAGGTTATGCTGAACTCGGGGTGCTCTGATTGGTACTGCTTCTGATAAAGCGGCGTTGTGACGCACGCAATCACAACCATGGCGACTATGCAGGCGTAGATGAAGGCAGATGAGGCATACCACGCGATCTTATTGGGCTCGACGCCGTCAAAGCGCTCATTTCCTCTACCGGGTCCTACTATTCTTTGGCAAAATCGCCGCAAAGGGTTCTTCGGCGTGAAAACGAAGAGAGAGTTGTTGTAATTAGGGTGTCTCGCAAGATACTCTCGCTGGGCCTTCCTTCGCGCGGAGGCGGAGGAAACCGCTTGGCGTGCCATTTGCCGTGGATCGAGCGTGTCATTGGGACCGTCAAAGCGTAGGTTCGAGTAAAAAGGATTCGGGTCCTTACTGCTGAGGATGGTTGACAATTTGCCCCAAACTGTAGAAAAGATTCCAGGCTTGACATCGCCAACAGCGACCGTTTGAGCTCGCGTGGGTGACTGCTCCTCGCTAGGGCTTTCCTGGGGTAGATCCGCTGTATCATCCAGGAATTCGTGGACAACGGCATCTTTCAGGAGCATTTCCATCATGGCTGGCCCGTAATCGAGAGGATCCTTTTTCCTCCTGGCTTTACCAAACGTGAAGATGTTCGACAGCGTCAAATTGCTGGATGATTTGCCAAGTTCCTTCCTTTGCAGGAAGGCCTTAACTTGCTCCAGGCGCTTCTCGTCCTCAGATACATCAAAGTTCTCCTGGATGACAGCGATGAACATGTTGACGAGAATGAGAAACGATAGAATGAACCAGCCGATGAGAAACATGGCTCCAATCCACCCAGTATTGTACGCGTTTAGGTACGAAGTGACGTTGTACAACATCGAGGTCCAGTTCTCGCTTGATAAAATTTGATACATGCCGAGAAAGGAGTTGTAGATTGTGAAGAAGGAGACCTCATTGAGATCCCCTCCATCGCTGTGCTTTGGTATCTCGCCTCTAAAAAGCTGGGCCGCCAGGATGGACATGAGAAAAGTAATCAGGAAGACAAAGAGCATCAAGTTGGCAATACCATTGGAGTTTCCCAGGACCATGACAATGAGTTTGCGAGTCATTGGTACGGCCAAAACAAGCCGGTAGACTCGCAAAATTTGGAAAACTGTCAGCCAGGCGTAAGGCTCTCCCGAATTGCGAATCGGAGGGATTAAGATGATGCTTGTTATAACTGCCAGAGAAAGGTCGATGACGTTACGACGGCTCTTGTGAAAGGTGCGCCAGTCGGCAGCAAAGCGAATCGTAATTTCAACGTCAAGAACGATTGTAACGACAACCTCGACAGCATCGATGAAGCGCCCGCGGCCTTCAGACATTCTAGCACTGCGGAAGCATTGCGCCAGAAGGCCAAAGGCGATGACTGCGATCCACAACAAGGTCGTTTTGTCGTATATTTTCTGCAGCGCGGAGGGCTTTTGAGGATGGTCGTCTGCGGAGTCTTGCGCGAGTGGTTCCTCATCTGCGGTAAACGCACTTGCCTTGCTTTCCTCTCGGATGACCTGGAAGGAGGAAGTGATAACCGCGATGAGCAAGTTGACTAGCCACAACATGAGGATCATGATGCCAGCACCAAAGAACAGGGCCGCAGGTAGATAGTCAGAATTGGTCGTGTAGTACATGATATCGGTGAATGTGTTGGAACTGATGATGACGAAAACCATCTCGAGGGACTGGAAAATGTTGTCAAAGCTGACTGTGCCGTTGAATGGGTTGTCTTGTTGAAGACAAATTGATCCGCGGGGGCAGATGAATCCTTTCCCGGCCTTACTTCCAAACTTGAAGTTATCCAACACACTGTCATCCGGCAAGAAAACCCATGGCATGGTGTCTCCTGTCGAGCTGTTGAGAAAGCCGCCACAAAACTGCATATCATTCGTGAATGATTTCTCCTTGCTGGTTGGATCGCTTGGGTCGAGCCAGACGCATTGACGGCTCAAGCTAGCTTTGAAGCTCTGCACTCCTATAATGGCGAACAAGATCCAGAAAAAAGCGATCAGGAAAGCAACACGAACGAGTAGCGGCGCTGCCTTTTTGAGACTTCTGAGGATGATCTGGGCCACAGTTAGTGGCGAGATCAAACAGCGCCAGGAAAGCAAAGCATCCACAACTTACAGCCGTGCCATTGGTCAATGCAAGAAGTCTCAGGATGCGCAAGCAACTGATCATGCGAAAGACATACATATGCTTCTCGCTCTCAATCCTGGTGATGCTCAGGGAGAAAGAGATCCAGAAGGCGACGACAGCCAGAAAGTCCAGCCGGTTGAAAGAATGGCGCAGAAACGCCCTTCGTGCGAGTTGAAACCTTTGCTGCTCCTCCACAGTCTGGGGCAGTGACTGGCCCTGCATGATGGTGAAGGATCGCTGGAAAGCAGAGGGTCCCAGATTGATTTGGCGCGGAGCCTTGACAGACTTTTGTCGCTGGGGTTGGAAAATGTTCCTATACTGATCGACGACGGCCGCCCGGACGCCACGCTTACGATCAATGGTGCTGTATTCCGAAGCGTTCAGGATGAAACCCGATACCAGAATGCGGGCGACCAACTCCATGGTAAATACGATGAACAGCACTAACATGGCCCAGTCAATCCACGTCACACCCCATCTGTCGGGGCGAGGATGGATGAAGACGTCAGGAGCAGCTTCTACGGCCAGAAGGACAGCTTGTAAGATGATCAAAATAAGGATAAAAGGTTCAGTGAACGGATGTACTAGAAGATCGCAAAGCTTCATTCGTATGGGATGCTCGGGAGGGAAAATGCCGAGAGACTTGCCCTTCAGGGGGTTCTTCATGGGGATCCGCGGTTGGAGTGGAGGGGCTGGGTCTGCAAAGACGTTCTCCGCCTCAGGTGCCTTCTCTGGTACTTGAGAGACACGAGAATGGTACGATGTGTCTGTAAACATCTGGGCAGAGTTATGTAGCTGTTGTCGACGATCTGGAGCGGGCGAGGGAGAACGGTTGCGTTGTGTCCGCTGGTCAACAAGTTCGCCCTCGCCGCTGATGTTGACAACACGCTGGGACATTGCTCTCATGATGGACCCTGCTCTGTAGAGCGCGCCGGTCGTGGAGGGAGAGCGCGATCTTCTTTGCTCTCCCCCGGGGCTCAATGTGTTCCCATAACTCCGGCGACCAGAGCCGAAGGCACCAGGCTCCAAGTCGTAACCAAGCGACCTGGCATCTCGAGGCCTGGACGGCGTGTTATCCATGTCCGAGACTGTCTGAAAGCTGTCCCTCGGATGAGCCTCCCCCGCGTTGGCACTCAGCGAGCCGGAAATAGGCTGAGCCCTCGCGGTGAGAGGCACCCGGTCCTCGTAATAGTCATTGCTTGTAGTATCGTCATAGTACGGAGACGGGCGGTCAAGAGAGTCGAGTGAGGGTGAATTCAAGCGTGGCGCTGCTGGTAGTGGTGGTGGTGGTGGTGGCAGAGGCTGGTTGATATCTGGGGGGAGGGCAAACTGTAACGCTGACGGATCGATTGGTGAGTCGGGGCTGCCTGAACTTGTTGGAGCCGCAGCATATGGCTGTTCCCAATACGTTGAAAGACCAAGTCGACTGGGTGATGGCGCAGCTGTCGGATGGCCGTGGCGGCCGTGTTGGGAGTCTGCCTGCAGACGCTCCCTGTCGGAGGGGTCGGAGGGGTTTGTGTACTCGTCTGGCCGCGTGTTCATCTCGGTGGATTGGTTCTGGTTAAGATTCGACTTTGGTGACGAAGGCTTCCTCAGTCGCTACTCCAACGTGCAGTTAGACGGATTTGCTTAGCCCTTCCACAAAGTTGTGGAGGTGGGCTTCGACTTGGTTTTGGGTGTGGTTAGAGTGCAGGGTCAAAGAGTCGCATGTTTAATGTTGTGGTGTGTACTCTTTGGCGAACATGTAAAGGCTTGGTATCGTTTCGTGTACGGTGGGCGACTCCGAACTTGAGGTCGCAAAACTGAAAGGGATTGAATGGAAAGAGCTCGTGGAGATGTTTTAGCCGGCGTGCGACCGGAAGAAACGGCTGCAGACAGCACCAGGGAGCAAGAGGCGAACCCGCTGGCGACAACTCTCGCAAGCCTCAGAGAGGATGGCTAAGGGGCTGCTGCTGGCTGCAACGAGTAACTGGCTTTGTGATCCCTACTCGATCGACCCAGGACTGGATTCTGGTGACTTCTTCTTCGAAAGGAGGTTGGAAGATTGACTGAAACAAGACCGGGCGCGGACGACGTCCTGACGATTAGCATACCTAGGTATACACAAAAAGGCTTAATAGCTACGTAGGTCTCTAGTTGTACTAGGACCTAATAGAAGGCCTGTGTATATAGTAATAGTAGTTGTAATACTTTAATATACTTAAGTGAGCTTTTTTTCTTTTTAGTTTTAAAGCTATATAAAGTAGAAAAAATAAAAAATTATAGTAGTATTATAGTAATATTATTATTACCAGAGTATTAAATCGCAAATATATGTATTTTTTATATTTACTTATATTCATAATTCTTAAAAAGTAAATAATTAATATTATTAACTACTTTTTAAATTTTTAACTTACTATTATATATAACTACTAAATATAGAAACTGGCCCCACTTTTATTTGCTATATATAGCTCTATATATATATTTAATTTGTATTTGTATTTGTATTTGTATTTGCCTTGGGCAAAAATACAAATAGTACACACGTAATGTATTTTCTTACTAATCACTATATATAGCTGGACCCACTTACCTATATAGGAAGGTAAATAAGCTAATTATATCTAATTTTTAGCACGGACTTAATAAAATTTATTACGTAATTTTATCTATATAACTAGAGTTTTTATAACTTAAAGTATAGCTAGAGAGCCTTAATAGTGTATTTTTTTTGATTTTTCCTTAATACTCTAATTATTACTACTAAAAACCCTACTTATAACAATTCTTAGCTATAGTAATATTCTACCTATAATAGTAATATTTCTAAAACCTAGTGATTTTTATATAGCTTATATAGTAAACCTCTTTATTAACTTATATAATATAAAATATAATTTTTTTACTAGAGATATTATTATAGAGAGGTGAATTTTTTATACTACTATTAGACCCCCTATTCTATATTTATAACTTCTCTTCTTTTAATAAGTAATTTATTTATAATTATTATCTCTTTTAAACCCCTTTTTTTATATAATTAATTAATACTTATGTATGTGTTTTTCTAGTTACAATACCGCTTGCAGTAAAGTAAAAAAAGAAATCTAGTAAGTAGAGAATATTCTAAGTAAAAAATAATTAATACTTATAATAGATTAAAAAAGCGTTATTAACTAATAAGTAAGTAGTAAAAGTAAGAAATTTAATAGATATACTAAGCTAACTCTCTTTAAAAGTAATTATAAATTATAAAGTAAACTAAAAAAAACGTTTAACTACTTAATTAACTAAAGTACTATTTTTAAAGTCTTGAGTAGTAAATATATCTACTTTAATAATAAAGTCCTACTTAAAAATAAAGTAAAATTATTTTATATTATTTAAATTACTTACTTAGTACTTATATTTTTTTTAAGTAGTTATCTCGTCTAGACATTTCTATAAGTTATTTTAAAAAGAATATACTATAACTATATATTATTATATAGTATAATTAAATAAAAGTATTTAATAAAGTATATCTAGTAGCCTTAACCCCCTCTAGCTCTACTAAGTAGTTTTAAGTATAGTTTAATAGAGTATATATACCTTAATAATTCTACTTACCTACTCTTTCTATAGTAGTAGACGTAGGTATAGACGTAGACGTACTAGTAATAATAATAATACTATTACTAATAGGCGGCGCTAAATATATTAAAATAAACCTTTACTTATATAAACCTTTAACTAAATTACACTATAGGCACTATAACGTACTATAGGGCCTAATAAGCCCTAGTAGTATTTATAATGAAAAAAAGTACTACTACTATAAATAAAGCCTTTTTTAATTTCTCCTATTTTCTATATATATATATATATATATAATAATAATTTATAATATCTAATAAAAGGCTACTTACTACTAGTCCCTACCCCTAAAATAATAACTATTATATAACTTTATAGTTATTAACTAACTATAAAAGTAGTAATAAGTACTTTATAACTAAAGGAGTTAATAAAATTGACTTAACTTATAACTAGTATATATTTTCTAATAAAAAAACAAAAAGTTTATTATTATTATAATTTATTACTATTAAACTACTAATAATAGGTTTAATATAAATATAATAATTTTTAAATTATAAAATAGAACCCTTTTAAGTATTCTATAGTTTAAAGTTAACTATAAATACTTTAACTAACTAAAGAACGCAGCTACTAGATCTATAGTACTTTAAGTAGCTACTTTAGTAATATTTAATATTAGTATATTTAGTAAGGCCTGTATATAATAATATTAAGACGGATACTAATAATAGTAGGGCTAAGTAGCTAAACTAACTATAGCTGCGCAGCCTATAATAACGGTGCGTTAGTTATAAAGAGATATAATAACTAAGGGAAGGGGTAGTTTAGTTTAGATTAGAGTTAATAGGTTTAGAGGGACGGTCTACTAGACGGTTAGGCGTATAGAAGGCATTAGTAGTTTTAGTAGTATTAATAGCGTAATTAGTAGTTAAAATTAGTTAAAAATACCTATTACTTTAAATCTATAGGAGCTATATTATAGTAGGTAAATTTAAGTGTTATTAACTAATAATAAAAAAGATTAACGAGGTGGGTGGCTGGATAGTTATTCCCTAGAGTATATAGTCTATAGGCTATTAGTTACTCTAAAGGGGGTAACTTATTTAGTACTTAAGGTAGCTTTAATAGAGTAATTTATAACTCTCTAAGTTAACTAAGTCCTAATAACGGGTAATTTAATTAAAGTAGCTATAGTTACTCTTTTTAAGTATATACTTAATTATAAGAACTTTTAATATACTAATAAACGCCCCTTTTAGTTAAGTAATTAGTTAAAGAGGTTTAAAAAGAGAAATAGTATTTAAAAGGTTTATTAAAAGGGAGAAACTAGTAATATAGATATTTAAAGTACTACTAAATATTAATACTTTAAAGAATATATTAGTAGTATAACTCTACTAATATATATATATAGGAATAACTATATTAGAGTTAGCTACCCGTAGCTGATAGTAGTGTAGCGGGGCATGGACTAAGCTCTACCGTTATATAAGTATCTTAAGCCCCTTACTAGAAGGGCTCCGAATCTATCTATCTTTAACCTTAATTACTAACCCCTATATTTTATAATTAATTACTATTTATTTACTCTATATAAACTAATACTAATTAGTAGTTAATGTATACAGTTACTACTACTTTATAACTATAGATTAATAAGGTTTTATTTAAAAGAGATATCGTTATAAACGTAGTTAACTTAGAATTAACCTTAATTACTCGCTAGTAAATAATATTAATATACTAAGCCTTTATTTAATAGCTAAATAGATTTAAAACTATTTTACTAAAGGAAGTATTTATTATATACTTAATTTATTAAAAAAATCTCTTTATAATCTTATAAAGTTATAATTTACTATTTTAAACTATTATATTAACCCTTAAAAACCCCTTAAACTCTTTTATAACTTCTAAAGCTATTTTAATACTCCCTTTTCTTTTTTTACTATATAACTATAGAATTTTTACTTAAAAAGCCCCTAAAGCTAAGCTATACTCTATAATAGTACCTAAAAGCAAGTTAGGAATATTACTAGTTATTTAAGATACTAGTAATATATACTATACTTTAAAAAGATTACAAAACTACTAGAATATCCTAACTACTAACTAAAGACCCTAATGTGTTAAAGATTACTAGTAGTAATTTATTATATAAGTAGATATACCCCTAAGACTATAGTTTAAGAGAAACGCCTATATTTAAAGCGTTATTAACTTAAGAATTCTTTATTAAAAGTCTTTTTAATAATAGGATTTTTAGTATAAAAGTAATTTTTAATAGTATATAGTATTAATTAGTAGTTTATAATAAAAAAAGTACTTAAATAAGTATAATAAGTCTTTATTAAACTATAACTAGTCTATAGTATAGGAACTAAGTAAAAAAATATCTTTAACTATATATTTTATATATTATAAAAAGCCTCTTTTTTATCCTTTATCTCTATCCTTTATTACTATTATCTTATTCCCCCTAGTTAATACTAAATAATAAAATATAATTACTTAATAACTATTAATATTGTTATTAATTAGCTATAAAAACTTAGCTAATTTCTAACTATAACTAGTGTTTTACTACGTTTTATACCGGTGCGTAACGCGCTAATAAGTTTATTATTATAGTTAAGTTTTAAAATTTAGATTTAGTATATAGAGACCCTATTTTATACTCTTAATTTATCTATAAGTACTAGAAAATAAAAGGATCCCTTCTACTTAAATAACTTAACTTAGTAATAATACTATAAAGGTACTATAAAGTACTTAAGTAAAGTAAGACGTTATAGTTTAACTACTATAATAGAAAGCTATAATAAAAATAATAAAGATATTAATTAACGTTAGTATTGTTTAAAAACCTCTTTTTTATTTATTATCCCTATTGTTTATTACCCTTACTATATTTTTACTGTTAAATAATAAAAAGGTAATAATAATATTTTTAATACTATAAGGACCCTAAGAGACTCCCCTTAGGTAACTCTAACTATACTATTAGTTAATATAGTTATAAATAAAAAAACTCTTAAAAAAGCAGTTACGGTTATAAATAAAAAATAAAGTAATTTATAATGTTTTTATAATATTAGCCCTAGGGACTAACTAGGGCTTGTTGCTTTTAGAGTTAATAAATTAATTAGAACTTACTACTGTTACTAGTAGAACTAATAGACTTATAGATACCCTTGTTTTAGTACTTCTAACTATTCCTTTTTAAGTTATTAATATATTAATTTAGGGTCTTTAGTATAATATAAATTTAGTAATAGAGTTTAGAACTAAAAGACTTATAATAGTTATAGCTTATTATATTAGTAACTATATAGTTAATAATATTATTAGTATAGAGTTATATAATTACTTCTACTTTAATTTTATTAAATAGACTATTAATGTGTTTAAATATATAGATAAAAATATTTGGTGCTATGTTAAAAACTTCTTTATATACTATAGTATTTATATTAATTATGTATTAATTAGTAAATACCTTTTGTGTAAGATTTATACTTTATTAATGTTTAATAGGTTTTTTATATAGTTTAAAGATTAAATTAATACTATAATATAATAAAACTACGTCTTTAGGACCCTTATAGAGTACTTTAGGTTTATTAGTAAGATTTTAGGTTATAACTTATGGATTTTAGTATAGAGGAATTGTAGTTTTGTAGAGTCTTAGCTTTGTGAGACCCTAAAAGCTCTTAGGGATTTATAACCCCCTTTATTACTGCCCCTAAGACGTAAGTAGTATAAAACCCTATTATAAAATACTTATTAGTATCCCTTAATATAGTGGTATTAATTTTACGTTTTCCCTCTTTAATAACTCGTTTTTAACTAATACTAGGATTATTATAATAATTATAAAAGAAATAATATTAATAATTATAACTTTACTTTAAATAACCTTTTACTAGTAAAAGTACTTATTAACCTTATAAAGTTTTATAATAACTATATAAAGTATAGTAGTAGTTAATTTAATATCTTTACTATAAAGATTAAAATATTCTATTAATAGTATTAGTTTTTAGGTATTAATTAGATGTAATATACTATAGCTATATTAATTATACTTAAGGATTAAGTTTTAATGTTCTATTTTTAGTGTCTTTATAACTCTATAAAACTTCTTAATTAAAATACTACAATTAAAAGGCTTTAAGGATGCTTTAAGACTAAGGAAATATATTAATAATACTTCTTTAAATAGTAATAGGCTTTTTTTTACTTATATAATTTATAAAAACCCTATAAAGTTAAAATTTAAGTTACTTAATTTATTAATTAAATAATTAATAGATATTTAGTTTATACTATTAAGTGGATTATAAACTAAAGAGGCCCTTTATAATTAACTTATTAATATATACTAAAGAGTTAAAGAATATAACTTTTACTTCTTTAATTTAACTAGAAGCTTTACTGGGATTATTATATAATTAAAAAACTTAATTAGTACTTTTAAATTAACTAAAGAAATACTATAATACTTAATTAAAACTATAGAGCTATATAGTACTTATATTATTAATTAAATATATAACTATAGTAGTAAAGACTACTTAGAGTAAAAGAGGCTATAAGAATTATAGTAATAGAAACTATAAAGTAGAAATTACTGTTTTTAGTACTTTACTAGCTTAGTAAGTAATAAAAAGTACTATATTTATAGTAAACTTAACTACTACTTATAGAGATATTCTACTAGAGATTAGAGTAAAGCCTATACCTACTATTATAAAGCTAATTACTTTTAAAACGTTATAATAGTATTTTTTTAGTAATTCTTTATAAAGTATAAAAGTAATAAGACTTTTAATAATATTTAAAAAATTAATAATAACTCTATAAATAGATACCTTTTAAATAATAAGGATAGTAGTACTATAGTAACTTAATTAACTATATTTATAACTATATACTTTATATTAAAATAAGTTAATAGCTTTAAAATAATTACAGCCTTTATAGAGTAAGTAATAGCTTATACTATAATAATAGAAAACTTAACCTCTATAAAATCTATACTATATACTTATAATAGTTAATATTTTAAAGCTATTTTTTAAAGTATTATACTAGATACTAGGGTAGTAGAGTTTTTTATAGTAGGCTATAGTTAATATATAGCTTTTAAAAAATAATCTTTTTTAACCTTAAGTTTAATACTATAAATACTAGTAGTATTTTAATTTACTTTAGTACTAGTAATAGTATTAAGTCCCTTAAATTAATTAAAATCCCCTTACTATTTAAAAATATTATCTTTTATATTATACTTACTAATATACTATTTCTACTATACCTCTAAAATATAGACTACTTAGGTATTATATTTAATAATATTAATAACGTTTTATACAAAAGAGATATTACTATACTATTTATTTAATAATAGGAGTATAAATAGCTACTATTTAACTACGAGTAAGTAATAGTATATTACTACTTTACTACTATTAAGCTTTAACGCCTTTATTACTAATTTAAGTACTTATTTATTATAAAACTCTATAACTTTTTTAAAAGAGTTAGCTATTAACTAAACGTTTAGGTATTAAAAACTCTAATAAAAATATACTACTATTATTAACTCTATAGTATAGTACTTTTAAAATTTTAATTTATGTTATAAAACAAGTATAACTTTAACTATAAGGTTATTATAAATATTATATACTTTAATAGTAAGTTAGTTATTTACTTTGTTAATACTATAACTAGGTTTATTACTATAAAGCTTTTTAAAGATATATTTACTAAAGTAGTATAGAAAGGTATTTATACTATATAGATTAACGTTTATTAGGGACTTTTTGACTTTTTAGTAATAAATATAGTTATAACGTTTAAAGCTATTAAGTTTAAGGGATATACTAAAGAGTAAGGGATTATTCTTAAAATTATACTAATTAAGGCTTATTACTTTATTAGTAAAATTAAGAAATACTATATTATTTTAAAATGGGTTTATTAAATTTATTATATTAAAAACCTATTTATACTATTTAAAATTATACTTTAAACTTATATTAAAAATATTAATAATACTATAGGCCCTAATAGCCTTATACTAACTTTTTTTATTTTTAAAGTATATTTATAGATTAATAATTCGTTTTTATTAGTTTTAAATATTACTAAATGCACTTAAGTAATTAAAAGGGCTACTAAGGAGATTTAGTGTATCTATATAAAGTATAAGGTTAATAATACTTTTAATATATATAACGGGCTAAGGATATTTAAAATACTAAGACTCTTTTTTTAATTAATAGTTAAAGTGTAGTATGAAAAAGGTAACTAGTAAAGTTTTTATTAATTAATTTTAATAAATAGTAAGGAGTATGTATTTACCCTTTTATAAGGCCCTTAATCTTTTTAATTAATATTTATTAAGTTTTATTATAATAATATTAATAATATAAACTTAGAAATTCCTTTTCTTTTAAAAAACCTAATAACTATTAAAAATAAAACTAAAAATATAGTTAAATTAAAGAATAAAGCTAAAGAGACTTTTAATAAAATTATTATTAATATAGACCCTTTCTTTATTAAAAACCTAGTACTAGTAGAAGCCCTAAAATAATAATAAAGTTAATTTTAAAAAACCCTAGTTACTACGTTTATTTTAGCTAAAGAGAAGGTTAATTTTGCTTTTACTATTAAGTTAAGAGAGTAGGGGATTATTACTACTCTAAAAAAGCTATTTTAAAAGTTAACTAAGAAGGAGAATTTAGTGTTATAAAACTATAGGGTTTTTAATATTATTCTATTTAACTTTAAAGTTTATAATAGGTTTAAAAGGTTTAAATTTTATATTATTAATAAAATTAAGGTAAAAATAATAGATTAGTTTTATAAAAAGTCCTACTTTATTATATAAAGCTATACTAATAATGGAAAAGTAGTGATTTTAATATAGTTTCTTATTATTTAATAGGCTAGTTAATAATTAATTTTAGTATTAACTTTAACTTTTATAGGGATTAGTATAGCCTGCCCGACTCTACCTTATAAGAGGTAGAGGTAGTAGGTTTGAATCCTACACCACCTAAAGGGTTTTTATACCCCAACTATGCGTCGCGCGCCTATACAGTACGGTAAATTAGAGTTTTTAGGAGTAGGGACCCTACTACTCTAATTAGCTATACTAAATAGCCCATACACTACTCCTAACTAATAAAAGTAAGCGGCCCCTACTAGGCTATATATAGTATATAGTACTTTTTTTTATAAGTAGGTATCCCTTAACCTAGATTTAAATAGACCTTTATATAAAACCTTTACTACTTTTATACTAAATAGTTATATATTTTCCCTACTAGGGCTTTTTTATATACCCTTTATTAGAATATTATTTACTTATAAGAGGTTAAAAAGCCTACTACTTAGTAGATTTTTAGTTTATAATATAGGTATACTTATAGAATAATATAATATATATATATAGGGATTAGTATAAAGTTATAATTTTAAAATATAATATAAGTATATATATAATTAAAAATATAGTTAAACTAAACAATTCTTATATATTTCTTAATTTAGATTTATAACTAATACTTAAAAGACTTTATTATAGTTATTAAGAGGCTACTTTATAGTATTATAGGTATTATAGAGAAAAGCTTAAGATAAGTACTTTAATATATAACCTATACTTATTAATATTATTAATTAATAACTTAAACTTTACTCTAGTTGGAATATAAATAGATAATACCCTTAGCCTTTTAATAAACGATTTTTTAGTTTATAAGACTTTAAAGTTTAAAAAAATAAACCTTATAGTTAAAGTAAAGACCTTTTTAATTCTAGAAGAGCTACTAATATTTAATAGTAGTATTTTAATACTTAAAGGGGACTCTTTTGTTTTTTACTAAAAGGACTAAGGTAAGAGACTTATAATTATTAAGTTTAATAAAAATTAAAAGATTTAATATATTTAATAATACACTTAAGGGGTATATATTACGTTAATTTACTAACTTAAGGTATTATATAACTTTGTTATAGTAGCTTAATACTAAGAACCTATAAAAGAAAATATTACTACTTTTAATAAGCGACTTTACTAGTAGATTAATAACTAGTAGTAAGGACTAAAATACGTCCCCTTTAACTTTAAAAGGAGTAAGTTTTTTATTTTTATAAATAGATTGTTTATTAATAATACTGACTTATTGTTGTAGTTAGGATTTATTATTGTTTTTATAAAAGATTAAACTATTAGTAATAATATATTTAAAATTTATAGTAACGTTATTTACTATAGTTTTATAAAAAGTAAGTAAGTTATATAGAGTATTCTAGCTCTAGAGATTTATACTATAACTATTAGTATTAATATAGCTTATACTATTATAATAACCTTTAGGCTTATTATAGATTATTTAAACCTTTTTTTAATTCTATTTATTGTTTATATTAACTCTTATTTACTTTATAAGTACTTTATTAAGTTAGGTACTACTAAAGAAAAGTACTTAATAATAAATATTATAGTATTATAATAATTATATAAGTATTAAGAGTTTTAAAAGATATAATAAATTATTAAAAATAGTAATATTACTAATAACTTTATAAAGATAAAACTAAACTATACCCTTAAGGGTTTTATTTTTATAAATAAAGCTATAATTAAGATAAAAGGTTGGGTAATAAGAGAAGGATAAAAAGAGGGTATTTAGGTAAAAGAGATTTATAGATTTAATAAAAGGGCTAAAAGTACTAGGAAATATAAAGAAATAGTAGTTTATATAACTATAGCTAAACCTTTAGTTAGAACCTATAGTTCTATTAGAAATAAGGCTATTTAGCCTTAAAAAAATTAGTTAAAGAGGGATTAATTAAAAGAGTTTAAAAACGTTGTTTTTAGGCTTTTTTTAATAAACCCTTATTTTAAAAAAATAGATACTCTAGGTACTTATAATTAAAACTTTAGGCTATTAAAAAAAACTATTAGTATAGGAATAACTATATTAGAGTTAGCTACCCGTGGCTAATAGTAGTGTAGTGGGGCACGGACTAAGCTTTACTGTTATATAGGTATCTTAAGCCCCTTACTGAGAGGGCTTTAAATCTATCTATCTTTAACCTTAATTACTAACTCCTACGTTTTATAATTAATTACTATTTATTTACTCTATATAAACTAATAGTATAATACTAATAAAATAGTACTTTATTAAAAATTAGTACTAAATATTACTCTAAGTATAATTTAATAGTTAAGTAGTAAACTTATAAAAGATTAAATTATAATTATACTTACTTATAATATATAAAGTACGGATTTTTTAAATTTTTAAATTATTAATAAATTAGTCTTTTTATAATTTTTTAGCTATAAGAATAACTATACTTAATACCTCTTTATTATTTATAAAAATAATAAAAAGGTATAAATAACTAGTAACTTTTTATTAAATATTTATAGTAGTTTAATAGTAAAATAATAAATTAATAGGTCCTCTTTATATTAAATAATTATAGTAGTTATACTATAGTAATTAATAAGATTAATAAAGCTAATAGTTTTTAGAATATCTATATAGAGTTTTTACTTATTAACTATACTACTATATACTAATTATTAAATTAGGGTATTATTTATATATTTAAGTTTTAGTACTATTAGTTATAGTTATAGTATATAGTATAAAAAATAATTAATAAAGGCGTTAATTTTTATAAAATAATTACTTTTTATTATACTTTTAGTTAAATTATTAAGTATTAGTAATATAAAGTAACTAAAAGTATAGTTACTAACTATTAAAGATAATTTTAGTTTTTTTAGGGATACCTATAGACTACTACTAATACTTTTAAATTAAAATACTAAAATAACTAAAATTTAATAATTAATTAAGGCTAGTAGTATTAAATAAATAATAATTATTAAGTAATTCTTTAATTTTATAATTAAAACTATTATTAATAACTTATTAGATTTATAGTATTTAGTAGAGTAGTAATTAGGCCTTATAGGGGTCTAATTGTAGTAGTTAAAGATAGATTGGATTTATATAAGTCTAGCTAAGTTACTAGTATTAATATTAAAATCGGTACTAGGGGTAGTTATATAACTAAGTACATAACTAGACTATTTATTAATCCAGACTAGTACTAGGGCCTAAGGCCTAGTATAGCTATATAGGCTATAGCTGCTATAAGTACTACTACTATATTATTTATACTTATAATCTTTACTTTTATAGCTACAGCTCCTAGCTAGTTAATCTATTAATCTAAATACCTCTTTTTTAACATTATAAATAGTATCTCCTAATTACTCTTTTAAGCACTATTTTTAGTCCTTTTATCTATACCCTAACCCTTTATATTATAGGCTCTTAATCTTCTATACTAGTTACAGTCCCTAGAACGCCCTTTAACACTATAAACTCCTTTTTTTAAGTCACCCATCCCTCTATACATATCTCTACTATATTACTATTAATAAAGTACTTAAGTATATAATTTAGGGTCTTTTTTATAAAAGCGTTTATAAGGTTATTATCTTTATAAATTTAATAGATCTTATAAAGCTTTTAGTATTTATATAACTATCATAAGGCTATAATATTAATTATAAGCCTTTTTTCTTTTATAGTGCCTAGCTTAATAAAGTATTTATACAAAGAGTATAAGTCCATATATACTACTATTAGAATTACTAAAAGACTTAGTTTTTTAGTAACTAAGAGAATTATAGAGTTAAGCGTATATACTATATTAATACTAAAAACCATTCTATAAATCTCTAATACTAATATACTTTTTATTACCTACTTACTTTTAGTAAAACTATAATAAATAATATTCCTATTAATTTAAAAAGTATCTTTTATAGTCTAGAGGTCTTTATTAATAATAATAATATATCTAAGCTAGAACAATATATTAGTATTATTAGTAAAAGAGCTATTTATAAAGATAAAGATTTTTATAATACTTAAGTTTAAAGAAATAAAGTTAATACTATAGTTAAGGTTATTTATTTACTACTTAATATAGTAGTTTAATATAGTAATAGTATTAATTATTAGTTTTTAATATTAAATAGTAACTAATAGATTATATATAGCTTTTAGTTAATAAATCAAAGCTATATATACTCTACAAACTTACTACTTAGTATACTACTTTATATTATCTTTCTCTACTAGTTTAAGCTTCTTCCCTTAGCCCTTTTAGTATATTATTAAGTAGTCTTTTTTTTAAAAAAAAATACTACTATTAAATATTAGTAGCTCGTTTTTAATAAAAAGCTACTTTATTTTTATAGTAAAAAAAGCTTTTTTAAGTTCTTTTTTTTTATATTAAAAAAAAATAGTATTAATAAGTCTAAAGTATTATTAGTTTATATATTAATAATTATAAAGTTATTATAGCTTTTTATAGTAATTAATAAGTATAAATTAAACGTTAAGGTTATTATACTAAAGCGCTCTTTATAGTATTTACTATATATTACCCACTAATAAGTACTAACTTCTACAATACTATACAAAGGCCTCTTAATAATTATAATTAACCTTAGTAAGTACTAATCCTTAATTTAAATTAGTAGTTAAATAAAAATAAATTAATTTAATAAAGTTTTAAATTAAATATATACTTATATAATATTTTTTAACTATAGTAATATTCTAAGCTTTATTAAAAATAGGGTTAATATAAGGATTAGACACTAGTTTACTTATTGTATAGTTAGTAACTATATTAAAATTATACTCTTTTTATTATTTCTATATCCTTAAACTATAAGTCTTAACTTTTTATATAGTATATTTCCTATCTTCTATTTAACTTTATTAATAATTCTAAATTTAAATATCCTAACTTTAGTATAAGCCTCTAAGTTATATAAAACAATATTAAATATATTTTAAAACTATAAAGTAACAATCTTTAGTATAGTTAATTCTTTAAATAAACTACTAGGGGCTATAATAGCACCTTCTACTTATAACTTAATAATAAAGTCTATAGTTACTTTTTTTTTAGTACTTAAATAAGTATAAACTATAAAATCTTTATATAAACAGCCTTAGCCTCTTTTTAATTATAGTAGTATTTTATTAACAATAATAGAGTATTTACGTAAATAACTAAGTCCCCTTTTTAATAAAAGTATTTCTACTAATAGCTCTAGTAGTTCTAAAAAGCTACTACTAGTATCGCTAGGAATAAAGGTATTAGCCTTATTATCTTCTAGAATTAAGGTCGGTAGAGTTAATTTATTAGCCTTATTCTTAAAATACAGTTTAATTACTATAAATTAAAAAGTTTATAAACTATAAAAAGTCTTAACTATATAGTTTTTACTATTTCTTAAAATTAACTTTAATAGTCTATACTACCCTCCCTTTTCTTTCTATACCCTAACTATTAACTAAATAAGGAAGTTTAAAGTTGTAAGAGTATTAGGGCTATTACGTATATTAAGAGTATTATTAACCTTATACTTAGTATAAAGTCTTTAGACTTCCTCTATTACTTAGCAAATAGTATTTATACGTACAATAATACTAAAAGATAGAATAGACTTAGTAGTAGTTTAGGAGTAGGCGCTAAATACTAATAGTATTAGTACTAGGCTATTTAATCTAACTATATTATTAATTACTTTAAATATAGTTTAAAGTAAAGCCTTTTTTAATATATTAGGGTTTTTGTATTAGTATATCTTAAATACCCTTTTAACTATAGTATAGTATCTTTTACCCTTATTAATACTATAGTAAGCTTTAATTAACTTTAACTTAAATACCTATAGCGAAAGCTGTACTTTTAAACGTTACTAATTAAAAGGTAGTTCTAGAGTATTATAATAAAATTAAGTAGACCTAAAAGTGTATTAACCTATTACTCTTATACTTTCTCTTAAATAGTATAAGTTAAAATATTTAGTAAAAAGTATTCTATATTAAATACTATTACTATATTAACTATATAAAGTACTAGTTTACTATTAAGGTATATAATATTAATAATAACTTTATAGTTAAATTTATAATTATTATAGAAAGTAAACTAAAAGCGTTACGGGGCTCTAGTATAGAGCTAGTAGTAGTAGTAAACTTTTATTAACTCTTTAATAGCTTTAGTATTAATATTATAACTAGCTTACTAGAGTATATTATATAAGTATTAAACTAATAGATACTTAAATTAATAATAAAGATAGTGAAGTTTAGTTTTAGTTAAAAAGTAGTAAGCTAGGGCCTATTCTTTATTAAAGAGTATTTATAAATAGCTCTATTTTTAAACTATAAGTACAATAGTTTTACTTTATTAAAACTTATTTATTAGGTTATTAAATATAACTCCCTTTTTATTTATATCTATAAGGTAGAATAAAAAAGGCGTATTTATTAAAAAAATATAGAACTTAATTAGTTTAAATACTATAGGTATAGCTATAAAGCTAAGGGATTTAATTAGTATATTATCTTTAAAGCTAATCCCCGCGCAACTGGCCTAGTTAATATTAATTTAGAGGTCTAGAAAAACGGTCTACTAAAGAGTAAGGAATTGTAGATATCCGCCGGTTAAAAACTTTAATACTTTAGTATTAGGGATAATACTTTAAAAGACGGTATTTAAATACCTATTGTTATAAATAAAGATATCTACTATTTTAAGTTAGTTAATTAGGTTTTATTTTATTATAGTATACTTAGCAGCTTAGTTATTAAGTATATTAATAACTTTTTTTTTATTAACGCACTAGCCTTTTAAGGTAAAGTATAAAACTATAATAGGTTTATCCTTATCCTTATAGTTATTAGTTGCGTTAATATTAACGTTATTTTAATTATTATTAATATTAAGTACTTAAAAATATTAACTAAATAAGTTATTACTATTTCCTTCTATTATATCTTCCTCTCCTTTATACTAAGTAAGGAACTAGTTATATGCCTTTTTTAATATATTATTAGTTATAGTATAGTAGGTTAACTTATATCTTTTATATCTTTATTAACGTTTTTCCTAAGAATACTTTAATAATTAGCACCCTACTTTATTATATATTTAATACTATTTTAAACTCTAAAGAAACCTTCTAAATAGCTAGGAGGATTAGCCCTAGAATAGGGGCTAGTATATACTCTAACCGGGTTATTAGTTGTCTTATAGTTTATTAAACTAATAGTTAGTTATATATATTATATTAAAAGGTACTAGTATAGGGATTATAGGGTTAAATCTAGTAAAGTATTAGCTATAGTGTTACTATATTACTATTTAATTACTAATAGTAGATTAAAGTTAATTATAAACCCCCTTATATATATTTAAAGGGTTAAATAGGTATATACTATATTCGGGTATTTTTTAGTAAGTAGTAAGAAGGGTATTTTAAAAAAATACATCTCCCTAGTAAGTACTTAAAAGCCCTTTTTAAATTATAGCTATTTTAGAGATAAGTATTTTAAGAACTTTATTTTTCTTTTTACTAGAGTTATTTTAAAGAATAGTTATAAATAATATATTTTTCTATTTTATAAAGTATAACTAAAATACCTTATTAGTCTTAAAATAGTATTTTATTTATATTAGTATTTCTTTTTATATATAATTTTAACTATTATAGAAGGTATTAAAGTAGTATTATAGGGCATAATTTTTTAGTATAAGGAAAAAGGCGAACTTATACTAACTAAGTAGGATTCTAGCTTTAGTATAGTTATTCTTAAAAATAAAAAGTTTATTATTAAAAAAGTTATATTTACCTCCCCTATACTTTATTTTATTAGTATATAGTTTTATAAAGTTTATTAAACTCTAGGGGTATAAAAAAGAGTTAAAATAAATATCTTAATACTATTATAGTAGTAGTATTAATTATTATTATTATAAAAATACTAGTACGGGTAGTATTTAGTAATTTATTTAGAAGTCTATAGGGTTATTAAATATCTAGTTTTGTAGTTAAAAGTTTAATTTATATAGTTATTAAAATCCGGAATAGGGTCTTAATCCCTTTATTTAATAAAACGGGGACTAGTTTATTAGCTATATAGTTAGTCTTTTAGTTTTCTATTAAGCTAAAGGTTGTAGTACTAGTAGTAGATCCCTTAGAGTAAATTCTAAACGGCTTTTAGTACTAGCTATTACTTTCCTAACTCTAGGGTTATTAACTAGAGTAATTAGTAATATTATATTTCCTTTTAGTAAAGAGTATCTTAAATATATCTATTATTATAGTTCTTTAATTAATAGTATAACTAAATCTTTTAAAAGACTTAAGTAAAGCTCTAAGTTATTAAGTAATATTCCTTTAAATTAGTTAAATATCCCTACTATATAATTAATATATTAACTTATCTATAAAAGAAACTCCTTAGTTTTAGTAATATTATAGAGTACCTCTATATTGTTTATTCTATTATATATTACTCTATAGTAGGTAAAGTAGTTACTTATAAAGTAAAGTATATTTTTTAAAGCTTTATTAAATAGTAATTCTATTTATTCTTTAAAGTATTACTAGAATAGTATAAAAAGGTTTTATTTTTTAAGTTTTAGCTTTATATATTAGTATAAGTAATATACTATTTAAGTATTAATATAAATAAAAAATATTAATTTATTAGAATTAAGCTTAATAGGTTTTCTCTAGTACTTAAAGTCTACTTATATTATAGCTTTATATAGTAAAATCTTTAACTATACTTTTTTAAATATTAAGTTAAATAAAAAGAAACTTAAAAGTACTTTAAATATATTTATTAACTTTATTAGAACTAGAGAAGGGAATAGAGTTAAGTCTAGGAGTAGTACTAGCTCCTTATCCTTCTTTTTTAATATTAATACCCCTTAAGATATAAAAAATACTTAATTCTACTATAAAAGGTTTAAAAAGGTATTCCTTATTATTTATTAACAAATTTCTCTTTAATAAGCACCCCCCCCCTATACAGCTTAGGGACTATAAATCTTAGTAGTTAACTTTAAAAATAGTTTAGTATTTATAAAACAATATTATTAAGTATTAATATTAATAGTTTACTCTATAAATATTAATATTATATTAAATATATATATAATAATAAATAGTAATAATAAATAAGAACTAAATATAGAGTAATAAATTAATACTCTATACGGTCTTTTTATAGTTTTACTAACCTAAGTTTTTTTTTAATATTAATATTAAGTAACTATCTATTTTAGTAAAAAGATACTAAAAGGCTATAAAGTATACTTTATTAAAATAAATTTTAGGATTAGTATTAATAGGTCTCTTTTATACTCTACTTAAAGGACTAAAGCTAGGCCCTTTATAAGTACCTATACTTATAGACTTAAACTCGTAGTAGTATAAAAACCACTAGAAACCTATTCTTTAGAATAAATACAACTATACTATATAGTTACGCATAGTTTTTTTTAGCGAGTTTAAGGGCGTATTAAAAAGTAATTTTAGGCGGGGATTTCCCCTAAGAGTATAAAAAGAAGAGTCATAATAGCTTTAAGAGTCTTTATTTATTATCTATTACTATTTATAAAGAATATCTTAAAAATAGTAATAAATAAAGGAGGGGTCTATAAATAAACTAAAAAAAATATCCTAAACCCTAAAGTTAATAGTAATCTTTATAATACCTAATACCCTTTAACTTAAAACTATTCTAAGAACTTAAAGCTATTCCAAAAACTTAATTTTACTATAAAAAAAATAAAAAAAAAGCTTAAGTACTATAATAGTTACTTAAATAAGCACTAAGGCGTACTATAATATTAATACTAAAAAGAGCTCTTTATTAGTATAGTAATAGCCGTTTATTACTATAGTAATATAAATAAATAAAAGAATCTTTTTTATAATTCTATAAAACAACTTTTTACTACTAAAAAGAAAAAAAGGGCTATTAATTATTAAAATTAATTAACTTACAAATCTACTTATCCTATAAAAGTAGTAAATATACTCCACAGAGAAGTAGTACGTTTTCCTTCTAAACTACTAGTAAAAATAGTAAAGAAGTAAGGCTTTAAGATCTTAAAGGGAAAAAGATCCTAAATTCAGAAAGGGGCCCGTAATACCCTCTCTTTAGTAGCAAATATAGTAAAGTTAATCCGTAATAAAAGTAAAAAACAATACTATAAGGTTTTAGGGTTAATATTATTATTATATTATAAAGTTAAAATTAATCTATATATCTTTACTAATTTGCAGTTTAGTAGAGTAATTAACTATATTATTAACTACTAATTAATATTAAATTTACAGTATCTAGTAGAGCGGCAATTAGGCCTTATAGGGGTCTAATTGCAGTAGTTAAAGATAGATTAGATTTGTGTAAGTCTAGTTAGGTCGCCGGTATTAATGTTAAGATTAGTACTAGGGGCGGTTATATAACTAAGTATATAACTAGACTATTTATTAATCCGGGCCGGCGCTAGGGCCTAAGGCCTAGCGTAGCTATACAGGCCGTGGCCACCGTAAGTACTGCCGCTATATTACCTACATAACTATTTATGTTTTTTTTAAGTAGTTATTTTATTTAAATATTTCTATAAGTTGTTCTAAAAAGAATGTACTATAGCTATATATTATTAAATAGTATAATTAAATAGAAGTATTTAATAGAGTGTATCTAGTAGCTTTAATCCCCTTTAACTCTACCTTAATACTTCTACTTATCTACCCTTTTAGTAATAATAATAATACTATTACTAATAGATAGCGCTAAATAGCGTAATTAATATATTAAAATAAACCTTTACTTATACAAACCTTCAGCTAGATTATACTACGTCACAGTACTATAATATACTATAGGGCCTAATAAGCCCTAGTAGTGTTTACTATTAAAAAAAAAGGCACTACTACTATAAGTAAGGCCTTTATTAATTCCTCCCGTCTTTTACACACTTATACACAATAACAACCTATAATATCTAGAAAAAAGATTTCTACTTACTCTATTTAGTCCTAGGATAAATAAAAGGATATAATTCTATAGATATTAATTAGTATTAATACTACTAAAAAGTACCTTTATACTACTAAAGTTTATATAATTAATATAAGCCCTAACTAGTGCTACTAGAGTAAAAATAATAGAGTAGTTAATACTTATAATTTTAAGAGTCCTAGACTATAAAACTACTAGTAATAGCTACTATATAGACATAATAATATATAACTTATATATAAGGGGTAAAGACTCTATAAAAATCCTAAGTAATAAGAATAACTATAAATACTTTAACTAGCTAAAGGACGCGGCTACTAGAGTTTTGTTAGTCTAAATAGTTACTAATATTAGTATATTTAGTAAGGTAATGTTAAGATGGATGCTAATAATAGCAGGGAGCAGCTAAACTAACCGTAGCTGTACAGTTAAAAGAAGCGATAGGATAGTTTAATTTAGATTTAATGGGTTTAGAGGGATAGTAATGGTTGGGTATATAGGAGGTGTATAGAAGGCGTTAGTGGTTTTAGTAGCGTTAATAGTATAATTAATAGTCTACTTTAAAATTAATTAAAAATACTTATTACTTTAAATCTATAGAAGCTGCGTTATAGTAAGTGAATTTAAGTACTATTAACGACGAAAAAGATTAATAAAGTAGGTAGCTAGACGGCTATTCTCTAGAGCACGTGGCCCGTGGGCCGTTAGTTACTCTAGAGGGGGTATTATTAATAACTATAAAACGCTATTAAATTATATTATAAAGGTCTTTTTTAATATTAGTATTAATAATAATACTAAGAAGGTTATTATACTACTAGTCTAGCTTTTTAAAGCTATTTAAAGCCTTAAGACTTATTTATAGTATAAAAAAGAGTTAGGAATAGTGTTATTTAAAGTACTAAAAGTACTTAAAAGATGTTTAAATAGCTTTAGAAAGTAGCTAGTAGTAAAGAAAATTAACGAGTAAAAGTAGTTAATACTAAATACTTTTGTTCTAGTATTCTAAATAGTCTAGCTAGTAATTTATATATAGATTTGTTTTTACTATAGTTTATTTATTAATTATATAGACTATACTATTTCTTTAACTATAAATATAACCTATTTATAATAATAATATAAGTGTAAACTAACTATATTGTTATAGATAGAGCTTTTAGTAATAATAATTTATATTAATTTACTTATATACTTATTACTACTATTATTTATAATAAATTATTAAAGTATTTTTAAGTTAAAAAGAATTCTTAGTAAAGTCTTCAATAAAGATACATTTTTAGTACCTTTAATATATAAGTATTTTAAATTCTAAAAGATGTTCTGAATCACGCGTTCAAACGCGTTCTTGCCTACTGTTATGACACTAGTGGCTAGAGTAGGTAGGTACTTTTCCCGTCATTGCTAATGCCCCATCATCGCGACTGTCACCTCGAATCACGCAGTGTTCTTCCCTTTTGCCTTCGCCCGCCGTCTGTTTTGACATTCCCCTTTATATTGTCTCCTTACCACGGCATCTCTTTCGTCCCGGGCCAACTGACGTGTTCTTCCCTGCGGTTCTCGGTCTACGTAAAGCATTGACAACATCGTCGCTTCCACGACCAGAGGCCTCTACAAGTTCGCAGATCCATCGCACTTGAGACTCGGCCGGTACCATCATACACCGCGTCTCGAATATACTGGCTCCGTCGCTATCGGTCCGCCGACCTGAAGCAAACATGGTCTCCTCACGTAAACGGGCCATGCAAGAGACCGCCGGCAGCCAAGAAAGGGAGCTTTCGCTATTACATCGGGTTCGCAACCAGTGGCAGTTTGCCAATCTATGCCAATGGATATATCTGTTTGGCAAGGTCGTCAAGATCGATGACAACTTGGATACGGATGTAAGCTGCTACCCTTGGCCCCCGCTAGCTCTTTCTTCCCACGCCTTCTGACCTGCAGTGCCCCAGGAAATTGAAGCCGAATGCCTGAAACCAAATGCACCCATCCTTCAAGATATTGGTTTGGCTCTGCTTAAGTTCATCTCATCACACCGCGGCTTGACGTATGTGTTGCCGCTACATCAGCGCAATGAGCGCACCGCCTCTATCACATAAGGTCGCTAATCGCTCCCCAGTCACGAACTTTTTGACGAGTACACACGACGGCAGTACATTTCCCGGGCACCTGAGAAAAATCCATTTGGCTCCGATGAGCCTGCTGCAAGGTTCGCCGAGTTCGACGTTTCGACCAAAGTACATATTTCAAGCCCGGAAGTCTTGTGCTATTATACATTGCTGACTGCATGACAGATAGTAGTACTTCAACAACTAACGCAATGGATCATGCTCCGTCCCGAACGTGTAAGAGAGAAAATGGAGGAGCAGAAGGACGTGGACCAAGCCAGCTGGGTTAGTTCTTAAAACGCAAGCTGGTGACATGTAACGCTGACGTATTCCCCCAAGCGGATAGAGCCTATCGGCTGGGACAGAGAGGATCGCACCTATTTCGTTCTTGATGATAACAGAGTATACCGCTTAACCGACCCTCCTCCAAAGCCAGCAACTCCGAAGAAGAAAACCAAGACTACGAACTATGCCTCCCGGCCGAGTAAAAGGCGTCGCGTATCCACGGCAGCCGATGCTGAGGACCCGAATCGGTCGGTAAACGAGCCATCCCATGCTGCTAGATCTTCTACAGAGGACGATGGTCTAGGTGGCATGAAATGGGAGTGTCTGGCAGTATCCTTAGGGGAAGTTCAGGCCCTTGTCGCCTCGTTTCAGAAGACCAAGGACGACAATGAGAAGGTACTAAGAGACCAGTTGCAGGAGCATTTGTTGCCCATTCTGGAAAAGCAAGAAGATTCAAGGAAGCGCAAGGAGCTTCAGCGGCAAAGGGAACTTCTCAATTTGGCCAAAATGGCCAATGCGAAGCGCTCAAGCCGAATTGCAAGCAAAATCGAGCAGCAGAAGCAGGAAGAAAAGACCAAGGAAGAAGCGCAAGTCTTGCAGATCCAACAAGCTGCTGCGCGGAAGGAAGAACAGAAGCGTATTGAACTCGAGAGAGAACGAGACTCTCGACTTTTATCCCGCGAACACCGCCTCAGAGAGCGAGAAGCTCGCCGCAGCCAACATGAACGCGAGCTCTCCCAGCTGTCGGAGGACAATCGTAGTGGATCTGGTCGCATGTCTGAAAGACGGCTGCAAGCCGAGATTGAAAGAAACAGACGTGCTCTCCAGGAGCTCGAGGACGAGGAAGGTGACTGGATCTTCGATTGCATATGTGGTGCTTATGGCCAGGTTGATGACGGCACCCACAGTGTTGCTTGCGAGAAATGCAACGTCTGGCAACACAGCAAATGCGTCGGGATAAGCGAGAGTGAAGCCGAGAGATCCGAGTTTCACTTTATATGTCAAACATGCAGGCGCCGTACCGAAGAGGCGGCTCACAAGCCACGGACGACGATTAAGTTGAAGGTCAATCGATCAGCCGACACTTCAACGTCGAGCCGGCCACAGGTCAGCCCTCTCGCGTCTTCTGCAGGATTAGTCGTGGAGATCCCATCACTGCAAGAGGCAACAGATCGTGCCGCTGGGGCCGGACAAAGGGACCCTCATCACGCTCCAGTCGATCCAGATACCGAGGCTCAAGATCGCAATCACGCTTCAGCGGCCGGCAGCTCGGCTGCTTGCAAGGAGTCGGTGGATGGGGCTCAAGCTCATCATGCTATGTCAACGGCAAGCTCTTCTAAGCTCTCAGCCCATTTTGGTAGGACACCCTTTACCAAAGAAACCAGCCCAAGACCATTCACACCGAAAGGCGGAGGCGATGAAGTTGATGGCAGTTCCGATCAACACGTCAACGGCGAATCACTCCCAGCTAGCAACGACGTGCCTCAGACAAGCCCTTTGCGCCGAGGAGCAACGCCTGGCCCTCCAGACGTTTCGTCTCCCCGGCCAGGGGGGGCAAGTTTGATGGCGACACCCATCATCAGTCGGGAACACGGGATACCCGGCTCATCGCAATCATCTTTCGCACTGCCTGCCGCCGAGGGAGGGCTGTCCCCGATCAAGCACTCGCCCCCATTACCCCGTCCGCAACCTGCAAGTACCAAGACTCCTGCCCTTCCTGCCGTCCTGCCCCCTATCGCCACATTGTCGCCGTCTCCCCGACAGCAGATCTTGACGCCTCCTATCAAGCCTGGAGATCCAGCTCGACGGTGCCAGACGACTGGGACAACCTCTGGCGGCCTATGACTGAAAATAGGACAGTCCGGTCCCTAATCGGTATGGCATTTCAACTATTGCCGCCCAGTGCAGGGGGGCACCTTCGGGATACCGCGCGGAGATGTAGGTCATGTTATGTATACAGCTAGTTTTACGACAGACAGTTGCTTAGAATACTGACGACCGAGCACATGGAACAATCCCACAGCTGTGATAGCGGAAGTCGCGGACACGTCGAGACCGACGTGTCCGTTTCAAGTGAGGTTGTAAAGGAATGCTACCACTTACCGCAGCCCGTGATCATCGACCAGTCGACCGATGCAGAGAGTAGCGAAGCATGCGATGGGCGCGGTGGGTACTGTCATCACATTTGTGAGCCGTTTTTCATCTCTGTCAAAAGCCGGAGCGCTGAGCAGCTCGGACAACAGTGCCTATCCCACCACACGTCCACCGCCATCCATATACCTAGGTAGTGACTTCTTCAGGGTGCAGAGGACGGACGAGCTGATGGTCTGAGCCCCGAAACAAAATGCCCAACACTCACTCGGTTCCAGTGTCAACTCTACACTAGCAGGGGTTCGCTCACATCTCGAACACGACACTTGACAAGAAGGGCAATGCCTGAGAAGGTGATCGATGACCAAAGCGGGGCGATGGCTCCATGAAGTATCATGGTCCACTGCTGCTTCTAGATACTAAGCAGCATATGCATCTCGCAGAAACGAATTTCACCATCATAGTGGAGGTGAATAAAAACCACGTACTGCGAGTACGGCGCCTGGTCTATCGTACAAGATAGATGGATGGTATCTAAGGTGGGCGAAGAGACAGCTGCGAACAAAAACACAGTAGGTAATAGCTGGCCGCCGTTGGAAGGGGGTAGGTTTGCCGCCCGATACTGTGGACAGAAGCACCACCCTTAAAGAAACCAGCCTCCTAGCCACGGGACGAAATACTCAGGAACCTATCTTGTAGGCTAAAAGTCAAGGTGGCCGAATGGACAGCCGTTATGCATGACCGATGCAAGGGGAAGTGCCACGCATTGAATGGTGCACAAAGAGAGAGCATCCATGTGGGAATGGGTAAGCACGCTCTCTGCAAGATGCTTGGGTAAAAAGAAAAAAAAAAAAAACGGGAACCAAGTAAAAAGGGCGAAGAGGCAATGGCAGAGGCGCAGCAACAGCTGAGGCACAACCTGGAAGTTGGCGCCATCAGATTCGGGCCAGCTGGATGGTTCGCTTCCGGAAGACAACTATCCAACCTTGGAGGGAGGCGCCGGGTCGGGTTTAGGTAGTCGGATCCAGAGGCACGGCCTAGGCACCCACCGGCTGCGGACGTCAGCCGCAAGCGCAGAGGAGGAGCGGCGCGATTGGCTGCGGGGGCGGATATGCCGACACTGGACGGCGTCGGCCTCTTACCTAATGATACCGGGCTACTACGTGTAGTAGGAGTACCACCAGTATCTACGCTGCCTATCCCACCTAGGTACCTACCGTATGCTCTAAGAAAATCCGGACGTCAGCTAAAGCGGGAACCAAACCCCTCTTAGTACTGATCAACAACGTTCTTCAGGAGCTCTCCTACTAAAACTGTGGTTTTAGTCAGGTTTGGCCGACGTCCGGATTTTTCGAGTGTGTACGGTAGGTGCCTATCTACTAGGCACTTAGGTAGGTACGCAGCTAGTAGTAGCTACCTGTCAGGTTGGTGGCCTGCTAATCGATACAAAGTACTACCTAGGTACAAAGATACATAGTACCTTTACAAGAGCTAGTACAGCCCATGTAGGCCAGCGCCCGGAAGACCAGCCGAAGCTGGTGGGCCAGCTCATGTGTCTCCAGACTCCCGCACGCTTCATACCTACCTACCTAGGTACCTACCTAGGTAGTCGCTGGCGACGGGAGTGGGCCGGGCCTGCGATGGTCTCCACCCTGTGTTCGGTGGTGATGGACCATGGTCAAGAGCAAACAAAACATGACAGGAATCATAAGCCTAAGGTACCTAGGTAGGTCGGGTAGGCCGCATGAACGGGATGAAGGGGCCTGCATCGGCGCCTTTTTGGCCTCTGCTTGTAGTCCAATGTGCTGCGCTCTGTTCGGGTGCCGAGATATTACCTGGTGTTCGGGTTTTCCATTCATATTGCTCTGAATACAAAGTCGCCACCCAATCAGAGCACGTATTACTCGTTGGCCGGCATTCTTTCACAACTTGGGCCCGAGTGTTGAAGAGGTACACTACCTAGGTAGGTAGCAAAGCTAAGCCCTGTGTCTAATGTGATGTACATACATACGGATAGAGTCAGCACAACTCGCTTGCCCACCTACGGTCATGCCCACGCGCACGTGTAGTCGCGACGCCCGCAGTACGCCAGGAGGGGATGTCGCGTTCCTGGATACCTACCTACCTTACCGTGTCTATCCGTATGTAGCTTGTCAACTTGTGCATAGGTAGGTAGGTAACGGAAGGACCAAGGGCCTAGGGCCAAGCCACCTTGCCATCGAGTAAAAAAAGGGAAAAATGATACTTGGGTGCACATGGCTGCAAGTGGCGAGAAGGTATCCGTACTGGCACCTCCAATGGCCATCCGTCATGATTGGAGGCAGCTTGGCCCCGGTCCCATGGATGCCAGGAGCTCAAAGGACGGGCTTCCAATGGTTCCCGCTTTCTTTGGCCAGCCGGCGAAAGTCTCGTGTACAGCGCGATACTTGGTACACTCAATGATGTAGGTACAGAGCTCAAAGGGCACTGCATCGCATCTAGGTATTACACTACCGGACTGGGAGCATCGATGTCTCGCCCCGGGACATGGAGCTAGGCCAATCATACGAGACGCCACCAACGCTTCCGGCAGCAGGTGAGCGCAGCCCTGCTCTGAGCAAACAAACATTCCATCCACTTCAGCTGCTCTGCACCGCACCACACTGCAACAACTATCACCCCTCCATCCGGGCCTCTGTCACCCAACGCTTGGTGTTTTCTCGCTCCACTCCCTTGGGATTGCCAGACCCTGGCCTCGGTCCCGAACCTCAAAGTGCCCCCCCCCCCTCCCCCCAAGGAAAAAAAAGACTATCGCTCCCTTGCTCGACTACTACGTAGTACCCAAGGTAAATCACAATGCATCACTGTCCATTCCGGCTCCCCCGGGAATCTTTTCACTGGGATGACAAGCCAAACAGCATACGTACAAACCAACCCAGCCAAGTGCTGAGTCAAATTACGCGGAGTGGGCTTGAGATGCGTGGGCCATACGACGGGAGCCGACGCACACATTGTCGAGATTCAATAATCACAGAGGTCTCATCGGAGAGACATAAACAGTACAATACGGAGGGCTAGGACGGGGAGGAAAGACAACGCCCAGGCTGTCATGATCCGGATCCACCCACGTCAAAAGGCGTAAACAGAATATGCCAGCTCCATGAGTGCCTCTCACCAACCGGATACCGGCGTGAACCATTGGGGAAGGGGGGCCGAAGGCCGAGCATGTCACTCGCCGAGATGCTTTTGATACCACATGGTGTTGTGATGTTGCTTGCCACCTATCGAGCACTCCAACAGCCCGGGAATACCCCCTAACGCTAGTGTAAACACCGACACCAACATTAACACCAACACCACGAGGGATGGACGGTGCAAGAACATGCACCAAAACATGGCAGATACCTACCTACCTACCTATTCATGCCTGCATGCTCGACGACCGACAGCAGCAACCATCGTCCGGGCAGGGCTCCCCAAGAAGCGGCATCCCTGGGCCAGATCATCGCTCTTGGCTGTTGGCATTCCGAGGCCACCATATGCCCTTTGCATCCGATTCTGTACACGCCCGGGTTATTATGAGTGCCTGGATAATGTCTCCCAGCTTCGTATGTAGGAGAGTAAGGAGAGTCGCAGCATGGTATGTCATTGGCCACCCGACATAGCAAACCGCCCCGGACTGTGCCATTGGACTAGCACCTAGGTAGATGACACTGAAGAGCAGACACCGCTATCGAGAGCACACCAGCAGCTCTCGCTCGTCTTAACCGAAGCCGGTCAAACAGACAGGCAAGAGGCAGCGAATGACAGGTAAGAGCTTGGTGAGGCCATGTACCTTGCCTTGGCCAGGATCAGGCTGGTACACAGCCGCCCGGCGCCGCTTTCATACCTCTTCCGAATGCGGCAGTCGGCCAGATCCTCTTTTGGGCGCGGAGAAGCCAGTGATAGCTGTGGGTGAGGCTAGAGAAAGAAGGCAGATGGCCGCTCGATATGCACATGCGTAACATGTACACATAAAACCGCCCGCTCTGGCAGGACCCTTTTCTTTCATTCCTCTCCCCCAGAATACGATTTCCTTGAATGGACTCTCACCTACAACAAAGACGGGAGAACACTTGGCTTTGACCTGCCTTCCTTTGCTCGGACTCTTGAACACTTCTGCCTCTGGCCCCAATTCTGGTCCTGGCTTTGGCCCTTCAATCTGGCATTCTTGACTACGACTGGGCAGCATTGCATTCACACCACTTCAGGTCTTCAATTCATATTACCATATCACTCTTTCATCTGCCATCTCCCGACTCTCTGCAACGCTGTCATCTTTCTTCCCTCTCAGTCGGGACCCTCGAGGCACATTGATGATCCAAAGGGAGAACGAACAAGAAAGAAAACGAGAAAGGAGAGAAAGACGCGAGCACCCCAGTTGGTAGAGACAGGAGGCGGCAAAGCAACTTCGATCCACCCAACAGTCCACTCGGAGGATAGGAGGGAGAGTTAGACAAGGACCAACAGAGCAAAGCCGAACCGGGGAACTGGCAGCATCTTTTATCCACCAAGAACAACAGCAGTGTCAACAGGAACAACAGCAAGGAGATACAAAGAAAGGCCAAAATATCAACAATGCCCAACAACAGCTAAACAACACTCTACCTCCATCAGCACCCTTAGCATGGAGCACAGAGACTATTCATAGGAACTTGATACGCTTGGTGTTCACTTTGCCGCCAAACACCCTTGCAAGTCTGTTCAACCAACCAGCGTCCCAAGCTTGACATTGTCGTCACATTCTACACACCAGGGAATGGTCCCTGATCACCACAGATCTCTGCCTACGGCTGCTTGCAAGTTGTCCACCCACCACCCCTTCCTGGTCCCTGCAGCGCGGTATCTCGCCCTACAGGCTACATACGCAGGCAATACCTAGACATCGTCCTCCATCTGCATCTACACCCGCAGCTGTTGCAGTAGGCATACAGAAAGTACAGCCCCCTGGGCATACTGCAGAGGTAGATACTGGGGTGAAAGCCACACCAGCATCCGGTCAAGAGGACAAGCAGATCCTTGTCATTGGAGCCATTACTCCTGCCCTCTCTTTCTGCACGGATGCTTCCTCGTCCTCCCGCCATCTCTTATCGAATGCGCCCACTCACATCCTCCCGGACCACCGTCTCTGCTGCTGCTAGCAATTCGACATCTGCCAATTGTAGATATTGAGGGAAGCATCTACTTCTTTCAATACTTCTCCGCTCTGCAGCTGCTGATTCTTTCGGTCCTCCACCATTCACCCATACGGATCTCTGTGTCGCGCGGTGGTGTGTGCCTACTACCATCTCTTGGCCCGCCCCTGTACAGCTTTCAGCAACCACCAACTTGACACCATCCAGCTAGTACTTGACTATCCCACAAGTACCGAGATCACCTCCGTTCGAAGGCAGGAATTGGTGATAGAAGGAGTGTCTGGGGCAGAATACCAGGACGACGCACGACGTGATATCGAACTGCCTCTGACCCCCCGCTCCTGCTTTCTTCTTGCCTTCCATCTCTTCTACCTCCTTGCCAACAGGCCTTTACGGAGGTGAAATCAGTCTTCATCTCGGGCCCTTCCCCTTTCCTGATCTACTTCGTCTTCTCGGGATGGAACACAACGGACCGCCATCACCAGCCCCCTCGAACGATGATATCTACTCAAACGGATTTCATCGTTTGATACGACAGAACGGAGCGACCTCTTACCCGAGAGATCATCTGCACCCGCATGATATGGGTGGCCGTCAGACTCCATCGCGGTACGGCACGCCTGGGCCGCAACAAGAAATGCCTTACGATCATCCTTCCCCGTACTCGCATCGCGCGAACGAGACCCAGGTGGTATGTAGATGTTCATAGGCACATGCCTGCACCCCGTGAGCATAAGCTGACGAGTCTAGAAGTCATATCACCATACTCCATACGACACAAGCTGCAGCACAATCTATGGGCCGCTTTCCGGGGATCTAAGCCACCAGGTAAGAAAAACCCACGGAGACAGGGGAGCATTCACTCACTAATGCTTTCTTTTACAGCCGTACAGCACACCTGACACATCGCCACCGACCCCGTCTCGCGCATCTGACGTGTTGACCACCCGCAGCGGGCTCAACATTCACAAGGGATCATCCACCATAAAGCCCCTCGCAGCTCGTGCGACCCGCGTCGAGAAGTCGACTCCGAAAAAGAAGAAGGAGCGAGCGAAATCCTCCAAAAAAGTGGATAGCATACAGAAACCTCTGAGCGAGCTGGCAAGAGATCAGCCTCACGTGCTTGTGGCGGACATCGAAGCATATGTCCATAGATCTGCGGAGACGCGAATGAAGGAAGTCGAGGAGAGCAAGACTCCAGGCAGGATCAAGCGGCCTATGAACGCATTCATGCTGTACCGCAAGGCCTACCAGAATCTCGCCAAAAGTCTCTGCACGCAGAACAACCACCAAGTCGTCTCTCAGGTGTGCGGCAGCGGATGGCCCCTCGAGCCTGAGCACATCCGTGACCAGTTCAACGAATGGGCCAAGTTGGAGCGAGCCAACCACCAGAAGGCCCATCCGGGATACAAGTTCACACCCTCAAAGCCGAGACCCAAGGCCAGAGAAGGCGACGGAGAATCCGATGAGGGAGACCTTGACGAGATGGAGTGGGGAGCAAGTCGGGCAAGCTCGAGGAGCAGACAGATCAAAAAGTCAGGAAGCAATCGTAACGATGCCCCGGCTTCCATTTTCCACGGCTATCCTCCGCTTTCGGGCAGCCCGATGGGACTTGGAGTACAGACTCAGTCGATGTATCATTACAGCAACCCTGGAAAGCCTTTACCGGCGCCATACAGCCAGAATGGCCTCGGCGGAGGTCAATATTACCAACAAAGTGTTCATCAGCGACAGGATGCCACGGGCTTCGTTGAAGACGTGCTCATCAGAAAGACCCCATCCCCGGCCATGGGTTACGCCGCACCAACGATGGACAGCCGGTTCGATCCCTTGGGCCAGTATGGTCCCATGTCGCATCACGACGGGCTTGAGCCCATGATCGATCCGGGCCTGATGGGCCACGGGGTTCATCCCTATGGAGACCCGTATGGCGACCCCATGCTGGAGCCGAGATGGACAAATCCCCTTGGGTTCGGAGATGGAAGACAGGATTTGCTTGACGGCCTGCCGGGATATGATGACAACCTCATGCATGACCCTCAACTTCAGATACTGAGAGGCCAGGAGAGCAGTTGGAGAGTGGAGGAACTGGAAGGCAGTCACTTCAACAATTGGATAGACCAGCCCGAGTGAGCGGGTAACAGAGAATGGTTTTGGTTCGCTGTGTTTGCCCCCGCGTTCGTGGGGACAGGGCGCTTGGAGTACGGTATTAGACCGCATCACAATGTTATCCTTCTTTTAACAGGGTTGAGGCAAGGAATTCAGTGGGCAACGATTGTAGGAGTAGTAGGATCAGAAAGCCTAAGCAAGAACAAATGAAATATCTATACGACGCATGTGGAAGACCCCTTAAACGGCCAATGCGCCGAGCGACTTGAATACCTTAGCTTTTCTCAGTATCTAGAGGAACTCTTGTTCTACGTCCATCTTGGTCGTTGGTTGTTACATAATAACAGGTAGCTTCTTTGTTTTTGTTGGGTGCATGTAACTATACGTAGTATCTATGCAGGTACGTACCGCCCGGTGCCCATCTATGTATCTACCTATGTACCTATACATCATCATATACCCCCATAACCTCATTATCACATATACGTATCAGATACATATAGCGCGAGACAGCATACCTGTAACCTTGGGACCTTGCTTGAGATACCTAGTGGGCGGTCGCAAACCACGACAACTACCTACCTACGTAGGAACCCAATCCTCTCAAGGCTCGTCGCCTTCCCGCCACTTACACAGACCAACCAAGTCAGCCAAATACAGTTTCCTGCCCTTATTAATTTGAGGAGCTATTGTTCCCTCTTCCTTGCGTTGCCCCAGGTACAAAAGAAACGCAATGGCGTGGATCTCTCGGTCTATCACGGCCATCGGTCTCTTACTGCTGGGCCATGCGTGAGTCGTTCCAACAATACCACATTGCGGTGCTCAACTGACTTTTGTTGGGTCCCTCAGGTGTTACTCGGCGCAAGAGCACTCCGCCCTGCAGTCCTTCAGGGCTGCATCGTCGCTATCTGCATCTGCATCCCCAGTCACAGCTGCGCTTCCTGCCGACATAACCATCGAGACAGCCGCAGCTACTGTTATCATTGTACTCGGTCTTGTGCTGGGCGCCCCTAGCCTGCGGCCAATCCAGTGGCGTGTTTGGGCTGGCAAGATCGAGAGGGAGGGCGAGGCGGGATTTGTGGACGGCAGTGGCGAGGTGGTGAAGGACTACGTGGGCAATCCCTTCCGCATCCTTGAAAGCCGCCCAGGTTTTGTCGATATCCGAAAACAACGGCGCGACTTCGCCAACTGGGCCACGGGCGACAAAAGCGTCCAGACGGCCACTGTTTTGTCATGAATTACTATGTGGTCAGACAGAGATCGTGCCCATCACGTGCAAAATCCCAGCAAGGTAGTCAGTCGACTCAATCAAGATCCTTGTCTTATCAGGTCCGCTAATCTCTGCAGTGATCTGGGTGTACCGTGGACACTTGCTCTCCTGAAGACACCACAGTATCGAATAATACCACCGAGACAAGAAACTGCTAACTGACCGGCATTTTGGACAACACGCAAACAGCGCGCAGTCATAATTCTGTCAATGTCCATCAGCCTGAGAAATGCAACCAGGGAGAGGACGGGCTCCCTCATAGTTCAACTGGCTTTTGTACCTATTTTTGCGCCTTGTTCGGGTTTGGAAGTGGCAGGGACCAGTACCAGTACCTTGTTGCATCTTTGCTCCTGCCTTTGCCAAACCTGCCCATAGCAGTATTCAATTCACTACAAGTAATTAGGCAGCTGCAGCCCCCATGCTTGCACATCGGTTTTATTTTCTTTTCCTTTTTTTTTTTTTTGTCCCCGGGTGTCTGGAATGGTGGGTTCCTTCGATGGACTTCTCCCGGCACCTCCAGCTGTTGCAGCCGCCTCCCCTATCCCCAGACCAGTCTGTTGGGTCGATGCGCATCTCAGTTCGCCTCGGCTTTAGATTCACCATCCTCCGCATCTCATGATGCCTGGCCCTCTTACCACCATGTCGGATCGAGCCCCCACGGGCTCTAACTCACGTGGTCGTCCTCCGCCTCGGTTCGGAGGAAGCTCGGAACACAGCTCTAGATGCGAGGCGAGAGCTTCGTCGGGCTCTTCACGTCGTTCTCGGGGGTCTTATCGGTACGAATACTACCCTGATCCGCCATCACGAGCACCATCGAGCACCTTCGCCTTCACTCAAGCCACGGCCATCTCTCCCAGTCCTTTGGGTACGCGGCAGACGACGAGGCAGGGCTCCTCGAGCCCGAGACAACCCCGATTCGAGATTTTGGGCGTCCAGGAATCTGCACCGACGACCTCAGACCCAGTGGCACGGTTTGAAACTTCTGTTGTCTCGCAGTCGCCAGTTCGTGCTGCTGGCGATAGTCCTTTGCTTCCACAATCGGAAGACCGCAGAAGGGTGCCGACCTTGTCTGAAAATGGATCGATATCGGAAGCACAACGGATTGAGATTGTTATGGCTATCAACGTTCAAGATAAGGGTTCTCTTGGGTGTGCCTATTACGAATCAGCTGAGAATCGGGTTTCTCTGCTGCACGACATGCCATTCGCCGATTTGCTCCATATGCTTGATGTGCTCATGGTTCATATTGAACCTACAGTGGTATTGCTACCCATGAAAATGCCAGATGAAGCTGTCAAGTTCTTCGAGGAGCACGTGCACGGTTTCTCGGACGGTAAGTTGTTGTTGTCGTCATATCGAGAACTGATGTTCTGAAGAATTTTTTGTAGATGGCAAAGAACACCAGCGCTACGTTCTTCGTATGCTTTCGTCGAATGACTTCAGTTACTCAGCTTCGGTGGAACGACTGGCAAGCCTTACTACGATCCGTTCGGAACAAGCGGTAATGGCAGCCGCCTCGTACAAGACCCCCGGTGACGGTGTGGGCAGTACGTTGGACGACTGCCAGGCCTCTAAATTCCTGCGGCTGGGATCTTTTATTGATCTTGACTGTGTCTCTTCAGTGAGTAGGACCTTCCAGCCATAGTTCGTACAAGTCAGTTTGTTGATACTTGACAGGTTGGCTGCGCTGGCGCTGTATTAGGAGAGATTATTCGCATGCATAACGAACAGCGGCCAGGCAGCCCAACCAGGTCTACCTCTCCATCGATTGGGATGTTCACCCTTTCCGACTTCATGTTCATTACTCGCGACACGCTGTCTTCTTTGCAAGTTTTCCAATCCGAACTACACCCGACTAGCTTGATGTCAGGTAGAAGCGCTCTTGAAAACGGCTCAAAGGAAAGCCTTTCCCTATACGGACTGTTCTTGCCCCTCGTGGGTACACCTCAAGGCAGAACTAGACTTCGGCAGATGTTTGCTCGCCCACTGATCAACATGGACAAAATACGCGAGAGACAGAGGAGCATTGCAACTCTTCTACGGGCCGAAAACGCCGAGGCGCTCGAAAATATAACACGAGCTCTAGGGAAAGTCAAGGACGTGCGAAAAACGCTCAGCCATCTGCAGATGGGGGCAGATGCCCCTACAGGCAGTGCGCCGATAGATAAAGGAGCCTGGTGGGCTTTGACTAGATTCTCGTTATCCGCCCTGCAACTGAGAAATGCAGTGCTGCAAGTTCAGAATGCGCATGATCTCATAATCTTCCAGAAGGCCAGTGCTTTGAAGAGCCGCAATCATCTACTAGCTAACAGTCATCCTCAGGTTATCCAGGAGATCCCTTTAGAAACCATCAAGGGAGTCGGAGAATTGATCGAATCGATCGTCGACTTTGAGGAAGCGAAGGTTAGCTCACGTATCACCGTCAAGTCGAACGTAAGTCATACGCTCGATGGGCTGAAGCAGAGGTACCTTGGTATGGATTCCCTTCTCAATGAAGTCCATTCATCTATATCTCGGGACCTACCCGAAAGGGCTCGGCAGCACGTCACGGGCGTTGGGTTCTGGCCCCAGATGGGCTTTTTTACCATGGTGTCAACGGATCCCGGTGGCGCGGCCTGTTACCGAGGACAGGGTCTCGAGGAGGACCTATGGCACGTCGCGTTCGTTGCCAACGGCAGCGCTTATTGCAAAAACCGTCGTATGGAAGAGCTAGATGTTCAGCTTGGTGATCCGTATTCCGGAATTGTCGGTTCGTACCGTTTCGCTGGTCAGTTTTCAACAGGTCAAGGCTAACTAATTGAGTAGACCTGGAGATCCAGATACTGCATGACCTTGCTTGTGAGGTTCTTGCACATGCACAAACCCTTTCCCGTGCGGCTGATGTGTGCGGCGAGCTTGATTGCTTGGTATCACTCGCCCGTGGCGCTCGAAAGTATCAGTGGATGCATCCAACGATGACAGCGAACAATGTTCTTTCCATCATTGGGGGCCGTCACCCTCTCCAAGAACTTACTGTTCCTGCCTTCATTGCGAACAACTGTAGACTGGGGGGGAGCCCTGCTGAGGACCAAGAAACAGATGCCTCGCAGAGTGACAACAATAACGCGAGGACGCTCGTAGTCACCGGGCCCAATCACTCAGGGAAGAGCGTCTACGTCAAGCAGACCGCATTAATCGTGTATCTCGCCCACTTGGGCAGTTTTGTTCCTGCCAGCCGCGCTACAATAGGCATCACCGACCAGATTCTCACTCGTATCTCCACCCGCGAGAGCGTGTCTCGGAACGAAAGCGCTTTTGGGATGGACCTGCAACAGGTCGCGTTTCTCCTCAGGCGTGCAACCCACTGCAGCCTCGTTGTGATCGATGAGTTTGGCAAGGGGACAGCAGCCAGCGACGGGTCCGGACTGATGGCTGGGCTCATCGACCATTTCACAACGACTGGACTCCAGACTCCAAAGGTTCTCATTACAACACATTCTCACGAGCTGTTCGAGGGCGGCTTTGTTCGGAATAGTCCCAATCTGTTAATAGCCCACATGAGGGTTCGGCTCGACCTGTCTGCCCCAGAGCAAGATCAGCTGGTTTTTCTCTATGAATTGTCACCAGGAAGGACCGCAGCAAGCTTTGGGTGCAGGTGCGCGGCACTGAACGGAGTGGACGATGTTGTGGTTGAACGAGCGGAAGCAATCGGCCTGCTTCTGGCACGCAATGAGGATCTCAGAGCGGCGTGCGCCAGAGTTAGCGATGAAGACGAAGGACGGCTAGAACAAGCCGAGACTGTTGCTCGGGAGTTTCTTCGGTCTACCTGGCAAGGCTCATCCTCGGCGCCTCGTTCATGTCAGGGCTCCATGAGAAACCCCAAACCGCGCGGGTCTGTAAGGGGGATGCTTACAAGCCTGGTGGGGTCCCATGGTCAGTGTTGAAGAATCAGAGGCTGTCTGAGTAACATATGTGAATTTGATTGCTCGATGGAAATCTGAGAAGTATTGGTAGTATACCTGGTCTTCCCCTGGTAGTGAAACGCATCGTATCCCATCAGATGCGGCCTGCAATGTGGTGCTTTTCCATAATTTGACTAGGTAAGTCAAGATCAGGGTTGCAGGGAAGGAATCCACGTTCACAATGTTTCCTCGAATGCGAGTCCATCCAAGTGGTATTCGGAAAGGTATCTTCCAGCTTCATGCAACAAATTAACTGCACGCATAATAACCAGAAGCCCATTCTTCCCTAGGTATGGTTGTTAAATCCTTGCAATATTCTCTTATCATACACCGAGCACGTGCTGATACGTACGGAAGCCGGTCTTCGACCTAGTTTCGCGACCTAGACGAGGCGGACGCTTGTGACGATGCTGTGAGAGAGGCCGGCAGCGGCTAGACTCCCAGCTTTGTCGTCTGCCTGACAGATAAACAATGAATTACACGTACATCAATCATGTAAATCGCTGTTCATAGTCGAGAGCCACATAGCGCAGGTATCTGTACTAAGATGCTAATGTGCTTGCTGAAGTTGTCTGTCTTGGGGCAAACTGGCTGCATCATCGCCCCAGGTTGAGCAATGTGGACACAACCTCGAGCCTTCTGCCGCCAAAGCATTGGTACTGGCTCGCACTGTGCTCGGTTGGTCGGTGACCGCCGCCGAGAGAGAAGAGGAGAGGCTCCTGGCAGTCTGCAGATTGATAACTTGTACCGGTGGTCGTCCTGCTACCAGTGGACCACCACGAGAACAGCTTGTGGGCCGTGCAAGAGAACATGCGATCCAACGCCGTTGATGGCGTGAGTCAGGTTTCCCAGCACGGCGTTGAAGAATGTAAAAGTCGCGTCATCAAGCTGAAGTCGGGCAGACAGGCTTGGCCCTCAGCAGTGTCGAGATTCGATACTGCCCGCGAGGGCTCAAACAACCTATGGTTCTCGCCGTAACAAACGAGATGGCAATGAGCATCTTTTTTCGGCATTTATCCGCTCTGGACTCTTTTATTAATCGGACGACTACTCAGGAGCTGTGCCGCTTTCAACGGCCACCCGTCGCGAGGTCCATGAAGTGGGGAGGTCATGGCAGTCGCAATCCTGCTAATTGTCCAGTGCATAGAGAGAGCAGATCCTAATACGCACCGTAAGTAGGAGAGCACCTATCTTGCGGTTGTGGCACGGAAGCGGATTTCAGTTTACCGTCAGAACCGAGGAACTAAGTTTAAGACCGGAGACGTTGCCTGTTGCGCTTCAGGAGCTCGATCCGGCGTATTTGCCGAGTTGGACTCTTTAATGATCAAAAAGATGGTCCCTACGGCAACTTGGAGTCGCCAGGCCATGTTCCTGGCGAGCTCAGAATGGCTCCGTCAACTAGACGCCGCTTCGAACGGCTCGGCGACTAGCTGCGGTTGTTGATGCTGAACCCGATCCAGCAGTACCTGAATGAGCTTGACGCACGGCACGGATGGATAGGTGGGAAGTCATCGATTGGTCATGAGCAAGTGCCACATTCATACCTAAGCTAATGAGGAGGTGAATGCCAACCTTACGGCCCAGAAGCACTCGCATGCCACTGCGCGGGTAATAGGGAGCGCGGCCGTCCATGCTATCCTGAGCGTCTTCTTCTTCCCATGAGCTTAATGACAAGCTATTTCCCCGTCGAGATAACTCGACTTGGTGGAACACTACACACCCAACATGCACCGGGTTTGTTTGACCGTGTAAGCTGGACTGTCCCTGATCAGCCTCCTTTCTTCAGCCGCATGCTGGAGGTCCTCTGCAACGTCCTAGCAGACTGGGCCGACAGCGTCCCGGGACGAGTTTGTCGTCTTTATCACCTCAACTCTCAGGAAGGAAAGGATGACACTTTGGGGGAATTTGAAAGGTTGCGCGCAGCTCGGCAGGGCGAACTTGAGGATGCCATGAGGTTATCGTATTAGGTCCCGCTTGGTCCGCCCTTGTTCAGGGTCGGCCGAAGCATTTGCCAGGAAGAAGGCCTCTTTTGCCGTTATGCCTCTTCTCCATACCACTTAAGGAACGAAAACGAGTTATCACAAGGCGCCGAAAACAGCGGCCCCAACGACTCCCACGGCGATGCCAGCGACGCAGGCCGCCGTCGGCCGGGTCGCGGCGTTGATGATAACGCCATTCACCGTGGTCGACTGGGCGCAATTACCATTTTCTAAGCCATAGCAGGCGCGGGAGCTAAGACTAGAGCAGATCGGGGTAGCAGAAGTCCCGACGTCTAGCCGGGTGGCGGCAACTGTGGTTCCGCCGCCGCCGGGGACAACTACAGTGACACCGAAACCTGCGTCGCCTTGCAACTGAGTAATACAGCTTTCGTAGTTTCGCTCACACTGTCGAACCGCCGAGGAGCATTCACCTCGATCGAGCGAAGTGGCTATGAACGGGAATGGGAAGTACTCGTTGGGCACATATGAAACGGCTGTGGGAGCGCTGGGCGGCGTTGTTGGAGCGGTGCCGGTGCAGACGGCTCTACCAATGTGACTAAGTGTTAGCTAGCTCTTCCTCCCGTGCTGAATACTCTCATGAAAAACAATGTAGATACCCAGCTGGGCAGCAAGCTGGTCGATTATTGTCATCCGATTCGCAGACCTGCCCCGTCGCGCAACAGATGCCTTCGAAGTTGGCGCCCAGCGAGTTCGAGCAAAGATATGCGCCTGCAGGACAATCCTGGCGCCTGGACAAGAGCGCTCCAGCTGCTTGATAGGCGGGTGAGAGGATTGGGGTTGCGGTCCGAGTCGGGGTCGGGGTCGGAGTCGGCACCGTCGGGCTCGCCGTTGCGGAGAGCGAGTTGGCTGCCAGGAGTACAGCAAATTGCATCGTGTAAGTTGATAGCCTCATGATGGTGGATGCTTGATGGCTAGTCGGCTAGGTCTGGAAAGCAGGGCGAGAAGGGGGTGAAATGGAGGGGGATTGATATGGATTTTATTCCTCTACGAGTACCTAAGGTTCTATCTGTAAGACCGACGGCCAGCTTTGGTCGCGGGTGGGTTACATCCATGCGGATCTGGAGCCAAGCCGTGGATGAGGTGGCTGGGCCTTCCTCGACAGCGTCAGCGCCAGGAGACGACTACCTAATACAGTTACTCCGTAGGACCTGGAGAAGGCGGTCTTTGCATGATGTCATTGGGCGACTTGTCCGCGGGATACCAGTTGGCACAGCAACCCCCACCCACCTTCACCGCCGGCTACTCCACCCAGATGGGGTTGGTGTGTCTACACCTGTCTCCACGAAAGGTCTACCATTTCACTCGCCGGCCATGATGTTAAAACCCATCTCTGGGCCCCGGACGTGCGCTAGAATCTGTCTGAGCCGTCCAAGAGCCTTCATTTTCTCCGGTCCCTGCCGTGACCCCTGCCCTCGCGCTTCATCGATCTCTCTCTGCGCCTCGCGGGCGAGGGGACCGAGGTCTCCCCAGACCTCGTCGTTGTAGCTGGTAAGCACATCGTTCCAGCCGTCCATCCACCGCGCCTTCGCCTCAACAGGGTCGACGTCACCAAAGTGTTGGAGAATTTCGGGCTCGTTGTATTCTTGTAAGAAGCCGGGGTGGAAGTTCAACAATGTCCCCCAGCGAGGTGTCGCCTTTCTCCCACCATGGCCAAAAAGTGCCTCTTTCAAGGCTGACTGCTCCTGGCGGGACAGCAATGGCTGGTTTCTGCTGGCGTTGGTGCTATCGATACCATCCATCTCGCTTGGAAGGTTGAGAAGGTCAATAACTTGCTGGCCATCTCGGCTCTCTTGCTTGGTAACTGCAGACGGTCTACCCAACCTGGGAGAGGCCTGCAGGGGAACACGTTGCGCCGTCGCCAGGTCCACTTGGGCACCCAGAAAGTCTGCGTATCGTTCTTCGCCGGCCGTGGACGTAGACTGTGGTTGCGCAAATGTTGTTTCGGTGCTGGTCCCATCTGTCTTCTGCCCATGAAGTAAAGCAGTCTGTGATCGATAGGCCGGTTCTGAAGCAGTGTTGGGCTGGGACTGCGGTTTGAGAGAGGGTCCATCGTGGAGCCTCTCAGATCGCCTCAATAGGACAGCTCGTGAAAGGTCAGACGCCGAGGAAGCGATGCGGGTGAGTAAAGAGCTGTCAGCTGAGGCATCCTGGTTCTGCTGCTGGTGCTCGACGGACCCCGCGATGAGAGCCGAGGGCTCTTCCTTCCCTTTGCCCTTGGGATCTTGTCCGGAGTCGTGACTGTCGGCATCTTGTCCATCCATGACGAGTAAAAGCTTGCGGAAGGCGGCCGTGTTTTCACGCGCGAACCCTCTTCAAATAAGGAGAGTAGGTGGCGATTCAGACAGCTAAGTAAAACAAAAGAGGAGTGACGTTTTCCCGTGTTGCTTGCCGGTCGGTTACTCCCGTCTGAACGACAGCACGTGCTCGATCGGCTCGACCCCCGTTTGACCGACGGAGGTTATCTGGAAATTGTCGACTAACCTCGAACCTGCAAATTTCGGCTTTGGGGAGCAACTGCCCGCATACTCGGGAATATACCTAGTGTATTAATGAAGACGGCCATTGTTGTCATCTAAGCGACTTGAGCTATAGATTTATTAATTTTTTAAAGTTTAAAAGCTAAGACTGCGTTTAGTATATATGGTATAAGTGGCTTAAGTACTATAAAACTCTTAGAAAAAATTCTTTTATTTAAGTACTATAAGCTATACAGTATTTTAATTCTTATAGTATAATTTTTAAAGTATTATAGAAAGCTAAAATAACGACTACTATTATTACTACTACATCTTTGATAAACTACATAATTAATAGTTAGTCTTACTATACTTAGAAAACCTTGTTTGATATACTATAGTACTACTTATAGCTACTATAGTTTGCTGCGATAGCCTCCCCCCGATTCTTAGTTTCGCCCCTGCTTTCTACCTACCTACCTACCTAACCTACCTACCTACCTACTATCTGTCCATCCTCCCCACCAACGAACCCACCCACACGCACACACACAACTCTCCCTCTTCCACCCCCAACCTCAACCTGGCGCATTCCTGCACCCTGTCTTTGGACTACCGATACCTCCGCCCGCGATACCCCCTCCCCGTCAATACAGTGCACCGCGTCTCACGACCTCGCGCTGTCAAAGTTCAAGCTTTTGTTTTCCGAAACCGAATCAGTCATTGTAGCTTGCCTTTTGGAAACGCTCCAACTTCGGCCGACGGACGACGTTGATACGCCATCCCGTTGTGTGCACCACATCGTCCTAGCTGTGGTCCCCGCCACCATCACTGTCTTAACCTCGTCTTGCCTGAGCCTGCAACTTCCGCCCTCTAGCTTTCTAAGCAACCTGAGCCCGACGTCAGCTTCCACTCCCGCAGCCGACACACCTTTCGACCGCATCTTTTTTACGAGGTACATTGCCCGACCAGCCGCTTTGGTCTGCTGGACTGCCGCCGCAATTGCCCCTCCTACCATCCGCATCAGCCTTCCCGCACCGCCTAGACCGCGCATTCCATCCTAGATATCACCGCTCCGTCATCCCTCTCCTCTCGGCTCACGATTCTCGTGTGGACCATCGGGGCCATACTGCCTGTATTCAGCGCTGAAAGACAGGTTCTTCTGCCGCACGCTTGGAAGCCGCATCTCAACCTCGACTTACCCCGCCAACTTGATCTTCTCCCCTCAACAACCCCAAACGACTCCGTCCAGGTCTTGTCGGGAGCTGGCCAGTAAATATGGTGGACAGTGACACGAACTCCCCTACGTGGAAGTTCACCCAGTATGTTCTCCCGCTCGCCACATGTTCAGGGAATCCCTTACTGTCCCGCCGCTCTTCTCCCTCAGCACCCTCTCAGTCACTGCTTCGGTGGATCGCTCACATGGCGCTACAGGTGCTTTGGAGACAAGGGCGACGTGGAGGACATTACCGAAGGTTAGTTAACATGCACAGCATGCCGATGTATCGCCCTCCATGACCACGAGTCCCTGGCCCCACCCCCAAATGGTTTGAGCTTGTCTGATGCGCCCGACTTTTAGCTGATATTATCTCGACGGTCGAGTTCGATCACACGGGTAACTACCTTGCGACGGGAGACAAAGGTGGTCGTGTCGTGTTGTTTGAAAGGAACGAGACGGTGAGTTGGTTCAAGACGTCCTTCCCTTTCGTCAGATCTGCGTTAGTTAATACGTGTAAACAGAAAAAGACTTGCGAGTACAAGTTCCACACGGAATTCCAGTCCCACGAGCCAGAATTTGACTACCTCAAGTCTTTGGAAATCGAGGAGAAGATCAACAAGATCAAATGGTGTCGTCGACAAAACGCCTCCCACTACCTCCTGTCAACAAACGACAAGACAATCAAGCTTTGGAAGGTTTTTGAAAAGTCACTGAAAGTCGTTGCAGAGAACAACCTGTCTGATGACTTGACACCGGCCAACATCGCTGGCGGCGGAGGCGCTCCGAGACAAGCGCCAGCCCATCGCTTTAAGAACGCCGAGGATCTCATCATGCCCCGTCTGACCCACCACGACACTGTTGTCGCCGCTGTGCCTCGCCGAACGTATGCCAACGCCCACGCCTACCACATCAATAGCATATCCGTCAATAGCGATGGCGAAACTTTTATTAGCAGCGACGACCTGCGTATCAACTTGTGGAATCTCAATATCCAGGACCAGAGCTTCAACATTGTTGATATCAAGCCTGCCAATATGGAAGAACTGACTGAGGTTATTACGGCTGCTGAATTCCACCCCTTGAGCTGCAATTGGTTCATGTACGCCAGCTCCAAGGGTACCATCAAGCTTGCAGATATGCGAGAGAGCGCTCTCTGCGACCGACATGCCAAGCGTACGTTCTCAACATGCATTTCGATGATTCATCTATTCTAACATTGCTTGCCGGTACGTAGTCTTTGAGCAGGAGGAGGACCCGTCTTCAAGGTCGTTCTTCTCCGAAATTATCTCATCCATCTCCGACGTCCGCTTCTCTTACGACGGCCGCTACATCCTGTCGCGTGACTACTTGACAGTCAAGATCTGGGATATCAACATGGAACGTCAACCCGTCAAGACAATCCCCATACACGAACACCTGCGACCTCGCCTTTGCGACACGTATGAGAACGACAGCATATTTGACAAGTTTGAGGTTGTCTTTTCCGGAGATGCCAAAAATGTCATGACGGGTAGCTACAACAACAACTTCATGATCTACCCATCGGACCCCGAGAAAGAAGTAGAAGTCGTTCTGCAGGCCGATAAGTCTGCCTTCAAGGCCAAGAAGGTTGGCGTTCCAACGCCGATCAATTCATCTGCCAGCCCAACTGCCACGAACGGCGGCAAGAAGGGAGGTTCCCGTGCTGGCAGCCCTGCTGCTGGAGCTGGCAGTCAAGGCCAGAGAATGCGCAAGGAAACTGATGCCGACCAGATCGACTTCAACAAGAAGATTCTGCACATGAGCTGGCACCCCTTTGAGGACAGCATCGCAATCGCGGCGACGAACAACGTAAGGGCTACCCCATGACCATCAACAAACTAGGGATGCGTCACGCTAACCAGGCAATGTCTCTTTGCGCTGCGACAGCTATTTGTCTTTTCTGCGCTATAGAGACACTACATGACCAAGACACCCGAGCTCCGACGTGGTCAAGAGGGTCTTCGGGGCACACAGCTCATTGGGGCGGTTAGTCAACGTGTATGGAGGTCGTTGGCTGGAGGACGAAACCTCTCGGAAGTAACCAGGTCTGCTGTGCTATGCCTGCACCGTAACTGGGGCCTGTACATGCCACCGGCGGGTTAACCGCACTCTGAGATTGGGAGGTCGACGAAAGCAGCGAAGAGTGCACTGCTAGATACTATTTCTCATCAGCCAAGTGCTTCGTATGGGGAGCAGAGACTGGGGGACCTAGGAACGCAGACACACAATAAGCCCTGCTGATAGAAGAACACGCCGGCCCGCCAGCTGTTGTACGCCAGGTCGAGCTTTGCTGATTCCTATAGTAGAATTGAACGCAAAGTTAGCCTTATACTGCTTCTTATAATTAAGTTACACCCCCTCCAGGGTGACTAACGGCCCACGGGCCACGTGCTCTAGGGAATGTCACCCCTCCCAGTAGCCGTCCGGCCACCCACCTTATCAATCTTTTTCGTTGTTAGTCACGATAGACGGCACTCGAATTCACCTGCTGTAACGCAGCTTCTACGGATTTGAAGTAATAGGTGTTTTTAATTAATTTTAAAGTAAACTACTAATTACACTATTAACGCTACTAAAACCACTAACGCCTTTCTAGTAAACCGTCTCTCTAAACCTATTAAATCTAAATTAAACTATCCTATTGCTTCTCTTAGCCGTTATATCCCTCTATAACTAACGCACTATTACTATACAGCTATAGCTAGTTTAGCCGCTTTTTACTATTATTAGTATCTATTTTAATATTACTTTACTAAATATACTAATATTAACTACTTAAGGTACTATAGATTTAATAACTATATTCTTTAGTTAGTTAAAGTATTTATAATATGTTTTAATTTATAAGATATATATAGTTTTATTAAGCCTAGTATTTAACTTAAGTATTATCTACTAAGTATTAAATTAATTACTTATAGTTTAATAGTAGTAAATTCTAATAATAGTAAACTTTACTTTTTTTTAGTAAAGAATTTATACTAGTCTTAGGTTAAGTTAATTATATTAATTCCTTTAGTTATAAAGTACTTATTACTAGTCTTATAGTTAGTTAATAACTATAAGGTTATATAATAGTTATTATTCTAGGGGTAGGGGCTAGTAGTAAGTAGCTTTTTATTAAATATTATAGGTTATTATTATATATATATAAAAGATAGGAGGAATTAATAAAGGCCTTATTTATAGTATTTTTTTCTTTAATAGTAAACGCTACTAAGACTTATTAGGCCCTATGTATAGTATAATCTAGCTAAAGGTTTATATAAGTAAAGGTTTATTTTAATATTACTACCTATTAGTAATAGTATTATTATTATTACTATAAAAAGGGTAGGTAAGTAGAAGTATTAAGAACTAGAGGGGGTTAAAGCTACTAGATATACTCTATTAGAAACTTTTATTTAATTATACTATTTAATAATATATAGCTATAGTATATTCTTTTTAAAATAACTTATAGAAATATCTAGATAAAATAACTACTTAAAATAAATATAAATTAAAGATTAAGTTAAAGTAAATATAATAATATATAAATTATAGAATAGAACTACTATTAATTTTCTATAGTTTAAAAATAACTATAAATACTTTAATTAACTAAAGAATATAGTTACTAATATTATAAAGTTCTAAGGGGCTAATATTAGTATATTTAATAAAGTAGTATTAAGACGGATACTAATAATAGTAAAGAGTAGCTAAACTAGCTATAGCTGTGTAGTAATAGTGCGTTAGTTATAGAGAAATATAATAGTTAAGAAAAGGGATGGTTTAGTTTAATTAAATTTAATAAATTTAGAGGGATAGTAAAAGGCGCTAGTAGTTTTAGTGGTGTTAATAGTATAATTAGTAGTTAAAATTAATTAAAAATACCTATTACTTTAAATCTATAAAAGCCACGTTATAGTAAGTGAATTTAAGTACTATTTATTATAACTAATAACGAAGAAAATTAATAAAGTAGGTGGCTAGACGGCTGTTCCCTAGAATATATAGCCCGTGGGCCGTTAGTTACTCTAGAGGGGGTCCTAGTTTTAAGTTAAGTTAATTATATTAACTTCTTTAACTATAAAGTACTTATTACTAATTTTAAAGTTAGTTAATAACTATAAAGTTATATAATAGTTATTATTTTAAAAGTAGGAGTTAGTAGTAAATAGCTTTTTATTAAGTATTATAACTTTAAGGTTTATTAAGTATATATATAAAAAATAAAAAGAATTAATAAAGGCTTTATTTATAGTACTTTTTTAAAATTATAAATACTACTAAAACTTATTAGACTCTATAGTATATTATAGTACTTATAATCTAGTTAAAAGTTTTTATAAATAAAGGTTTATTTTAATATTACTACTTATTAGTAATAGTATTATTATTATTACTAAAAGAGTAAGTAAGTAGAATTATTAAAGTATATACGCTATACTAAACTCTACTTAAAACTACTTAGTAGAGTTAAATAGAGTTAAACTTATTAAATATACTATATTAAATACTTTTATTTATTATACTACTTAATAATATATAACTATAATATATTTTTTTTAAAATAACTTATAAAAATGTTTATATAAGATACTACTTAAAAAAACAAATCTATATAGTACTTAGTACTAGTATTATAATAGTTATATTAATTAGAAAAGAAAATACTTATTATAGTACTTAAAGTTATAGTTATATATTTTAAATAAGTATTCTTAAATCTAAAAACTAATTGTATATAAATATATAATACTTATAGTTTTTTTTTAAAAATATATTCTGTTTTTTATATAAATAATATTATAAATAAAGTACGTTAAGTTATATATTATAGTACTAGTAGGTAGCTAGTACTTACTAATATCTATATATAGTATAGCTATATTAAGTTACTTAAACTTTATATTTTATTCCTTTTAACTATAGGCTATATAGTTTAATTAAGTAGGTATAGTTAACTATAGCTTTAAGTAACTTAAGTATTTATTATTATATTATATTAAGTCTTTTCAAGTTATAGGTTTAATCTACTTTAAATATATAAAAGTCCTAGACTAATAGAATTCCTATAGCGTACTAGTATATAGTCGTTCTAGGGGTATAAGGCTATATATTTACTAGTACCCTATAGTACTTAAAATATTTTAGATAATATTAGTATTAAATAAAAGGGTAATATTATAGTACTAGTAAGTAGCTAGTATCTACTAATACTTATATATAGTATAGTTATATTAAGTTACTTAAACTTAATATTTTATTTTTTTTAACTATAAACTATATAGCTTAGTTAAGTAAGTATAGTTAACTATAGCTTTAAGTACTTTAGATACTTACTATTATATTATAAATATATCATACTTTTTAAGTTGTTAGTATAATATATACTATTATAGTTTTTAACATTTGTATTCTTTATCAAGATAGTTTTATATAAGTTTTAATTAATATATTTAGAAAAGTAGTTATAATATTAAAAGTAAAAAGTAATTTAAAAAAAACTTAGTTATAATTATAATTATAAGTATAAAACTTTACTTAAAGTATAATTAAAACTTAAGTTATAACCACTTATATAAGCTTAACAGACTATACTAAGTCTTTACTAATATTAATATCATATAGATCTGTAATTAACTAAAGGAGTGACCATCCACTTAATCACCTGTTGACACCTGCCCGTAATTCCTTCTTTGACCGTTTCGTTTTCGTCTGTTCTACTACAAGTGTCTTCCCCCCTCAGACCTGCACAGCTTTGATGACTTCGTCGGCGACCACTCGAAGACGCGGCCAGCTGGAAGGCATTTCATCGCTCCATACGGAGAAGATGGATTCCAGCCCTGAGCCCCGAGGTCGATATGACAAGGAGACGGCCAACGGACAGGTCCTGAGTGGGCGTCCTTCCGATACCGAGAAACCAGCCCATGTCGCGGGTCGTATCGCCGTTGGACTATTTTCCCAATGGATCGCCGTTGGGGTCATGCTCGGTTTGATTTTTGGAGGCTGCTGCTCTAATGTCTGTCAAGAACACGTTTCGAGACGTAGCAGACCTTTTGCTGACCGACCTCGGTGATCTAGGTCTACGCCCTGGAAGCCATCATCAAGTAAGTGCTAGTGCTCTTAGCCTTGCCGCGGTTGCTTTCTTACTGACGCAATGCTCTTTAGGGTGGAACCTTCAAGTGGTATGTTTGGATTCCCTCAATGCCGCCCGATATTTTGACTCAGTGGTATTGTGCAGGAACTCTTTTGACGTTCGTTCAATTCCTGTTTGTGGCCGTCACTGGATACATTTCCCAACTCGACGCCTCTCGACCGCCGCTTTTCCTTCGACAAAATAAGGTCCCTCTCCGACGCTGGCTCATCAACATTGTTCTCTTCTTCAGTATCAATGTCCTCAACAATCACGCCTTTAGCTACGACATATCGGTGCCCGTCCACATCATTCTTCGCTCAGGGGGCAGTATCACCACCATGCTGGCCGGATCACTTTATGGGAAGAAGTACTCGCGTATTCAGATTGTGGCTGTATGCTTGTTGACACTGGGTGTCATCACTGCCGCCTGGTCCGACTCGCAGTCTAAGGCAAGCATTGCTCCAAGTCACGAATGAACAGGCAGGCCACTAATACTTGACGTCAACGGTAGACTACAGCAAATCCAGACGCACAGACGGACCGACCGGCTTTTGGAACCGGTCTCATCATCCTCTTTGTGGCCCAAGTTCTTTCCGCTATCATGGGGCTCTATACCGAGGAAACGTACAAGAAATACGGTCCGCAGTGGAAAGAGAATCTCTTTTACTCGCACCTCCTGTCGCTCCCCTTATTTCTGCCCTTCTTGCCGTCTCTCATCCGCCAGTCAAGACGGTTAGCGGATAGCCCGCCCTTGTCATTGCCCCAACTAACTCACGCGTCAAATCTCGGTCTTGTTGAGGAATTAGGGAGTGGACTGGCCAGACTTCACATTCCGAGTCAGCTGGCATATCTCGCAACCAATGTTCTCACTCAGTACGCCTGCATCCGGGGGGTCAACCTCCTGGCTGCGGTGTCTTCGGCGTTGACAGTTACCATCGTCTTAAACATTCGTAAGCTGGTCAGCTTACTGTTGAGCATTTGGCTGTTCGGGAACCAACTGGCTGTTGGGACTTTAATTGGGGCCATGGTTGTCTTCGGTGCCGGGGGGCTATATTCGTTAGACTCCAGAGCCAAGACATCTAGAGTACAAAAAGGCACCTCTAAGAAATAGATATTATAAGTAGACAACTGATTCAACAATAAAACAGATGGGTAGTATCTTGCATAGTAGGTCATATAGAGACTACTTGTTACAGTGTATGGCACCACGGCCACTACGGCCACCACGGCCACTACTGCGTTAAAGTCTATAGCCGCGTTAATTACATAAGTTAGCCGCGTTTTTCATATTTAATAACGTAAGAGGTATAGCTATAAAAAGCTCTCTTTTATACCTTTTTTATATACTATATAAATTTAACTTATATTTATTTTATATAACTATAGTATAGCTTTAAAGTTAGGTCTATATATATATAGTAAATTATATAGTATATATACTATATTAGGTATAGTAGAGAATAAATAGTAGAGGTTATAGGGGAAAACCCTATAGGAAAAAAACCTATATTTAGTTATTAAAATTAAAGACTTTTCTATACTTTAAAAGTAAGTATATAGCTACTATTACTATTTACTTAATTAAGTAAAAAGTATAGTAGTAGTATTTTAGTTAATTAAAGTTTACTATATCTTAGTTACTTAGTATTCTTATTATAGTTTAGCTTTAAAAGAGTATATATATACTATATAACCTAAAAACCTTTAAGTAATATAGGATTTAAACTTACTACTTTTACTTTTTATAAAGTAAAGCTAGCTAAACTCTAAACTACTAAGCTAACTACCCTTTTATACACTATTATTATATAATATAACTATTATAATTTTAAAAAAGTTAACTTATATTACTATATAGTAAATGGTACTATAATTACTTTATTTATTAAACTAAAAATATAAGTAGATACTCATAATATATTTTACTTTATAAAATTACTTGTTTATATTTTTTATAGTATTTTATATAAATATTTTAAGAAACGCTTTTTAAAAAAATATTATAGTTATATATTTTAAATAGTATAATTAAATAGAAGTATTTAATAAAGTATATTTAGTAGCTTTAACCCCTTTTAGTTTAATTAGTTTTAAGTAAAGCTTACTAGAGTATATATACTTTAACGCTTCTATTTATTTACTTTTTTTATAGTAATAATAATAATACTACTACTAATAAATAGTAATATTAAAATAGATACTTACTTATATAAACTTTTCACTAAATTATATTATATATAAAGAATAATTAAAAAGATACTACTACTATTAGTAAGGTCTTTATTAGTTCCTTTTATTTCTTTTATATATATAAAATAACTTTTAAAATTAACAGTACTTTATTAAATAAACTAATTACTATAATATCTAAAGAAATCTATACTTTATTTATTTAATACTAAAATATATACTAAAACATAATTCTATAAATATTAGTTAACTATATAAGCTATAATAAAGTCCTTAGTATTTTTAAGTAGCTACTTAACTATGAATATATTACTAGTAAAGACCCTACTACTAAAAAGCACCCCCGTTTTTAAGTAAGTAATAGTTTATAGATTATATATAAGTAATTTAGAAGTTAAATTACTTTATTATATACTTTATTAAATACTTTTATTTAATTATACTACTTAATATTATATAGCTATAGTATATTTCTTTTAGAATAACTTATAGAAATATCTAAACGAAATAACTACTTAAAAAAAGCATAAATTACTTTATTATAATTAACTACCTTCTTTAATTTTTATTATTATTTAATAATTAGTTTATAAATTTACTTACTATAATATAGCTTTTATAAATTTAAAGTAATAGTAGTATTTAATTAATTTTATAAACTACTAATTATACTATTAATACTACTAAAACTACTAATACTATCTTAATAAACTATTACTTTAAACTTATTAAACTTAATTTTATTTAAATAATCTCTTTACTTTTTTTTAACTATATTACTATAATTAATTAACTTTATTTAAAAAATCTACCCTACTTTTATTAGTATACGTTTTTATATTTAAGCCTTAAGTTATATATATAAGTTATATCCTTAGTATTTCTAAGTAGCTACTTAACTATAGATACGTTACTAGTAGAGACCCTACTACTAAGGACTCTCCCCCCCCTCCTTTTGGGTGACTAACGGCCTATAGGTTATATATAAGTAATTTAAAGGTTAAATTACTTTATTATAATTAACTACTTTCTTTAACTTTTATTATTAGTTAGTAATTAGTATATAAATTTACTTACTATAATATAGTTTTTATAGATTTAAAGTAATAGTAGTATTTAATTAATTTTATAGACTACTAATTACGCTACTAACGCTACTAAAACTACTAACGCTACTAAAACTACTAACGCTACTATCTCTTTAAACCTATTTAATTTAATCTAAACTATCCCTCTACTTCCCTTAGCTATTAACTTTTTTAATAACTAATATACTATTATTAGCTGTATCACTATAGTTAGTTAACTTTATTTAAAGGATCTACCCTACTTTTATTAGTATACGTTTTAATATTTAAGCCTTAGACTACGTATTAATTCCTAGCTTTTTTTACGCTATTAAGGGCCTTAATAACTATAGTAGTAGTACTTATTATACTACTATACTAAGCTAGGGCTCTTAAGTAATACACTTACGTTCTAACTATTCTAATAAATATATTAATAAAGAAGTTATATAAAAGAGATTATATAATTTTAATTTATAGATTTAAACTATTTATAAATAGTAAGTAGTATTTAAACTTAGTAATAGTTCTTTATATTTTAAGTAGAAGGTTTATAAAGTTAGTACTACTATTAAAGCTATTAAGGCCTATATCTTTAGTAACTTAACTAGTTATAAAAAGGTCTTTATATACTATAGCTAAAAGACTAAAGTACTTAAGCTTTATATATTTATTAAGTTATATTAAACTTATTATTAGTAAACTTAGTATTTTAGTTTTAAAGAATTATTAAATACGTAGGAATATAAAAAACTAGAGGAATTAATAAAGGCCTTACTTATAGTAGTACTTTTTTCTTTAATTATAAATACTACTAGGGCTCGTTAGGCTCTATAGTACATTATAGTACTTATAATTTAGCTAAAGGTTTATATAAGTAAAGGTTTACTTTAATATTACTGCTTATTAGTAATAGTATTATGATTATTACTATAGCTACTACTGCGCTGCGCTTTATAGTATAAGAGTAAGTAGGTAGAAGTTATTATAAGTATAGTTACTACTTATAATAACTTTAGGTATTATAGTTAGTACGTACGTTAGACTGCCCTACTAAGCTCTACTTATAAGTACTTAGTATAGCTAAAGGGGGTTAATATTAATAACGTATCTACTCTTCTTTTTAAATAACCTTTACTTATTAACTTACTAGATATATATATTAGCCTAAATATATTCTTTATTAGATTTTTTACTTAAAATATTCTTTACTTAGTAAATTTCCTTTTTTACTTTACTATAAGTAGTATTATAACTATAAAAACATATATATATATATATATAAGTTATATTATTTTATAAGCTTACTTATATTATAAAGTAAAAATCTACTAAGTAATAGGCTTTTAACCTTTTATAAGTAAATAATATTTTAATAAAAGTATATAAAAGAACCCTTTTAGGGAAAATATATAGTTATTTAGTAAGTTAATAAATAAAGATTATATATAAGGATAAATTAAGTATAAGTTAAGGAATACTTATTTATATAAAAAAAGGTATATATATACTATATATAGCTTAATAAAAATTATTTATTTATATTAATTAAAAGTAGTATATAAACTATATAGTATAGTTAATTAAAGTCTCTAAGGCCTTTATTTTAAAAAAAAAACTTTAATAACTATACTATATAAGTATATAATACTTTATTAAGTATAAAAACCCTTTAGTAGTATAGGATTTGTATTTTTTTTAAGTAGTTATTTTATCTAAATACTTTTATAAGTTATTTTAAAAAGAATATACTATAGTTATATATTATTAAATAGTATAATTAAATAAAAGTATTTAATAGAGTATATTTAGTAGCTTTAACCCTTTTTAGCTCTACTAAGTAGTTTTAAGTATAGTTTAGTAGGGCGTATATACTTTAATAATTCTACTTACTTACTTTTTATATATATATATATATTATATTATTTTATAAGTATACTTATATTATAAATAAAGAATTTACTAAGTAGTAGACTTTTAATTTTTTATAAGTAAATATTTTATTAATTCTTAGCTTTTTTTATACTATTAAGGGCTTTAATAGTTATAGTAGTAGTACTTATTATACTATTATACTAAGCTAGGGCTTCTAGGTAACGCGCCTATACTTTAATTATTTTAATAGATATATTAATAAAGAGGTTATATAAAAGATTATATATAATTTTAATTTATAGGTCTAGGCTATTTTTAAGTAATAGGTAGTGTTTAAACTTAGTAATAGCTCTTTGTATTTTAAGTAAAAGGTTTATAAAGTTAGTGTTATTATTAAGGCTATTAAGGTCTATATCTTTAGTAGCCTAGCTAGTTCTAAAGAAGTCTTTATATACTATAGCTAAGAGACTAAAGTACTTAAGCTTTATATATCTATTAAGCTGTATTAAACTTATTATTAGTAAGCTTAGTATTTTGGTTTTAAAGAATTGTTAAATGCGTAGGAATGTAAAAAACTAAAGGAATTAATAAAGGCCTCGCTTGTAGTGCCTTTTTTTTTATTGTAAATACTACTAGGGCTCGTTAGGCCCTATAGTATATTATAGTGCCTGTGATTTAGTTAAAGGTTTGTATAAGTAAAGGATTGTTTTGATATATTTATCGCTGCTTATTGGTGATAGTATCGTTATTATTACTATTACTACCGGGCTGCGCTTTGTAGTGTAAGAGTAAGTAGGTGGAAGTTATTATAAGTATAGTTACTACCCTCTAGGCGATAACTTTAGGTGTTATAGTTAGTACGTACGTTAGGCTGCCCTACCGAGCTTTACTTATAAGTATTTAGTATAGTTAAAGGGGGTTAATATTAGTAACATATTTACTTTTTTTTTTAAATAACCTTTACCTATTAACTTACTAAATATATATATTAATTTAAATATATTCTTTACTAGATTTTTTACTTAAAATATTCTTTACTTAGTAGATTTCTTTTTTTTACTTTACTATAAGTAGTATTATAACTATAAAAACATATATATAAATAAATATTTAAGTAAAGGGTATATAGAAAACTTAGTAGAAAAAATATATAATTATTTAGTACATTAATAAGTAAAGATTATATATAAAAATAGGTTAAGTATAAGTTAGGGGATACTTATTTATATAAAGGAAGGTATATATATATTATATATAGCCTAGTAGGGGCTGCTTACCTTTATTAACTAAGAGTAGCGTATAGGCTATATAGTATAGTTAATTAAAGTAGTAGGGTCCCTACCCTTAAAAACTCTAATTTTACTATACCGCCTAGGTACGTAATATTTAATTAAGTATAAAACCCTTTAAGTAGTATAGAATTTAAACCTACTACTTCTACTTCTTATAAAGTAGAGTTAAGTAGACTTATAACTAATAAGCTAACTACCTTTACTTTTTCTATAGTAATAATAATAATACTATTACTAATAAGTAGTAATATTAAAATAAACCTTTCTTTATATAAACCTTTAGCTAGATTACGTTATAGTACTATAACGTACTATAGAGCCTAATAAGCCTTAGTAGTATTTATAAAAGAAAAGGCTTTATTATAAATAAGCCCTTTATTAATTTTTTTTATTTTTTATATTTATACTTAATAATTTAATAAAATAGTAAAAACTACTATAGATATAAAAGTACTTTAGTTATTAAATACTAAATACTATAACTTAGTTACTATAGTTAAGAATAATATTAAGTAGCTTAGTAACGTAGCTATATAGCTTAGTATTAAGTTTATTAGTGATAGTATCGTTGTTATTGCTACTGCTACTGCGCTGCGCTTTGTAGCGTAAGAGTAGGTAGGCGAAAGTTATTATAATAACTTTAGGTATTATAGTTACTAAAGAGGGTTAATATTAGTAACGTATCTACTTTTCTTTTTAAATAACCTTTACCTATTAACTTACTAAATATATATATTAGCCTAAAGATATTCTTTACTAGATTTTTTACTTAAAGTATTCTTTACTTAATAGATTTCTTTTTTTACTTTACTATAAGTAGTATTATAACTACAAAAACATATATATAGCTTAGTATTAATACTATTAATACGTAGTATAGCTAGCTAACTTAATTCTTAAATATAAAAATTTATATTACTATTTTTAGCTTTTACTTTTTTTAAACTAGTAGTAATAGAAACTAAATAAGAAATATTAAATAGAACCTATTAACTAATTTAATATTAAGTTAGATTTTAGATTTACTATTTTTAAAAGATAATTAATACTACTTTAAGTAAGTAATAAAAGTAGTAATAATAACTATAGATTCTTTAGAGTTAAGAGACTAGTATATTTAATAAGGCTTAGTAATATATTAAGATATTTACTAATAAGTATAAGGAAAAGTAGTTTAATTGAGTTAACTAACTATAGTATAGTTAAAAAAAGGAACGGTTTAGTTTAATTTAGTTTAGATTTAATAAGTTTTAAGGGATAGTAAAAGGCGTTAGTAGTTTTAGTAGTATTAATAGTATACTTAGTAGTTTACTTTAAAATTAATTAAAAATACTTATTACTTTAAATTTATAGAAGCTGTGTTATAGTAGGTAAATTTAAGTACTATAATAAAAAAGATTAATAAGGTAAGTAGCTAGACGGCTATTCTCTAGAGTATATAGCCCGTAGGCTATTAGTTACTCTAGAGGGGGTAGTAGTATAGGATTTAGACTTACTATTTTTACTTATTATAAAGTAGAGTTAAGTAGGCTTATAACTACTAAGTTAATTACTAAAGCCTTAAGTTATATATTAATTCTTAGCTTTTTTTATACTATTAAGGGCTTTTATAGTTATAATAGTAGTACTTATTATACTATTATACTAAGTTAAAGTTTTTAAATAATATATTTATACTTTAATTTTTTTTACTATATTTTAAATTAATAATTAGTATAGTTAATTATATTTAATATATTTAATATACTTATAGTACTACTTATAGTAAAGTAAATAAAGATATCTACTAAATAAAGAATATTTTTAGTAAGAAATTTAATAAAAATACGTTTTAGTTAAATATATATATTTAGTAGAGTAATAAGTAAAGGTTATTTTAAAAAAGATATATTACTAATATTAACCCCCTTTAACTATACTAAGTACTTTAAGCTCTTAAGTAGAGTTTAATAAAGTAGCTTAACGTATATACTAACTATAATGCTTAAAAGTTATTATAAGTAATAACTATACTTATAATAACTTCTACCTACTTACTCTTATACTATAAAGCGTAGTATAGTAGTAGTTATAGTAGTAGACGTAGACGTAGACGTACTAGTAATAATAATAATCCTATTACTAATAAGTAGTACTAAACCTTTACTTCTATAAACCTTTATTTAGATTATAAATACTATAACGTACTATAGAGCTTAATAAGCCCTAGTGGCGTTTATAATTAATTAAAAAACACTACTATAAGTAAGGCTTTTATTAATTTCTTTATCTTTTATATACTTATATATTTAATAATCTTAAAATACTAAACTTATTACTATATAATAAGTTTAATATAACTTAATAACTATATAATACTTAAGTATTTTAGTTTTTTAGTTATAGTTTATTAAAACCTTTTTAAAGCTAGTTAAACTATTAAAAATATAAACTTTAATAGCTTTAATAGTAGTATTAACTTTATAGATAGTTTATTTAAAATATAAGTAGCTATTATTAAATTTAAATACTACTTACTACTAAAGAACTACTTAAGTCTATAAATTTACCCCCTCTAGAGTAGCTAACGGCCTATAGGCTACGTACTCTAAAGAATAGCTATTTAGCTACTTACCTTATTAATCTTTTTTATTATTAATTAATAGTACTTAAATTTACTTACTATAATACAACTTCTATAAATTTAAAGTAATAAGTATTTTTAATTAATTTTAAAGTAGACTACTAATTATACTATTAATGCTACTAAAATTACTAACGCCTTCTATATACCTCTCTAAACTATCCCTCTAAACCTATTAAATCTAAACTAAACTAAACTAAACTATTCCTTCCCTTAACTATCGAATCCCTCTATAACTAACATACTATTACTACGCTATAACTAATTAACTTAATTAAACCGCTTTTTTCTATACTCGTTAATAAACGTCTTAATATACCTTATTAAATATACTAGTTGTTTATAAACTCTAAAGGATCTATAGTTATTATTACTATCTCTATTACTTAATTAAAGTAGTATTAGTTATTTTTTAAAAATAGCAAGTCTCAAATTTAATTTAGTATTAAATTAACTAATAAGTCTAGTTTAATATTTTTTATCTAGTCTCTATTACTACTAGTTTAAAAAAAGTAAAAGCTAAAAATAGTATTCTAAATTTTTATACTTAAGGGTTAAGCTAACTAACTGTACTATATATTAATAGTATTAATACTAAGCTATATAGCTACTTTACTATACTACTAAATATCGTTCTTAACTATAGTAACTAGGTTATAGTATTTAGTATTTAGTAGCTAGGGGACTTTTATATTTATAGTAGTTTTTACTATTTTATTACTTTAAAGGATTCTTAGAAATATAAAAAATAAAAGGAATTAATAAAAGCCTTACTTATAGTACTCTTTTTTTTAATTATAAATACTACTAAAGCTCGTTAGGCCTTATACGTAATCTAGCTAAAAGTTTGTATAAGTAAAGGTTTATTTTAATATATTAGTTATGCTATTTAGCGCCGCCTATTAGTGATAGTATTGTCGTTATTACTAATACGTTTATAGCTACGTCTATATCCACTACTATAAAAAGAATAGGTAAGTAGAAGCGTCTAAGTATATATACTCTATTAAGCTCTACTTAAGACTACTTAGTAAAGCTAAAGGGGGTTAAAGCTACTAAATACACCCTATTAAATACTTCTATTTAATTATACTACTTAATAATATATAGCTATAGTATATTCTTTTTAAAATAACTTATGAAAATATCTAAATAAAACAACTACTTAAAAAAAAACACAAAGTCTATAAATTTAACTTTTATAAAATTAACTATACTAACTATTAATTAAAAATATAATAAAAGAAGTTAAAATATAAGTATATTACTTAAAGGTCCTAGCTTAGTATAGTAGTATAATAAGTACTACTACTATAGCTATTAAGGCCTTTAATAGTATAAAAAAAGTTAAGAATTAGTATATAGTTTAAAGCTTAATAATATATTAAAATATACTAATACATGTATAGTAGATTTTTTAAATAAAGTTAATTAACTATAGTAATATAGTTAATAATAGTATATTAGTTATAAAGAAAGTTAATAGTTAAGAAAAGTAAAGAAATAATTTAAATTAGATTTAATAAGTTTAAAGAAATAGTAATATTAAGCGTAAGGATATATAGAGGTATATAAATAGTACTAGTAGTTTTAAAGGTATTAGTAGTATAATTAGTAGTTTATAAATTAATTAAATACTTTTATTACTTTAAATTTATAGTAACTATATTATAGTAAGTAAATTTATATACTAACTATTATTACTTATACGTAATATATAAACTATTAGCTAGGGGGAAAAGAAAGGGGTTCTTAGTAGTAGGGTCTTTATTAGTAATATATTTATAGTTAACCCCCTTTAGAGTAACTAATAGCCTACAGGCTATATACTTTAAGGAATAGCCGTTTAGCTACTTACTTTATTAATCTTTTTTGTCTAACAGATAGTACTTAAATTTACTTACTATAATATAACTTTTATAAATTTAAAGTAATAAGGGTTTTTAATTAATTTTAAAGTAAACTACTAATTACACTATTAATACTATTAACGCCACTAAAACTACTAATGCCTTTTACTATTCCTCTGAACCCGTTAAATCTAAATTAAACCATCTTATTACTTCTCTTAGCTATATAGCTATAGTTAGTTTAGCTACTTAGCTTTACTATTATTAATATCCGTTTTAATATTACTTTATTAAATATACTAATATTAGCTACTTAAAGTACTATAGATTTAGTAGTTATGTTCTTTAATTAATTAAAGTATTTATAGTTAACTTTAGTTTATAAAATATATATAGTTTTATTAAACTTAATATTTAACTTAAGTATTATTTACTAGGTATTAAGTTAATTACTTATAGTTTAATAATAGTAAATTTTAGTAATAGTGAACTTTACTTTTTTTTTAAAGAATTTATACTAGTTTTAAATTAAGTTAATTATATTAACCCCTTTAGTTATAAAGCACTTATTATTAGTTTTATAGTTAGTTAATAACTATAAAGTTATATAATAGTTATTATTTTAAAGGTAGGGGCTAGTAGTAAGTAGCTTTTTATTAAATATTATAGGGTATTATTATGTGTATATATAAGATAAGAGAAATTAATAAAGGCCTTACTTATAGTAGTAGTACCTTTTTCTTTAATAGTAAATACTACTAGGGTTTATTAAGCTCTATAGTACGTTATAGCGCTTATAATTTAGCTAAAGGCTTATATAACTAAAGGTTTATTTTAATATATTTAGTACTATCTATTAGTAATAGTACTATTATTATTACTAGTATGTTTATATCTATACTTATTACTATAGTAAAAAGAGTAAATAAGTAAAAGGGTTAAGGTATATATACTTTACTAAACTTTACTTAAAACTACTTAATAAAGTTAAAGGGGGTTAAAGTTACTAAATATACTCTATTAAATACTTCTATTTAATTATACTATTTAATAATATATAGTTATAGTATATTTTTTTAAATTAACTTATAGAAATATCTAGATAAGATAACTACTAAAAAAAAAAACACAAATAAAAGGCTACTTACTATTAGTTCCTACTCTTGAAATAATAACTATTATATAACTTTGTAGTTATTAATTAACTTTAAAACTAATAATAAGTTCTTTATAACTAATAGAGTTAATATAATTAACTTAACCTATAACTAATTCTAATATTTTAACAAAAAAAAGTAAAGTTTACTATTACTAGAATTTATTATTATTAAACTATAAGTAATTAATTTAATACTTAGTAAATAATACTTAAACTAAATACTAAGTTTAATTAAATATATATATTTTATAGACTAAAGTTAATTATTAATACTTTAACTAGTTTGTGTTTTTTTTAAGTAGTTATTTCGTCTAGATATTTCTATAAGTTATTTTAAAAAGGATATCCTATAGCTATATATTATTAAGTAGTATAATTAAATAGAAGTATTTAATAGAGTGTATCTAGTAGCTTTAACCCCCTTTAACTCTACCTTAACGCTTTTACTTACTTACTCTTTCTATAGTAATAATAATAATACTATTACTAATAAGCAGCACTAAACAGCGCAACGAATATATTAAAATTAACCTTTACTTATACAAACCTTTAGCTAAATTACACTATACATAGGGCCTAATAAGCCCTAGTAGCGTTTATAATTAAAGAAAAGGGTACTACTACTATAAGTAAGGCCTTTATTGATTCTTTTTATTTTTTATATTTATACTTTAGAATTTAATAAAATAGTAAGAACTACTATAAATATAGAAGTCCCTTAGTTATTAAATACTAAATACTATAACCTAGTTACTATAGTTAAAAATAATATTTAGTAGTATAGTAAAGTAGTTATATAGCTTAGTATTAATGCTATTAATATATAGCGTAATTAACTAATCTAACCCTTAAGTATAAAGATCTAAATTACTATCTTTAGTCTTTACTTTTTTTAAACTAGTAGTAATAAAAACTAAATAAAAAATATTAAACTAGATTTATTAGTTAATTTAATACTAAATTAAATTTTAGACTTACTATTTTTAAAAAATAATTAATACTACTTTAAATAAATAATAGAAGTAGTAATAATAACTATAGATCCTTTAGAGTTAAGAGACTAGTACGTTTAATAAAGCCTAGTAATATATTAAAATATCTATTAATAAGTGTAGGGAAAAGCGGTTCAATTAGGTTAACTAGCTGTGGCGCGGTCTGTAAGGGAAGGGACGGTTTAGTTTAGTTTAGTTTAGATTTATTAGGTTTAGAGGGACGGTCTAGGGAGGCGTATAGAAGGCGTTAGTAGTTTTAGTAGTGTTAATAGTGTAATTAGTAGTTAAAGTACTTATTACTTTAAATCTATAGAAGCTGCGTTGTAGTAAGTAAATTTAAGTGCTGTTAACTAACGATAAAAAAGATTAATAAAGTAAGTAGCTAGACAGCTATTCTCTAGAGTACGTAGCCTATAGGCCGTTAGTTACTCTAAAAAGGGTATACTTTAACTAGTTAAAAGATATAACTACTAAGTTTATAGTACTTTAAGTAGCTATTAATATTAGTATATTTAATAAGGTCTATATAAATATTAAGATAGATACTAATACTAATAAAGAGTAGTTAAACTAGTTGTAGTTATATAGTTAAAAGAAGGGATAGTTTAGTTTAAATTAAACTTAATAGGTTTAAAGGAAGAGTCTACTAGGGAGGTATATAAAAAGTATTAGTAGTTTTAGTAGTATTAATAGTATAATTAGTAATTTACTTTAAAATTAATTAAAAATACTTATTACTTTAAATCTATAGAAGTTACGTTATAGTAGGTGAATTTATATACTATTAATAATAAAAAGAATTAATAAATTAGATAGCTAAATAGCTACTAAGAGGGGTAATATTCCCTAGAGTATATAGTTTATAAGTTATTAGTTACTTTAAAGGGGGTTATAATTTTTTAAAGTATTAAAAGTAAGTAGGAGATTTTTACTTAAACTTTACGTAAGTACTTTAGTTAATTAAGTACTACTTACTAGAAAAATAAAAAATAAAAATAATACCTAAAAGATTTATATCTCTACTAATTTATAAGTTATACTTATAAATATACTAGTTCTATACTATTTATACTTTTACTTTATTTAATATATTTATTATATATTTAAGTAAGTATAGTAGTAGATAGACTCTATTAAATACTTTTATTTATTATACTACTTAATAATATACAGCTATAATATATTTTTTTTAGAATAATATATAGAAATGTCTATAAGAAATACTACTTAAAAAGTATAAATACGTATAGTAAAAAGAAGTATAATAAATATAATAAATATAAATATAAATATATATATTTATGTCTTTTATATTAGTAGAGCTAATATAAATATATTTACTTATATTTATTATATTTATATTTCTATTATACTTTACTTATAGTAGTACTTTTTATTTTATTATAAACACTACTAGGACTTATTAAGCTCTATAGTATATTATAGCACCTATAATCTAACTAAAGGCTTATATAAGTAAAGGTTTATTTTAATATATTAGTTATACTATTTAGTACTACTTATTAGTAATAGTATTATTATTATTACTACTACTATACTATACTATACTTTATAGTATAAGAATAAGTAAGTAAAAGTTATTATAATAGCTTTAAGTATTATAGTTATTTACTAAAGTATAGCTAAAAAGGGGTTAATATTAATAATATATCTACTCTTTTTTTTAAACAACCTTTATATATTAACTTACTAAGTATATATATTAGCCTAAATATATTCTTTACTAAATTTCTTACTTATAATATTCTCTACTTAGTATATTTTGTTTTTTACTTTATTATAAGTAGTATTATAACTATAGAAATATATATATAAGTTATAATAAGTACTTGTTTTTTTAAGTAGTTATTTTATTTAGATATTTTTATAAGTTATTTTAAAAAGAATATACTATAGCTATATATTATTAAGTAGTATAATTAAATAAAAGTATTTAATAAAGTATATTTAGTAACTTTAACCCCCTTTAGCTTTTAACGCTTTTACTTATTTACTCTTTTAGTAATAATAATAATACTATTACTAATAAATAGTACTAAATATATTAAAATAAACCTTTACTTATATAAACCTTTAGCTGGATTATACTACGTATAAAGTCTAATAAGCTTTAGTAGTTTTTACTATTAAAAAAAGATACTACTATAAGTAAGACCTTTATTAATTCCTTTTATTTTTTATATACCTATATATATATAGTAGTTAGTTTAGCAGTTATAAGTCTACTTAACCCTACTTTATAAAAAGTAAAGATAGTAGGTTTAAATGTTATACTACTTAAGGGGTTTTTATACCCTAACTATACGTTATATACATATACAGTATAGTTATTAGAGTTTTTCTTTAAAGTAAAGCCTCTAAAGACTTTAATTAGTTATACTATATAGCCTATGTACTACTCTTAGTTAATAAAAGTAAGTAGCCCCTACTAGGCTATATATAGTATATATACACCTTTCTTTATATAAATAAATATCCCCTAACTTATACTTAACCTACCTTTACTATATAACCTTTACTATTTACTCTACTTAATAACTATATATTTTTCTTACTAAGTTTTCTATATACTCTTTACTAAAATATTTACTTAAAAGAAGTTAAAAGCCTACTACTTAGTAAATTCTTTATTTATAATATAGATATACTTATAAAATAATATAATATATATATATACTTATATATATAATAACTTTTAAAGTTATAATATTTAATAATAGGTTATTTATTATAAGCCTTTATAACTAAAATGATAATTATTATATAACTTTATAGTTATTAATTAACTATAAGAATAATAGTAAGTACTTTATAACTAAGGGAGTTAATAAAATTAACTTAACTTATAACTAATATATATTCTTTAATAAAGAAAAAAAGTAGCTTACTATTACTATAACTTACTACTATTAAACTACTAGTAATAGGTTTAATATAAATATAATAATTACTAAATTATAAAATAAACTCTCTTTAAATATTTTTATTAGTTTATATAGGGTAAATAAATAGTAATTAATTATAAAACGTAGGAGTTAGTAATTAAGATTAAAGATAAATAGATTTAAAGCCCTTCTAGCGAGGAGCTTAAGATACCTATATAATAGTGGAGCTAGGTCCGTGCCCCGCTATACTACTATTAGCCACGGGTAGCTAACTCTAATATAGTTATTTCTATAATTTCATAGTCTAAAACTAATAATAAATACTTTAACTAACTAAAGAATATAGCTACTAAATTTATAGTACTTTAAGTAGTTACTAATATTAGTATATTTAGTAAGGTCTATATATAATAATATTAATAATAAGTACTTAATAGTTAAAAGAGTTAATATAATTAATTTAATTTATAACTAATAAAAATCCCTTAATATTAATAAAATAAAACTAATTATTATTAAACTTTACTAGTATAAAACTACTAGTAATAGCCAAAGTATTAAAAAGATATAAATATAAAATATAAATATAAAATATAAATACAAAATACAAAATATAAATATAAATATAAATATAAATATAAATATAAATATAAATATAAATATAAATATAAATATAAATATAAATATAAATATAAATATAAATATAAATATAAATATAAATATAAATATAAATATAAATATAAATATAAATATAAATATAAATATAAATATAAATATAAATATAAATATAAATATAAATATAAATATAAATATAAATATAAATATAAATATAAATATAAATATAAATATAAATATAAATATAAATATAAATATAAATATAAATATAAATATAAATATAAATATAAATATAAATATAAATATAAATATAAATATAAATATAAATATAAATATAAATATAAATATAAATATAAATATAAATATAAATATAAATATAAATATAAATATAAATATAAATATAAATATAAATATAAATATAAATATAAATATAAATATAAATATAAATATAAATATAAATATAAATATAAATATAAATATAAATATAAATATAAATATAAATATAAATATAAATATAAATATAAATATAAATATAAATATAAATATAAATATAAATATAAATATAAATATAAATATAAGTATAAATATAAGTATATATATTTATATATATATTTATATTATATTTATACTTTTTTTAAAAATATATATATTTATATTAGAAATATAAATGTATATATTTATATTTATAATTTTTATATTAAATATATTAATTTACCAAGTAATAATAAAAATATATAATAAAAATACTTAAATACTACGTTATTTTACTATTATAAAACTAGTGTATTTTTATTTATAGCTCTAATTTTTATAGAGTTTTAATTTCTTAAAGTATTAAAAGTAAATAAGAAATTCTAGGTTATAGTTTAGATAAGTACTTTAGCTAATTAAATACTACTTATTAAAAAGATAAAAAGTAAAAATAATACTTTAGAAATTTATATCTCTATTAATTTAAAAGCTATACTTATAAATATACTAGTTTTATACTATTTAGACTTTTATATTATATACTATATTTATTATATATTTAAATAAATATAGTAAAAATAAGTATTATAAATATAAAAAATACAAAAACAAATATATATATTTATATCTATAATATATTTATCTTTACTAAAAATATAAATATAAATATATATATTTAAATTCTTTATATTTACCCTATAAATATAAGTATATATATATATATATATATATTTTATATTTATATTTTTATAATACTATAGTAATAACTATAATACTTAAATAATTATAAATAACTTATACTAAAAGTATTTAAATACTATAAAAACTCTAAATAACTAAAAATAATAATAAGTACTTTAAGTAGTTAAAGAATATAACTACTAGAGTTTTATTAGTTTAAATGATCTACTACTATGGGAAGAGTAAGTAAGTAGAATTGTTAAGGTACATACACTCTACCGAGCTTTACTTGAGACTACTTAGTAGAGTTGGAGGGGGTTAAAGCTACTAGATATACCCTATTAGATACTTCTATTTAATTATACTACTTAAAAATATATAGCCATAATGCATTCTTTTTAGAACCCCTTATTGAAATGTTTATACTAGATACTATAAAAAAACATAAATTAGTTTAAATAATTACTAATATATTATAATAAGCTCTTTTAGACTTTAGCTTTATAAACTCTATTTTAGATTCTAAAGTAATTAAGTATAAGTATAATACTTTAATAAATATAATACTTTATAGTATTAAACTATTTTTAATATAATTATAATTTTATATATACTTATATACTCTAATTTTACTATAGTTATAAGCTTAGTTTATTTTTAACTAGTATTTATAACTTTTTTATGTTTTTTTTAAGTAGTTATTGTATTTAAATATTTCTATAAGTTATTCTAAAAAGAATGTACTATAGCTATGTATTATTAAATAGTGTAATTAAATAGAAGTATCTAATTAGGTATATTTAGTAGCTTTAACTCTCTTTAGCTTAAGTAGTTTTAAGTAAAGCTTAGTAGGGCGTATGTACTTTATATTTATAACTTTTAACTACTTAAATAAAGTATATAAACTTTAGGCCCCTTTCTTTTATTTTTATTTTAAGCTTTTAGTAATACTATAGTATTTTATAATAAATATTTTAGTTACTTTTTATAATACTTTAATAAGTTTAATAATTTTTTTAAGTTTTTAAGTAATTAATTAAAGTTTTATAGTAGGTTTTACTATTAAACTAAGCTTTATAGTATTTAAGTATACTTTAATTTAGATAGTTTTAATACTTTAAGTATAAATATTATTTATAAAATTAATTTTATATACTATAAATACTTTATAATAATTAACAAAAATATAAAAAAGTAATATAAAGTAAAGTTTAATAAAAATAAGTTATATTATTCTATAAACTTACTTATATTATAAAGTAAAAATTTACTAAGTAGTAGGCTTTAAATAATTTATAAGTAAATAATATTTTAATAAAAGTATATAAAAAAACCCTTATAGAAAAAATATATAGTTAATTAGTAAGTTAATAAGTAAAGATTATATATAAAAATAAGTTAAGTATAAGTTAAGAGATATTTATTTATATAAAAAGAGGTATATATATATTATTACCCCCTCTAGGGTGACTAACGGCCCACGGGCTACGTGCTCTAGGGAATAGCTGTCTAGCCACCCACCTTGTTAATCTTTTTTGTCGTTAGTCAGTAAACGGCACTTAAATTTACTTGCTGCAACGCAGCTTCTACGGATTCGAAGTAATAGGTGTTTTCGATTAATTTCAACTACCAATTACACCGTTAACGCCATTAACGCCGCTAAAACCACTAACGCCTTCTCAGCAGACCGTCCCTCTAAACCCATTAAATCTAATCTAAACTAAACTATCCCTTCCCTTAGCTATTGCATTCCTCCACAACCAATACACCGTCCAGGCTGCACAGCTATAGCTAGTTTAGTCACTTAGCCCTACTATTATTAGTATCTATTTTAATATTGTTATACACAGGCCTTGCTGAATATACCGATATTAGTAGTTATTTAGGCTAATAAGACTCTAGTAGTTGCGTCCTTTAGTTAGTTAAAGTACTCGTAGTTATCCTTAGTATTTAGGGTTTTTATATTAATTTAATTCCCCTAGCGTAAGTTATTTATAGTTATCTGGGCGTTGTAGCTATTATTAGTAGTTTTATAGTAGTAAATTCTAGTAATAACAAGCTTTACTTTATTATTATTAGAGAATTCCTACTAGTTGCGGGTTAAGTTAATTATATTAACCCCCTTAGCTATAAGGTGCTTGTTATAGCTTATATAGTTAGTTAATATCTATAGGGTTATGTTTTAGTGTATGTCCTAGCGCTAGGTGGACAGGGCGGGGATCTTCTTTCTAAATATTGTGGGTTATTATTTATATGTATGGAAGATGGAGGAATTAACAAAGGCTTTACTCACAGTAGTACCTTTTTCTTTAATAGTAAATACTACTAGGGCTTATTAGGCCCTATGTACAGTGTGATCTAGCTAAAGGTTTATATAAGTAAAGGTTTATTTTAATATATTAGTCGCGCCCGCCGCCTATTAGTAATAGCATTGTTATTATTGCTGTAGGAAGAGTAGGTAAGCGGAATTGTCAAGGTACGTACGCCCTACTAAGCTCTACTTAAGACCACTTAAGCTAGAGGGGGTTAAAGCTACTAGATACACCCTATTAGATACTTCTATTCAATTACACTACTTAAAAATGTATGGCCATGATGCATTCTTTTTAGAACCCCTTATCAAAATGTCCGTACTAAATACTACAAAAAAACATAAATATATATATTATATATAGTTTAATAAGGGCTACTTACTATTATTAGTTAAGAGTACTATATAAACTATATAGTATAGTTAATTAAAGTCCTTAAAGCCTCTACTTTAATAAAACCTTTAATAACTATACTATATAAGTATATAATACTTAATTAAGTATAAAAACCCTTAAGTAGTATAGAATTTAAATTTACTACTTTTACTTTTTATAAAGTAGAGTTAAGTAGGCTTATAACTACTAAGCTAATTACTAAAAATAAACTTTAATTCTTGAGTTAAAATATTAATATATCTTTATATAAATATAGTTCTTTTAAATACTAATTTACTTTTTTAATAGTTAATTAAAAAATATTAGAAAATATTTTAATACTATATATAGATAAAATTAAGTGTTTTTTATAATAATAAATATAATAAGTAGCTTTTTTAATTATTTTAAAAAAAAGTCTAGTAATAAATTAATAAATTTATAAACTTAAAGTATATAGACCTAGTATATTAAAAACGTATAAGTTTATAACTATATATACTTTAAGTATTTATTTATTAAATTTTATATTTTTTTATAGTTTTATATAAATATTTTAAAAAGGGGTTTTAAAATAATATATTATAGTTATATATTTTTAAGTAGTATAATTTAATAAAAGTATATAATAGAGTATATTTAGTAGCTTTAACTCCATTTAGCTTTACTAAGTAGTTTTAAGTAAAGTCTAATAGGGTATATATACTTTAATACTTTTACTTACCTACTTTCTTTATAATAATAAGAATAATACTATTACTAATAAGTAGTAGGTATAACTTATATATTAAAATAAACCTTTACTTATATAAACCTTTAATTAAATTATACTATAAATACTATAATATACTATAGAGTTTAATAAGCCTTAGTAGTATTTATAATTAAAGAAAAAAGTACTACTATAAATAAGTCTCTAATTAATTTCTTTTGTTATTTATATTTATATTTAAATATTTAATAAAATAATAAAAACTATTATAAATATAAAAGTCTTTTAAAGGTAGTTAGCTTAGTAGTTTAGAGTTTAGCCTGCTCTACTTTATAAAAAATAAAGGTAGTAGGTTTAAATTTTATATTACTTAAAAGTTTTTTTAAGTTATATAGTATATATATGCCCTTTTAAAAACTAACTATAGTAGGAATACTAAGTAACTAGAATATAGTAAACTCTAATTAACTAAAAATACTACTAACTCTACTACTTATTTAAATAAATAGTAATAATAGCTATATAACTACTATTTAAAAGTATAAAAAAGTTCTTTACTTCTACTAAGTATAAGGGGTTTTACTATAGGGTTTTTTTTTTTTTAACTTCTACTATTTAACCCCTTCTACTATACTTAATATAGTATTTATACTATATAATTTACTATATACTTATAAACTTAATTTTAAAGCTATAGTATAGTTTATATAAAATAAATATAAGTTAAATTTATATAAAAGTTCTTTAATTACTAAATACTAAATACTATAACTTAATTATTAAAGTTAAAAATAATATTAAGTAGTTTAATAATATTTGTGTTTTTTTTTAAATAGTTATTTTATTTAAATATTTATATAAGTTATTTTAAAAAGAATATACTATAGCTATATATTATTAAGTAGTATAATTAAATAAAAATATTTAATAGGGTATATTTAATAGCTTTAACTCCCTTTAGCTTTATTAAGTAGTTTTAAGTAAAACTTAGTAAAGTATATATACTTTAATACTTTTACTTACCTATCCTTTTAGTAATAATAATAATACTATTACTAATAAGTAGCGAGTATAACTAATATATTAAAATAAACCTTTATTTATATAAACCTTTAATAACCCCTTTTAGAGTGACTAACGGCCTACGGACCACGTGCTTTAGGGAATAGCCGTCTAGCCACCTACCTTGTTAATCTTTTTTATCTAATAAATAGTACTTGAATTTACTTACTATAATATAGCTTTTATAGATTTAAAGTAATAAGTATTTTTAATTAATTTTATAAACTACTAATTATACTATTAATACTACTAAAACCACTAACGCCTTTTATATGCCTTTTATATACTTAACTATTTAATAGACTGTTCTTTTAAACCTATTGAATTTAAATTAAACCGTTCTATCGCTTCCTTTAGCTATACAGTTATAGTTAGTTTAACTACTCTCTACTATTATTAATATTTATTTTAATATTATTATACATAGGCCTTATTAAATATACTAATATTAGCTCCTTAGGACTTTATAATACTAGTAGTTACGTTTTTTAGTTAGTTAAAGTATTTATAGTTATTTTTAGACTATAAAAAATTTATAGTAGTTCCGTTTTATAATCTGCGTATTATTATATCTACTTTAAGTTAATTTTTAGTAGTTTAATAGTTTAAAGTACTAAATATAGTAAAGGATACTCTTATGTTATTTAAAAAGTCGTTTTAATTAGGTATTAAATTAGTATTAGGGCTTATACTTAGACTAAAAAGGTAGTTGCGGCCTTTATTATAGTCTGTTTTAATTTATATAGTAATAAAATAGCTATAGTATTTATTCTAGCTATAGAGGGAGTTAGTAAGTAACTTTTTATTAGATATTATAAGTTATTATTGTGTGTAGGTGTGTAGAAGACGGGAGGAATTAATAAAGGCCTTATTTATAGTAGTGCCTTTTTTTTTAATAGTAAACGCTACTAGGGCTCGTTAGGCCCTATAGTACGTCACAGCGCCCGTAGTGTAATCCGGCTAAAGGTTTGTATAAGTAAAGGTTTGTTTTAATATATTAGTTACGCCGTTTAGCGCCGCCTATTAGTAATAGCATTGTTGTTATTGCTAAAAAGGTAGGTAAGTAGAAGTATTAAAGTACGTACGCTCTACTGAGCTTTATTTAAAACTACTTAGTAAAGCTAAAGGGGGTTAAAGCTATTAAATATACTCTATTAGATACTTTTATTTAATTATACTATTTAATAATATATAGCTATAGTATATTCTTTTTAGAATAACTTATAGAAATATTTAAATAAAATAACTACTTAAAAAAAACACAAATATAAACCTTTAACTAAATTATACTATAGATACTATAATATACTATAGGGCCTAAAAAGTCTTAGTAGTATTTATAATTAAAAGAAAAGGTACTACTAGGGCTTATTAAGCTTTATGTATAGTATAATTTAGCTAAAGGTTTGTATAAGTAAAAGTTTATTTTGATATATTAGTTATGCTTACTATTTATTAGTAATAGTATTATTATTATTACTAGAAAAGTAAATAAGTAAAAGTATTAAGGTATATACGCCCTACTAAACTTTACTTAAGACTATTTAAGTTAAAGGGAGTTAAAGCTACTAAATATACTCTATTAGATACTTCTATTTAATTATACTACTTAATAATATATAACTATAGTATATTCTTTTTAGAATAACTTATAGAAATATTTAAATAAAATAACTACTTTAAAAAAATATAAATAAATAAAGCTTTTATTAATTCCTCTATTTTTTATATATATAAATAATAACTTAAAAGTACTTTATTAAATAAACTACTTACTAAAATTTAAAAAAAAGACTTCTACTCTATTTATTTAATACTAAAATATATATTAAAACGTAACTTTATAAATATTAATTAACTATATAAACTATAATAAGTACTTTATAACTAAAAGGGTTAATATAATTAACTTAATTTATAACTAATAAAAATTCTTTAATAATAATAAAGTAAAACTTACTATTACTAGAATTTACTATTATAAAACTACTAGTAATAACTATAATACCTAAGTAACTATATATAACTTATACTATAAAAATTTAAATACTATAGAAACTTTAAATACTAAAAATAACTATAAGTACTTTAACTAATTAAAGGACGTAACTACTAAAGTTTTATTAATTTAAGTAAGTAATATTAGTATATTTAGTAAGGCCTATATAAATATTTAAATAAATATTAATAATAATAGAGTTAAGTAGCTAAACTAGCTATAGTTATATAATAATAGTACGTTAGTTTTAGAGGAATGTGATAGTTAAGAAAAGTAATAATACGGTTTACTTTAAAGTTAATAGGTTTAAAGGAATAGTAATAGTTAAGTATATAGAAGGTATATAAAAGGTATTTATAGTTTTAGTAGTATTGATAGTATAATTAATAGTTTATAAAATTAATTAAAAATACCTATTACTTTAAATTTATAAAAGCTACGTTATAGTAAGTAAATTTAAGTACTATAATAAAAAAGATTAATAAAGTAGGTAGCTAAATAGTTTTCTAGAGTACGTAGCCTATAGGCTATTAGTTACTCTAAAGGGGGCATAAAAATAGTAACTTAAATTTTTATATTTAAAAGTTAAACTAACTAGCTATATTATATATTAATAGTATTAATACTAAGCTATGTAGTTATATTATTAAACTACTTACCCCCTTTAGAATAGCTAATAGCCTATAGACTATATACTTTAGGGAACCGTCCAGCCACCTACCTTATTAATCTTTTTTATTACGGCACTTAAATTTACTTACTATAACTCAGCTTCTATAGATTTAAAGTAATAGGTATTTTTAATTAATTTTAACTACTAATTACACTATTAATACTACTAAAACTACTAACACCTTTTATTATCCTTCTAAACCTATTAAATTTAATTTAAACTAAATTAAACTATTCCTTCCCTTAACTATACTACAGCTAGTTAACCCAATTAAACTACTTTTCCCTATACTTATTAGTAGACGTCTTAATATATTAAGTTAGCTAGGCCTTATTAAATATATTAGTCTTTTAACTCTAGGGGATCTATAGTTATTATTACTACCTTTATTACTTACTTACAGTAGTTTTAGTTATTTTTTAAAAATAGTAAGTTTAAAATCTAACTTAGTATTAAATTAGTTAATAGGTTTTATTTAATACTTTTTATTTAGTTTCTATTACTACTAGTTTAACAAAGGTAAAGGTTAAAGACAGTAATTTAGATTTTTGTATTTAAGGGTTAAGCTAGTTAGCTATACTATATATTAATAGTAGTAATACTAAGCTATATAGGTACATTACTAAGCCGGTTAATATCGTTTTTAATTATAGTAACTAAGTTGTAGTATTTAGTATTTAGTAGTAGCTAAGGGACTTTTATAGGTATAGTGTTTTTTACTATTTTATTAGATTATTAAAAATATAAAAAATAAAAGGAATTAATAAAGGGCTCGCTTGTAGTAGTGCCTTTTTCTTTAATTATAAACGCCACTAGGGCTTATTAGGCCCTATAGTACGTTACAGCGCCCATAGCGTAATTTAGCTAAAGGTTCGTATAAGTAAAGGTTTGTTTTAATATTACCGCCTATTAGTAATAGTATTATTATTATTGCTATAAAAAGAGTAGGTAAGTAGAAGCGTTAAGGTATATACGCCCTACCGAGCTTTACTTAAGACTACTTAGTAAAGCTAAAGGGGGTTAAACTTACTAAATACACCTCATTAAATACTTTTATTTATTACACTATTTAACAATACATAACTATAATATATTCTTTTTAAATTAACTTATAAAAATGTCTATATAAAACACTACCTAAAAAAACATAAATTAGTAATAGTATTATTATTATTACTAAAAGAGTAAGTAAGTAGAAGTATTAAGAATTAAAGGGGGTTATAGTTATAAAATATACTCAATTAAATATTTCTATTTAATTATACTACTTAATAATATATAACTATAATATATATTTTTTAAAACTCCTTTTTATAATATCTATATAAAATACTATAAAAATATAAATAGTTTATTTTAATTTATATAGTAATAAAATAGTATTTATTTTAGTTATTTATGTTTTTTTGTAGTATTTAGTATAGATATTTTAATAAGGGGTTTTAAAAAGAATATCCTATAGCTATATATTATTAAGTAGTATAATTAAATAGAAGTATTTAATAGGGTGTATTTAATAGCTTTAACCCCCTCTAGCTCTTAACGCTTCTACTTAGTTACTCTTTTTATAGTAATAATAATAATACTATTACTAATCAGCAGTAATATTAAAACAAACCTTTACTTATATAAACCTTTAACTAAATTATACTATAGGCACTATAACGTACTATAGGGCCTAATAAGCCCTAGTAGCGTTTATAATTTAAAAAAAAAGCACTACTATAAGCAAAGCCTTTGTTAATTCCTCCGTCTTCTATACACACATATAACAACCCTTACTACTATAATATCTAATAAAAGGTTACCTACTAACTCCCCCTATAGCTAGGATATTTATTTTAGTTATAAAAAGAGTTAATAAGTAACTCTTTATAAAATCTTATAGCTTTTTTGTATTTTTTTATAGTATTTAGTATAAATATTATAATAAAGGGTTTTAAAAAGAATATATTATAGCTATATATTATTAAGTAGTATAATTAAAGAAAAGTATTTAATAGACTATATTTTATAGCTTTAACCCTCTTTAGCTCTACTAAGTAGTCTTAAGTAAAGCTTAATAGAGCGTACGTACCTTTATAATTCTACTTACTTACTCTTCCTACTATAGTAGTAAACGTAAACGTAAATATACTAGTAATAATAATAATACTATTACTAATAAGTAGTACTAAATAGCATAACTAATATATTAAAACAAACCTTTACTTATATAAATCTTTAGCTAAATTATACTGTAGATACTATAACGTACTATAAAGCTTAATAAGCCTTAGTAGTATTTACTTATAAAGACAAAGATACTATAAATAAAGCCTTTATTAATTCCTATATCTTTTATATATATAAATAATAATCTATACTATTTTAAAAAACAATCTCTACCCTATCTACTTAGTACTAAAATATATACTAAAACGTAACCCTGTAAATATTAACTAACTATATAAACTATAATAAGTACTTTATAACTAAGGGGGTTATTATAATTAATTTAACCTATAATTAATAAGAATTCTTTAATAATAATAAAGTAAAGTTTACTATTACTAAAATCTACTACTATAAAACTACTAGTAATAACTGTAATACTTAAGTAACTATATATAACTTATACTATAGAAATTTAAATACTATAAAAACTTTAAATACTAAGAATTACTATAAGTACTTTAATTAACTAAAGAATATAACTACTAAAGTCTTATTAGCCTAAATAACTACTAATATTAGTATATTTAATAAAGTAATATTAAAATAAATACTAGTAATAGTAGGGCTAAGTAGCTAAACTAGCTATAGCTATATAACTAACAACAGCGCGTTAGTCGTAAAGGAATATAACGGCTAAGAAAAGGGATAGTTTAGTTTAAATTAAATTTATTAAGTTAAAAGAACGGTTTAAATAGTTAGGTATATAAGAGGTGTATAAAAGACGTTAGTAGTTTTAGTGGTGTTAACGGCGTAATTAGTAGTTAAAATCAATTAAAATACCTATTACTTTAAATCTATAAAAGCTATATTATAGTAAGTAAATTTAAGTACTTTAATAAAAAAGATTAATAAAGTAAGTAGCTAAATAACTATTCCCTAGAGTATATAGTTTGTAAGCTATTAGTTACTCTAAAAGAAGTTAATTTTATAGCTTATAAAGTTGTTATATATATATATATATATATATATATATAAAATAAAGAAATTAATAAGGACTTTACTTATAATAGTATTTCTTTTTTTAATTACAAATACTACTAAGACTTATTAAGCTTTATATATAGTATAATTTAATTAAAAGTTTATATTAATAAAGGTTTATTTTAATTTATTAATTATACTACTTAGTACTATTTAGTAGTAATTTATATTTTTTAAGTAGTATCTTTATAAATATTTTAATAAGTTATTTTAAAAGGAATATATTATTATGTTTTTTTATAGTATCTAGTATAGATATTCTAATAAAGGGTTCTAAAAAGAATATATTATAGCTATATATTTTTAAGTAGTATAATTAAATAAAAGTATTTAATAGGGTATATTTAGTAGCTTTAACCCCCTCTAGCTCTACCTTAACAATTCCACTTACCTATTCTTCCTACTATAGCAGTAACCGTAAACGTAGAAGTACTAGTAATAATAATAATACTATTACTAATAGGTAGTACTAAATAGCGTAATTAATATATTAAAATAAACCTTTAGTTATATAAACCTTTAATTAAATAATACTATAGGTATTATAACGTACTATAGAGCCTAGTAAACCCTAGTAGTATTTACTATTAAAGAAAAAGGTACTACTATAAATAAAGCCTTTATTAATTCCTCTATCTTTTATATACTTATATAAATAATAACCCTTAAAACTAAAAGTACTCTATTAAGTAAACTACTTACTATAATATCTCAAAAAAAGATCTTTATTTTATTTACTTAGTACTAGGATATATACTAAAATATAACTCTATAAATATTAACTAACTATATAAACTATAATAAATACTTTATAGTTTAAAAAGTTAATATAATTAACTTAACCTATAATTAATAGGAATTCTTTAATAATAATAAAGTAAAGCTTACTATTATAATATATAGCTACTATAGCTACTGTAGCTACTATAGCCACCGCAGCTACTACATTAAAGGCTATAGCCGCGTTAATTATATAAGCGGGCTGTGGCCGCGTTTATTACATTTAACTACGTTAGAAGCGTAGCTATATAAAGCTACCTTCTATATCTTTTTTTATACTATTATATTTAATATAGCTATTATAACTCTAAAAAAGTTAACCCACATTACTTTATAATAAATAGTAGTATAACTACTTTATTTATAAGGCTATAAATACTAGTAAGTAGCTATAATACACCCTACTCTATAGAATTACTCGTTATAATAGTAAGTTAATATTTCTTTATAAATTAATAGTATTAAATAAAGCTATTAATACTAACTATATTTTATATAGTACTCTTAATTAATTTATTATTTATAGTTTTTTAAGTAGTGTTTTATATAGATATTTCTATAAGTTATTCTAAAAAGAATACACTATAGCTATATATTATTAAATAGTATAATAAATAAAAGTATCTAATAGGGTATATCTAATAGGTTTAACCCCCTTTAGCTCTACTAAGTAGTCTTAAGTAGAGCTTAGTAGGGCGTACGTACCTTAACGCTTTCACTTACTTGCTCTTCTAGCGATAATAATAATACTATTACTAATAAGCGGCGGGCGCGACTGATATATTAAAACAAACCTTTACTTCTACGGACCTTTAGCCGGATCACGCTATAGGTGCTGTAACGTACTATAGGGCCTAATAAGCCCTAGTAGTGTTTATAATTAAAGAAAAAGGCACTACTACTATAAGTAAGGCCTTTGTTGATTCCTCTTATTTTCTATATACCTATATATAATAATAACTCTTAAAGTTATAATATCTAAAAAAAAGATTCTTACTAGCCCTACTTAGCTCTAGGACAAATAAAAGGATATAGTCCTATAGATATTAATTAGTATTAATACTACTAAAAAGCACTTTTATACTATAAGAGTTTATATAATTAATATAAGTCCTAATTAGTACTACTAGAGTAAAAATAATAAAGTAGTACTTGTGATTTTAGGAGTCCTGTGCTATAAAACTACTAGTAATAGCCCCTATATAGACGCGATAATACTTAACTTATATATAAAGAGTAAGGACTCTATAGAAATTCTAAATAATAAGGATAACTATAAATACTTTAACTAACTAAAGGACGCAGCTACTAGAGTTTTATTAGCTTAAATAGCTACTTTAGTAATATTTAATATTAGTATATTTAGTAAGGCCTGTGTGTGATAATGTTAAGACGGATGCTAATAATAGTAGGGAGTAGTTAAACTAGCTATAGCTGCGCGGCCTACGAGGGAAGTGATGGGATAGTTTAAATTGGATTTAATGGGTTTAGAGGGACGGTTTAGGAAGGCGTTAGTAGTTTTAGTAGCGTTAACGGCGTAATTAGTAGTCTACTTTAAAATTAATTAAAAACACCTATTACTTTAAATCTATAGAAGCTACGTTATAGTAGGTAAATTCGTGTGCTGTTAACTAATAACAAAAAAGATTAATAAGGTAGGTAGTTAAACGGTTCCCTAGAGCACGTAGCCCATGGGCCGTTAGTTACCCTAGAGGGGGTTAATTAATTTATTATAAGTAGTATTTTTAATAGCTACTACTATAGATACTAAAAAGCCTAGTAACGTTTAGAGCTATGGTTATAATTATAATTAATTCTTTTATAACTAACTTTATAAAGTTCAAAATTAATATTAATAATTAACTTTAAAACTAACTTTATACATAACTTACTTATTAACTATTAAAGTTTAATTAATAAAGCTAGTAATAAAACCTTCTGTACTAATAGTAACCTTTTTAATAAAGATTTTAAAAGTAATAAACTAATTAAACCCTTTTATAATACTATAAAAGACGCTATATATAATATTATTATATAAGGATTAAAAAACACTCTATATAACGGGTTAATAAACTAGCCCTTACTAACTATATAAAGTAAAGAGGATAGTATAGAGTGTAATACCTACTTTAGAGTTAAAGAGACGCCTAAAAAGGTAACTAATTAATAAATTAGCTAGCTACTCTATAACGTAAAAGGGGTTTAAAATAATAAAGAAGTATTTACTAAGTACGTAAGTAGTATAAATAGTACTAGTAGTAAACTAACTATAGGGGGTAGTTAGCTTAAGACTAAGGCTAAAGCTTTAGGTAATAAGGACGTAGATTATACTATAAATTATAACGTTACTTACTATAATACTTATAAAAGTATATATAAATAGGTACTCTAAAACGTTTATAATACAGCTTATAATACCGCCTATAAGGGTACCTATTAATAAGTTAATAATAACGTTAGGGCTAGTATTAATAAAGAGGCTAAATATAGTAATAAGTTTAACTATAATAAAGAGGTTAAAAGTAATAAATTTAAGGGATATAATAGTAATAAGGGTAATTATACTAAAGATTACTAAATAGATCAAACGTATAAATAGAGATATTTTTTTTTCTTTTTAGCTAGTATTTGTTATAATATATAGTTACTATAACTACCGCGACTACTACGCCTACTATAGCCACTACGTTAAAGGCTATAGCTGCGTTAATTATATAAGTAGGCCGTGGCCGCGTTTATTACATTTAACTACGTTAAAGGCGTAGCTGCGTAAAGCTCCCTCTTATACCTTTTTTTATACTATTATATTTAATATAGCTATTATAGCTTTAAAGAAGTTAACCTATATTACTTTATAATACTTACTATTACTAAAATTTACTACTATAAAACTACTAATAATAACTATAACGCCCGGGTAACTATATATAACTTATACTATAAAAATCTAAATACTATAAAAACTCTAAATACTAAAAATAACTATAAGTACTTTAACTAGTTAAAAAATATTACTACTAGAGTTTTATTAGTTTAAATAGTTACTAATATTAGTATATTTAATAAAGCTAATAATATTAAGATAAATATTAATAATAGTAAAGCTAAGTAGCTAAACTAGTTATAGTTATATAGTTTATAATAACGGCGCGTTAATTATAGACGGATATAATAGTTAAAGGAAGGGATAGTTTAATTTAAATTAGAGTTAATAGGTTTAAAGAGATAGTAGGAAGTATATAAAAGGTATTAGTGGTTTTAGTAGTATTAATAGTTAATTAGTAGTTTATAAACCTAATTAAAGAAACTTATTACTTTAAATTTATTAGAGTTATATTATAGTACGTAAATTTAAGTACTGTTTATTATAACTAATAATAAAAAAGATTAATAAAGTAGGTAGCTAAATGGTTTTTAGAGTATATAGTTTATAGGCTATTAGTTACTTTAGAGAGGGTTTTATTTATTAGTAATAGTATTATTATTATTACTATAAAAAGAATAAATAAGTAAAAGTATTAAGTTAAAGTTAAAGGGGGTTAAATTTACTAAATATAGTTTATTAAGTACTTTTATTTATTATTATTAGTATAGCCACTACGTAGTTAGCCCCTATAGTATATAGTACTATAGTAGGAGCTATAGCTATATAGGGCTATATAACTACATAGCTCTACTTATAACTCTAATATCTATACTAGTATCTAAGCTACTTTTAACCTATAAATATTATTACTCTTTTACTATATATATTTAACCCTATATAAATTAATTACTAACGTTTTTACTTATAAATAAACTAATACTAATTAGTAGTTAACTTACTCGTTACTATTTAACTATAAACTATAAATAAACTAGAATTATTTAAAAAAGATAATAACGGACTATTACAACTCTAACCTTAAGTATAGAATCTTTAAAATACTATTACTATACTAAGTATCCCTTTAATTCTAAAGATAATATATAAAAAAAAGAAAGTATTAAGATATAATAAACTTATAATTCTATTAAGCCTTTATTAATAAAATTATAGTTTTAAATGGCTAGGATATTACTACTAAAGTACTATAAAGAGACTATAAAAAATCTTCTTTTAATAGCCTTTTTCCTTTTTCTTTTTATTTATAGCTTCTTTTTAACCTACTTCTTTTATTAACTCCTTTTTTTAACCTACTTCCTACTTTTTCTAACTCCTCTTCTTTTTAAAAGGCTAGTTATAGTCTACTTTTTAATAATATAACCCCTTTAAAAAAGCTACTATTACTACCTTTTACTATAACTATAAACTTCCTTAATATTACTTTCCCTCTTTTTAATAAAGGTTAAGATATACTTTTATAAAAAAGACTCTTTTTAGTAACTATAATTATAACTTACTCCTTTACTTTAAACCCCTACTATACTCACTTAAAATACTATAAATTACTTTATAATTATTTAAGTTAATAAAAGTTTTATTACTAGTATTTATTAGCTACTTAGACTACTATTTATTTATTAATTCTATTACTTAAGAACCTATATATTAGGCTTTATAGATCTATAGCCTTTTTCCTTTTCTTTTATAACCTACTAAGTATACTTTAATAGACTTTAATAGATTTATATTTTTAGACTAAATATAAGGAATATTACTAAGTCTTTTAAAGTTAATAATAATAACATTCTCTATAGATCCTTATAATTTCCTTTTTCTTTTTATCTATTATTTCTATTATTTATTACCCTAGCCCTTTTTTTATATAGTAATAATAAAATCTAAAGCTATTACTAATTATTTATAACTTAATAACTACTCTCTATTACTAGTCTTTTATAAAGTAGTTATAGAGCTTTTTAATAAATCTTATAATCCTAACTAAGAGGACTCTTATATAGCTATACGGGTTACTAAAATATTATAAGTAGCTTCTATAAGTAAGCCTTTTAAGGACCTCCTTTTTATAGTAGTTACTTATAGGTTAGTAATTAACGTGGATTTTATTAGTTAAAGGTTTACTTTAGAGTATAATAAGTCTATTAATAAGACCTTTATAGTTATACTTAAGACCTATTTACTATAGTTTTTTAATAAGTATACTATAAAAGGCTTTATAGACTATATATTCTAAAAGATATTTAATATTAACTTTAGTAACTAGTCTATAAATACCTTTACTTAAGTCTTACTTAAGGTCCGTTACGTTATTAAGGATTTTCTATACTTTAATAGTATTAAGTTTAGCCTTTTATAAAAAAACATTAACTAATAGCTTTTTAATATTACTTAAGTAAACTAATTTAACTTTTAAAGTAAAAAAGATATTATAAAGGTAATAAATCTTTATAAGGACTTTAGAGTTAACTCTAAAAAGCTCTACTTTTTTAAACGTATTATAAATAATAAATTTTATAAAGCCTTAGATTTAATTAAGTAAAGTAAAAGTATTATTTTACTATTAGTTAAATACTATAATAATACTACGTTATAAAATATAAATACTTTATTACTATAAAGAGTAGCTATTTTTTAATTCTTTTTAAAAGATTAATACTATAACTAGCCCTATTAGCCTTATAAGGCTATATAGAGTTAACCCTATCTTTACTATTTTAAAGATTTTTCCTAAAATACTTTAACTCTAGTACTACTACTTTTTAACCCTTTTATACTAAAGATACTTATTAACCTTTTTAAACTTAAAAATAGTATAACCTATAGTAGTAATTAATATAGATTTTTTAATATAAAGTTTAGGACTTTTAAGTATAATTACTACCTTATAAGTATCTTTTAATATTAAGTTTATATTACTTTTTTATTAATACTATAAAACTAAGTATAGACCTTTTACTATAACTACTTTAATAACTCTACTTCTCCTTTATTACTCTTTAATATAGTAGTTATAGTACGTAACTACTTTAAAACTAATTAAATATATTAATAGTACCTCTTTAAGTAGTAATATTTTAACTTTATTATAGAGATATAAAATAGCTAAAGTAAGTTTTATATTAAGTACTTTAATAAGATAATTACGAAGTTCTTAAAGATTTAGCTTATACTTAATAAGGAGTACTAAGGCAACTATACCCTATATAGCTAACTTCTTACTACTTACTACTCCTTTTTAGACTTTATATTAGTTTTTATTAAGGGATCTTTTATACTTAATAGTACTATTACTAATTTATAATTAGCCACTAGTATTACTAATAGCTATACTATAAGTAACTAGTACGTTTTTATAAATACCTACTATATTAACTATAAATATAGTAGTAATTATAATAACTACTACTAAAGCTGTAATAATTATAACTATTTCTATAGTAATATACTTTTTTCTATAGTAGTAGTTTATTAAAGTACTATATTTATAGTAAAATTAGTTACTAGTTTAATAGATAATTATAGAAGGAGCGTAATAAAGTGTATTTATTTTCTTATAATAGTTACTTTTACTAATAAAAATATTTAAAACTTATATAGTAGATTGTTTTAAGTAGAATATAAATAGTAGAGATACTATAACTAATATTAATAATAGTAGAGGAGTATAGTGTAATTGTAAATAGGGAATAGTTTTTAATTATAATACTACTATAGCCGTGAACCTTAATTACAACCTATATAAGGGCGGCTAATATACTAAAAATACCCTTACTTAAATAGCTTTGTAAAAACCTATACTAAATAGTGTAACTTAATGTAGCTATTATGTTTTATAGGTTAAAAACCTTTTTTTATTAAGTTACTTAAATAGACTTTTTAAGCTTAAAGGTGGTAATAAAACCCCTACTATAGCTAGGCTTTAGTCTTTTTTTTATGTTCTTTAACCCTATATATATTCGCCCTATAATAATATTATTATAACTACTACTATTATTTACCTTATATTAACTCTAAATAAAAAGCCCTATAACTTATAATTATTTATAAAAATAAACTAAAAGAGATTTAGGATAAACGTTTATAATTATAGACTTTATTATATTTTTAATAATAATAAGAACCCTAACTAAAATACTCTTTTTATAAACAAAAAGATCTAGTTTACTCTATTTTTACTTAATTTTATTAAAAGTAGTAGTAACTATACTAAAGTAGTTAAAATTAAAGCCCTATACTAGAATCTAATTTAACTTAATAACTACTACTTTATTATTTTAAAGTTAAATAACTACTATAAATACTTTACTTAAGTAATTTAAGTAGTTTATAAGTACTTAGTGCTTAATAGGCCTAGAAATTAGTATATTAAAAGCTAATTAAAGTTTAGATATTAGGATGTCTACTAATAAGTATAGGGTTTATTAGTTAGATTAGGTAAGTTAGCTGTAGTAGTATACTAATAATAACGTTAATAATATTAATAATGTTAATAGCTAAAGTTTAATAAAAGAAAACAGGTAATTTAAATTAATAAAAGGTTTTTCTAAAAGGCGTTAAGGGCGTTAGGGGCGTTAATAGTAATTAGTAGTAATTAGATATAATCATTAGTTAACGGTAATTAATTAATAGGAGTACTTTAAATCTATTATAATTATATTATTATAAGTAAAATCATAAACTTTAATATATAAAGAGGTAGCTTATTAATAAGAAAAGGTTAAAGAGAGATGTTATTAGAAGAGAAGTTAAGTAATATAGATCTAAATTCTAGTATTATATAACTAAAAGGTCGTTAACGTAGCGGCTATAGCTAGTACTGTATTATAGTAGAAATTATAGAAAGTAAATAGTAATAGTCCGAGAACTATAATAAAGTATATAAACACTATAAATTATTATTCTGTATTTAGAATCTCTTTTATAAGGGATATTACTAGTTTTTATTTTAATATAAGGGCTTTTTAAATAATAATAATAACTTTTTAGTTATTAATAGCTTTAAAAAAGGTAATTTAGAGCCTAAAAAGGATATTAAATTTATTTATTATATAACGGCCTACTATACTTCTATAAGTATTAATAGTTTATTTACTATTAATTGCTACTATATTCTTAAGTTACTTAAAGATAATACTATAACTTACTACTTAATATAAATAAACCTCTTTTTTTACTTAGTACCTATATTAACGTTTATATATAATAGTCGCTACTCTTTTAACGTCTTTTATAGTATTATACTTAATACTAAAGTAGTAAAGTTTTTAACTATAAGTTATAATTAATATATAGTACTATAAAATTGCTTTTTACTAAACCTTAAACTTAATACCTCTAGTATTAGTAAAATCTCTATTTTTTTAAAAAAATATAGTACTAATTAACTTACTTAGATTTATTAATATCCCTATTCTATTTAAAAATATTACCTTTTACATAATACCTATAAGTACTCTATTTTTACTTAGCTTAAGTAATATAAATTAACTTAGTATTATTTTTAATAACGTTTATAATAAGCTTTATTAGGGTACTACTATAGTTTTAATTATTTAATAATAGGAGTATAAATAGTTTACTTTTAACCCTAAAGAGTCACTAGTATTCTACTACTTAACTAACGTTAAGTTTTACTATCTCTATTAATAATTTAACTACTTTTTTATTTAATAACTCTATAACGTTTTATAAAGGGCTAGAAACTTTATTAAGATCTTTATTATTAAGGCTCTTAATTATATATACTATTAATATTAACTTAATAGTTTAGTACTATTTTACTTTAAATTTAACTTTTATAATAACTTTAACTTTAACTATAAAGTTATTATTAATATTATATATATTAATAGTAAACTAGTTCTATATATAGTTAATATATTTATAGCTTTTAATACTACTTACTTTTTAAAATTACTCTTTACTAAATATCTATAGTAAGTATTTTAAAAGAACTAAATTAATATATAATAAAAACCCTTTAATAACCTTATTACTAATCTAGGTACTAGATTTTAGTTTAATAAATTCTATAGTAATACTAAATCCTTTAGTATTACTTTTAAAAATACTTTAATTAAAGTATACTACTTAATTAATAAAGTTAAGAAGTACTATATTATAGTATATAGGATCTATAAAATCTTTAAAGTAAAAAACTCTAAAATAAGCCGCAATACCTACCTTTAGACTATAGTTAAAGCTATTAATAATACTACTAACTTAAATAACTTTATTTTAACTTTACTAATATTTAAAATATACCCCTATATAAATAACTCCTCTTTACTATTATTAAATATTATAACTAAAGCTACTACTATTTATAAAGCTATAAATAAAGTCTACTAATTTTACACTAAGTAAATAGGTATAAAAGGCTTTAAAGTATATAATAGCTTTAATATATCTATAGGTCTTAACTTTTTATTTTAATTTAAAGTTAAAATATAATATAAAAAAAACAATTAGTAAAGTCTATACTTATTACTTTTAATTAATAGTAAGTCCTATATACTAGCCCTTTTATAAAGCCTATAAATATTTAAATTAACCTTTATTAAACCCTTTTATAATAATAATAATAAAGCTAACTTTAAATCTCTACTATTAAATAACTTTAGCTATACTAAAGAAACTAAATATAATAAAGTTAATAGCCCTAAGGATACCCCTAATAAAACTAAGCCACTTAAGAAAATTCTTAATAAAATTATTATTAATACTACTCCTTTTTCTACTACTAAAAACCTCTTTTAGTTACTAAAAAAACGTCCTAGCCGCCCTTATAAAAACACTACTATAACGTATATTTTAGTAAAAGAAAAAGCTAATTTTGCCCTTATAATTAAACTATATAATAAGGGTATAATTACTATACTTAATAAACCCTTTTAGTTATTAATAAAGTAAGAGATTATAGTACTTTAAAATCGCAACGTCTTTAACTTCGTTCTTTATAACCCTAAAATCTATAATAACTACTATATATTTAAGTTAAGAATCGTTAATAAAATTAAAAAAAAAGACTATAAATAGCCCCTATAAAAAGTCCCGTTTTATAATCTAAAGCTATATTAATAATAGTAAGGCTAAGATCCTTATATAGTTTTCAATAATTTAATAAACCTTATAGTAACTAATCCTTAATTTAACTCTTTTTTTAATTTATAATAGTATAACCCTATAACTATAAAATATTACTTAAGTATATACATAGTTAAAAATAAAGCTTAATTATACTATCTTTATAAAACTCCCTAAGTAAATTAAGTATTAATACCTTTATAATACTATTATAGTTATTAAAAAACTACTCTATAGTATTACAGAAGTAAAAACACACTAATAAGTAATATATAACTACTACTACTATAAAAGGCTTAATATAGTTAACTTAATATATAATCCTTACTTCTTAATATTATTAATTAATAATAAAGAGTTTACTATAGTTAAAATATAAGCTAATAATATATTAAGGCTCTTTACTATTAATTTTTTAACCTAAAAAAATAACTAGCTTTAAAAAGTAAACTTTATAGCTAAGTTAAAGACCTTTTTAACTACTAATAATCCACTTATATTTAATAGCAGTATTCTAAGCCTTAAGAATAGTAACCTAGTATTCTAATAAAAGAACTAAAATAAAAAGCTTACTATTATAACCCTTAAAGTAAATTAAAAGACTAAGTACGTTTAATAGTAAGTCTATAGTACTTATATTATAATAATCTATTAACTAGAGGTATTCTATAACCTATTAATTACCGCCTAGTATTAAGAGCCTAATAATAATAATATTAGGGCTTTAAATAAGCGTTTATAGTAATAAATTAATAACTAAAAGTAAAAAGTAACGTACGTCTCTCTTAACCTTACTACTAGTAAGTTTTTTATATTTATAAATAAATTATTTACTAACACAAATAACCTCTTGTTATAACTTAGTTTTATTATTATCCTTAGTAATAAGCACCGCTTCACTAACAATACCTTTAAGCTTATTAGTAATATTATCTACTATAGCTTTATAAAAAGTAAATACGTTACTTATAATATACTAGTATTTAAAATCTATAGCATAACAACTAGTACTAATATAGCCCTTACTATTACTAAAACCCTCTAAATTATAACTAACTATCTTTAGCTTCTTAAAATCCCTATAGTAGTATATATAAATTTATACTTACTATATAAATACATTATTAAACTTAGTACTACTAAAAAAAAGTAATTAATAATTAATATTATAGCTTTAAAATAGTCCTATAAGTAATACAAAATTACTAATATCTACTAAATAGTAAAAAGTAATAACACAGCTAATACCTTTATAAAAACCTCTTTAAACTATACTTTTAAAAGCTTTATTAATAATAATAATACAATAATTAAAATAAAAGAATAGGTTATATAAAAAGGTAAGTAAAGCTAGGAATATAGAGGATTTAGAGATATAAGTAGAAAGAAGAGAAAGATATAGGCTATAGTCGCTCTAAAAGTAGCCCTAGTAAGCCCTAGGTACTCTAATAAGCACCGGGCCTATTAAAGATAAAGCTTAATCTCTATAGGGGTTTTTAGATTTTCTTTTAATTTTATAAAGAGTAGTAGTTTATTAAATAGTATTAATTACTACCCTTTTTATAAAAGTAATTATTCTTTTTATTAAGGCCTTATACTTTAGACTATAAAGTAAAAAGTACTAGTATTAGTATAGTTACTATATAGTTAGCCTTTGTAGTATATAGTACTATAGTAGGAGCTATAGCTATACAGGGCCACGTAACTATATAGCCCTACCTATAGCTTTAATATCTATACTAGTATCTAGGCTACTTTTAATCTATAAATATTATTACTCTTTTACTATATATATCTAACTCTATATGGATTAATTACTAACGTTTTTACCTATAAGTAAACTAATAATTATACTACTTAATAATATATAACTATAATATTTTTTAAAATAACTTATAAAATATATATATATATATAAAATACTATAAAAATTATAGATTATAATAAAGCTTTTAATAGTATTATATTATAGTAATTTTTTTTTTTTAAGTAGTTGTCTCGTCCGGACATTTCTGTAAGTTGTTCTAAAAAGAATACACTATAGCTATATATTATTAAATAGTATAATTAAATAGAAGTATCTAATAGGGTATATCTAGTAGCTTTAACCCCCTCTAACTCTACTAAGTGGTCTTAAGTAGAGCTTGGTAGGGCGTACGTACCTTAATGCTTCTGCTTACTTTATATTATAGTAAAAATAATATAGATTTTTAGTTTATATAGTTAATAAGTTTATTTTAATATTAATTATAAATTAAATAATTTGAAATAGAAATAGCTATTTTACTTACTAAAGCTAGTTATTTATATTCCTTTATATTTATAATCTATAGCTATCTACTTATATTAAACCTATATTTAAGAATTATAAAGAGTAAAAAGTAGTAATTTATATATCTATATAGAGTTTAAAAGAAAAAGTATATACAATTCCAGAAATAAAGTATATAGTTTCTATTGTTTTCTACTAAAATACTATTATACTTGTTTATAATTAAGAGGAACTCCTTACGTTTACGACCCTGCATCCAGGCGTGTCGTCACAAATACAATCTACCTAGGTTGCTTAAGCCTGTTCAGTAGGTAGGTACGTAGGCGGGCTTCTTTCCAGGTTCGCTGTCCCTGCCATACCCGTCACCAACCACTCCCCCTCCCCTATCGAGAATCAATCCATCACATTATCCGCCCGATCGGAATCTATTCCCACGCGGCCCATTCCGACTACTTCACCGTGTCCGTTCTGGTTTACTCTGAGACACCACCCACCATAGGATTCGCACCGCGACACGACATCAACCCTGTGGCCGCCTCTGTCTTCTCCACCCGATAGCCTTGCGCATCGTCTCCGTTAACTGGTGGCCTCGTGCGATACCTTCCTACCATCTCATAACGTGTAAGCTTGCCATGTCCGCTCCCGCCCCCTTATCGGCCCAGTATTCGCGTTGTGCCTACCCCCTTCATCCAAGGGGCCATTGAGTCAATTTTGGCCGGCTCCCCCACCCTGCCGAATTTCACCTTCGCTAACTGAGCCTGTCCGCAGGTGACCAACGCACGATCTCTATCACAAGGCGATCCCCCACCAGCTAGAGTTTGGTCTCATCGAGTCTCGCCTTCTCCAGCCGTCTCCGGACTTGCTGGTACTGGGCTGCGAATCCTTCGATCAAACGTTCCGGCGCCCACTCTCGGTCGACACCCTTCAGATGACCTGCGGCTGAACCCAATCTGTTATTGAATCGCTGCGTGATCCAGAGTCCTGCAAGTGTTTTCCGCACCCAGATTCCAGCCGCCATGGGTTTCTTGGGCGTCTATAAGGCCATATACGACTATGTGCCCCAAGCCGAAGGCGAGCTCGCCATCAACGATGGAGACGTCCTCTACATCTTGGAGAAGAACTCTGAGGATGACTGGTGGAAAGCCAAGAAAAAGGCCAGCGCTGATGACGAGGACGAGCCTGAGGGACTGATTCCCAACAATTACGTTGAAATGGTAGTTGTAATTCCTTTGGCTGTGGCGATCCCTTCACGTTTTATTCCTAACGCGACTACAGGCAAATCCCGTAGCAAAAGCTCGTGCATTGTACGAATACACGCGTCAGACCGACGAAGAGCTTTCTTTCCCGGAAGATGCCGTTATCGACGTTTACGACACCTCGGATCCTGATTGGATTTTAGTTGGCATGGATGGCGACTACGGCTTTGTCCCCGCGAACTATATTGAGATCAGCGACGCAGACGATGCCGTCACTTTACCCTCTGGTCCTCCCGCGTTACCATCACGCTCTGTCACTGTTACCACGACCGCCAATAATCTTCCAGAGAGACAGGAACCTGCATCGTCGTTCGTCACTGCGCAACCGAAAAATGCTGCCGCAGCCCTCGCAGGAGTGATGCAGGGACAACCCGCACCCGCACCCCAGGTCGGCACTGGTCTCACGCCGCATTCCCCGACCTCCGAGCCTTCCGATGAGGAGTCAGTTAGGAGTCCTACGCTGCCTGCCAGACCAGCTGGCCTTGCCACCCAAGCGCGTGTTCGATCCGAGAGGTCTCTAGACACACGTTTGTACGACAATGCCCCCGAGATCGAGGAACCACCCTATCGCGCACCAGGCGGATTCCATATGTATAACATCAACGAGATGGTCTCTGTTATGGGGAAGCGCAAGAAGATGCCCACCACTCTTGGCGTCAATCTGGCAACAGGGACTATTTTGATTGCTCCTGAACGTGCTCAAGATGGCCCTTCTCATGAATGGACGGCAGAGAAAATGACACACTATTCTCGCGAAGGAAAACACGTCTTCCTCGAGCTTGTGAAGCCAAGCAAGAGTGTGGATTTTCATGCTGGGGCGAAAGATACAGCTGAGGAGATCGTGAGCGCTTTGGGTGAACTCGCTGGCGCAGTCAGAGCCGAAGGACTGAGGGAGGTAATTATGGCCGGTACAGGACGATCCCAGAAAAAAGGCCAAGTTTTGTATGACTTTATGGCTCAGGGCGAAGATGAAGTGACGGTCGCCGTTGGCGATGACGTAATTATCATTGACGACACCAAGAGCGAAGAATGGTGGCAAGTTCGGCGAGTCAAGAATGGAAAGGAAGGAGTTGTGCCCAGCAGCTACATCGAGGTTACAGGCACTATCACACCACCCAGCATCAGCACAGGTCTCAATTCTGCAAAGTCAACTGTTGAGCAGAACCGCCTGGAGGAGATAAGGTTGACGAAGGAGGCTGTCAAAGTCGCTCAGAGAGACAACTCACAGCAGGTAGGGCCTGGAATGCCTCTACCAAAGCGAGGCAGCAGTCTTTTGGCACGAGAAAATGGTAATAACTATGGGCAGCGGAGCAAACGCGAAAACGGACGTGGCGAAGGCAGCAGCCAGGGCCGCTCTGGGAAATCAAGTAAACAGAATCTCAGTCCTCTTTCGCAGAAATCAGCTAATAACGGTGTACAGAACCGGATCCCGGAAAAGTTCGGACGTGGAACGACCGATCCAATTCATTCAGTGTTGAAGCCCAATTCCTCGGTCTCAAGGACGGGAAGATTAACCTACACAAGATGAACGGGGTTAAAATCGCTGTGCCAGTTGCTAAGATGTCGGTCGAGGACCTTGAATACGTCGAAGGCATCACTGGCATTTCCTTGGACGAGGACAAGCCCTTGTCCAACGTCAAAAAGAATAGAGCAGCCTCCCAGGCGGCCAGTGATTCCGGGCCTGTTGGCGGAGTTGGGGCGTCAGTGGGACAATCTCGGAAAGCTGAGTATGACTGGTTCCAGTTTTTCCTCAACTGCGACGTTGCGGTTGGCCTTTGCGAACGATATGCACAGGCCTTTTCTAAGGATTCTATGGATGAAAGTGTTCTCCCCGACGTTGACGCCTCGGTGCTTCGCAACTTGGGCCTTCGCGAAGGAGACATAATCAAGGTCATGCGCAAACTGGATCAAACCTACGGACGCACGAAGAATCAGGGAGACAAATCAGGCGCTGAGGGCGAAGGCTCATCTGGTGGCCTCTTTTCAGGCCCGGGCGGCGCTCTGCGTAACAACACCAGGAAGGGCAGGCCGGCACCCGCTGTTCAGACCAGCGACGTCGTTGACCTCAAGGCATTTGCGCCAAAGGAGGATGCATCTACTAAAGATCCTGTACCATCAGCTTCAGCTACTGGGGCAAACCAAGGGGCAAAGCCAGTCAGCGGCTTCGACGACGATGCCTGGGATGTCAAACCCGCGAGGCAACCTCCAGAGCCATCGCGCACCGCCGCAGTTGCATCGCCCACTCCTGCTTCTGCCACAGCGGGCCAAGTCTCCGGTGAGGCTGCAGAACCAACCGCACCAACGAAGCAGATGCCGGCTCTCACCGGTTCGATGCAGGAACTATCCCTTTTGACGACCCCCCTCGAGCCGACAAAGACGGGTCAGCCCTCTGGGTCTAGCTCGGCCGTCAGCCAACCGCCAGCGCAAGTCCCTCATCCAACTGGAGCTTCTCCATCATTCTTCGCAACGATTCGATCAAACCCTGCCGCATCGCCGTCGTCGCAGCATTCCTTGCCGCGTCAAAGACCAGCCCCTCCGACCACTTCGTCGAGCCCGGGTGCGTTGATGCCTCCTCCACCTGCACGTCCACTATCGGCACCTCAGTCAGCTCAGCCGAGTGCTTTTGCACCGCCGCCCTTGCTAGCTCAAATGACCGGCGTCTCCTCCCAGACATTCCAAACTCAAGTTGCCCCATCAGGCCAAAGCTTGAACGAGATGAATCAAGCTCGTCTTCAACAGCAATTGGCGATGCAGCAACAGCAGAAGCAGCAACAACATTTACAACAGATGAACCCCTACCCAGTGTCCCAACAGCAACCCTTGCCTGGGACGATGGGTTTCAGCCAAGGCATGCAGCAGACGGGCGGGCCGTTCGTACAGTCTATGCCACCGATGATGACGGGTACCCCGACCCAAAGTCCTTTCGCCGATCCTCATAGACAGAACCATTTCTCACCGATGCAAGCGCAACCCACAGGCTTTCCAGGACCGTTCGGGACCTCGCAGGGATTTGTCCCTCAGCATACCGGCAATATCAACAATTTCTTGCCACCTGCCTTGGAACCACAGCGCACCGGCATGCCAGGATTCCAGCCTCAGCAGACAGGTTTCAGTGGGCCCCACAATATGGGTGGCGTTGGCTTCCAACCCCCAGGTCAACCTCTGCAACCACAGAAGACAGGACCCCCACCTCCGGTTCGATTTGGAGTTACAGGGGAGGCGAAGAAGTTGGTGCCTCAGCCAACAGGCCGGCGGGCTAATCTTTCCCAAGCGAGTCAGTTCATGTCCACCTCCAGATGCTTGTGCCTGACAACTAACTCTCTCCGCAGCCCCTAACAATCCCTTCGGTTTTTAGTACTTAGTAGTACATATCCGTACATGCACGGACTTGATAGTTAGCAAGTCCTTGCTCAGAGCGAGCGAAATCCTTTGCGCGTGTTTTCTTTCTGGACACACCCTGCATAGCAAATTTGCATCACCGCCGCCCTTATATCAGCTTTAACACATAGATGTACTTAATACTATTTCGTGCCCCTTCAGCCAGATACATAGGACATTGCCCATAGTCTTCTGCGGGGTTCGCTTCCTGGTCTTATATTGATGCAGCACAGTCTTCTTTAGTCCTCCGCAGTTGATGTCCAAAACTTACGACATTTCGGTACGCACCGCACCAGGCATCTCTAGCACGCGTCGTCGTCCAATATGCTAGCATCGATTCCATAAATCGGACTCCATAGGAGACGACTGATACGGAATTGTAGTCACGCTGGTTGGACCGAATTGGTAGCAAGCACAAGTACGGTATTAGCACGACAAGTAGGCACATCGGCGGAGAAGCAAGCATAGTGTATAAAACTCCGAGATAAAAGCCCATGAACACAGAGCCACAAGACTGGGAGGCCCTACAAATCCCAAGAAACCGGCGCCGGTTGCACAACGAGATAGCCCGGACCCGGTTCCCACAAATGGCAGAATGCTGTTTGCACCGTCCCACTGGTTTGCATCATCAGCACTTCTAAGCTTTGCGCCGGCGAACAGTAGTATGCTCCGGCCGGGAGGTTGTTGTTTTTGTAGTCGACTCGAATGACGCCGTCTTCTCCGTTATCTTCGCAGGCTGGAAACGCTTGCGAACAGCGCGAATCATCATAATGAACCAGTAGAAATTAAGTCCGTTCAGAGTGATGTTGCTCATAAGGTACGTGACAGCTAGCCAAGGAGGGACCGTCGACCTCGAAGTCGCAAAGCGCATAACGCCGGCCAGAACGAGCGTGTCGTCGGTGTCTCGGGGGATGGGAAGGACAGGGTGAGCGTTGATAGCAGCATAGATATCAGTAAAAACCTTCACGGACTGGTAGGTTCCGTACATGAGACGGCAGGAAAAGAAGGTGAAGAGTAGTAGAAGGCCATTGTACAGCTGAGCGCGAGAGCCAGTCATGCCGAGTTTGTCGAAGAACCAGTGGATATTGAGGAAAGGTGTGGAGAGCTCCCAGAGAATGAAAGTACAGCCGTAGTAATTCAAGAATGGGCGCTGTTAGGAAAGTCAGAAATAAGCCTAGGTTCCGAACAGGGCGACTTGACTTACAAAACCGAGCGAGTAAACGAATAGCGCGCTGATGGCATGGGCCAAGGTGCCAATGCCAAACACGTCCATATTGCAGCTCGTGACTACTAGATCCCAGAGGAAGTACCCAGCGGCAAGGGCCTGAATCATACCCGCCGCCCCGGTGTAACCCCATATGCGAGCCTGCCAATCCATTTCATTGCGCTCGGTGTCGACAAACATAGCCCACACGGCCAAGGCGTTGATGAGAGTGCTTTGGACAAGGGAGACAACATGCGCGTCCCAGTTGATCCTCCTCCTGCGAGGGAGGTCGAGGTACTTCCGGCCCACAATCAACCGAGATATCAATGGGGATATCGGGTAGTAAATAACCGAATACAACACACTGGCAGCGAGAACCTCGTGCACATGAAGCGGCAACGAGGTGAGCGAGAGAGAGTCGGCAAGAGGCTGCGTAGCCTTGACGAGCCACGGTGGTGGCTCGAAAAAGAAAGGATCCTTCATTCCGGTGTCGCTTGTCTGTCAGCTTGCGGAAGTTCTGTCGAAAAGCCGATCTTGATGTGTGTTATGGACGAAGAGGCGGCGAGAAACGACGATGACGGCAGAGTTGGTGAGGCGTAGAGAAGAGAGCGGAGGGAGAGGACGCAATTGTACGTGAACAATTTTGACCAGGCAATTCGGAGCTCGGGGGAGGGTGCTCGCCTCCTTTTACAAGGCCGTTCTGGTCACTAGATCAGTCCAGACGTCTGCATCGGCAAGGGTGAACGAGGAAGAGGCTTTGGAAAGAGAGAGGGAGTGTAAAGAAAGGATGACCTGAATGGTCTCCCATGAGCTTAGTGTTGGCGTTGGTGGCTGTTGACTAGATGCGCGCGAAGTTGCAGGTGATTTAGAAAGGTTGTTGGGGGAGGGGCACCTGAGCTACTGTTCAGCATGCAGTGATCATGTGGAGGGAAATTGATAAGTAGGTACGTCTGGATTGCTGCGTCCATGGACGTTGTGTGAGTGTATTTTTCTACCCATCTCGTTCGGTCCCTAGCCCCACTTGTCACTAAGGCTTGTGGAAGATGTGGCCTGGAGATGACATAAGCAATGGCAGAAGGTGAGCAGGTTGTTGTGAACATTCACCCTCGATGGAAGGCCACGAACTTTCCTCACCAGCGCCTGGCACTGCCTTTTCCGAGGGACATACTATTCAGCCTTCAGATGTAAGCGATGGTGATCTGAACCTGTTTTCATCATGGCCGATCTTCTCCTTGATGTTCTAGACGCACGACAGGCCTCAACGGCCGACCCTGGCTTGATACCACGGGGGAACAAACTGGCCTATCTCACCCACCTCGCGGACCAAAGCTCGGCTACGCTGGCCTCGACGGAACCACATTCATTGGCTCAGTCGTCTCAGTCGCTTCTTCTCGCCTTGCAAGGCATTTCGAAGCGTTGTCACAAATCAGTCATTGACTCGGCGTCCAACCACGCTCATCTTAGCAGCGCTATTCCTACATTGCTTGCCGACACGGCCGATTTGCGCAATGCAATCCCTAAGCTCGACTCAGAAGCTCTGCGCTTCTCGGGCACCTACAGCAAATCTGGCGACAACAAGGATTTGGCCGAGAGAAAGCGTGCCTTGCTTCTGCTTCGCAACGTGGAGCGACTCGTCGACGTCATGGAGCTTCCCACACTGCTCTCCTCCGCCATCAACTCTGCTCCGCCCAATTATGCCTCGGCACTAGATCTGAATGCTCACATACGAAGACTTCACGGGCTGTATCCAGATTCTGATCTGGTGAGCCTGGTTTCCCATCAAACAGACGAAGCCATTGTCAAGATGTCCGCAGATCTTATCATCGCCCTGAAGTCTCCCGGACTTAAGCTGGCCGCCTCGCTGCGCACTCTGAGCTGGCTGAGAAGAGTGCTCCCGGATCTCTCTTCGATGAGCACCACCAGTCGTGGATCCCAGGAACATACTCTTTCTCTACTGTTCCTTTGCTGCCGCGTCGCCACCTTGGATGCAACTCTTGGTGCTTTGGAACCCCTCCGAGAGCTCGCCAACGAAGAGAGGCAGCGACAGCAGAACGCTAACATTCAGTCTTGGTCTGGTGGCCAACAAACGGAAAAGTACCTGAAGCGCTATGTCGAAATATTCCGCGAGCAGAGCTTTGGCGTCATCTCCATGTTCAAAAGCATATTTCCCCACGCAGTCCATCATTCGAACCAAACAGACGAAACCGAACAAGACCCTTTCCAGCCGCTGCCCTCGGCGCTGTCCACGTTTCCGCTTCACCTCGTCGAAATGCTACTGGAAACAATGGTGGATTATCTCCCCATTATCAAGGACCAAGCCGCCAGAGATAGCATTCTGACTCAGGTGCTGTACTGTTCGGGGAGCTTAGGCAGGCTTGGAGGTGACTTTGGCATGTTTCTCGCCGGGTTTGGACCTTGCAACGATGGGATCACCAAGCAGTCCGAATGGGTTGACATAACCAAGCGTCACCGTTTATTGTCTGGTCGCCTGGAGTCTGTCATAGGAGATTATAAAGGGGTTCCTAAGGGTTTATGATGAAAGATTGGCTGCAAGACCATAGGTCAGAGAGATGAACAACTCGGATGGCGCGCCCACGTCTGAGAACCACTTCCGTCCGTGGCCAGACCACTCTACTCAAGTACCGAGTATTGGTGCTTAGATAGGTAGGCGGGGGGAGGGTCTTATCCTGAGTACCCCGATAAATGCATACCAAGTTACCTGTGTCGTCGATAATGGCAGGTTCTGCCTGCCGGGTGAGGTCTTGGGGTGCCCATCACGTTTATGGTTTATTCACAGATACCATCCTGTCTGAAAGATAGCTCTTTGCCTCATGATGATCCGTAGTCATTCACGGCTGTAAAGACCCTTTTTTTCTTCGCGCCGAACACGTGTTCCGAGACAACCATCACCAACGGTTCTGGTCGCTACATACGCTTCTGATCTCGCATCAATTTTGCTTCTATGCTTCCTTGCTTTGCCTCATTCCGATGTCTCAACAGCCAAACGCAAGACCTTCAAAATCCTGTAGGTCACATGACCCCCTCACCCTCTTCCTCTTTTCTATTGACTTCCTGTACCGTCGTCATCAGTCATTTTGCTGACCAGTACCGCCATACAGCCCACCATTTTGTCGCTGGGCTTGGCTCCGGAGTCGCCTCTGCCATACTGCTGCAGCCGCTGGACCTGCTCAAAACTAGGGTGCAGCAGTCCGGCCACCGATCTCTAACCTCATATCTCAAAGAGGTGGCTGCCTCCCCGAGCAGATTTCGGACCCTTTGGCGCGGAACTGTTCCCTCGACCCTCAGAACTGGATTCGGATCGGCCCTTTACTTCACCTCTCTCAACTCCATCCGCCAACATGTTGCCCAATCTCGCCTGCTTGGCCAGGCCAAAAGCCACGCGTCTCACTCCTCATCGTTGCCGACCCTCACCCCGTCGGCCAATCTTGTGTCTGGTGCTATCGCCAGGACTTTTGCCGGTTTTCTCTTGATGCCGTTGACTGTCATCAAAGTTCGATACGAGTCTAACATGTATTCCTACCAATCACTTCTTGGCGCGTCCACCGACATATACAGGACGAGCGGCATGCGAGGCTTCTTCTCGGGCTTCGGTGCCACCGCCGTCCGCGATGCGCCCTACGCCGGCATGTATGTATTATTCTATGAGCTACTAAAAAAGCAATTGAGCTCTGTGTCGCACCGGAGCCGGGTCGATGTGAGCCGGAACAAGACAGTCGACATCACGACGTCGCACGCAACCTTGATCAACTTCAGTTCTGCCATCATGGCTGGTGGCGTCTGTTCCGTCATCTCCAATCCTTTTGATGCTGTCAAGACGAGGATTCAACTGCAGCCTTCCGTTTACCGAAATATGTTCCAAACATGTCGCAAAATGGTTACAGAGGAGGGCATCCGTTCATTACTTGACGGTGTATTGCTCCGCATGAGCAGGAAGGCGATGAGCTCAGCCTTGGCCTGGACTGTGTATGAAGAGTTGATTAGAAGGGCTGAGCGTACATGGCCTTCCCACTTGACATCGACAGCGGAGCCCTAGTGTTCTTACCCGGTCATTTAGGTATTCAAGAATCTCATCTCAATCATTTGATACTGAACACACCGATATCTCGCACCGCGGAGCCCGAGCTACATACAATAGGTAGTTGACGACAAGGACGGTCTCCCGAGCGTCAAGTCTTCAAGCGACGAATGGATAAATGATTCAAGCGACGAATAGATAATCCTACGCACACAAAGCAGTCTGCGGGCCCCGCAGGGTCCCAGCGACATATGCACTCCTTGGCTGTGCGAATATTGTGGGCGAAGCTACTCTGCCCTTCTCAAATCAGGCAGGTTTCGCCCCTGCCAGGTACATCAGCAATGCTGGCGACTTACTCCTCTTGCGGTCGCTCTTCTTCCTAACCCATTCGAACTCAGGTTCGTGTCGGCGCGTTTTCCTGTCTTCAATTTCCAGTACCAACTTGGAAGAGCGCTTCTCGCGCAGAGATCTGGTGTGCCTCCACAATGTGTCCTGTTCCCATTCAGGAACCCATCGCTTGATGAGCACGTATTCGGGGTCCTAATTGGTCCATGTAAGTAAACGCTCATAATTTGGCATTCAACATTGCGTCTTTCACTCACGTTGTCCAGCTCCCACTCAATACGGTGCGTCCTGAGAGTCTCAATGGACAGGTGTTTCCGGGCCATGCGCGTGTAGGTCGGGCGCTGAGCAGCCACGAGAGTGGTGTCTGCGGGGGCGGGTTTCGACTTGGGCGGCTCAGGAATCCTCTCCTTCTTGAGGATGGCTGCTATGGCCTTCTCGTCCAGACCCGACTTAATAAGATCTTCCTGGAGGCGTCTTTGATACTCCTTTTCACGTTCCTCTCTTTCTTTCTTTTCCTTGGCTTGGCGGTCCAGCTCCTTTTGTCGTTCCTCCTGGAGTCTCCTCTGGAACTCTTTTTCGCGCTCTTCCTTCTCCCTCTTCTCCTTGGCAATACGTTCTTGCTCCTTTTTCTTGTAGCGCTCCACGGCGTCGGCCGCCTCCTTGTCTCGCTTTTTGACTTCTTCCGCAAGCCGCATCTCCTCCTGGTACTTCTCTAATTCGATCTGGTTTTTAAACCGTTTCTCCTCCGAAACGCGCGCCTCGCGACCACGGATCTCGTCCAAGTCACGCTTGGCACGCTGTAGCTCGGCCTCCTCCCGCAGCTCCTTCTGCATACGGCGGTCCTCATTCTCTTTGGCTTGGTTGATCCTAAGCTCGGCGAGCTGTTGGCGGGCTTGCTCAGCCTCCCACTCCTCACGGGTCATGTACGAGGACGAGGGCGAACGGGAATGAGAATGAGAGTGGGCGCGGGAGTGTGAACGATGACGGGTTTGGTAGATCTGCATGCGATGGTCTTCCTCGTCGTCGGACGAGTGCTCATTGTAAATGCGATTGTTGATTATGACTGGGGCTGGGGCAGGCGCAGGTGCTGCGCTGCTGCTAGGAGGAGATGAGCGACGGTCGCGGGAATGGTCGCGGGAACGTTCACGTGAACGGGTCCGCGTGTGTATGACGGTGCGCTCAGGAACCAAGTAGCTGTGCTGAGCAGCGGTAGGGTAGTAACTCCTCGGTCTCGGCCTCGCTTCCACATAGTGAACCGGCGACGGTGACGGCGCGCGACGCCTCGACACTCGGATGTCGAGGTCGTCCTCGTCCGAGTAGTAACTGCTCATGGCGCTAAGGTTGAGTTGAGGCTTCTCTGTGAGTGCTTATGTGACCGATATGTGATTCAATCAGACTTAGCCCATGTCCTATGTGCACGAGGAAGGCAAGGCAACAGGGCGAGGAGCGGTGAGGCGTTTGGCAGAGCAGAGTAGGTAGGAAGCGCACAATAAGCGCTGAGATGGAAGGGGGGGAGGGGGGGGCGGGAGGGGAAGCCGGCGGCCATTTATGCTTTCCCCGATGTGCCTGGTTGGCCTAGGGCATGGGGCCGAGATCCCTCGCGCAACATGCTGGTCGTTTTGCTTACATGGTCGAGTAAGCCGTTGGGTTGGCCGGGGAGGGGAGGAGAGAAGGAGGGGTGTGATGATGGCTACTAATACCTAGGTAACGTCTAGGCTCAAGTAGGTAGGCAGCCAAGCCAAGATTGAACGGGAATCGGGATTCGCAGGCTATTTTACTCAAGACCTGACTTTATTACTGGCCTGCCCCCCTCTTTCATGGTTGAGGGGCTCAGGTGGTCCATTCATACGTCGGCCCGCGTCGCCAGCTAATTCGCCATCTTCCTATCTTCATCAGTGGCTAACCGGAAAAGGCCTAGCTTCCTGCCATAGGGCTGCACAGCTGCTGACAGTGTGGGCCGAGCGCGCCATAGCCAATTGCGATCCAAGTACTAGCTGTGATTCCCGGGCACTGTTCACACAGTGCTTGTGGCACATGTCTGTGTCACTTTGGGGGCTGGAACGATGGAATCCACAAGTTGGCCGGGTACAACACTAGTAGGGCAAGCGGGTGACAAAAGAAACAGGCATACTCTACCCGAGCCGAGTTTCGGCTGGAGATACCTACCTATCTTGACCTACTCAGTTTTATATAGCAAAGTAAATATTTTCGACAAGTGTTTTCATGTGGTAGTACAGATACACACAAGTCTTATTATCGCCTACTTAAAGGGCAAACATAGTATTTATCCCTAAAAGCAGCTTTTAGTACACAACGTGCCTACCTTCTTAGGGAGTAACTATTTATACACTATACTCCATAATAGGTAAGCTAGTACCTAAATATCACCTCGGGAAAGTAGATGAGATGACACTGCAACTTCCTCTGATTAGGTCTATAACGCAATACATCGGTACAATGTCGTCAACTCACCTGTGCTGTTTTTCTCGAGGTTGGCTTGTGTGCCTACATAGTAGATGGGTACCCGTCCATGCAAGACTCATGGGTACCTGGGTATACCTACTAATACCTAGGCTCCTGAACGGGTCAGCCCGGAAGTTCAGCTTCCTGCTAGTGTACGGCTTTGAGGTGGACCTATAATGTATTACCAGGCTGCCCTCTAGTCCGACTCCTAATAACACCACATTTCGGTGATACTGCCTCGTTTGACGATCGGCCGTGGATTATGTGTCCTCATGCGTAGGCCTGGTATCGACAGAGCTCATGGACGAACGTCGTGTCATCGAGTCATCGAACACTTGCCCCTCGCACACTTTAGCAAGTTGCACGGTGTGTGCCAAAACCCCTCCAACCCTAGCCCATCCCAAACTACCACTCGGTTGACTGGAAATCGTCTCCGCGAGGATAGATAACATCGCCTCACGATCTGAAAAAGAAATACATGCAAGTTCTGTCAATTGTCGAGCCGACCAATGTCCCCAGTCAAGCACATTGCTATGTCCGATTTGTGACTGCCATGCACCTGCTGTACCGTTCTCGGTCCATCCTAACTGATCTCAATTTGGCTTAGGTGGTCGTTGAATTTGACTCACGACTGCGCCATAAGCATTTGATCGATGTGCTGCCGACTGTTCTTGAATGTCGTCTCCAGGTAGTGGAGCTTCTGACTCAACTTATCGACCTCTCCCTCCTTTTCCTTGATTTGACCGTCAAGCTTACCCGTCAGCTGGGCGGTAGGCAACAAAACGAACCTTCTCCGCTCCAAGGTAGTCAAGGTCAGCAGGATTTCTTTGCAGCTGTCTTCAGTCCGCTTCACCCTCACTCACATTTTTCCGACGCCCTCGAAAACATTCGAGTCGGGGGGCAATGTGGACAGTTCATCCAGCGTCAGACGCATCATGCGCATCTCTCGTTGTTTTGCCGTCATTTGGGTTCGGGCCTGGCCTATCTGTTGCTGAGCCGCAATTGCCTGGCTCTCGATCTCGCGAATCAACTACATCGTGGGAGACGATATGAGCCCAGGTGAAATATATCTGCGTGAAGGATCGAGCGCCCAGCCCGTATCGAGTCCTTTGCATACCTTTTCGAGTGCCTGATTAGGGATGGACATGTTGAGCAGCCTGACACCGTCGTATTGATGTATCTTTTGGTAGTTTCAAAGCCTAGTTGTGTATTGGGCAGGTGAATAGGCTGGGATGAAGATTCAGTGGAAGAGATTGTGTTGATTATGATAGGAGTTAAGAGAAGCGGCGTTATGAAAGTGGCGTCTCTGGCAAAATTATTTATAGAGTGCCTAGCATAAAGAGTATAACTTAACTTTAATATAATATTCTTTAAATATAGATAAAGCATAAATAACGTATATAGTAGGTTACTTTAATTTACTTTTATATACTATATTTTAGTACTATTTATAGTAAAATAAAAAATTTAGTTATTAAGTAGTTTTATATAATTATAATAATAGTAAACTATATATATTAGTTATACTACTTTAAAATATAAATACTTTATAATAGTATTATATATTACTAGCTATAGTGTCTACTAGCTTAAGTATATATACTAATTTAAAACTATTATAGTAAAATAATTATTACTCTAAAAAGAATAATAAAAAACTTTTATAAAACTATTATTTAAGAATAGCTATTAATGTCTATACTAAGTATTACTAAGCTACTTAAATAGTAGGATCTAGTAGCAGTATATATATAGTGACTTGTATAGTACTAATGAGTATATATAGTTAATTCGGTAGGTTAAGTAAGGTTTAATACTCTACGCGACATTACGCCAGCTCCCTTACATGCCACATTGCGATCTCCAGCGCACTACGTATCTGTCCTCCCTCCTCCAGCTGGCTTCAAGAACAGCTCCAGCTCTCGTTCTCCCCAAGCGGTCCCCGTGCTTGCGTCGCTTCTCTACTGCCGTTCGTGGGATCGATCGATCGATACTTGACGTTGCCTTCCGCGTCAACAATTCTCACCATATGCGGATGGGCATTGTCGTGGCCATTATTGCCGTGCGTATCGACAGGTTCTTGTCACCATTGTTTCGGCTACAACTCGAGCTGTCCTCGAAATGTTCATGCCCATGGCCCCATAAGAAAGCCAACAGGCCTGAACTATCGCTTCCCTTGAAGCTCTGCCAGATCATAGTCTCACAATCACTCCAGTCTCACCCTTTCCAACATGGCAGCTCCCGCCAAGTCCTCGCGATGGGGGTCATTTCTTCAACAGGCCGTCGCTGGTGTCGAGGCTCGACTTGACAACATCCTCGCTGAAGGCGAAAACGGACCGAGCCAACAAATACAACCACACCTTCCCGCCAACACTGCTGCTAAAGATCAGCAACAGCAGCAAAATAGTGAGAGAACATTCCTCGGCCCTTTTGCTTTCCTCCTGCCTCGCCCCCGTTTCGACTCTTCCTTGCCTGACTGTGACATACTGTCGCTGACGCATCTGACCCAGTACTTCCTCGTTCTTCCACGAGTAGTCGCACAAATGACCGCCTACAAGAGCGCCTCGCAAAGGCAATGGCTTCCAAGACAGGTCTGCCTGCCGAAGGGCGGACTATTGCTTCAAATCTTCCTAGCCCCGAACTCAGTGCTGACAGTTATTCCTCCGGGGTTGGCGCTGTGCAGAGCGACCATGTCGCTGTCCCGACTCTGGCTCCGAAGCCCGCGGAGTCGGGTAGGAGCCCTACTGAAGTAGCATCTGGTCATGAGGCGCAGGACGCACAGGGTAGTCAAGGTCCGAAGGCAAATCGAGGAGTGGGCGACGTTGCGAAGCCCAGCTCAACTAATTCGCCGAACAAGCCGCTGGAGTCTTTGTCACCACCGGAGCCCTCTACATGCAGCATCAAGGCCAACTCTGCTCATCAATGTGGCCACTGCGACAAGCTTGAAGCCCGGGTTGAAGCGTTACAACAGCGGTACGAGGAGGTGGTGAAGGATCAACAAGATGAAATCAATCGTCACGTTGAACAGTTTGAGACTCTGCAAGCAAAGGTTCAGTTTTTAGCTCAAGACGCAACCGAAACTGCTAGAAGCTCTGCTGCCGCGGCCCCCAATGGAAGTCTGGAGCGAAAATTGGCCGAGAGAGACGAAAAGATTGCGTTGCTCATGCAGGAAGGGCGAGGACTTGCCGCCACAGAACAAAAACACCGGTCTATGATCAGGAAGCTGAAATCACAGACCCTGGTGGATGAGAAGGCGCTGGGTGGGCTACGGGGCCACCTCGAGAAGACGATAGCCGAGCTGGACGCGCTTCGCATTCAAGCTACCCGAGTGGATGAGCTCGAACAACTGAACCAGGAGTTGCAAATCAGGAACAGCGAAATGCAGGATCAGCTAGATGCACTTCGTGCCGAGTTGGCCACTGAGAAAACCACGGTTAACAAATTACAAGAGGACTTCCAGAAAGCAACTGAACAAGCCAATTCGGCTGTCGAGAAGGCCAACGAGGAGGCGTACACGGCGGAGAAACGGCGAGCGAAGGACCTCGAAGATACAGTTGCAGCTCTGCAGATAGAGAAAGATTTGGTTGCTGATAGGGCAAAAGACAGCATCGCCGAAGCAGAGAGAAGGGCAGCACGTGCTGCAGAGCGTGTACGCGCCGTAGAGCTCGAGATGCAGGCAGAGCTTCAGGCGATGGAAGGTAAGCTGGAAGCAATGCGCGCACAGGCGGAAGAGGCATCTTCGGGCGCTGTGGGTGACTCTCAAGCCAAGCTGCTGCGCCAGGTTGAGACTTTGCAGACTCAGCATGCGATTGCCACGGAGAACTGGCAAGGCATTGAGGCTAGTCTACTTGCTCGGTTAAGCAATCTTGAGGGGGAGAGGGATGATGCTCTTCGGCGGGAGTCGGAAATGAGAAAGAAAGCTAGGGAGACCGTAAGTGACCCTTCCTTTCTCACCCAAATTTGGTTTCTAACGATCGATCAGGCAACGAGATGCAAGCGTCAAGACGAAGAACTACAAGAATTAGCGAGCAAATTTCCCAAGTACCAGAGAGATGTCGAAAACTATGAACTGCGCATCGAAGCGCTGCAGAAGAGGGCTGAGAATGCCGAGACTGCCCTATCCCAAGCAAAAGCCGATCTAGAAAAGCAGCAAGTCGGGAAAGGACAGCGGATGGAGACCGACCGCCGGCCCTGGTTGGAAGACTATAGTTCTGGTTCTCTGTCGAGGATGCAAAGCCGGCCTGACTCCCCATTGCTGTCCGTGCCCACGCGCACTTATAGCAACGATGTCTTCCTGCTGCAGAGCGTCTCAGGGAAGGGCCGTAAGTTTTCAACCCCAACAAGCGGGAGCGGGGTGGATGCAGTGCTAGACACGTCGCCTCAAGACAGGCGTTTATCAAGTCAACATCCGCCAAGGTCGTCGGTCCTGCCGGGAAGCTCCAATTCGCCGGGAGCCACCCCCCTAATGCCGTTCGAGGTTCCAGCGGATATGCTCCCCACGACCACGTCACATGTGGGTGACAGAGACGAGCTGTTCGACGGGGTAGAGACTACGTCGTCGCCTCGGCAAATAATGCAGGACATGGTCTCTGTGTCGACAGTCGCGGCAGGACCTTCTGTGCAGCTTGTGGAGCGCATGAGCGCGGCCATACGTCGGTTGGAAGGCGAGAAGATGACGTCGCGTGAGGAGTTAGCAAGAATATCAGCTCAGAGAGATGAGGCACGGGCAGAGATCGTGGCCCTAATGAAAGAGCTCGAGTCAGGCAAGGCAGCATCGAGACGGGTGGGGGAGCTGGAGACCCAGGTTCAGGACCTTAATTCAAGGTACCAGACGACATTGGAACTACTAGGGGAGAAGAGTGAGCTTGTCGAGGAACTTCGTGCTGACGTGCAGGATGTCAAAGCCATGTATCGTGACCTGGTGGAGCGTACAGTCAGATGATGTAGACGATGTTCGGCGCAGAAAATACGGTGGCGATGCGCGTTGCGCCGCCACGAATCACCCATCTTTTAACCGAAATTTCCCATGGTACTGAAAAGAGTATTGTACACTGATATTCGCTGTCCGCCTCAGATATCAATACCTTCCCTCTCCGCACCACGCTCGATGTAGCGACGAACCTGAATAGCACAATACTCAGCATTACTTTGCAATAGACACAAATAAAACTCGCATACATACGTCCTGATCGGGCGCCAGGTCCAAGGCCAGGCAGCCGTCGTTGTCGATTTTGTCGACCTCGGCGCCGGCCTTAAGCAAGGCGACGGCCGTGTCACCTGAAACTTATCAACAGCAGTTACCGGGTGGGGTGGGCCCAGCATACCATGTCCCTCAGCGACAGCATGGTGTAAAGCTGTATAGCCCGAAACATCAGTGGCGTTGATAGGACTATGGTTCTTGATAAACAGTATCGTCATGGGCGATGAACCTATAGCCGCGGCTCGGTGGATGGGATATTGTCCGCGTCTGTCTCGTACCCTTACTGAGGCCGGAGGGTCATGACTGAGGAGCATCTTGGCGACGTCGAGATTGTTCTTTGACGCTACGAGATGCAGGACGCTCTGGGCAACGTTAGACTCGTGAGGTTCCGAGTTGGATTGCTCCGTCAAGTCTCACCTGGCCGTTGTAGTCTCGTGGTGGCAAGCCAAATGTTAGACAGATTGAGCATGTGGATGTGTGAGAATCTCTTACTCTTCAGGTTAACGTCTGCTCCTTTTTGAAGCAGGAGTTTTACAAGAGTATCGCCATCTCTAAGGCTTGCAGCAATCATCAACGGGGTCCAGCCGCTGCCATCCTTGTGGTTGAAATGCAAAGTCAGCAGGTGCCACGGCAATGTGATGCGAACGGCAAGCCCGCTCATGGCAGAGAGTTCATACTTGCACGTCCGGGTCAAAGGTGTGTTGCTGTGCGAGAAGGAGAACAACTTCGACGTTGTTCGATGACACGGCCCAATGAATGGGAAGTCTACCATCGTCATCTTCCTGTGCGGCCAATTTCGGCTCGGTCTGAAAACTTGTCAGCACAGCCTAGCTGACGGATATTCCTATACCTTCAGCAACGACTCTGCTGCCGGCACTGTTGAAATAATAAGCAACGCAAGCTTGATTCGCAGAGGTGATGTTCTGCTGGCGTACCTTTGCCCTCGCGAGCAGCCGTGTGGAGGGGAAAGGGGTCGTTGGTATTCGCCATATTATCTTGACAGTTCGGTAGCTTGATGCAATACAAACCTGGTTCCCTTCCTGCCCACGGGAGCTCCTTCGTGGATGTATTAGTTACGGTAATAAGGTATATTTTGGGCTGTATAGTGTTTTAAAGTAGTCGTTATATACTTTAATAAATATAGAATTATTTATATAAATACTTTAACTAACTAGAGAATATAGCTACTAGTATTATAAAGCTCTAAGAAACTATTAATATTAGTATATTTAGTAAGACTTATATATAATAATATTAAACTAAATACTAATAATAGTAAGGCTAAGTAGCTAAACTAGCTATAGTTATATAGCTAAGGAAAGTAATAAAATAGTTTAGTTTAGAACTTAATAAGTTTAAAGAAATAGTAAAAGACGTATAAAAGGCGTTAATAGCTTTAGTAGTATTAATAGTATAATTAGTAATTTACTTTAAAATTAATTATAAATACTTATTACTTTTAAATTATAAAAGATATTTTAGAGTAGATAAATTCAAGTACTATAAAAAGATTAATAAAGTAAGTAACTAAATAGCTATTCCTTAGAGTATTTGTTTTCTTATAATAGCTACTTTTACTAATAAAAATAGTTAAAACTTATATAGTAAATTGTTCTAAGTAAAAAATAAATAATAGAAATACTATAACTAACATTAATAATAGTAAAAGAGGATAGTACAATTATAAATAAGAAATAGTCTTTAATTATAATACTACTATAGCTAAGGACTTTAATTATAACTAAAAGTAGATAATATACTAAAAATACCCTTACTTAAATAGCTTTTTAAAAGTCTATATTAAATAGTGTAACTTAATATAGCTACTATATTCTATAGGTTAAAAACTTTTTTCTATTAAGTTACTTAAACTTTTTAAGCTTAAAGGTATTAATAAAACCCTAACTAGACTTTAGTTTATCTTTTATATTTCTTAACTCTATATATATTTGCCCTATAATAATGTTAGTATAACTACTACTATTATTTACCCTATATTAACTCTAAATTATCGCTAGTACGTCCACGTACGTCCACGTCTACCGCCACGGCAGGAAGAGCAGGTAAGCGGAAGCGTCAAGAGCTAGAGGGGGTCAAAGCTACTGGATACACCCTATTAAATACTTCTATTTAATTATACTACTTAAAAATACATAGCTATAATGTATTCTTTTTGGAACCCCTTATTGAAATGTCTATACAAGACACTATAAAAAACACAAATATTAACTCTAAATAAAAAGCTCTATAACTTATAATTATTTATAAAAATAAACTAAAAGAAATTTAAAATAAAAGTTTATAATTATAAACTTTACTATATCTTTAATAATAATAAAATCCCTAACTAAAATACCCTTTTTATAAATAAAAAAATCTAGTTTACTTTATTTTTACTTAACCTTATTAAAAGTAGTAGTAACTATACTAAAGTAACTAGGGTTAAAGCTTTATACTAAAGTTTAATTTAATTTAATAACTACTACTTTATTATTTTAAAATTAAATAACTACTATAAATACTTTATTTAGGTAATTTAAGTAGCTTATAAGTATCTGGTACTTAATAGATCTAAAGATTAGTATATTAAAAGCTAGTTAAGGTATATTAGCATATTTACTAATAAGTATAGGGGTTATTAGTTAGATTAAGTAAGCTAGCTATAGTAGTATATTAATAATAACGTTAATAACGTTAATAGCTAAAGTTTAATAAAAGGAAACGGGTAATTTAAATTAATAGAAGGTTTTTAGAAGCGTTAGAAGTAATGGGGTATTAGGAGCGTTAATAGTAATTAGTAGTAATTAAATATAATTATTAGTTTACTTTAATAGTAATTAATTAATAAAAGTACTTTAAATCCGTTATAATTATATTATAGTAAGTAAAATTATAAACTTTAATATATAAAAACGTAATTTATTAATTAATAAAAAAAGATTAAAAAAAGAAATTATTAGTTAAAAAGAAGTTAAGTAATATAAATCTAAATTCTAGTATTATGTAACTAAAAGGTTGTTAATATAGTAGCTATAGTTAGTACTGTGTTATAGTAAGAATTATAAAGAGTAAATAGTAATAGTTTAAGAACTATTCTTTAGAGTATATAGTCTATAAACTATTAGTTACTTTAAAAAGAGTAATATTTATTTTATATACTTATTTTATATACTTATCTTATATACTTATTTTATATATTTATTCTTACTATAAGGCACGGTTACTACAGCTACTATAGCTACTGTATTAAAGGCTATAGCTGTGTTAATTATATAAGTAGGCTGTAGCTATATTTATTACGTTTAGCTGTGTTAGAAGTATAGTTATATAAAGCTTCTTTTTATACCTTTTTTTATACTATTATATTTAATATAGCTATTATAGCTTTAAAGAGGTTAACCTATATTACTTAATAATAAATAGTAGTATAATTACTTTATCTATAGGGCTATAGATATAAGTAGGTAACTGTGATGTACTTAGTTAGTAAATACTTATAATAGCGAGTTAAAATCCCTTTATAAATTAATAGTATTAAACGAGGCTATTAGTACTAATTATATTTTATATAGTACTTTTAACTAACTTAAATATATATATAGTACTTTAAATAGCTATTACTACTAAAAATAAAAAGAGGCTTAATAGTAGTACTTAGAACTATAGTTATAGTTATAATTAATCCCTTTACCCCCTTTAAAGTAACTAATAGTCTATAGGCTACGTGCTCTAGAGAATAGCCGTTTAGCTACTTACTTTATTAATCTTTTTTATTATTAATAGTACTTAAATTTACCTACTATAACGCAGCTTCTATAGATTTAAAGTAATAGGTGTTTTTAATTAATTTCGTAGACTATTAATTATACTATTAATACTACTAAAACTACTAATACCTTCTATATACCTTCTATATACTTAACTATTACTATCTCTTTAAACCTATTAAATCTAAACTAAACTGTCCTAATACTTCTCTTAGCCGTTATATCCCTCTATAACTAACATACTATCGTTATAGACCATATAGCTATAACTAGTTTAGCCGCTCCTTACTAATATTAGTATCTATCTTGATATTTATACAGGCCTTACTAAACATACTAATATTAGTAGCTACTTAAAGTACTATAGATTTAGTAGCTATATTCTTTAACTAGTTAAAGTATTTATAGTTAGTTTTAAACTATAGAGTACCTAAAAGGGTTCTATTCTATTATTTTAAAATTATTATACTTATATTAAGCCTATTACTAGTATTTTAATAGTAGTAAATTATAGTAATAGTAAGCTTTTTTTTTCTTTATTAAAAAATACATACTAGTTATAAGTTAAGTTAATTTTATTAACCCCTTTAGCTATAAAGTACTTATTACTATTCTTATAGTTAGTTAATAGCTATAAAGTTATATAATAGCTAGTTATTATTCTAGGGGTAGGGGCTAGTAGTAGGTAGCTTTTTATTAAATATTATAGATTGTTGTTATGTGTATATAAAAGACGGGAGGAATCGATAAAGGCCTTACTTATAGTACCTTTTTCTTTAATAGTAAATACTACTAGAGCTCGTTAGGTCCTACGCGTAATCTAATTAAAGGTTCGTATAAGTAAAGGTTTATTTTAATATATTAGTTATGCTCGCTACTTATTAGTAATAGTATTATTATTATTACTATAAAAAAAATAGGTAAGTAGAAGTATTAAAGTATATATACTCTACTAAACTTTATTTAAAACTACTTAGTAAAACTAAAGGGGGTTAAAGCTACTAAATATACTCTATTAAATACTCTTATTTAATTATAGTATTTAAAAATATATAGCTATAATATATTTTTAAAACCCCTTATTAAAATATCTATATAAGACTATAAAAAAACACAAATATTAAATTATTTGATTACTAAAGTACCTATTTATTTAATAAATAAAGTATTATTTATTAATTTCTTTTATATAATTTTAATATACTATAACTATTAGTAGTAGAAAACATCGATATTTCTACTATTCTATAACTGATTTTTAAATTAATTTTAATACTATTATTAATAATAGCCTACGTTTTACCCCATAATTTTTATGGTATTTTACTATTATAAAATAGGGTCTATATTCTACTATTTATAGCTATACTATTATATAACTATTTTAGATTTAATAAGTTATTACTTATTACTACTAAGGATTTATTCTTTATATTACTTAAAGGGGGTCTTTTTAAATGAAGCCTAAGTAAGAATTTCTTTATTTTATTAATAGTAGCTTTTTTATATATATTTAAAAAAAAAAAAAAAAACACAAATATATAATATAGAGTAATAGTTAATTTTTTACTATAGGTTATAACTATAAAACGGTCTTTTTATAATAAACGTTATAGTTATATTTACTCATATCTTTTTATTTTATTTATATTTGTATTTTTTTTAAGTAGTTGTCTCGTCCGGACATTTCTATAAGTTATTCTAAAAAGAATATACTATAGCTATATATTATTAAATAGTATAATTAAATAGAAGTATCTAATAGGGTATATTTAGTAGCTTGAACCCCCTTTAGCTTAAGTAGTCTTAAGTAGAGCTTAGTAGGGCATACGTACCTTAATACTTCTACTTACCTACCCTTTTAGTAATAATAACAATACTATTACTAATAAGCGGTACTGAATATATTAAAATAAACCTTTACTTATATAAACCTTTAGCTGGATCACGGGCACTATAACGTACTATAGGGCCTAATAAGCCCTAGTAGTGTTTACTATTAAACAAAAAGGTACTACTACTATAAGTAAGGCCTTTATTAATTCCTCCCGTTTTCTCTATATACACAATAATAACCCTTAAAGCTATAATATTTAAAAAAAAGATTTCTACTTACCCTACTTAGTCCTAGGATAAATAAAAAATATAATTCTATAGATATTAACTAGTATTAATACTACTAAAAAGTACTTTTATACTACTAAAGTTTATATAATTAATATAAGCCCTAACTAGTACTACTAAAGTAAAAACAATAGAGTAGTACTTATAATTTTAAGAGTTTTATACTATAAACTACTAGTAATAGTTACTATATAAATACAATAATACATAACTTATATATAAGGAGTAAGGATTCTATAAAAATCCTAAATAATAAGGATAACTATAAATACTTTAATTAACTAAAGGACGCGGCTATTAGAGTTTTATTAGCTTAAATAGTTAATATTAGTATATTTAGTAAGGTAATATTAAGACAGATACTAATAATAGTAGGAAGCGGCTAAATTAGCTATAGCTACGTAGCGACGGCGCGTTAGTTATAGAGGGATATAACGGTTAAGGGAAGTAATAGAATGGTTTAATTTAAATTTAATAGGTTTAAAAGGACGGTAAAAGGCGTTAGTAGTTTTAGTAGTATTAATAGTATAATTAGTAGTTAAAATTAATTAAAAACACTTATTACTTTAAATCTATAAAAGCTGCGTTATAGTAAGTAAATTTAAGTATTATAAGAAAAAAGATCGACGAAGTAGGTAGCTAGACAGCTACTAGAAGGAGTAATATTCCCTAAAGTTTATAGCCCATAGGGTATTAGTTACCCTAAAGGGGGTTTATTTTATTTATATATATATATATATATATATATATATAAGTAGTATATATATATATATATATATAAGTAGTATATATATATATATATATAAGTAGTATATATATATATATATATATAAAATAGTAGAAAAATTAATTAAAATAATAATTAAGGCTATTAATAGTTATATTATACTAGAAAATATAACCCCCTTTAGGGTAACTAATAGTCTATAGGCTATATACTTTAAAGAATAGCCATTTAACTACTTACTTTATTAATTTTTTTTATTATTAATTATAATAAATAGTACTTAAATTTACTTATTATAACGTAGTTTTTATAAATTTAAAGTAATAGGTATTTTTAATTAATTTTAACTATTAATTATACTATTAATACTATTACCCCTTTTAGAGTAACTAACGGCCTATAAACTATATACTTTAGGGAATAGCTATTGAGCTATTTACTTTATTAATCTTTTTTATCCGATAGATAGTACTTAAATTTACTTACTATAACGCAGTTTTTATAGATTTAAAGTAATAGGTGTTTTTAATTAATTTTAAAGTAGACTACTAATTATACTATTAATACTACTAAAACTACTAATGCCTTTTGTACGCCTTCTATATACTTAACCGTTTAGTAGACCGTTCCTCTAAACCTATTAAATCTAATTTAAACTAAACTAAACTATTCCTTCCCTTAACTATACTACAGCTAGTTAACTTAATTAGACCGCTTTTCCCTATGCTTATTAGTAAATATCTTAATATACTTTATTAAATATACTAGTTTTTTAACTCTAGGGGATCTATAGTTATTACTACTACTTTTATTATTTACTTAAAGTAGTATTAGTTATTTTTTAAAGATAGTAAGTCTAAAATTTAACTTAGTATTAGATTAGCTAATAGGTTCTATTTAATATTTCTTATTTAGTCTTTATTACTACTAATTCAAAAAAGGTAAAGGCTAAAAATAGTAATTTAAATCTTTATATTTAAGGGTTAAGCTAGCTAGTTATACTATATATTAATAGTATTAATACTAAGCTATATAGTTATATTACTAAGCTACTTAATATTGTTTTTAACTATAGTAACTAGGTTATAGTATTTAGTATTTAGTAACTAGGGGACTTTTGTATTTATAGTAGTTTTGATTATTTTATTAGATTATTAGGTATATAGGGATGTAGAAGATGGGAGGAATTAATAAAAAGCTTACTTATAGTGTCTTTTTCTTTAATTATAAACGCTACTAGGGCTTATTAGGCTCTACGTATAGTGTGATCCGGTTAAAGGTTTATATAAGTAAAGGTTTATTTTAATATATTTAGTACTATCTATTAGTAATAGTATTGTTGTTATTACTAGTACGTTTACGTTTATGTTTACTACTATAGGAAGGGTAGGTAAGTAAAAGCGTTAAAGTATATACGCTCTACTGAGCTCTATTTAAGGCTACTTAGTAGAGCTAGAGGGGGTTAAAGCTACTAGATATACTCTATTAGATACTTCTATTTAATTATACTATTTAATAATATATAGCTATAGTATATTCTTTTTAGAATAACTTATAGAAATATCTAAATAAAATAACTACTTAAAAAAATATAAATACTTAAAAATTAGTAGCTAAAGGGTACTAAGAATTAGGATGTTTAGGTAACTACCCTTATAATATACTTTAAATTACTAAGTTTATATTATTATTTTAAAGATTTAGATAATTATAAAACTATTCTAAAAGTATTAAAAAATTAAACTTTACTATTTATATAATAAAACCTTTAAAATAAGCCTCTAAGCTTTATTTTTAATATTATAAATTTCTTAGAGGCCCTAACTACTTTAAATACTTTTTATAAAGGTACTAAACCTATACTAAGGCAGTAGCTATATCTTAAATTTTATACTATAAAATTTAAGAATTATAGTAATTTAAACGAGTTTATTACTTTATTTAAATCCTATTTAGCTAAATTAGTTAATATAGAGGCTGAAATAAAGCTTATAAACTAAAAAACAGTTTTTATAGTAGCTTTAAATAGAGCCTTTTTTATTTTAACTAATAAATAGAGGTTTACTTTAAGAAATAAAGAGTCTTTTAGTTTAGAATTATTAATTAATAATATACTAAATAAAAATCAACTAGATTTTAATACTTCTATCCTAAAAAGCTGTAATAGGGGTAAATATAGCTTTAAAAACGGAGCTAATAGCTTTAAAAATAACTAAAATAGGCTTATAAATAACCGAAATAAGCTTAAAAGACTTTATTACTTTAAAAACTACTTTAGAGTAAAGGGCCTTAATAAGACCCTAGTAAGGGCTTTAAAAATAACGAAAATAGGGTCTATAACTCTAAATTAAACCCTTAGACTTATATTACTAAGAATTTTACAGCTTATAGTAAAAACTACTATACTATTAAGCCTAATATACTAAAAAATACTTAGAATTACTAGTAAAAGCTACTTAAATAAGTTAATATACCCTTTATCAATATAAGTAGGATATATTAATAGCTCTATAATATAGACTCTACTACTTATATTATTAATAATATAGGCTATTTTATTAATTTTAAGTTTAATAGTAGCTTTAAACTTATATTTATAGGGACTAGAGTTATTATTTTTAACTATAGCGACTGGGTTATAGAATTTAGTATTTAGTAACTAGGGGACTTTTGTATCTATAGTTGTTTTTGCTATTTTGTTAGATTATTAAGTATAAATATAGAAGACGGAAGGAATTAATAAAGGGCTCGTTTATAGTAGTACCTTTTTCTTTAATTGTAAATACTACTAGGGCTTATTAAGCCCTATAGTATGTTATAGTACTTATAATTTAGCTAAAGGTTTGTATAAGTAAAGGTTTATTCTAATATATTAGTTGCGCCTACTGCCTATTAATAATAGTATTGTTATTATTACTATAAAAAGAGTAGGTAAGTAGAATTATTAAAGTAGAGTTAAAGGGGGTTAAAGTTACTAAATACACCCTATTAAATACTTCTATTTAATTATACTACTTAATAATATATAGCTATAATATATTCTTTTTAGAACTCTTTATTAAAATATCTATACTAAATACTATAAAAAGTATAAATAGGGACTAAACTTATAAAACTAAAGGGTATTAGTACTATTTTATTACCTTTACTATATAAGAGTTAAACTATAGATATAAAACTAACTAATATTTTATATATTCTTAATTTCTTTATTAATATTCTTTAAGACCTACTATACTATAGAGGGGGTAGATTTATTATAAGCAACGCTCTATTTAGCTTTAATAAAAGGCTATTTACCTTTATAAATCCTAAAAAAGGGGATTTTTTATTTATTTATTAAGTAAACTAGAGCCTAATTCATAGGCTTATTATAGCTTTAAAATTCCTACTTTAGAGTAGCTAAAAGAGGCCTTATAAGTATACTACGGCCTTATAGTAGTACTAAATAGTTAATTCTTTTTCTTTAATAAAGAGAAAGATTATAGTTTAAAGGGGTTTGTAGTATTTTTTAACTATAATATTAATTTTTATACTAAAATAAAAGAAAAGACTTAAAAACCCTTTATAAAGTTACTTATACCTTTTATAGATTTAAAAGATAAAATAGAGGATTTTAAGGCTTTTATTATTATTTCTATTAGTAGTAGTACTATTATAATATAGTGGTATAAGAAATTAAAATACTTTAGCTAGCTTTACTTACTTAAGACTATTAGAAACACTAAAGGGATCCCTATAAATTAACTAAAAAAAGTTAATTTATAGTGCCCTAGCTATAAAAAGGCTAAATTAGTATACTAGTAGTCTAAAATTAATACTAATAGGGTATTATAGCTACTATATAGGGTCTATATAAATACTTTATAGGCGGTTAGCTTAGTAGTTACGAGCCTATCCAACCCTACCTTATAAAAGGTAGAGGTAGTAGGTTTAAATTCTACACTACCTAAGGGTTTTTATACTTAATTAAGTATTACGCACCTAGGTAGTATAGTAAAATTAAAGCTTTTAGGGGTAAGGACCCTACTACTCTAATTAGCTATACTACATAGCCTATACACTACTCCTAGCTAATAGGAGTAGGCGGCCCCTGTTAGGCTGTATATAGTGTGTGTGTACCTTCCCTTATATAAGTAGGCATCCCCTGATTTACACTTAACCTATCTTTATATATAACCTTTACTTATTGACTTACTAGATAATTATATGTTTTTTTTACTAGGTTTTTTATATACCCTTTACTTAAATATTTATTTATAAAAGGTTAAAAGCCTACTACTTAGTAGATTCTTTATTTGTAATATAAGTACGCTTATAAAATAATATATAATATATATATAAATACTTTATAAATTAGCTCTATATTTAGATAGGGTAATAATTATACTATACTCTATATAGATAACTATTTTAGTTATAAATAAATTAATTTTGCTACTAATAAAGTAGAAATATTTAATTTACTTAAAAATAAACTAAAATACTATAAAAACTAGTATAATACCTACCCTAAGGTATTACGCTTTAACTTTAGTACTTAATTTACTATAAAGTAATTAAGGCTTTATTTAGTTTAAAGGGGTATTATTTTTGAGCCCTTTACTAGCTATATACTAGAGTAAAACGGTATAGTAGAGGATACTAATAGGGCTATTATTAAAAAAACTAAAGCTATTATATTAGCTACTAGTTTAACCCTTTATCTTTAGTATATAGTACTTAAAGAAATAGTAAGATTAACTAATTTTACTTTAAAAAGGGACTTTATAGTATTCTATATAGAGCACTATAACTATATTTTCCTTAATAGAGATGATATAGTAAATTTATTTAATATTAGGACTATAAACTCTAAAGTTTTAATTTATTACTCTATGTAAAAATACTAAACTAATAATAAGTTATTTACTTATACTAAAAAAGGGTACTATATTAGCTTTAAGGGTAGTAATATTTACTTTATTTACTACTCTACCCGACCCTATAAAAGCTTTATAGTAAAACTAGTTATATTAAATTTATAAAGAATTTTTAAAAAGAAGGGAAAAAAACTATTCTTTAAAAGCCCTTTATAACCTCTATAAAAGAGCCTTTAGAGTACTTTTTAAAACTAAAAATCTTTAAAAAACTATTAAATATAGAAATAATTATACTTAAATTATTTTAATAATAAAAAGATTAATATAAAGCTTTAAAAATCGATTTTTTTTATATAGAATTAAAACTCTTTATACTTTATATTTTTATAACTTATAAAAAGTTTAATATCCTTAGTATCCCTAAGTAGCTACTTAACTATAGATGCGTTGCTAGTAAAGACCCTACTACTAAGGACCCCTCCCCCCTCCCCCTAACTAATAGCCTATATATTATATATAGCCCTAGAAGTTAAGTTATTCTTTAACTAGCCTCTTTACCTTTTATTATTACAATGTTAGTGCGCGAATTCACCTACTATAATATAGCTACTATAGATTTAAAGTAATAGAAGTATTTAATTAATTTTATAAATTACTAATTATACTACTAACGCCTCTAAAACTACTATTACTATTTACTATCCCTCTAAACCTATTAAATTTAATCTAAACTATCTCTTTACTTTTTTTAACTATATTACTATAGCTAGTTAACTTTATTTAAAGGATCCACCCTACCTTTATTAGTATATATCTTAATATATTATTAAGCTTTAGACTATATACTAATTCTTAGTAGTTTCTTTTATACTATTAAAAGCTTTAATAACTATAGTAGTAGTACCTATTATACTACTATACTAGACTAAAATATTTAAGTAATATACCTATACTTTAACTTCTTTTACTGCGTTTTTAATTAATAGCTAGTATAGTTAATTATATTTATTGATGGTTTTTTTTAAGTAGTTGTTTTGTTTAGATATTTCTATAAGTTGTTTTAAAAAGAATATACTATAGCTATATATTATTAAATAGTATAATTAAATAGAAGTATCTAATAGGGTGTATTTAGTAGCTTTAACCCTCTTTAGCTTTACTAAGTAGTCTTAAGTAGAGCTTAGTGGGGCGTACGTACCTTAATACTTCTACTTACCTGCCCTTTTTATAGCAATAACAATAATACTATTACTAATAGATAGTACTAAATATATTAAAACAAACCTTTACTTATATAAACCTTTAGCTAAATCACACTACGCATAGGGCCTAATAAGCCCTAGTAGCGTTTACTATTAAAAAAAAAAGCACTACTACTATAAGTAAGGCCTTTATTAATTCCTCCTATCTTTTATATATATATATAATAACCTATAATATTTAAAAAGAAGATTCCTACTTACTCTACTTAGCCCTAGGATAAATAAAAGAATATAATTCTATATATATTAACTAGTATTAATACTACTAAAAAGTACCTTTATACTATAAAAGCTTATATAATTAATATAACCCCTGACTAGAATACTAAAGTAAAAATAATAAAGTAATACTTATAATTTTAGAAGTTTTATACTATAGAACTACTAATAATAGCTTTAAAATAAATAGAATAATACTTAACTTATACTTAAGGGATTTAAATACTATAAAAATCCTTAATACTAAAAATAACTATAAATACTTTAATTAGTTAAAGGACGCAGCTACTAAAGTTTTATTAGCCTAAGTAGCTATTAATATTAGTATATTTAGTAAGGCCTGTATATAATAATGTTAAAATAGATACTAACGATAGTAGGGAGCGGCTAAACTAGCTGTAGCTATGCGGCTAAGGGAAGGGATAGTTTAGTTTAGATTAGATTTAATAGGTTTAGAAGGATAGTAAAAGGCGTTAGTAGTTTTAGTAGTATTAATAGTATTAACGGCGTAATTAGTAGTTTATAAAATTAATTAAAAATACCTATTACTTTAAATCTATAAAAGCTATATTATAGTAAGTAAATTTAAGTGCCGTTAACTAATGATAAAAAAGATTAATAAGGTGGGTAGCTAGACGGTTCCCTAGAGCACGTGGCCTATGGGCTATTAGTTACTTTAGAGAGGGTATAGTTAATTATATAAGAGCTGGATTTATAAATCTAAATAGTTCTTTAATAGTAGGTATTATTTAAACTTAGTAATAGTTACTTATATTTTAAGTAAAAGGTCTATAAAGTTAGTACTACTATTAAAACTACTAAGACCTATATCTTTAGTAGCTTAGTTAATTCTAAAAAAGTCTTTATAGACTATAGTTAAAAGACTAGAGTACTTAAGTATTATATAGTTATTAAGCTATATTAAACTTATTATATAGTAGTAAGTTTAGTATTTTAGCTTTGAAGGATTATTAAATATATATATAGAAAATAGAGGGATTAATAAAAGCCTTGTTTATAGTGCCTTTTGATTAATTATAAACGCTACTAGGGCTTATTAGGCTCTACGTATAATTTAAATAAAGGTTTATAGAGGCAAAGGTTTATTATAATATATTTAGTACTGTCTATTAGTAATAGTATTGTTATTATTACTAGTACGTTTACGTCTATGTTTACCGCTACGGCTACTACTGTACTATACTTTATAGAGTAAGAGTAGGTAAGTAGAAGTTATTATAAGTATAGTTATTACCCTTTAAGTAATAACTTCAGGCGTTATAGTTACTAAAAGGGGTTAATATTAGTAATATATCTTTTTTTTAAACAACCTTTACCTATTACCTTACTAAATATATATATTTAACTAAAACGCATTTTTACTAAATTCTTTACTAAGAATATTCTTTATTTAGTAGATTTCTTTATTTACTTTACTATAAACAGTACTCAAATTTACCTACTATAACGCAGCTTCTATAGATTTAAAGTAATAAGTATTTTTAATTAATTTTAAAGTAAACTACTAATTACGCTATTAATACTACTAAAACTACTAACGCCTTTCTAAACTATTCCTTTAAACCTATTAAATTTAATTTAAACTAAACTAAACTATCTCTTTTCTTAACTATTAAACCCATCTATAACTAACGCACTATATTAACTATACTATAGTTAATTAACTTAATTAAACTAATTTTTTCTATACTTATTAATAAACGTTTTAATATTTAGGTTTTATTAAATATACTAGTCTTTTATAGACTTTAAAGGATCTTTAGTTATTATTACTATCTCTATTACTTACTTAAAGTAGTATTAGTTATTTTTTAAAAATAGTAAGTCTAAAATTTAACTTAGTATTAGTTTAGTTAATAGGTTCTATTTAATATTTTTTATTTAGTTTTTATTACTACTAGTTTAAAAAAAGTAAAGACTAGAAATAGTAATTTAGATTTTTATATTTAAGGGTTAAGCTAGTTAACTATACTATATATTAATAGTATTAATACTAAGCTATATAGTTGTATTACTAAACTACTTAATATTACTTTTAACTATAGTCACTAGATTATAGTACTTAGTATTTAGTAGCTAGAGGACTTTTATATTTATAGTAGTTTTTACTATTTTATTACTTTAAAGAATTCTTAAAAATATAAAAAATAAAAGAAATTAATAAATAGCTAACTTATAGTAGTATCTTTTTCTTTAACTATAAACGCTACTAGAGCTTATTAGGCCCTATATATAATATAATTTAGTTAAAGGTTTATATAAGTAAAGGTTTATTTTAATATCGCTACTTATTAGTAATAGTATTATTATTATTACTAGTATGTCTACGTCTACGTCTACGTCTATATCTACTACTATAGTAAAAAGAGTAAGTAAGTAGAAGTATTAAAGTATATATACCCTACTAAGCTTTATTTAGAACTACTTAAACTAAAGGGAGTTAAAGTTACTAAATATACTCTATTAAATAATTTTATTTAATTATACTACTTAATTATATATAGCTATAATATATTATTTTTATATTAATTTATAGAAATATCTATATAAAATACTACTTAAATAAATATAAACAATAAAAAGAATTAATAAGATAAATAGTTAAATAGCTATTCCTTAAAGTATATAGTCTATAAGTTATTAGTTACTTTAAAGAGAGTATACTTTTTAGTTAATTATAAATACTATTAAAACTTATTAAGCTTTATATATAACTTAAATAAAGGTTTATAAAAGTAAAAATTTATTTTAATATATATAAATTTAACTTATATTTATTCTATATAAACTATAGTATAGCTTTAAAGTTAGACCTATAGGCATACAGTAGATTACACAGTACGGATACTGTATTGGGTATAGTAGGGGGGTTAAATAGTAGAAGTTAAGGGGGAAAAACCCTATAGGAAAACCCCTTATATATAAAGAACTTCTCTACGCTTTTAAATAGTAGTTATATAGCTATTATTACTACCTACCCTTTTAAGTAAAAGGTAGGGCGGTAGTATTTTAGTTAATTAGGGTTTACTATATCCTATTTACTTAGCTTTTTTACTATAGTTTAGTTTTTAAGAGGGCGTATATATACTACGCGTTTTAAAAAAACTTTTATATAATATAGAGTTTAAACTTACTACTTCTACTTTTTATAAAGTAGGGCTAGCTAGACTCTAAACTACTAAGCTAACTACCTATTTTAATATACTTAGTACTACTTATTAGTAATAGTATTATTATTATTACTAGTATATTTATATTTATATTTACTACTATAGTAGTTACTACTATACTATACTTTATAGTATAAAAGTAGGTAAGTAAAAGTTATTATAATAACTTTAAGTATTATATTTAATATAGTTAAAGGGGGTTAATAGTAATAATATATTTTTTATTAAATAATCTTTACCTATTACTTTCCTAAATATATATATTTAACTAAAACGCATTTTTACTAAATCTTTTACTAAAAATATTCTTTATTAAGTAAATTTCTCTATTTACTTTATTATAAGTAGTACTATAAGTATATTAAATATATAAATAGTCTTTTTAAATTAAAACTCTTTAATTACTTAAAACTATACTTCTATTATATACTAACTATACTATTACTATACTCACCATCTTATCTCTTAAGCACTTTCTAGTTTTAGTTAAATCCATTTCTTTTAATTAGGTACTAGGAAACGTAATAGAGAATCACTTGATCTACAGAACGCGCTGCTCGAATGTGAGGATCGGAGGTTGTTAACAAATCCTTTTCATCACTAGGATTGACCAAATCCTGGACTTAGCACCATCCCTGCGACCGAGACCCAAGCCACGACGGCATATGCAAGTTCTTACGGTACTGTTATCGGCCAAACTACCACCTGTTCACATTCGACTCTTCGACAGAACGCCTACGCAATGGAGATCGTTTCTCTCGAGGCGAACAATCCGCCCGCCAACCCCCCCCTTGGGACGTTACTGGATGTAAACCATAGAGCAACGAAAACTCTCTACCCAGAGCCGGTTAACTCCTCGGCGAGAAAGAGGCAGAGAGCCCAATTTACCATACCAACGAGCGATGAAACTACCGATCAACAGTCCACCGATCGTCGCTTCAGTATCGAATATGCCGGCTTTCAACAGCTTCCTGCACCACTCGCGGCGAAGCAGGCAGCACCGAGCCGATCGCGAAGGATCAAAGCACCCCTTAGTGCATCGCAGCCTCTCGTCCGCCAACGATCATCGATCAAACTTCTCGAGGGACCGGGTAGCTCCGTGGCCGCCACCGACGAAGGACCTTCAAAGAATGACGTTTGCCAAATTGAAATACCTTCTCAGGGCCGGGCCTCCGGCTCATCAAGCGTCGCGCGAATGGGATCCTCAACAGCACAAGCCGGTAGACCTGAATGGCATCCTCCATGGAAGCTTATGAGGGTCATTTCGGGCCATCTTGGTTGGGTGCGAAGCTTGGCTGTCGAGCCTGGCAACAAGTGGTTTGCGAGTGGCGCGGGAGACAGAACTATCAAGATTTGGGATCTCGCCACTGGATCATTGCGTCTCACCTTGACCGGCCACATCTCGACAGTCCGTGGTCTGGCTGTGAGTCCACGACATCCTTATCTATTCTCGTGTGGCGAGGATAAAATGGTCAAATGTTGGGATCTCGAGACCAACAAGGTCATTCGGCACTACCATGGACACTTGAGCGGTGTATACACACTCTCGCTCCACCCGACCTTGGACGTTTTGGTCACAGGAGGTCGCGACGGCGTTGCCAGAGTATGGGACATGCGTACCAGAAGTAATATCCACGTTCTGTCCGGCCACACAGGAACCGTGTCGGACGTCAAGTGCCAAGAGGCCGATCCACAGGTTATCACTGGTTCCCTCGACGCGACGGTCCGGCTTTGGGATCTAGCGGCGGGAAAGACCATGGGGGTACTGACACACCACAAGAAGGGCGTCAGGGCTCTTGCGACGCATCCCCAGGAGTTCACCTTCGCTTCTGGAAGCACGGGCAGTATAAAACAGTGGAAATGTCCTGAAGGCGCCTTCATGCAGAATTTTGAGGGGCACAATGCGATTGTCAACACCCTCAGCGTCAACGCAGAGAACGTACTCTTCTCAGGTGGCGACAATGGGTCGATGAGCTTCTGGGACTGGAAGACTGGCCATCGCTTCCAATCTCTCGACACCACAGCGCAGCCCGGATCTTTAGATGCCGAAGCTGGTATCATGAGCTCAACCTTTGATCAATCTGGGCTACGTTTGATCTGCGGTGAGGCCGACAAAACGATCAAGATCTGGAAGCAGGACGACAAGGCAACGCCTGAAACACACCCCATAACATGGCAGCCTACGCTGGCACGGCGGAAATACTAGTAGTGGCGTGGATTTTCTTATGGACGCTAGGCTTCAGGACGAGGGCTCCAACTCATGTGAGCCCGACTGTATTTACTCCGTCAACATACGTACGGACGCTGGCATGTAGTAAACTAGAAGAATAAACCCAGTTCCTTGACTTCGATATCATCTCGAAACGCCATTTTCACCTCCTCGTCTGCAACAGCAAGACGCATCTTGCTTGGCCGTTCAGGCTTTTGCGCCTCTAAGACGATGATGCCTGCGCTGGCGAGCTCGACCGCGGCGCGACGAAGTCCCATAGCCCCCATTACGCGTGTGCTCTCCTTGGGCTGCCCTATGCTGCCTCCTGTGGCACCACGAGAAAGGGCCAAAGTGATCCTCGTGTCCAGAGTGTCCGTATCCAGCTGCACTATGCGCCTAACTTCATCAACGACATCGCCAAATATTGTGTCTACCGTACCGTTCCTCTGTGTCCTGACCAGTAAGGCACTAAGTAGTAATTTGTTGACGAAGGGCAAGGACCGCAAATGTTTTTGTATCGGGTTCGTTGTTGCTTCAAGGATAGCTCGCTTGACTGTCGCTATTTTTACCCGAACAGTGATATTGGGCGCGCCTGCCGACGTTTTACGCACCTTGTTGGCCGTCGAAAGAGCAACGCTCTCGGCCTCGGCGATCTCTACAGCCCTCCTGCAAATGTCGAGGGCCCTTCTGGCGTCCCCACTGACTGCGGCAACCTTCCTGCTAGCGAATTGCACGGCGTCCGGTTCGACGATGTCTCCAGGTACACCCTCGAGTCTCGACTGTATAATTTTCATCAGCTGCTCGTGGTTGTATCCAGGGAAGGTGATTCTTGTTAGTCCTGTACCGCACTGTCAGCTGGGTACGACGAAATTCATTACAGAGCCCCTACCGATCCGACTGCTAATTTTGTTGCTGAGAGTTCTTTCGGGGAGGTCCATAGTATTTGCAACCGCCAGAACAATAAGTCTGCTATGTCGAAGCCCAGGCCAGTTGAAGAAGTTATACATGACACTCTGATTCCTCGTCACAAGCTGGTCCAATTCGTCCATCAGGACAACGCAAGGCGTACGGCGGGGGTTGGGGTTGTTGAATTCGCGTTCAAGAAGATCGATCGCTTGCGACGGGCTCACGCGCTCTCCTTTGAGAGATTCCCATAAGACACTGTATGACTGGTGGGGATCAGTGATTTTCAGGCCGTTTATCTCCACAAAGATGAAGTCATCCAGCTCGTCGATTTGGACGCATTCTTCTAGTCGAGCCACAACCTCTCGAACTGTTGCAGTTTTGCCAGTTCCTGGGGTGCCAGCGATGTAAATACAACTTCCTGTCCCATCTGCAATGGCAGCTTCCAGGTGGGAATAGACCATCGAGAACTCGCTCTCCCTGCAAGGGAGGCTTGATGGCACTGAAGCAACATGGAGTTGGGAGCGCGCGAGCTGGAAAGGCGATTGTTGAAGACAGGACTGTGAGAGTCTCCTAGTGCCCAAAGGAGTGAATTCCAGAGGATTCTTCAATAGCACCCTGAAACATTGAGTTGGTGATCAGTCCGACGGTATAGGCATTTTGGGATTTCCATACCGTTTTCGAGATGATGGCGTTGTCACCATGTGATTATCTTCACGAGCTGTGAATATCTCCGACGTCATCAGTCTTTTGGGTGTCGAAACACGCAAGATATTCTCGGGAACTGAATAAGGCTGTTCTGGTGTAGATTCTCTGCCAGTCTGGCGGATTTTCCTCGCCTTCGTGTGGGACTTGACGAACTCTATGAGATCGTGAACGCCGGCGTCATTTGGTCGGTACAGGTCCTCCCACGTAAATTCGTCAGTATATGTCGCCGTCCTGGTATTACATCCGCGGCGACAGATGAAGACTTTGCCATAGTCGGGCGACGACCGCGGAACCTTTTTCGACGGGTATCGATGGGCAAACTCCTTGGGTGACAGAACAATCGCCTTCCCGTTGATGGCAGCTAGTGGGTTGACATCCCACGAAGGGGAGATGTAGAGCTCGTTCTGAGGCAGGTTAGTATCAGCCGGAGCGATTGCCCTTCATTGGACAGCCCTGTAGCTATTCAGGCAACATACATGCAAGTAGTCGAGACGTTTCCTCTCCTTGTTGCGTATCTCCTTCTCCGTGGAGAACCACATGAAATTAGCGACCTTCTCTCCGTCATGGTCCTCTATGAATTCGCAGATGATTGCGACCCAGGCTTCCTTCGACCCCTCAGCTTTCAGAAGAACGCAGTCGCCAACATGGCATTCGAAGTTGCCAAGGCGCGCACCGGTTATTGGCGACGCGCCCACGATCTTGCGTTTGCGTGATGTCGGGGGGGTAGCTTGAGCCTGGGTGGGTGGCGGCACACTACGGTCGTCATGGAGCCACTCCCAAGGAAGGTCGTCGGCACCCAGTTCATCGTCCGAATCATCTCGGGCAACGCCAGGGGGGACGCGAGACTGGCGCCGCGATTTAGGTGTTAAGGAGTAAGGACGAGCTGTCATGGTAAGTGAGGTGACGAGGCTTGGGTACGTGACCGTCACAAATTATTGAACATACAGCATCTATCTTTATAGTAAAAATGATGTGAAGTTACTACTTAAATACTAAATATAATAAATAGTAATATAAAGAATTAAAAGTAGTGAAATAAACTTAGTTTTTAAGAAAACGTTATAGATTTTTTAATATAGAATTTAAAAATATTATATAAGTTTAATTTATAATTATTTTAAAAATACTACTAGGGCTTATTAAGTCCTATAGTATATTATAGTACTAGAGTATTAAATTATAAATAAATATATTTTTATATTTACATATATTTATAGTTCTTAAAAAGTAAATAATTAATATTATTAACTACTTTTTTTACTTTTAAATGTACTATTATATATAGCACCTAAATATAGAAACTAACTCTACTTTATTTACTATATATAGCTTTATATATATATATATTTTAGTTTATATTTATATTTATATTTATATTTATTTTATATAAAAATAAAATTAGTATATACTTAATATACTTCTTTAGTAATTACTATATATAGCTAAACCTACTTACTTAATTAAGTAAATAAGTATACTATTAATATTAACTTTATATAGATTTAGTAAAATTTATTATAGAGTTATATTTCTATAAATAGAGTTTTTATAAAGTAAAGTATAGCTTAAAAGTCTTAATAGTATATTTTCTTTTTATATTTTTTCTTAATACTCTAGAGTTTTGCTATTTAGAAAGTACTTTTTAGTTATCTAGGAGGTACTCTACTTATCCTACTTTCTAGCTATTTAATTAGCTAGGTAAGCTTATACCCATTAGCGTAACTAAGTCGTTATAACTAGGCGCAATTGTGCTATTATAACTATTATAATTAAGCTATTATAATTATTATAATTAGAGTACTATAATTACTATAGAATTTGTGTTGTAATTAAAGTACTAGATTTAAGCCGCTGCGACTATTATAATTAAGTTGTTATAACTAGGTATAATTAAGCCGTTATAACTAAGTATAATTAAGCTACTGCGATTAATTTAATTAATCCTATTAGTTAAATAAGTGGGGTACCTTCTAGATAGCTAGAAAGTACCTCCTAGATAGCAAAACTTATACTCTATATAGTATCTATAGTATAATCTAGCTAAAGATTTAAAAAGGTAAAGATTTATTTTAATATTACTTTTTATTAGTAGTAGTTTTATTATTATTACTAAGTAAGTATATAAATAGAATATTTAAGATATATATACTCTACTAAACTTTACTTAAAACTACTTAAATTAAAGAGAGTTAAAGTTACTAAATGTACTTTATTAAATACTTTAATTTAATTATACTTAACCCCCTTTAGAGCAACTAACAGTCTATAAGCTATATACTCTAGAGAACTATTTAACTACTTACTTTATTAATATTTTTTATTATTAATTAGTAAATAGTATATAAATTTACTTACTATAACATAGCTTTTATAAATTTAAAGTAATACGTGTTTTTAATTAATTTTAACTACTAATTATACTATTAATACTATTAAAACCACTAGGGCGTTTTATATACTTCCTACGTACTTAACCGTTTAAACCATTCCTCTAAATCTATTAAATCTAATTTAAACTAAACTATCCCTTCCTTTAACTATTAAATCTCTCTATAACTAACGCACTATCTAGACTACACTATAGTTAATAAATTTAACTAAACTACTTTTCCCTATACTTATTAATAAATATTTTAATATATTACTAAGTATTATTAAACGTGCTAGTCTTTTATAAACTCTAGGGAATCTATAGTTATTATTACTACTTTTACTACTTATTTAAAGTAGTATTAGTTATTCTTTAAAAATAGTAAACCTAAAATTTAACTTAGTATTAAATTAACTAATAAAACTAATTTAGTATTACTTATTTTAACTTTATTAATATTAATTTATAAAAGGTAAAAGCTAAAAATAGTAAGTTAAATCTTTATATATAAAGGTTAAGCTAACTAGCTATACTTTATATTAATAGTATAAATACTAAACTATATAACTACTTTATTATACTACTAAATATTATTTTTGTGTTTTTTTTAAGTAGTTGTTTTGTCTAGACATTTCTATAAGTTATTCTAAAAAGAATATACTATAGCTATGTATTATTAAATAGTGTAATTAAATAAAAGTATTTAATAGGGTGTATTTAGTAGCTTTAACCCCCTTTAGTTTAAGTAGTTTTAAGTAGAGCTTAGTAGGGCGTACGTACCTTAATACTTCTACTTATTTACCCTTTTTATAGTAGTAGATATAGACGTGGATATACTAGTAATAACAACAATACTATTACTAATAGGCGGCGCTAAATATATCAAAATAAACTTTTACTTTTATAAATCTTTATTTATATTATAAATACTATAATGTACTATAGAGCCTAATTAGCTTTAGTAGTATTTATAATTAATTAAAAAGCACTATTACTATAAGTAAACCTTTTGTTAATTCCTCTATCTTTTATATATATATTTAATAGTTATAATAAGTTTAATATAGCTTAATAACTATATAATACTTAAGTACTTTAGTTTCTTAGTTATAACTTATAAAGACTTCTTTAAAGCTAGCTAAGCTACTAAAAATATAGGCCTTAGTAGCCTTAATAGTAGTACTAACTTTATAAACCTTCTACTTAAAATACAAATAGCTATTACTAAGTTTAAATACTACTTACTACTAACGAACTACTTAAATCTATAGATCCAGCCCTTATATAATTAACTATACTAATTACTAATTAAAGATATAGTAACACCCCCCTCCAGGGTAACTAACGGCCCACGGGCCACGTACTCTAGAAAATAGCCGTCTAGCTACCTACTTTGTTAATCTTTTTCGTTACAGCACTCGAATTCACTTACTACAACGCAGCTTCTACGGATTCGAAGTAATAAGTATTTTCGATTAATTTCAACTACTAATTACACTATTAATACTACCGAAACTACTAACGCCTTCCGTACGCCTCCCATACACCTAACTATCCAGCAGACCGTTCCTCTAAACCTATTAAATCTAATCTAAACTAAACCGTCCCTTCCCTTAACTATTAAATCCCTCCGCAACTAACGCGCCGTCGTTAACTACGCCACAACTAGTTAACCCAATTAGACCGCTTTTCCCTATACTCATTAATAAACGTCTTAACATACCTTATTAAACGTACTAGTCTTTTATAAACTCTAGGGGATCTATAGTTATTATTACTACTTCTATTACTTACTTAAAGTAGTATTAGTTATTTTTTAAAAATAATAAGTCTAAAATTTAATTTAGTATTAAATTAACTAATAAAGCTAGTTTAATAGTTTTTATCTAGACCCTATTACTACTAGTTTTAAAAAGGTAAAAGTTAAAAATAGTAATTTAGATCTTTATATTTAAAAGTTAAGCTAGCTAGCTATACTATATATTAATAGTAGTAATACTAAGCTATATAACTACGTTACTAAGTTAGTTAATATTATTCTTAACTATAGTAACTAGGTTATAGTATTTAGTATTTAGTAGTAGCTAAGGGACTTTTATAAGTATAGTGTTTTTTACTATTTTATTAAATTATTAGGTATAAATGTAGAAGATAAGAAGAATCGATAAAGGGCTCGCTCGTAGTACCTTTTTCTTTAATCATAAACACTACTAGGGCTCGTTAGGCCCTATAGTACATTACAGTGCCTATAGTGTGATCCGGCCGAAGGTTTGCATAAGTAAAGGTTTGTTTTAATATATTTAGCGCCGCCTATTAGTAATAGTATTGTTATTATTGCTAGTACGTCCACGTCCACGTCTGCCGCTACGGGAAGGGTAGGTAAGCGGAAGCGTTAAAGTACGTACGCCCTGCCGAGCTTTACTTAAAACCACTTAAGTTAGAGGGGGTTAAAGCTACTAAATACACCCTATTAAATACTTCTATTTAATTACACTATTTAATAATACATAGCCATAGTGCATTCTTTTTAGAACAACCTATAGAAATATCTAGACGAGATAACTACTTAAAAAAACATAAAGATATAGTAAAAAAGGTTAGGATATAGGTATATTACCTAGGAGCCCTAGCCTAGTATATTAGCGTAATAAGTCCTACTACTTTAGTTATTAAGGCCCTTAATATTATAAAAGAAGCTAGTAATTAGTATATAGCTTAAGGCTTAATAATATATTAAAATATATACTAATAAAGATAGGGTAGATTTTTTAAATAAAGTTAACTAGCTATAGTAATATAGTTAAGGGAAGTAAAGAAATAGTTTAGATTTAATTTAATAGGTTTAAAGGGATAGTCTAGAAGGTATATAGATAGTAATAGTAGTTTTAAAAGTATTAGTAATATAATTAGTAGTTAAAATTAATTAAATACTTTTATTACTTTAAATCTATAGTAGCTGTGTTATAGTAAGTAAATTTATATACTAACTATTACTATACGTAATATATAGGCTATTAGTTAAAAGGAGGGGGGAGGGGTCCTTAGTAGTAGAGTCTCTACTAGTAATATATTTATAGTTAAGTAACTACTTAAGGATACTAAGGATATTTAAAATATATATATATATATATATTAGGGGCTTTAGTTAAGTCGTCCTAGCTATTAAAAGTGTATATACCTTACTATATACCCTCTTAACTTTAAGTATTTACTTAAAGCTAAATATCTACTTTAAATATATAAAAAATAAGTACTTTAAAAAAGGCTCTTTAAACATCTTTTATAATACTAAACGGGCTATATATATATATAGTAAAGCGGCTTATAGTTACTTAGTTATATATATCCCTATAACTTATAGTTAATTATAAAGGCCTAGTTCAGTCCTTATAGCTAGTTATTCTATAGCCTACTACTCCTACGCTTTAACTATTTCTTTTTTAAGCTTTAATTCTAGGCTACCTAGCTATATAACCCTATAACCTCTAGCTTATTTATATATATAGTCCTTATAGCCTATCGTTCTATAGCCTATCTAGAGCCCTATATCTCCCTATATAACGCTTTATATAGTAGAGTTAAACGTGAAAAATCTTTATTAATATTAGTGGTTACGGCTAAGCTGGTGAGTTTTTATATTGTAGCTAGTGTCTTTAAGTATTAGAGCTAGCTGTATTCTTTATATATAGTAGCTGTAGCTAAGTTAATAGCCTTTATTTTTATTAGGGATATTATTATATACTATAAAGGGACTGTATTATTAGGGCCGTATTATTAGGGCTATAAAAGCTATATACTATTATAGAATTATTATAAATGCACTTTATAGAGCTTTAAAGGTATACTATAGTAAGTTATAGTAAATAGTTGAAGCTAGGCTTATAACTATAGTAATGTAGTAAAGCTCTAAAAGGTGTTATAAAGTAGTTATATTTTAAAAAGAACCCTTTAAGAAAGTCTTGAATACTTAAAATATATATATATGTGTGTTAAGGGCCCTAGTTAAGTTATTCTAGCTATAAGAGGTATATATATCTTACTATATTATACTACTAATACTACTAAAACTACGAATACTATTTATATATCTTTACTATCTCTTTAAATCTATTAAATTTAATTTAAACTATTTATTTACTTCTCTTAACTATATTACTATAGTTAATTAACTTTATTTAAAGAATCTATTCTATTTTTATTAGTATATATCTTGATATATTATTAAGTCTTAAACTATATATTAATTCTTAGTTTTCTTTATACTATTAAGGGCCTTAATAACTATAATAGTAGTACTTATTATACTACTATACTAAGTTAAAGGTTTTAAGTAATATACTTATACTTTAACTCTTTTAATAAATATATTAATAAAAAGATTATATAGAAAATTATAGGTAGTTAATTTAGTAGTTCTAAGCCTACCCGACTTTACTTTATAAAAAGTAAAGATAGTAGGTTTAAATCCTACGCTACCTAAGGGGTTTTTATACCCTAACTACTCGTTACACGTCTATATAGTATAGCTGTTAGAGTTTTTCTAAAGTAGGGCCCCTAAAGACTTTAATTAACTATACTACGTAGCCTATAAATTACTTTTAGTTAATAGGAGTAGGCGGCCCCTACTAAGCTATATATAGTATATATATATTTCTTTTTTATAAATAAATACCCTTTAACTTATACTTAACTTATCTTTATATATAACCTTTACTATTTATTCTACCAAATAATTATATATTTTTCTATCAGGTTTTTTTATATACTCTTTACTAGAACATCATTTACTTATAAAAGGTTAAAAGTCTACTACTTAGTATATTTCTTATTCATACTATGGGTATACTTATAGAATAATATAATAAATATATATATATAGAAAATTATATATAGTTTTAATTTATAAGTTTAGGTTATTTTTAAGTAATAAGTAGTATTTAAACTTAGTAATAGCCCTTTATATTTTAGGTAAAAGGTTTATAAAGTTAGTACTACTATTAAGACTATTAAAATTTATATCTTTAGTAGCCTAGTTAGTTTTAAAGAAGTCTATATATACTATAGTTAAGAGACTAAAGTATATAAATTTTATATATTTATTAAACTATATTAAACTTATTATTGATAAACTTAGTATTTTAAAATAATTAAATATCAATATAAAAAAAAGAAATTAATAAAGGCTTTACTTATAGTAGTAGTATTTTTTTCTTTAATAATAAACGCTACTAGGGCTTATTAGGCTCTATACATAATCCAGCTAAAGGTTTATATAAGTAAAGGTTTATTTTAATATATTTAGTACTACTTATTAGTAGTAGTATTGTTATTATTACTATAAAAAGAGTAAGTAAGTGGAATTATTAAAGTAGAGCTAGAGGGGGTTAAACCTACTAGATATACCCTGTTACATACTTTTATTTATTATACTACTTAATAATATATAGCTATAATATATTCTCTTTAGAATAACTTATAGAAATGTCTATAAAAGACACTACTTAAAAGAATATAAATAAACTATATAATTTAATATATATCCCTTTTAAAATTACTATTAATAAGTTATTTATCTTTATAAATAATTATTTTATTAATAATATAGACTTTTTATTATAACTTAGCTTTATTATTATTCTTAATAATAAAAACTAACTTATTAATAATACCTTCTAAGCCTATAGTAATATTATCTATTATAACTTAGTAAAGATTAAGTAGATTACTTGTAGTATCTTTACTTTAGAGATTTATAGTATAATAACTAGTATTAATATAACTTTATTAACTACTAAAATATTAAAAATTATAACTAACTACTTTAAACATCTTTTAATTCTATTTTTAATATATATAACTTTATATCTACTATATAAGTACTTCATTAAGCTTAATACTACTAAGAAAAGGCTTATAATAAACATTATAGCCCTTTATTAGTTTTATAAAAATATAAAATTAATAATATCTACTAAATTATTAATAGTAATAACTTTACTAATACTTTTATAAAAACCTCTTTAAATTAAGTTCTTAAGTACTTTATTTTTAAGAATAAAGCAAAGATTAAAATAAAAGATAAGTAATAAAAAGAAATAAAGAAGATATAGTAAGTAATAAAACACCCCCTTTAGGATAACTAACGGCCCACAGGCCACGTACTCTAGGGAACTATCCAGCTACCTACCTTATTAATTTTTTTTATAGTACTTAAATTTATCTACTATAACGTAGCTTCCACGGATTTAAAGTAGTAGGTGTTTTTAATTAATTTTAACTACTAATTACGCTATTAATACTGTTAACGCCGCTAAAACTACTAACGCCTTTTATATACCTCCTATATACTTAATTATTTAATAGACCGTCCGTTTAAACCTATTAAATCTAATCTAAACTAAACCATCCCTTCCCTTAGCCGCGTAACTATAACTAGTTTAGCTGTTTAGCCCTACTATTATTAGTATCTATTTTAACATTATTAGCCTCGCTAAATATACTAATATTAGTAGTTACTTAAAGTACTATAAATCTAGTAGCTACAGCCTTTAGTTAGTTAAAGTATTTATAATTAACTTTAAACTATAGGATACTTAAAGAGGTTCTATTTAATAATTTAGTAATTATTATATTTATTTTAAACTTATTACTAGTAGTTTAATAGTAGTAAATTATAGTAATAGTAAGCTTCTTTTTCTTTTTATTAAAGAATATACGCTAGTTACGGGTTAAGTTAATTTTATTAACTCCTTTAACTATAAAGTACTTATTACTACTTTTATAGTTAGTTAATAACTACAAAGTTATATAATAGTTATTATTTTAGTTATAAGGGCTTATAGTAAATAACTTTCAATTAAATATTATAGTAAGGAGTTTACTTAATAGGGTGCTTTTGGGTTATTGTATATATATATAGAAGATAAAAGGAATTAATAAAGGCCTTACTTATAGTAATAGTACCTTTTTCTTTAATAGTAAACGCTACTAGGGCTTATTAGGCCCTACGCGTGATCTAGTTAAAGGTTTGTATAAGTAAAGGTTTATTTTAATATATTAATTACGCCGTTTAGCGCCGCCTATTAGTAATAGTATCGTTGTTATTACTATAAAAAGGGTAGGTAAGTAGAAGTATAAAAGTAGAGTTAAAGGGGATTAAAGCTACTAAATACACCCTATTAAATACTTCTATTTAATTATACCACTTAATAATATATAGCTATAGTGTATTCTTTTTAGAACAACTTATAGAAATATTTAGATAAGATAACTACTTAAAAAATATAAATAGTTAATTAACTTAATTAAACTACTTTTCTCTATACTTATTAATAAACATTTTAATATTTAGCTCTTATTAAACGTACTAGTCTTTTCTAAACTCTAATAGATTTATAGTTATTATTACTACTTCTATTACTTACTTAAAGTAGTATTAGTTATTTTTTAAAAAATAATAAGTTTAAAATCTAACTTAGTATTAAATTAACTAATAAATTCTATTTAATATTTTTATTTAGTCTTTTTTACTACTAATTTAAAAAACGTAAAGGTTAAAAATAGTAATGTAAATCTTTATATTTAAGAGTTAAGTTTACTAACTATATTATATATTAATAGTATTAATACTAAGCTATATAGTTATATCACTAAGCTACTTAATATTATTCTCAACTATAGTAACTAAGTTATAGTATTTAGTATTCAGTAACTAAGGGACTTTTATATTTATAGTAGTTTTTACTATTTTATTAAATTGTTAAGTATAAATATAAAAAATAAGAGAAATTAATAAATAGCTTATTATTAGTATTATAAGTATATAGTACTTATTTGTCCTATATTTACTCTATACTAAACAAGACTAAATAGTACTTACCTAGTAAACATTACTAGTTACAGTACAGCTTATTAATCTAATATTAGTAAGCAAAAGGTCCTAAAACCTTTTCCTAAGCCCTAGAGGCTTAAATTATTAATACTATTTTTAGTATTAATAATCTACTATTCCTAAGCCCCTCTTTAGTACTGGTAATATATTTATAAACTAAATTATATATTAATAAGTATATAGAATATTTTAAAAGGATAGATATATCTATATAAAGGTAGTTTACCCTTCTATATCTAGTTCCTCTTTTTAAGTTAAGCCAAGCTAAGCTCACTTATTAATACATTCTTTACTACTATACTCTTTACTACCCTAAGTATTTATTATTATATATATATTCTTAATATAAGAATATATATCTCTTTTATTCTATTATAAATATATTATTACTCTACTAAGTAATATATACTTATTTTCTACCTACTATACTAACGCTTATTTATAGTAGTACCTTTTCCTTTAATTATAATTACTACTAGGGCTTGTTAAGCTCTATAGTATATTATAGTGCCTATAGTATAATTTAGCTAAAAGTTTATGTAAGTAAAGATTTATTTTAATATATTAGTCGCGCTTACTACCTATTAGTAATAGTATAATTATTATTACTATAGGGAGAGTAAGTAAGTAGAAATGTTAAAGTATGTACACCCTACTAAGCTCTACTTAAGACTACTTACTAAGGTAGAGTTAGAGGGGGTTAAACCTACTAAATACACCCTATTAAATACTACTATTTATTATACTACTTAATAGTATATAGCTATAATGTATTCTTTTTAGAATAACTTATAGAAATGTCCGTAAAAGACACTACTTAAAAAAATACAAATACTATACGTATAAACTAATTAATTACTCTATAAGAAATTTAATAGTCCTAAAGAACTATTAATATTAGTATATTTAGTAAGGTAATATTAAAATAAATTTTAATAATAGTAGGGAGTAACTAAACTAGTTATAACTACACGGCCTATAAGGGAAGTAATAGGACGGTTTAGTTTAGATTTAATAAGTTTAAAAGAACGGTTTAAAAAGGCATTAGTAGTTTTAGTAGTATTAATAGTATAATTAATAGTTTATTTCAAATTTAATTAAAAACACTTATTACTTTAAATCTATAGAAGCTGTATTATAGTAAGTAAACTTAAGTACTATTTATTATGACTAATAAGAAAAAGATTAATAAAGTAAATAGTTAGACGGTTCTTTAGAGTTTATAGTTTTTAGACTGTTAGTTACCTTAAAGGGGGTCTTAATATTACTATAAAAATACTTACTAACTTTAATACTAACCTTAATTTTCTATATTTATATTTATAATAAGTACTATACTGTAGTAAAAATTATAAAAAATAAATAGTAATACTTAAAAAATTCTAATTAAAGTATTTATATACTATAAAATATAAGTCTTATCTTTACTTTATTCTATACTAACTATAAGGGGCTTAGCTACTAGGCCTTTTATAAATTTAGGCTAGTCCTTAGTTATTAGCTTTTATAGGTAGCTGAAATCCGCTCCGATGGTGCTTAGATTGGTGGGCTTAAATCTACGTAAATCCTTACTAGTCGACTTCTCGGAGTCTAGACCCAGAACCCGGTGGGCCGGCGACTTGAACAGGGCAATGGCCGAGGCAAAGTAAAAACGCGGGCCAGTCGGTCGGAAGAAGGCTGTGACGGTGAACGACCGACCTATGGCCAAGAACGAGGCCCGGCCGAGTTCTTAACAGAGCAATCAACGTCGCGGCGATAGTAAGCAACAGGCTCGGACGAGATCTCGGGGTACAGGTCGTATCTCCTATCATAACTCCCCCCTCCGACCGAGGGCCCACGCGGAACTACGAGCTCTCGAACTTGCGACCGAAAGCTTCCCGAGGCAAGTGGAGCCCCGTTTTCAGGTTCGACTAGGGTCGCACGACCCCAAAGGACAAAGCCCCGCTGGAGACGGAGAAGCCTCCCCTGCCATCCCCGCCCCGGGCCTGCAGGTGGAGGGGGAGGGGAGGAGGGGAGGGGAATTGGGAGGGAAAAAACTAGTGTACTGAGGACTCAGGAGCATTTGAGGCACTTTTAGTGTAGCTTCTTGGATTCTTCGCTACATCGTGTAGCAACCCAAAATGTGGATATTCTGGCTGATATTGTAATTGTCTCTGCTGATTGGACGTGCAGTAAAGGTGCATGCTCATGCATTGCATTGCAGTGCAGACATTTTGCACTCGAGCAGTTTCCAGTGGCATACCCGACGCGAGACCCTGACTCGAGAAAAAGCACCAACCTCTCAACCTCAAGCGTGTGCTCGTCTTCTGCCTGTCCCTCTTTTAGACTTCTTATAACACGGAGAACTACTACACAGTAATAGAAACCGTGTTCTCAGGTAGAGAAGCGTGAATGGGGAAATATGTATCCATGTCACGTATATCGAGAGGCGAGGCCGGCCACGGAAGTCTTGATCATACATGCTCCCGCACCGTCAGTTCAAAATTGTTGGTGCTGTATCCGTATGCCGTTCGGGAAATGCCCGTGGTTCCCCCCGCAACGGCTCAGGAAGAAGAGGCTGGAGAATTGAGAAACGACGTGCCAAATAAGGTCAACTTCACATGATGGGGATTAGTGTGGCGCTGTCGCCTGTAGGGAACAGGGATTACGGCGTAATGCCCGTGCAGCGTCACGTGTCGGCGGGGACGTGGATGGACGTGACGCAGCAGACGAAAAAAAAAAAGCCAATTCCCCTCGAGTCAACCGACTTGTTGCACATCTGATTATTAACAGCAACATGGAGGTACGGATACCTAAGTAACCAGAATGGTGCTCGGATGAACGGGATGCGAGTTTATGCCCACGATAAGGCCAAGTCTAGACTCCTACGGCAGCACCGCAACAAGAAGAGGGTGACGGCATGCAGCGCGCACAAATATGTCATTGGCATGCCTGTGCACCAGTGACGAATGGTTGTTCCTGTTGAGGTGCTGTAGCGCCTTGGTAGACAACTACCTCGCCAACTACTACAATGGTTAAACCAATCCTATCAATATGCCTTAGGTCGTACGGATATCTAGGTATCTGTATGACGCTGATTTCTTCACTTCCAGATGGCCAGCAGCCGGCTTTGTTGCCGGGGGAGACCGAAGAGTGGGTTTGCCTGCGTGCCTCGTGTACGGATACTAGGTACCTAGGTACCAAGGATAGGTAATTCATGTGGGATACGCACACTACACTCGAGGTCCTTTCTCGACTGGATGTATCCCAGTTCCCTCCGCAAAGCAGAGCCGCCGTCTAAAACTATTTTTGTTGCCGTGGGCCATCGGGCTGGAATAAATTCTGCGAGATATCCGTCAAGCGGAGGCATTATCCGCACAGCGTATGGCGATCGTGGACTGCCCTATGTGTACGGATACACACTCCGAAAAAAAAAAAAAAAAAAAAAAAAAAAAAACCGACACCGCTCTCCAGAGTGCGGTCGGGACTGTAACTTGTAAGAAAGTACCTCAGGCCCAGAGGAAAGTGGCAGGGGAGCATGATGAAGCGGGTTGCGGTTCGGCGGTTCCATCCAAGCAATGTCTCCACACTCTGAAGAGGATCCACTCCAGTCTCCTCGCGGCTTTTTGCTGCTGAGTGAAAATAATCCAGTCTTGCTGATTCGTCCGCTGGCCCGCTGTCCCCTTCGTCATAGCCGAGAAAACCCACCTGGCGGCAACCCTGTTCCCTCCACCTCCCACACAGCAGCGCGGCAACCTACACAACCCAGACGGGACTGAGCCGAGCGCTCATTACAGACCCCGAGACAGCCTGGCCTTGTCGCCTTTTTCTTCTACTTCCCATCTTCGCCGGAATTTCACTCCACCTCCTCTTTCTCTTCCTCTTAATATTCTTTTCCTTCTCTCATCCCCCCTCCATCCCCTCTCATAACCTCAAGAGTTCCCCCTCACAGAGTCAGGGCGCTTGAGAGATAGGCTTGTCGAGCTCCTGCATTCTCCACTCGACTCAATTGAACAGTGTGACAGCTGCTCGCTGTGCCAACTCTGATCATGCTGGCTTCACGACAGCTCCTGGGCTCTGTGGCTCGGAGCCGCACCGCCGTCGGTGCCAGTCTGGGACTGCGCCGCATGGCTACCGTCTCTGACTCTCCTCTCGACCGCAAGGTAAGGAATTTCCACCCCATGCGTCGCTTCCCCAGGCCGAGATGTGGCCAAGTCTGGAAGCAGCTTCGTCGACCGCCAGTCGCGTTCTCGCGCGGCGGAATACGTGGTCATTCGAATGTAAATCAATGACTGACTCGTCGCAAACAGGTCAGGCAAAACATCCACGAGGAGGGCAACTTCATCAACTACAAGAAGATGTCTGAGAACCTCGCCATTGTGCGCGGCCGTCTTAACCGTCCCCTCACCTACGCCGAGAAGATTCTGTACTCCCATCTCGACAACCCCCACGAGCAAGAAATTGAGCGTGGTGTGTCGTACCTGAAGCTCCGCCCTGACCGCGTTGCTTGCCAGGATGCCACTGCGCAGATGGCTATCCTCCAGTTCATGTCTGCTGGCATGCCCGCCGTTGCCAACCCCACCACTGTCCACTGCGATCACTTGATCGAGGCCCAGATTGGTGGTGAGAAGGATCTTGCTCGTGCTGTTGGTATCAACAAGGAGGTCTACGACTTCCTGTCCTCTGCTTGCGCCAAGTACAACATCGGCTTCTGGAAGCCTGGTTCTGGTATCATCCACCAGATTGTGCTTGAGAACTACGCCTTCCCCGGTGGTCTGCTTATCGGAACTGACTCTCACACCCCCAACGCTGGTGGTCTCGGCATGTGCGCTATTGGTGTCGGTGGTGCTGATGCCGTCGATGTTATGGCCAACCTCCCCTGGGAGCTGAAAGCTCCTAAGGTTATTGGTGTTAAGCTCACCGGTGAGATGTCCGGCTGGACTACTCCCAAGGACATCATCCTCAAGGTCGCCGGCATCCTCACTGTCAAGGGTGGTACTGGTGCCATTGTTGAGTACCACGGCCCTGGTGTCGACCAGATTTCTGCCACTGGTATGGGTACCATCTGCAACATGGGTGCCGAGATTGGCGCTACCACCTCCCTCTTCCCCTTCAACAGCCGCATGCACGACTACCTCGCCGCCACCAAGCGCAAGGACATTGGCGACTTTGCCCGCACTTACGCCAAGGAGCTTCGTGAGGACGAGGGTGCCGAGTACGACCAGCTTATCGAGATCAACCTTTCCGAGCTCGAGCCCCACATCAACGGTCCCTTCACCCCCGATCTGGCCACTCCCATCTCCAAGTTCAGCGAGGCTGTCAAGGCCAACAACTGGCCTGAGGAGCTCAAGGTCGGTCTGATCGGCTCCTGCACCAACTCTTCTTACGAGGACATGTCCCGCGCCGCTTCCATCGCCCGCGACGCCCTTGACCACGGTCTCAAGTCAAAGGCCATCTTCACTATCACTCCCGGCTCTGAGCAGATCCGCGCTACCATTGCTCGTGACGGCCAGCTTCAGACCTTTGAGGAGTACGGCGGTATTGTTCTCGCCAACGCCTGCGGTCCTTGCATCGGTCAGTGGGATCGCAAGGACGTCCCCAAGGGCACCCCCAACTCCATCATCTCTTCCTACAACCGCAACTTCACCGGTCGCAACGACGGCAACCCTGCCACCCACTCCTTTGTCACTTCTCCCGACCTGGTCGTCGCCATGACCGTCGCCGGCAGCCTGCACTTCAACCCTCTGACCGACAAGCTCAAGGACAAGGACGGCAACGAGTTCATGCTCAAGCCCCCCAGTGGCGATGGTCTTCCCCAGCGCGGCTACGACCCCGGCCAGAACACTTACCAGGCCCCCCCTGCCGACCGCAGCACCGTCAACGTCCAGGTTTCTCCAACTTCCGACCGTCTCCAGGTTCTGTCTCCCTTCAACGCCTGGGACGGCAAGGACGTCAAGGACATCCCCATCCTGATCAAGGCCCAGGGCAAGACCACCACTGACCACATCTCCATGGCCGGCCCCTGGCTCAAGTACCGTGGCCACCTCGACAACATCTCCAACAACATGCTGATCGGTGCCATCAACGAGGCCAACGGCGAGGCGAACAAGATCAAGAACTTCACCACTGGTGAGTGGGATGCCGTTCCCGCTGTCGCCCGTGACTACAAGGCCAAGGGCATCAAGTGGGTTGTCATCGGTGACTGGAACTACGGCGAGGGTTCTTCTCGCGAGCACGCCGCTCTCGAGCCCCGCCACCTCGGCGGTCTTGCCATCATCACCCGCTCCTTCGCCCGTATCCACGAGACCAACCTGAAGAAGCAGGGTATGCTTCCTCTTACCTTCTCCGACCCTGCCGACTACGACAAAATCAGGCCCGAGGACAAGGTCGACATTCTCTGCACTGAGCTCGAGGTCGGCAAGCCCCTGACCATGGTCGTCCACCCCAAGGATGGCGCGGCCTTCGAGGTCAAGCTGTCTCACACCTTCAACGCCCCCCAAATTGAGTGGTTCAAGAACGGTAGCGCTCTTAACACCATGGCCAAGGCCGCTGCTGGCAAGTCATAAACGAGTGACTCGCTGGTGGGATGAATGTACATTGTGATTTGGGTGGTGTAGGCGTTATCTTCCGTTGGCATGTCCTGGGGTGTCGGTCGGTAGAACTTCAAGTCAACGGCCGCGTCATGCCCTTGTATTTTATGGTCGGGCTATCATACCTTGTGGGACCCTGTTTTCTTTTACGTTACGTAGGCCAATGATTCCATAGTCTTTAAAAATTTCATGTGTTCAAAAGGCTCGAGCTTGCGAACAACTAAATGACTGCTATGTCTTGAATGACTCTGGGATTTCATATTTGTTTTCCTGTGACAGCTACTTTTACTAATAAAAATAGTTGAAACTTGCACAGTAGATCGTTCCAAGTAGAATATAAACAGTAGAGATACCATAACCCTGGGATTTCATATAAATAACGGTTAGCTTTGAACGCACACTTCAAGTTCAGTCCCAAATCCCACAAGTGGACTTGAGATCCCGTTGCCCCCGTCCAAGATGCGTTCTTGCTCAGATCCTCCAGAAATTTATCTCTCACCCCAGCCTCGTCGTTGCTCAACCCGTCCCGCCATCTCCATCTCGTCGTGGTCAATATCCGCGTGGCGTAACATCTCGCTCGCCCAGGAGACTTCTTCCATCTACCGAGACCACGACCCTCTTCTCCCATGCTGAACCCCCACCAGCCAATGATGTACACTCCCGGCTCCTGATCGCGTCTCGTCGTCCGTTAGAGCCTTGTATTGCTTGGGGCTAAGAAAGAGAGCCGAGTGGAAGGCGACGGCGAAGTCAGCCTGGCTAGGAAAAGCCTGTTCAAGTATTGTATCTCCCGTGTCATTTGCCCTATCCCCTCGGGTTTGCGGTTCTTTGCCGCTTCCTCGGCCGAGAGCGAACAAGGAAAGGGGAAAGAACGGAGGAGAAGAAGAAAATGGCAACAACGCGATTCAAAGCTGTTAAGTCTGGTGCTGGTAGGCTAGTCTCTTGGGCCTTTTCACGCACTGGAGTCGACCGGCACCCAGCGCCACGCTCGTGGTGAAAGGCCCTTGCTCGGGTGAGGGTGGTGGTGCAGTGGCAGATGCAGTGCAGGTGGAGGAAGGGGGTTCGGTGAGGGATGTGGCTGAAGCTGACCACATCTCACCTCGGTCATTAGGTCCCGTCAAGTGCAACTAGTAGCCTAGGTAGCGTTGCTTACCTTTGGTACACCTGTGACGTCGGACCGGGATGGATGTCTGTTATTGCGAGTGCTTGCTAGGAGATGCAGGGTCACCTTTTACATGTCGGCGCTCCGGCCGGGAGCGGAACGAGCCATGGAGACCGGGCAAGGGCACGCACACTCGGGGTCGTCCCGAACTGCGACCCGGGCTTAGGTTGTCTTGCTCAATTGCAATGCCTTTTTCTTCGAGACGCCGGTAATACTGTCTATGTTTGCGACGGTCCGGAGTCTAGACTCCGAACCAGCAGTTTGAACTATATTCGGGCAATAGGGTAGTGTCAGATTACACATATGTGCCCTTGGCGGATATAGGCTTTTGTCAGATTACGTGGCTTAGAGCCGCTGGTGCGTTGCGACGTATAGGCGGATTTCGGCATTTAAGGAGACCAATAGCTGCTCTAGATTAACATTTTGCCGGCTCTAGAGGCCGTGGCTGTATTTAGGGGCTTAAAGGCCTATAACACTATTGAGGTAAAAAACGCATTAATAGTACTATAGGCTAAAGAATAATATATACCGTTAGTAGATATAGTATATATAAAATCTAATAATTAATAATCTTATTTTACTAACCCCTTTACTATATATAATTAATTAATTTTAAACTACTTTTTAAAATATAAAAATTACTATAAATATCTTTTTAATTCCTTAAAAAACTATCTTTAATAGTCTAGTTACTTAATATTTATAGTTTTATAACTTTTAAGTACTTATAAATACCCTTAGTATATAAAAAGTTTTAAGTTAAGTTTTATGTTTCTAAAGTTCTTTATTAATAATACTTTACTTTAAAAACTATACTTTAGTAACTATTTAAAGTTTATACTTACTATAAACTTAAACTAAAAGCTTTTTACTTTTAAACTATAAAATCTAAAGTAAATAAGTTTACTATAAATATTTTTCCTTAAGTATCTTTAAATAAAAACCTTTTATTTAAGTACTATTATTAAAACGTTTTAAAGTGTGTACTACTTAAGTACTTTAAAGCTAGTTATTTAAATTTAAAGCTTTTATAAATACTTTGAACTTATAAAAAGTATATACTATTAATATACTAACTAACTTTATATTAATTACTTTATTATACTTTATAATAAGTAGTTTATAATAAAAACTATTATTAACCCCCTTAGCTATAAGGTACTTATTGCTACTTTTATAGCTAGTTAATAACTATAAAGTTATATAATAGTTATTGTCCTAGTAGTAGGGGCTAGTAGTAAGTAGCCTTTTATTAGACATTATAGATTATTATTATGTATAGGTGTATAGAAAATAGAGGAATTAATAAAGGCTTTACTTATAGTAGTAGTGCCTTTTTCTTTAATAGTAAACGCTACTAGGGCTTATTAAGCCCTATAATACGTTATAGTACTTATAATTTAGTTAAAAGTTTATATAAATAAAGGTTTATTTTAATATATTTAGCACTACTTATTAGTAATAGTATTATTATTATTATTAAGTTTTACTATTTAAGTATTATTACTTAACTATCTAAGTATTCCCCTACCTTTCTAGCTAATTAAATTAATAGAATCTATAGTATAGCTATATAGTTTATATAATTAAGTATAGTATAGTAACTATAATTAAGTATAGTATAGTAACTATAATTAAGTATAGTATAGTAACTATAATTAAGTATAGTAACTATAATTAAGTATAGTATTTAATTAAGTATAGTAATAATAATTAAGTATAGTAACTGTAATAAGTATAGTAACTATAATTAAGTATAGTATAGTAACTATAATTAAGTATAGTATAGTAACTATAATTAAGTATAGTATAGTAACTATAATTAAGTATAGTATAGTAACTATAATTAAGTATAGTATAGTAACTATAATTAAGTATAGTAACTATAATTAAGTATAGTATAGTAACTATAATTAAGCGTAGTGTAGTAACTATAATTAAGTATAGTAACTATAATTAAGTATAGTATTTAATTAAGCGTAGTAACAGTAATAAGTATAGTAACTATAATTAAGCGCGCGGTAAAGTATTACATAATATAATTAAACGTATTAACCTAATTAGCTAAAAGAGTAGTAGAATGCCCGGATAGCTAAGTAATAATACCTAAATAGCAAAACTCTTATTACTATAAAAAGAGTAAGTAAGTAGAGGTATTAAAGTATATATACCCTACTAAGCTCTACTTAAAACTACTTAAGCTAAAGGGGGTTAAAGCTACTAAATACACCCTATTAAATACTTCTATTTAATTACACTACTTAATAATATATAGCTATAATATATTCTTTTTAAAACTCCTTATTAAAATATCTATATTAAATAATATAAAAAATATAAATAATAAAAACTATAATAGTTAAGTAGTTTATAATATAAACTAATAATATATATAAAGTTATACTATTAAACTTAAAGTAGTTTATAAAGGAGATTTATAAGTTTATAAGTTACTTTATTCTTTTAACTACTTATTATTTTAATTTTAAACTAAGAACTACTATATAATAGAAAGTAATAGTTAAAATAATTACAATTTTAATAAAACTATTACTTAAATAACTACTATAGTTAAATAAATACTAAAAACTATAAAATATCAAAGAAGTACTTAAAGTATTTTTACAATTAATAAAGTAGCTTTTTATAACTCTTTAAAGTATTTTAATAATAAATACAATAATATTAATTTTAAAAAACTATAAAATAAAGTTTCTTTCATATTTTTTACTTTTTCTACTTTATTAACCCCTTTTACTTTACTTATATAATATACTACTACTTTAAAGATTACTTTTATACTTTTTTAAAATATATATATAGTAAGTAAAAGCTATTTAATTATTACTATAAATAAGTAAAAAGAAACCTTATAAATAATAACTAGTTAATTAAGTATATTAAAGAGATTTAAAACTAACAACTCTATAGTTACTATACTAAAAGGTTTAAGTAGTTACTAGTAGTATTTTAAGTTATTTAAAATAAAAGTTTATAAGTTTATTTTTTTAAAAACTCTTACTTTTTTAACTTTAGTATATTGATTTAAATATTTAAAAATAAATATTAGTTTAGTAACTTTTAAACTATTAAAATAAGTAATTACTTTTAAGTTAATTTTAAGTCCTTTATAATTAAAAATATAGATATATAAGTATATATATTATATTAATTAATATATAATATTTAGTTTATACTTATATAATATAATATTATATATACTTATAGTAACTTATTCTATTTTATATATATATATATATTACCCCCTCTAGAGTAACTAACGGCCTATAGGCTACATACTCTAAGGAATAGCCGTCTAGCTACCCACCTTATTAATCTTTTTTGTCTAATAAATAGCACTTAAATTTACTTACTATAACGCAGCTTTTATAGATTTAAAGTAATAGGTGTTTTTAATTAATTTTGTAAACTACTAATTACACCGTTAACACTACTAAAACCACTAACACCTTCTATACGCCTCCTGTACGCCCGACCATCACCGTCCCTCTAAACCCATCAAATCCAATCCAAACCGTCCCGTTGCTTCCCTTAGTTGCATAGCTACAGCTGGTTTAGCCGCTTAGCCCTACTATTATTAGTATCCATCTTAATATTGTTATACACAGACCTTGCTAAATATACTAATATTAGGTGTCGCTAAAGTAGCTATTTAGGCCAATAAGACTCTAGTAGCTGCGTCCTTTAGTTAGTTAAAGTACTTATAGTTATCTTTAGTATTTAGGGTTTTTATATTGTTTTAATTCCCCTAGCGTAAGTTATTTATAATTATTTAAGTATTATAGCTATTACTAGTAGTTTTATAGTAGTAGATTCTAGTAATAATAAGCTTTACTTTATTATTATTAAAGAATTCCTACTAGTTACGGATTAAGTTAATTATATTAACCCCCTTAACTATAAAGTACTTATTATAGCTTATATAACTAGTTAATATTTATAGGGTTACGTTTTAGTATATATCTTAGTGCTAGGTGGACGGAGTAGGAATCTTCTTTTTAGATATTATGGCTTTAAGGGTTATTTATGTATATAAAAGATAGAGGAATTAATAAAGGCTTTATTCGTAGTAGTAGTACCTTTTTTTTTAATAGTAAACACTACTAGGGCTTGTTAGGTTCTATATATAGTGTAATCTAACTAAAGGTTTATATAAGTAAAGGTTTATTTTAATATATTAGTTACGTCTACTACTTATTAGTAATAGTATTATTGTTATTACTATAGGAAGAGTAGGTAAGTGGAATTATTAAGGTATATACGCCCTACTAAGCTTTACTTAAAACTACTTAGTAGAGCTAGAGGGGGTTAAAGTTACTAGATATATTCTATTAAATACTTCTATTTAATTATACTACTTAAAAATGTATAGTTATAATGTATTCTTTCTGGAACCCCTTATTAAAATATCCACATTAGATACTACAAAAAAATACAAATATATATATATATATATATATATATTTATATTTTTTTAAGTAGTTATTTTGTCTAGATATTTCTATAAGTTATTTTAAAAAGAATATACTATAGCTATATATTATTAAATAGTATAATTAAATAAAAGTATTTAATAGGGTATATTTAGTAGCTTTAATACTCTTTAGCTCTACTAAGTGGTTTTAAGTAGAGCTTAGTAGGGTATATGTACTTTAATACTTTTACTTACCCACCCTTTTTATAGTAGTAGATATAGACGTAAATATACTAGTAATAACAATAATACTATTACTAATAGGCGGTGCTAAATATATTAAAATAAACCTTTACTTATATAAACCTTTAGTTAAATTATACTACGTATAGGGCTTAACGAGCCCTAGTAGCGTTTATTATTAAAGAAAAAAATACTACTACTATAAGTAAAGCCTTTATTAATTTCTTTATTTTTTATATACTTATATAAATAATAACCCTTAAAGCTATAATATTTAATAAAAGGCTATTTACTACTAGCCCCTACCCTTAGAATAATAACTATTATATAACTTTATAGTTATTAATTAGTTATAAAACTAGTAATAAGTACTTTATAGCTAAAGGAGTTAATATAATTAACTTAACCTAAAACTAGTACAAATTCTTTAATAAAAAAAAAGTAAAGCTTACTATTACTAGAATTTACTATTATTAAACTATAAGTACTTAGTTTAATACTTAGTAGATAATACTTAAACTAAATACTAAACTTAATAAAACTATATATATTTTATAAACTAAGACTAACTATAAATACTTTAGTTAACTAAAGGATATAGCTATTAAATTTATAGTAATTTTAGTAGTTAATATTAGTATATTTAGTAAAGCCTATATAAATGTTAAGATAGATACTAACAATAGTAGAGCTAAGTAGCTAAACTAACTATAGTTATATAGTCTGTAATAACGGCGCGTTAGTCGCGGAGGGATGTAACGGCTAAGGGAAGTAACGGGACGGTTTAATTTAGATTTAACGGGTTTAAAGGGACGGTCTACTAGGAAGGCGTTAGTAGTTTTAGTAGTGTTAATAGTGTAATTAGTAGTTAAAATTAATTAAAAATACATATTACTTTTAATCTATAGAAGCTACGTTATAGTAAGTGAATTCAAGTGCCGTTTACTAACTAATAATAAAAAAGATTAATAAAGTAAGTAGCTAGACGGCTATTCCCTAGAGTATGTGGCCTATAGGCTATTAGTTACTTTAAAGAGGGTATATATATATAGTTATAATGCTACTTATAGTAAAGTAAAAAAATAAAATCTACTAAGTAAAGAATATTTTAAATAAAAAGTTTAATAAAGAATATATTTAAGTTAATATATATATTTAGTAAGTTAATAAGTAAAGGTTATTTAAAAAAAAGAATATATATATTACTAATATTAATTCCCCTTTAATAGGTACTTATAAGTAGAGCTTAGTAGAGTAGTTTAATATTTATACTAATTATAATACTTAAAGTTATTATAATAACTTCTACTTAGTTAATTTTATACTATAAAGTATAGTATAGTAGTAGTAGTAATAATAATAATACTATTACTAATAAGTAGTAATATTAAAATAAACCTTTACTTATATAAACCTTTAACTAAATTATACTATACATAGGGTTTAATAAGCCCTAATAGTATTTATAATTAAAGAAAAAGCTACTACTATAAGTAAGGCCTTTATTAATCCCTCTGTCTTCTATATTCCTATATAGTTAATAATTTTAAAATAATAAACTTACTAATAATAAGTTTAAGATAACTTAACTACTTTATAATACTTATGTTTTTTTAAGTAGTTATTTTATTTAAATATTTATATAAGTTATTTTAAAAAGAATATACTATAGTTATATATTATTAAGTAGTATAATTAAATAAAAGTATTTAATAGAGTGTATTTAGTAGTTTTAACCCCCTTTAGCTTAAGTAGTTTTAAGTAGAGTTTAGTAGGGCGTATATACTTTAATACTTCTACTTACCTACCCCTCTTACTATAGTAGTAGACGTAGACGTAGATATACTAGTAATAACAATAATACTATTACTAATAGGCGGTGGGTGTGACTAATATATTAAAATAAACCTTTACTTATACAAACCTTTAGCTAGATTACGCTACGCGTAGGGCCTAACAAGCCCTAGTAGCATTTACTATTAAAGAAAAAGGCACTACTACTACGAGCAAGGCCTTTATTAATTCCTCCCGTCTTCTATACACACATATAATAATCTAAAAGTACCCTATTAAGTAAACTACCTACTATAATATCTAATAAAAGGTTACTTACCGCGAGCCCTTACAACTAGGACGACGACTATTATATAATCTTATAGTTATTAACTAGTTATACTTAATAATACTTAAAGACTATAGTCCCTTAGTTATAGTTTATAAAGACTTTTTTAGAACTAACTTAAATACTAAAATACTAGGCTTTTATAATATTAATAGTAATACTAATATTAAGACTCTATTATTATATAAATAAATAGCTATTATTAAGTTTAATTGTATCTTATTACTAAAAGACTACTAAAATCTGTAAGTCTAGTCTTTATATAACTAACTATACTAGCTACTAATTAAAGATATAGTAAAAGAAGTTAGGGTATAAGTGTGTTACTTAGAAGCTATAGTTTAGTATAGTAGTATAATAGGTACTACTACTATAGCTATTAAAGACTTTAATAGTATAAGAGAAGCTACTAGGAACTAGTATATAGCCTAAGGCTTAATTATAATATTTTAAGATATATACTAATAAAGATAAAGTGGATTCTTTAAATAAAGTTAACTAGTTATAGTAATATAGTTTATAATGACGGTATATTAGTTATAAAGGAGGTTAATAGTTAAACGAAGTAGAGGGATAGTTTAAATTAAATTTAATAGGTTTAAAGGAATAGTAACGGTTAGGCACGGGGGTATATAGAAGTGTTTAGATAGTATTAGTAGTTTTAGTAGTATTAGTAGTATAATTAGTAGTCTACTTTAAAATTAATTAAATACTACTACTACTTTAAATCTATAAAAGCTACGTTATAGTAGGTAAATTTACATACTAACTACCTATATATAACTTATAGGCTATTAGTTACTTAAGAGGGGGGGGGGAGTTCTTAGTAGTAGGGTCTTTACTATTAACGTATTTATAGTTTAATAACTACTTAAAGATACTAAGGATATTTTATTTTTAGAATTAACTTTATAAATATAGTTATTAATAAAATAAATACTTTAATTAATACTCCCTCTAGGGTAACTAACGGCTTATAGGCTATATACTTTAAAGAATAGCTATCGAGCTACTTAGCTTATTAATCTTTTTTATTACAGTACTTAAATTTACCTACTATAACGCAACTTTTATAAATTTAAAGTAATAGGTATTTTGAATTAATTTTAACTACTAATTTACTATTAATACTATTAAAACTACTAATACCTTCTATACGCCTTTTATATACTTAACTATTTAGTAAACCGTCTCTTTAAACCTATTAAATCTAATTTAAACTAAACTATCCCTTTCCTTAGCTATTATATCCCTCTATAACTAACGCACTATTATCACAGACTATATAGCTATAGTTAGTTTAGCTACTCCCTATTATTATTAGTATCTATCTTAATACTACCTTTGTGTTTTTTTTTAAGTAGTTATCTCGTCCGGACATTTTTATAAGTTATTCTAAAAAGAATATACTATAGCTATATATTATTAAATAGTATAATTAAATAGAAGTATCTAAAAAAGTATATTTAGTAGCTTTAACCCCCTTTAACTCTACTAAGTAGTCTTAAGTAGAGCTTAGTAGGGTATATATACCTTAATACTTCTACTTACCTACCCTTTTTACTATAGTGGCAGACGTAGACGTGGATGTACTAGTGATAACAACAATACTATTACTAATAGGCAGCGCTAAATATGTTAAAATAAACCTTTGCTTATACAAACCTTTAGCTGGATTATACTGTGTCACAGTGCTGTGACGTACCGTAGGGCCTAACGAGCCCTAGTAGCGTTTATTATTAAAGAAAAAGGTACTACTACTATAAGCGAGCCCTTTATCGATTCCTCCTATCTTCCACATTCCTAATAATCCAACAAAATAATAAAAACCACTATAAATATAAACATCCCCTAATTACTAAATACTAAATACTATAACCTAGTTGCTATAATTAAGAATAATATTAAGTAGCTTAGTAATATAACTATATAGCTTAGTATTAATACTATTAATATATAGTATAGCTAACTAGCCTAACCTTTAAATATAAAGATCTAAATTACTATCTTTAGCCTTTACTTTCTTTAAACTAGTTATAATAAAAACTAAATAAAAAACATTAAATAAAACCTATTAACTAATTTAATACTAAGTTAAATTTTAAACTTACTATTTTTAAAAAATAACTAGTACTACTTTAAGTAAGTAATAAAAGTAGTAATAATAACTATAGATCCCCTAGAGTTAAGAGACTAGTACGTTTAATAAAGCCTAGCTAACTTAATATATTAAGACGTCTACTAATAAGCACAGAGAAAAGCGGTCTAATTAGGTTAACTAGCTATAGTATAGTAATAGCGCGTTAGTCGCAGAGGGATTTAACGGTTAAGGAAAGGGACGGTTTGGTTTAGTTTAGATTAGATTTAATAGGTTTAAAGGGACGGTCTAGGAAGGCGTTAGTGGTTTTGGCAGCGTTAATAGTGTAATTAGTAGTTAAATTTAATTAAAAACACCTATTACTTTAAATCTATAAAAGCTGTGTTATAATAAGTAAATTCAAGTACCGTAACAAAAAAGATTAATAAGGTAGGTAGCTGGACGGTTTCCTAGAGCACGTGGCCCGTAGGCCGTTAGTTACTCTAGAGGGGGTATTAATATTACCTTACTAAATATACTAATATTAACTATTTAAACTAATAAAACTCTAGTAACTGCGTTCTTTAGTTAATTAAAGTACTTATAGTTATTTTTAGTATTTAGGGTTTTTATAGTACCTTAATTCCTAGAGTATAAGTTATATATAGTTACTTAAGTATTATAACTAGTATTAGTAGTTTTATAGTAGTAGATTCTAATAATAATAAACTTTACTTTATTATTATTAAAGAATTTCTATTAGTTATGGGTTAAGTTAATTATATTAACCTTTTTAACTATAGAATACTTATAATAACTTATATAGTTAGTTAATATTTATAGAGTTACGTTTTAGTATGTATCTTAGTACTAAGTAAATAGAGTAGGGATTTTCTTTTTAGATATTATAGTAAGTAGTTTACTTAATAGGGTGCTTTTAGGTTATTATTTATATATATAAAAAACAGAGGAATTAATAAATACTTTACTTATAGTACCTTTTTCTTTAATAGTAAACGCTACTAAAGCTTATTAGGCCCTATAGTACGTTATAGTACTTATAGTGTGATACGGTTAAAGGTTTATATAAGTAAAGGTTTATTTTAATATTACTACTTATTAGTAATAGTATTATTATTAAAGTTTTACTATCCGGGCATTATTACTTAACTATCCGGGCATTCTACTACTCTTTTAGCTAATTAAGTTAATACGTTTAACTATATCGCGTAATACCTTACTACGCGCTTAATTATAGTTACTATACTTATTACTATTACTATACTTAATTAAACACTACACTTAATTATAGTCACTACACTTAATTATAGTTACTACACTATACTTAATTATAGTTACTATACTATACTTAATTATAGTTACTATACTATACTTAATTATAGTTACTATACTTATTATAGTTACTATACTTAATTACTATTACTATACTTAATTAAATACTATACTTAATTATAGTTACTATACTTAATTATAGTTACTATACTATACTTAATTATAGTTACTATACTATACTTAATTATAGTTACTATACTATACTTAATTATAGTTACTATACTACGCTTAATTATATAAACTATATAGCTATACTATAGATTCTATTAATTTAATTAGTTAAAAAGGTAGGAGAATGCCTAGATAACTAAGTAATAATACCTAGATAGTAAAACTCTATTATTATTACTAAAAGAGTAAGTAAGTAGAAGTATTAAGGTACGTACGTTCTACTAAGCTTTACTTAAGACTACTTAGTAAAGCTAAAGGGGGTTAAAGCTACTAAACACACCCTATTAAATATTTCTATTTAATTATACTACTTAATAATATATAGCTATAATATATTCTTTTTAAACCCCTCTATTAAAATGTCTATACTAGATACTATAAAAAAAACATAAGTAAAATAAATACTTTAATTAATACTTTATACTATAAAAATCTAACTACTTTTTTTTTAGTTTTATTAAAACTATATATACCTAAAAAGTAATAAAGTTTAATAAACTTTCAAATAAAGCACTTTTATATAAAGGGTCTATATAAACTATCTAGTATATATACTCTATATTATTAAGCTAAATACTCTTTTTAAAAGTAATAATTCCTAAAACACTTAAAAGAAATATAATACTAGGAACTTAACTACTTTAACCCTAAACTACTTTAACCCTAAACTACTCTAATATTTTATCTTATTTACTTATAGTATTTAAATTTCTATAACTTTTTAAAAAGAGTCTAAAAAAGCTTCTTTTAGCTATAATACCTATAGTATTAGTAAAGTAAAGTAAATTATTAACTATAAACTATATAAAAGTAGTATATATACTTATACTAGTAAATAAATTATATTTAACTTTTACTTATATATATAATAGTATAGTAGGTTTATATTAGTATTAGTACTTATTAACTACGTTTTTTAGTACTCCTCAAACTACTATTTATATAACTATAGTATAAAAATACTTACTAAAGTCTTTAAAAAGTTTATTTTACTTTTAAAGGTTAAGTATAATATTAATATCTTTATTTTTAAGTATAATAGTAAAATTAAAAAATACTACTATTTTATAAATAACGTTTAAAAGTATAAAAAACGTATTAAGCTATTAGCTTTATATACTTTAAATTAAAATAGTAGTACTAAGTATATAAAAGCTATTATTAAAATAAAAGCTTAAATTATATAAAAAAGTAATAAGCTACTCTATAAAATATAGCCTATTATCTATAGAGTAGTAATCTATTTTTATAGTTATATACTATAAGTAGCTTTTAAATAAAAGACCCTTTATAAAGTATTTTACTAATAGTTTAAAACTAATAAAATAGTAAAACCTAGCTTTATATATTTATAATTATATAGCTATAAAGTGTAGTTACTTATAGCTACTATTTATATTTTTTTAAGTAGTTATTTTGTCTAGATATTTCTATAAGTTATTCTAAAAAGAATATACTATAGCTATATATTATTAAATAGTATAATTAAATAGAAGTATTTAATAGAGTATATCTAATAACTTTAACCCCCTCTAGCTCTACTAAGTAGTCTTAAGTAAAGCTTAGTAGGGTGTACGTATTTTAATACTTCTACTTATCTACCCTTTTAGTAATAATAATAATACTATTACTAATAGGTAGTAATATTAAAATAAACCTTTACTTATGTGAACCTTTAGCTGGATTACGCGTAGGGCTTAATAAGCCCTAGTAGTATTTACTATTAAAGAAAAAAACACTACTATAAGTAAGGCCTTTATTAATTCCTCCTGTCTTTTATATACTTATATATAATAATAACTTATAATGTTTAATAAAAGGCTACTTACTACTAGCCCCTACTCCTAGAATAATAACTATTATATAACTTTATACTTATTAACTAACTATAAAATTAATAATAAGTACTTTATAGCTAAAGGGGTTAATATAATTAACTTAACTTAAAACTAGTATAAATTCTTTAATAAAAAGAAAATAAAGCTTATTATTACTAGAGTTTACTACTATTAAACTATAAATAATTAACTTAATACCTAGTAGATAATACTTAAGTTAAATACTAAATTTAATAGAACTATATATATCTTATAGACTAAGGCTAATTATGAATACTTTAACTAACTAAAGGACGTAGCTACTAAATCTATAGTACTCTAAATAGCTAATATTAGTATATTTAGTGAGGCCTATATGTGATAACGTCGAGACGGATGCTGATAATAGTAGAGCTAAGTGGCTAAACTAGCTATAGCTATATAGCAACGGTGCGTTAGTTATAGAGGGATGTAACGGCTAAGGGAAGTAACGGAACGGTTCGATTTGGATTTAACGGGTTTAGAGGGACGGTTTAGGAAGGCGTTAGTAGTTTTAGTGGTATTAACGGTGTAATTAGTAGTTTACGAAATTAATTGAAAACACCTATTACTTTAAATCTATAGAAGCTGCGTTATAGTAAGTAAATTTAAGTACTATTTATTAGATAAAAAAGATTAATAAAGTAGGTAGCTAGACGGTTCTTTAAAGTATGTGGCCTATAGGCTATTAGTCACTCTAGAGGGGGTACTTATAGCTACTATATAACTTAAAAAAAGTACTTTAACTACTATTAAAAGGATATTTTTATTAAGTTTTTTATAAGTTATATATTTATAAATTAGTACTATATATAAAACTTTATAACTAAAAAAATTATTATTATATATTTATATATTTAATATATTTAAAGTATTACTATCCAGGCAGTGTCTTTTAGCTAACCGGGCGGTGCTCCACTTTAGTCCCATACTAGGTCTCTAATTAGCTATAACTACGCGCAATTACACTACGCGCAATTACACTACGCGCAATTACACTACGCACAATTACACTACGCGCAATTGAGCTACTGCGACTACGCGCAATTACACTATACACAATTAAGCTGCTGCTGCGACCGCAATTGAGCTGCTGCTGCGACCGCAATTGAGCTGCTGCGACTACGCGCAATTAAACTACTACTGCGACTGCGCGCAATTACACTATGTATAATTAAGCTACTACTACAACCATAATTAAGCTACTGCAACTACGCGTAATTAAACTACTACTGCGACTACGCGCAATTATACTATATATAATTAAGCTACTACTACAACCGTAATTAAGCTACTGCGACTGCGCACAATTAAACTACTACTACAACTATACACAATTATACTATGCGTAATTAAGCTACTACTGCGACTGTAATTAAGCTACTGCGACTGCGCGCAATTGATCTATGTAGTCCTATTGGCTAATAAGAGTGGAGCACCGCCCGGATAGCTAAAAGACACTGCCCGGATAGTAATACTCTATATTTATAGTACTACTTATAGTAAAGTAAATAAATAAATCTATTAAATAAAGAATATTCCTAGTAAAAGATTTAGTAAAAATACGTTTTAGCTAAATGTATATATTTAGTAAAGTGATAAGTAAAGGTTATTTAAAAAAAAATATATTATTAATATTAACCCCCTTTAGTAACTATAACGCCTAAAGTTATTGCCTAGAGATAACTTCTGCCTGCCTACTCTTGCGCCACAAAGCGCAGTATAGTAGTAGTAGTAATAATAATAATACTATTACCGATAGGTGGTAGGCGCGACTAATATATTAAAATAAACCTTTACTTATACGAACCTTTAGCTAGATTACGCTATAGGCGGTGTGACGTACTATAGGGCCTAACGAGCCCTAGTGGCGTTTACAATTAAAGAAAAAGGCACTACTACTGCAAGTAAGGCCTTCGTCGATTCCTCTAGTCTTCTACATTCACATTTAACAATCCTTTAAAACTAAAATACTAAACTTATTAGTAATAAGTTTAATACAGCCTAATAGATATATAAAGCCTAAGTACTTTAGTCTCTTAGTTATAGTATATAGAGACTTTTTTAAAGCTAGCTAGGCTACTAAAAACATAGGCCTTAATAACCTTAATAGTAGTACTAACTTTATAAACCTTTTACCTAAAACATAAAGAGCCGTTACTAGGTTTAAATACTACTTACTACTTAAAAATAGTCTAAACCTATAGATTAGAATTACGTATAATTTTTTATATAATCTCTTTATTAATATATCTATTAAAATGGTTAGAGTATAAGTGCGTTACCTAAAAGCCCTAGCCTAGTATAGTAGTATAATAGATACTACTACTATAGCTATTAAGGCCCTTAATAGTATAAAGGAAGCTAGGAATTAGTATATAGCCTAAGGCTTAATAACATATCGAGATATATACTAATAAAAGTAGGGTAGATTCTTTAAATAAGGTTAACTAGCTATAGTAACATAGCAACAGCGTATTAATTACAAAGGTGGTTAACGGCTAAGGGAAGTAGAGGGACGGTTTAGATTAAATCTAATAGGTTTAGAGATAGTTTACTAGGAGGCGTATAGACAGTATTAGTAGTTTTAGAGGCGTTAGTAGTATAATTAATAGTTAAAATTAATTAAATACTTCTATTACTTTAAATCTATAGTAGTTATATTATAGTAAGTAAATTCGCGTACTAACTATATATAACGTATAGGCTATTAGTTAGGGGGAGGGGGGAGGGGTCCTTAGTAGTAGGGTCTTTACTAGTAACGCATCTATAGTTAAGTAGCTACTTAGGAATACTAAGGACAAAAGATTATTAATATATATAATATTATATTTAATAGAAAGTAATATTATAAGAGTTTTACTAGCTGGGCAGTATCTACTGGCTGCCCGGGCAGTGTCTCTACTTCTCTCTAATCTACACTACCCTATTAGCCCTATAAGTAATACACTATAACGGTATAATTAACGCGCTATAACTATAGCAATTACACTACAACTATAGTAATTAATATACTGCGACTATAGTAATTAATATACTATGACTATAGTAATTAACGCACTACGACTATAGTAATTGTACTATAACTGTAGTAATTAACGTACTATAACTATAGTAATTAACACACTACGACCGTAGTAATTACACCGTAACTATAGTAATTATACTATAACTAATATATATAATTCTATTAGTTAAAAAGGTAGAGACACTGTTTGGGTAGTTAGTAGATACTACCCGGCTAGTAGAACTCTATTATAATAGTAACTTATATTTACTTACTAGTAATTATAATAACCTTAACTTTGAAGTTATTATTAAATAAATTTAAAAAAGCCTTACTATAACTTATAAAACTAACTCTTAAAGAGTTTTACTAGCTAGGCAGTATCTACTAGCTGCCCGGGCAGTGTCTCTACTTCTCTCTAATCCACACCACCCTATTGGCCCTATAAGTGATGCACTGTAACGGCGTAATTAACGCGCTACGACCGTAGCAATTGCGCTGCGACTGTGGTAATTGCGCTGCGACTATAGTAATTAACGTACTACGACCGTAGTAATTGATGCGCTGCGACCGTAGTAATTAACGCGCTGCGACTATAGTAATTAACGTACTACGACTGTAGTAATTAACGCGCTGCGACTATAGTAATTAACGTACTGCGACTATAGTAATTAACGCACTACGACCGTAGTAATTACGCTATAACTGTAGTAATTACGCTATAACTAATATATGTAATCCTATTAGTTAAAAAGGTAGAAATACTACTTGGGCAGCTAGTAGATACTGCCCGGCTAGTAGAACTCTTTTTAAATATAACTATATCTATCTTTACTAAATAAAGAAAATAATAAAGTATTCCTTTTTATAAACTCCCTTAATAATATATTTAATAAATTTAACTTTAGTAATACTACTCTTAAAAAAATATTTATATATATATACTCTTTAGGTATTAAAAGCCTAGGTATATTTTTAAGTTTAATAAAGTACTCTATAACTTATACTACTCTTTACTTTTATAGTAATACCATTTAAAAGCTAGTTTAATAAGTAAATATTACTATTAAATAAGTAGCTATATTTATTATTAAATAAATAGTATTTTAATTTACTATTAATAGTAAATAAGCCTTTTTATAGGGTTCTATTATTAGTAGTTAGCTTAGTAGTTATAAGTCTACTCGACCCTACTTTATAAAAAGTAAAGGTAGTAAGTTTAAATTCTATACTACTTAAGAGGTTTTTATACTTTAACTATATATTATATACTTATATAGTATAGCTATTAGAATTTTCCTAGGGTAGGGTCCTTAGGGACTCTAATTAGTTATACTATATAGTCTATATACTACTCTTAGTTAATAAGAGTAAGCGGCCCTTATTAAGCAATATATAGTATATATATACCTCTTGTTATATAAGTAGGTATTTCCTAACTTATACTTAACCTATCTTTACTATATAACCTTTACTATTTACCCTACTTAATAGTTATATATTTTTCCTACTAAGTTTTCTATATACCCTTTACTAAAATATTTACTTATAAGAAGTTAAAAGTCTACTACTTAGTAAATTCCTTATTTATAATATAAGTATATTTATAGAATAATATAATATATATATATAGGGGTTTATTATAATTAGTAAAAGTTAGCTATAAATTATAAGTATATAAAAGAGTAGCTATAAAAGTAAAAGACCCCTAGGGCCTAGAGTAGGCCTAGTATATAGCTAACTAGACTATATAACCCCTAAGCTATAGTAACTATAGTAAGTATACTATACTAACTATTATTCTTATACTAATAGTCTTAAATTTACTATGTAGTACTTTAATTATATATAGATAAATTATTTTTTATAAAGTTATTAAATTATTTTAAATATATTAAAACTATTATAAAACTAAAAAGTAATTAAAGTATAGTTTTATTCTTAAGTTACTTTATATTTAATAGTAATATTAAGTATTTTTAATATTAGTTAAATATTTAGTAGTTTAAGCTCCGTTATATCTATACCCTAATACCTTTTTTATACCCTAAATACCTCCCTTATACTCTAAATACCTCTAGTTTTTTATATTTTTTATATCCTTTATGATTCTTTTTTTTTTTAAAGCTATTATAGGCTCTACTAGTATTAGGGCCAGCTTTAACTCTTAAAATTAGTTTTATAGGGGGGTAGGGGTTTATTAAATTAAATAAAAAGTAGGGGTTTATTAAATTAAATAGAAAAGTTAAAGTAGGCTTTAATAAGGGAACTTTTTATTTATAAGTATAGGTAGTAGGTTATTAGTTTATAGAAGAATAAAAAGGTAACTATAAGTTTAAATAGGTAGTTAAGTATTTAAAGTATATAAATAGATATTAAGGCTTTTTATAAAAAAACTCTATACTTATAAACGGAGTAAGTAAGTAGTTAAATATTGAAAGTTAAAAAAAATAAGTATTAACTTAAGTAAAAAAAAAAAAGACTTAAGATAATTTATAGTTATTAATACTTATAAACTTAAAGTAAAAAAGCTATAGGGTTTTTTATAAAGAAAGCTATAGGGCTTTTATATAAAAACTTCTTTTTTATAAATAGAGTAAATAGGTAGTTAAAAGTTAAAAACTAAAATCCTTATTAATCTATAGTATTATAGTTAAATATAGAACTAAAGTAGCTATAGATTTAAGTAAGTTTTAAGGGAAATTTTTAAAGTTATTAATTAGTAAGTTAAATAAGTAAAAGATTAAAGTTATTAAGTAAGGCTTTTATAAAAGAACTCTTTACTTATAACTATAGTAAGTAAGTAGTTTAGTAGTAAAAGTTTAAAGTAGTAAAGCTATTAATTTATAAGCTTAAGTAAGTTATAAAAAGGTTAGGTTATTAATTTATAAACTTAAGTAAGTAAATAAGGGTCTTAAAGAGAGTAGGTTATTAAAGCTTTTATAAAAAAACCTTTTACTTATACATATAGTAAGTAAGTGGTTTAGTAAGAAAAGTTAAAGTATATAATTATAACATTAAAAAAAAAAAAAGAAATTAAATAAATTTAAATAGTTCTAAATATTATAATTAATTAACTATATAGTTAATTATTAATTAGTATTAAATAAGTAGTATTTTAATTTACTATTAATAGTAAATAAGCTTCTTTATAGGGGTCTATTATAGTTAGTAAAAGTTAGTTATAAATTATAAGTATATAAAAGGGTAGTTATAAGAGTAAAAGACCCCTAGGGCTTATAGTAGGTCTATTATATAACTAGTTAAACTATATAACCCCTAAACTATAGTAGCTATAGTAACTATACTATACTAACTATCATTTCCACAATTATTTTCTTTTTTTATATTAATAACTATACTTTATACTTTTTTTTAAATACTATAAAAAGGCCCTTTTATTTATAAAAAAGCTTTAAAAATATTACTTTATTAAATGTAGTAAAGACTTATAATAGTTTTTAAGGATTAAAGTTATTTATAACTATACTATAAAGTACTTTTAGCTTTTATAACTTATATATATTAATAAAGTTATTATATATTTAAAAATATAAGGCCTATAAGTTAAATAACTATATACTTCTTTAATTTAATTATTTAAGTTACTCTTTTATAAGGGCTTTACTTTATATATAAGTACTAATATATACTATATAACGTTAAATTAAATATATATAGTACTATAATTACTTAACTAAATATAACTTTTATTATAAGTTATTTAATTATAACTCTAGTTCTAAGTATTTTAAAGAGACTAAGTAAGTTATTAAATACCTTACTATAAAGCTCTTTCTTTATCTTAAATTTAACTATAAAAAAAGTAGCCCTAATAATAGTTTAGTAATTACTTTAGATACTAACTTTACTAATAATATACTAAACTATAAAAGTTTTTAAATATTTATAATTAAGGTTTTTAATAACTTTTTTAATTAATAAACTAATAAATAAAATACTATAACTATATTTATAACTAAAACTAGAGTTTTTACTTTTTTTTAAAGTAACTAAAAACGCTATTTTTATAAGCTATTTAATAACTACTTTTTATATTAATTTTAGTAAAAAGACCTTTAGTAATATAGCTACTTTTATTTAAAGTATTAAGAAAAAATATAAAATATAAATATAAATATAAATATAAGTATTTATATTATATTTAGATCTTTTAGAGATATATATCTTTATATTAAAAATATAAATATATATATTTATATTTATATTTTTTATATTAAATATACTAACTTACTAAGTAAAAGTAATAATATAAAATAAGTATACTTAAATACTATATACTTTTTTTATTATAAAACTAGTATATTCTACTTATAGCTTTAATATTTATAAAGTTATAATTTTTTAAAGTATTAAAAGTAACTAAGAAATTCTAACTTAGACTTTAAGTAAGCACCTTAACTAATTAAGCACTACTTATTAAAAAAATAAAAATAAGAATAATACTTTAGATATTTATATATCTACTAATTTATAAGTTATACTTATAAATACACTAGTTCTATAATATTTAAATTTTTACTTTATTTACTATATTTATTATATAAATAAATAAATATACTAAAAAAGGTATAATTAATATAAAGAATATAAATACAAATATATATATTTATACTTATAATACATTTACCTTTTTTAAAAATATTAATATAAATATATATATTTCTATTTTTTATACTAGTAGAACTAATACAAATATATATATTTATACTAATTATATTTATATTTTTATAATACTCTACTCCTACTAAACTAGTACTAAGTATATATATTTAATATAATAATTAATAAATAAGTAATTTCTTAATAAAAAGATAGTTTAACTATATATAAAGCTTTATTATATTAATATTTATAACTATTAATTATAGTAAAAGGCCTTAAAAGGCTATATTAGAGTTAAATACTAGTTTATTTATTTTTTTATAACATTTACTTTAACTAATAAAAATAGTTAAAACTTATATAGTAGATTATTCTAAGTAAAATATAAATAGTAAAAATACTATAACTAATATTAATAATAGTAAAAGAGTATAGTATAATTAAAAATAAAGAATAGTTTTTAATTATAATACTACTATAGTTAAAAACTTTAATTATACTTAAAAATACTCTTACTTAAATAACTTCTTAAAACCCTATACTAAATAGTATAACTTAATAAGTTTTACTAGCCGGGTAGTATCTACTAACTACCTAGGTAGTGTCTCTACTTCTCTCTAATCCACACTACTCTATTAGCTTTATAATTAACGCGCTATAACTGTGGTAATTGCGCTGTAACTGTAGTAATTAACGTACTATAACCGTAGTAATTAATATACTGCGACCGTAGTAATTACGCTATGACTATAGTAATTAATATACTACAACTATAGTAATTAACGTACTATAACTATAGTAATTAACGCGCTGCGACTATAGTAATTAACGTACTATAACTATAGTAATTAATGTACTATAACTATAGTAATTAATATACTATAACTATAGTAATTAACGTACTATAACTATAGTAATTAACGCGCTGCGACTGTGGTAATTACACTGTAACTATAGTAATTATGCTATAACTAATATATATAATCCTATTAGTTAGAAAGGTAGAGACACTACCCGGGCAGCTAGTAGATACTGCCCGGTTAGTAGAACTTAACTTAATATAGTTACTGTATTCTATAAGTTAAAAACTTTCTTTTATTAAGTTACTTAAATAGACTTTTTAAGTTTAAAAGCGTTAATAAAGCCCCTACTATTACTAGCCGGGCTTTAGTCTATTTCTTATATTCTTTAACCCTATACATATTCGCTCTATAATAACTTTAAATTATTAATATAACTACTACTACTATTTACTTTATACTAACTTTAAATAAAGAGCCCCGCGATTTATAATTATTTATAAAAATAAACTAAAAGAGATTTAAAATAAAAGCTTATAATTATAGGCTTTACTATGTCTTTAATAATAATAAGAACCCTAACTAAAATACCCGTTTTATAAGTAAAAAGATTTAGTTTACTTTATTTTTATTTAACTTTATTAAAAATAATAGTAACTATACTAAAGTAGCTAGAATTAGAGCTCTATACTAGGGCCTAATTTAACTTAATAACTACTACTTTATTATCTTAAAGTTAAATAACTACTATAAATACTTTACTTAGGTAATTTAAGTAGCTTATAAGTACCTAGTACCTAATAGGCCTAAAGATTAGTATATTAAAAGTTAGTTAAGGTTTAAATATTAGGATATTTACTAATAAGTATAGGGTTTATTAATTAGATTAAGTGAGTTAGTTATAGTAGTACGCTAATAATAGTATTAATAACGTTAATAACTAAAGTTTAATAGAAGAAAATGGGTTATTTAAATTAATAAAAGGTTTTTAGAGGCGTTAGGGGCGATGGGGTATTAGGGGCGTTAATAGTAATTAGATAGTAATTGATTAATAAAAGTGCTTTAAATCCGTTATAATTATGTTATAGTAAGTAAAATTATAAACTTTAATGTATAAGGAGGTAACTTATTAATTAATTAGAGAAGGTTAAAAAGAGATATTATTAGTTAAAGAGAAGTTAAGTAACGTGGATCTAAATTTTACTTAGTATCACGTAACTAAAAGGTCATTAACGCAGTAGCTATAGCTAGTGCTGCGTTGTGGTGAAAATTATAGAGAGTAAATAGTAATAGTCTAAGAACTTACTAGTTTATAGTATAGTTTATAGTAAATAGCTTTATAAAACTACTTACTAATACTTACTTTAAAACCTTTTTTAAGTAGCTTAATATAGTAAATTAAATAGTATAACTTTAAGTACTTTATAATACTAAACTTTTAAAAAAGTAGCTAAAAAGCCTTAATTTTACTAATGATAAATAAAGTAAAGAAATTATAACTTTTAAATACTTTAAAAATACTATTATTCTTTTTACTACAGAGATAGAGGTTTAATAAAAATAATAAAACTATTTAAAATAAAGACTTTAAAGGAATTATAGTTCTAAAGAAGTAAGTTATATAAAAGTAACTATAGAGTAATTAAAGTATAACTAGTATATAATTTTATTTATAAATAGATTTAATAAAGCCCTTATATATATATATTATTATTTTCTAAGTATACTTATATTATGAATAAAGAATCTACTAAGTAGTAGACTTTGAACCTCCTATAAGTAAGTATTTTAATAAAAGTATATAGAAAAACTCTATTAGAGAAAATATATAATTATTTAGTAAGTTAATAAGTAAAGGTTATATATAAAAATAAGTTAAGTATAAGTTAAGGAATACTTACTTATATAAGAAAAGGTACGTATATACTATATATAGCTTAGTAGGGGCCGCCTGTTCCTATTAGCTAGGAGTAGTATACGGGCTCTGTAGTGTAGCTAATTAGAGCAGTAGGGTCCCCACCCCTAAAAACTCTAATTTGGCTATACCGCATAGGCGCGCAATACTTGGTTAGGTATAAAAACTCTAGGTGGTATAGGATTTAAACCTACTGCCTCTACCTCTAATAAAGTAGGGTTAGGAAGGCTTATAAAATAAAGCCCTTCTAAGGCCCTTACTAAAAAGCTATATTAAATTATATAGTTGAAAGTTACTAGTATATTATAATATATAAATAGATTTTAGTATTTAAAAAGACTAATAACTACTCTAAATTAACGTTTTACTAGCTCTAAAAGCTATAGCTATATTTAAAAGCTTAAAAGTCTATAATACTATTAAAGTAAGAAACGTATTAATAGTACTATAAACTATAAAATAATATATTTATATATTTAATATGTCTATAGTACTACTTATAGTAAAGTAAATAAAGAAATCCACTAAGTAAAAATTATTCCTAGTAAAGAATTTAGTAAAAATACGTTTTAGCTAAACGTATATATCTAGTAAAGTAATAAGTAAAGGTTATTTAAAAAAAAAGATACGTTACTAATATTAACCCCCTCTAGCTATACTAAACACAACGCCCAAAGTCATTACCTAAAGATAACTTCCACCTACCTACTCTTACGCCACAAAGCGCAGCGCAGTAGTAGCTACCATAGCGGCAGACGTAGACGTGGACGTACTAGTAATAATAATAATACTATTCTTAATAAGCGGCGGGCGCAACTAATATATTAAAATAAACCTTTACCTCTACAAACTTTTATTTAGATCCCACTATACGTAGGGCCTAACGAGCCCTAGTGGTGTTTATAATTAATTAAAAGGCACTACTATAAATAAAGCTTTTATTAATTCCTCTATCTTATATATATATATATTTAACAATCTAAAAATACTAAACGTATTATATTTAAAATACCCAACTTTATCCCTACTAATTTTTAACTATACTTAAAGCTTACTAATATATTAATAGTATTAATTATTTTAACTAACTATAAATAGCTTATATAACTTACTATTCTATATAGCCTGAATCAACTTAATTTAGCTAAAAACTTAAAGTTTTATTCGTATATAAATAGAGTATATATTACGATATTCAACTTTATATACTATTAAATAAGTAGTAATAGTATAACTATAAATACTACTATAGTTAACTACTATAGAGGTATAAATAGTACTTTAAAGGTCCTAAAGTCTAATAACTACTATAAATACTTTAACTAAATAAAGAACGTAGTTACTAAAGCTATAAAGCCCTAAGTAGCTACTAATATTATATTTAGTAAGGCTAACACTATTAGAATAGATACTAATAATAGTAGGGATAAGTAGCTAAACTAGCTATAGCTGCGCGGCTGAGGAAAGCAAAGAGACGGTTTAAATTAATAGTTTTACTATTAGGGCGGATACCTTTAGCTATTAGGGTGGATACTCTACTTTTCTAACTAATTAAACTACATAGATTAATTCTACTACTAAATCCTTTTCATAGCCTATATTAACTATAACTTAACTTCTTTTAACTACTATAATATCGTTACTAATACAAAAATAGCTATACCTATACCCTTAATTAACGTTATTAACGTTACTAATATTACTAATAATAAATATAAGGCTATTTCTAATCCTCTTAAGGGCGGTATTAATAGTATACCTATAGATATAATTAAAGAGCTTTAAAACTATTTTAACGTCTTTACGCACTAGTATAGCTTTATAATTATATAAAAGAACAGCTCTACTAAGTATAATAGTATTAATATATAGTAGGCTTTTAAATATAACTATAATACTATACGCTTTACTAAGGGTATTAACCTTAAAAAAACTATAATATAAAAAGTTAATTATACTTAGGACCCCCTCTAGAGTAACTAACGGCCCACAGGCCACGTACTCTAGAAAAACAGTACTTAAATTTACCTACTATAACGCGACTTCTATAGATTCAAAGTAATAAGTGTTTTTAATTAAGTTCAACTACTAATTACGCCGTTAACGCCGTTAACACTACTAAAACCACTAACGCCTTCTATACACCTCCCGTACGCCCGACCGTCTAAACCGTTCTTCTAAACCTATTAAATCTAATCTAAACTAAACCGTCCCTTCCCTTAGCCGCGTAGCTACGGCTAGTTCAGCTGCTCCCTATTATTGTTAGTATCTATCTTAACATTACTTTACTAAATATGCTAATATTAGTAGCTACTTAGAGTGCTATAGATTTAGTAGCTGTGTCTTTTAGTTAGTTAAAGTATTTATAGTTAGCTTTAGACTATAGGATACTTAAAGAGGTTCTATTTTATAGTTTAGTAATTATTGCGTTTATATTAAACCTATTACTAGTAGTTAAATAGTAGTAAACTATAGTAATAGTGAACTTCTTTTTCTCTTTATTAAAAAATACGTATTAATTATAGGTTAAGTTAATTTTATTAACCCCCTTAACTATAAAGTACTTATTACTACTCTTATAGCTAGTTAATAACTATAAAGTTATATAATAGTTATTATTTTAGTTATAAGAGCTTGTGGTAAGTAACTTTTTGTTAGATATTATAGGTTGTTATGTGTGTGTGTAGAAGACAGGAGGAATTAATAAAGGCCTTACTCGTAGTAATACCTTTTTTTTTTAATAGTAAACGTTACTAGGGCTTGTTGGGCCCTACGCGCAGCGTGATCCAGCTAAAGGTTCGTATAAGTAAAGGTTTATTTTAATATATTCAGCGCCGGCTATTAGTAATAGTATTATTATTATTACTACAAAAAGGGCAGGCAAGTAGAAGCGTTAAGGTAGAGCTAAAGAGGGTTAAAGCTACTAGATATACCCTATTAAATACTTCTATTTAATTATACTACTTAATAATATATAGCTATACTGTATTCTTTTTAGAATAACTTATAGAAATGTCTGGACGAAATAACTACTTAAAAAAAACACAAACTATACTTAGTAGATTATTACTACTACTATAAAGTCTACTAACTAAAAGTTTATTTAAAGATTATAAAAGGGCTATAAGAAGTATACTTACTTACTATTCCTTTACCCCTCTACCTATACTATCTATTACTAACTTACTAGTACTTAGTAAAGCCTTATTAATAACCTTTTAAAGTATAATACTATTAAGCCCTAGGAGATTAGTACTATAGTTTAAAACGCAGCTAAGAATAAAGGCACCTAGGCGTACTTTCTATAAAAGAATATTAATAATACTTAATGAAAGGCTTATTATAATAACGTTAAAGAAAGGACTTCTACCTATGTTCTTTTTTATTATTTTTAGTAAAGAAGCCTTAAGTACTATATTAACTAGTCCTTTAATAACCCTAACGTTCTTAAGGCCCTTATATAGACTTACTGTTAGTATAAGGTTATATAGAAGTAGTTTCTTAAGGTCCTAGGTATTAATAATATATATAAAATTAATAAGTTTAAAATACTTTTTTACTAAATTATAAAAACTACTAATATTAGCTTACTTTATAATATAGCCTTTAGCTTTAGCTTATTAGAGTACTTTTAAAAATATAACTTTTTAATTAAGTCTCTAAACTCTATTTATAGAGAGGTTAGTATAGCTACTCCCTGCGTTATAATTACTAACTATAAAGATACTCTATATTCTACTATTATTACTACTATACTTAGTATATACCTATAACTCTATATATACTATATTAATATAAATATTAAGTTAAATATTAAGTATAAGTAAAAGGGTTTTAGTAGTATATTAGATAATAAGTTTAAGGTTAATAAAGATAAGATTATAGTTAAAACTACTATTAAGGCTAAAAAAGCTAATAGGGCTAAGATAATTACCTTCCTCTATAACTCTAGTATTACTAGCTTTAATAAGCTTATTAGGACCCCTTTTAGAGTAACTAACGGCCCACGGGCCACGTACTCTAGAACCATCCAGCTACCTACCTTATTAATCTTTTTTATTATAGTACTTAAATTTACTTACTATAACGTAGTTTTTGTAGATTTAAAGTAATAGGTGTTTTTAATTAATTTTATAAACTATTAATTATACTATTAACGCCGCTAAAACTACTAATACCTTCTATATACTTCTTATATACCTAACTATCTAGTAAACCGTCCCTCTAAACCCATTAAATCTAATCTAAACTAAACCGTCCCTTCTCTTAGCCGTTATATCCCTCTACGACCAACGTACTATTGTTATAGACCGCGTAGCTACAACTAGTTTAACCGCTCCCTACTATTATTAACATCCGTTTTGATATTATTACGTATAGGCCTTACTAAATATACCAATATTAGTAGCTACTTAAAGTACTATAGATCTAGTAGCCACGTCCTTTAGCTAGTTAAAGTATTTATAGTGAGTATTACTATCCGGGCGGTGTCTTTTAGCTATCTAGGCGGTGCTCCACTTTAGTCCTATACTAGGTCTCTAATTGGCTGCGACCGCGCGCATTTAAGCTACTACTGCATTTGTGCGTAATTGAGCTGCTACTACGACCGCGCGCAATTAAGCTGCTACTACGACCACGCGCAATTGAGCTACTACTGCGTTTATGTGTAATTAAGCTACTACTACGACCACGCGCAATTAAGCTGCTGCTGTGACCGCGCGTAATTAAGCTACTGCGCCTACGCGTAATTAAGCTAGTACTGCGTTTGCACGCAATTAAGCTGCTACGACTGCGCACAATTAAGCTACTACTGCGACTATATATAGTTAATTTATATAGTCCTATTAGCTAGTAAAAGTAGAGTACCGCCTGGATAGCTAAAAGACACCGCCCAGATAGTAATACTCTTTATAGTTAGCTTTAAAGTATAGAGTACTTAAAAGGGTTCTATTTTATAGTTTAAAAATTATTATATTTATATTAAGCCTATTAGTAGTAGTTTAATAGTAGTAAACTTGTAAGATTATAAATAAATTACTATACGTCTTTAATTATAGGGTGCGAATATATTAGAGAAATAGGTGGTTTTATAGGATTTTTGTGCGTAAAAACAGGATAAAAAACAGTATTTGAAGTTATATAGTAAATCCAATAGTAAAATCAAAAGTAGTATTTTGTTGTATTTTTTGTTGTATTACTTACTTAATAGTAGGGGCCTAAAATCCATAAAGTAGAACATTCCTTCTAAATATGTAGTTAATTTTCCCTTGTAAATAGGTTCCTTAATAGGATTTATTCACTTACCTTTAGTATTACGTAGACTTAATAGCCTCGTTTTACTTAAAACTAGCTTTTACCCTAGCCGCGTTTTATTCTTTTACTTTAATTAAACCTTTAGTTTAATTTACTAATAAATAGAGTTAATAGTAAAACCAGGTCTTAACCTACCCGTATTTTACTTATAATTAGGGTTTATACTAGTACTCGGATTTATAATAGCCGTGTTTTACTTATATAATAGGGTTTTAGTATAAAACCGACTTATAGTTACCTAACTATTTTAGTTAAAAGTAAACTTAGTTACTATTTCTAACTCTAACTTAATTACTATTAGAGTAATAAACTTTTAATATTCGTATACTAAACCTATAATAGGGATAATATATAACTACTATACTTTTATACTTTATCCAATCGCATATACTAATATATTTAGTAATATTACTGAAGTTAATATTTAAATCAAATTAAAGCTTTTAGATTTATATAATTCTACTAATAGCTATATTTATTTACTAAGGATTAGGATATAGATAAGTAAGTATATATAGTATATAATACTATATAATAGTACTAATATACTAGAAATTATTTATATACCTCTTATAGTTATAAAGTTATTACTAGTATAAGTATTTTTTATACCTTTAGTACTTTTAGTAGTATATTACTAGAGTTTTGCTATCCAGGAGGTACTTTCTAGCTATCTAGGAGGTACCCCACTTATCCTACTTCCTAGCTATTTAATTAACTAAGTAAGCTTATACTTATTAGTATAACTAAGTTATTACGACTAAGTGTAATTAAGCTATTATAACTATTATAATTAAGTTATTATAACTATTATAATTAAGGTACTATAATTACTATAGAATTTATATTATAATTAAAATACTAAATTTAAGCTATTATAACTATTGTAATTAAGTCGTTATAACTAGGCGTAATTAAGCCGTTATGACTAGGTGTAATTAAGCTACTGTAATTAATTTAATTGATCCTATTAGTTAGGTAAGTAGGGTACCTCCTAAATAGCTAGAAAGTACCTCCCGGATAGTAAAACTCTATTACTATATTTAGTAGTACTAATAGTATAATTACTATATTAAACCTAAAATTCTTTTATATAATCTTATAAAAATATAGTAATAGTAAGCTTTTTTTTTATTAAAGAATATATACTAGTTATAGGTTAAGTTAATTTTATTAACCCCTTTAACTATAAAGTACTTATTACTATATTTATAATTAGTTAATAACTATAAAGTTATATAATAGTTATTATTCTAGGAGTAAGAGTTAGTAGTAAGTAGCTTTTTATTAACTATTATAGTAAGTAGCTTACTTAATAGGGTACTTTTAGATTATTATTATATATATATATATATATGTATATATATATAAAATAAAAGGAATTAATAAAGGCCTTACTTATAGTAGTACTTTTTTCTTTAATAGTAAACGCTACTAGGACTTATTAGGCCCTATATATAGTATAATCTAGCTAAAGGTTTATATAAATAAAGGTTTATTTTAATATATTAGTTATACTATTTAGTACTACTTGTTAGTAATAGTATTATTATTATAAGTTTTACTAGCCGGGCAGTATCTACTGGCTGCCCGGACAGTGTCCCCACTTATCCTAGTTTTAAGCCTTTCTATTAGCCCTGTAGTTAACGCGCTGCGACCAGTGTCATTAACGCACTACAACTAGCGTTATTAACGCACTACGACCAGTGTTATTAACACACTGCAACTAGCGCAATTAATACTTTACAACTAGTGTAATTCACGCGCTGTAACTAAAGAAATTAAGATACTAGACTTTATATATAATAATAGGTGTAATTAAAGTACTGTCCTTACAATGCTATAACTGTGGTAATTGTACTACGACCGTGGCAATTGCGCTGCGACCGTGGCAATTGCGCTGCAACTATGGCATTTGTGCTGCGACTAATGTATGTAATCCTATTGGCTGGAAAAGTAGAGACACTACCCGGGCAGCTAAACAACACTACCCGGCTAGCAGAACTTATTATTATAAGTTCTACTAGTTAAGTAGTATTTATTAACTACACGGGTAGTATCTTTATATATTAGCCTAGGATGTAACTAATAAGAGCTATAGGATTAAAGATACTAAAAAATAGTATATTACGTAATTATTAGATATTTGATTTAATTTAGTTTTTATTATAGTAATTAATATATATTAGTAAAATAAGCTTTTAAAGCTTAGTCTAACTAATTATACTATATCGTACGCCCCCTTTTACCCCTAAATTAATTAATCTTAGCCTAGTATTACTAGAGCCGTTAATAGTAGTAGTGCTAAACCCCCTATAGTCTTTTAAATACTATACCAAGGCTTCTTTATTACTAAACTACTAGAAGCTCCGCTACTACCTACTATAATATATTCTCAAATAAATTACTTACTATATTATAGTTAAAATTATAAAAATTTGCTATTAAAGCTACTATATTTAAACTAAAAATAGTTATATTATATACTAGGCTTAACTAGTTTTACTACTAAATTCTTAGTCTTTTTTAGGGCCTTTAGCTTTTATTTTCAAGTTAAGGCCGGCTAGGATTTAGTACTAAGTAATAGTGGACTAAATAAGGGTATTATAGTAGCTTTAAAGAATACAATTTACTTATTATTTAGCCTTTTATATAGAGTTTCAATAACCTTAGGGTCTTTAATATTAAGGAGAGTATTTATAACGTTTTATAGCTATAAGTTAGTATTAAATCTATAATAAAGGGTAGTAAGATTCACTAGTAGCTACTAGAGCTACTATTAAGAATAAATATAGTACTTAGTAAAAGGCTTTTATTACTTTATTAAATTTAGAGTTTTATAGCTATAAGGAAGGTAGTACTAATTAGTAAAGTAGCCTATATAAGGCTAAAGATTTAGTAAGTAAGGCTAATAATTAGTTAGTAGTAAGGGTATTACCCTTTAGTACTATTTGGTTATTAAGTTAAGGATATTCTAACCTACTTTCTTTAAAACATTACTAAGCTATACTTAACTAAAGTATTTATATTAAAGTTATACTTCTATCTTTATAACCCTTTTAGTATACGTACGGGCTTTATTCTATACTATTTTCTTTATAGTCTATAAGATAAAGAAAAGGTTTAAGTTATTATCAATAATATAAAACTAAAGGTTTTTATAAGTAGTTTTTATAAAAAGGTTAGTTTTAATACTAAAGTTTAAGTACTATAAAATAAAGTGGTTAGCCTATTAGTACTAGAGAGGTATATACGTACTGTGGATATAATTAAATAGAGCCTACTAATTACTAAACTCTTTAATAATATAAGTCTATATAGTATTAAAGTCCTTTTTAGTATTAGTATAAATAATAAACGCTTAAAAGAAATAAAAGCTAGTATAGGTATACTTAACTTTATTATTAAGGAGCTAGGAGTAGGTTAAAACCTTATTACTATAGACTTAATTATTAAGGGCCGCCTTTATAGTCTTTTAATTATAAATAGCTACTACCTCTATAGCTTTTTTATCCTAGTTAATATTAAACTTATTATTAGTAATACTACTATTACCTTATACTCCTTATAATACTCTATATTAATAAAGTTAAAAGTATAGTTAAATAGGCACTTGATATTAGTAGTACTAGTAACCTAAAATAGTAGTATTTTAAAGTGGTTTATTATATATATATTATTAAAGCTAATAAGCTCTAGAAACTATACCTATATCCTCTTATCCTAGGGGTACGTTTAGATAAAGCCCTTAGACTAATCCGGATTGTTGTCACTCTATTTAATCTAGTACTTAATACCTAAAGTAGTTAAGATATAGATAAAGTATGAAATAGTAGTATAGTTATTATTAAGATTTTTAAGTTTAAAGTGCTAGTAAGTATTATTAATATCCTTTTACTTAAGAATTAAGCTAGGTTCCACCTCTTAGAAAATAGATATAACCTTATATAACTTAATAACCTCATACTTAAAAATAAAGGTAAAGAGAGTACTTTATTAATTTAGAAACTTTTAATAAGCTTTATAAATCAGTAAATTAATAAAAGGAGGGTAGTTATACTTAAAGTACTTAAGGATAAAGGTCTAGTACTACTTATTACGCTTTTAGGCTAAAGTAACACTATACTATGGGTAGTCGTTCTTTATAGTACTGGTCTTATAGTTACTAAGGCCCTTAGCTTTATAAATAGTATTTTAGTTATAATAGATTTTAAAGTAGGTAGGCTAATAGTCTTCTTTAGGGCTATAGTAATTACTAGTATTATAGTAGACTATAGTAAAACTATACTACTAAGTAAAGTCTTAGAAATAAACTTAGAGGGCGTTAATTAACTCTACGGGCTATTTATTAATCCCTCTGTTTAGGGAATTTAGTATTATATACTTTATTAGTTACTAAATTATAGGATTATTAAGTAATAGTAATGGTACCTTAAGTAGTGTAAATAGATTTACTACACGTATGTAGATAAGGGTAAAAAATCTATTACCATTAGAGATATTAGTATTAAGGGGACAGTAATAGTACTAGAGGCGGAAAATCTACTATAAGTGGATTTTTAGTAGTAGGTAGGATCCATAGGCTCCTATTAGCTATATTTAAGTTAATATATAGAGATACTACCCAGATAGTTAGTAGATACTACCTAGCTAGTAAAACTTATTATTATTACTAGAAGAGTAAGTAAGTAGAAGTATTAAAGTACATATACTTTATTAAGCTCTATTTAAAACTACTTAGTAGAGTTAAAGGGGGTTAAAGCTACTAAATATACCCTATTAGATACTTCTATTTAATTATAAGTTTTACTATCTAGAAGATACTTTATAGCTATCCAGAAGGTAGTCTACTTATTTAACTAAGAGGATTAATTAGATTAATCTTAGTAGCTTAATTACACCTAGTTATAACGGCTTAAATCTAGTACTTTAATTATAGTATTAATTAAATAGTAATTATAATACCCTAATTACAATAGTCATAATGGCTTAATTATAATGGTTATAATGACTTAATTACGACGGTTACAATGGCTTAATTATAGCGGTTATAATGGCTTAATTGTGCCCAGTTATAATAACTTAATTACACTAATGGGTATAAGCTTACCTAGTTAATTAAATAGCTAGAAAGTAGGATAAGTAGAGTACCTCCTAGATAGCTAGAAAGTACCTTTTAGATAGTAAAACTCTTAATTATACTCTTTAAAGATATATAGCTATAATACATTCTTTTTAAAACCCCTTATTAAAATATTTATATAAAACTATAAAAAAATATAAATAAGTTTATTAAAGTTAATAAGACCTTTACTTTATATTAGCTTAATAACTTTATTATAGAGTATAGTATTAATAGCTTTTATAAGTTCTAAGTATATATTATTTATACTAATACTATTTTCAACTTTAATACTACCTTTAACTGTTTTTAAAAGGACTTTATTAATTAAAAGAGTATTTATAGTTATTTTAACTATACTTACTTCTTTACTAAAGAGTAGTAGGTTTAGTACTAGATTAGTAGTAATAAAAACTATAGTGTATATACTAATAGTCCTATAGAAATAGCTTATAAAGGCCTAAAGTTATACGTTATTTATAGCTACTTTAATTTACTTAAAGTCACTAACGCAATTAAGGAGATACTATAAAATAAGAAGTAGGATTATATTTAGTATATTGCTATAATAGAGTTATATACTTACTATGATTTTCCATAGTAGGAGTATTAGCTAGGAGACCTTTTAAAGTACATATAGTATAAGACTTTTAAGTTTATAGTTTACTAGTATAGAATTGCTTTTATAGTAATACTTTTAAATAATAACTCTAATTTAGAAAACCTATAGCCTTACTAGGGTTACTTTATTAATTAGTTTAAGCTTGCATATACTTATACTATCCTTTAAGTTATAAAGACTAAGGACTTTAAGTTTTTAAAGTACAATATTAACCTATAATAGTAGCTTTAGTGGCCTCTTAATTTTACTAATACTCTACTAAAGACTCGTAATCTCTATATTATTACTATACTATATAACTAGCCCTAAGCCTTTATTAATAGTATACTATTAAGTAGTGCGGGTTCTATACTAAAGTAAAGGGCTTTAAAGGCTTTAAAAAAGGTAGTTAATTTAGTACTAAGGCTAGTAAAGCTTAATATTTATTATAATTAATTCTACTTTAAGTATAGCTTTAATAATAAATTATTATAACTTTAGCTTTAGTATAGTTAGTAGTTAATTTAAAGATATATTATAGTAGGTAATAGTAGTAGTAATAGTAGTAATAGTGCTTTTAGTAGTGCCCTAGTGGCGAAGAAGCCCCGGTATAGTAGTTAAGAGAAGGTAGGGGGATTAGAGCTACTAGTATTTATAGTACTGGCTGCGCTATACTAGGATTAATTAATTTAGGGGTAAAAGGGGCTGTAATTAGCTAGCTAGAGCTTAAGTTTATTATACTAAGATATAATAAAAACTATAATAAAAACGCAATTGAATTAAATATCTAGTGATTATGTAATATACTGTTTGTTGGTGCGTTTAGATCCTACTGTCCTTATTAGTTAGAAAAGTAGAGTATCTACCTTAATAGTTAAAAGTATTTACTTTAATAGTAGAACTTTAGGTTAAATTTAATAGGTTTAGAGGAGCGGTTTACTCAGAGGTGTATGAATAGTATTAGTAGTTTTAAAGGCGTTAGTAGTATAATTAGTAGTTAAAATTAATTAAATACTTTTATTACTTTAAATCTATAGTAGTTATATTATATATGTGTTTTTATAGTTATAATACTACTTATAGTAAAGTAAAAAAAGAAATCTACTAAGTAGAGAATATTCTAAGTAAATAATCTAGTAAAAAATATATTTAAGCTAATATATATATCTAGTAAGTTAATAAGTAAAGGTTGTTTAAAAAGAAGAGTAAATACGTTACTAATATTAACCCCCTCTAGCTATACTAAGTACTCGTAAGTAAAGCTCAGTAGGGCAGCCTAACGTACGTATTAACTATAACGCCTAAGGTTATTATAATAGCTTCTACCTATCTACTCTTACGCTATAAAGCGCGGCGCAGTAGTAGCTATAGTAATAACAACGATACTATCACTAATAGGCGGCGCTAAATAGCGCAACTAATATATTAAAACAAACCTTTACTTATATGAACCTTTAGCTAGATCATACTGTGTGTAGGGCCTAATAAGCCCTAGTAGTGTTTATAATTAAAGAAAAGCTACTACTACTACAAGTAAGGCCTTTATTAATTCCTCCTATCTTTTACATTCCTGTGTATTTAATAATCCTAAAATACTAAACTTACTACTACACAATAAGTTTAATACAGTCTAATAACTATATAATACCTAAAGACTTTAGCCTCTTAACTATAGCCTTTAAAGACTTCTTTAAAGCTAACTAGGCTACTAAAGATATAAACCTTAGTAGCCTTAATAGTAGTACTAACTTTATAGACCTTTTACCTAAAATATAAGTAGCTATTACTAAGTTTAAATACTACTTACTACTAAAGAACTACTTAGATCTATAAATCTAGCCCTTATATAATTAGCTATACTAGCTATTAATTAAAGATATAGTAAAAGAGGTAAGGGCGTAAGTATATTACCTAGAAGCCCTAGTTTAGTATAGTAGCGTAATACGTACTACTACTATAGTTATTAAGGCCCTTAATAGCATAAAAAAGCTACTAGGAATTAGTACATAGCCTAAAGCTTAATAATATATTAAGATATATACTAATAAAAGTAGGGCGGATCCTTTAAATAAAGTTAACTAACTATAGTAATATAGTAATAGTATATTAGTTATAGAAGAGGTTAATAGCTAAGGGAAGTAGAGGGATGGTTTAGATTAAATTTAATAGGTTTAGAGGGACAGTCTACTAGGCATTTGTAGTTTTGGTAGTGTTAGCGGCGTAATTAGTAGTTGAAATTAATTAAATACTACTATTACTTCGAATCCGTAGAAGCTGTGTTATAGTAAGTAAATTCGTGTGCTAACTGTTAGACGAAAGTCAAAGAAGGTGGTTGATCAAAAGTAATTTAACCTCTAGACTACACGTGACCCGTGGGCCGTTAGTCACCCAAGAGGGGGGTCCTTAGCAATAGGGTCTCTACCAGCAACGCATCTACAGTTAAGTAGCCACTTAGGGATACCAAGGACATAGTAGTTACGTTATAGTAAGTAAATTTGTGTATTAACTATTACTATACGTAATATATAGACTATTAGTTAAGGGGAGGGGGGAGGGGTCTTTAGTAGTAGGGTCTTTACTAGTAACGTATTTATAGCTAAGTAGCTACTTAGGAATACTAAGGACTTAAATAAACTTATATAAAAAGTATTTTTAATTTTATCTATTTAATAACTAAAAAATAAGAATATAAAAGTAATGTAAATTAATTATATTTACTTTAACCTTTAAAAAAACATAACTTAGTATTAACTATATACTTTAATTAAAAGTGATAATAGTAAAAACCCTTTTTAGTAATTTAAAGTTATTAAATTTTATATATATTATGTATATTAATATTATATATAATTCTGTAGTTTATAGTACTATAAAAATACTTTTTACTTTAATAGTATTATAGGTCTTTGAGCCCCTAAATATAACTATAGCTATTAAAGTTAGTAAAATACTAATTTAAAGTAGTTATTAGGCTCTTTAAATATTAAAATCTATCTATCTATATTATAATATACTAATAACTTTAAATTATATAATTTAATATACTTTTTTAGTAAGGGCTTTATAAGGGCCTTATTAAACTTATTTATAAATAAAATTATATATTAACTATACTTTAATTACTTTATATATATATATTATATTATTTTATAAGTATATCTATATTATAAATAAAGAATCTACTAAGTAGTAGACTTTTAACCTTTTATAAATAAATATCTAAATTAAGGGTATATAAAAAACCTAATAGGAAAAATATATAATTATTTAATAAGTTAATAAGTAAAGGTTATATATAAAGATAGGTTAAGTATAAGTTAAAAGATACTTACTTATATAAGGAGAGGTATGTATACACTATATACAGCTTAGTAGGGGCCGCCTACTTCTATTAGCTAAGAGTAGCGTACGGGCTATGTAGTGTAGTTAATTAGAGTCCCTAGGGGCCCTACCCTAAGAAAACTCTAATAGCTATGCTGCATAGGCGCGCGACGTATAGTTAGGGTATAAAAACCCCTTAAGCAGCGTAGGATTTAAACCTACTACCTCTACCTCTTATAAGGTAGGGTCGGGCAGGCTCATAACTACTAAGCCAACCGCCTACTCTAACTACTTTATAGTTACTTTTATATAACTTACTTCTTTAAAACTATAATTTTTTTAAAGTTTTTATTTTAAATAGTTTTATTATTTTTATTAAACCTCTATTTCTATAGAAAAAAAATAATACTATTTTTAAAGTACTTAATAGTTATAATTCCTTTACTGTATTTATTATTAATAAAGTTAAAACTTTTTAATTACTCCTTTTAAAGTTTAGTATTATAAAGTACTTAAAGTTACACTATTTAATTTACTATATTAAACTACTAAAAACAAATTTTAAAGTAAGGACTAGTAAGTAGTTCTATAAGGCTGTCTACTATAAGCTATATTATAAACTAATAGTTATATATTTAATTCAGTTATAGTACTACTTATAATAAAGTAAATAAAGAAATCTACTAAATAAAGAATATTCCTAATAAAAGGTTTAGTAAAAATGCGTTTTAACTAAACGTATATATCTAGTAAAGTAATAGGTAAAGGTTATTTAAAAAAAAGATACGTTACTAATATTAACCCCCTTTAGTAACTATAACGCCTAAAGTTATTATAATAACTTCTACCTACTTACTCTTACGCTATAAAGCATAGCGCAGTGGTAGCTATAGTAATAACAACAATACTATTACTAATAGGCAGTACTAAATATATTAAAATAAACCTTTACTTATGCGAACCTTTAGCTGGATTATACTATACATAGGGCCTAATAAGCCCTAGTAGCGTTCACAATTAAAGAAAAAGGCACTACTACTACAAGCATGCCCTTTATTAATTCCTTCCGTCTTCTACATTTATACCTAACAATCTAATAAAATAGTAAAAACTACTATAGATACAAAAGTTCCTTAGTTACTAAATACTAAACACTATAACCTAGTTATTATAGTTAAAAACAATATTAAGTAGCTTAGTAACGTAGCTATATAGCTTAGTATTAATACTATTAATACGTAGTACAGCTAGCTAGCCTAACCCTTAAATATAAAGATCTAAATTACTATTATTAGCCTTTACTTTTTTTAAATTAGTAGTAATAGAAACTAAATAAAAAGTATTAAATAGGACCTATTAGTTAATTTAATACTAGGTTAGGTTTTAAACTTACTGTTTTTAAAAAATAACTAATACTACTTTAAGTAAGTAATAGAGGCAGTAATAATAACTATAGATCCCCTAGAGTCGAGAGACTAGTACGTTTAATAAGGTATATTAAGATATCTACTAATGAGCATAGGGAAAAGCGGTCTAATTAGGTCAACTAGTTGTAGTATAGTTAATAATAGTACATTAGTTATAGAGGGATTTAATAGTTAAGGGAAGGGACGGTTTAGTTTAGTTTAAATTAGATTTAATGGGTTTAGAGGGATACTTTAGGAAGGTGTTAGTGGTTTTAGCGGTATTAATAGTGTAATTAGTAGTCTACTTGAAAATTAATTAAAAACACCTATTACTTTGAATCCGTAGAAGCTGCGTTATAGTAAGTAAATTCAAGTACTGTTAACGACGAAAAAGATCGACGAGGTAGGTGGCTGGACGGCTATTCCCTAGAGCACGTGGCCCGTGGGCCGTTACTTACCCTAGAGGGGGTTATATACTTAATAATAATAAGCCTAAGTTAATTCCTAACTTACTTCTTACTAAATAAAGTAAAGGAGTATTTAAAAAATACTTTAGTTATATACTTCATAGAATTTTCAATAATAAGGTTTAAAAGTAAATTAATAAGGCCTTTAAAGAGATTTAAATATATATAAGTAACTTAGTTTTTAATCATATTCTTAAACCTACTTAAATTAAACTCTTTAAATAAAGAGATATAATACTTTAAAGTCTACTTTAAGTTCTTTATACTAAGTACTCTCTAAGTAATATAAGCCTTTTTACTATAATTTAATAAAAGTACTAAGTAATACTTTAAAAAATAAATACTAGTATCATACTTAGTACTTAACTATAAGAGTTCTAAGTAATCTACTTTTAAGTAACTTAATATAAACTGCTAAATGTTATAAAACTACTTATAGTTTGAGCCTTCCTTACTACTATTAAATAACAAATTACTTTAAATTAAGTATAAAATAAATATAAATAAGTTATTATAAAAGAAAGGCTTAACTAGCCCTAAATTTTAATTAAAGACTATATATTTATACTTAAAAAGCTTTTTTATAAGAATTTACTTTTAAAGTTTCAGAGTAAATTATTAAGTATCTTTTTAACTTATATAACCTACTTTAATACTATAATTTCTAAAGCCTTATAATCGTCTACTACTAAGCTTAAAGGTATTTAGTATATTTATAGTAAAAACTATAAGTAGCTACTTATTAAGTATATATATATATGTATATACTTTATAGTCTTTAAATAAAGTAACTACTTTAATATTAAAGTCTTTTTCATAAATACTAAAGAGCTTTAAATTAAGTTTAATTTAAAAGAGTACTAGAACCTTTTAGTTAAACTTACTTATACTAACTAAATTTACATTAATATATCCTATTTATAAAACTAAACTTACCCCCTCTAGGGTAACTAACGGCCTACGGGCTATATACTTTAGGGAACTATTTAGCTACCTACTTTATTAATTTTTTATTATTAGTCACAACAAACAGTACTTGAATTTATCTATTATAACGTAACTTCTATAGATTTAAAGTAATAAGTGTTTTTAATTAATTTTAACTACTAATTATACTATTAATACTATTAACACCGCCAAAACTACTAACGCCTTCTATACGCCTCCTATACGCCTAACTATCACCGTCCCTCTAAACCTATTAAATCTAATCTAAACTAAACCGTCCCTTCCCTTAGCCGTTATATCCTTCCGCAACTAACGCACTATCGCTATACAGCTACAGCTAGTTAAGCTACTCCCTACTATCGTTAGTATCTATCTTAATATTTATACAGGCCTTACTAAATATACTAATATTAGCCCTTTAGGACTTTATAATACTACTAACTGTGTTCTTTAACTAGTTAAAGTATTTATAGTTATTTTTAAACTATAAGAAACTTATAGTAGTTCTGTTTTATAATCTACGTATTATTATATTTACTTTAAGTTAATTTCTAGTAGTTTAATAGTTTAGAGTACTAAATATAGTAAGGGACATTTTTATATTATTTAGGAAGTTGTTTAAATTAAGTATTAAATTAGTATTAGGGCCTATACCTAGGCTAAAGAGGCAGTTATAGCCTTTTTTATAGTCTATTTTAATCTATATAGTAATAGAATAGTATTTATCCTAACTATAGGGGGAGTTAGTAGGTAACCTTTTATTAGATATTATAGTAGTAAGAGTTATTATATATATAGGTGTATAGAAGACAGAAGAATTAATAAAGAGTTTGCTCGCAGTAGTGCCTTTTTCTTCGATTGTGAACACTACTAGGGCTCGTTAGGCCCTATAGTATATTATAGTGCCTGTAATCTAGCTAACGGTTTACATAAGTAAAGGTTTATTTTAATATATTAGTCGCGCCCGCCGCCTATTAGTAGTAGTATTGTTATTATTACTATAAAAAGGGTAGGTAAGTAGAAGTATTAAGGTACATACGCCCTACTAAGCTCTACTTAAGACTACTTAGTAGAGCTAAAGGGGGTTAAAGCTACTAAATACACCCTATTAGATACTTTTATTTAATTATACTACTTAATAATATATAGCTATAATACATTCTGTTTAGAACCCCTTATTAAAATATCTGTACTAAATACTACAAAAAAACACAGATAAAGCTAAACTTAATTCTTTACTTAAAAAAAAGGGGAAGGGGAATAAAAAAGTAAATACTTGAAATACTAAAGCTACTTTTAAATTAACTCTTGTAGAAATATATTAAGTTATAATTATAATTAGTAATTAATTAGTTTAAAAGGCTTTAAGTACCTTTACTTTACTTATATATATTAGTAATAATTTTTTTACTGTTTAAACTACCCCTTATACTCTTAGTATATATATAGTATTTAATAATAAGTAGTTAGCTTAGTAGTTACGAGCCTACTTGACCTTACTTTATAAGCGGTAGAGGTAGTAGGTTTAAATCCTATACTACTTAAGGGGTTTTATACCCTAACTATATATTACACGCCTATATAGTATAGCCGTTAGAGTTTTTCCTAGAGTGGAGCCCCTAGGGACTTTAATTAGCTATACTACATAGTTTATATACTACTTCTAGCTAATAAGAGTAGGCAGCCCCTACTAGGCTATATACAGTATATACACACCTTCCCTTATATAAGTAGGTATCCCCTAACTTATACTCAACCTATTTTTATATATTACCTTTACTTATTAACTTACTAAATAATTATATATTTTCCCTACTAAGGTTTTTTTATATACCTTTATTAAAATATTTACGTATAAGAGATTAAAAACCTACTACTTAGTAGATTATTTATTTATAATATAGGTATACTTATAGAATAATATAATATATATATATAGTATTTAATAACTATAATATAATTTATTTTATTAATAATTTCTTTTTTTCTAAAAAGAACTTTATTAAGTCCTTTAATAAAGAGGTATATATTAAATTAAAAACCACTTTATACTCTATTTTAGTAGTAGGTATTTATGTTTTTTTAAGTAGTTATTTTATTTAAATGATTTTATAAGTTATTCTAAATAGAATATACTATAGCTATATATTATTAAGTAGTATAATTAAGTAAAAGTATTTAATAGAATATATTTAGTAGTTTTAACCCCTTTTAGCTTTTAATAATTCTACTTATTTACTCTTTTTACTATAGTAGTAGACGTAAGTATATATATAGATATACTAGTAATAATAATAATACTATTACTAATAGGTAGTAGGCATAACTCATATATTAAAACAAACCTTTGTTTATATAAACCTTTAACTAAATTATATTATAGTACTATAATTTACTATAGGGCTAATAAGCCCTAGTAGTATTTATAGTTAAAGAAAAAGGCACTACTATAAGTAAGGCCTTTATTAATTTCTTTTCTTTTATATATATATATAATAATAATCTATTTATGTTTTTTTGTAGTATTTAGTATAGATATTTTAATAAGTAGTTCTTAAAAGAATATTTATAGCTATACACTTTTAAGTAGTATAATTAAATAGAAGTATTTAATAGGGTATATCTAGTAGCTTTAACCCCCTCCAGCTCTCAACGCTTCCACTTACCTACTCTTCTAGTAATAATAACAATACTATTACTAATAGGCAGTACTAAACTTATAGTATAACTAATATATTAAAATAAACCTTTACTTATATAAACCTTTACTTAAATTATACATAAGGCCTAATAAACTCTAGTAGTATTTACTATTAAAAAAAAGGCACTACTAATATAAATAAAGCCTTTATTAATTCTTCTATCTTTTATATATATTTATGTGTTTAATATATTTATAGTACTACTTGCAGTAAGGTAAACAAAGAAATCCACCAAATAAAGAATATTCCCAGTAAAAAATTCAGTAAAAATGCGTTTTAGCTAAACGCATATATTTAGTAAGGTAATAGGTAAAGGTTGTTTAAAAAAAAGATACGTTACTAATATTAACCCCCTCTAGCTATACCAACCATAACGCCCAAAGTCATCGCAATAACTTCCGCCTACCTGCTCTTACACTACAAAGCGCAGTGCAGTGGCAGCTACAGCAATAACAACAATACTATTACCGATAGGCGGCGCTAAACAGCGCAACTAATATATTAAAACAAACCTTCGCCTCTACGAACCTTCGTTCGGATCACGTATCGGGCCTAATAAGCCCTAGTAGCGTTTATAATCAATTAAAAAGCACTACTACTATAAGCGAGGCTTTTATTAATTCCTCTATCTTTCACCTATATATTTAACAATCCTTTAAAGTAGAGATACTAGATATATTATATTTAAAATACCTAGCTTTATTCCTACTAGTCCCTAGCTATACTTAGAACTTACTAACGTATTAATAGTATTAATTATTCTAAGTAACTATAAATAACTTACATAACTTACCGTCTTATACGGCCTAAATTAGCTTAACCTAGCTAAAGACTAGAAGTTTTACCTATATATAGATAGGGTACGCGTTGCGATATTTAACCTTATATACTATTAAATAAGTAGTAATAGTATAACTATAAATACTACTATAACTAACTACTATAAAGGTATAAATAGTGCCCTAAAGGTCCTAATATTTAATAACTACTATAAATACTTTAACTAGGTGAAGAACGCAGTTACTAGAGCTATAAAGCCCTAAGTGGCTGCTGATATTGGTATGTTCGGCGAGGCTGATACTGTTGAGACGGATGCTGACGATGGCAGGGCTAAGCGGCTGAACCAGCTGTAGCTGCGCGGCCTGTGACGACGGCGCGTTGGTCGCGGAGGGATGTGACGGCCGAGGGAAGTAAAGGGACGGTTCGGATCGGATCCGATGGGTTCGGAGGGACGGTGGAGGCGTACGGACGGCGTTGGTGGTTTTGGAGGCGTTGGCGGTGTAATTGGTAGTACGTGACGCATGGGCTGTTAGTCAGGGGGAGGGGGGAGGGGTCCTTGGCGGTAGGGTCTCTACCAGCAACGCATCTACAGTCAAGTAGCCGCTTAGGGATGCCAAGGACCTATCTTTTATATATATAAATAATAACCTATAATATTTAAAAGAAAGATCCCCGCCCCGTTTACTTAGTACTAGGATATCTACTAAAATATAACCCTATAGATATTAACTAACTATATAAGTTATAATAAGTACTTTATAACTAAAAGGGTTAATATAATTAACTTAGCCTATAATTAGTAAAAATTCTTTAATAATAATAAAATAAAGCTTATTATTACTAGAATCTACTACTATAAAACCACTAATAATAACTATAATACCCGAGTAACTATATATAACTTATACTATAGAAATCTAAATACTATAAAAACCCTAAATACTACGGATAACTATAAGTACTTTAACTAACTAAAGAACGTAGTTACTAGAGTTTTATTAGTCTAAATAACTAATATTAGTATATTTAGTAAGGCCTATATAAATATTAAAACGAATACTAATAATAGTAGGGCTAATTAGCTAAACTAGTTATAGCTACGCGGCCTATAAGGGAAGGGACGGTTTGGTTTAAATTAGAGTTGATGGGTTTAGAGGGACAGTAACGGTTAGGCGTACGGGAGGTGTATAGAAAGCGTTAGTAGTTTTAGCAGCGTTAACGGTATAATTAGTAGTTAAAATAAATTAAAAACAGCTATTACTTTAAATCTATAGAAGCTGCGTTATAGTAAGTAAATTCAAGTACCGTCTATTAAATAAAAAAGATTAATAAGGTAGGTAGCTAAATGGCTATTCTTTAAACTATATAGCCCGTGGGCCGTTAGTCACTCTAGAGGGGGTATAATAATAATCTATAATATTTAATAAAAGGCTACTTACTACTAGCTTCTACTCCTAGAATAATAACTATTATATAACTTTATAGTTATTAATTAATTATAAAAGTAGTAATAAGTACTTTATAGTTAAAGAAGTCAATAAAACTAGCTTAATTTATAACTAATATATATACTTTTTAATAAAAAAAAAGCTTACTATTACTATAATTTACTACCACTAAACTACTAGTAATAAGTTTAATATAAATATAATAATTCTTAGATTATAGAATAGAACTCTTTTAGGTATTCTATAGCTTAAAGATAATTATAAATACTTTAATTAGTTAAAAAATATAGTTATTAAGTTTATAGTACTCTAAATGAGTTTTGCTATTAGGGCGGATACTTTTAGCTATAGGGGCGGATACTCTACCTCTTTCTATTAACAGTAACTCACGAAATCTAAGTACATTAATAATAGTACTATTACTATAGTAATCGAGGTACTGTATTTAAGGCCTTATAGCTGTTAGAATTAAGCCCTTGTGACCGACGATAATTAAGCCCTTGTGACTGACGATAATTGAGTCTATGTGACTGTGTAATTGAGCCCTTGTGACTGACGATAATTGAGCCCTTGCGACTGTGTAATTGAGCCCTTGTGACCGATGATAATTGAGCCCTTGCGACCGACGATAATTGAGTCCTTGTGACTGTGTAATTAAGTCCTTGTGACCGATGATAATTGAGCCCTTGCGACTGTATAATTAAGCTATTGCGACTGTGTAATTAGGCCGCTACGACTGGCGATAATTAAGGTAGTAGTGTTTAACGATAGCTAATAGTTATAGGTATCCGCCCTAATAGCAAAACTCCTCTAAATAGCTACTAATATTAGTATATTTAGTAAGGTAATATTAAGATATATACTAATAATAGTAGGGAGTAGTTAAACTAGCTATAGCTATATAGTTAAAGAATGAAATAGTTTAGTTTAGATTAAAGTTGATAGATTTAGAGGAAAAGTTTACTAAAAAAGTATTAGTAGTTTTAGTAGTATTAATAGTATAATTAGTAGTTAAAATTAATTAAAAACACTTGTTACTTTAAATTTATAAAAGCTATATTATAGTAGGTAAATTTAAGTACTATTTATTATAACTAATAATAAAAAAGATTAATAAAGTGGGTAGCTAAATAGCTATTCCCTAGAGTATATAGTCTATAGACTATTTGTGTTTTTTTGTAGTATCTAGTACGGATATTTCAATAAGGGGTTCCAAAAAGAATGCATTATAGCCATGCATTTTCAAGCAGTGTAATTAAATAGAAGTATCCAATAGGGTATATCCAGTAGCTTTAACCCCCTCTAGCTCTACCTTGACGATTCCGCTTACCTGCTCTTCCAGCGATAACGACGATGCTATCACTGATAGGCGGCAATGTCGAAACAAACCTTCGCTTATACAAACCTTCGGCCGGATTACGTGTAGAGCCTAACGAGCCCTAGTAGTATTCACTATTAAAGAAAAAGGCACTGCAAGCGAAGCCTTTGTCGATTCCTCTGTCTTCTATACACCTATATAAACAACCTAGAAGTACCCTATTAAGTAAACTACCTACTACAATATCTAAAAAGAAGATCCCTACCCCATCCGCCTAGCACTAGAATATATACTAAAACGTAACTCTATAAATATTAACTAACTATATAAGCTATAATAAGTACTTTATAGCTAAGGGAGTTAATACAATCAACTTAACCTATAACTAATAGAAATTCTTTAATAATAATAAAGTAAAACTTACTATTACTAGAATCTACTACTATAAAACTACTAATAATAGCTATAACGCTTAAATAACTATAAATAACTTATATTAGGGGAATTAAGACGATATAAAAACCCTAAATACTAAGAATAACTATAAGTACTTTAACTAACTAAAGAATGCGGCTACTAGAGTCTTATTAGCCTAAATAACTACTAATATTAGTATATTTAGCAAGGCTTATATAAATGTTAAGACGGATACTGATAATAGTAGAGAGCAGCTAAACCAGCTATAGCTACGCGGCTGAGGGAAGTGACGGGACAGTTTAGTTCGGATTCAATAGGTTTAGAGGGACGGTCTGCTAGGAAGGCGTTAGTGGTTTTAGCGGTATTAATAGCATAATTAGTAGTCTACTTTAAAATTAATTAAAAACACCTATTACTTTAAATCCGTAGAAGCTGCGTTGTAGTAAGTAAATTTAAGTACTGTTTACTAACTAACGACGAAAAAGATCGACGAGGTAGGTGGCCGGACGGCTATTCCCTAGAGCACGTAGCCCATGGGCCGTTAGTCACTCTAGAGGGGGTGTCTATAGACTATTAGTTACCCTAAAGGGGGTTCTAATAGTAAGTATAAGGGTTATAAAGAATGTATTTAATAGTTTTAATAAACTAAATACTCTTAACTTTATACTAATAAATATTATTTATATAAAAAGCTTTTATATAATTATTATTTCTAAAGTACTTTTATAAAAAGTAAGTACTTAGTATACTAGTTTTAATACTTTACTTTATATAAGTAATAATAATAAAAAGTTTTATAGTTAAGAAGTTAAAAAAGAAAATAAATATTATTTTTTTAAAATATAAAGTTACTTCTTTTTACTTTATATTCTAGTATATTTTTATTAGCTTTACTACTACTATAAATATAACTATATTAACTATAACTTTTTAAAAGTTTTACTATTAATTACAAAACTAAAGTAATAATTCCCTTATATATATATATTATATTATTCTATAAGCGTACCTATATTACAAACAAAGAATCCACTAAGTAGTAAGCTTTTAACCTCTTAAAAGTAAATATTTAAGTAAAGGGTATATAGAAAACCTAGTAGGAAAAATATGTAATTATCTAGTAAGTTAATAGGTAAAGGTTATACGTAAAGATAGGTTAAGTATAAGTTAGGGGATACCTACTTATATAAGGGAAGGTGCGTACACACTATATATGGCCTAGTAGGGGCCGCCTACTCCTATTGGCTAGGAGTAGCGCACGGGCCATGTGGTGCAGCCAATTAGAGCAGTAGGGTCCCCACCCCTAAAAACTCTGATTTTGCTATACCGCCTGGGCGCGCGACGCTTAGTTGGGTATAAAAACCCTTAGGCAGCGCAGGATTCAAACCTACTACCTCTACCTTTTACGAGGTAGGGTCGGGCAGGCTTATAACCACTAAGCCAACCGCCTATAGTATTTATATTATAATAGGGTTTAAGTAAGTATAAGTAAAATATAGATTTTAAAAAGCCTTTTTAAACTTAAGTATATTATTATAAGCTTATACTTTAAGGGTAAGACTAGTAGAGTTAGTAAATTACTTATTAAATATAATAAGTTTATTAGTAATAGTTTTATACTAATAGTTAGCTAGGAAGGTAATTTAATAGTTACTAAAGTAGTAATTAAGTTTATATAAAATATATTAGTATTTATTATAAAAAATTAGCTTAACTTTAATAAGATTTATATAAATTTCTTTATTAATTTATATTAAGAGTAAGGGGATAGATTTACTAATAATTTTTATAGATCTAGTAAGTTAATATACTTTATAATAAAATATATTAATTTTAACTTAAAAGAAGGTAATATTAATATAATAGTATATTTTAATTATATAATAGAAGTAGGTATAGATTAACTTATAATATATAAAGTTAAGAGATAGTTTAAGGTTCTATTTAACTTCTATAAAAGTAATAGCTATAGGAGTAGGGACTAAAGTATTTTGTTTATAGGGATAATATAGATATTAGCTACTTATATAACCTTAGCTATATACTACTTTATTAATATATTAATAAGACTATAGTTAGTATAGTTATACTTAATATTATTATAGTAAAGTTTACTAAAACTAAAAAGGTTAGTAGGGCTTAAAGGGCTATATTTAATACTTTAAATAAATTAATTTAAAACTTTAAAAGGGTTAAATAGAACCTTAGTTTAGAAAAAAAAGTATACTAATACTTAAGAACTAAATAAAGTTATTATTAGTAATAGTAAAAGGAATAAGACTCTACTACTTAGAGTATTTATTAAATAGGTTAAGGTTATTAAAGATAGATATAGTATATTTAGAACTAAGTATAATATCACTAAGGGAGATATACTCTTTTTTAATTACTAAAAGAATAGTTTAATTAATTATAAAGTAAAGCTAAGACTTTACTATAAGGCTAATAATAGTAGATTTATTAAGAATACTTATAGAGTCTTTAATAAGGACTAATAATTACTTTATCTTTATAATAGTAGTAGGCTTATTCTACTTATACTTATTAATATAAATATACCTTTTTACTTAATAACCTTTTAGCCTTTAAACTATTAATATTAATAATAAAGTTATAATTAAAGTAGCTCTTTTATATACTTATAAAGCAGCTTTTTACTCCTTATTTTGAATAAAAGTATAAATAGTTTTAATAATCTTTAACTAAAAGGGCTTATTATAACTATTAGTATATTACTTATTTATATTAAAAAGGTACTATTTAAAGTAATTAAGTAGTATAATAGACTAAAAGTAATTATTATTAGTACTATAGAGGTTAATAATATACTTTTTCAGGTATTATTATAAAATTATACATAAATTAGTATACGTCTTTAATTATAGAGTAGGAACATATAAGAGTATTACTATCCAGGCAGTATCTTTTAACTATCTGGGTAGTACTCTACTTTAGTTCTATACTAGGTCTTTAATTAGCTATAACTACGCGCAATTAAGCTGCTGCAACTACGCGTAATTAAGCTACTACTGTATTTATGCGTAATTAAGCTGCTACTATAACTACGCGTAATTAAGCTACTACTATAACTATGTATAATTAATCTATATAGTTCTATTAGTTAGTCAAAGTAAAGTACTACCTAGATAGCTAAGAGATATCGTCTAAATAGTAATACTTTAAATCTAACTAATTAAAAGTACTTAAAGATTTTTATTAATTTTTTTATTTACTTTTTACTATATAAATAAAAGTATAACTACCCTCTAGTAATAGTAATAAAGTATTATAATAAAGTAAGAGTAGTATTAATAAAGTAAAGGGATTTTTTATTTTATTTATTAGTTTTTTTATAAAATAAAAATTTCTATTTATACTCTTTTTTATTAAATATTAATATATATAATTTTAACTATATATTAAAATACTATAAGTATAGCGTTCTTAGACTTTTTTTAAGTTTCAAGGGGCATATTATAATAACTAAAGCTATTTAAAGCTATATATATAAGTAACTACTTACTTTAGTAGCTTACTTAAGTAACTTTACTTTATCTTTAGTCCCTATAAAGGGGCCTTTACTTTTACTTTTATATATTATAGAACCTAGAGATTAGGCTATTACTTTACTTTACTTTAACTATTTATACTTAATTATATAATAAAACAAGTTACTACTTTTATATATAATATAAGTAAAAGTTGGAGTTTTTATTAATAAGTACTAAGTATAGAAGCTTTAGTCCGTAGTTAGTTTATTTCTTTTTATAGCTAAATTTTACTATTAAAGTATTTAATATTTATATTTTAAAACACTCCTATAGTATATTAAATACTAAGAAGTTTTTTTTAATAAGTTATAAGTAACTAAATAGTTAGTTTAAAAGTGACTTTACTATAAAGTATTTAAAAATAATAATAAAGTATTAACTAAAAAAGTAGCTTTATAAAACGTTTATTTATACTAAAGTATATAAACTACTAAAGTAACTTAGTTTATAAGTTTAACTATAAATATAAACTAATAAAGTAGGTTTATTAACTTAGCTATAAATATAAACTAGTAAGGGCTTATAAAGTAGAGTTTTTTATTTATTAACTTAGTTATAATTTACTTCTTTAATTACTAGTTTTCTTAATTAATACTTAAAAAGATAAAATAGATAAGTTAAAAAGAATAAATAGAAGTTTTAAGTAAGTAAAAAAGTATTTATAGTTAAAGAGTTTATTATTATTAAAGTAATATTACTTAAATTAAGTTTATTAAAAATATTATTAAGGGAGTTTATAAAAAGAAATACCTTATTATTATTTTTACTTAGTAAAAATAAGTATAACTACGTTTAAGAGTTAGTTTTATTAATTATAATAAGCCTTTTTTAAACTTACTTAGTAATGGTTTAAAAGTTAAAGTTATTATAGTTATTAATAAGTAAATATAAGTTATTATTATAGTACTACTTTTTATTATATAGAATATTATATAGAATAATACTTCTTTTAGTTATAAAGTTTAATATATAGTACTAATTTATAAATATATAACTTATAAAGAACCTAAAAAAAGTATACCCTTAAAAGTAGTTAAAGTACTTTTTTTTAAACTATATAGTAGTTATAAGTATATATACTATTATAATAGCTAAAGTTATTTAGAGCTATATATATAAGTAACTACTTACTTTAGTAGCTTACTTAAGTAACTTTATTCTATTTCTAGGGCCTATAAAGGGGCCTTTACTTTTACTTCTATATATTATAGAACTTAGAAATTAAACTATTACTTTACTTTACTTTAACTACTTATACTTAGCTACATAATAGTTATAAATCTAGTTTATACTATACTTCTAAACTACTATCTCTAAAGTAAACGTACTTATTAAAAAAATATTTATATAAATACTCCTTTATTACTATTTTTAATTTTTTAACTACTATTTTAATTTAATAATATCAAACTTAACTTTAAAATTAACTTCTTCCCTCTTATTCTTTCATAAACTTATAAAGTATTATAACTACTTTATATAGTATAAGAACCTTTTAATTAAAGTAGTTATATAAAGAGTTTACCTCTAAATTAACCCTAATAACTTTAAGCTACTAAATAAGCCCCTAAAAAAGGTATCTTTCATTTTACTTATTTAGTAGCTAAAAGATAAAAACGTAGGAGCGTAGTAAGTTTACTATATTTACTTTAGCCTTTAGGAGTAGAACGTATTTTAGTATTAATTAAGTACTAAACGTAAAAATAGTATTAACCTTTTTAAGTACTCTAGAGTATAGACTTATTTAAAGAATAAAAAAAAAGTACTTAAGTTAAAGAAACGTAAGTTAAAAAAGTATAAGTTAAGGTAGAGTAATTTAAAAACGCTCTAGAGCCCTTTTTAAATAATAATACTCCTAGGTAGTATATACTTAATAATAATAAGCTTAAGTTAATCCCTAACCTACTTCTTACTAAATAGAGTAAAAGAGTACTTAAGGAATACCTTAGTTATATTTTTAATAGAACTTCTAATAATAAAGTCTAAAAGTAAAAAGTTAAGGCCTTTAAAGAGATCTAAATATACGTTAATAACTTAGTTTTTAGTGATATTTTTAAACTTATTTAAACTAAACTCTTTAAATAAAAAGATATAATACTCAAAGCCTACTTTAAGTCCTTTATACTAAGTACTCCCTAAGTAATATAAGACTTTTTACTATAATTTACTAAAAGTACTAAGTAACCCTTTAAAAAATAAATACTAGTATCACACTTAGTACCTAGCTATAAGAGTTTTAAATAATCTACCTTTAAGTAACTTAATATAAGTTTCTAAACGTTATAAAACTACTTATAGTTTAAAACTTCTTTTCTACTATTAGGTAAAAAATTACTTTAAATTAAGTACGGAATAAATATAAATAAGTTATTATAAAAAAAAAGTTTAATTAGGTTTAGATTTTAATTAAAGACTATATATTTATACTTAAAGACCTTTTTTATGAAGACTTAGTCTTAAAGTTTAAGAGTAAATTATTGAATATTTATTTAATTTTTATAAGTTACTCTAATACTATAATCTCTAAAGCCCTATAATCCTTTACTACTAAGTACAAAGGGATTTAGTATATTTATAGTAAAGAGTATAGTTAGTTAGTTATTAAGTATATATATATTTACTTTATAGTTTTTAAATAAAGTAACTATTTTAGTATTAAGGTCTTTATATAAATACTAAAGAGATTTAAAAGAAGCTTAATTTAAAAAAGTACTAGAACCTTTTAGTTAAACTTACTTATACTAGCTAGATTTAAGTTAATACTCCCTATTTATAGAGTTAGGCTTAATTCTCTAGTTAGGGGAAGAGAAAAAAGGGGGGTAAAGGAGTCAATACTTTGAATACTAAGGCTACTTTTAAGTTAACTCTTTTAAAGATATACTAAATTATAGTTATAATTAATAATTAACTAATTTAAAAGGCCATAGGGACCCCTACTTTACTTATATATATTAGTAATATCTTTTTTACTCCCTTAACTACTCTTTATACTCAGAGTATATATATAGTATTTAATAACTATAGTATAACTTATTTTATTAATAATTTTTCTTTTTAAAAAGAACTCTATTAAGCTTTTTAATAAAGAGGTATATATTAAATTAAAAACTACTTTATACTCTATTTTAGTAGTAAATATAAGAGTTATAAAGAATATACTTAATAGTTTTAATAGACTAAATACTTTTAACGTTATACTAATAAACGTTATATATATAAAAAACTTTTATATAAATATTATCTCTAAAGTACTCTTATAAAAAGTGGGTATTTAGTATACTAGTTTTAATACTTTACTCTATATAAGTAATAATAAAAAGAGTTTTATAGTTAAGAAACTAAAAACAAAAAAAATTAGTTTCTTTAAGTATAAAGCTACTTTTTTTTATTTTATATCTCTATATATCTTTACTAGTTTTACTACTACTATAAATATAGTTATATTAGTTATAGCTTTTTGAAAGTTCTACTATTAACTAAAAAACTAGAGTAATAATTCCTTTATATAGTATTTTTAGTCCTTAGTATCTCTAAGTGGCTACTTAACTACAAATACGTTACTAGTAAGAACTCTACTATTAAGGACCTCCCCCCCCCCCCCCCCCCCCCCCCCCCTCTTGGGTAACTAATGGCCTATGGGTTACGTATAGTCTAGAGGTTAAATTACTTTATTATAATTAACTACCTTCTTTAACTTTTATTGTTAGTTAATAATTAGTACACGAATTCACCTACTATAACGCAGCTTTTATAGATTTAAAGTAATAGTAGTATTTAATTAATTTTGAAGCAGACTACTAATTATACTACTAACGCCGCTAAAACTACTAACGCTGTCCGTACGCCTCTATATACCCCTACACTTAACTATTACCGTTCCTTTAAACCTATTAAATTTAATCTAAACCGTCCCTTTACTTCCCTTAGCTATTAACTTTTTCTATAACTAATATACTATTACTACGTTACTATAACTAGTTAACTTTATTTAAAGGATCCACTCTACCTTTATTAGTATACGTTTTAATATATTATAGTTAAGCCTTAAGCTATATATTAATTCTTAACTTCCTTTATACTATTAAAGGCCTTAATAGCTATAGTAGTAGTACCTATTATACTACTATACTAAGCTAAAGCTCCTAAGTAACGCACCTATACTCTAACTTCTTTTACTATATTTTTAATTAATAATTAGTATAATTAATTATATAAGGGCTAAATTTATAAGTCTAAGTAGTTTTTTAGTAGTAAGTAGTATTTAAACTTAGTAATAGTTACTTATATTTTAAGTAGAAGGTTTATAAAGTTAGTACTACTATTAAAGCTACTAAGGTCTATATTTTTAATAGCTTAGTTAGTTTTAAAAAAGTCTTTAAAAGCTATAGCTAAAAAGCTAAAGCCCTTAGGTATTATATAGTTATTAGGCTATATTAAACTTATTATAATTATTAAATACGTAAGAATATAGAAGATAGGAGGAATTAATAAAGGCCTTGCTTATAGTAGTAGTACTTTTTTTTTTAATTATAAATACTACCAGGGCTTATTAGGCTCTATAGTACGTTATAGTGCCCGTAATCTAGCCGAAGGTTTGTATAAGTAAAGGTTTATGTTAATATATTTAGCGCCGCTTATTAGTAATAGTATTGTTATTATTACTATAGCTACTACTACATTGTGCTTTATAGTGTAAGAGTAAGTAGGTGGAAGTTATTATAATAACTTTAGGTACTATAATTACTAAAGGGGGTTAATATTAGTAACGTATTTACTTTTCTTTTTAAATAACCTTTACCTATTAACTTACTAAATATATATATTAGCCTAAATATATTCTTTACTAAATTTTCTACTTAAAGTATTCTCTACTTAGTAAATTTCTTTTTAAGTTTTACTATCTAAGAGGTACTTTCTAGCTATCTAAGAGGTACCCCACTTTTCTAACTAATAAAAGCCATAGGATTAAAAGACACTAAAAAATAGTATATTACATAATTACTTAATATTTAATTTAATTATATTTTTATTATAATAATAGCTATATCTTAGTACTATAAACTTATAGCCGTCTCTAGCTAATTATAGCTCCTTTTACCCCTAAATTAATTAATCCTAGCATAGTACAGCTAGTACTATAGATACTAGTAGCTCTAATCCTCCCACTATCTTCCAGCTACTATACCGGAGCTTCTTTACCACTAAAGCACTACTAAAAGCACTACTACTACTTCCACCTACTATAATATATTCCTAGGCTAATTAACTACTACTATATACTACTTAAACTAAAAAAGCTTATTATTAAAGCTATATTTAAAGTACAACTAATTATAATAAATACTATTCTAAACTAGCCTTAGTACTAGGTTCTTTACCTTTTTTAGTACCTTTAGCTTTACTACTCTTACTACTAAAGCCGGGAAGGCTACTAGTACGCTACTTAAGGGTATTACTATAAAAGCTACTAGTAACTTAGTATTTGAAGGCCTACTTTAAGTACTAGTTATAACGCATGGGTTTTTAATTTTAAGGATTATATTATAAGAATCTAAGAGCTATAGTAACTACTACTAGGGGTTAATATACTACTTTATTAACTCTTCCTTTTTTTTATAAAGCTAAAAAGTATATAATTATAAAGGAGCTTATACTAATACTTAAAGTAGCTTATATAGAGTAAAAGGTCCGGGGGAGGCACTCTTTTACTTAGTTTTAGTATTACTATTAGGGCAATTTAATACTAATAAGCTATAAAATTAAAACCCTTATAATTAACTATTTTAATAATACTTACTAGCTAAAGCTACTAAAAATACTTATAGTAAGTATACTACTCTATAATAGTACTATTAAAGGTATATATACACTCCTTATTTAGTAGTATTTTATTAATTACTTTAGTAATACTAAAGAGGTTAGAATTACCCGTAACTATATATAACTTTAAATCCTTATAAGTAGTTTTAATAAAAGAGTTAGTCTATATACTAAAGTTCTTATACTTACTAATATAGTACTAAGTCTATTAATAATAATAAGGGTAGTATATATTATTAAGGTATTTAAAGGTATTATTCTAGTTAGTAAACTCTTACTATAGCTAGTACTATACTGTATTAAAGTCCTACTTAGTATTAGTATAAATAATATAGGCCCAGAACTAGTAAAAGCCAGTAGGAGTATATTTAACTTTAGTAGTAAAAAGCTAATACTTATTTAGAACCTTATTAGTATAGCTAAGTTTATTAAATACATAGGTCTAAGGATTATAGAATAAAGTAGCTAAAGCTAGGTCTAAAGCTAAAACTAAAGCTAAAGCTAGAGCTACTTTATTATAAACATTACTATTAAAAGGAACCTTAAACTCTATATTACTAGAACTACCAGGACCCTTCTACTTACGCCTAACATTAGTATTAACGTTTATATTAATATAAAAAATACAGAGTTAAAACTATATAAAGGGGAAGGTCTCTATAAGGGTAGTTTAAAAAGTATTCTTAAAGTCTATTACAGCTACTTAAAGCAGTTAAGTACTAGCCTTAACGTATAGCTTATTAAGTAACTTAATAAAGAAGGTATACTCCTTCTTGTACTTATTAAAAACTAAGTTAAAGGTAGTATTATATAGGGAGCTAATATTAGTAGTTATAGTAACTTAAAATAGAGGTATTTTATACTAGTTAATTATATACGTATTATTAAAGCCTAAAATCTCTAAAAAGTAACACTATATCTACTTATACAAGGGATAGGTCTAAAGAATAGTTTTAAGTATATTAGGATTATTCTTACTCTAAAGTATATAATACTTTAGGCCCTATTACTAAAGCTAATAAAGGAATACTTAGGTTATAGTATACTTACTAAACTTAAAAAGCTAAAAATACTAATACTTATTATTAATATCCTTTTAAATAAAGACTATACTAGAATAAGTATTATAGATAATAAATCTAACTTCTTAAAGTTTAATAGCGTTATACTTAAAAAAACTAGTAATAAAAGTAGTTTACTATAACGTAAAGTAATAATATATTAAATAAGCTACTATATAAAGGGAGAGGCTATAGTTATAGTAAGAATACTTAAGAGATTACATTTACTTCTAATCCTTCTTCTTTATTACTAAGGCTACGCTCTTCTAAGGGTAGCCTATTTTTAACGTACTTAACTAATACAAACTAACGGCCTTAGTCTAACGTACTTTATTATAGTTGTAGTAAAAGTAAAAAAAGGTATTTTTACTATTATATAGGTTACTACTGCCTTTATAGATAATTGTAAAGCTGTTAACTTAGGTAAAGTTATTAAAATAGTTCTAAAACTATTAAACTAAATCTACGAGTACTCTATTAATACTACCCTTAAAAGGGTTTAAAATAGCTTTATAATTAAGCTTTATAGTATCGCTATAGTTTTCTAGCGCGTTAGAAGATATTATTATTATAGTAGCGCGACGTTAAGAGGCAACGCGACGTTATTATAGGTAGTGAAAATATTCGCGCTGAGCTGAGGTAGGAGGAGGATTTTTAATAGTTTGGATCCCACGGCTCCTATTGGTTAGAAAAGTAGGGTACTTCTTAGATAGCTAGAAACTACCTCCTAGATAGCAAAACTCTTCTTTTTTTACTTTACTATAAGCGGTATTATAACTATAAAAACATATATATATAGTATTTTTAATTTAATTACTTAGAACTTAAAGTACTTAGCTATTTTTTATATAATACTTAGGGAGTAAAACTTAGAAGTCTAATATACTTTTAGTATAAGTATTATATAATAACCTATACTACTTAAGTAATTTTAAAGTAAACCTTTAAGAGTTATACTATAAAGCTATATAAATAGAAATTCTAGAATCTCTTTAACTACCCTAAAGAGTATAATTAAAACTATTAACTTATAGTAATTAAAAATAAGTATACTAGCCGCCTCTTTACCTTCCTCTATAATGATAAATAATATAAATTTATTTTTTATATTTGTGTTTTTTTTAAGTGGTTGTCTCGTCCGGACATTTCTATAAGTTGTTCCAAAAAGAATGCACCATGGCCATGCATTATCAAATAGTGTAATTGAATAGAAGTATCCAATAGGGTGTATCCAGTAGCTTTGACCCCCTCCAGCTCTACCAAGTGGTCTTATTTTTTATATACTAAAAATATTTAAATACTAAATAGTAAAGTAGTATAGTATATTTATTTAAAAAGTTTATTAAAATAATTATAATATATAGCTATACTAAGTAGTAATAATAGGCTCTAAAAAAGGGAATTAAAATTAAAATAACTTTATTATATATAAAAGAACTAAATAGAGGGAGTAAGTATACTAAATAAAAAATAATACTTTAAGTTATTAAAATATTTAAAGTATTTAGCTTTTCCCTTATTTTATAAGTTAAAGTAGCTATAACTACGGCCTTTTTTTATAATATAAGCCCTTTTAAATAAAAAGCGTAGTTCTACTAGTACTTTTACTAGTAGGAACCCCCTTACTAGGCCCTTTTCACGCGTAACTTTTACCCTTACTAGGGCTAAATAGACGCGTATAGTTATAAAGTATACTCTCTTAAAAAAGACTATAAAGTAAATTAAAGAAAACGCGACTTTAAGGTAGAAATAAAAGCGTACTTTAGATACTTTATAGGTTACGTTCTAAATACTTATAATTTTTATTAAATCTAAGTACCCTTACTTAAATAAATTATTATTATATATAACGTAACCTTTAATAGAATAAAACTTTATTTAAAGTTAAATATAAAAGTAGTAAAGTAAAGTAAAGTAGCTTGTATTATAGTTAAAACTATTTAAAAGTCTATTTTTTTTTTTAATACTAAGCTTTAAGTTTTAAGTATTTTTAAAATAATTAATACTTTATTAATATATAATAAAAAAAGCTATTTCTACTAATACTTACTCTAGTAGCTAAAAACCCTAGTAAGGGTATTTTAAAGGCTCTACTAAGACTATTTAACTAGTATAGAGAGTAGCTATTAACCCTAGACTCTATACTAGTATCTAAAAAAGGTTAAAGCTATATATAGGGAGTAAAAAGCCCTATACTCCTTATTAATATGAGTTTTGCTATCCGGGCAGTATCACTTTACTATCCGGGCAGTACCTACTTTTTTGACTAATTATCTTAGAAGGATCCCTCTGTGAAAGTACGCGCGGCTCTATATAGGCCGCGCTGCGAGGGTAATTCAGTGCGCTACGAGGGTAATTAAGCGCCACGCTACGAGGGTAATTGAGTGCACTACGAGGGTAATTAAGTACTGCGCTGCGAGGGTAATTAAGCGCGCTGCGAGGGTAATTAAGTGCTGCGCTGTGAGGGTAATTGAGCGCTGCGCTGCGAGGGTAATTGAGTGCGCTGTGAGGGACTGTGCGGTAGTTTGCGCGCGGGTTGTTGTGTGCTGATTGGCTGAAAAGGTGGGTACTGCCCAGATAGTAAAGTGATACTGCCTGGATAGTAAAACTTATTAATATACGTTAAACTAATAAACTACTATTATCCCCTAAACTACTTTTTACTCTAGAAGTTAACTCCTTTTATAAAAGGATTAAAAGTAAAATTATTATAATAACTAATACTAAAGCCCTATAAAAACTAAATATAAAAGCTAAATCTTTTTTACTTTAAAAAGGTAACTTACTTCTTTTTTTAATATAGCTATATATAAATTTAAAAAAGTTAAGTAGTTCTTTAAAAAAATTAAAGTAAGTATATAACTATAAAAATCTAAGTTAATTTAAAGTAAAGTTATAGAAATTACTATACTTCTATAACTACTTTATATTCCTTAATACTAAATATAACTAAAATACCTTCTTTACTATACATATACTAAATCGTAACTATACTCTAAAAAAAAGCAACTTAAAAATACTATATATACTATTATATAGTCTTTATTTTAATTAATAAAATAAAGTAAGTTAAACTTACTATACTAAAAATAAAAGTCTATTTAAATTAGTTTAACAAGGCTCTAACTACTTAATAAAGTATTTACTTACTACTACTAAAACTAAAAGACTATTTTTATAAAGTAGTAAATAATAAAGTATTTAAACTTAAAGAAATAGGGGTGTAGAAGGTTATAAACTTCTATAAGGTTAAAGTAAAGCTAATCCTCTTTAAGTAGGTATTTATATATAAACTTATTAAGAATAAATACCTTTAGTACTATAAAGTAAGGCTCTATATCTATAGGGATTTTTAAAAAAAGTATCCCCTTAAGTAGACCTATATAGCTATACTTATAGTTTATACTTTTAGAATTACTATAGCCCTTATAGTATAATTTAACTTTAAGGTTACCTAGTTTAATATTATTAGTATATTCCTAAATACTAAAAGGGGACTAAATAACCTACTAGTTATTTACTACCTTCTAAAAGACTTTAAGTAAAGTAGCAAGCTCCTTAAGCTTTACTATACCCTCTATAGCCTTAAAAATACCCCTTTTCTTTAGTATAAAGACTTCTTTTTAACCCTTTAAAGCCTTAGACTTATACTAACTAATAAAGACCCGTACCTCTTTTAGAATTAAAACTACTATGTACTTATCCTTTTTTATATTCATAATATTCTTATTATATACTATAAAAATAATACTATAAAAGTAAAGTAAATTATTAAAGGTATTAAAGTAAAGTCTAAACTTAATGAGTAAAAAACTATTAAGTAGTATCTTAGAATTTAAGTTATTTATTTATGTATTTAATGTATTTATAGTACTACTTGCAGTAAGGTAAACGAATAAATCCACCAAATGAAGAATATTCCTAGTAAAAAATTCAGTAAAAATGCGTTTTGGCTAAACGCATATATCCAGTAAGGTAATGGGTAAAGGTTGTTTAAAAAAAAAGATACGTTACTGATGTTAACCCCCTCCAGCTGTACTAACCATAACGCCCGAAGTCATCGCGATGACTTCCGCCTACCTGCTCTTGCGCCACGAAGCGCAGCGCAGTAGCAGCTACTGTGGCAGCAGACGTGGACGTGGACGTACTAGCGATAACGACGATACTATCACTAATAGGCGGCGGGCGCGACTGACATATCGAAACAAACCTTTGCTTGTACGAACCTTTGGCCGGATCACGGGCGCCGTAACGTACTATAGGGCCTGACGAGCCCTAGTGGTGTTTACGATCGAAGAAAAAGGCACTACTACTGCGAGTAAGGCCTTTATCGATTCCTCCCGTCTTCTACATTCCTACGTATTTAATAATCCTTTAAAGCTAAAATACTAAACTTACTATTATATAATAAGTTTAATATAGTTTAATAACTATATAATACTTAAGGACTTAAGTTTCTTAACTATAGCTTTTAGAGACTTTTTTAGAACCGGCTAGACTACTAAAAACATAGGCCTTAGTAGCCTTAATAATAGTACTAACTTTATAAACCTTTTACTTAAAACACAAGTAGCTGTTACTAAGTTTAAACACTACCTACTACTAAAGAACTACTTAAATTTATAAATCCAGTCCTTGTATAATTAACTATACTAACTACTAATTAAAAATATAATAAAAAAGGTTAAAGTATAAGTACGTTACCTAAGAGCCCTAGCCTAGTATAGTAGTATAATAAGTACTATTATTATAGCTATTAAAGTTCTTAATAGCACCCCCTCTAGAGTAACTAACGGCCTACGGGCCACGTGCTCTAGGGAATAGCCGTCCAGCCACCTACCTTATTAATCTTTTTCGTTGTTAATTAACAAATAGTACTCGAATTTACTTGCTACAACGCAGCTTCTATGGATTTAAAGTAATAGGTGTTTTTAATTAATTTCACAAACTACTAATTACACTATTAATACCATTAACGCCGCCAAAACCACTAACGCCTTCCATACGCCTCCCTAGACCGTCCCTCTAAACCTATTAAATCCAATCCAAACCAAACCGTCCCTTCCCTTAACTATCGAATCCCTCTATAACCAACGCGCCATCACCACGCTACAGCTAGTTAACCTAATTAAACCACTTTTCCCTACGCTTATTAGTAGATGTCTCGATATATTACTAGGCCTTATTAAACGTACTAGTCTTTTAACTCTAGGGGATTTATAGTTATTATTACTACCTTTATTACTTACTTAAAGTAGTGTTAGTTATTTTTTAAAAATAGTAAGTTTAAAATCTAACCCAGTGTTGGATTAACTAATAGGGCTAGTTTAATAGTTCTTATTTAGACTTTATTACTACTAGTTTAAAGAAGGTAAAAGCTAAAGATAGCAATCTAGATCTTTATATTTAAGGGTTAGGCTAGTTAGCTGCGTTATATATTAATAGTAGTAACGCCGAGCTGTATAGCTGTATTACTAAGCCGGTTAATATTATTTTTAACTATAGTAACTAGGTTATAGTATTTAATATTTAGTAGTAGCTAAAGGACTTTTATAGGTATAGTGTTTTTTATTATTTTATTACTTTAAAGGATTATTAAGTGTAAATATAGAAGATAGAAGGAATTAACAAAGGGCTTACTTATAGTAGTACCTTTTTTTTTAATTATAAATACTACTAGGGCTTATTAGGCCCTATAGTACGTTACAGTGCCTATATTGTAATCCAGCCAAAGGTTTGTATAAGTGAAGGTTTGTTTCAATATATTTAGCACCGCCTATTAGTGATAGCATCGTCGTTATCGCTAGAAGGGCAGGTAAGCGGAAGCGTCAAGGTACGTACGCCCTACCGAGCTCTGCTCGAGACTACTTAGTAGAGCTAGAGGGGGTTAAAGCTATTAGATATACCCTATTAAATACTTTTATTTAATTACACTATTTGATAATACATAGCCATAGTGTATTCTTTTTAGAACAACTTATAGAAATGTTCGAACGAAACAACTACTTAAAAAAAAAAACACAAAGGTTCTTAATAGTATAAAGAAAGCTACTAGGAATCGGTATGTAGCTTAAGGCTTAATAATATATTAAAACGTATACTAATAAAAGTAGAGTAGATCCTTTAAACAAAGTTAACTAACTATAGCAACGCGGCTAAGGGAAGTAGAGGGACGGTTTGGATCAGATCTAATAGGTTTAGAGAAATAGTCTAGGAAGTGTACGGACGGCGTTAGTAGTTTTGGAGGCGTTAGTAGCGTAATTAGTAGTCTACTTTAAAATTAATTAAATACTCCTATTACTTTGAATCTATAGTAACTGCGTTGCAGCAGGTAAATTCGCGTGCCAACTGTTACTATATATAACGCATGGGCTGTTAGTCAGGGGGAGGGGGGAGGGGTCCTTAGTAGTAGGGTCTCTACTAGTAACGCATCTATAGTCAAGTAGCCGCTTAGGGATACTAAGGACGAATCTAAGTTATTTATAACTATAAAATAAAAAAGATTTATTTTACTTATAATTAATATATTTAATATATTATAAAAAAGTTTAGTTTTATAAACTCTTACTACTCTTTAACTCTAATACTACTTACTCCCTTTAAAAAAAATACTAAAGACTTTATTAGTAGTAAAATAAAGTTATGTTAAAAAAAGATTAATTTAATTCTATAAACCATAATTATAATTTACCCTAATATATTTATTTTTATAGTTATAACACTACTTATAGTAAAGTAAAAAAAGAAATTGACTAAGTAGAGAATATTTTAAATAAAAAGTCTAGTAAAGAATATATTTAAGTTAATATATATATCTAGTAAGTTAATAAGAAAAGTTATTTAAAAAAAAGTAAATATATTACTAATATTAACCCCCTCTAGTAACTATAACACTTAAAGTTACTATAAGTAATAACTATACTTATAATAACTTCTACTTATTTACTTTTATACTATAAAGTATAGTATAGTAGTGTTATAGCTAGCCTTTTAATAGTAAGGTTTGTGTTAATAAAAGCTAAGGTTTAACGCTATAAGTAGTACTATAGATTATAGAAGGGATCCTAGGGTTTAAAGCACGTAGGTAATTAGTTTAAGTATTTAATAAAAGGGTTATAGTAGTTACTACTAAAGGGCTAAAAGTATTTAAAGATTAATACAAGGTTAATAGCTAAAAAACTATAAAGGGAGGACTTAAGGGTACTTAAGTCCCGTTTATATATAAGTCCCGTTTCCTATAAATATATCCCTTTATCCTTAGAACTAATATTAAGTATATTAGTTTATTACTATAGACCGCCCTTAGCGTTATCGGTCCTATTCTAGGACTACTTATTACGCATTAGTCCTTCTTATTATCACGTAACTTATATCCTAGTTCTTTTATTCCATAGGGTTATTACGTTATTATAGGCTAATATACTTATTTAACTACTAAGCCTCCTATAGAGTTATTATTAAAGGTTTATTAATTAACGGGTTATAATATTAGCTTTTCTTTTAAAAAGTCTTATCCTTAAAACCTTATTATAAGTAGGTTATTAGTTCTAAGTTAGAGATCCATAATTATACTTCTTTATTTCCTATAATACTAATACTATATTAAGTTGCGTTTAGAAGTTAAAGTTATATTTAACTATAATTAAAAACTATAAGAGAGTTACACTTATTAATTACGTTAAGTCTCGTTTAACTAATAGTAATATACTTTATACTTGTTACTTTTATATAAAGGTTTTTTATTACTTTAGTAAGAAGTTTACTTGTTATTAGACTTATATTACGGTAAAAAAGCCCTGCAATAGTATCTTAGTAGCGTCTACTTATAAGTATTTTCTAGTTCGTTTATTTTACTAGACTAATCTGTATATAGTATAGAGGTTAAATTCTTAATAAAAAGAGTAGGATAAAAAAGAAAAAAAGGTAAGTAAAGAGCTTTTAGTGCTTTATTATAAGTTTATGTACTTATAATTCTAAATAGTAGAAGTAGTAAGTCGTTTAAGTTGTATTTATATAATTTAAAAGAAAGTTTATAAAAAGTAAATTAAGGCCTTTAAGTAGGGTATATAAAAGGTTAATTAGAAAGATAGAGTTCTTTTAAATAGTGATTTATTATTAGTATTAGATACTTATAAGGGGTTTATAGTAAGCGATTTTTAAGTAGTAGGTTTAAAAAACGAACTACTCTAGTTAGTATTGAGGTTTAGTAATAACTTTACTAATCTAGGTCTATTAGTTAATAGTGCGTTAATAGAGGGTTCCTAGTTTTATTTTAAGCTAGGCGTTTTTAAGTAAAAAAACATTTGTTTTATCTTAAGTCCCTTAACTAGTTGAATTTTAGGTTAAAGCTAAATAATGCGTGATTTATTTACTAGTACTTTTATAACTTAAGTATATTATCTTTTTTATTATTAGGTCTAGTATTTTTATAATTCTTTTTATATATTTATGAGTTCTACTAGCTGGGTAGTGTCTACTGGCTGCCCGGGCAGTGTCTCCACCTTTTTAACTAATAGGATTATATACATTAGTCACAGTGCAATTACTATAGTTACGGCGCAATTACTACAGTTACAGCGCGTTAATTACTACAGTCGCAGTATATTAATTACTATAGTTATAGCGCAATTGCCACGGTCGTAGCGTATTAATTACTATAGTTATAGTATATTAATTACTATGGTCGCAGTACGTTAATTACTATAGTTGTAGCGTAATTGCTATAGTTGTAGCGCGTTAATTACGCCGTTATAGTGTATTACTTACGGGGCTAATAGGGTAGTATAGATTAGAGAGAAGTGGAGATACTGCCCGGGCAGCCAGTAGATACTGCCCGGCTAGTAAAACTTATATTTATAAGGTTTAAAGTGGGTTCTTATATATTATCTTTATATCTATAGTTCTTTTATTTAATTAGATACTTAATCTTGGTATTGTTTTATTAATTAATATAGTTAATAATTTATTTAATTTTATAGTTTTATTCTAGATTAACTTTAATATAATTTATAGTACGTAATTCTTATAGTACTAGTTTAAGTAATAATATATAAAAAACTAGGTGATATTTTATAGTATTTAGTAGTATAAGTTTAAAGTTAACTTTTAAGACTTTCTTAATAATCTTAAAGGGTCTGAGTTTTTTAAAGTTTAACTTATTACTTAGTTATTTTATTTTAATATTATGTTAAATAAAGTACGCGCTATTTCTCTCTTTAAAGGATAGTCCCTTTATTCTTAAAGTATTAGCATATTTATATATATATTACCTAATAAATTCTAAGTCTTATTAGAGTTTTGTATAAATTTCCTTAATTCTATAAACTTAGGTCTTAGCTTTTACTATTAATAGTTTTATTTTTAGTTTTTTATAAGTAGTTAGTTTAAATTTATAGTTTAAGTAAAAAAGTAAGTTCTATGTACTTTTTCCTACTATACTATTATAAGCGAATTAAGCTATTAGTAATAGTATAACTTAATTGTTCTATTAGTAGTTAATATAATATTTTAAGTATATTTTTAAAATTTAATTAATTCTTTTTACTTATCTATTAGTTTAGGAGTAAAAAGTAGTAGATAGTTACGGTTTAGATTTAAACTATAAAATTAGGGATTTTTAAAACTTTAAAGTAAACTGCGTTCCTTTATTAGATATAATATCTTTAAGTAAACTATACTAACTAAGAATATACTTATTAAAGATATAGGTAAGTTTTTTTATAGTACTTACTTTAATTTATAGTATAAAGTATGTGTACTTAGTAAGTCTATTTATAACAACTAAAGAGTTTTGCTATCCGGGAGGTACTTTCTAGCTATCCGGAAGGTACCCTACTTATCCTACTTCCTAGCCATCTAATTAGCTAGGTAAGTTTATACCCGTTAGCGTAATTAAGTCGCTAGGCGTAATTAAACTATTACGACCGTTGTAATTAAGCTATTATAACCGTTATAATTAAGCTATTGTGACTATTGTAATTAGGGTACTGTAATTACTATATAATTTATGCTGTAATTGAAGTACTAGATTTAAGCTATTATGAATGTTGTAATTAAGCCGTTGCGACCGTTATAATTAAGCTATTGCGACTGTTGTAATTAAGCCGTTACGATTAGGCGTAATTAAGCTGCTGCGATCGATTTAATTGATCCTATTGGTTGGATAAGTGGGGTACCTCCTGGATAGCCAGAAAGTACCTCCCGGATAGTAAAACTCTAACTAAAATATTGTTAAACTATTTTCCTATAAGTAGTTCTTTTAATTGTAGTAGTTTAACGATAAAATTAAGGGAAATAGATTGTTATACTTTATTAGGTACTAAGAGAGGTTAGAGTTTTCTATACGGTTTGTAGCGCGGTGGTTTGCCTTTATTATAGATATTATAGTACTTAATAGCTTAAGTAACTTATTCCCTAGTAACTTTATTACTATAGTATTACTTAATTTATTTCTAGGTCTTAGTAACTCCTTAGTATCTATATACTTTAGCGCTATAAATTATTTTAATTATCTTATTAGTTATTTATTTAAGTATATTGGCACTAATTCGTTTAGTTATTATAAAGAGGTAAATAGCTAGTACTAGGTTTTTATTTGAATTCTTTTTAAGGATTACTTGAGTTTTGTTTAGGACTGTTGCTTTTAGGTCTATTTGTTTATTAAGAGTATTTACTTTTTTGTTTTCCGATCCTTTTTTATATATAATATAGAAGTTAAATTTTAAAGGGAATTCTAACTATTTAATTTATTGCTTATTAAGGTCTTTAGATATAGTAAAGTGTATAAGGTTTTTATAGTTTGTATATACTGTAACTTTGTAGTTAGTTTCTAAAAAGTATAGTTTCTATTTCTTAAATACTTTAATAATTACTATAAGTTCTTTATTATAGATTTAGTAGTTAAGCTTAGGTCTTTATAACTTTTTTAAGTAGAAGGCGTATAGGTATAGCTATTCTTTTTTATTTTGTTATTTAAGTTATCTACTAATAGTATAGTCTAATGTATTAATTTTAATTTTAAATAGTAGGTTTAAGTTAGGTATTATAAGTATAGGTTTACTAAGAACCTAGTCCTTAATCTTTTAAAATATAGTTTTTTACTTATTTATTTAATTCTATTTAGTATCTTTTTTAATAAGGTTAGTTAAGGCTTTAATATTTCTAAAGTAGCCTTTAAGGAACTGTTAGTAGAAGTTAATAAATTTAAGAAATAAGTGGATGTCCTTAATATGTTGGAGTATTAGTTAGTCCTTAACTATAGTAATTTTTTATCTAATATTTTAATAATTCTAGGTGTAATAATAAATCTAAGGTAATTTACTTTTTAGGTATAGAATTCGCTTTTCTTTAGTTTAATAAAGAGTTTAGCTTTTTAAAGTTTTTATAGTACTTAGTATATGTGTTACTTATGTTTTTTAAGGGTCTTTAAAAAAATAAGAATATTATTAAGGTATATAGTTATAAAAATATTAAGTTTTTTTTATAAAATATAGTTAATTATATTTTAGAATATTGTAGGTACGTTAGTGAGTCTAAAAGGTATTATAAAATACTTAAAATATCCTTTATAGGAGTAAAATACAGTCTTTTACTCTTCTCCTTTTTTAATTTTAATTAAGTTATAGGCTTTTTTAAAGTTAAGAGTTATAAACTAGTTAACTTTATAGAGTAGATTTTATAGTTTTAAAATAAGTAGTAGTAGATAGTAGTTTTTAATAGTAATATTATTAAGTTATTTATAGTTAACGCAAAGTTATAATTTATTATTTTTTTTTAATATAAATAGAATTAGGTATTCTATAAGTAATATTAATTTTTTAATATAGCCTTTAGTTAAGTATTTATTAATATACTTATTAAGTACTTTTATTTTTTATTAGTTTAGCTAGTAAACTCTATTAAATACTAGTATCTGTCCTTCTTTAATAGGGATTTTATAGTTAAAGGCGCTATACTTTAGTAGGTCTATTTTTAGTATTAGAGTAAATAGCTTCTTATATACTTTATATTTTTTTAGGATAGACAAAAGTTGATTTTTGTTATTAATTAAGTCTTTTTATATTATAGTAAGGTCTTTTTTTTATAATAGCCTAGTAACTACTTCTTTGACTTTTAGGTAAGTAATAAATTATAATATGTGTATTATTAGTTTTTTTAGGTAAGGTTTATTTAAAGCTAGTAGTCGACTATGTTCTTTAGTAACTAATTCTTTTTTATAGTTTTAATAAAGGTAGTTAGTTTTTAATTTATTCTTAGGTTTTCTTTTATAACTATAGTATTTTTAGAATAATGTTTTATTATTCTATATTTATAATATTAAGGCGGTGGTATATCTTCTATTTATAGTAGCTTAATATAAGGAGCGTAGTCTTATTATTAATAATACCTCCGCTATACTATACTCCTTTTCCTTTTATATTATTAAGTAAATAAAGATCCTTTTTTTATTCTATAGTATTTATAAGTTATTTACTATTTATAGTAATATAAAGTTGCTTTAAGTGCTACTATTAATAAGGGCTTTAACTTATATTTTATTTACTATAATATTAAAGTAAAAGTGTTTTTTATTTAAGTTTGTGTTTATAGTTAAGTAAATAGATTTTATTGTTTTTACTTATTGTGATCCTTTATTAGTAGGTAAGCTTAGTTTTTTAACTACTTAAGCCTCTATTCTATATACGTTTTATCTTTATTAGGGTACTTAATTATTTTTCTTTTTTTAAGGGTATTCTTAATATTAAGAATAGGTAGTGCAAAACTAGTTTCTTTTTTTTTAGAGTTACTTTTTTTTAAGTATCTATACTTTAGTAACATAGTAGACTTAGTATTAGTTAATATAGTATTTTTACTAGTTTATACCTTTTTTATATAAGTATTGTATTAAGAAGTTTAAGTTAGGTTTAAAAACTACTTCTTTAGGTTCTTTAAATTCCTAAATACTCTATATATAGAGTTCCTAGGTAAGGTAGATATTTTTATATAGTACTTCCTTTTTCTTTTAAGGAAAGAATTATAAGTTAAGTTTTTTTATAAAGTATAGTTAGTATTTGTTTTTAAGGTACTGTGCTTAGAAAACGTTCTAGTGTTATTTATATAGTGTGTTTAACTATTTATAGTTTCTTAATATAGCTTTAGGTAGTTATTTTTTTATTCTTTTGATAGAGTTTATTCTATAAAATAAAATTTATTATTAGTTATTATTTAGAGAGATATATAATAAATACTTTCATTCTTTTTTTTATATTAAAGGTTCTTTTTTAGAGTTTAAGTTCTAGGTATTAAGTAGGGCCCCTTAAGTAATTTTATTTTAAGTACGTTATTAGGTAATATTATAAGGTTTATTTAAATTATAGGGTGTATTTAACTTATATAGTATTTTCTAGGCCTTAGGGTATACTATAATTCTTTTTAATTCTTTTATATTATTAGTATATAGTTATTTAAGTATAGGTAAATTAGTATATATTATTATTCTTTTGTTTTTTTTTATAAGTAGTATCTAGATATACTCTATATAGTCTTTATTAGGTTTTATATTAGTAGTATAGTAGAGATCTCTAATTATAGTATTAAGTTTTTAAATAATAACTTTATTATTGTGCTTAACTTCTTTATTACTAGGTGTTACTAGGTTGTAGTTTATTTGTTATAGATTTATATTATTAAGTTACTTTATAGCTTTTTAGGCTAGTTTTTAGTAATTAAGCGTAGCGCAGCGACTGTAATTAAGCGCAGTGTGTAATTGAGCGCAGCGACTGTAATTAAGCGCAGTGTGTAATTGAGCGCAGCGACTGTAATTGAGCGTAGCGACTGTAATTGAGCGCAGCGACTGTAATTGAGCGCAGCGACTGTAATTAAGCGCAGCGACTATAATTAAGCGCAGCGTAGCGACTGTAATTAAGCGTAGCGTAGCGACTGTAATTGAGCACAGTGTGTAATTAAGCGCAGCGACTGTAATTGAGCGTAGCGACTGTAATTGAGCGTAGCGACTGTAATTGAGCGCAGCGACTGTAATTGAGCGCAGCGACTGTAATTGAGCGCAGCGACTGTAATTGAGCGCAGCGTAGCGACTGTAATTGAGCGTAGCGTAGCGACTGTAATTGAGCGTAGTGTGTAATTGAGCGTAGCGACTGTAATTGAGCGTAGCGACTATAATTGAGCGCAGCGACTGTAATTAAGCGCAGCGACTGTAATTAAGCGCAGCGACTGTAATTGAGCGCAGCGTAGCGACTGTAATTAAGCGTAGCGTAGCGACTGTAATTGAGCGTAGTGTGTAATTGAGCGTAGTGTGTAATTGAGCGTAGTGACTGTAATTGAGCGCGCGGCAAGGCATTACGCGTCGTGGATCCTATTGATCTGATTGGCTAGAAAAGTGGGGGAATGCCCGGATAGCCAAGTGACAATGCCCGGATAGCAAAACTCAAAAAGTATTTCATTAAAAGTAATTTAACCTTTAAACTATATATAACCCATAGACTAATAGTTACTTAAAAGAGGGGGGGGGGGGGGGGGGGGGGGTTCTTAGTAGTAGAGTCTCTACTAATAACGTATTTATAGTTAAGTAGCTACTTAGGGATACTAAAGATATAATTTACCCTAATATAGCCTTTATTTATACTATTTTTTTTTAAGATTCTTAATAAACCCTTTTTATAAATACTAAATTACTATAAATTAAGTTATTTATTAATTATATTATACTTACTACCTTTTACTTTACTATAGTAGCTTAAGGGGTAGGAGAGCATAAACACTTTTAATTACTAAAAATACTTTACTTATAAATAATAAAAAAACATAAAGATTATTTTAAAAATATATTGTTTTACTTTTTAGTAGCCATATTTAGTAAAAAACTATAAAGTAAAATACTATAATAACTTTAATAACTAAAACTAAGCTTCTTAGCCTTAAGTATACTATAAAAAAATGATTACCCTTAAAAAACTCTTTAAAAACCTTAAACTTAAACTAAGTAATATGTAGTAAATTTACTATAATAATTATTAAACTATATACCTTAAGTAAAAAAGGAAACATATTTTAATATAACTTTATTATATTAATATATGAAATATATAGTTTTACTAAAAGTATACTAAAAAGTTATTTAATGTTATCTATATACTAACTAATAAAATACCTACTAATAGTTTTACTAAAGTACTTTTCTATTTAAAGTTTAACTACTTTAAAGTACTCTTTAACCTTTTAAATATTAAGTTATATATTATAAAAAGTAAAGAGAGTATATAAAGTAAATATAACTTGAGGCTTATATTTATTTAATTTCTTTTAGCTTAAGGGCTAAAGAGTATAAAAAGCTTTTATAAAAGAACTACTACTACACTATACTAAGTACTACTACTAAACTAAATACTACTACTACTATTAATACTACTATTAAAGTAGACTTATACTATTATTATTACTACTACTACTAAAGTAGACTTATACTTTTTTATATTTAATCTATAGAGTATTTTTAAATATATTTAATATAAACTAAAATAAAAAGGCTATACTTTAGTTAAAGCTAACTATAACTAAAGTATTAAGGTTTACTTAAGTAATAACTAAATACAAAAGCTCTTTATTATAAGTAAAAAAATACTCCTTAATACTTACTTTAATTACTTTTTTAAAGGTCTATAAAGTAATAACTACTTTAAATAGCTTTAAAGGAGTTATTTTTATAAAAGTTATTTTAACTCTAAAAACTAGTATTAAAAAGACTAAAGCCTTCTCCTTTTTCTTTTATAAAAGAGTATATCCCTAGTTACTACTTTTACTCTTTAGTATTAATACTAGTAAATACTAGGCCTTTATATTATTAAGAGCTATAAAAATATAATACTTAGTATTTTTATATTAAACTATAGTTTTTTTGAAGTAAAAAACCTATTCTATTAGTACTAAATAAAGCTATTACTAAAAAAAGGAGGATAAAGCTTTTTTTTTATTTTTATAATAATAATACTTTAAGTTATTATTTAAAGCGTTATATATACTAAAGTTTTTATTAATCAGTATATATATGTTTTTATAGTTATAATACTACTTATAGTAAAGTAAAAAAAGAAATTTATTAAGTAAAAAATATTTAAAGTAAAAAATTTAGTAAAGAATATATTTAAACTAATATATATATTTAGTAAGTTAATAAATAAAGGTTCTTTAAAAAGAAGAGTGAATATATTATTAATATTAACTCCTTTTAGTAACTATAATGTCTTAAGTTATTGTAATAACTTTTACTTACTTACTTTTGTGTTATAAAGTGTAGTGTAGTAGTAGTAGTGATAATAGTAATACTATTATTAATAGGCGGCGATATTAAAATAAACCTTTACTTATGCGAACCTTTAGCTAGATTATACTATATGTAGGGCCTAATAAGCCTTAGTAGTATTTATAATTAAAGAAAAAAGTACTACTATTATAAGTAAGGTCTTTATTAATTCTTTTTATTTTTTATATCTATAGTTAATAACTACAATAAGTTTAAAATAGCTTAACTACTTTATAATACCTAAGGACTATAATCCTTTAACTATAGTTTATAGGGACTTCTTTAGGACTAGTTTAAATACTAAAATACTAAACCTTTATAATATTAATAGTAATACTAACTTTAAAACTTTATTATTATATAAGTAAATAGTTATTATTAAGTTTAATTATATTTTACTATTAAAGAACTACTAGAATCTATAAGTTTAGTCTTTATATAATTAACTATACTAACTACTAATTAAAAATGTAGTAAAAGAGGTTGGGGTATAGGTATATTACTTAGGAGCTTTAGTTTAGTATAGTAGTATAATAAGTACTACTATTATAGCTATATATGTGTTTTTGTAGTTATAATACTGCTTGTAGTAAAGTAAAAAAAAAAAGGAAATCTACTAAGTAGAGAATATTTTAGGTAAAAAATTTAATAAAGAATATATTTAGGCTAATGTATATACTTATTAAGTTAATAGGTAAAGGTTGTTTAAAAAGAAGAGTAGATGTATTACTAATATTAACCCCCTTTAGCTGTGCTAACTATAACGTCTAAAGTTATTATAAGTAATAACTATACTTATAATAACTTTTACTTACCTACTCTTATACTATAAAGTGTAGTATAGTAGTAGTAGTAATAATAATAATACTGTTACTAATAGGTGGTACTAAATATATTAAAATAAACCTTTACTTATATGAACTTTTAGCTGGATTACGCTATGTATAGGGCCTAATGAGCCCTAGTAGTGTTTATAATTAAAGAAAAAAGTACTACTACTATAAGTAAAGCTTTTATTAATTCCTTTTATTTTTTATATTCATAATTAATAACTCTAAAATACTAAATTTACTAACGATAAGTTTAAAATAGTTTAACTACTTTATAATACTTAAGGACTATAGTTCCTTAGTTATAATCTATAAGAACTTTCGCAAAACTAACCTAAATACTAAAATACTAAGCCCTTATAACATTAATAGTAATACTAACTTTAAAACTCTATTATTATATAAGTAAGTAGCTATTATTAAGTTTAATTATATCCTACTACTAAAGGACTACCAGGATCTATAAGTCTAGCCCTTATATAATTAACTATACTAGCTATTAATTAAAAATATACTATTATAGTTATTAAAGTTTTTAATAGTATAAAAAAAGCTACTAAGAATTAGTATATAGTTTAAAGTTTAATAATATATTAGATCATATACTAATAAGGGTAAAGCGGATCTTTTAAATAAAGTTAATTAATTATAGTAATACAACTAATAATAGTATATTAGTTATAGAGGAAGTTAATAGTTAAGGAAAGTAGAGAGAAAGTTTAAATTAAATTTAATAGGTTTAAAAGAACAGTCTACTAGAACAGTATTAATAGTTTTAGTAGCGTTAATAGCATAATTAGTAGTTTATAAAATTAATTAAATACTATTATTACTTTAAATCCGTAAAAGCTGTATTATAGTAAATAAACTTACATATTAATTATTACTATTAACTAATAATAAAAGTTAAAAAAGGTAGTTAATTACTATACGTAACCTATAGGCTATTAGTTACTTAAGGGGGGGGGGGGGGGGGGTCCTTAGTAGTAAAGCTTTTACTAATAACATATTTATAGTTAAGTAGCTACTTAGAGATACTAAAAACTCTATTAATTAATATACTATAAATATACTAAATATAAATAAAAGCCCTAAGTTAGATATTTTTACTATTAAAAACTATTATACTTTTAATTATACTAAAGTAAAGTTAGTAATTAAATTTAAAAAATACTATAAAGAAACTAAACTTATTATAACTACTGAAGAGTAATTTAAGTGTTTTAAGAGTAAAGAGAGGGGCGTTATTAAAAAGCCCTAACCCTTTTTTTTTTTAACTTTCCCCTTAGCTATAATAAACTAAGTAGAAGTAGTTAAAACTACCTTTTTAGTATAGTATACAACTATTTAAACTAGTTAGTATAGATTTATAGTAATAAAAGTAAAGTTAACTTACTTTAAAAAGCTATAAACTCTTTATAGTTAACTAATTAAGTAACTATAAAGTCAAGGTACTTTTTTTAAAAAAAATCTATATAAATATATTATTAGTTATAACTTAACTAAAATAGTAATAAATAAACTTACTATTAAGGGAAGTAAAAATAGTTTTTTACTTAAAAGACTCTTTAGAGCCTCCTTTACTACTAGTATTATTAAGTTAGTTTAAATTAAAATACGTATTAGTATAGGTATTAATAGTATAAAGGGAAAATAACTAAATATACTAATAGTAGTATTAGTAGTTACTACTATAACTACTATAGTAGTTATAGCCTTTTTATTAACTTTATTCTTTATATACTTTATAGTACGTACTATATATATAGACCTAGTTTACTTCTTTTTAAAAGTATTATTAACTAGTATACTATATAACTTACTAAAATACTATATCTTAAACTAAATACTATATATATATATATTATATTATTCTATAAGTATACTTATATTATAAATAAAGAATTTACTAAGTAGTAGACTTTTAACTTTTTAAAAATAAATATTTTAATAAAGGGTATATAAAAAACTTAGTAGGAAAAATATATAACTATTAAGTAGAGTAAATAGTAATAAATATATAGTAAAGATAGGTTAAGTATAAGTTAGTAGATACTTACTTATATAAAAAAAGGTATATATATACTATATATAACTTAGTAGGGGCCGTCTACTTCTATTAGCTAGAAGTAGCGTACGGGCTATATAGTATAGTTAATTAAAGTCCCTAGGGGCCCTACTCTAGGAAAGTTTTAATAACTATACTATATAAGTATATAACGTATAGTTAGGATATAAAAACCCCTTAGGTAGTATAGAATTTAAACTTACTACCTTTACCTTTTATAAAGTAGAGTTAAGTAAACTTATAACTATTAAATTAACTACTATAAACTAAATACTATAAATACATTTAAACTATACAAAGTATAGTATTATAGTATTAAAAGTAAAACTAAAAGTATTTATACTTTATAGTAAAGTAGTTTAATAGCTTAGGGCACTAAATATAGTAAGGAACACCCTTATATTATCTAAAAGGTTATCCTAGTCAAGTATTAAATTAGTATTAGGGCCTATAACTAAGCTAAAGAAGTAGTTATAGCCTTTTTTATAGTTTATTATAATTTATATTGTAATAAAATAGCTATAGTGTTTATCCTAGCCATAGGGAGAGTCGGTGGGCAACCTTCTATTAAATATTATAGTAAGTAGTTTACTTAATAGGGGTTGTTATGTATATAGGTATATAGAAGACGGAGGAATTAATAAAGGCTTTATTTATAGTAGTAGTACCTTTTTTTTATTTATAAATACTACTAGGGCTTATTAGGCCCTATATATAGTATAATTTAGCTAAAGGTTTATATAAGTAAGGATTTATTTTAATATATTTAGTACCGCTTATTAGTAATAGTATTATTATTATTACTAAAAGAGTAGGTAAGTAAAAGTATTAAGGTATGTACGCCCTACTAAGCTTTACTTAAAACTACTTAAGCTAGAGGGAGTTAAAGCTACTAAATATACCCTATTAAATACTTCTATTTAATTATATTACTTAATAATATATAGCTATAATATATTCTTTTTAAAACCCTTTATTAAAATATTTATACTAAATACTATAAAAAACATAAATACTTTATACTAATATTATTACTAGAGGAAAAAAGAAAAGAAATTAGGGCCCTTAGAGTATTATTATTTACCCCCCCTAAACTAAGTATTTACTTAAATTTAGCTAATTAAAGGTACTAAAGGATATTTATTAATTTTTTTTACTTACTTCTTACTATATAAATAAAAGTATAACTAGTGCCTAGTAATAGTAATAAGGTATTATAATAAAGTACGAGTAGTATTAATAAAGTAAAGGGATTTTTTATTTTATTTATTAGTTTTTTTATAAAATAAAAACTTCTATTTATACTTTCTTTTATTAAGTATTAATATAAATTTTTTTAACTACGTATTAACAGACCATAAGTATAGTATTTTTAAACTTCTTTTAAGTCTAGGGGGGTATATTGTAATAACTAAAGCTATTTAGGGCTATATATATAAGTAACTACTTACTTTAGCGGCTTACTTAAATAACTTTACTCTATCTCTAGCCCCTATAAAGGGGCCTTTACCTTTACTTTTATATATTATAAAACTTAAAAATTAAGCTATTACTTTACTTTACTTCAACTACTTATACTTAGCTATATAATATATACTTTATAGTTATATAATTATAAGTATATAAAGCTAGGGTTTACTATTTTATTGGCTTTAAGCTATTAATAAAATACTTTATAAAGGGTCTTTTATTTAAAAGCTACTTATAGTATATAATTATAAAATTCAATTATTACTCTATAAATATTAAACTATATTTTATAAAGTAGTTTATTACTTTTTTATATTATTTAAGCTTTTATTTTAATAATAACTTTTATATAATTAGTACTACTATTTTGATTTTAAGTATATAAAGTTAATAGCTTAATACGTTTTTAATACTTTTAAAGGTTATTTATAAAAAAGTAGTATTTTCTAATTTTACTATTATACTTAAAAATAAAAATATTAATATTATATTAAACTTTTAAAAGTAAAATAAACGTCTTAAAAACCTTAATAAGTCTCTTTATACTATAGTTATATAAATAGTAGTCCTAAGAGTACTAAGAATTATAATTAATTAATACTAATACTAATACAAACCTACTATATTTTTTTATATATAAGTAAAAGTTAAATATAATTTACTTACTAGAGTAAGTATATATATTACTTTTATATAACTTATAGTTAATAATTTACTTTAGTTTACTAATACTATAAGTATTATAAATAAAAAGAGCCTTTTTAAACTCTTTTTCAAGACTTATAAAAATTTAAATACTATGAATAAATAAAATAAATATTAAAGTAGTTTAAAGTTAAAGTAGTTAAATTACTAGTACTATATCTCTTTTTGAGTTTTACTATCCAGGAGGTACTTTCTAGCTATCCAGGAGGTACCCTACTTATCCTACTTCCTAGCTATTTAATTAGCTAGGTAAGCTTATACTTATTAGTATAACTAAGTCGTTACGACTAGGTGTAATTAAGCTATTATAACTATTATAATTAAGCTATTGCGACTATTATAATTAAAGTACTATAATTACTGTGGAATTTATATTATAATTAAAGTACTGGATTTAAGCCGCTATAACTGTTGTAATTAAGCCATTACGACCGGGCGTAATTAAGCCGTTGCGACTAGGTATAATTGAGCTACTGTAATTGATTTAATTGATTCTATTGGTTGGGTAAGTGGGGTACCTCCCGGATAGCTAGAAAGTACCTCCTGGATAGCAAAACTCCTCTTTTTAGCCTTTTAAGGATTATTACTTTTAAAAAAGTACTTAGTTTAATAGTATAGAGTATATAAATTAAATAACCTATATAAACCCTTTATATAAAAGTACTTTATTCTATAGCTTATTAAACTTTAATACTTTTTAATTCTATATAGTTTTAATAAAGTTAAAAAAAAGTAGTTAAATCTCTATAGTATAAAGTACTAACTAAAGTACTTATTCTACTAGTAGTTATATTTATGAAGTTAATTATAAAAAATAAAGTTAGTTACTATAAATAATATAATATAACGTTATAGAAGTAAAAGTTAAATATTTTTTAATTAATTAATATAATATATATACTTATATCTTTATATTTTTTAATTATAAAAGACTTAGAACTGACTAAAAGATAATTACCTAAAGTAGTAACTTAAAGGTTATTAAACTAATATTTACTTTTAAATATATAAATAAATATACTAAAGTTAAAAAAGTAGAAGTTTTTAAAAGAATAAACTTATAAACCCCTACTTTAAATAACTTAAAATACTACTAATAACTACTTAAAACTTCTAGTATAGTAACTATAGAGTTATTAATTTTAAATCTTTTTAATATGCTTAATTAATTAATTATAAATTTTACTACTTAAGTACTATTACTTAACTAACTAAGTACTCTTTACTTTTTTTAACTAATTAAGTTAATAAAATCCCTTTATACTATACCTATATAATTTCTTTTACTATATACTATATAAATAAAAAAACCTTTTTATTATAACTACTATAATAACGTTACTATAATAGATTTTATTTATAATAAAAGTATACTACTCGTACTTTAATATAAAGCTAATTTTAACGCTCTAAAAAGTAATATGAATAGTATACTAGTAGTAATAGTTTAAAAACTTAAAAATTACTTTAGTAAAATATATACCTATTTTAATAACTTTATAATTATTTATAAGTAGAGTAGTAACTCCTACTTTAGTAAGTAAACTAAGTATTACTTTAAATATAATACTAATACTATATATTAAACTAAAAGAGTTAGTCTTTATAAAACTATAATAAGTAAGTAAAGCTACCCTTAGTATAAACTAGTTACTACTTATACTAGTAATAATTAATACTAAACTTAGGTACTTAAGTATAAAAAGTATAACTAAAACTTATTTTTTAATTTATTAGTTTATTTTACTTACTATAAACTTACTAATACTTAATATAACTTTATTAGATTTCTTTTTACTATAAAGTTATTAAGTTTTATAAAATTAGTTTTATAGTTTATAGCTATATTAGTATTAGTAATATATGTTTTACTTAAAAGGACATTAATAATATAAAATAAAAAGTATATATTAATAGTTTTAATAGTAAAATACTTATATAGATATTATTTATTTATTTTTAATTTATAGGCCTTAAGTATTATATTAAGTAGTTTATTAAAAACCTTAATATACTTAAAGGAGTACTATAGACTTACTTATAGTATAAAAGAATATAGAAGTAGATTTTAGAGGTAATTAGTATTAATAATATATACTAAATAAATAAGTTTAAAATATTCTTTTTTTAAGTTATTAGTACTATAGATATTAGTTTTTTATATAACTATATTTTTTACTCTATTAATACTAAAACTTACTTTAACTATAATTAGTTAATCAAGAACTTTAACTTTATATATAAAGAGAATAATGTTTTTATACTTTATTATAAAATAATAAATAAATTACTATACGTTTTTAATTATAGAATAGGAATATATTAAAGAAATAGGTAGTTTTATAGAATTTTTATATATAAAATTAGTATAAAAAATAGTATTTTGTGTTTTTTTTTTAAAGTGGTTATCTCGTTTAGACATTTCTATAAGTTGTTCTAAAAAGAATATACTATGGCTATGTATTATTAAATAGTGTAATTAAATAGAAGTATTTAATAGAGTGTATTTAGTAGCTTTAACCCCCTTTAGCTTTACTAAGTAGTCTTAAGTAGAGCTTAGTAGGGCGTATATACCTTAACGCTTCTACTTACCTACCCTTCTAGCGATAATAAGGATACTATTACTAATAGGCGGCGCTAAACTTATGGCGTGACTGATATGTTAAAACAAACCTTTACTTATATAAACCTTTAGCTGAATTACGCGTAGGGCCTAATAAGCCCTAGTAGCGTTTATAATTATAGAAAAAGGCACTACTACTATAAACGAGCCCTTTATCAATTCCTCCTATCTTCTACATTCTTAATAATCCTTTAAAGTAATAAAATAACAAAAACCACTATAAATATAAAAGTCCCCTAGTTACTAAATACTAAATACTATAACCTAGTTACTATAGTTAAGAATAATATTAAGTAGCTTAGTAATATAGCTATATAGCTTAGTATTAATACTATTAATACATAGTACAGTTAACTAATTTAACTCTTAAATATAAAGATCTAGATTACTATCTTTAGCCTTTACTTTTTTTAAACTAGTAGTAATAGGGACTAAATAAGAAATATTAAATAGGACCTATTAACTAATTTAATACTAGGTTAAATTTTAAACTTACTATTTTTAGAAGATAACTAATACTACTTTAAGTAAGTAATAGAGGTAGTAATAATAACTATAGATCCCCTAGAGTTAAGAGACTAGTACGTTTAATAAGGTATATTAAGACGTTTATTAATAAGTATAGGGAAAAGCGGTTCGATTAGGTTAACTAACTATAGTGCGGTCTGTAAGGGAAGGGACGGTTCGGTTCGGTTTAGATCGGATTTAATAGGTTTAGAGGGACGATAGAAGGCGTTAGTGGTTTCAGCGGTATTAACGGCGTAATTAGTAGTCTGTAAAATTAATTAAAAACACCTATTACTTTGAATCTATAAAAGCTGCGTTACAGTAAGTAAATTTAAGTGCTGTCTATTGTAACTAATAATGAAAAAGATTAATAAGGTGGGTGGCTGGATGGCTATTCCCTAGAGTACGTGGCCTATAGGCTATTAGTCACCCTGGAGGGGGTTAAAAGAATAGTATTTAAAGTTATATAAAAATCTAATAGTCAAATTAAAGTAGTATTTTATTATATTTTTTATTATATTACTTAATTAATAATAGGGGCCTAAAATCTATAAAGTAGAATATTCTTTTTAAATATATAGTTAATTTTTTTATATAAATACGTTTCCTAATAAAATCTATTTACTTATTTTTAGTATTATATAAACTTAATAGCCTTATTTTACTTAAAACTAGCTTTTACCCTAGTTATATTTTATTTTTTTACTTTAATTAAACTTTTAGTTTAATTTATTAATAAATAGGGTTTATAGTAAAACTAAGTCTTAACCTACCTATATTTTACTTATAATTAGGGTTTATACTAAAACTTAAGTCTTTAGTATCCCTAAGTAACTACTTAACTATAGATACGTTACTAGTAAAGACCCTACTACTAAGGACCCCCCCCCCCCCCCCCCCCCCCTCCCCTCTTAAGTAACTAATAGCCTATAGGTCATATATAGTAATTAACTACCTTCTTTAACTTTTATTATTAGTTAGTAATTAGTACGTAAATTGACCTACTACAACGCAGCTTCTACGAATTTAAAGTAATAGTAGTGTTTAATTAATTTTAACTACTAATTACGCTACTAATACCGCTTAAACCACTAACACCATCTATATACCTCTTAATAGACCGTCCCTCTAAACCTATTGGATCCAATCCAAACCGTCCCTCCACTTCCCTTAGCTATATCGCTATAACTAATTAACCTTATTTAAAGGATCCACCCTACCTTTATTAGTATGTATCTTAATATATTATAGTTAAGCCTTGGGCTACGTACTAATTCCTAGCTTCCCTTATACTATTAAGGGCCTTAATAGCTATAGTAGCAGTACCTATTACACTACTATACTAGGCCAGGGCTCCTAAGTAATACGCCTATACCCTAACTATTCTAATAAATATATTAATAGAGAGGTTATATAGAAGATTATATATAATTCTAATTTATAAGTCTAAACTATCTTTTAATAGTAAATAGTATTTAAAGCTAGTAATAGCCCTTTATATTTTAAGTAAAAGGTCTATAAAGTTAGTACTACTATTAAAACTATTAAGGCCTATATCTTTAGTACCCTAGCCAGCTCTAAAAAAGTCTGTATATACTATAACTAAAAGACTAAAGCACTTAGACTTTATATATCTATTAAGCTATATTAAACTTATTATTAATAAGCTTAGTACTTTAGAATTATTAAATATAAATATAAAAAACTAGAGGAATTAATAAAGGCCTTGTTTGTACTAGTAGTGCCTTTTTCTTTAATTATAAACGCCACTAGGGCTCGTTAAGCCCTATAGTACGTTACAGCGCCTGTGATCCGGCCGAAAGTTCACACAAGCAAAGGTTTGTTTTAATATGTCAGTCGCGCTGTTCAGCGCCGCCTATTGGTGATAGTTTTGTTATTATCGCTAGTACGTCCACGTCTATACCCACGTCTGCCGCTATAGTAGCTACTACTACGCCGCGCTTCGTGGCGCAAAAGCAGGCAGGCAAAAGTCATCTCTAGACGATAACTTCGGGCGTTATAGTTACTAGAGGGGGTTAATAGTAGCAACACATTTACTCTTCTTTTCAAACAACCTTTACCTACTGACTTACTAGATATATATATTAGCCTAAATGCATTCTTTACTAGATATTTTACTTAGAATATTCTTTACTTAGTGGATTTCTTTTTTTACTTTACTATAAGCGGTATTATAACTACAAAAATATATATATACTAAGTAGTTATGTTTTATTAATATAATAGGGTTTTAGTATAAAACTAACTTATAGGTAACTAATTATCTTAGTTAAAAGTAAACTTAGTTACTGTTTTAACTTTAACTTAATTACTATTAAAGAAATATACTTTTAATATTTATATACTAAACGTATAATAGGGATATTATACAACTATTATACTTTTATACTTTATCTAATTATATATACTACTATATTTAGTAATATTACTTAAGTTAATATTTAAATTAAATTAAAGCTTTTAAATTTATATAATTCTACTAATAGCTATATTTAACTATTAGGTATTAGGATATAGTAGATTATATACTTATACTGTATAGTACTTTATAATAGTACTAATATACTAGAAATTATTTATATAGCTCTTATAGTTATAAAGTTATTACCAGTATAAGTGTTTTTTATACCTTTAGTACGTATTAAGGTCTTTTAGTATTAAAGAGTAACTATTATACTAAATAGTACGTTTTAGTACTTTTAATAATATATTACTAAATTTAGTAACACTAATAGTACAATTACTATATTAGTACTATATTTAACCTCAAATCCTTTTATATAATCTTATAAATAGCTACTACTTAGTAACTATTTTTAATAGTATTATACCTAACTCTAGAGTACTTTATTTTTTAATAAGAAGCTATAATTAATACCTTACTCTTAAGAATAGCCTTCTTTTAAATTTTGAAATTAAAATATTAACTATAAAAAAGATCTTTATTATATTTAAAAACAAGTATTTCATTACTTTACTAGGATTAATTAATATATATATACTTTTTAGTATAATTACTTTTTACGTTATACTTATAACTACTCTATTTTTTTTTAGTTTTTATAATAAGTTTTACTATTAGGGCGGATACTTTTAGCTATTAGGGTAGATACTTTACTTTTTTTTATTAATAGTAACTTAAGAAATCTAAGTATATTAATAATAGTACTATTACTATAGTAATTTAGATATTGTATTTAAGGTCTTATAACTATTAGAAGTAAGCCTTTGTGACTAATAACAATTAATCCCTTGTGACTAACGATAATTAAGCCCTTGCTACTGTATAATTGTGTCCTTGCGACTAACGATAATTGAGCCCTTGCGACTAATGATAATTAAGCCTTTGTGACCGATGATAATTAAGCTATTGCGACTGTGTAATAGTTGAGGCCGCTACGACTGGCGATAATTAAGGTAGTGGTGTTTGACGATAGTTAAGGGTTGTGAGTATCTGCTATAATAGTTAAAAGTATCTACCCTAATGGTAAAACTCTTTATAATATGAATTAACTTAGTATTATTTTTAATAATATATATCTAACTATATTAAAGTACTATTATTATCTCTATTAATCAGTTATAGGATATATATAGCTTTTTTTAATAAAAGGAAGTTCTTTATTTATTACGACTTAATAAATGCTAAACTTTAATACCTGTATTATTAGTTTAACTACTTTTTCATTTAGAAGTTTTATAATATACTATAAAAAGTAAGGTACTCTATTAAGATCTCTATAAATAAAGTTCTTAACTAAATCTACTACTAATATTAACTTAATAGCTTAACTTCTTTTTACTTTAAGTTTACCCTCTATAGTAATTATAACTGTAATTATAAAGTTATTATTAATATTATATATATTAATGACTACTCTATACTCTATATAGTTAATATAGTAATAGTACTTAATACTACTTGTTTTCTAAAGAGTATCTCTTATAAATCTAAGTACTAGCTTTAAGTCTAGAGTTTTGCTATCCGGGCATTGTCACTTAGCTATCTGGGCATTCCCCCACTTCTCTAGCCAATCAGATCAATAGGATCCACGACGCGACCACACAGCCCGTGTAATTGAGCGCAGCGTAGCGACTGTAATTAAGCGCAGTGTGTAATTAAGCGCAGTATATAATTAAGCGCAGCGACTGTAATTAAGCGCAGCAACTATAATTAAGCGCAGCGTAGCGACTATAATTACGTAGTGTGTATTTAAGCATAGTGACTATAATTAAGCGCGCGGTAAGGCATCACGTAATGTGGTTAAATGTATTAATTTGATTAGCTGAAAAAGTGGAGGAATGCCCGGATAGCTAAGCAACAATACCTGGATAGCAAAACTCTAAGTCTATAGAGTTCTAAATAATGCTTAAGTCTTTAGTATTACTTTTATTAATACTCTAATTAAAGCCTACTACTTATTTAATAAGGTTAAATAGTATTTTACTATACTATATAGAGTATTTTTTATTACTTACAGTAAGAGCCCTAATATAAGTAGTAATATATACTTTTAAGTAACTATTAAAGTAATTTTGTGTTTTTTTTAATTAGTTGTCTTATCTAGACATTTTTATAAGTTATTCTAAAAAGAATGTACTATAGTTATATATTATTAAGTAGTATAATTAAATAGAAGTATCTAATAGAGTATGTCTAGTAGCTTTAACCCCCTCTAGCTCTTAACGATTCTACTTACCTACTCTTTTAGTAATAATAACGATACTATTACTAAGAGGCGGCGATATTAAAATAAACCTTTACTTATATAAACCTTTAGCTAGATTTTACGGAGGGTCTAATATGCTCTAGTAGCGTTTACAATTAAAGAAAAAGACACTACTACTACGAGTAAGGTCTTTATTAATTCCTCCCGTTATCTATATATACGTAATAACAATTCTTAAAGCTAAAAATACCCTATTAAGTAAACTACTTACTATAATATTTAATAAAAGGCTACCTACTACTAGCCCCTATCCCTAGGATAACAACTATTATATAACTTTATAGTTATTAACTATTTATAAAAGTAGTAATAAGTACTTTATAGTTAAAGGAGTTTATAAAATTAACTTAACTTATAACTAATATATATTCTTTAATAAAAAGAAAAAAAAACTTACTATTACTATAATTTACTATTATTAAACTATTAGTAATAGGTTTAATATAAATATAATGATTTTTAAGTTATAAAATAGAACCCTTTTAGGTATTTTATAGTTTAAGGCTAACTATAAATACTTTAACTAATTAAAAAACGTAGTTACTGGATCTATAGTACGTTAAGTAGCTACTAATATTATTAAAACGGATACTATTAATAGTAGAGAGCGGCTAAACTAGCCGTAGCTGTGTAGTAATAGCGCGTTAGTTATATAGGGATATAATAGCTAAGGAAAGGAACGGTTTAGCTTAAATTAGAGTTAATAGAGTGAGAGGAATAGTAGGAGGCGTATAGAAGGCATTAGTGGTTTTAGTAGCGTTAATAGTATAATTAGTAGTTTATAAAATTAATTAAAAATACTTATTACTTTGAATCCGTAAAAGCCATATTATAGTAGGTAAATTTAAGTACTATTTAATAACGAAAAAAGATTAATAAAATAGGTAGCTAAACGGCTATTCCTTAGAGTACGTAGCCTATAGGCCGTTAATTACTCTAGAGGGGGTACTATTAAAGTAATAAATAATACTACTAGTCCTAATAGCTTTATACTAACTCTTTTTATTTTTAAAGTATACTGAAGGATAAATAATAACTCTATACTTTTACTAAAGTTTTTAAAAAAAGTTACTATAAGTTAAAAAGTAACTAAAGAAGTCTACTATTACTATATACGTTAATAAGTCTAATGTACCCTTAGGGCATATGTATGTGTTTTTGTAGTTATAATACCGCTTATAGTAAAGTAAAAAAAGAAATCCACTAAGTAAAGAATATTCTAAGTAAAAAATCTAGTAAAGAATATATTTAGGCTAATGTATATATCTAGTAAGTTAATAAGTAAAGGTTATTTAAAAAGAAGAGTAGATGCGTTACTAATATTAACCCCCTCCAGCTGTACCTTAGTAGACAAGTGCTCGCGAGTAGAGCTTAGTAGGGCAGCCTAACGTACATACTAACTATAACACCTAAAGTTATTGTAATAACTTTCGCCTACCTACTCTTACGCTATAAAGCGCAGCGCAGTAGTAGCTATAGTAATAACAATGATACTATTACTAATAGGCGGCGGGCGCGACTGATATATTAAAACAAACCTTTGCTTATACAAACCTTTAGCTAGATTCTAGGCACTATAACGTACTATAGAGCCTAATAAGCCCTAGTAGTATTTATAATTAAAAAAAAAGCACTACTATAAATAAGGCCTTTTTTAATTCCTCCTATCTTTTATATTCCTATATAGTTAACAACCCTAAAATACTAAGCTTACTAATAATAAGTTTAAAATAGCTTAACCGCTTCATAATACCTAAGGACTGTAGTCCCTTAGTTATAACTTATAGAGACTTTCTTAGAACTAGCTTAAATACTAAAATACTAGGCCTTTATAATATTAATAATAATACTAACTTTAAAACTTTATTATTATATAAGTAAGTAGCTATTATTAAGTTTAATTATATTTTACTACTAAAAGACTACTAGGATCTATAGGTCTAGCCCTTATATAATTAACTATACTAACTACTAATTAAAAATATAGTAAAAGAGGTTAGGGTATAGGTATATTACTTAGGAGTCTTAGTTTAGTATAGTAGTATAATAAGTACTACTACTATAGCTATTAAGGCTCTTAATAGTATAAGGAAAGCTAAGAATTAGTATATAACTTAAGGCTTAATAATATATTAAGATATATACTAATAAGGGCAGAGTGGATCCTTTAAACAAGGTTAACTAGCTGTAGTAACGCGGCTAATAATAGCGCATTAGTCGTAGAGGAGGTTAACGGCTAAGGGAAGTAGAGGGACGGTTTAGATTAGATCTAATAGGTTTAGAGTGACGGTAGCGTTTATAGTTTTAGTAGTATTAGTAGCGTAATTAGTAGTCTAGTTTAAATTAATTAAATACTACTATTACTTTAAATTTATAGAAGTTATATTATAGTTAGTAAATTTATGTACTAACTATATATAACCTATAGGCCGTTAGTTACCTAAGGGGGGGGGGGGGGGGGGGGGGGGGGGGGGTCCTTAGTGGTAGGGTCTCTACTAGTAACACATCTATAGTTAAGTAGCCGCTTAGAGATACTAAGGACCACCCTTAGGGTATATAACAGCCCTAACTTTATACTTATTATAAACCTTTTACTTTAATTTATAGTTTATATATAGTATAAAAAAGATAAATAGTAAGGCCTTTACTAACTTATTTTAGTTAATAGTAAAACTTATATACTTTAGTTTTTATAAAACGTATACTTTTTTAACTTAATAAGTATTAAACTATTTTATAATAATATTAAAGAGGCTGATTTTATTATTTCCCTACCTCTAGGTACTTTTTAAAATAATAAAGCTAATAGCTTTATCAAAATTTATATTAAGCTTAATACTTCTAAAGAGGCTCTTAATAAAATAATTATTAATACTACTCCTGTGCCCCTAGTAAAAAACCGCTTTAACTAGGTGAAGAGATGCTCTAACTGTTTTTATAAGTATTTTATTATAGTATATATTTGAACTAAAGGAGAGGCTAATTTAGTTTTTATAATTAAACTATAAAATAATAATCTAATAACTACTTTAGGTAAGTTATTTTAGTTATTAGTAAAGTAAGAGATTTTAGTACTTTAGAATTATAATATTTTCAATATTATCCCTTTTAATTTTAAGGTATATAATAGACTATAGTTATTCAAACCTTATATTATTAACAAAGTTAAGAAAAATATAATAAATAAGTTCTATAAGAAGTTAGAATTAGTTGTTTAAAGCTATACTAATAATAGTAAAGCTGAAGTCTTACTTAGTTCTTAACTATTTAATAAGTAAATTAATAACTTATTTTTATTCTTACTTTATTCTTAATTTATAATAGAATAACCCTTAAACTATAAGATATTACTTAAGTTTATATATAGTTAAAAACTATACTTAACTATATAATTCTTATTTTACTATTTAAATAAATTAAATATTAGTAGTTTTTATAATACTATCATAGTTATTAGAAACTACATTATAGGATTATAGAGACTAGTACTTACTAGTAAGTAATATACTACTACTCCTATTAAAATAAACTTAAAATAGTTATATTTACGTATAACCTATACATTTTAATCTTATTAATTAGAAATTATAAGCTTATTATAGTTAAAATATAAACTAATAATATAATAGGGCTTTTAAATCTTAATTTTCTAGTTTAAAAGGATAAATAGCTCTTTAGAGTAAACTTTATAGCTAAATTAAAATCCTTTTTAACTACTAATAATCTCTTTATATTTAATAGTCGTATTCTATTCCTTAAAATACTTAACTTAGTATTTTACTAAAAGAACTAAAGTAAAAAGCTCACTACTATAACAACTAGTAACAATTAAAAGCCATAATATATCTAGTAATACATCTATAGTACTTATATTACTTTAATTTACTAACTAGAGGTATTATATAACTTCTTAGTTACTATTTAATACTAAAAACTTATAAATAATAATATTAGGCCTTTAAATTGGTAAATTTAATAGTAGATCAATAACTAGTAGTATATGTTTATATATATCCCTTTTAACTTTACTACTAATAAATTATTGATTTTTATAAATTAGTCTTTTATTAATAATATAAACTTTTTATTATAAGTTAGTTTTATTATTATCCTTAGTAATAAGGACTAACTTATTAATAATACCTTTTAAGTTTATAGTAGTATTATTTATTATAGTTTAATAAAGAGTAAATAGGTTATTTATATCATCTTTATTTTAGAGACTTATAGTATAATAGCTAGTATTAATATAACTCTATTAATTACTAAAACACTAAAAATATACTTAACTACTTTAAGTTTCTTTTAATTCCATTTATAGTATATATAGACTTATATTTACTATATAAGTAGAGTTTTACTATTAGGGCAGATACTTTTCGCTATCAGGGCGGATATCTATATTTATTAACTATCGTTAGTCGTAAGGGCTTAATCATATAGTCATAAGGGCTTAATTATCGTCGGCCATAAGGGCTTAATTACACAGTTATAAGGGCTTAAATATTATTAGTTACAAAGGCTTAATTATATAGTCGTAAGGGCTTAATGATTATTAGTCATAAAAGCTTAATTATACAGTTATAAGGGCTTAATTTTAATAGTTATAAGGCTTTAAATATAGTACCTAAGTTACTATAGTAACTATAGTATAATTAATATATATAAATTTCGTGGGTTACTATTAATAGAAAGAGGCACAGTTATAAATATCCACCCTAATAGCGAAAAGTATCCACCCTAATAGCAAAACTCTATAAGTACTATATTAAACTGAGTACTACTAAAAAAAAGGCTTATAATAAACATGATAGCTTTTTACTAGTTATATAAAAAATATAAAATTAATAATATTTACTAAATTACTAATAGTAATAACCTTATTAATACCTTTATAAAAACTTTTTTAGACTAAGTCCCTAAGCACTTTATTTTTAAAAATAAAGTGAAGATTAAAATAGAAGAATAGGTAATAAAAGGAAGTACAAAAGGTTTAGTAAGTAATAAAGGTATTAAGGGATATAAAATTGTAAGATTATAAATAAAATCTTCGAGATTTTCAATGGATTTTTCAGAATATAATACAGATAAGACCGGCTTATCTATATTAGTAGGGTGACGAAAAAGAGTATAAAAAACGCAGTGCATAAGGGTATTTTGTAGTAGTAACTGTAGTAGTATTAGTTGATTTTCTTACTTAATAGTAGGTCTCTAAAATCCATAAGGTAGAGGATTCCCTCTGAATATATAAAAGATTTTCCCTCGCAAATAGATTCCTTAATAGGATCTATTTATTTACTTTTACTATTACGTGGATCCAACAGCCCTGTTCTACAGCCTTATTTTACTCAAAACCGGCTTTTACCCTAGCCGTGTTTTATTCTTTTACTTTAATTAGACCTTTAGTCTGATTTACTAATAAATAGGGTTTATAGTAAAACCGGGTCTTAACCTACCCGTATTTTACTTATAATTAGGGTTTATACTAGTATTCGGATCCATAATAGCCGTGTTTTACTAGTATAATAGGGTTTTAGTATAAAACCGGCTTATAGTTAACCAACTGTTTTAGTTAAAAGTAAACTTAGTTACTATTTCTAACTTTAACTTAATTACTGTTAGAGCAATATACTTTTAATATTTGTATACTAGTCCTATAATAGGGTTATTATACAACTATTATACTTTTATATATTACCCAATCGCATATATTACTGTATTTAGTAATATTACTTAAGTTAACATTTAGATTAAATTAGAGCTTTTAGATTCATACAATTCTACTAATAGCTATATTTAATTACTAAGTATTAGCATATAGATAAGTATATATATATAGTATATATTACTATATAATAGTACTATTACACTAGAAAATACTCATATAGCTCTTATAGTTATAAAGTTATTACTATTATAAGTGTTTTTTATAGCTTTAGTACGTATTAAGGTCTTTTAGTATTAAAGGGTAACTTTTATACTAAGTAGTATATTTTACTACTTTTAGTAGTATATTAGTATATTTAGTGGTACTAATAGTATAATTACTATATTAGTACTATATTAGCCCTAAGATTCTTTTAAATAATCTTATAAAAATAAAAAAAGAAAATATAAGTACTTAAGTATATAAATATACCCCCTCTAGAGTAACTAACGGCCCACGGGCCACGTACTCTAGGGAATAGCCGTCTAGCCACCCACCTTATTAATCTTTTTTATTATTAATTACAACAAACAGCACTCAAATTCACCTACTATAACGCAGCTCCTATAGATTTAAAGTAATAGGTGTTTTTAATTAATTTTAAAGCAGACTACTAATTACGCTATTAATGCTACTAAAACTACTAACGCCTTCCTAGACCGTCCCTCTAAACCTATTAACTCTAATTTAAACTAAACTAAACTATCCCTTCCCTTATAAACCGCGCAGCTACAGCTAGTTCAGCCGCTCCCTACTATTATTAGCATCCATCTAGACATTTATACAGGCCTCGCTAAATATACTAATATTAGCTATTTAAACTAATAAGACTCTAATAGCCGCGTCCTTTAGCTAGTTAAAGTATTTATAGTTCTACTTAGTATTTAAAATTTTTATAGTATCTAAATCCCTTAGGTATAAGTTAAGTATTATTTTATTTATATTATAGCTATTACTAGTAGTTCTATAGTACAAAACTCCTAAAATTATAAATATTACTTTATTATTTTTACTTTAGTAGTACTAGTTAAGAGTTATATTAATTATATAAACTCTTATAGTATAGAGGTACTTTTTAGTAGTATTAATACTAGTTAATATCTATAGGATTATATCCTTTTATTTATCCTAGAGCTAAGTAAGGGGGGCGGGGATCTTTTTTTTAAATATTATAGCTTTAAGGATTGTTATTATATATAGGTATATAGAAGACGGGAGGAATTAATAAAGGCCTTACTTATAGTAGTAGTGCCTTTTTCTTTAATAGTAAACGCTACTAAGGCTCGTTAGGCCCTACGCGCAGCGTGATCCGGCCGAAGGTTCGCATAAGCAAAGGTTTATTTTAACATGTTAGTCACGCCGTAAGTAGGGTTTAGCGCCACCTATCGGTAATAGCATTATCGTTATCACTAGTACGTCTACGTCCACGTCTACTACTACAAGAAGGGCAGGTAAGTAGAAGCGTTAAAGTAGAGCTAGAGGGAGTTAAAGCTACTAAATACACCCTATTAGATACTTCTATTTAATTACACTATTTAATACTATATAGCTATAGTACATTCTTTTTAGAATAACTTATAGAAATGTCTAAACAAAACAACTACTTAAAAAAAATACAAAAGTATATAAGTATACTAAAGACTATATAAAAGCTATATTAAATTCTTAGTTTAGTCAAGCATAAGCCCTAAGTACTTTTTAGTTATTCTAAGTTTATTAAAAATAAAGTACTTAATACTTATAGGGCTTTTTAAGATTTTTATTATTTTATAAAGAATAGTAATTTATTAAACTTTATTACTTACTACTCTTTTTAAAATTATAATTATTTTTAGTTAAAGCCTTAGGCTATAAAGTAAAAACTATTAGTATTATAATAGTTACTATACTATTAACTACTATAGTAGTACTATAGCCTAAGTGCCCTATAGTACTTAGTAGAGCTAATTCTCTTTAGGTTATATACTTACTAAAGTTAGTTCTAATATCTATACTACTACCTAGGTATTTCTAACTTTAGTTAGTTATTAACTCTTTTACTTTTATTTTATTACTATATATATATACTAATTAATTACTCTATAAGTAACTTAATAATATTAGTTATACCCGCTGCTTATTAGTAATAGTATTATTATTATTACTATAGCTACTACTATACTATACTTTATAGCGTAAGAGTAGGTAGGTAAAAGTTATTATAAGTATAGTTATTACTTATAATAACTTTAAGTCTTATAGTTACTAAAGAGGGGTTAATATTAGTAATGTATTTTTTTTAAATAACCTTTATTTATTAACTTAGTAAGTATATATATTAGCTTAAATATATTCTTTACTAACCTTTTTACTTAAATATTATTTATTTAGTAGATTTCTTTTTTCTTACTTTACTATAAGTAGTATTATAACTTTAAAAATATATATATAAAAGTAGCTATAGAGTTATTAAAGTATTATAAACTTATAATTCTACTTATAAGTAAATTTAATAAAGCCTTTAAAGGGCTTTTATTAAAGAGGTATATTAAACTATATAGTTCAAAGTCTATAGCTCTTAATAGTATATAAGTAAAATTCAATATTTAAAAATAATAATAGCTATTTAAGAATAACGTTTTAGTAGCTTTAAAGGTTATAGCTATATTTAGAGACTTAAAGGTTTGTAGTAGTATTAAAGATAAAAAAACGCGTAAAACGCTATAATAGCTATAGAATTATATATAATACTAATATATATAATATATATAAAATCTAATATCTTTATTAGTAATATATTTATAGTTAAGTAGCTATTTAGCAATACTAAAAATATAAATATTTAGAATCTATACTATAAATACTTAAGAAATTTAAGTTTATACTAAACTTAATCCTAACTAGAGGTACACTAAAACCGTAAGAAATACATTAAAATAACGGTTTTCTAAGTAAGGTTTTAAAGAAAAGTATTAATTATTACAGGGAGAGTTTTGGTTCCCGCCTTTAGCCCAAATGTAAATTTTCCTAGAGCCTACGGTAGGTGTCCAGGACCTCCTTTAGTGGGTGACGAGTCTTCGAGTTCTAATTAAAGTGGACACGGGCACCCGTACCCCGCCTCCGAACTTTATACTACCTCCCCGCCTCTCTCACAGATGTCAGTCATCAACTTCCTCTGCTCACACAGCATGTCTGAATGCCGCATTGTCGTGCTCTGCTCCGGCAGTGGCACGAACCTCCAAGCCCTCATCGATTCGAATATCCCTAACAGTCGTATCGTGAAGGTAATTGTAAATAGGAAGACGGCATACGCCGCCAAGGTGAGCATCGCCAAGTCCCATTCCGGACGATCCTGGATTGACTGTTCATTCACTCAGCGCGCTGATAATGCCGGCATCCCCACGGAGTACTTCAATGCAGTCTCGGGGGGCTTCACCATGAAAGGTGAAACGAACGAGGCAACATTGAAGGAAGGGCGTGCCCGATACGATGCTGCTTTGGCCGACATTATCTTGAAGGACAAGCCGGACTTGGTTGTCCTAGCTGGTTTTATGTGGATTCTGTCGCCTCAATTCCTTCAACCGCTCGAAGCGGTTGGGATACCCGTGATCAATCTCCACCCCGGTAAGTCTCGCCCTAGTCCGGTTAGGAAACGAGCGCCAATATAGCATATCGTCCGCTAATAACTGCTATTCAAGCCCTGCCGGGTAAGTATTTATTCCATACATTCTCGCAGCGGGTATCGCGAGTGACTTCGATTTCGCTGACCAACGAGTAACATGTAGGTCGCTATGATGGCGCACACGCGTAAGGAACTAGTGCCTAAGACAACGTTTGTATACTGGGGGAACTAATGAACCCGTCCTGAGTTCCAGTATAGATCGAGCATACGCAGATTTCCAAGCTGGAAAGTTAGAAAACAATCGGACAGGTATCATGGTCCATTACGTTGTCGCAGAAGTCGATAGAGGACAGTAGGTTCAGCACTAGTCTGATGGACTTTTCGACTAGTGTACACTAACAGTTAGTAGGCCTATTCTGATTGAAGAGGTTGAGTGCCGTGAAGGAGAGAGTTTGGAAGACCTTGAGAATCGTATACACGATGTAGAGCATAGGGTTCTTCCACTTGCAACAGCACAAATTGTTAAAGAGATTATTAATAAGAAATAATACTCTGTTAATGACTAGACATTAGGCGCTAAAGGAGTATAGAAGGAGAACCTTTAGTATAAACTAGTATATTATAAGTATAAGTTGTTAAAAATTATAAAACTTCTTTTACTTCTAGTACTATATACTATATTATTAAGTTAATAGAAGTTATTTTTGAGTAGTAACTCTAAGTATTATAGTTGGTATAGCTAAAAGGGGTTGATATTAATAATATATTTACTTTTCTTTTTAAAAAACCTTTACTTATTAACCTATTAAATATATATATTAGCTTATATATATTCTTTATTAAATTATTTACTTAAAATATATTTTATTTAATAAGTTTCTTTTTTTTACTTTATTAAAAGTAGTATTATAACTATAAACATATATATATATATATTATATTATTATATACTACTACTATACTATACTTTATAATATAAAAGTAAGTATATAAAATTTATTATAGTAACTTTAAGTATTATATTTAATATAATTAAAATAGTTTATTAATATTAATATAACTACTATTTTTTTTAAAAAAAGAGCGCTTATTTTAACTATATTACTATAACTATATTAACTATACTTTTAATAGAGTACCTATTAATAGCTACTTTAGTACTATTAGTACCTATTAAAAGTTAGTACTATATTTAATTTACTAAAGTATACTAATAGACTTTATTTTTCTTTAAGTTTAAATAATAATTCTTTTTTAACAACATTACTATAACTTTATCTTTTTAGTTAATTTATATAGTAGCTTTATAGCTTATATATTTAATATATTTATAGTACTAATTATAGTAAGGTAAATAAAAGAATCTACTAAATAGAGAATATTTCTATAAAGGATTTAGTAAAAATACCTTTTAGTTAAATATATATATCTAGTAAAGTAATAGGTAAAGGTTATTTAAAAATATATTCTTAATATTAACTCCCTTTTTATATATTTTTTAAGTAGTTATCTCGTTTAGACGTTTTTATAAGTTATTTTAAAAAATATATATTATAGCTATATATTATTAAATAGTATAATTAAATAGAAGTATCTAATAGGGTGTATTTAGTAGCTTTAACCCCCTTTAGTTCTACTAAGTAGTTTTAAGTAGAGCTTAGTAGGGTATATATACCTTAATACTTCTACTTACCTACCCTTTCTACTATAGTAGTAAACGTGGATATAGACGTACTAGCGATAACGACGATACTATTACTAATAGGCAGTACTAAATATATTAAAATAAATCTTTACTTGTATAAACCTTCGGCCGGATCACGCGTAGGGCCTGACGAGCCCTAGTGGCGTTATATTAACCCCCTTTAGTTATGCTAAATATAATGCCTAAAGTTATTACTTAGAAATGACTTCTCCCTGCCTGCTCTTGCGCTATAAAGTGCGGCGCGACGGTAGTAGTAATAACGACAATACTATTACTAATAAGTAGCAATATTAAAGTAAATGTTTACCTATATATATATATTCTTATAGTTACAATACTACTTATAGTAAAGTAAAAAAAGAGTTTATTAAGTAGAGAATATTTTAAGTAAAAAATCTAGTAAGAATATATTTAAGCTAATATATATATCTAGTAAGTTAATAAGTAAAGGTTATATAAAAAGAAGAGTAAATACGTTACTGATATTAACCCCCCCTTTAGCTATACTAAGTACTTATAAGTAGAGCTTAGTAGGGCAGCTTAATGTATATACTAACTATAACGCCTAAAGTTATTACCAAGATATAACTTCTACCTACCTACTCTTACGCTATAAAGCGTAGCGTAGTAGTAGCTATAGTAATAATAATAGTATTATTACTAATAAGTGGCGCTAAAGATATTAAAATAAACCTTTACTTATATAAAACTTTAGCTAGATTACACTATAAGCGCTATAGTATACTATAGGGCCTAACAAGCCCTAGTAGTATTTATAATTAAAGAAAAAGGCACTACTATAAGTAAGACCTTTATTAATTCCTCCCATCTTCTATATTTATAGTTAATAATTCTTTAAAGCTAAAACACTAAACTTAGTACTATATAATAAGTGTAATATAACCTAATACCTATATAATACTTAAAGACTATAGTCTCTTAACTATAGTTTATATGGACTTTTCTTAAACTAGTCTAAATACTAAATTACTAGGCGTTTATAGTATTAATAGCAATACTAAGTTTAAGACTCTATTATTATATAAATAAGTAACTATTATTAAGTTTAATTATATCTTATTATAAGATTATAAATAAATTACTATATGTCTTTAATTATAGGGTATTAATATATTAAAGAAATAAGTGGTTTATAGAATTTCTATGCTTAAAAACAGAATAAAAAACAGTATTCAAAATCATATAGTAAATTTAATAGTAAGATTAAAAGTAGTATTTTGTTGTATTTTTTATTGTATTACTTACTTAATAGTAGGGCCTTAAAATCCATAAAGTAGAACATTCCTTCTAAACATATAGTTAATATTTCCTTATTAATAAATTCTTTTATAGAATCTACTTACTTACGCTTAGTATTACGTAAACCTAATAGCCCTATAATATAGCCTTATTTTACTTAAAACTAGCTTTTCCTCTAGCCGCGTTTTATTCTTTTACTTTAATTAAAGCTTTAGTCTAGTTTACTAATAAATAGGGTTTATAGTAAAACCGGGTCTTAACCTACCCGTATTTTACTTATAATTAGGGTTTATATTAAGACTTAGATCTATAATAGCTGTACGTTACTAATATAATAGGGTTTTAGTATAAAACTAACTTATAGTTATTTAACTATTTTAGTTAAAAGTAAACTTAGTTACTATTTCTAACTTTAACTTAATTACTATTAAAGAAATATACTTTTAATATTCGTATACTAGACCTATAAGAGGGATATAATACAACTATTATACTTTTATACTTTATCCAAAAGTATATATTACTATGTTTAGTAATATTGCTTAAGTTTTTTACTTATATATTAAGGATTAGAATAATAGAAAATAGTATTAATAAGGACTTTAGAATACTATAATAGTATATATAACTTAGTTTATTAAATATATAGAATACTATCTTACCTACTAACCTTTATATAACTATATTAACTTATAGTACTTTAGTACTTTAAAGTAAACTACTTTAGTTATAAAGCTCTTAAGTATTTAGTATACTATACTTAAGGGGTAAGAATCTATAGCTTTATTTATATAAAGTATTAAGACTATATAATGATATATATAATATAGTAAATATTATACTAAGTATTTAAAAATAAAACTAGTTAATTATATTACTCTACTTCTTAGAACATTTTTAACTTTATATTTATATATGAATAATAGTAACTAACTCCTAATTATTAAAAATAAGTACTTTAATAAACTTTTTAGCTTTACTTTTTTTGAAAAAGAATTACTTTAAAGTACTTAAAGTCGTTTAGATATTTAAGAAATAACTTCAATAATATAAAGAAACTAATATTTATAAGATATATATAAATAATAAATATACTATAATTACTATTAAAGGTGTTACTAGGTTTTGAATATTAATAAAAAAAGAGAGTATAAATTCTAAGATACTATTAATATATACTAAAGAGTTTATAAAAAACGTAAGTATACTAAATAAAAGAATATAAACTAGGGGATTTATATAAGAGAGGGAGTAGGCTTTTTTAAGTACTTTTAGAAAGAGTTAGTACTCATAAGTGTTAATATATCCTTAGTATCTCTAAGTGGCTACTTAACTATAGATGTGTTACTAGTAGAGACTCTACCGCTAAGGAAACCCCCCCCCCTCTTAGGTGACTGACGGCCCACGGGTTATGTATAGTAATAGTTAGCACGCGAATTTACCTACTGTAACGCAGCTTTAACGGATTTAAAGTAATAGTAGTATTTAATTATCTTAAAGTAGACTACTAATTATACTACTAACGCCACTAAAACGTCTAACACTGTCTATACGCCTTTATATACCCCTATACCTAACTATTTAGTAGACCGTCCCTCTAAACCTATTAAATATAATTTAAACCGTCCCTTTACTTCTCTTAGCTATTAACCTCTTCTATAACTAATATACTATTATTAGCCGCGTTACTATAGCTAGTTAATCTTATTTAAAGAATCTACCCTATCTTTATTAGTATACGTCCTAATATATTATTAAGCCTTAGGCTATATACTAATTCCTAACTTCTTTTATACTATTAAGGGCCTTAATAACTATAGTAGTAGTACTTATTACACTACTTTACTAGGCTAGAGCTTCTAAGTAACGCACCCACACCCTAACTATTCTAATAAATGTATTAATAAAGAAGTTATATAAAGGATTATATATAATTATAATTTATAAATTTAAGTTACTTTTAAGTAGTAAGTAGTAATTAAACTTAGTAACCGCCCTTTATATTTTAAGTAAAAGGTCTATAAAGGTAGTACTACTATTAAAGCTATTAAAGTCTATATCTTTAGTAGCTTAATTAACTCTAAGAAAGTATTTATATACTATAACTAAAAAGCTAAAGTACTTAGACCTTATATATCTATTAAGTTATATTAAACTTATTATATAGTTTTAGAGGATTATTAAATACGTAGAAATATAAAAGATAAAAGGAATTAATAAAGGCCTTACTCATAGTAGTAGTAGCTTTTTCTTTAATTATAAACGCTACTAGGGCTTATTAGGCCCTATACGTAATCTAGCTAAAAGTTCACACAAGTAAAGGTTTGTTTTAATATATTTAGCGCCGCTTATTAGTAATAGTATTATTATTATTACTAGTACGTCTATATTTATATCTATATCTACTACTACAGCTACTACTGCGCTGCGCGTTATAGTGTAAAATTAAGCAAGCAGAAGTCATCGCAATAGCTTTGGGCGTTATAGTTAGTATAGCTAGAGGGGGGTTACTATTAGTAACGTATCTACTCTTCTTTTTAAATAACCTTTATCTATTAACTTACTAAATATATATATTAACTTAAATATTTTCTGTACTAGATTTTTTACTTACAATATTCTCTACTTAGTAGATTTCTTTTTTTACTTTACTATAAGTAGTATTATAACTATAAAAACACATATATAAGTATTAACACATTTAATATAAGTTCATATAAATTAAGCTTTTAGTACTTTGAAATAAAGTTAAAGTAAAATAGGTTAAATATTACTTTAAGTAGTAGGTTTTAATTTATAGTTATTTTTGAAATTAAAATTTATATCTTTATTAAAGTAAACTTTATACTTATAAATACTAAGTTTATTTTTTCAAATATAAAATAAAAATAAAGATTTTAAAAAAATAGTTTAAAGTTATACTAAAAGAATATATTAAGTACTTTATGAGAAACATCTTTCAAATAATAAACTTATACAGGACTTAAGTACTTATACTTAAGTAATTACCCCCTTTAAAGTAACTAATAGTCTATAGGCTATATACTCTAAAGGACTATTCAGTTACCTACTTTATTAATCTTTGTTTCATTTAATAAACGGCACTTAAATTTACCTACTATAATACAGCTTTTATAAATTTAAAGTAATAGGTGTTTTTAATTAATCTTATAAACTACTAACTACACTATTAATACTACTAAAACTACTAATGCCTTCTATACGCCTCTTATATACTTAACTATTACTATCCCTTTAAACTTATTAAATCTAATATAAACTTAACTGTCCCTTTCCTTAGCTATATAGATATAGCTAGTTTAGCTGCTTAGCCCTACTATTATAGATACTTATCTTAATATTACTTTACTAAATATACTAATATTAAATACTACTAAAGTAGCTACTTAGACTAATAAAACTTTAGTAACTATATTCTTTAATTAGTAAAAGTATTTATAGTTATTCTTAGTATTAAGGATTTTTATAGTATTTAAATACCTTAAGTATAAGTTAAGTATTATTTTATTTATATTAAGGCTATTACTAGTAGTTTTATAGTATAGAACTCTTAAATTATAAATATTATTTTATTATTCATACTTCAATAATACTAATTAGGGGTTATATTAATTATATAAGTTTTTATAGTATAGAGGTACTTTTTAGTAGTATTAATACTAGTTAATATTTATAGAATTATATTTTTTTAATTATTCTAGGACTAAGTAGGGTAAGTAGGAATCTTTTTTTTAAATATTATAAATTATTATGCATTTATATAAAAGATAAAAGAATTAATAAAGGCCTTACCTATAGTAGTATCTTTTTTTTTAATAGTAAATACTACTAGGGCTTATTAAAAAACTAACTAAATTTCCTATACTACCTATATATTCTTTCTATATATATATATATTATATTATTCTATAAGTATACCTATATTATAAATAAGAAATTCACTAAGTAGTAGGCTTTTAACCTTTTATAAGTAAGTATTCTAGTAAAGAGTATATAGAAAAACCTAATAGGAAAATATATAACTATTAAGTAGAGTAAATAATAAGAGTTTTGCTATCTGGGCGACCCCCTTTAGCTATCCGGGCGACCCCCTACTTTTTGGACTAATTAGGCTATATGTCGTTGCTGGAGCCCTCGCTGGAGCCCTTACTGGAGTGCCCGTTAATTAAAGCCGTTGCCGTTACTGAAGCCGTTGCTATTAATTAAAGCCATTACTGTTGCTAGAGCGCCCGTTAATTAAAGCTGTTACTGTTACTAAAGCCGTTACTGTTAATTAAAGCCGTTACTATTGCTAAAGCCGTTACTTATTAATTAAAACCGTTACTGTTACTAAAGCTATTACTTATTAATTAAAGCCGTTACTATTAATTAAAGCTATTACTATTACTGAAGCTATTGTTTATTAATTAAAGCTATTGCTGTTGCTAAAGCCGTTACTATTACTAAAGCTGTTGCTATTAATTAAAGCTGTTACTGTTACTAAAGCTGTTGCCGTTACTAAAGCTATTACTATTAATTAAAGCTATTATTATTACTAGAGTGCCCGTTAATTGAAGCTGTTGCTGTTGCTAAAGCGCCCGTTAATTAAAGCCGTTGCTGTTACTGGAGCCCTTGCTGGAGCCGAAGTCGTTGCTAGAGCTGGAGTAATTAAGTAATTAAGTCCTTTTTAAAGTGCTGTGTAGAGTGCTGTGTAGAGTGCTGTGTAGAGTGCTGCTTGGAGTGCTATAAAGAGCTGATTGGTCCGAAAGGTGGGGGGTTGCCCGGATAGCTAAAGGGGGTCGCCCGGATAGTAAAACTCAATAATAAAGGTTATATAGTAAAGATAGGTTAAGTGTAAGTTAGGAGATACCTACTTATATAAGGAGAGGTACGTATATACTATATATAGCCTAGTAGGGGCCGCGTACTCCTATTAGCTAGAAGCAGCGCACGGGCTACGTAGTATAGTTAATTAGAGTCCCTAGGGGCCCTACCCTAGGAAAAACTTTAATAGCTGTGCTGTATAGGCGCGCAACGTATGGTTGGGGTATAAAAACCCCTTAGGTGGTATAGGATTTAAACCTACTACCTCTACCTCTTACGAGGTAGGGTTAGGTAGGCTTATAACTACTAAGCTAACCGCCTTATATTCTTTTTATATAGAGTAGTCCCTACTACCTATTCTTAGGCTTCTATTAGTTAGATTAAGTTATAGTTAGAAATTAGTCTTAGCTATAGTCTCGGCTATAGTTATAAATAATAAAAATAGTAAAAATAGTAAAAACTATAATTAATATAGCCGGCTTTAATTTACTTAAAACTAAGGTTTTTTTAACTTTAAATTAAATATTATATTTTTATTTTTAGTATAACTATCCTTAATTAGACTTAACTACGTAAGTAATTATACTTATAAAATTAGGAGTTAATCCCTTTAGTTCTAAAATTAATAGCTTAATTACTTTTAATTATTTTAAGGCTTAATAAACTTTTTAAAAGTATGAACCCGGCCTATTTCTATTTATTCTACTTTATTAAAGCTAAAGCTAATTCTTTTTTATAATCCTAACTACAGCCCCGTCCTTAATGTTCTTTATAGCTAGCTTTATAGCTAGTTACTTTATAGCTAGCACTATAGAGATAACTATATAGCCCTACTATAAGTAGTAGTGTAATAAGTGGTATTATAAAAGGTTTTATAAAAGTATTATAATAGGTCGTATTATAGTTATTAATTAAAAAAGGTAATTATAAAGAAAAAAAACGGCTAAATTAAAAAAACAGCTATTAAGTATAGGAAAAGAGCTAGTAGTAGTAGTGTTAACTTAATTTAACTAATAAAAGCCTAGGGATAGGTAGTAGTAACTACTTTATATAAAAAGGATATTTAAGTAGTATAGGAAATTTAGTTACTTTCTTTATTAAGCCCTATACGTAATCTAACTAAAGGTTTATATAAGTTAAGGTTTATTTGTATTTTTTTATACTATTTAGTGTGGATATTTTAATAAGGGGTTCTAAAAAGAATATATTATAGGTATATATTATTAAGTAGTATAATTAAATAGAAGTATCTAATAGGGTATATTTAGTAGCTTTAACTCTCTTTAGCTCTACTAAGTAGTCTTAAATAGAGCTTAGTAGGGTATACGTACTTTAATACTTCTACTTACCTACTCTTTCTATAGTAATAACAACAATACTATTACTAATAGGCAGCACTAAATATATTAAAACAACCCTTTACTTATACGAACCTTTAGCTAGATCACGCATAGGGCCTAACAAGCCCTAGTAGTATTTATAATTAAAGAAAAAGGTACTACTACTATAAGTAAAGCCTTTATTAATTCCTCTATCTTCTACACACTTATATACATAATAACCTAAAGTACCCTATTAAGTAAACTACCTACTATAATATCCAGTAAAAAGTTACTTACTAACTCCCCCTATAGCTAAAATAAATACTATTCTATTACTATATAGATTAAAACAGACTATAAAAAAGGCTATAACTATCTTATTAGCTTAAGTATAGACCCTAATACTAATTTAATACTTAACTAAAATAACCTTTTAAATAATCTAAGAGTGTCCCTTACTATATTTAGTACTTTAAGCTATTAAACTACTAAAGATTAGTTTAAAGTAGACATAATAATATATAGATTATAAAACAGAACTACTATAAATTTTCTATAGTTTAAAGATAGCTATAAAGACTTTAATTAACTAAAAAACGTAGCTACTAGTATTATAAAGCCCTAAGGGGTTATTAATACTAATATATTTAGTAAAGTAATATTAAGATAGATACTAATAATAGTAGAACTAAGTAGCTAAACTAGCTGTAGCTATGCAGCAATAGTGTGTTAGCTATAGAGGGATATAATGGCTGAGGGAAGGGACAGTTTAGTTTGGATTGGATTTAATAGGTTTAAAGGGACAGTCTACTAGACGGTTAGGTGTATAGAAGGTATATAAAAGGCATTAGTAGTTTTAGCGGTGTTAATAGTATTAATAGTGTAATTAGTAGTTAAAATTAATTAAAAACACCTATTACTTTAAATCCGTAGAAGCTGCGTTGCAGTAGGTGAATTTAAGTACTGTTTACTAACTAATAATAAAAAAGATTAATAAAGTGGGTAGCTAAACGGCTATTCTCTAAAGTACGTAGCTTGTGGGCCGTTAGTTACTCTAGAGGGGGTATAAGTAAAGGTTTATTTTAATATATTAATTATACTATTAAATACTACTTATCAGTAATAGTACTATTATTATTACTAGTATATTTATATTTACGTTTACTAATATAGTAAAAAGAGTAGGTAAGTAAAAGTATTAAAGTATATATATTTTACTAAGCTTTACTTAAGAGTACTTAAACTAAAGGGGGTTTATATACTTAATATATTTATAGTTCTATTTATAGTAAGGTAAATAAAGAAATTTACTAAATAAAGAATGTTTTTAGTAAAAAATCTAGTAAAAATGTATTTTAGTTAAATATATATATTTAGTAAGGCAATAAGTAAAGGTTATTTAGAAAAAAGATATATTACTAATATTAACCCCCTTTAGTAACTATAACGCCTAAAGCTATTATAATAACTTCTACCTACTTATTCTTATGCTACAAAGCGCGGCGCGGTAGCAGTAGCGATAACGACAATACTATTACTAATAGGTGGCGCTAAACAGCGCAACTAATATGTTAAAATAAACCTTCGCCTCTATAAACCTCTATTCAGATTACACTATAAGCACTATAATATACTATAAAGCCTAATAAGCCTTAGTAGTATTTATAATTAATCAAAAAGTACTACTACTATAAGTAAGGCTTTTATTAATTCTTCTATTTTCTATATACTTATGTATTTAATAATTCTTTAAAATAAAAACACTAAACGTATTATATTTAAAATACCTAGCTTTATCCCTACTAGTCCCTAACTATACCTAGAGTTTATTGATGTGTTAATAGTATTAATCGTTTTGAGTAGCTATAAATAGCTTATATAACTTACTATTTTATATAGCTTAAATTAGCTTAACTTAGTTAAAAACTAGAAGTTCTACTTATATATAAATAGGGTATATATTATAATATTTTACTTTATATACTATTAAATAAGTAGTAATAGTATAACTATAAATACTACTATAGCTAACTACTATAGAAGTATAAAAAGTACCCTAAAGGTCCTAAAGTTTAATAACTACTATAAATTGTCTAACTAGGTAAAGAACGTAGTTGCTAGAGCTATAGAGCCCTAAGTGGCTACTGATATTAGTATGTTTAGTAAGGCTAATACTATTAAGATAGATACTAATAATAGTAGGGCTAAGTAGCTAAACTAGTCGTAGCTGCGCGGCCGAGAAACTAAAGGGGGTTAAAGCTACTAAATATACTTTACTAAATACTTCTATTTAATTATACTACTTAAAAATATATAGTTATAATATATTCTTTTTAAACTAACTTATAACCATATTTATATAAAATACTACTTAGAGAAGTATAAATATTTAATTACGTTATTATTATATATAATATTACTTTTAATAAAATAACATTCTACTTAAAAAAATAACACTAAATATCCTTTTTATTTAAAAATTTTATAAATAGTTATTTTAAAGTTTAAAAAGTCTATAAAGTTTTAAAGTAAGGTTTATAAGACTTTAAAAAACTTTAAAAGTAACTACAAAAGCTAATAATAAGTTTATTAAACTATAAAATACTAAACTTACTTAATGAAATATTATTAAGTTAAGTAATACTTTTATACTTAAAAAGTATAGTATACTACAATATAAAGGGTTTATATCTTCCAAGCTTACTATTAAGTTATTAGTTCTATAAGACTTTAGGGGTAAAAAGCTATATAAAGTAACTATTAATACTAAAGAACTTAAAATAAATAAAGTTAAGTTAATAGAGCTTTTTAAATTAGTTTAACTTATAGATAACTAAGTCTATAAATATATAAGAGATCCTATAGAATACTTAGGACTTTTTTCTGTTAAGTATAAACCTTTAAGTACTAAGTTAAAAGACGCTTAATTAACTAGTAAGGACGATTTAAATAATATAATTCTGTTAAATATTTTAAAAATACTTTAAGAAGTACTAGCTTTATATATATATAGTAGTTAGTACTTAATAAAGTTTAATTGAGAGTTTAAAAGAGGAAATTACGTTATTTATATATATATTAGTAATACGTATAAAATACTATGTAGTAGTGCAAATAATATCTTTTTAATAACATTTGTACTTAATTAATAAAAAGTATTTAATAATAAAGAATGTAATTACACTTACTTATACTATTTTGTTTACAACATAGTTTATACAATACTCTTTAACTATAAATATACTATAAAGGAGAAAGAGTTTTATATAAATAACTTTATTAATACTTTAAAGTTATAAAAGGTAATAAAAAAGCTTCTCTTAAAGCTTTAAAAGTTCTTTATAAATATAATATATAAAAAAAAGTTATAAACTTACTTTTATAAAGATTTTATAAAAACTAAACTACTAAAAGGCTTTATTATACCTTTCTTTCTTAAAGTAGGTCTTTATTCATAAGTTTTAACTTAATAGAGTCTTTAACTACTATAAAGTATATATTTATATTTAAAGAGACTCCCGAAATATCAATTTATTATAATATACTTATACTATCACTTTTATAGTAAAATTCTGTTAGTTTTTCATATCCCTTAAAGTATAGTCTAACTATAATATTTAGTAATTTAATATTATAGATACTTTTTTAAATAAGTTTTACTATCCGGGCGGTGTTACTTAGCTATCCGGGCAGTACCCACTCCACCCAATCATCTTAAAAGGATCCCTTTATGTAAGTACGCGTGGCACGTAGTTAAGTGCCGTGCTGCGAGGGTAATCGAGCGCCGCGGTAAGGGTAATTAAATGCGCCGCGAGGGATATTGAGCGCACTACGAGGGTAATTAATGCTACACTGTGAGGGTAATCGAGCGCCGCGCTATAAGGGTAGTTAAATGCGCCGCGAGGGTAATTAAGCGCGCTGTGAGGGTAATTGAGCGCTGCGCTGCGAGGAACTGCGCGGGTGTTTACGCGTGGGTTGTTGTGTACTGATTGGCCAAAACAGTGGGTACTGCCCGGATAGCTAAGTAACACTGCCCAGATAGTAAAACTCTTTTAAATATAAAGTTTAACCCTAATACTTTATTTATTTACTATAAGCTTTTAAATAACTTTTATTAACTAGGAAAGTATATTAAACTTAAATAAGTACTTTATAGACTATATATTAGTTCTTTTTTATATTATAAAGACTTTTTTAAAATACTTTATAGCCTTAGCCTTAATAATATAATAAAATAAAACCCCCTCTAGAGTAACTAATAGCCCTTAGGCTACGTACTCTAAAGAATAGCCGTCTAGCTACTTACTTTAGTAATCTTTTTTATTATTAATAGTACTTAAACTTACTTACTATAATGTAGCTTTTATAGATTTAAAGTAATAGGTATTTTTAATTAATTTCAAAGTAGAGTACTAATTACGCTATTAATACTACTAAAACTACTAATACCTTCTATACGCCTTCTTAAACCGTCCCTCTAAACCTATTAACTTTAATCTAAACTAAACTATCCCTTCCCTTAGCTGTATTACTATACTTAGTTTAGCCACTTAGCTCTACTATTATTAGTATCTATCTTAACATTACTTTACTAGATATACTAATATTAACTACTTAAAGTACTATAGATTTAGTAGTTATATTCTTTAGTTACTTAAAGTATTTATAGTTACCTTTAGTTTATAAAGTATATATAGTTCTATTAAGCTTAGTATTTAATTTATATATTATCTACTAAGTATTAAGTTAATTATTTATAGTTTAAAAATAGTAAGTTTTAGTAATAATAAACTTTATATTCTTTTTATTGAAGAATTTATACTAGTTTTGAATTAAGTTAATTAAGTTAATTATATTAACCCCTTTAGCTATAAAGTACTTATTACTAGTCTTATAGTTAATTAATAACTATAAAGTTATATAATAGTCATTATTTTAGGAGTAGGGCTAGTAGTAAATAGCCGTTTATTAAATATTATAGTAAGTAGTTTACTTAATAGGGTGCTTTTAGTTTATTATATATAGGTATATAAAAAATAAAAAGAATTAATAAAGGACTTACTTATAGTAGTACCCTTTTTTTATTATAAATACTACTAGGGCTTATTAGGCTCTATACGTAGTTTAGTTAAAGGTTTATATAAGTAAAGACTTATTTTAATATATTAGTTATACTATTTAGTACTACTTATTAGTAATAGTATTATTATTGTTACTAAATTTCTTTTTTAAGTAGTTATTTTATTTAGATATTTTTATAAGTTATTCTAAAAGGAATATACTATAGCTATATATTATTAAGTAGTATAATTAAATGAAAGTATTTAATACGGTATATTTAGTAGTTTTAACCCCCTTTAGCTTAAGTAGTTTTAAGTATGAGTTTTGCTATCCGGGAGGTACTTTCTAGCTATCCAGGAGGTACCCCACTTATCCTACTCCTAGCCATTTAATTAGCTAGGTAAGCTTATACCCACTAGCGTAATTAAGCCATCGCAACCGTTGTGATTAAGCCATTATGACTGTCGTAATTAGGGTACTATAATTACTATCTAATTTGTGCTGTAATTGAAGTACTGGATTTGAGCCGTTGCAACTGTTGTAATTGAGCCGTTACGACCGGGCGCAACTGAGCTACTACGATCAATCTAATTGATCCTATTAGTTAGATAAGTAGGGTTACCTCCCGGATAGCTAAGAAGTACCTCCCGGATAGCAAAACTCTTAAGTATAGCTTAGTAGGGCGTACGTACCTTAACAATTCTACTTACCTATTCTTCTTATAGCAATAATAATAATACTATTACTAATAAGTAGTACTAAATAGTGTGACTAATATATTTAAATAAACCTTTACTTATATAAACCTTTAATACCCCCTCTAGAGTGACTAACGGCCCACAGGCTATGTACTTTAGGAAATAGCCATCTAGCTACTTACCTTATTTATTTTTTCTATTATTAGTCACAATAAACAGCACTCAAATTTACTTACTATAATATAGCTTCTATAGATTTAAAGTAATAGGTGTTTTTAATTAATTTTAACTACTAATTATACTATTAACGCCGCTAAAACCACTAACACCTTCTGTACGCCTCCCTAGACCGTCTCTCTGAACCTATTAAATTTAATCTAAACTAAACCAAACCGTCCCTTCCCTCACAGACCGCGCTATAGCTAGTTAACCTAATTAGACCACTTTTCCCTATACTTATTAGTAGACGTTTTAATATCCAGGTCTTATTAAACGTACTAGTCTCTTAACTCTAGGGGATCTATAGTTATTATTACGACCTCTATTACTTATTTAAAGTAGTATTAGTTATTTTTTAAAAATAGTAAGTTTAAAAACCTAACTTAGTATTAAATTAATTAATAAGTTCTATTTAATATTTTTTATTTAGTCTTTATTACTACTAATTTAAAAAAGGTAAAGACTAAAGATAGTAATTTAGATCTTTATATTTAAGGGTTAGACTAGCTAGTTATACTATATATTAATAGTATTAATACTAAACTATATAACTATATTACTAAGCTAATTAATATTTTTTTAACTATAGTAACTAAGTTATAGTATTTAGTATTTAGTAACTAGGGGACTTTTGTATTTATAGTAGTTTTTATTATTTTATTATTTTAAAGGATTATTAGGTGTATAGGAATATAAAAGATAGGAGGAATTAACAAAGGGCTTGCTTATAGTAGTAGTGCCTTTTTCTTTAATTATAAACGCCACTAGGGCTTGTTAGGCCCTATAGTACGTTATAGCGCTGTGATGTAATCCGGCCGAAGGTTTATATAAGTAAAGGTTTGTTTTAACATCGCCGCCTATTAGTGATAGTATTGTTATTATCGCTAGAAGGGCAGGTAAGTAGAAGTGTTAAGGTACGTACGCCCTACTAAACTCTACTTAAGACTACTTAAGCTAAAGGGGGTTAAAGCTACTAAATACACCCTATTAAATACTTCTATTTAATTATACTATTTAATAACATATAGCTATAGTGTATCCTTTTTAGAACAACTTATAGAAATGTCCAGACGAGATAATTACTTAAAAAAACACAAGTACTTATATATTTAGGGATATATTATATATATTTATAAAAAAGGCCCCTAAAAGCCTTTTTACTCTTTAAAAATAAAGCTCTATATTATAAAGAGCTACTTTATTAACTATAACTCTTTATAAAGTTATATTTATTATATTTATATCCTAAAAAAGGATAAAGTATTTTTCTACTATAATATTTAATTCTATAGCGGATTAAAAAAAACTATACTCTACTCCTCTACTAATACTATTAAACTAGTTAAAACTAAGTATAATACTATATTTACAAAGCCTAATATTACTATTCCTTTTTTTATTACTAACTATAAAACTATAATTGTTTTTATAAAGACTAAAGATTTAGCTTTATTTAATATTAATACTAACTTTATAGAAAAGTAAAATTACTACTAGTCTTTTATAACCCTACTACTAAAAAAGCCCTTTATATTCTTTTAAAAATAGGGTAATACTTTATATAATATAGAAATTATTACTAAAACTTTTATTTATTTATTTAAAGCTATTTTTAAAAAGGATTCTTTTTATAGCTTTAAAGAGAAAAATGCTAATTATTTTTAGTCTTATAGACTAGAGCTAAAGCCTTATTCTAAAGCTACTTCTTTTAACTACTTATACTAAATGAGTACTATATACACTTTAAACTATTACTATAAAGCTAGTAGTATTTATATATATAATAAAAAGAAGGCCTACTTTATTATTAATATTAAAGTATATATAGAACTATTACTTAGCTTACCACTACTTCTATTAATAGAATCCTACTTAATAGTATTGTTATTTTAATCTTCTATAAGTAAGTTATATAGGGTCTATAGTAAGATAAGTAAGAAATAACTTTTACTTATAAAATATAGTAGTTTATATTTAAGTAAGTCTATAAACTAGTTTACCCTTCTTATAAAGCTAAAGTAGTCTTTAGTAAATACGTTTTAAATATTAAAACTAATATAAACAATAAAATTACTAAATATAAAGTATAATAAGTAAGATATATAAATTTTAAATATAAAGACTAGTTTTTATAAAAAGTCTATACTACTATTAGTTTACTAACTACTCTATATCTTTTCTTTACTATAGTAGTTTGTGTTTTTTTTATAGTATTTAGTATAGATATTTTAATAAGGGGTTCTAAAAAAATACATTATAGCTATATATTTTTAAGTGGTATAATTAAATAGAAGTATCTAATAGGGTGTACTTAGTAGCTTTAACCCCCTCTAGCTCTACTAAGTAGTCTTAAGTAAAGCTTAGTAGGGCGTATATACCTTAATACTTCTACTTACCTACTCTTCCTACTATAGTAGCAAACATAAACGTAAATATACTAGTAATAATAATAATACTATTACTAATAGACAGTACTAAATATATTAATATAAGAGTTTTACTATCTAGGAGGTACATTCTAACTATCTAGAAGGTACCCCACTTATCCAACCAATAGGATCAATTAAATTGTTCGCAGTAGCTTAATTGCGCCTAGTTGTAATAGCTTAATTACAATGGTTGTAACGGCTCAATTGCGCCTGGTTATAACAACTTAATTATAACGGTTGTGATGGCTTAATTATAACGGTTGTAACGGCTTAAATCCAGTACTTTAATTATAGTACAAATTATATAGTAATTATAGTACCCTAATTGCGATAGTCGCAATAGCTTAATTATAACGGTTGTAATAGCTTAATTACGATAGTTACAATAGCTTAATTGCGCCTAGTTATAGTAACTTAATTACGCTAATACGTATAAGCTTACCTAGCTAATTAGATGGCTAGGAGGTAGAATAAGTGGAGTACCTCCCGGATAGCTAGAAAGTACCTCCTGGATAGTAAAACTCTAATATAAACCTTTACTTATACGAATCTTTAACTAAATTACGCTACATCACGGTACTATAACGTACTATAGGGCCTAACAAGCCCTAGTGGCGTTTACTATTAAAGAAAAAGGCACTACTGCTATAAGTAAAGCCTTTGTTAATTCCTCTATCTTATATATACCTATATAAATAATAACTTATAATATCTAAAAAGAAATCTCTACTCTATTTACTTAGTACTAAAGCATATACTAAAACGTAACTCTATAAATATTAACTAACTATATAAGGTATAATAAGTACCTTATAATTAAAGGAGTTAATATAATTAACTTAATCCATAACTAATAGGAATTATTTAATAATAATAAAGTAAAGCTTACTATTACTAGAATTTACTACTATAAAACTACTAGTAATAGCTATAACGCCTAAGTAACTATATATAATTTATACTATTAGAATCTAAATACTATAAAAACCCTAAATATTAAGAATAACTCTAAGTACTTTAATTAGCTAAAGGATATAGCTACTAGAGTCTTATTAACTTAAATAACTAATATTAGTATATTTAGTAAGGCCTATATAAATATTAAAATAAATACTAATAATAGTAGGGCTAAGTAGCTAAACTAGCTGTAGCTATATAGTAATAGTGCGTTAGTTGTAAAGGGATATAGTAGCTAAGGGAAGGGACGGTTTAGTTTAAATTAAAGTTAATAGGTTTAAAGGGATAGTAGGAAGCGTATAAAAGGCGTTAGTAGTTTCGGCAGCGTTAACAGCGTAATTAGTAGTCTATAAAATTAATTAAAAACACCTATTACTTTAAATCTCTAAAAGCTGCGTTATAGTAAGTAAATTTAAGTGCTGTGATAAAAAAGATTAATAAAGTAGGTGGCCGGACGGTTCCTTAGAGCACGTGGCCCGTGGGCTGTTAGTTACCCTAGAGGGGGTCCTTTACTATAGTAGTAATACCCCCTCTAGGGTAACTAATAGCCTATAGGCTACCTACTCTAGGGAATAGCCGTCTAACTACTTACCTTGTTAATCTTTTTTATTGTTAGTTAGTAATAACAAACGGCACTTAAATTCACCTACTTTAATACAGCTTTTATAAATTCAAAGTAATCAGTATTATTAATTAATTTCGTAAACTACTAATTATACTATTAACGCTACTAAAACTGCTAATACCTTCTATATACCTCCCGTACACCTAACTAATACTATTCCTCTAAACCTATTAAATCTAAACTAAACCGTCCTATTACTTCCCTTAGCTCTATAACTATAGCTAGTTTAGCCGCTCCCTACTATTATTAGTATCTATTTTAATATTATTATATATAGGCCTTACTATATATATTAATATTAAATACTACTAAAATAGCTATTTAAACTAATAAAACTCTAGTAACTACGTCCTTTAGCTAGTTAAAGTACTTATAGTTATCCTTAGTATTTAGGGTTTCTATAGTATTTAAATTCCTATAGTATAAGTTATATATAGTTATCTAGGTATTATAGTTATTACTAGTAGTTTTATAATAGTAGATTCTAGTAATAGTAAGTTTTACTCTATTATTATTAAAAAATTCCTACTAGTTATAAATTAAGTTAATTATACTAATTCCTTTAGTTATAAAGTACTTATTATAGTTTATATAGCTAGTTAATATCTATAGGATTATATTCTAGTATATATTCTAGTACTAGGTAAATAAAATAGGGATTTTCTTTTTAAATACTATAGATTATTATTTATATATATAAAGAATGAAACAATTAATAAAGGCTTTATTTATAGTAGTGCCTTTTTCTTTAATAATAAATACTACTAGGGCTTATTAGGCCCTATAGTATGTTATAGTACCTGTAATCTAACTAAAAGTTTATATAAGTAAAGGTTTATTTTAATATATTAATTACGCCGTTTAGTACTACCTATTAGTAATAGTATTATTATTATTACTAAAAGAGTAGGTAAGTAGAAGTGTTAAGAGCTAAAGGGGGTTAAAGCTACTAAATACACCCTATTAGATACTTTTATTTAATTACACTACTTAATAATATATAGCTATAATGTATTCTTTTTAGAACCCCTTATCGAAATATCTATACTAAATACTATAAAAAAACATAAAAAACTATAGTAGTAATATAAAATCTTAAATATAAAACATTTAATTATAATACTACCTTCTTTATAATACTAATCCCTAATAGCGTTAAGGTTTTTATTTATTAACCTACTAAATTTAATATTAGTAATAGTAAAGTATAAAAACTTAAATAAGTACTTTATAGTTTATATAAAAGCCCTATTTAGTAGTTTAATATAGTTAAAAGTAAAATAGGTAAACTTAAGTTTATTTCTATTAATAGTAAAGTTTATTTATTTTATAGTAAAAAGTATAATATATATATATTAATATATATAAATAACAATACTATTACCTTACTTAGTAAAGCTATTAATAAAATAATTTTTAAAAAACTTAAAATAGTATATCATTTTAAAAAGCTTAGTAAAACTACTAATTTTCTAAGTTTTTAGATTACTTATAACTATAAAGTAAAAAATATCTTTTTAAACTAAACTAAGTATATTAATAGTATCCTTTAATAGTTTAAATATACTAATCTTAATCCTATTAAAACCCCTCTACTTATAACTAAATAGTTCTTAGTATAATAAAATACTACTAAGTATTCTAAAAAAATACAAGAGTTTATAATAAAAAAACAGAATTTATAAATTAAATAGTAATTAGTACCTAGCTAAATATCTTCTTTTCTATTAAAAAACTCTATTAAATAGATAATAGCCTATTAAAAACTTATTAAGTCTTTATTAAACATCTCTTTTGATACTTTAAAAGTACAAAGTAACTTAGACTAGTCTTTAGTAGTTTAAATCCCTCTTATAATAAAGTACTGTATACTATAGCGGACACATTCTTTATTAATAACTACCTATCTTATATCTTAACTAGTAGTTACGTAATTTTTTTTAATAGTACTTCTATTACTTAAAAGTTAACGTAATAATCTATAGTTACTCTAAGTTCTATAAAAGTAGAGGTTATAAACCTAACTTCTATAGGTATTACCCTTAAATAAGTTTAATACTATATTAAATAGCTTTTTAACTAAAGCATTAATACCCCTATACTTTTATTTATAAATAGTACTAATACTTATATATATACTATAAATCCCTTTTATAAGGCCTAAATACACTATATTAACGTTAAGTATAAATAAATTACTTAGAAAATTACTAAATAAAACTATTAAACTCTACTTTATCTATAATACTAAAATACTAACTAATAACTTTACTAAAGTACCAAATACTACTAAATGAAAAGATTTTATTAAAATATTAAGTATAATAAATAAGTTAAATTAATTACTTTAAAGGAGGGTATTTAAATTATAGAGTATAGATTTTTTAGAGAATTAAGTTAATTAAAGACTATAGGCCCTATTAAAGTTACGTACTTTTAATTATTTTTAAAAACTCCTTAGTTTTAAAAAATTTAAAGCTTTAAAAGAATTTTAACTATTTCTATATATTTTCGCCCTAAGTAGCCTAAGGGGGGATGTTAATGTATATAGCGCTACTAGTATTACGTGACGTTAGCTAGTAGCCTGTGTTTAGTAGGTAATCTTCCTAGGGGACTTAGGCCTATAGATCTTTTAATCTACTATAGCTAGCTTCTTTCTAGCTATATCTATATTAATTACCTCTTTTGTATTTCTTAAGCCTCTATATTAAACGTAGTTAATAGTAGTATTACTATTACTAGAGGGTATATTATAATAAGCCTTTTTAGGCTTTAACTTTATAAGTTATACTTTAGGTACTAAAGTAACTAAATATAAATATAATACTTTAATAAGTATAGTACTTTATAGTATAAATCTCTTTTTAATATAACTATAAATTAATACTTACTTATATACCCTAATACTTACTATATTAATAGTATTAATACTAAACTATATAGCTATTCTACTATACTACTACATATTATTCTTAACTATAGTAACTAGGTTATAGTATTTAGTATTTAGTAGTAGTTAAAAGACTTTATTAAGTAAAGTATTTTTTACTATTTCGTTACTTTAAAGAATTATTAAGTATATAAGAATATAAAAGATAAAGGGAATTCAAAAAGAGCTTATTTATAGTACGTTTTTCTTTAATTATAAACGCTACTAGGGCTTATTAGACTCTATAGTATATTACAGTACTATAATATAATCTAGCTTAAGGTTTATATAAGTAAAGGTTTACTTTAATACTACTACCTATTAGTAATAGTATTATTATTATTACTAGTATATCTATCTCTACGTTTATATTTACTACTATAGTAAAAAGATCAGATAAGTAGAAGTGTTAAAGTAGAGCTAGAGGAGATTAAACCTACTTAATACACCCTATTAAATACCTTTATTTATTACACTACTTAATAATATATATCTATAATCTATTCTTTTTAAAACACTCTATAGTAATATCTATATAAAGTAACTACTTTAAAAATTTAAACTATAAGTAGTATTATAACTATAAATAAATAAATATATATATATATATTTATATAGATATATATAGAGTATATAAGCTATTAATTACTTTAAATAATATATACTTTTAACTATAAAGTATAAACTTTACTTTTAGTGTAATTTATATTAATTATTATAAACTTAATTACTTTATTTCTTTATTAATTTAGACGAGTATTTAGTAATTAACTTTTAAAAATAAACTAAAATTTACTTTTATACTACTTAAAGTAGTAAACTTAGATTCATATAATTTAATACTTAGTACTATTATATAAACTATAGCTACTATAAGTTCTACTACTTCATTACTTATTAAATAGAGTTTTACTATCTAGGTAGTATTACTTAGCTATCTAAGTAGTACCTACTTTTTTAGCTAATTAGTATATAATAACCTATGTATAAACTACTGTATAGTCCTTTATAGTGTACTTAATTACCCTTATAGTATAGTACTTAATTACTATTATAGTATAGTACTTAACTACTCTTATAGTATACTTAATTAGCGTTATAGTATACTTAATTACTATTATAGCATAGCGCTTAATTACCCTTATAGTATAGTACTTAACTACCCTTAATGCGCGCTTAATTACCTTTATAGTATAGTACTTAATTATATAAAGCTATGCGTACTTATATAAAGAGATTCTTTTAAAATAATTAGTTAAAAAAGTAAATACTACCTAAATAGCTAAGTAATACTACCCAGATAGTAAAACTTATTAAATAAGTAGTTTTAATAATTTTTTTTCTAATATTACTTTTTTTTATAAAAAGTTAAAAAGTAATTTTTCTATCATTAACCCTTAGTTTTATTACTTTATTTACTATTTCTTAAACTACACTTCTATTACTTATATTTATTTTTCCCTTTTACGTAATTAATTTAATTAATAGTACTTTTAATTTAATGAGCTTAGTAACTAATGTATGCCTCAGGCTTTACTCCTGTTTACTCCACTCTTTCTTGTCGTCATCCCAACTACCTGCCTCCTAGTCAGTCCCAATCTGTTCTCCTATACTACCGCAGTCGACCGCAGCGATTTTACGACACAGCTGCCCCAAGCCGAATTTCAACATAGGGGACTTCACTCCGCGACTTTCCCGACGATTTAATCATCATGTCTACACGCCAAGCGGCATTGTGAGCTTTCGCAATCCCGTCACCACCGCGACCATGGAACAGGCCGTACTGACTTGGCTTCTTCTCCCCGCAGGTCGCTCTACCGACGGTCGCTGAAGCTGGCGCTTGACTGGGCTGTCCACCGCCATCTTTGGAGAGGGCAAGCCCTGTATATCAGATCGCTTTTCGAGGCCAACCGACATGTGACGGATAACAGGCAGAAAAGGGCGAGTTTTCCTTGCACTCATGCATATGCCCCTCTCGAGAGCTAACTTGATGGGTCACAGGAGCTCCTTGCCCAGACTGAAAAGTTGCTTGTCAGATGGAAGCACCCGGAGCCTTACGTTCACCCGACAGCGCCTGGCGGTTCGTTTCTCATGCTGCAGACCAGAACACTGCCCATCGATCGGATGCGCTGACGACCTTCGCAGGATCGAAGTACGAAAGAAACCTCCCAGCCCCAATCCTCGACCGTGAGTTTCCGCACACAATATACCATAATGGCCCTGACACTGACGGTTCTCGCAGCCCCCCGCCAATTGAAGTTTTGAGTACTGCGGGTTAAGGGTACGGTGGATATTATGTTCAATCAGACATGTGCATATCATCCTTTCCTTTCGGAATAAGAAGCATCAATTCCTCCACGAGATATGCCTTTCGACGCGCGACATGACAAACCGGCTTTTGCGTCCATAATGGCCCCGAGTATCGAAACGCCCTAGCGTCATATATATCCACCTCCCGTTGCATGCAGAATCCAATTTAACCATTCAAATCATTGTCGCATCCACTGCCCCGATGACCCAGTTCCTCACTTTATTTTCCGTAGAACCCGTAGGCGAACATATTTGTCCGTCACGGACCTATACCAGACATCAGCTACGCGGTTGCTAACACGCAGCTTTCCCTAATCCTCACAGATTTTAGAGTGATCTTCAAAAGGTATTCTCATTCGTAACCCCAGCTTCCTGCCGTGGTATTATTGTACAACCCAAACGTGAAAATCAACCGTGAAACCTGAACCGTGACCCCGATGTCATGACAACCCAAAGCAGCCGACCAGCACGAAAGAAACCCAAACCCTAGACACCCATTCACAGCTCTTGGCTTTGGTTCTTGCCAGTCTTGCCAGTCTTCTTGGGCAGCAGGTCTAAGTAAAACTGTCAGTCTTATGTTATTCAATATGCAACGCGCCGACATACTCTGGTGAATGTTGGGCAGGACACCGCCCTGGGCAATAGTGACGTGACCCAAAAGCTTGTTCAACTCCTCATCGTTGCGAATAGCAAGCTGGAGATGACGGGGAATGATACGCGTCTTCTTGTTGTCGCGAGCTGCGTTACCAGCCAGCTCGAGAATCTCAGCGGCGAGGTACTCGAGAACAGCAGCCAGGTAGACGGGAGCACCAGCACCAACGCGCTGGGCGTAGTTGCCCTTGCGGAGGAGACGGTGGACACGACCAACGGGGAAGGCCAGACCGGCCTTGGAAGATCGGCTAGAAGCAGCGTGTTAGCCAAGGCATCTTTCAAGCAAGCATCAAATTCACGAGTCGACTCGCCCCAACGCGGGAAAACGTTGTGAACCTTGCGAAATAGAGGCTGTCTTACGATTGCGCGTTCTTGGAACCGCTGGCCTTGCCGCCGGACTTGCCGCCTCCAGTCATTTTGGATGAGTTTGTTGTGGGAGAAAATTGGGAAAGGATGAAGCGGAAGTTGTTCACACGAAATGGCGACTTGGGTTCGGCTCGAGCTGTTGTGGATGGAGAAGTGAGGTGAAGAGGGAAAACCGGCAAGATGGTGGGGAGGCAAGAAGTTAAGTAGTTTTCGCGTCGGAGCAGTACGATCACAGATCACCAACGCGTGATTCGGCGCTAAGCCGAAAACAGAGATTCGATGTTGTGCCGCATCATTTTTTGGGGCCTACCACGATAAGAAGGGTACGTATCGTCCCCTCCCAGGGTCCTCCTACCTACCCATCCGCTAGGAAATAAAACCCCCCGGGTCCCGCCTTCGCCTACCACTCGACACTCAGAGCTGTTTTCTTTCAAACTGAGAGAACTTTCCGACCCCGTTCAACCCATGTTTGAGGGTTTCTTTTTATCATTTGCGTTTATTTTACTGGCCGGTCTTTTCAACTTCGGGCACTGCCTGTCGCCATTCTCGTCAGCATTCAATCACCCCCCGCGTCTGATATCTCGCCCATTACGACGTAGGTAGGTGGTTTCGCCATCTACGACTTACCGGCGCACCTATCATCACGTTCAATCCCTTTTCAGACCGTGTTTGAGGCACGAAATGGCAGCAGGAACTCGATAACTATAAGGGACTGCCTCGCTGGCGCCGCCCTTCTCCGCTGATTGCAATGTCTGTCTCCTTGGGGTAGTTTCGTTGGCCTCCTGCGCCCTAAATCCTCAGCTTATCTGGATCTATACATGCACAGATCTTTGGGCTGAGTTGAGAGAGCCGGGCACGTAACATTTGTGGTAGGTGTGATTGAGCTGCCTAGACCGAAGGGTTACAGTGGTGTGGTAATCGGCCATATAATCAGAGTAAATCTTGTCCAGACCCTCGGACCTCGAGGGTCACTTACTATGTACGGATACCCAGTAACGAATGGGTCCTGCTAGCTCATGTGGGACGGCGCACTCGCGCTGTGCATGCTCTGAGGAGTCTCGCCGGGAATCCGTCAACCCTCGTTCCGGCGCTTAGATGATCTGGGAACAAGCTTCACTGTCAAGATGGCCCCGAGAGACCCGGGTGCTCAAGTCTCGCCTCATCGGCCCGCTCCCAGTGTTGACCCAGATTGACCTAGACAGAGGTGGTGCCGATTCGCGTTGGGGACGCGTACTCGTCTACCCCTGCAAGGTAGCCGTGAATGTGATGTGTCTAGCGAAGTCAAGTTCATTCAGCCTTGCGAAAACGGGGCTGGCAGCCGGAGCATCCACCGTGTCTGCCGCGGTTTTGGAGTGCAGTACGTACAGAGCCGGAGAGTAGTACCGTAGTGGTAGTGCTACATATGTAGTAGCCAGGTTGGTAAGAGCATTGCCGCTCGCGGCCCCAGCCTGTCCCAAGCATGGGTTGGCAGTTGCCGCTTTACTCCACGTCCCATATCTCCCGCCCCGATTGCTCGCCGACTTGAGATACTCCAGCAGGGGCCCAAGGCCGCCAGCCCGCGAGCCCGCCATGATGGCAGCGCTATGTAGACTGTAGAATGTCACCGACGTTTCCACCCTTGTGCTAGCTGCATGAATTTCTGCCGATGAAATCTAGCCGTGCAGCAGATTCCTGGGCCAGCTGCTCATTGTCCACGACGAATTGTGTCCCGTGGGCTAAACACCGATGGCGTCAATAAGATACAACGACCCGATCGTCAAACAATTCAGACTCGCCGGCTGGGGACATGCGCATCTCGTTAGGATATAAGATGATCATGGTTTCCTTCGCTTTCAGCAATGCTGCTATATCATCACCAAGTCTTACACCCAAAAACTGGGCTGCACCTCAAATCTGGCACTCATTTAGTACAGTGACCGTGTTACCAAGCGGGCGGGAAGGTGGAGAGGGCCTGTTCATGTACAGGCGTTGGTGCCTCTAGAATTTCCCGATTAGGCATTAAGAGCCAAACAGTCTTTGACTTTTATTTCCCGCATCAGAGCCCTTTTGTGAGCCACTATTGGTCCACCAGAAGGTCTGGCGGCGAGGGGCCCCCTCCCCCTCCAAAAAAAAATAAAACAATACTTGTGCACGTATTTTTTAGCGCGTACGCGTCCGTACCCCGGGCTCGGCGCGCTAGAGGCGCGGTCCCCCGCCCACAGGCCAGCCACCGTCGCGCAGTTGGTACCCTCGACTACCTAATGGTCTGCAGCATGCGCAGCACTTTGACCACCCTGGCACCCGCTCCTCTCCAAGCCTCTTTCCCCCAAAATCACTCTGGGCTCACATCAAATCAGTAACGTCGCTAGTACCCGTCGCGTCCAGCTACAAAAACCCAGCCCACCCCCAACTTCTTCTTCCCACAACAACTTTCCCACACCTCATCATCCAACTTGGTTCACGGCCGTCCAACGCAATCAACCCCAAGCAGCAGTCTCATATTCCCCTTTCTCACCTTCCAACTCAAAAATTCGCAAATATGCCCCCCAAGGCTGCCGACAAGAAGCCCGCCTCCAAGGCCCCTTCTACTGCCTCCAAGGCTCCCGAGAAGAAGGATGCCGGCAAGAAGACCGCCGCTTCCGGCGACAAGAAGAAGCGCACCAAGTCGCGCAAGGAGACCTACTCGTCCTACATCTACAAGGGTGAGTCGAAGATAACGTCGATTTAGGCCGCGTGGTGGCTGAATGCGCTGCGGTCCGATGGATTGCGCGCATTCGGCCAATCGTGGCCCAGCAGGACAATTTGCTGACCGGCATCGATGCAGTCCTGAAGCAGGTCCACCCTGACACGGGTATCTCCAACCGCGCCATGTCTATCCTCAACTCATTCGTCAACGGTACGTGCTTTTCTAACCGAATTGAAATCCATGCAACAGTTCTGACGGAAACAATAAACAGACATTTTCGAGCGCGTGGCTTCCGAGGCCTCCAAGCTGGCTGCCTACAACAAGAAGTCCACCATCTCCTCCCGCGAGATCCAGACCTCGTACGTGAACATACCCAGTTGTACTCACTATCATTTCTGACCGTTCTCTAGTGTCCGTCTCATCTTGCCTGGTGAGCTGGCCAAGCACGCCGTCTCGGAAGGCACCAAGGCCGTCACCAAGTACTCTTCTTCCACGAAATAAAGGGTCACTTGTCCTGCTTTTCTTTTCGGGCATTGGATTTTACTTGGCATTTGGGTGTCATGATGAGACCTGCCAAGGTTTCCCAATATCCTTGGAGTCTCTTAATGCGTTACGGATGGTTTGCTTTTTTGGGGGCAATGTCTTCACGGTCAAACGGGGTTCGCGGGCTGTACAATACACCTTGAGAATAGGGTTTTTCGGACGAATGAATTCGTGCACATGAACATTTTACTCTTCCAGTTCCCAACCTGTCGCCATCGTTCAACCAATTCACCCAGCCACGCTCGTCTTGGAATATCTGTATTAATACCTCGCAGGGTTAATCCGAATGTAGTCAGACAAACCAGCGAAATTCGCCAGAAAGGTGCTCGGGGCACTCGACCACGTCTTATCCAAGCCCGGCTTTGCTTCGTTTGACAACGTGAGCAACGGGTTGCAGGATGCCTTTGTTGTTTAACGCGCCAAGGGCAGTCCCACTGCTCCAGCCCATCTTCTCCAGCATCGCCCGGCCCTTATTTCCCTGGCTCAACTCGGGCGCTGAACCGCCCACGACCTCGCCATCGCGGTAATTGACGCCCGCATGGCCACCTCCCCGGCGAGTCGGCAGCCGCTGAGACGAACCTTTCAAACCAGTATCATTGCGGGGAAAGTACTTACGGCCAACACGAGAGATGGCCATATCAAACGACTCCTCGGCAAACCTGGTAGTTCTGAATGTTCGGTGAAGCGTGGGCCGTCGCTGGTCGCCTGATCCAGTTGACTTGGATTTGATATTGAATTTGCTGGCTAGCTCGTGGATGACCTTTCGGCCATGGTTGTCCATAGGAGGCAATATCAGGCTATACAAATGATAGCGTCAGTGTTGCAGCTACGTTAGGCTGTTGCGCTGGGGGGCACATACATAGCTTGGGAACCTAAGAGGAAGGTTCTGAGTTCGTCGGCAATCTGGTCCAGCCCCATGCCATTGGGATACTTAACTCTCAGGTCGTCTGGATTCGCGTGTTTGCCAAGCAGACCCTGAGCTCGCAAAGCCTGACGCTCCTTTTTCCTCTGGGCCTTTTTGAGGCGGTCATTCTTCCACGCCGCCTGCATCTTCCCCTCCAGCTCCGAATCCGATATGTCGAAGATCGGGACTTTGCCCTTGGCAGCCTTGCCCTTCTTACGTTTCAAGGCCGGCCGGTCCCAATCCATGAAATCGAAGTCATCAGCCTCCTGTGCGAACCGATCTGCCGCGGCAGTGAAGATATCATTGTCGTTGTCGTCTTGGCTGCTGATTGTGGAGTGGAGTGACAATTCTTCGGTGTGCGACTGCTCCAGGGACGCGAAGTATGACGCATCGGTCTCAAAGGCTGCCGGGGGCAGTTCGCCCTCCTGACCTAGTTTGCGTGCAGCTGGCGTGCCGTCTGCCATGTCGCCCATCTCACTCTCATTGTTGGGAGGCACTGCATCGACTAGAACTTTCGGCATCTGGCAAGCTTCCTCGTCACTGTCGGACTCATCAAAAAAGCCACCAAGATCTCGGCGGGAGTATGCGTCTGCGGGCATCGAAACTCCGTCCTCGCCATGTTCCCGAATGTTGGCAATATAATCCGCGATCAACTCGCTGCTCATGGACCTCGCACTTTGTTGCGACCTCTGCGCCTCGTTTTGCGCACACCCTGTGTCGAAATTTATACCGTCCTCTGGTGTTGACTTGACAGTCTCTTCTAACACACGAATTTCTGTACGCATACCCCCCAAGTTGAAAGACCTTGACGCGGTCTTGGCAATCTTATTGCGACCTTTGAAAAGGATGACTTCCTCGCTCGAATCAGAGCCGGCTGGCGACTGTGATCGAGACAAGATTCCAGTGGGTGTTTGAATACGATGAGAGGTCCGATCTCCTGTGACGTCGATGTAAAATGGTTGCGGTGCGGGGCCATCTTCTGTGGGCGAGATGTTCGACACCTTGTTGTCCTGTCCCGATTTGGGGCTTCGTAGGTTTGCTTCGTCCAACGAAGTACAGTCGCCTTGCGGTACATGATCGACGCTAGCGGTAGGCCGGGTGGTTTTGTCGCTGTGGATAGATGGAGGCTTCAGACTGGTTTGTTGCAGAATATCTTCTAATTGCTTCAGTGGCTCTGTGGCTCCCGTGCTTACGAAGGTAACAGGTCGATGCCGGAGCCGAGTGTCAATGGTCCAGGGCGAAGAACGATGAGCAGTGCTCCGGGCCTCGTCTTGCAAAGTGAATTCTGTACAGGTCCATGTCAGTTGCAACTTGGAAATTTTGACAGCCACTTAGCTATTGCAAACGTACCCATTGGACCTGTGAAGGTTGCGGACGAAGGCAGCCGGGCTACGCCACGTCTTGCACGAAGTCGAGGAGAATTGCGCGACGGTGCTCGCGCACCACCTCTCTTACCACCGCGCGGCATCGCGTTGCATTACCGCGAAATGTCGAGCTTGGTTGGGCGAGCTTGGTTGCGGGGTCTCAGTTGGGAAAGACTGATCAGAGAATTAACAACCCAACCATGTCTCCTTAGAAATAAGTGGGAACTCGATCAGCTCAGTCAGCACCGTGGATTACAGTGAAAAGTTTAAGCAAATCCTACGAGCTATAACAATAGTAGGTTTCTAAACAGCGCTCTTCTATAGTAAGAATACTACTAGACTACTAGAAGACAAAGTACTATACTACAAGCTAGAGATTATATAATTACGTTTTTTTATTTTTAACTTTAAGTAATATATTTATAGTTTAAAGATATTTTACTATATATTGGTATATATAATTTTATAGAAGTTATATAATTTTTAAAAAGAAAATAAAACTATTTAGATATACATTTTTATAGTTATAATACTACTTATAGTAAAGTAAAAAAGAAATATATTAAGTAAAGAATATTTTAAGTAAAAAATCTAATAAAGAATGTATTTAAACTAATATATAGATTTAATAAGTTAATAGGTAAAGGTTGTTTAAAAAGAAGAGTAAATATATTACTAATACTAACCCCCCTTTAGTAACTATAATACCTCAAGTTATTACTTAAAAATAACTTTTATATATTTACTCTTATACTATAAAGTATAGTATAGTAGTAGTTATAGTAGTAAATATAAACGTAAATATACTAGTAATAATCATAATACTATACCTAATAAGGAGTACTAAATATATTATAGTAAACCTTTATTTATATAAACCTTTAGCTAAATTATACTATAGAAATTATAATATACTATAGGGCTTAATAAGCCTTAGTAGTATTTATACTTAAAGAAAAAGATACTACTATAAGTAAGGCCTTTATTAATTTCTTTTGTTTTTTATATTTATAGTTAATACTTCTATATAATAAATTTAAAATAACTCAATTACTTTATAATACTTAAAAACTATACTTTTTTTAGTTATAGTCTATAGATACTTTTTTAAAACTAACTTAAAAACCCCCTTTATAGTAACTAATAGCCTATAAACTATATACTTTAGAGAATATTCCCTTTTTTAGTAGTTATTTAGCTATCTACGTTATTAATTTTATTTATTATAGTACTTAAATTTACCTACTATAATATAACTTTTATAGATTTAAAGTAGTAAGTATTTTTAATTAATTTTATAAACTAATAATTATACTATTAATACTTTTAAAATACCCCCTCTAGGGTAACTAACGGTCTATAGGCTATATACTCTAGGAAATAGCTATTTAGTTACTTACTTTATTAATTATTTTTATTTAATTTATGTTTTTTTAAGTAGTTATCTTATTTAGCTATTTCTATAAGTTATTTTAAAAAGAATATACTATAGCTATATATTATTAAATAGTATAATTAAATAGAAGTATTTAATAGGGTATATTTAGTAGCTTTAACCCCCTTTAGCTTAAGTAGTCTTAAGTAGAGCTTAGTAGGGCGTACGTACTTTAATACTTCTACTTACCTACCCTTTCTATAGTAATAACAACAATACTATTACTAATAGGCGGTAATGTTAAAACAAACCTTTACTTATACGAACCTTTAGCTAGATTACGCATAGGGCCTAATAAGCCCTAGTAGTGTTTACTATTAAAGAAAAAGGTACTATAAGCAAGGCCTTTATTAATTCCTCCTATCTTTTATATACCTATACATAATAATAACCTAAAAGCACCCTATAAAGTAAACTACCTACTATAATATTTAATAAAAAGCTACTTACTACTACTAGTCCCTACTCTTAAAATAATAACTATTATATAATTTTATAGTTATTAATTAGTTATAAAAGTAGTAATAAGTACATTATAATTAAAGGGGTTAATAAAATTAACTTAACTTATAACTAGTATATACTTTTTAATTAGGAGAAAAAGAAGCTTACTATTATTATAATTTACTACTATTAAACTACTAGTAATAAGCTTAATATAAGTATAGTAGTTTTTAAATTATAGAATAGAACCCTTTTAGGTACTTTATAGTCTAAGGCTAACTACAAATACTTTAACTAGTTAAAGAACGCGGCTATTAAATCTATAGTACTCTAAGTAGCTACTAATATTAGTATATTTAGCAAGGCCTGTATAAATATCAAAATAAATACTAATAATAGTAGGGCTAAGTAGGTAAACTAGCTATAGCTGCGTAGCTAAGGGAAGTAATAAAACGGTTTAATTTAGATTTAATAGGTTTAAAGCGATAGTTTATTCAATAGTTAAGTATATAAAAGGCGTATAAAAGGTATTAGTAGTTTTAGTAGCGTTAATAGCGTTAATAGTATAATTAATAGTTTACTTTAAAGTTAATTAAAAATACCTATTACTTTAAATCTATAAAAGCTATGTTATAGTAAGTAAATTTAAGTACTATAATAAAAAGAATTAATAAAGTAAGTAGCTAGGCGGCTATTCCCTAGAGTACGTAGTCTATAGGCTATTAGTTACCCTAGAGGGGGTCTTTTATTTAATAAATAGTACTTAAATTAACCTACTATAACGTAGCTTTTATAGATTTAAAGTAATTACCCCCTCTAAAGTAACTAACGGCCTATAAGCTACGTGCTTTAGGGAATAGCCGTTTAACTACCTACTTCGTTAATTTTTTTTATTGTTAGTCACAATAAACGGCACTTAAATTCACTTACTATAACACAGCTTTTATGGATTTAAAGTAATAGGTGTTTTTAATTAATTTTATAAACTACTAATTACGCCGTTAACGCTATTAATACTATTAAAACTACTAATACCTTCTTAGTAGACCGTCCCTCTAAACCTATTAAATTTAATTTAAACTAAACCGTCCCTTTCCTTAACTATACTACAGCTAGTTAACCTAATTAAACTACTTTTCCCTACGCTTATTAATAAATATTTTAATATCTAGGCCTTATTAAACGTACTAGTCTCTTAACTCTAGGGGATCTATAGTTATTATTACTACTTTTATTACTTACTTAAAGTAGTATTAGTTATTTTTTAAAAATAATAAGTCTAAAATCTAACTTAGTATTAAATTAATTAATAAGGCTAGTTTAATAGTTTTTATTTAAACCCTATTACTACTAATTTAAAAAAGATAAAAGTTAAAAACAGTAATCTAGATCTTTATATTTAAGGGTTAGGCTAGTTAGTTATACTATGTATTAATAGTAGTAATACTAAACTACGTAGCTATATTACTAAGCTAGTTAATATTATTCTTAACTATAGTAACTAGGTTATAGTATTTAGTATTTAGTAGTAGCTAGGGGACTTTTGTAGGTATAGTGTTTTTTACTATTTTATTAGATTATTAAGTATAAATATAGAAGATAAGAGGAATTAATAAAAGGCTTATTTATAGTAGTGCTTTTTTTTTAATTATGAACGCTACTAGGGCTTATTAGGCCCTATAGTACGTTACAGCACCTATAGTGTAATCTAGCTAAAGGTTTGTATAAGTAAAAGTTTGTTTTAATATATTTAGTGCTGCTTATTAGTAATAGTATTATTATTATTACTAATATATCTATATTTATATCTACGTCTACTATTACAGAAAGAGTAAGTAAGTAGAAGCGTTAAAGTATATACACTCTACTAAGCTCTACTTAAAACTACTTGGTAGAGCTAGAGGGGGTTAAAGCTATTAGATACACCCTATTAAATACTTCTATTTAATTATACTACTTAAAAATATATAGCTATAATGTATTCTTTTTAGATTAACTTATAGAAATGTCTACACAAAATACTACTTAAAAAAATACAAATAGAATAATATAATATATATATATAGTATTTAGTATTTAGTAACTAAGGGACTTTTATATTTATAGTAGTTTTTACTATTTTATTAAATTATTAAAAATATAAAAGATAGAAGGAATTAATAAAGGGATTACTTATAGTAGTAGTGCCTTTTTGTTTAATTATAAACACTACTAGGGCTTATTAGGCTCTATAGTATATTATAGTGCCTATAGTATAATCTAGCTAAAGGTTTATATAAATAAAGGTTTATTTTAATATATTTAGCACTACTTATTAGTAATAGTATTGTTATTATTACTAGAAAAGTAGGTAAGTAGAAGTATTAAAGTACATACGCCCTACTAAGCTTTACTTAAAACTACTTAAGCTAGAGGGGGTTAAAACTACTAAATATACTCTATTAAATACTTCTATTTAATTATACTACTTAAAATTATATAGCTATAATATATTCTTTCTAAAACCCCTTATTAAAATATCTACATAGAACTATAAAAAAACACAAATACTTCTAAAACTACTAATACTTAATATACTTCTCTAAACTATTCCTCTAAACCTATAAACTTTAATTTAAACTAAACTATCCCTTTACTTAGTTATTATATCCCTCTATAACTAACACACTATTATTAACTATATAGTTATAACTAATTTAGCTACTCTTTACTATTACTAATATTTATTTTAATATTATTATATATAGGCCTTACTAAACATACTAATATTAAATACTACTAAAGTAGCTATTTAAACTAATAAAACTCTAGTAGCTATATTCTTTAGTTAAATAAAGTACTTATAGTTATTTTTAGTATTTAGGGTTTTTATAGTATTTAACTTCTTTTAATATAAGTTATATAACCCCCTTTAGAGTAACTAATAACCTATTAGCTATATACTTTAGGGAAATAATACTTAAATTCACTTATTATAACACAACTTCTATAGATTTAAAGCAATAGGTATTTTTAATTAATTTTAACTACTTATTATACTATTAATACTACTAAAACTATTAATACTTTATATATACCTCTTTAAACTATTTCTTTAAAGCTATTAAATTTAAACTAAACTATTCTATTATTTCTTTTAACTATTATATTTTTCTATAACTAATATACTATTACTATATAGTTATTTATATATTTAATATATTTATAGTACTACTTATAGTAAAGTAAATAAAGAAATCTACTAAATAAAAAGTATTTTTAATAAAAAGTTTAATAAAAATGCGTTTTAGTTAAATGTAAATATTTAGTAAAGTAATTAATAAAGGTTATGTAAAAAAAATATTACTAATATCAACTCCCTCTAGTTATACCTTAGTATATAAGTACTTTAAGCTCTTAAGTAGAACTTAGTAAAGTAGCCTAACGTATATACTAACTATAATACTTAAAGTTATTATAATAACTTTTACCTACTTACTCTTATACTATAAAGTATAGTATAGTAGTAGCTATAGTAATAACAACAATACTATTACTAAAAGGCTGCACTAGATAGTATAATTAATATATCAAAATAAACCTTTATTTCTATAAACCTATATTTAAATTATACTATATATAGGGCTTAATAAACCCTAATAGTATTTATAATTAATTAAAAGATACTACTACTATAAGTAAAGCTTTTATTAATTTCTTTATTTTCTATATACCTACGTATTTAATAATCCTTTAAAGTAAAAATACTAACTATATTATATTTAAAATACTTAACTTTATCCCTACTAGTTCTTAACTATACCTAAAGCTTATTAATATATTAATAGTATTAAATATTTTAAATAACTATAAACAGCTTATATAACTTACTATTTTATATAGTTTAAATTAGCTTAACTTAGTTAAAAACTAAAAGTTCTATCTACATATAAATAGAGTATATATTATAATATTTAACTTTATATATTATTAAATTTATATTTTCTTTAAGTAGTTATTTTATTTAGATATTTGTATAAGTTATTTTAAAAAGAATATACTATAGCTTTATATTATTAAGTAGTATAATTAAATAGAAGTATTTAATAGAGTATATTTAGTAGCTTTACCCCCCTTTAACTTTACTAAGTAGGCTTAAGTAGAGCTTAGTAGGGCGTATATACTTTAACACTTTTACTTACTTACCCTTTTTACTATAGCAGTAAATATAGATATAAATATACTAATAATAATAATAATACTATTACTAATAGGCGGCGGTAAATATATTAAAACAAACTTTTATTTATATACACCTTTAGCTAGATTATACTACATATAGAGCCTAATAAGCCCTAGTAGTATTTACTATTAAAAAAAAGACACTACTATAAATAAAGCCTTTATTAATTCCTTTTATCTTCTATATACCTATATATATAATAGTTTATAATATTTAATAAAACGTTACTTACTATAAGCTCTTATAACTAAAATAATAACTATTATATAACTTTATAGTTATTAATTAACTATAAAAGTAATAATTAGTACTTTATAGTTAAAGGGGTTAAGAAGTCAAAGCTACTAAATATACCCTATTAAATACTTCTATTTAATTACACTACTTAATAATACATAGCTATTATTATAGCTAGCCTTTTAATAGTAAGGTTTATATTAATAAAAGCTAAAGTTTAATACTAGGAGTAGTACTATATTTATAGAAAGGAATCCTAGGCTTAAGGTACTTAAGTAATTAGTCTAGGTATCTAATAAGGGGTTATAGTAGTTACTACTAAAGGGCTAAAAGTATCTAAAAATTAATATAAAGTTAATAACTAAAGAACTATTAAAAGAAGGATTTAAGAGTATTTAAGTTTTATATATATATAAATTCTATTCTTTTATTTATATAGTAGTAATAAGTATAATATTAATTAAGTAAGTACTTAGTAACTATTAGTAAGTACTTAGTAATTATTATTAAGTACTTAGTTTTAGTTATAGTTATTTAGTATTTTATTTTATTTATATATAATTTATATTATAGTTCTTTTCTTTTTAAAGAGTTATTCTATATTTTGTATTAGTTGCGTTTTTTATTATCCTTTTAACCGCTACTTTCTTATATATAGGGTATATAACGGTTTATAACTAATAGGTTATAATATTAGGTCTTTTTTAAAAAGATTTTATTTTTAAGGCCTAATATAGGTAGGTTATAGTTTTTAGGTTAAAGGATCTATAAACTTATATTTTAATTTATTTAGTACTAATATTATATTAGGTTATATATAAAAGTAAAAACTATCTTCTTCTTTATATTATTATTATTATTTCTTAGAAATTACTATAAAGGGTTTTAAGATTATACTTTGTTTTTATTATTATATAAAGGGGTTTTATTATAAGATATTACTAGGCTTTTTAATCTATAGTAAATATATCACTATAAGTAGTACATAAAAGTTCTATAATATATTTAAGGATACTATTTATACTTATAAGTACTTTTTATATTCTTTTATTTTCTTTACTAATTTAGTAGTAGTAAAATATTTTATAATAGAGTTTTATTATTTAAATAATAAAAAAGAGGAGTTTAAAGAGTTATTTTAAAAAAGAATAGAAACTTTAAAAAAAGTATAAAAGAATATTAATAAAGTCCTAGCTTATTTAGATTATATTTAGTAGTAGAAGTAAATAGTGTTTTAAAAGAGTTAGGATTTAATAGATGTAGTAGCTAAAGAGTCTATAAGTTTTTTTAAAGTTATTTAGAAGGTCTAGTCTATTAGTACTTTTAGAGTAGTTAATTATAATGCTATTTTAGTGGGTTAGGATCTAAGTACTCCTAACTTTCTACTAAAAGAGGGTACTACTATAGTTTTAGGGAGTTTTAATACTATTCTAGGGTAGATATTCTTAGGTAAAGAAATATTTAATTTATTTTAGGGGTTTTAATTAATTAAATCTTAAGTTAAGAGTATATAATATATAATTTACTTATTAGTATTTTTATAACTTAGGTATATTATCTTTTTTATTATTAGGTCTAGTATTTTTATAGTTTTTTTTATATATTTATAAGGTTTAAGGTAGGTTTTTATATATTATTTTTATAACTATAGTCTTTTTATTTAATTAGATATTTAATCTTAGTATTATTTTATTAATTAATATAGTTAATAATTTATTTAATTTTATAGTTTTATTTTAGATTAACTTTAATATAGTTTATTATTTATAATTCTTATAGTGTAAGTTTAAGAAGTAAGATATAGAAGACTAGGTAATATTTTATAGTATTTAGTAGTATAAGTTTAAAGTTAACTTTTAAGATTTTTTTAATAATTTTAAAGGGTCTAAGTTTTTTAAAGTTTAACTTATTACTTAGTTATTTTGTTTTAATGTTATATTAAATAAGATATATACTATTTCTTTTTTTAAAGGATAGTCCTTTTATTTTTAAGGTATTAGTATATTTATATATATATTGTTTAATAAACTTAAGGTTAAGTTAGAGTTTATTTTAGATTTTTTTAATTTTATTAACTTAGGTTTTAGTTTTTATTATTAAAGGTTCTACTCTTAATTTTTTATAGGTAGTTAGTATAAATCTATAGTTAAAATAAAAAGGTAAGTTTTATATACTTTTTTCTATTATACTATTATAGGTAAATTAGGCTATTAGTAATAGTATAACTTAATTGTTTTATTAGTAGTTTATATAATATCTTAAGTATGTTTTTAGAATTTAGTTAATTCTTTTTATTTATTTATTAGTTTAGGGGTAAAAGGTAGTAGATAGTTACGATTTAGATTTAAGTTATAAAATTAGTAATTTCTAAAACTTTAAGGTAAACTATATTTCTTTATTAGATATAATGTCTTTTACTAGGTTATATTAACTAAGAATATATTTATTAAAGATATAGGTAAGTTCTTTTATAGTACTTACTTTAATGTATAGAATAAAATATATATACTTAGTAAGTCTATCTATAATAACTAAGATACTATTAAACTATTTTCTAGTAAATAGCTCCTTTAGTTATAATAGTTTAATAATAAAATTAAGGGAAATTAATTACTATACTTTATTAAGTATTAGGAGTAGTTAAAGTTCTTTATATATTTTATATTATACTAGTTTACTTTTATTATAAATATTATAGTACTTAATAGTCTAAGTAACTTATTTTTTAGTAACTTTATTACTATAGTATTATTTAATTCTTTTTTAGGTTTTAGTAACTCCTTAGTAACTATATACTTTAGTACTATAGATTGTTTTAATTATCTTATTAGTTATCTATCTAAATATACTAGTATTAATTTATTTAGTAATTATAAAGAGGTAAATAGTTAGTATAAGGTTTTTATTAGAATTCTTTTTAAGGATTATTTAAGTTTTATTTAGAACTATTACTTTTAGGTTTAATTATTTACTAAGAGTATTTATTCTTTTATTTTTTAATTCTTTTTTATAGATAATTTAGGAATTAAATTCTAATAAAAATGTTAACTATTTAATTTATTACTTATTAAGGTTTTTAGATATAGTAAAATATATAAAGTTTTTAGGTCTATATAAACTATAACTTTATAGTTAGTTTTTAAGAAGTATAGTCTTTATTCTTTAAATACTTTAATAATTACTATAAGTTCTTTATTATAAATTTAGTAGTTAAGTTTAGGTCTTTATAACTTTTTTAAATAAAAGGTATATAGATATAGCTATTTCTTTTATTTTATTATTTAAGTTGTTTATTAATAGTATAGTTTAAGGTATTAGTTTTAACTTTAAATAGTAGGTTTAAGTTAGGTATTATAAGTATAGGTTTATTTAGGACTTAATTTTTAATCTTTTAAAATATAGTTTTTTACTTATTAATTTAATTCTATTTAATATCTTTTTTATATAAAATTAGTTAAGGCTTTAATATTTTTAAAGTAGCCTTTAAAAATTATTAATAGAAATTAATAAATTTAAGAAATAACTAAATATCGTTAGTATTTTAAGGTATTAATTAGTCCTTAACTATAGTAATCTTTTTATTTAATATTTTAATAATTCTAAATATAATAATAAATCTAAAGTAATCCACCTTTTAAATATAGAATTTACTTTTATTTAGTTTAATAAGAAGTTTAGCTTTTTAAAGCTTTTATAGTACTTAGTATATATATTACTTATATTTTTTAAGGGTTTTTAAAAGGATAAGAATATTATTAAAATATATAATTATAAAAATATAAAGTTTTTTTTATAAAATATAGTTAATTATATTTTAGAAGATTATAAGTATATTAATAAGTCTAAAGGGTATTATAAAGTACTTAAAGTATCTTTTATAAAAATAGAATATAGTTTTTTACTTTTTTCCTTTTTTAGTTTTAATTAAATTATAAGCTCTTTTAAGGTTAAAAGTTATAAGTTAATTAGCTTTATAGAGTAAGCTTTTTAGTTCTAAAATAAGTAGTAGTAGGTATTAGTTTTTAATAGTAATATTATTAAGTTATTAATAATTAATATAAAGTTATAGTTTATTATTCTTTTTTAGTATAAATAAAATTAAGTATTCTACTAGTAATATTAATTCCTTAATATAACTCTTAATTAAGTATTTATTAATATACTTATTAAGTATCTTTATCTTTTATTAGTTAACTAATAAACTCTATTAAATACTAGTATTTATCCCTCTTTAATAGGGATTTTATAGTTAAAAGCACTATATTCTAGTAGGCCTATTTTTAGTATTAAAATAAGTAGCTTTTTATATACTCTATATTGTTTTAGGATAAATAAAAGTTAATTTTTATTATTAATTAAGTTTTTTTATATTATAGTAAAGCCTTTTTTTTATAATAGTTTAGTAACTACTTTTTTAACCTTTAAGTAAGTAATATATTATAATATATATATTATTAGTATCTTATAGTAAGGTTTATTTAAAGTTAGTAGTTAATTGTGTCTTTTAGTAACTAAACTCTTTTTATAGTTTTAATAGAGGTAGTTAGCTTTTTAATTTATCTATAGGTTTTTTTTATAACTATAGTATTTCTAGGATAATGTTTTATTATTTAATATTTATAATATTAAGCTAGTAGTATATTTTTAGTTATAATAGTTTAAAGTAAGAAGTATAGTTTTACTATTAATAATACTTTTACTATACTATACTCTTTTTTTTTAATATTATTAAGTAAATAAAAATTCTTTTTTTTATTCTATAGTATTTATAAGTTATTTACTACTTATAGTAATATAAAGTTATTTTAAGTACTACTATTAATAAAGGCTTTAACCTATATTTTATTTACTATAATATTAAAGTAAAGATACTTTTTATTTAAGTTTATATTTATTACTAAATAAATAGATCTTATTATTATTACTTATTATAATTCTTTATTAGTAAGTAAGTCTAGTTTTTTGACTATTTAAGCCTTTATTTTATATATATTCTATCTCTATTAGGGTACTTAATTATTTTTCTTTTCTTAAGGGTATTTTTAATATTAAAGATAAGTAGAGTAAAGTTAGTTCCCTTTTCTTTTTAGAGTTATTTCTTTTTTAGGTCCTATACTTTTTTAATATAATATACTTAGTATTAATTAATATAGTACTTTTACTATCCTATATTATTATTATATAGATATTATATAGAGAAGTTTAGATTAAGTTTAAAAACTACTTCTTTAGGTCTTTTAAATTTTTAAATGCTTTATATATAAAGTTCCTAAGTAAAGTAGATATTTTTATATAGTACTTCCTTTTTTCTTTAAAGAAAGAATTATAAGTTAAGTTTTTTTATAAAGTATAGTTAGTATTTATCTTTTAGGTATTATAACTAAAAGATCTCTTAGTATTATTTATATAGTATATTTAACTACTTATAGTCTCTTAGTATAGTTTTAAGTAGCTATTTTTCTATCTTTTTAATAAAGTCTATTCTATAAAATAGAATTCACTATTAGTTATTATTTAGAGAGATATATAATAGGGTTTTTTATTTTTATTTTATATTAAAGGCTCTTTTTTAAAATTCTAATCCTAGGTATTAAATAAAGCCCCTTAAGTAATTTTATTTTAAGTATATTATTAAGTAATGTTATAAGGTTTATTTAAGTTATAAAGTATATTTAATTTATATAGTACTTTCTAAGTCTTAGAATAGGCTATAATTCTTTTTAACCTCTTAGTATTATTAGTATATAGCTATTTAAGTATAGGTAGATTAGCGCGTACTATTATTCTTTTTTTTTCTTTATAAGTAATGTTTAAATATACTTTATATAGTCCTTATTAGGTTCTATATTAGTAGTATAGTATAGATCTTTAATTATAGTATTAAGTTTTTTAATAATAATTTTATTATTATACTTAACTTTTTTATTACTAAGTATTACTAAGTTATAGTTTACCTATTATAGGTTTATATTATTAAGTTACTTTATAGCTTTTTAAGTTAGTTTTTAGTAAAGTACTTAATATACTATAATAAGTATTTTTTTAGTAATATAAGTAGTATTATAGCTAAAGCGTTTAGTATCTTTAAAGTACTATTTAGTATTTTTTTTATTACTTTTATAGATTATATATTTATTTTTATAATATACTATTTATAAAAACTTAGTATAGTTTTTTTTAAAGGTAGTATTTAATTATTTACCTTTTAGTACTAGTTACTATTACTACTTCTTTAGTTAGTAATATTTCTTAGCTATATATCTTAATTTATTATAGTTATAGTACTTAAAAGTATATTCTTTATTAGGTTTTTATTATTTAGTAGTACTAAAGTTTATTAATTCTATATAGTATTTATAAGTAGTACTTTACTAGGTTTAGTTTTAGTTTAACTAGTTATTCTACTAAAAGGGTTATCCTTTATTCTATAGTTACTACTAATATTTTTTACCTATATTAGTTCTTAGTACTTTATTTATTTAAATAAGTTATGCTTTTTTTTATATAGTATTTATATAAGTAATTATTAATTTTAATAGCTATATTTATATATTTATAGAACTTATTAAGTTAATTAAAGTATACTAATTTATTCTTAACTTTTTCTTTTAAGTCCTAATAGAATTTAACTATAAAGGCTTCTTTTCCCTAGTTAAGTTTAAATAAGATTTAGTAGAACTTAGTAGAGTACTTACTTATAGATCCCTTTTAAGTAAAGTTAATAAGGTATTTTTCTATAATTCTTTTTTTATTAGGGCTTTTAAAGACTTTTTTAAGTTTTTTCTTTAAATTTATTATAATTATTAAATACTTTTTATATCTCTTTTTTTTATTTAGTATAAACGTTTTTTAGTTAGTTTTTTATAATGCGTTTAAACTAAGTAAGAGTATTTTTTTTAAAAAAAGAAGTAACTTAGTAAATATTTATAGTTTTATTAGTAAATAAAGAGGTATAGTATATTAAATAAGTATAAATACGTATAAAGAATCCTTAGAGAGTTTTTAAAGTTCTATTATATAAAGCTAGTTTAAAGTACTTAACTTTAAGCCTATAGTTAGTTTTTAACTAAGCTTTTAACTATATATTACTCTATTAAAACTATAAAATTATATTATATATCTAAGGGGCTATTTATATTTTTTTTAAGTAGTTATCTTATTTAGATATTTCTATAAGTTATTCTAAAAAGAATATACTATAGCTATATATTATTAAATAGTGTAATTTAATAGAAGTATTTAATAGGGTATATTTAGTAGCTTTAACCCCCTCTAGCTTTACTAAGTAGTTTTGAGTAGAGCTTAGTAGAGTGTATATACTTTAACACTTCTACTTACCTACCCTTCCTACTATAGTAGTAGACGTAAATGTAGACGTACTAGTAATAATAACAATACTATTACTAATAAGCGGCGGGCGTAACTAATATATTAAAATAAACCTTTACTTATACAAACCTTTAGCCGGATCACACTACACATAGAACCTAATAAGCCTTAGTAGTATTTACTATTAAAAAAAAAGCACTACTATAAATAAGGCCTTTATTAATTCCTTCTATCTTTTATATATCTATATATAATAATAACCCTTAAAGTTAAAAGCACCCTATTAAGTAAACTACCTACTATAATATCTAATAAAAAACTACTTACTACTAGCCCCTACCCCTAGAATAATAACTATTATATAACTTTATAATTATTAACTAACTATAAAACTAATAATAAGTACTTTATAATTAAGAAGGTTAATATAATTAACTTAACCTAAAACTAGCGCGAATTCTTTAATAAAAAAAAGTAAAGCTTACTATTACTAGAATTTACTACTATTAAACTATAAATAATTAGCTTAACGCCTAGTAAATAATACTTAAGCTAAATACTAAACTTAATAGAACTATATATATTTTATAGATTAAAGCTAACTATAAATACTTTAACTAACTAAAGGACGCGGCTACTAAGTTTATAGTACCCTAAGTAGCTAATATTAGTATATTTAGCGAGGTAATATTAAGATAGATACTAATAATAGTAGAGAGTAGCTAAACTAGTTGTAGCTGCGTAGTTAAGGGAAGTAACGGGATAGTTTAATTTGGATTTAACGAGTTTAAAGGGACAGTCTACTAGGGAGGTGTATAAAAGGCGTTAGTAGTTTTGGTGGTGTTAATAGTGTAATTAGTAGTTTACGAAATTAATTAAAAATACCTATTACTTTAAATTTATAAAAACTACGTTATAGTAGGTAAATTTAAGTACTGTTTATTATAACTAATAACGAAAAAGATTAATAAAGTAGGTAGCTGGACGGTTATTCCCTAGAGTATGTAGCCTGTAGGCTATTAGTTACCCTAGAGGGGGTTATTTAAGGGGCTATAATTTTAGGGTTTAGAGTAGTATTAGTAGGTACTTAGTTTAGAGTAGGTATCCCTAGAGCTAGGGGTAGCTATACATTTTAGGGATACTAGTTATTATTAGTAGATATAAATATTATAGAATACTATTTATTAATATTAAAAGTTAATTTACTAAATAGGAGTTATTAAAATATTATAACTAGCCTTTTAATAGTAAGGTTTTTATTAATAGAAGTTAAGGTTTAATACTAAAAGTAATACTATATTTATAAAAAGAAATTCTAGGCTTAAGGTACTTAAGTAATTAGTTTAGGTATTTAATAAGGAGTTATAGTAGTTACTACTAAAGGGCTAAAAGTATTTAAAAATTAATATAAAGTTAATAGCTAAAGAACTATAAAAAAAGGACTTAAGGGTACTTAAGTCCTATTTATATATAAGTTCTATTTCTTTATTTATATAGTAGTAGTAAGTATAATACTAATTAAATAAGTACTTAGTAATTACTAATAAGTACTTAGTAATTACTACTAAGTACTTAGTCTTAGTTATAACTACTTAGTACTTTATTTTATTTATATATAACCTATATTATAGTTCTTTCCTTTTTAAGGAGTTATTCTATATTCTAAATTAGTTACGTTTCTTATTATCCTTTTAACTACTACTTCCCTATATATAGAGTATATAACGGTTTATAATTAATAGATTATAATAGCTATAATATATTCTTTTTAAAATAACTTATAAACATGTCTAGATAAGATAACTATTTTAAAAAAAATACAAATAGTTAAAGGGGTTAGTAAAATTAACTTAACTTATAACTAGTATATATTCTTTAATAAAGAGACAAAAAAGCTTACTATTACTATAATTTACTACTATTAAACTACTAGTAATAAGTTTACTATAAATATAATAATTACTAAGTTATAGAATAGAACTTCTTTAAGTATCCTATAGTGTAAAGCTAATTATAAATACTTCAACTAACTAAAAGACATAGTTACTAAATCTATAGTACTTTAAGTAGCTACTAATATTAGTATATTTAGTAAAGTAATATTAAGATAAATACTAATAATAGTAGGAAGTAGCTAAACTAACTATAGCTATATAGCTATTATTTTAGGAGTAGAGGCTAGTAGTAAGTAGCCTTTTATTAAATATTATAGTAAGTAGTTTATATAATAGAGTACTTTTAGTTTTAAGGATTATTATTATATATATATATATATATATATATAAAAGATAAAGGAATTAATAAAGGCTTTACTTATAGTAGTACCTTTTTCTTTAATAGTAAACGCTACTAGGGCTTATTAGGCCCTATAGTACGTTATAGTACCTATAGTATAATTTAGCTAAAGGTTTATATAAGTAAAGGTTTATTTTAATATATTAGTTAAACTATTTAGCACTACTTATTAGTAATAGTATTATTATTATTACTAGTATATTTACGTCTACGTCTACTACTATAGTAAAAAGAATAAGTAAGTAGAAGTATTAAGGTACGTACGCCCTACTAAGCTCTACTTAAAACTACTTAAACTAAAGGGGGTTAAAGCTACTAAATATACCCTATTAAATACTTCTATTTAATTATACTACTTAAAAATATATATTTATAATATCTTATTTTTAGAACCCCTTATTGAAATGTCTGTACAAGACTATAAAAAAATAGTTATTAACTAACTTTAAAACTAATAATAAGTACTTTATAATTAAAGCGGCTAATATAATTAATTTAACTTAAAACTAGTATAAATTCTTTAAAAGAAAAGGTAAAGTTTATTATTACTAAGATTTACTACTTTTAAACTATAAGTAATTAACTTAATACTTAGTAAATAATACTCAAGTTAAATATTAAACTTAATAAAACTATATATATTTTATAAACTAAAGTTAATTATAAATACTTAAACTAGTTAAAAAACGTAGTTACTAATCTTATAGCGCCCTAAGTAGCTACTAATATTAATATATTTAGTAAAGTAATATTAAAATAGATATTGATAATAGTAGGACTAAGTAGTTAAACTATCTATAGCTATATAGTTAAAGGAAGCGACGGAATGGTTTAGTTTAGATTTAATAGGTTTAGAGGGATATTAGAAGGTACTAGTGGTTTTAGTAGTATTAATAGCGTAATTAGTAGTTTATAAAATTAATTAAAAATACCTATTACTTTAAATCTATAGAAACTATGTTATAGTAGGTAAATTTAAGTACTATTTACTATAACTAATAATAAAAAAGATTAATAAGATAAGTAGCTAAACGGCTATTCCCTAGAGTACATAGCCTATAGACTATTAGTTACTCTAAAGGGGGTACTATTAAATATACTTTATAATACTTCTATTTAATTATACTATATAGAAATATATAACTATAATATATTATTTTTAAAATAACTTATAGAAATATCTATATAAAATACTCTTTAAAAAAAACTTGGAAAATATAAGTAAAAGTTAAAAAAGTAATTAATTATTACTTATATATAACTTATAAACTATTAGTTACTTTAAAAAAAAAGTAAAGGAGGGTTTTTAATAATAGAGTCTCTATTAGTAATATATTTATAGTTAAGTAGCTACTTAGAAACACTAAGTATATAGTATTATAGTTATAAAAAAGGGTAATTACTAAAAAAGTAAAATAATAGTTTAAAATAAATTTAATAAGTTTAAAGAAACGGTTTATAAAATAGTTAAGTATAGAAATATATAAAGATATATAAATAGTATTAGTAGTTCTAGTAGTATTAGTAGTATAACTAGTAGTTAATATTAATTAAGTACTACTATTATTTTAATCTATAGTAGTTATATTATAGTAAGTAAATTTATATACTAATTACTAACTAATAATAAAAGTTAAAAAAATAGTTATGTATAGTAAAGTAATATAACTTCTAAACTATATATAACTCATAAACTATTAATTACTTAAAAATAGAAGAGGAGGGGTTCTTAATTATAAAGTCTCTACTAATAATATATTTATAATTAAGTAGCTACTTAGAAATACTAAGAAATAAAACTTATTATAATATTAAAATAAGTAGCTATAAGGGAAAATGAGGATTTCCTATAGACAACCCTAACTAGCATGGGGGGAAGGGGTGACCCGCATTACGGGTGCTGACTCAGTAGACCCTTCTTCCGTCGCGCTCTAACGGTTTCTCACAGTCCCTCCTCCTGCGGCTGTTAGCCTGTACAGGGGTGCTCTCCTTGTGCAAGACCACAATCGGACAGTGACACTATCCCTGCCTCCTCTGGCTGATGCGTCACAGGGACAAGCCTAGTCTGAGGTTCGCACCCATGTGTCCGTCGAAGTGGCGTTGCCTGCGATCGTCATACACCCTACTCGCTCCTCACCCCTTGCCAACGTTTGAATGACATCTTCTCTTCAACTCTTTCTGGCATCCCGAAGCTTCCCTCCAGGTCAAATCAGGATTACCCGACCCAAGGTACTACTAGCACTGCTCTGGCTGTAGCGATTACCTCTCCTACTAACCCCGTCCGAAACCTGACGTGGACCTTGCTTCCGTTTCGCGTGGCATTCCACCCACCCGCCCGTCATCTTTGGCCTTCCACATTGTCCCGTCATCCTATCACCCTCGGAAAACTGCATAGCACCTGCCCAACCCGGCGATAATACTCTCGACCTTCTCTCGCCGTCGCTGTGCACCCATCACAGTTTCAGTACTTCCCGAGGAACAGCGTGACCGAGTCGCGCGGAGCCACCCGTGCCTGCACGAGCCCTGTCTCCAAGAACGTTGTCTTCACACGCCCGAAATATTCGCTTCATAGAAACTACGATGGGCTCAGTAGATCTTAGCCGATATCGTCGCATCGTTCAGATGTTCTGGGACCCCGAGCCGGCGAACGACTGTCAAACTGACCTCCCAGTTTGGTGTTTAGGAAGATCGTATACATTGAACATCCAGACCGACAAAGTGAAGGGAGATCAGTGCCGCCAGACTCCCCCTCCGACCGACGCCAGTAAAGCAGAACTCACGGTCACTCGAGCATCAGTGGTGCCCCCAGTCAAGAGCCCCGAAACCCCGCCGGACTCGGTGGCAAGTAGCTTTTCATCTTCGCTTGCGCTTGATGACGACTACTATGTTCAGGATGGGGGTTGGCCTTCTGCATTCCTGGGTGACTTCGAGTCTAAATTCTGGATTACGTATCGATCCGAGTTCGACCCAATAGCGAGGTCGACGGACCCCCGAGCCTCGTCAGCCTTGTCTCTATCCATGAGAATCAAGAGTCAACTTGTTGATTCAAGTGGCTTCTCTTCTGACAGCGGTTGGGGCTGCATGATTCGATCAGGTCAGATGCTATTGGCGAACGCAATGGGGATCATCGAGCTCGGCCGTGGTAAGTTATTGTCCTTACTAACATGGCTCTTGGCATTGCTTCTGCCATGACGTCCACAGATCATGACCTCGTCTTTCGCTCTCTCTCATTTTATCGTTAGCCACTGATATGAGTCGCGACTGCTAACGCTGGGTTAGATTGGAGACGTGGCGAGTCGCCGCAAAAAGAGCGGAAGCTGCTGTCTTTATTCGCAGATGATCGCAGTGCCCCCTATTCCATCCACCAGTTTGTTCAACACGGTGCAGTTGCTTGCGGAAAATATCCTGGAGAGTGGTTCGGGCCGTCGGCAACCGCTCGTTGTATTCAGTGAGGCCAAAACCAACGAATCTGCGAAAGCTGTTAGTCTCAACTGTGAGCTGACATTGAACAGGGCGCTGGTCAACGCTGGCGAGCATTCCCTACGTGTGTATTCCACCGGCGACGGCCCTGATGTTTATGAGGACAAGTTCATGGCAATTGCGAAACCCGACGGCTCTCAATTCCAACCTACTCTAGTCCTGGTTGGTACCAGACTGGGGATCGACAAGATAACCCCTGTCTACTGGGAGGCTCTCATAGCTGCCCTTCAAATGCCGCAGTCCGTTGGCATCGCGGGGTAAGTTGCTTTTCTCTTCGTGGATCCTTGCTCAATTGAAAAGCTTGGCATGGCCAAGACCCTCTACTCACGCATAAATAGTGGCCGGCCTTCCTCTTCGCATTACTTCATAGGAACCCAAGGTTCTTATCTGTTTTATCTCGACCCGCATCACACCAGGCCAGCTTTTCCATTCTACGAAGATACCTCCAAATACACTGACATTGATGTCGACACCATGCACACGCGGCGACTGAGGCGACTTCATGTCCGAGAGATGGACCCGAGCATGCTCATAGGGTTTTTGATCAAAGATGAGGACGATTGGGCTGAATGGCGGCGGAACGTGAAGCACGTGCAGGGCAAGGCTGTTATACACGTTGCCGACCACGATCCTGTATCCGCAAGGGGTTTGGGTGAACGGGATGGTGCCATTGACGAGGTTGAAACACTGAGCGACGATGATGCCGATACTGTATTGGATGTGTAGACATAATGACCGGGAACGCGATCAAGCCAGTCGAACTCGCCGATGTAACGAGGGTTTGTATACTGTTCAAGGCGCAATAGGTTGTGCCTGGTGGCAATGTACTGCAGGCAAGTCAGGAACGGGCGTGTTTTCAGAATTCTAGTGTATCACTAGTGAGGAGAGGCAGATGGAGCGTGCTGGTTAACCATATGCTCTACCGCTTCTTCCTTTTATTGCCCCCGGAAGACTTGTCCACCGGCGCCGCATGGTTCAAATCCCGGATATGCGTGAATAACTTCGTCTTTGATGGAAAAGATGCTCTGCAAACGGCGCATGCATGCTTTACACTGACGTTAATGACCAAAATAGGGGCTGGATGGGCATGAAGTTCAATACTCACTGTGCCCGGTTGTGTCTCCTCAGCTGCTTGACGCGCAGCCTTCTTTTCACGTTTCGCCTTAGCCTTGCCAACCTTCTTAGGCAGAGAATGACAGTCCTCGCCATCATGTAGAGAAAGCATGTCCACACCAGTAACGTCCCGGCCTGTATTGATGCCTGCATTGATGCCAGAGACATATTCATAGCTAGCCTCATCCAAAGGCCTGTCATCGGCTAACAGTCGCTTCTCTATGTCGGCACGAGAGGCATATTCATCGTCACTTGAGTTGCTGGAGGAGTCGTTGGCGTTGGGCGTTTCGGGGTTATTGATGTCTGTTGCCGATGCGGCTGGATAAGTGTCATCATTTACCTCGTCCAATGCCTCTTTTGTTCCATCCCCGTCATCTTCGTCCATATCCTCCACTGTGGTGACTTTTGCTGAGGCCGGTACGGATTCGTGAAGACTGAGGTCCGCATCCTCATTCCGCATTTGGCGGCGGAGCTGCTGCACTGCCTTGAGGTGCTTCTTGCTTCGCTCATGTGCCTCGAATGACTTCTCGCTCTTGAAGGTCTTGTTACACACAACACACTCAATTTCTTCCACCACGGTGTCCTCTTCAGACTCGGAGAAGTGATGGCCAGCCTCGCCGTCGTCGCGCGACTGAGCCCAGTCGGGAACTACCGCTTCAGAGAGCTTCTGCATGTTTGCAGCCCGCGAACGCGCAGCTTGAGCTGCGGCAGCAGTTCGCAGAGATTCCTGGCGCTCCGCATCTGTTTGAGTGTTGGGGAGATAGCGAGGGTCGCGTTTGCGCACAAATGTGACGAGAAATCTGACGGCGTCGTTGAAGTCCCGAGCGGCCTCGTCCCGCAGCTTTTTATTCTCCTTTTCCATCAACCTCCGGACACGACGGTCGGGAGCGTCAGAGAGTCGATATTTGTCCCTCCATGAAAATGACTTTCGTGTCGAAAAGCCCGCCCAGGCACTGTAAAATGGCCTCGCGACATCTTCGTAGGCGTCCGCTGAGAATCCAAAAGAAGGATAATCAGGAGCATCTCCAGGGGCATAATCGCCAGCTGCAATCTCCTCGTCGGCAAGGCGATCAAATGTTGCCTTGACAATACCAAAGAAGCCAGACGGTTCATCTGTGAACGGCACAGTGGCATTGAAGCGACGGATGAGTGAGAAAATGTCCTCAGTGGAAGTGAGTTTGACATTATTGTACTCAGGATTGTGGGCGTCTGCCTCATCTACGTCGACACCACGAAGTATCGCTTCACGGTGCGAATCATACCAGGACCTCTCCTGGGGGTCAGACAGGACCTCATATGCGGCCTGAACTTCGGCGAAGCGCCTCGTAGCATTCTCGGTGTCTGCGAGATTACGATCCGGGTGAAGCTCGAGAGCACGCTTTCTATAGGCCTTTTTGATCCTACATAACACACATAACAGGCGGTCAGCAGTGAGGTGGATGTCGCAGCAAATCTAGTAGATGACGAGGGGAACAAAACTCACTCGTCATCAGTAGCGTCGCGTTCAACTGCAAGTAGCTCGTAGTAGCACGTTTTTACCGGTTGTGATGTTGAGTCTTCGCCTTGCCCACGGCCAGACGATTGTTGAGCACCCATCGCAGGGGAGACATGCGATGCTAGGAAGTGAAGCGGGTATTTCCGGATGTGCTTGGTGCCAGAACAGCCTTGGAGAAAGGGAACGGCGCTGAGATTGGAGATTGATCATCTACCCACAAGCAAACCCACGGAAACCGTATCAGCCGAACAGGGCAGGAAATACGAGATTGGGCTTGACACAGAAGCGCGATAAAAGACAGCAAGCACGGCTGTGGTGTTGAATCCAGTGAGTTGTCGATGACTCAGAAGAAAGTTTCTGCTACCTGGCGACGGGGAGGTGAGGTATCTTAGCTGTGGTGGATGGGGCTCACCAGATGTCGACACTACAGTCCGTTGCATCGGCAGCTTCCAAAACTCAAGTGGGACTGCTGCTGACTGTGCTCGTGGTTTTCGGCGTGCCCAGCAGCAAAATGGAAAATCAAGTGGATTTTCAGCCATCAATACCTTAATACGTAGGATATGCGCTATTACAAAAGTCACATTTTTAAATATACTTAATTAAAGTGATATAGTAATATGTTTTTTCTTTAGTATATACTCTATATTTTAAAATACTTAAGTATAAGTATTTTTATAGTTTTAGTTAATAATTATTAATCTTTTATTAAAGTTAATTAAAAAAAATACTTTTATTTTATAGTTTATTTTCTTTTACTTTTATAGTTTCTATATAGTATACTATAATTATTCTTATATATATACGTTTAATAAAACTATATTACTTATTTTAAAATAGTTAATAATTTATAAACTATATTAATAGTTAACTTAGTATTTTAAAGTCTAGTTAGTTTTACTATATAAAAATAAAAGTAGTAGGTTTAAATTCTATATTATATATAAGTTTTTTTAAAGTTATATAGTATACATATACTCTTTTTAAAACTTAACTATAGTAGAAATATTAAGTAACTAAAATATAGTAAACTTTAATTAGTTAAAAATATAACTACTTTATTTTTTATTTTAGTAAATAGTAAAAGTACCTATATACTTATTTTAGTATATAAAAAAGTTATTTACTTTTACTATTTATAAGAGTTTTTATATTAGTTTTTTTTCTCTTAATCTCTACTACTTATAATATAGTACTTATACTATATAATCTATTATTTAAAAATCTACTATAAGTCTATAGGGCTTATGGGGAAGCCCATACAGTCGCTTACGTAAATAAAGGCCAAACGCAGGCTTGTAGCCCATGGATTTTGGCAAGTGTACCTAAAACCAAGCTAGGCCAGCCGCAGGAACTAAAGGAAGGAGAGGGGTTAGGGGATCCCTCATCATTCATCATTTCCCGCCGGGTTTTTCTCAACCCCCCCCCCCCCCCAGACGGCTCCCGACTCAACCCATTCATCCCCTACAGAACACCATGTGGCATGTAGCTGCCAAGCTTTTCGGTCGACTACCGTTGCTTTCGTGATCTGATGAGCCATGAAGTTTGCCCATGATTTCAAGGAAACGCTCAAGCGTGAAGGTATGTGTCTCGCCACCCGATAGTTTCTTCACGGCCTCCCTCGCCGATTGTCGGCGCTTAGTCAGCTCCCTCCCTCTCGTTGGCTCTGATGGACACATGGGGGGTGGAACAATGTCGACGACCAAAATGAAAATATTTGCGCTCTGACAGCTGCTGGAAAGGCTTCCCGCGGGACTGGGTCGAGCTTGCAGTTCCGTACGGTCAACTCAAAAAGGTCCTGAAGCGCGTCGCACGCGAACTTAGTGACCTAGGACTCGATCCTGAGACTCTGCGTCAACTACTGGACCCGGCCGTGGATTCACCTCTAGCTGCTAAGTATCGTCTCAACGGTAACCACAGACAGGCCCCTGCAACGCTGTGTATAGGACTGAAGCTGATGGGAGCTCAATATAGCTGCCGGGAACTCCAAGTTACTCAGGCCGAAGCTTACTGTCACGGTCCACATGTGCGATGGCAACGCTGTGGATGCTTCATTGACGCCGGCCTCCCGCGCTCTTCTTGAGCGCATCGCTGCTCTTCAGAATCTGAGCCCAGACCAGAGCCCGGACCAGCTCCGGCAGGTTATCACGGCGTCCCAGTCACTGGGAATGAATGCTCCGTCGTCCAGCAAGCAGCCAGATGCCACTGCGGTCATCCCTGCCGCGCCCCAAGACCAGGCCGCAACAATGGAACAATTTGAGCGCATCGAGGTTCCGCTCGTTTGTGACAGCGAATTCTTCGGTCTCCTGCAGAGCGATGTCAACGAGCTTGATGCCCTTCAGGCCAAGCAAGAAAAGGCGATGGTCGCGGAAATCATGGCTCTTCGTCAAGATGTATCCCATCTAACCAAGCCGAGCCGGCTGTCCAAGAGCGACCTTGCAAGGTGGCGAGCCATTTTCGAACTCTACCTTGACGCTCAAGTCTTCTTCTCTACCAATGAGCAGGACCACGGATCTCGCAGTAGTCAAACTGCCTCGAGGCAGTTTCAGTGGTTCCAGCAAGAGATAACAAAACGCAACCTGGTCAAGTCTTTCAAGATCGCCGAGAGTCGGGATGCTCTCGTCCGCTTCCTTCGCCTGAACGACGTACTTTTAAAAAATCTCCAATTTCAGGAGATCAATCAGGTCGCCATTTACAAGATCCTCAAGAGTGGGTGCTATTCAGCTTTCTACTGCGAATTATTTATTGGAAAGGTAACGATATAGCCAAGCTGACACTCGAGCAGAATTCGATAAGCGAACCTGTCTGGGAGTTTCGAAGTCTTTTCCTGTCCAAGTCCATTCTGACAAGCTTTTGGCGGGCTCCGTGGCCAAAGATGTCTGCGCTCAGATGTCCACGGATTTGGTGTCTGTTGTCCCGCAGATCAGCGATTACCTGTGCCCCATCTGTTTCGCTATTGCCTACCGCCCGGTCCGCTTGGCTTGTCAGCATGTTTTCTGCATACGTTGTATCGTCAAAATCCAGCGTCGAAATGAGAAGAACTGCCCGCTGTGCAGAGCCGACACGGTTATGAGGGCATCTGCAGGTAAGATCATCCGCGCGTATGCTGACAACACTTTGAAAATTTGCGCTGTTTTCTAACGCTGAATCCCTAGACAATTTGGACATCCAGTTGGAAAGATATATGCGCAAATACTTCCCCAAAGAAGCCAAGGAGAAGCAGCGGGCCAACGAGATTGAGCGAGGCATCGAGGACTACGGCCCGGAGTATGTTCATTCCGAGTGCTCCATCATGTGACTGATCTGTATAGACCCAGGGGATGCAACGCTGCCTGTCCTTTTTTTTAGTCGTTTCCCTATAGACTTGCCAGAGATACCCTTGATAATGATAGCACGAACGTCCCACAGCGAAACGAGGGCAACAACCTTCTACTAGCAGTTCATTTTCACCACCACCAGAGGTGACGCTCCCCGTAAATCCCTAATGCGACTGTACCATGTCCGACATCATGCCTGCTTCTCAGCCGCCTCCAAGGCCTGCGAAAAGGTTTCTCGCAGCTCTGTCGTCTCCTCGAGGCCAACACTGACCCGGATGAGATCCGGGTCGACACCCAAGCCAGCCGCCCAATCCAGCTCCTGGTAATGCGCCAGCAGAACATATGGCGACGTTAGTGTAAAATTGGTTCCCAGACTTGGCCCTTTGGCTGTTTTGATAGCGTCGAAGAAGGCCATGGCATGCTCCTTGTTGTGAAAAGTAACCGAGAGCAGCCCCCCATAGCCACCGCCGGGCAGTTTGCAGAGCTCGTAGTTTGGTCTCGTCGGGTTCACCCTCGGGTAGTATACTCTCTTGACCAGTCGGTGGGCCGTAAGGATGTCGCAGATGGCCTCAGCATTCGCGTTGATTCGCTCAACGCGGGATGCGAAGTCTCGGCTGTTGCGCTCCATGAAGACGACGTCTTCGGGCCAGTACGTGTCCTCGAGGTCCTCATTCCAAGCTTTCTTTAAAAGCCCATAGTACTTGCCGCTCGGGTTGAGAATAGCACTACCCCCCATGACATTGCAGTCCCCGGAGAAGATCTTGGTTAGGCTGCTGACGACAATATCGGCAAACTGCAGCACGTCGACGTTGACGAAACTCCCAATCGTTTCGTCAACCACAACGCCAAAGTCGTAATTATCTGCCAGCTCGCGAATTCGCGCAAGGTTCGGGCACGTCAGCAGCGGGTTTCCGGGGAACTCGCAGAAGAGAGCCAAGAAGCGCTCGCCGCTCTCTAGACGCCGCTCAAGGTCATCCAAATCCTGTTCCGACGCATGACCGTAGAATACACAACCCGGCCCAAACTTCTGCAGAATCTTGAGCGTGTCGACGTAGGGGAAGCCGAAATTGATGGACTTCATGTCGCCTCTGGCCAGCATCATGGCCCGGTGTGCATTGAAAATGGCATTCATGCCGCAGGGGAACAGATATACATCGCTTTCCTGCAGGTCCTCGAGGCCTCTTGAATTGTTTGCCATGGAGGGAAGCGAGCTAATGCTTGCCTCCACGTCCACGGCGAGAGCACCTGCAATTCGACGCTTGATGGCTGATCGGGCTCTCTCGACAAGCGAGAGGTCTAGATTACGACCGAAACGCTCCTCGAGAAAGCGCAGGCTTTCCTGGGACTCAAAGGTACTATGGGGGCTCAGTCTGGACGACTGGTGGCTGGCAGCCTTGGTGTCATCGATGGAAGACGGGCGGTGATATCGCTTTGGGCCCCTGAATGCCTTGCCCAAGGGTGATTGAGGTCTCTCGGATGGGGCCAAGAGACCCTCTTTTAGGAGGTCGTGGCAAAACTCAGCCCTGCGGCTGGACACTCCGTCTCCAGTGTGTTGCCAGTATTGCTTGGCGATGAGGAAGGCTTCATGGGAGTAAATGACGGCCGATACTGTGGGCGACAGGGACCGGAGTAGCGACGAGACATCCATGGCCGAGTCTAGGCCAAAGTCAATGACAGCAGCGTCGGAGGCGGCGGACGGATCTGAGTTCGTCTTGATGAAGGCCAGGCAGCGCCTGGCGGCGCGAGCGGTAGGAAACAACATGGCCTTTTGTCCAGGGCGAGCATACTGTGTGACAATTTCCTCAGACAATGCGAGGATGCTCTTGTGGATGAAGAATCTGTGAGATGTCTGAGTACGAGGGTCAGATTTGTCCACTGATTTAACCTGACTCACCTGGGATAACCAGTCGTCATTTTGTTCACGACCCACGACTGTCCCTCCTCGTAGCCCACGTTTGCCTGCCATGTTGGCAAGTGAACACTCACTGCCTGCATCAATTGTTAGCCAGGGAGCCATCCGTTTGTGAAGGGATCCAAAGAGATTGCTCGTTTAGGGCATGCGTACATGAGCAGTGTCGGGAGGAATGGACTGTCCCAGCTCGAGGTCGAGGACTGGCATTTTCACCACAGCTTGTCGTCAGGTTGTACCGAAGATGCGAAGCGACACTGAACCGCCACATTAGAGCATGTAATTAGTAACTCTAGGCAAGGTAAGCTGAGCAGCAACTCACGAGGTGGATGGTGAAACAATTGAGCACACTCAATGCCAAGCACACTGACAAATATGAGCAGCTCCACTCGGATATAGCACAGTGTCGGAAGTGAGGGAGGTTTTCCAGAAGGATCTCGAGAACAGATCAAGTATCAGCAGAAGCAGAGATGCTGCGTATGCCCGCAGCTCAACAACCGCAGCGGGACCAACCAGCAGATCAAGAAATCCTTTGTGCATGTGAACTGAGTCGGAGCAGGATCTGTCGCTGTTGCACCCAGAGGCAATAATGTGTGGGTAGTTGAGCTTGTGGGGTGCGGGGCGCCGAGCATCGGAGTACTTACTGTGCTGTGCGACATTTGCTACACTGTAACAAAAGTAATAACAGCAGCAGGCACTGGAATCCCCATAGTCTGGTCTAGTAAGTAGGTTTCTTACTACTCGAGAACATTACAAAAATTTCTAGATCAGCAAACTCCAAAACCAAACCAATCATAAGTAACTCTCCGTTCCATTGCCAATATCACCCACCAACCACCGCCGTCCTCCATGGCACATACCTCCTCACTGGCCTGGTGCTGTTCTGTTAATATAAAATACCTGGAGACCTAGGTAAAGAAATGAACAAAAATTGATCTACTCATGCGAGAATGAACCTGGACTGCCGCCACAAAGAATGCTTGCGCAACTAAAATCATCAAACTTATATCTTCCGCCAAGCATGCGTCCCATCCATCTATATATAAGTAGTACTTATGTTCAGGTTTGTCTGTGTGGCTGTGTGAAGCACGATTCATCCATCGCTTACCGTTCTGTTGGCCGCATCATCTGTCGATTGTCCGTGTCAATTTCACCCTAAGCATCCAGATCTGCCATCAAGTTCCTGCCCCTCACGCATGGCATTGGCCCTACATTAAGGCTACACATATTGTACCGTCAGGACGGTACTCTCCAAATCGCGCCACACTCAATGGTATTGGCGTCTGCTCGTCCTACTGCCAATACAGCTGATGCTGTCGCTTGGTGCCACGCTGACGGCGTCATCGTCCCAGCTGGCTTGGCTACTGCCAATACCGCTCTTGGGCGCAGGAATGTGATTCGCTGCCGGCATGTACGTGGGAGCTCGTGTAGCCGGTGGGTATGCAAAGACCGGATTTGCCTGGGGCGCCCTCATGACCGTTGGAGCCCTCACGACCGTTGGAGCCCTCACAACCGTCGGGGCCCTAACGACCGTCGGGGCCCTGCTTGGTGCCGTTGTGGGCGCTCTGCTGGGCACATAAGTCGGCGCCTGGCTCGCAGCTTGAACAGGAGCCCTGCTGGGGGCTACTGTCGGCGCCCTGCTGGGGGCTTTCGTGGGAGCCTGACTTCGAGCAACAGTCGGGGCTCTGCTCGGCGCCTTCGTGGGTGCCCTGCTTAGGGCCACGCTCGGCGCCTTGCTCCTGAAGGCCAGTTCCGTCTCGGCAGTAGGAGGTGGGGGGCGGATGGTCGACTGCGTCCTGACACTACGTGCTGAGACATAGGTCCCCGTGTCGTAACTATCGGGTTCGGGAATGACAGTGCGTGGCACGGCCGACTTGCCGGCTATGCTGAGTCTCGAGCCAGCATTGCTCTGATGTTCGTAGTCGGTCAGCATGAGCGGGGCAGCTCTGGGGACGGCGGCCTGGCTGCTGGGACGCACAGTACTTGCTCTCTCGAGTTGGTACCGAGGGGAGTGATGGCTGTGGGCATCGTTGTAGAGGTCGTCCCGGGTGCCAACCTGGCTGGATTTGGCCATGTACTGAGGAGGCACACTGTTCTGGGGGAGAGTTGGGTAGTGCTCGGGATAGCGGATCTTTTCAACGGTCCTCTCGACTTCAACGTAGCGCCCAGCCCCGTGGTGCTCGGGATATTGATCGGGGAATGTGGCTCGTCGCTGGAATGGCGGGGCAGGGGCGGCGGTGCCGTCGAACTCCTGGAGCGGGGCACGGGCACGCTCCTTTCTCAGAATGCCATAGGTCAGGGCGGCACCGGCGGCGGCACCGACAGCAGCCCCCAGAATGCTTCCGACGACAGTGCCGGTTTGTACGCTGTTACTGCTCGAAGCCGGCGCAGGGGCCGAAGCTTGGGAAGGGGCGGAAGCTGCAGCCGGGTCGGCGGGGACACTAGGCGACGTCTCGATGAATGAAGTCGTGACACTCCGGCGAAGAATGGTGTATGGCTCGTTGCCCTGAAACTGGCTGGCTTGTGAGGCCATTGCGAAGGCTACGGCAGAGGGTTCGGCAGTGGAGGGGCCGAGTCTGGAACGTGACTCGGATGCGACCACGTCGTAGTTCCAGTCGAGGATACGACTGACTTCTTCGTGTGTGGACTGGGTTTTCCGAACTGTAGATCCTGTGTAGGATGGAGGGTAGCTGGGGGGTGGCTGATATACAACTTCCATGGTGTTCCCGTCTAGGTCGGTGACAGTGACCCGGTGGACGTCGCCACTTTGGGCGGTGATGGTGGTGGGGCCAGGGACAAGCAGGAGAGCAGGGTTCGCACGCAGCGCTGCAGAGCGGAAATCGGTGACGGCGACCGGGGAAGGAGCCGAAAACAGAGCGCGAGACAGCTTAAGTGGCACAGGTACAGGGGAACTGCGGATCTCGCGGATCTGGAAGACGGGGGCCGACAGGGACCCAAACGATGTACCATAGGACGCGATGTGAGCAGCGGTCTGTGTGTCCGTGGATATATAATGGATGCCGAGCGGCTGGAAGGCTGCCGAGTAAAAGGAGGCTGACGAGGGGAGGTGAGAGACGTCAAAGCAAGGAATCATCTGGGGCTACGTATGGTTGGATTCGCGAGGGAAGGCGACAAAGCAGGCGGCAGGTGTAGGTAGGTAAATAATATCACCGAAGGAGGCTCTCCGACGTCTGCTGGTTACCATTGCGGTTTGAGTCTTCTTCGCACAACTAGTACTTTTCTATACTAATACTAATTCTAATACTAATAGTATTCATCCATCTAGTACTATCACCTTGCCTTGTATCTATCTACCTTAGGTACCTAGATAGGCTCATTAGCTGGCCTGGCCACTCGCCTGGTGGATTGGGTCGGGCTGGGCTGCGGGAGGTGCGGTGTGGCAGTGACAGATGAGGTGTGGATGCGCTTGCCCATCGCGCCCGACTGCACCATCCAGCATCACATCACATTGGACACTGGAGTCTTGGACTCTGGAGACCCAGATTAATACCTAACAGACAGACGGGCAGGGCAGGTCAGGCCAGGTGCCGCGTGCCAGGTGAACCAGTGCGGTTGTGTCGTGTCGAGCCGTGTCTGGCTGGGCTTCGACCCCGCCAACCCGCAGCCCCATATCCCCTGTGCATGCAGCGTATCCGTAGTGTCTCGCGTAACAATCCCGACTCTCCTCTGGGTTCTGACCGCAACGTCCGTCTTGCCTCAAGTGACGAGTCTCTTCTCGACCAGCCTCACTATTCTGCTCATTGGCTGCCGCTGACCCCCTGACCGATGCTCAACCCAACAGCAACCCATCTCATGTTCATGCTCACCCTCATGATCATGCTCGTTGCCCGACGTCCTTACCTTCTGCTCTCGTCCAGAGGACTCCGTGGCCAGATAACGTAGAACCGCCCTTTACGACACTGCCGTCTCTTTCGGCAGGCGGCCGTCATGCAGCTTCTGACCTACTGCGCGCCGCATCGACCCGTTGCTCTGTTTTCTCTAGTTATCTGGGCTCGCAAATCATCGAACATGGCTCACCAGCCTCACATTATGGACGCCACTGTCGAAACAAGTTCAATTGGGCGCGATTCGGGTCTCGCCTACTGACCGTGCTCTAACAACACATCGCCGCCGACATGTCAATTGCCCCAACGTTGGGGTCCTAATGGATCGCGACTGGCCGCGCCGCCAAAGCTGTGCCCTCTGGTGCGTGCGTCACTACAACACATTACCGAATGCCGCCTACGGCAGGGCGCGCCTGGATCTCCGTCTCCTCTCCGTCCCCGTCCCCGTCCCTGGACCGCCGCCCGGCTAATAACCGAGGCGATGCAAATTTGCCTCGACACTTGCCGCGTGTATTGATGTTCCGCCCTTCCCACAGGCATAGGGCCCAGCCTCCAACACGCCTGCCTTACCCATCCTGCGGTCCCAAAGAGCGTCAAAAGTCGGGCACGTCGTTGGGGGGATGTGGCAGGTTGAGAGTTCAAGTGCCCCTTCGCCACCAACGACAAAATCACCTTGGTCCCGTCCTTGAGCACCCCGGTTTCGGTTGTAAAAACAGCGACAGCCAAAAGCATGGGAAAAACAAGTTACTGAGGCCACAGTAGTGTCTTATCACGATCCCACAGTTGTGGCTTCGAGGCGCCGATTCCCCAAGTTTGGCCGACACAAACCGAGGCGCCAGGAAACCGCCTACTTGCGCCTGCCGGCCAGAAATTCTTGCTTGCACCGCCCCCAAGTCTGAACCTACCGACAGCAAGTTGCTGCAGCCTTGCACTGTCGACTACTGGATGTCCCAGCAGTCCTCAGCCGCGTGACAGAACTTGCTGCAGGCGACGCTGGCAGAGAGGCTGTAGTTGCTGATGGAAATCTTTTCATCGACGAGACCGTCGGCGAAGGTATCGGCACCCTTGGCCATTGCACCGACAAAAACACAAACGCTCTCCTTGGGGCCCAGAGTACCAATGTAATCTCTGCAGCGCACTAAAGGAGCCTCGAAACTGAGAGTAACCTTGCGGCAGTTTGGGGGTAGGTGATCGGTGATGGGGTTCTGTATGACTCGCAAAAGCTTTTCCTGGGAGTTGGTGGAGCGAATCGACAGGCGGTGCAGGAGCTGAACCATAAGACCGGCAAAACGCTTGAACGTTCGCGGGATGCGTACCGAGGGCGAGACCTCGATCAAGACACCCTTGGCGGTGTGTATGTATATCTGGAGCTTTCCGGCTTTGTTGATAGGTGAGTCGAGCAGTGTAAGTAGGCACTAGTCAGTGTGGTCAGCATGTTGAATGCAGACATGGGGGAATGCGCGTTGAGGCGCGTTGAACAGCAAAGCAGTGGACTGGCGGTATCCAACCTGATGTGTGATATCGGGACGCGCGTCACTGATGTCGCGATTCATCTTGCGCATAACTCCAATGTGCTCGTCGCTATTGAGGAGCGAGTATTTCTCTTCGCGCTGGACACCATTGCGGCCGGTGCCTCCGTGAGACGCCTTGTACGTTTCGAGACTAGCATTGGACAGAACGACAATAAGTCGTTGACTGTCCTTGTCGGTCGGCGGAATCGGAGTGTGCTGTTCGGCGACAAGCTGAGGCAGGGCGGGGGGTGGTAGCGACTGCGTGCCTATTGAGGGGGCCATGTTAGAGTGCGCAAGATTTTCAGTACAAGACAGAGCCGCCATATTGTCATCGGATTGTTGCTTGCTCATGTTGACTACGACTTTGATCTGCTGCTCTGTGTAAGAAGTGGGCGGGGGAGAGGGGGGTTGAACAAGTAATGTTTTGCCGCGCATGGCAAGTCACAGAGGTCTGGTGGCATTCAGAAGTGCGAAGCATTGCAGACTAGAGGGACGCAGAAACTGGCATTGAGAGGGGGGTTGCTACTGTAGGGTTCGCAAGAGGACTTTTGGACTTACGGGGTCGCTTCACCCCGGCACGGGCCTCCGGTGAAGACATTTTTCAGTAGAGGGAGACGGCTGGATTGTTCAATCGCGGGAGGGAAGAGGAGGGCAGGGTGAGTATGAAGAATCTTTTAAGAATGGGGAAGGAACGACTGCAGTGGTGTGACGGAAGAGTATGGGTAGAAAGAAATTGTTTGCTTCGCGAGGGAAGGCAAGAGGAATGCGGGTTTAATATTTTCAGAAGAGGCTGGGTAGGTACTTTGGCCAGAAGGGTCTTCAGTTAATACTAGGTACCTAGTGAGGTACCTATAAGCAGGCACTAGCGGTCCACTATTAACGCAGGGGCTATCCCTCCATTTCTTACTAGTATTTTTTTTATTAGGATAGTTTACGTTTAATAGAGTAGTACTATAATTTACTTATTTTAAGTTTAAAATATATATAGTATTTTTATTTTAAATATTAAACTTTTTATTAATAAAAGTTTCTTTAATTTAATATTTAATTATAGTTTTAAATATAGTTATATATTTTTTTAAAAAAAAAACCCTAAAGTATATTTTTACTTAAATACTATTAAATAGTAATTCTGCTGTAGTTAAACTTAAGAGTACTTTCTACTTATAGCCCAGTTATATCTTAAATGGATCTAACTAAACCAGAGGTGTTGATATGAACTTAAATCCAGACGTCCAATAGGAGCGTAAGGAGCCATATTTTCTGAACTGGAACACCAGCAGCACAAACAGCACGTCCGCAACGGCCAGACTAAGTCACGTTGTGCTCTACCAACACGATACATGGCCGAAACGTTCACCCGTTGCCTTTCTATCTAGACAGTTACACCCACGCCCACGCACACTTAGTCATCTTGTCCGTCGACATCGCCTCTCCGAGTCCCGCAATGTCGAGCCAGTTCGTAGCGGCTGTGCGCCGAGTATCCCGCGAACTCCACGGTGTCGTGGTGAGTGCTGGGCTCATGGAGAAGACGGTCAAAGTGCGTGTGGGCGGCCAAAAATGGAACCAGAAGGTTCAGAAGGTATGCGTCGCTCGGACGACATTCTTCCAAGCTCGCTATCTATACCTAGTAGGCTGACGACATTGGCAGATGTTTACAAAACCCCAAAACTATCTCGTTCACGACCCCAACTCTTCACTTAGGACGGGCGACGTCGTGTCTATTGTCCCCGGTTGGAGAACCTCCCTTCACAAGCGCCACGTCGTCAAGAGCATTATTGCGCCTTACGGCACACCTCTCGAGGAGCGACCGCCGATCCCCAGCGAGGAGGAGCGCCTCGCGGTACTGATCCAAAAGAGGGAAGCGAAAGAACAGAGACGAGAGGCAAGAAGAGAGGCTACTGGATCAAACAAGTTGAGGACAACGCCGGTGGCCGAGTCTCACTAGGCTCGGCCAAGTGGGATTAGGCTGCAAGACTGTCCGCGTACGCGGGTGTATCATATTTCATCCATGTGGAGGAGAAGGAGTCAGGGACAGTTGCGAGTGCGTCAATCAATGACCCCAGTGGATCAGGGTTTCCTTGAGAAGAGAAAAATCGGAGTCAAAAGACTGCTGGCGATCCAAATTCAATGCCAATACTAGTGTAACAATTCAGAACTGGGCAAATGTTTGGCCATACTATCAAAGTGGCCTGTGTGCTGAGCAATTTTAAATCTATTCATAATCAACCGTTGCGACCATTGCGAGCGGATTTCAAAACTGCCCCCATCTCTTATATAGGCTGATCGCCCTTCGTATTATCCTCCTCGTTCTCCGAATTCCTTTGCCCAGTCTTCGTACTCCTTCAGGCCTGCCTTACTAACGCTTGGCCGAATATTGTTTAGACTTGCCTCGAAATCCGACAAGGATATTGGACGAATTTCATCCATGGTCATACTGAGTAAAGCGTCACCGACGGACCGCAAAGGGCCCATTGCAGCATCCTTAGCTAAGGCTGTGATATCAGACCCAGAAAATCCTGCGGCAGTAGACGTCAGTTATGTTATGGCATGTCGGGGAGCAAATCCTTTCGGTATGCAAAAGTGACACCAACCATCTGTGTGTTCGACGAGTTTCTCGATATCGGAATCTGTAAGACTATGTTTCTGCTGACCTAGCAGGGTTTGAAGTTGTGTCGACCGAGTTTTTGATTCAGGCAGCGGAATATATTGACGCCGCACGAATCTGCGGCGTGCGGCTTCATCGATGGCCCATGGCAAGTTGGTTGCTGCCAGAACGAGAACTTGATTAGGATCTCCGCGGCCCCTGTCCTTGTCGTCAATAGCTCTGCCAGCTGCTGCGCGCTGCAAATCGCTCCATTGGATGAGGAACTCGGTCTTGATCCGCCTAGTTGCCTCGTGCTCTCCCGAACCGGATCTTTGTGAGAGTAATGAGTCAATCTCGTCAACAAAAATGATGCTGGGGGCGAGCGTCTTTGCTAGTGAGAATAAAGCACGAACAAGTTTTTCAGACTCGCCAAGATACTTGCTCGTCAGACTGCTTGCTGATATGGAGAAAAAGGTCGAACGTGACTCTGTTGCCACCGCACGAGCCAGCATAGTCTTTCCGGTGCCTGGAGGACCAAACAGCAGCATGCCCCTCGCTGGCTCACGTAGTCCCATAAACAAATCTGGACGCAAGAAAGGGTAGACGACAGCCTCCCTTAGCGCGTTCTTGGCTATTTCCAGACCTGCGACATCGCTCCACCGGACTTGATCGCCGTGAACCACAATCTCGTTCAGAATTTGTCTGGCGGCAGATTCATCTGTCCCAGCGGGTAGGCTTTTCAGTATTTGCTTCTTTTTGTCTTTCCAGGTCGATCTGGCAGACTGCTCATTGTCGTCTCCGGGATATTCTTCGGAGGATGATGCATCCGCAGTAGCCAAAACGGCATCTCCTTTCTGTTTGCTCCTGCCTCTTTTGTCCGATGTTTTTGGTTCTGGGGTATCCGAGAAGCTAGAGTATGAATTTCTCCGCGATCGATTCGCACCGGGGCGGGAGCGGTTCGACCTGTCTTGCTCGGAGCCACTCGCTGCATTGCCGCCAGTTTGACTGCTAATGTGCCCAATAGGCTTCCTCTGAATTCTCGCGACGTTTGGTGAGCTCTTGCCCCGCCCCGTTGCGTCATTACCCTGGATCATCATAGTTCGTTCAGGGGGAGCGGCTCTGGGCCGAATGACTGAAGATCCGTGCTCCTTCGTTCGCCAGGAGTTGTTCCGCTTTGGTGTACCTTTTTCTCCCATTGCCGTGTCCTGGATGGAAACTGCGTTTAGAGCACTTGAAGCTGCACTCACAGACAGAGCGGATGGCCGAACTTGGACAAACTCATCGGAATTCCTGGGGCTGTCTATAGCATCTGAGAATGGCGTACCCTCCCGAGGAGTAATGAGCCTTCTGGTGTGAACGTCCCACTGAGTGCCAGCGGGAGAAGACTGCTTGCGGGACTGTTCCAATTGCATGGAACCAATAGAACCCGATGTCGACGACTCGGGTGCTATTGGTGATATCCTGTTTAGTCGCTCTCTAGATCCGAGAGTACCCCATGCTAGAGTGGCAGCTTTGCTAGCACCGGGACCCTCATTCTTAGCTAACTTTCGTGGGGCCCTGAGCGTTCTCTCTCCTGGCTTTCCTGATCGCAGTGTGGTCCTCATCGTATACCTTTCGGGACTTGGTGACCGCATATCCTGCCCAGTCATGGCCTGCGAAGAACCGGCGAACGGGGGCGTCATGCCAGGACTTTGGGCACTACCCACCACCGCCTGTTCAGACGATGTCCTAGAGGATAAAGAAGGCCTTTTCGATAGGGCAGGACGTGAAAGCTCTGGATATCTTATGGCAGGAATCGTTCCCTGGCCAATCCAGCCACGTTCTGGAGATGATGTATTACGGGATTCGGAGAGGACAGGAGACGGTATGCCAGAGACGTTAGAGCTTCTTGTAGTACTTGAGGCGTCTTGACGGGATATTCGTAGGGCTTCGAGGAGGTCAATGCGTTCTTTACATTGCAGCTCGAGTTGTTGCAACGAGTCTATTAACGCCTCTTCGGTCTTTGATCTGGCTACGTAGTTGGGCAGCACCTTGTGCTGGTCGTGTATTTGATCAAGCGCAGCTTTCCAGCACCGCATCGACTCGGTCTCATCGCCCTAAGTGAGAAAAGCGAATGTGTCAGTGACAATCCACAAGTTTTCGTTACGAACTGATCCCTTGGCAATGAATACCTGGCTTTCGTAGTAAACGGCGGTGGAGCATTTCAGATAGCTGTCGTCGTATGTCTTCTGGAGGATGGCAAGAGCCCGCGAGTGAGACATGGTGCTGGCGATGGTAGCATACTTGTGTAGTCAAAGCAAGCCGTAAGGAGCGCCTGGCGCAGGGTGGACGTGACAGAGACACCACAGCGTTTGCATCAACGCGAAGTTGCGATGCAGGGCCGAAAGGGCCTCTGGCTGCTAGGGCTAGGTGATGCAACTTTTGGCTCTTTACGGAACGAACGAAGAGAAAATATAGGTGATTCGTTCGCTCGGTTGATTGACGGAGGGGGAAACAGCCACCGTACAGGTGAGTGACGTCGCGACATTCATTACTAGTATAACCGAGATGGCCTTGGTGGTGGTCTTATAAGGTATACGTAAAACAGAGAAGATTAGACTAAAAGACAATTGAAATTTTTACTAAATATAATAAAATAATAAAGAATAATATAAGTTATCTATTAATTATAGTTAAAGAAATATCTTTAATTATATTAAATAACTTTAATTAAAACTTAATTTTTAAAAGTATTTAAAATTTTATTAATTAAATACCTTAAAAAAACTAATCAACTACTAATATTTCTATTTTAATTTTAGTATTTTACTTTTATATACTTTATATAGTTATATTATTAAAAGAATATTAAAATACTATATAAAATAGTTTTAATATATAAAATATTATATATAATACTAGCTTAAAAGTCTATATACACTAACGCAGTTTAATACTAGTATCTCTACTAAAACGTATTCTAAAGTACTAGGTTTTATTTTAGAAAATTAACTAAATACTATAAAGTATACTATTTTACTTTAATTAAACTATTTAAAAAAGAATAGTAGGAAATACTAGTAGAGTAGCTACTATTTACTTAACTTAATATAATAAGTGCCTTTTAGTATATATAGACTTTTAAGCTAGTATTATAAATACTTAATAGCTTTTATAAATTAATATTAATTTAATAATATATTAGAAAGTTAAACTATATAGTATATATTAAGTATATAATATATTTACTTACTTTAAAGTATATTTCTAGTATTTTTTTTAATTTATTCTCCTCCATAGGTTTTATTACTTATCTTTACTTACTACTTTTTAAACCTATTATCCTACTTATAAACTACTAAAGCTACTACTCACGAAAGGAGCACCCGAATCTCTCCCGTTGTTCTGGGAAACAAGGTTCGAAGGGACTTTAGATCACCATCCCTGTCATCAACGCCTTGACCCCTCGTGCCAGCCTGCCCATCTGCTAGCAACAGAATCCGTTCCAGATGCTCAAATTCATCACAGAACCTCTCTGCCGCCTTGTCGGTCAATTCCCGTGCGAGATTAGAATCCTGGAGATGCTTCAGATTCTCCATGGCATCCATGAGCGCTGATGGCAAAAAGTCATCCAGCTTCTGGCTTGCTTGACTCAGGGACTCGGGCTGCAAGGTTCTGAGCGGTGAAACCTTCTCGACATCACTGCCTTCTTTCGCTAGTGTAGACAAGTCCTGGAGCATCTCTCCAAGCCCTGAGCCCGACCGAAAGAAATCGTATTGCCTGTCCACAAGCTTTTCGCATTCCTCTGTCATTCTTTCCTGCAGCTGTTGGGTTCTCTTCTGCACAAATTCAAAGGGCTCCAGCGCATGCTTGGTCGCCAGCAAGCAGTTGGTGAGGAAAATGGCGTCAGCAGGTGGCCCAACGCCCGTTGCCATGTTCTCACAGCCGGACAGGAACGGTTCCAAAGCCTCGGTCAGTATTGGCTGGAATTCAACCTCCCGATCTGACGACGTCGCCAATGAAATCTCATATGTTTGCATGACGGCAGTTAACTGTTTCAGCGCGTCGAGCAAAAAGTCCGGAGGGCCGAGGTCGGAGGGCGTTTGCTGAAATTCGCCCTGTAATGCTGCGATGTGATCTCTTATCAATGATCGGAATTGCCGCAACGCTCCGCTTTCGAGTCCTGACATGAGATCCAGCAGCCCACCTTGACTGCCCAGCAATTTGGTAAACGTGACCCGGTAGAAACCAAGAATGTTTGCCAGCTTGTAGGCAAGAATGGTCTCTTCGTTTGATTGGATGACTTGCTCGACTCTCTGCCGTAGCATTCTGCTAGCTCCGGAAACATCGCGGTCTACCAAGTCGTTGAGCGCCCTCACTGCGTCAAAGTCACCTGCCGCTGTCCCCTCGTCATCGTCAAGGAACTGCCACAACTCATTGGCTCGGCCCGACTGGAGGCCCCTGGCGATCTCCTCGCCTTCTGAGACGAAGAGGATCTCGAGTGCTTCTCGTTCACTGACAGTTGCGGAGTGTATCCAGGCAAGCATATCGCCCACGTAGCGAAGGGGGTCGTGGGCGGCCATCTCGATCGGTTTGATGGTGCGGTCTTCTGAGCCCGAGCCCATCGTTCCTGTTAGGGCCAAGTGGAAGGCATCGGACAGAATGCGATCTCTGGCCTCTGCGAAATAATCGAGGCAGCTTTGGAACAGTGAAGGGCGCTCTGCCAGTATTCGAATCGCGCGGCGAATAGCCGAGTTCATTTGAGGATTCTCAAGGTTCAGTGTCTTGAACTCCCGTTGAACCCACTTGTACAGTTTCTGAAAAGCGAGATTGAGGTTCTTTGATGTCTGCTCCATGATATCTAGGCCCAGGGTTTGTTTCTCGAAGCCGAGCAATACTTCGCAGTCTTTCCTGATGCGCTCGGCCTTGGCAAGGGCAGCGAAGAATTTCTCGTCAACAGGTTCAGCGGTCGAGGAAAGAGAGACTACCTCATCGTCGGAAAGCACAAAGTGCTTTCGTAAGGCATCGAGAAGGTTTTGTTTGAAGTAAACCTCGGCTCTTTGGTTCGCCAACAATGACGCTTCTTCCAGCATGGGGCCCGTTTCTTGGTGAGCTGTAGTGATGCGGCTTCTCACATCTTGGTAATTGGCATTCAGTTTACCCAAAGTAGTACCAATGCACCGTAATTGCTAAGCAAGGACGTCAGTGTTGTTGTGGCAAGGATTCGATGTGTCCACAAAGCTTACGTCTGCAACCCGGCCGAACTGAAAAACGATCTCTCCATTACTGTCGATGACCTCCTTTTGCAAGTCCAGTCGTAGCTGCCGACGTAACTCGGCAGTGTTCTTGACGCCTCGATCGTCGAGCAGCTGTAGAGCGTCCCGGAACTCAGAATCGGCGTATGACGTTGAGAGAACCGTCGCGACCTTAGAGGACAGCGGGTTCAAGTTTCTCAATGACGAGGGCGACTGAGGCGATGCGAGGCCTGAACCAGACAACTCCCTAGTGGGCAACGCACTCAGAGAAGCTGGATTCTTAGGCGCAATCATCTCGCGCAGGGCTGGCATTGGCTTGCTGGGCCTTGGGTAGGGTATTGGGTAATGTTGGAGGAGGATCTGGGTAGGAGTATTACAGCACTTGAAACATACGTACACAAATCCCGTGGTCTCTGTAGAAGTTCCATACCTGCCAGTACCTAGGTGGCTTAGGTACTGGGTATCTGCGGGGCAAAGCTGTTTAGACCCCTAGTAAGGAGCGTACTACCGTATAAACTTACTGCGGTTGGAATCCGCCTCCCCGCTCCCTATATAGATCGCAGGTATTAAATGGTGCTAAGTTAGGGAGGCCCTACTGATTCTATTAACCTAATTTAAAATCTACTAAGTCTAAATTAGTAGGTAGTTAATTAGTAAGCTACTCCTTTTTTCAATATTTTAAATCTCCCCTATAACTCTTTTATAAAATACTATATAAACTAATATTAATTATTTTTTACCCTTATTATAGTACTATACTAGCTACTAATAGAAAAGTTTATAAATACTCCTATTATAACTACTCCTATTAAAAAAACTCTACTAAGCCTAAGATTATACTATTAAAAAATCAACTTAAAAATAAAAAATATATACTACTAAAGATATAAAAGTAGTATACTTATAAGTACTCTTATAATAAAAAAATTAAAGTACTTTTATTTTTTAAGTATTATTATATTTTAAAAGTACTTAAGTAGCTTTAATGTATATATATTAAAGAGTCTTACTTTAAAAAAAACTATTACTAGTTTACCCTTAGTAAAGTATTAAAGTAGTTTAAAATCCCCCCTTTTACTATTAATAACTTATAGTGAGTATTAGGGCGTATAAGCAAGTATTAAATTGTAGTTATATTAGGAAGAGTTCTATACTATAAGGTACTGTGCTTATTAAAGCGTTATATCTATACTTAGTTACCCTAGTGCCTAAGGCGCGGCTTATAAGGCTAGAGCCTATAAGGGCTTATTATAATATACCCCCTAGTAATAGTAACATTACTATTAGCCGCATTAAAACTATATCCCTTACTTCTTTTTTATTTTAAATACAGGTAAATAAAGCGTTTAAAGTACTTATTAAAGTTATATAAATAAAATTATATAAAAGGAATATTTTTTATAGTTATATTAACTATAAAGAGCGATTATAACTATAGTTAAAATTATAGTTACTGTCTTTTTAAAGTATAGAGATTTTTTACTAAGTAAACTACGGGTAGTAGGATAAGTATAGTTTTTCTAACTACTACTTAAAATCCTCTTTTTCTTTTCTTTAAACTACCCTTTTTAACTAATTATAAGTTACTATTTTACTACTCTATACTTTATACGCTACTTCTAAGGTATATACTAATAAATATATAATAAATTAAATAGTTAAAATACTTTTTAAAAAGTATATAATAACTAAAGAGTATAAAGAGGCTATTTATACTACTACTAAGTATTACTAAGTTAAAAAGTATAGTAAGTATAAGTTCTATAGTAATTTAGTTAACTTTACTAACCCCTTTAATACTATTAGTAGCTATAGTAATAATAAAGAAGAAGAAAAAAAAGAAAATAATAATAATAAGTACTTAGTAACCCCTTTCCCCCGTTCCTTTTTTATACCCCCTTTTTTTTATACTCTATATAAAAAAAACTATACCCTTATACTATTTAATAAGGACAATATTAAATATAACCCCCTTTATAAAGAGTATACTAACTTTAGCCTTAAGAGCTACTCTTCTAGCTACTACTTTATTACTAAGGGTAAAAAGACCTACTATATACACTATATTAATAGCTATAAGTAGTATACTAACCTTTATTAAAATACTATTTTTTAGTACTATTAGTTTATTATAGTATACTTTATAAAAGAATTACATTATATAAATCTCTTTTTATACTTCTAGTAGTTTATAACTAATATAGTTAATTTTATAGTAAATTTATAAAGTACGTAATAACCTTTAAAAAGTAGTTAAGTTAGTTACTATACTTTTTTTTATTAAAAGTAAGGTTAAAAAGGAAGAAGAAGAGGAGTTTAAAGAAGAAAAAGAGTTTAAAAAAGAAAAAAAAGAGGAGGATAAGTTAGAGTTTAAAGAGAAGGATAATATACCTAAGGGACGCGCTACGTACCGCTTTTAAGTTAAAGCTATTACAAGGGTTATTAACTAGCTTTTTTAAAAGTTAATTAAAATTACCTTTTATTAAAAGTACCCTTTAAACTATTATATCTATTTTTAGTATTTAGGGCCTCTAAACTATAATTACTTTACTTTTTTTTATACACCTAGTAAAGTAGTATGGACTTTTTAGCTTAATATAATAACTTACTTATAAACTGTTTTTTCTTTTTACTTAAGTACTTCTTTTTTTTCTTTATACTATTATAATATACGTTAAAGTATTATAGAGGTTAAAAAGTACTTTAAAGTATTTAAACTTACTTTTTATAAGGTTTTTAGTAAGTTTATTAATTAGTATATTATTTATAAGTATATATATAATATTAAAAGAGTATTTAGTATACTCTTAATAAAGCTATATATTTTAAATATTTATATACTTTAAGTATATAGCTATATACTCTTTTTTATTTACTATAAGTTAAATTATTTATTAGTTATTATAGTAGACCTTTTAAGTATCTTTAAAGTTAAGATTTATTTTTTTAAAAAGTTATTAAAGTACTATAAACTTTTTAGTAGTATACTTAAGTATTAAAAGCTTTACTTTAGTTATTAACGTTATAATAGTATTTTATTAACTAGCTTTTAAGTAGAGTAAACTACTAAAGAGCTTAATAATATATTTATAGAACGACTTTTTTATTTCTTTATTATTTATAAAAAAAGTATTTTTTACTATAAAAAACACCTCTATATTACCCCCTATATTACTATAGTATATAGTAAAGTAATATATTAAGTAAAGGTAGTAAATAACTTAGTTAATAGCCTTAAGATACGCTTAAAAGGGATTTATTAAAAAGTATAAAAGCTATAAAGTAGTAAAGGTAATATTTAAGTAGATTATAATAGTAGTATAAAGGATTAAGCCGACCTTTTTTTAAAACTCCTTAACTTCTTAATACGTTACTTAACCTAGGTTTTTAATAAAGTTAACTATTAGTAGTAATATAGCTAGGTATAGTGTATTAGTAAGGTTATACTTTTTAGCTATTTTATTAATATATATATTATAAACTAGGAGGATATATTATTTAGAATAGTTTTTAATTACTTTAATACTAAAAAAATACTCTATAAGGCCTTACTTTTTAAGTTTATATACGTTTTTAATACTCTTAATTATTATTTAAGTATACTTAGTTTTATTTAAGTAGTATACTATAAGGATATTATTAATATAAAATATAATAAGTACGTGTCTTTAAGGGTTTTAAAAGAAGTATAGTTCTTTATTATAGTATTTAAAACTACTACCCCCTCTAGAGTAACTAACGGCCCACGAGCTACGTACTCTAGGGAATAGCTATCCAGCCACCTACCTCGTTAATCTTTTTCGTTATTAGTTAGTAAACGGTACTCGAATTTACTTACTACAACGCAGCTTCTATAGATTTAAAGTAATAGGTGTTTTTAATTAATTTCGACTACTAATTACGCTATTAACGCCACCGAAACTACTAACACCTTCCGTACGCCTCCTACTATCTCTCTAAACCTATTGAATCTAATCTAAACCGTTCTATTACTTCCCTTAGCCGTTATATCCCTCTACAACTAACGCGCCGTTACTGCGTAGCTACGGCTAGTTTAGCTACTTAGCCCTACTATTATTAGTATCCGTCTCGATATTTACGTAGGCCTTACTAAATATACTAATATTAGCTATTTAGGCTAATAAGACTCTAGTAGCTATATCCTTTAGCTAGTTAAAGTACTCGTAGTTATTTTTAATATTTAGGGTTTTTATATTATCTTAATTCCCCTAGTGTAAGTTATTTATAGTTATCTAGGTATTACAGCTATTACTAGTAGTTTTATAGTAGCGGATTCTAGTAATAGTAAGCTTTACTTTATTATTATTAAAGAATTCCTACTAGTTACGGGTTAAGTTAATTATATTAACCCCCTTAGTTATAAAGTGCTTATTATAGCTTATATAGTTAATTAATATTTATAGGGTTATATTTTAGTATGTGTCCTAGTGCTAAGTGGACGGGGCGGGGATCTTCTTTTTAGATATTATAGTAGGTAGTTTGCTTAATAGAGTACTTCTGGGTTATTTATATAAGTGTGTGGAAGACGGAGGAATTAACAAAGGCTTTGCTTGTAGCAGCAGTGCCTTTTTCTTTAATAGTAAACGCCACTAGGGCTTGTCAGGCCCTATGCATAGCGTGATCCAGCCAAAGGTTCGCACAAGCGAAGGTTTGTTTTAATATTACTACCTATTAGTAATAGTATTGTTATTATTACTATAGAAAGAGTAGGTAAGTAGAATTGTTAAAGTACGTACGCCCTACTAAGCTCTACTCAAGACTACTTAAACTAGAGGGGGTTAAAGCTACTAGATATACTCTATTAGATACTTTTATTTAATTATACTACTTAAAAATACATAGCTATAATATATTCTTTTTAGAACCCTTTATTAAAATATCTATACTAGATACTATAAAAAAACATAAATAGTATTTAAAACTAAAGCTATAAAGCGTTTTAAAAAACTCTTTATACTATAAAAAAAGAGTATTACGTAACTTATAAAGCACCTACTTAAACTTAATATACTTCTTTAGTTAATAAAAGCTATTTAGGAGTTTATAATAAATAGGTAAAGTATTAGAGTTAAGTTTTGTATTTAAAAAAGCGTTTATAATATTAAATTACTAAATATTATAGTTAAACTATACTTTAAAGAATATTAAAAGGTAAAAGGATTATACTATAAGAGTAGTAGTATAAGTATATTATAATAAATTTATATTTTAAAGGTTTCTTTAAATATAGATACGTACTTTATAATAATTAAGGATTTTATTAAGTTTAAATTTATAAGTAAAGACTTATTTTAGGGAAAGGAATTATAATAAAGCCTTTTAATAGTCTAGCTTTTACTATATTTTTATAAAGGTAAGTTTATATATTTCTTTATATACTACGTTTATAAAGAGTTTTTAAAGCTTTAGGGGAAGCTTTTTTATTACCTTTTATAACTTTAGAGTACTAATAAGGTTATTTATATAGAACTCTCCCTCTTTTATAGTATATTTATAGTTATAGGGTATTATATAAACTATATTTTAAATAATATAATATAAGTAAGTATAATTACGTTTTCTATCCTTAGATACTTTTTACTAATTAAGTATAAACGTTATAAAAAAGGTATTACCTAAACTACTATATAGTATTTTATATATATTGTTAATATATATATAAATAATATAATTTCCTCTTTTAAATTCTAAATTAAGTCCTATTAAGTACTAACTACTACGTATAAATAGAGTTAGTAACTCTTAAGGCGTTTTTAAAACGTTTAAAGGGATTATATTATTTAAGTTATTTTTACTAACTAGCTAGGCCTTTTTTATTTAGGTAGTTAAAGGTTTATACTCTATAGTTAAAAATCCTAAGTATTTTATAGGATCTCCTATATATATATAAACCTAGTTATTTATAAGTTTAACTAATTTAAAAGGTTCTATTAACTTAGCTTTATTTATTTTAAGTCCTTTAGTATTAGTAGTTACTTTACGCGGCCTTTTACCCCTAAGGTCTTATAGGACTAGTTTAGAGGTAAGGTTAAGGGATATTAACCCCCCGTATTATAGTATACTATACTCTTTATGTATAGGAGTATTACTTAACTTAATAATATTTTATTAAATAAGTCTAGTATTTTATAGTTTAATAGGCTTATTATTAGCCTTTTTTTAGTTATTTTTAAAGTTTTTTAAAGTCTTATAAACCTTACTTTAAAACTTAATAGACTCTTTAAGCTTTAAAACAACTATATATATAATTTCTAAATAAAGAGTGTATTTAGTATTGTTTTTTAAGTAGAATCTTGTTTTGTTAAAGGTAATGTTATATATAATAATAACTTAATTAAGTATAGGTACTTAGATTCTATATAAGTTTATTATTTTAGGAACGTATTTTATAAAGTATTTAATATATACTTTTAGTATAACTTTAAACCGGTTTTTTTAATTTCTATTTTTCTTTTATACTTAAGGGGATAAATTTAGTATTTATAAGTATAGAGTTTGTTTTAATAAAAGTATAGATTCTAGTTTAAAAAGTAGTTATAAGTTAAAGTTTACTATTTAAAGTAATATTTAAACTATTCTACTTTAACTTTACTTAAAAAGTACTATAAGCTCGATTTATATAAACTTATATTATAAATATTAATACCTATAAGTACTAACTCTTTTTAAAAGTACTTAAAAAGACCTACTCCCTCTTTTATATAAATCCCCTAGTTTATACCCTTTTATTTAGTATACTTACTACTTCCTATAGACTTTTTAGTATATACTAGTAGTATTTTAAGATTAATACTCTTTTTTTGTATTTATATTTAAAAACTAGTAATGCTTTTAATAGCTATTATAGTATACTTATTATTTATATATATTTTATAAATATTAACTCTTTTATATTATTTAACTTATTTTTTAAATATCTAAAGGACCTTAAATACTTTAGAGTAATCCTTTCTAGAGAGAGTAAAGTTAAAGAGCTTATTAGAGTATTTATTTTTAATAACTAAGAGCTAGTTGTTACTGTTATACGCGCGTAGGAAGTTAAAAAAGTTTTAGAAAATATAGTAATATAATTAACTAGTTTTATTTTTAAATACTCTATATAATATTTACTATATTATATATATAACTATATAGTCCTAGTACTCTATATAGGTTAAGCTATAGATTTTTATTCCCTAAGTATAGTATACTAAGTACTTAAGAGCTTTATAACTAAAGTAGTTTATTTTAAAGTACTAGAGTACTATAGAGTTAATATAGTTATATAGAGGTTAGTAATTAAGATAGTATTTTATACGTTTAATAAAGTAGGCTATATATACTATTATAGTATTACTAATAAATATAGAGTATAAATAAAAGGAAAATAGTTTATATTTAAAAAAATATATATTATTATAGTATTTTAGAGTCTTTACTATAGTACTTTTATCTATTATTTTAACCCTAAGTATATAGTTAAGACTATAGTACTAAATACTAGCTTTAAAGAGGACTATTTTAGAAATAATATTAATATAAAAGTTCTTTATTACTATAACGTTTATAAGTATTAGGTTTAATATAAAGTTACTCTTTTTATCCCTTAAAATACTTTATATAACGCGGGTACTACGTTTAAAAACTAAAATCCTATTTATACTAGTATTAATATAGTTCTTTAAACTAGAGGCTTTAAATATACTTAGCTTTATAAAGGCTATATAGTTAATAAAGTAGGTTAAGTTATAGTTATTATATATAGTACTTTAAAAGAGTAGGTAGGTTAATATAATAGTTAAAAAGACTAAATATTTAATTGTGTTACTTTTTAAAAAAGTATTAAGTAAAAGAATAATATTAATAATATTTCCTAAAACTTCTAGGCTATTATCTATAGTACTTAAAGAATCCTTATTATTACTACTATATCCTTAATATTACTTTTTAAGCTATAAAAGTATATTTTTATTTAACTAACCGTACTTAATAAGCTTTTTTTTAAGGTCTTTTTACTTTAGATCTACTAAAGCTATTTTAATACTATTAATTTTAGTATTTAAAAAAAACTAAATATACTTAGAGTAGCCTATTAAGGCCTTATTAAAACGTCTATAAGTATAAATAGGCTAGTAGTAAGGCGTTCTATAAGGGTAATTTTAGATACTAAATAGTAAGTTAGTCTAACCCGTAAGAGTAAAAAACGTGGCTCTACCACGGGCCCCCGGCTAATATATTAATTTATCCTTAACTTTTACATAAAAGAGTACTCTATAATCCTTAAGGGTTAAGAACTCTATACTATAATAAAGCTTCTTTTAGAGCCTATTAAGCTACTACTATCCCTACGTAGGGTTATATTAAGTACTAACTACTTTAAAAAAACTCTATACCTTTTAGGGACCTTAAATATTTAAAACGTTTTTATATATAGTTTATAAGAAGTAGTTATACTAGTAGCTATACTACTTTATAGAGTTAAGATTTATATATTTAGTATCTTTAAAAATAGTAACGTATTTATTCTATAGTAGTATTTTAAAGATAAGGGTGTTTAGTATAAAGTAGTCCTAAAGTTTATAAATATATACTTAAAGTGTATATATTTATAGAATAGTAAGCTTTTAACGTACTAGGCCTATATACTTTAGATCTACAGACTTATTAACCTATTACTAAACCTCCTTTAAAGTAGCTAAAAGAGCTACTTATTAAGCTTATAATTAAAAGGAGTATTTAATATTATCTATATATTCTACTATAATATTTTTTAGTATTTATTTAACTAGTTGTTATAGAGGCGGATTAGTATTTAAAAGGATCTTACCTATATTAAAATAGTTTAATTTTATAGTTTAGTTATTAAGGTCTACTTAGTATTACCTTTTTGTATTTTTATTAATAGTTATAAAGTATTTATAGTGTGTAGAATTAATTTTATAAATAGTATTTATACTTAGAGTATTAGGGCCTTTTAAATTAAAGTATACCTAAATACTATAAAGCTTAACTTAGTAGTAAAGTTTACTATAGAATTTTAATTAGTTACTTAAGAACTTAAAGATAATTATTGAGCTTATTAAGGTATTATAGGGGGTAGTAAAGGCGTTTATTATAGAACGCTATAGTGCTTTTAGGAGCTTAAGGGAAATAAAAAGAAAGGAGTCTAAAGCTTATATACCTTACTTAGGTAGTTAGGGGTAATAGATACTAGTTAGAAATAAACTAGGCTTATAACTATAGTAAGTATTAGGGTATATAAATAAGTATTAAATTATAGTTATATCAAAAAGAGTTCTATACTATAAAGCGCTATACTTATTAGAGCGTTATATCTATATTTAGTTACTCTAGTACTTAAAGCGCGGCTTGTGAAGCTAGAGTCTATAAGGGCTTATTGCGATATAACTAGTATAAAAAACGTAATAGTATTACTAAAAAGCTTAATACCTATATATACTATTTTAAATAGTTACTTTTAAAAGAGTAGTTTTATATTAACTTTTATAAATAGTATAGTACTAGTAACGTAATAATAACTAGTACCCCCTTTAAAGTAACTAATAGTCTATAGGCTATATACTCTAGGGAATAGCCGTCTAGCTACCCACTTTATTAATCTTTTTTATCTAATAAATAGTACTTAAATTTACCTACTATAACACAGCTTCTATAGATTTAAAGTAATATATATTTTTAATTAATTTTATAAAATACTAACTATACTATTAATACTACTAAAACTACTAATACCTTCTATACACCTCCTATATACTTAACTACTTAGTAGAATATCTCTTTAAACCTATTAAATCTAATTTAAACTATCTTATAACTTCCTTTAGCTATTATATCCCTTTATAACTAACGTACCGTTATTACAAACTATATAGCTATAGTTAGTTTAGCTACTTAGCCCTACTATTATTAGTATTTATTTTAATATTACCTTACTAAATATATTAATATTAATAACTATTTAAACTAATAAGACTCTAATAGCCGCGTTTTTTAACTAATTAAAATATTTATAGTTATTCTTAGTATTAAGGATTTTTATAGTATCTAAATCTTTTAAGTATAAGTTAAGTATTATTTTATTTATATTAAAGCTATTACTAGTAGTTTTATAGTATAAAACTCTTATAATTATAAATATTACTTTATTTTTTTACTTTAGTAGTACTAATTAAGAGTTATATTAATTATATAAGCTTTTATAGTATAAAAGTACTTTTTAGTAGTATTAATACTAATTAATATTTATAGAATTATATCCTTTTATTTATCCTAAAGTTAAGTAGGGTAAATAGAAATCTTTTTTTAAATATTATAGCTTTAAGAGTTATTATATATATAGTTATATAAAAAATAAAAGAATTAATAAAGGCCCTACTTATAGTAGTAATATCTTTTTCTTTAATAATAAACACTACTAGGGCTTATTAGGCCCTATATATAATTTAACTAAAGGTTTATATAAGTAAAGGTTTATTTTAATATATTAGTCATACTATTTAGCGCTGCTTAATAGTAATAGTATTATTATTATTACTAGTACGTCTACGTTAATATCTACTACTATAGTAAAAAGAGTAAGTAAGTAAAAGTATTAAGGTATGTATACCCTACTAAGCTCTACTTAAAACTACTTAAGCAAAAGAGAGTTAAAGCTACTAAATACACCTTATTAAATACTTTTATTTAATTATACTACTTAAAAATACATAACTATAATATATTCTTTTAAAAACTACTTATTAAAATATCTATACTAAACTATAATAAAATATAAGTTTAAAGTAATAAGTATTCTTAATTAATTTTATAAACAACTAATTACACTATTAATACTATTAAAACTACTAATGCCTTCTATATACCTCTTACTATCTCTTTAAACCTATTAACTCTAATTTAAACTAAAGTTTCCCTTTTTTTAACTATATAACTATAGTTAGTTTAGCTATACTTTACTATTATTAGTATCTATCTTAATATTACCTTACTAAATATACTAATATTAATAACTACTTAAAGTATTATAGATTTAGTAACTATATTCTTTAATTAGCTAAAGTATTTATAGTTAACTTTAAGCTTTAAAATACTTAAAAAAGTTTTATTCTTTAGTTTAATTATTATTATACTTATATAAAAATTAATTACTAGTAGTTTAATAATAGTAAATTATACTAATAGTAAGCTTCTTTTTTTCTTAATTAAAGAATATATACTAGTTATAAGTTAAGTTAATTTTATTAACTCCTTTAACTATAAAGTACTTATTACTACTTTTATAGTTAGTGAATAACTATTTATGTTTTTTTTAAGTAGTTATCTCGTTTAGATATTTCTATAAGTTATTTTAAAAAGAATATACTATAGCTATATATTATTAAATAGTATAATTAAATAGAAGTATTTAATAGAGTATATCTAGTAGCTTTAACCCCCTTTAGTTTTACTTTAACGCTTTTAGTTACCTACCCTCCTAGTAATAACAATAATACTATTACTAATAAGCGGCACCTACTTATAGTGTAATTAATATATTAAAATAAACCTTTACTTATGCGAACTTTTAGCTAGATTATACTATATATAGGGCTAAATAAGCCCTAGTAGCGTTTACTATTAAAGAAAAAGGTACTACTATAAATAAGGCCTTTATTAATTCTTTCTATCTTTTATATACCTATATATAATAATAATTTCTAAAGTTATAATATTTAAAAAAAGATCCCCGCCCCCCCTACTTAACTTTAAAATAAATCAAAGGATATAATTCTATAAATATTAACTAGCATTAATACTACTAAAAAGTACTTTTATACTATAAAAGCTTATATAATTAATATAACCCCTAACTAGTACTATTAAAGTAAAAATAATAAAGTAATACTTATAATTTTAAAACTTCTATACTATAGAATTACTAGTAATAACTATAATATAAATAGAATAATACTTAATTTATACTTAAGGGATTTAAATACTATAAAAATCTTAAATACTAAAAAGAACTATAAATACTTTAACTAACTAAAGAATATAGCTACTAAAGTCTTATTAACTTAAATAGCTATTAATATTAATATATTTAGTAAGGTAATATTAAAATAGATACTAATAATAGTAGGGCTAAGTAGCTAAACTAGCTATAGCTATATAGTAATAGTGCGTTAGTTACTAAAGGATATAATGGCTAAGGGAAGGGACAGTTTAGTTTAGTTTAAATTAGAGTTAATAGGTTTAGAGGAACGGTCTAAGAAGGCGTTAGTAGTTTTAGTAGTATTAATAGCGTAATTAATAGTTACAAATAATTAAAAACACTTATTACTTTAAATCTATAGGAACTGCGTTATAGTAAGTAAATTTAAGTACTATTAATAATAATAAAAATCAATAAAGTAAGTAACTAAACGGTTCTCTAAAGTACATAGCCTATAGACTATTAGTTACTCTAAAAGGGGTAAGTTAATAACTATAAAGCTATATAATAGTTATTATTTTAAAAGTAAGGGCTAGTAGTAAGTAGTTTTTTATTTAATATTATAATAAGTAGTTTACTTAATAAAGTACTTTTAGCTTTAAAAATTATTATTATATATAAGTATATAAAAATAAAAGAAATTAATAAAGGCCTTAATTATAGTAATAGTACTTTTTTTAATTATAAACGCTACTAAAACTTATTAAGCTCTATATATAATTTAACTAAAGACTTAAATAAGTAAAGGTTTATTTTAATATATTTAGTACTACTTAATAGTAATAGTATTATTATTATTACTATAAAAAGAGCAAATAAGTAAAATTATTAAAGTAGAGCTAAAGGGAATTAAAACTACTAAATATACCCTATTTAATACTTCTATTTAATTACACTACTTAATAATACATAGCTATAGTATATTAGTTTTAGAATAACTTACAAAAATATCTAAACAAAGTAACTACTTAAAAAAATTAAAGTAGTAATAATTAGTTAGTTTAAATAGTAGTTAAAATTCATTTTTAAAAAAAAGTATAGTAACCTTAACTACTTATCTATTTTTAACTTAAACTAGTTCTATAGCTTTTAAAATTAGTACTAAAGTTTATACTATAAAATTATTAAATAAGTATTAAAGTTACTTAATAAGTATATACCTCTACATTATAAATAATTTCTTATAGTTTTACTATTAAGTTAATTAAATTAATTAGGCCTATATTAAGTAAAGCTATTTTAACTACCTCTGAATATCTCTATTCTATTACTTTCTTAATAGTTATATCTTTAACTTTAATGAAACCCCTATTCTCTTTAAATATTTTAATAAATTTAACTAAAATAATATAAGTACTAAAACTATTACTAAAAAAAGTAACTATAGTAAGTAGAATAAGTATTAAACTATACTTATTCTATATAGACTTACTAATAGTATTTAATAAGTTAAACTTAAAAGTATCTTTTATAATATACTTATAAATAATAGTAGTATTCTTTTTTAATTTAAAGTTATAAAGTATTTTTCTAATATTATAATTGAATATAATAAAACTATATATAATAATAAGTAGCTATTTAGTAAATAAATTAATAAAAAGCTATAGCTACTTATTAATAGTAATAAGTATTTATTAATTATAAATATTACTTTATTCTATAAAAAAGGCTATTTAAAAGTAGCTATTTAATTTTAATACTACTCTATACCTTATACTACTAAGTACTATGTTCCTTTTATAACTACTTAATACTACTATTAATAAACTCTTTAAGTAATAGCTATTTAGTATAACTAATAACTATATACCTACTTATAAAGCTAAATATCCTATAGTTTGTGTTTTTTTTGTAGTGTCTAGTACGGACATTTTAATAAGGGGTTTTAAAAAGAATATATTATAGCTATGTATTTTTAAGTAGTGTAATTAAATAGAAGTATCTAATAGGGTGTATTTAGTAGCTTTAACCCCTTCTAGCTCTACTAAGTAGTTTTAAGTAAAGCTTAGTAGGGCGTACATACTTTAACAATTCCGCTTACTTATTCTTCCTATAGCAATAACAACAATACTATTACTAATAAGCGGTAATATTAAAACAAACCTTTACTTATACAAACTTTTAGCTAAATTATACTATATATAGGGCCTAATAAGCCCTAGTAGTATTTACTATTAAAGAAAAAGGCACTACTACTATAAGTAAAGCTTTTGTTAATTCCTCTATCTTTTATATATTTATATAAATAACAACTTATAATATCTAAAAAGAAAATCCCCGCCCTATCTACCTAGTACTAAAATATATACTAAAACGTAACTCTATAGATATTAACTAACTATATAAGCTATAATAAGTACTTTATAGCTAAAGGGGTTAATATAATTAACTTAACCTATAACTAATAGAAATTCTTTAATAATAATAAAGTAAAGTTTACTATTACTAAAATCTACTACTATAAAACTACTAATAATAACTATAATACCTAAATAACTATAAATAACTTATATTAGGGGAATTAAGTTAATATAAAAACTCTAAATACTAAGGATAACTATAAGTACTTTAACTAACTAAAAGACATAGTTACTAAAGTTTTATTAACTTAAATAGCTACTTTAGTAACACTTAATATCGGTATATTCAGCAAGGCAATGTCGAAATAGATACTAACAATAGTAAAGAGTAACTAAACTAGCTATAGTTGCGCGGTTAAGGAAAGGGACGGTTTAGTTTAAATTAGATTTAATAGGTTTAAAGGGATAGTAGGAGGTGTATAAAAGGCGTTAGTGGTTTTAGTAGTATTAATAGTATTAATAGTGTAATTAGTAGTTTATAAAATTAATCAAAAACACTTATTACTTTAAATCTATAGAAGCTGCGTTATAGTAAGTGAATTTAAGTGCCGTGACGAAAAAGATTAATAAGGTAGGTAGCTAGATAGTTCCCTAGAGTATATAGTCTATAGGCCGTTAGTTACTCTAGAGGGGGTAAATATCCTATAGTTAAAAAGGATTTTATATAGTTAATATATAGTAAATAAATTATAATTACCTATACTATTATAATAGCTTTATATATATTAACTACTAAAAGAGCTAATATAGTATAAAAGGTTTTTAAATAGTATAGTATATTTATATAGTTTAATAAGAGTTAAAAAGCCCTTATTCTAATTAAAAATATTATATAGAAAGTTATTAACTTTAAAAAGTAAAAGACTTTTAATATTAATATATATATTAAAAAAGAATAGTTATAAAAAGAAACTCTTAACTTTATAGTTAAGAGTAACTAAATTATATATATTTTACTACTAAAATTATTTTAATACTTTTATTAATAGTATTAATAAACTTATTTAACTTATTAAAAGTTAATAACTTAAAAGAATATAGTAGCTATTTACTATTTATAAACTTAACTAGAGAATAGCTATTTAGCTACCTACCTTATTAATCTTTTTTGTTATTAGTTAGTAAACAGTACTTAAATTTACTTACTATAACGTAGCTTCTATAGATTTAAAGTAATAAGTATTTTTAATTAATTTTAACTACTAATTATACTATTAATACTACTAAAACTACTAACGCCTTTTACTATCCCTCTAAACCTATTAAATTTAAACTAAACCGTTCTATTACTTCCTTTAGCCGTTATATCCCTCTATAACTAACGCACTATTATTAACTATATAGCTATAGTTAGTTTAACTACTTAGCCCTATTATTATTAGTATCTATTTTAATATTTATATAGGCCTTACTAAATATACTAATATTAAGTATTACTAAAGTAGCTTTCTAGACTAATAAGACTCTAGTAGCTATATTCTTTAACTAGTTAAAGTACTTATAGTTATTTTTAGTATTTAGGGTTTTTATAGTATTTAAATTTCTATAGTATAAGTTATATATAGTTATTTAGGTATTATAGTTATTACTAGTAGTTTTATAATAGTAGATTTTAGTAATAATAAACTTTACTTTATTATTATTAAAAATCCCTATTAGTTATAAGTTAAGTTAATTATATTAACCCTCTTAGTTATAAAGTACTTATTATAACTTATATAGTTAGTTAATATTTATAGAGTTACGTTTTAGTATATATTTTAGTACTAGGTAAACGGGGTAGGGATCTTCTTTTTAGATATTATAAGTTATTATTTATATAAATATATAAAAGCTAAAGAAATCAATAAAAGCTTCGCTTATAGTAGTACCTTTTTCTTTAATAGTAAATACTACTAAAGCTTATTAAGCTTTATAGTATATTATAGCGCCTATAGTATAATCTAACTAAAGGTTTATATAAGTAAAGATTTATTTTAATACTACTACCTATTAGTAATAGTATTATTATTATTACTAAAAGAGTAAGTAAGTAGAAGTATTAAGGTATATATACCCTACTAAGCTCTACTTAAAACTACTTAAGTTAGGGGTTAGAGTTACTAAATACACTCTATTAAATACTTTTATTTAATTATACTACTTAATAATATATAGCTATAATATATTCTTTTTAAAACCCCTTATTAAAATATTTATATTAAATACTATAAAAAATATAAATAAAGTTAACTAGCTATAGTAATATAGTAATAGTATATTAGTTATAGAGCAGGTTAATAGTTAAGGGAAGTAAAGGGACGGTTTAAATTAGATTTAATAGGTTTAAAGGGATAGTAACGTTAGGCGTAGACGTATATAGAAATATATAAATAGTAATAGTAGCTTTAGAGGTGTTAGTAGTATAATTAGTAGTTTACTTTAAAATTAATTAAATACTTCTATTACTTTAAATCTATAGTAGTTATATTATAGTAAGTAAATTTGTGTACTAACTATTAAATAAAAGGTAAAGAGACTAGTTAGTTATAGAATAACTTAACCTCTAGAGCTATACGTAACGTATAGAGTATTAGTTAAGTAAAGGGGGGAGGGGTCCTTAGTAATAGAGTCTCTATTAGTAATGTATCTATAGTTAAATAGCCGCTTAGGGATACTAAAAACTTATTCTTAAACTATAGAATTTAAAATTAATAAACTTACTTTAAATACTTCCCTTTAAATATTCTTAAAAAAACCTTTTATTTTTATTTAGAGTTATAAATCACTACTATAGTAAAATAATAGTTAATCTTTTTAAAAAAACCCTTAAGTACTATATTAACTCTTTATTTCTATTCTATATAATAAAAGTAGTATACTAAAAGTAAAGAAAAACTAAAGATACTATTATTTTTTAAAAATAAAGTACTATTATTAAAAGATTTAAAATTTAGTACTACTTAAGTATTTTAAAACTAGTTATTTAAATTTAAAATCTTTATAAATACTTTAAACTTATAAAATATATATACTATTAATATACTAATTAACTTTATATTAACTACTTTATTATACTTTATAATATATAGTTTATAATAAAAGCTATAATAGTTATTTAGAACCCCCTTTAGGGTAACTAACGGCTTATAGGCTACGTACTCTAGGGAACAATAAATCGTACTTAAATTTACTTACTATAATATAACTTCTATAAATTTAAAGTAATAAGTATTTTTAATTAATTTTATAAACTATTAATTATACTATTAACGCTATTAATACTACTAAAACTACTAATACTTTTTATATACTTCTCTAAAGTATTACTCTAAACCTATTAAATTTAAATTAAACTATTTTATTACTTTCTTTAGCTATTATATTCCTCTATAACTAACACACTATTATTATAGGCTGTATAGCTATAACTAGTTTAGCTACTTAGCTCTACTATTATTAGTATCTATTTTAATATTATTATATATAGGCCTTATTAAATATACTAATATTAACTACTTAGGGTATTATAAATTTACTAACTATATTTTTTAGTTAATTAAAGTATTTATAGTTAGCTTTAGTTTATAAAATATATATAGTTTTATTAAACCTAGTATTTAACTTAAGTATTTGTGTTTTTTTAAGTAGTATTTTATATAGATATTTTTATAAGTTAATTTAAAAAGAATACATTATAACTATATATTTTTAAGTAGTATAATTAAATAGAAGTATTTAATAGGGTGTATTTAATAGCTTTAACCCCCTCTAGCTCTACTAAGTAGTTTTAAGTAGAGTTTAGTAGGGTATATATACTTTAACGCTTCCACTTACCTACTCTCCTTATAGTAATAATACTAATACTATTATTAATAAATAGTACTAAACAGTGTAACTAATATATTAAAATAAACCTTTACTTATATAAACCTTTAGTTAGATTATACTATATATAAAACCTAATAAGCTCTAGTAGCGTTTATAATTAAAGAAAAAGCCACTACTATAAGTAAGCCCTTTATTAATTCCTCCTATTTTCTATATTTATACTTAATAATTTAACAAAATAGTAAAAAATACTATACCTATAAAAGTCCCCTAGCTACTACTAAATACTAAATACTATAACTTAGTTATTATAGTTAAAAATAATATTAACTAACTTAATAATACAGCTATATAACTTAGTATTACTACTATTAATATATAGTATAACTAACTAACCTAACCCTTAAATATAAAGATCTAAATTACTATTTTTAGTTTTTACTTTCTTTAAACTAGTAGTAATAAAGTTTAAATAAAAACTATTAAACTAGTTCTATTAACTAATTTAATACTATGTTAAATTTTAAACTTATTATTTTTAAAAAATAACTAATACTACTTTAAGTAAATAATAAAGGTAGTAATAATAACTATAGATTCTCTAGAGTTAAAAGACTAGTATATTTAATAAGGCCTAGATATTAAGACGTTTATTAATAAGTATAGGGAAAAGTAGTTTAATTAAGTTAACTAGCTATAGCGCGGTCTATAATAATAGCGCGTTAGTTATAGAGGGATTTAATAGTTAAGGGAAGGGATGGTTTAGTTTAGATTAGATTTAATAGGTTTAAAGGAACGGTCTAAAAAGGCGTTAGTAGTTTTAGTAGCGTTAATAGTATTAATAGCGTAATTAATAGTCTATAAAATTAATTAAAAACACTTATTACTTTAAATCTATAAAAGCTGTGTTATAGTAAGTAAATTTAAGTGCCGTTTATTAGATAAAAAAGATCGACAAAGTAGGTAGCTAGACAGCTATTCCCTAGAGCACATAGCCTATAGGCTATTAGTTACTCTAAAGGGGGTTAATTTAAGTATTATTTACTAAGTATTAAGTTAATTACTTATAGTTTAATAGTAATAAATTTGAATAATAGTAAGCTTTACCTTTTTTTTATTAAAGAATTTATATTAGTTTTAAGTTAAGTTAATTATATTAACTTCTTTAGTTATAAAGTACTTATTACTTACTTTATAATTAATTAATAACTATAAAGTTATATAATAGTTATTATTCTAAGGGAAGGGACTAGTAGTAAGTAGCTTTTTATTAAATATTATAGCTTTAAAGGTTATTATTATATATAAGTATATAAAAGAAAAAAAAAAATTAATAAAGGCCTTACTTATAGTACTCTTTTCTTTAATAGTAAATACTACTAAGGCTTATTAGGCCCTATAGTATACTATAGTACTTATAATCTAGCTAAAGGTTTATATAAATAAAGATTTATTTTAATATATTAGTTATACTATTTAGTACTATTTATTAGTAATAGTATTATTATTATTTCTATAAAAAGAGTAGATAAGTAGAAGTATTTAAAGTACGTATACTCTACTAAACTCTACTTAAAACTACTTAAGCTAAAGGGGGTTAAAGCTACTAAATATACCCTATTAAATACTTCTATTTAATTATACTATTTAATAATATATAACTATAGTATATTCTTTTTAAAATAACTTATAAAAATATCTAAATAAAATAACTACTCAAGAAAAACATAAATAACTATAAAGTTATATAATATTTATTATCTTAGGAGTAGGGGCTAGTAGTAGATAGCTTTTTATTAAATATTATAGTAGGTGGTTTATTTAATAGAGTACTTTTAGCTTTAAGGGTTATTATTATATATATATATAAAACAAAAGGAATTAATAAAGGCTTTACTTATAGTAGTACCTTTTTCTTTAATAATAAACGCTACTAGGACTCGTTAACCCCTATAGTATATTATAGTACCTATAGTATAATTTAGTTAAAGGTTTATATAAGTAAAGGTTTGTTTTAATATATTTAGTACTATTTATTAGTAATAGTATTATTATTATTACTATAAAAAGAGTAGGTAAGTAGAAGCGTTAAAGTATATACACTTTACTAAGCTCTATTTAAGACTATTTAGTAAAGCTAAAGGGGGTTAAAGCTACTAAATATACACTATTAAATACTTTTATTTAATTATACTATTTAATAATATATAGCTATAGTATATTCTTTTAAGAATAACTTATAAAAATATTTAGACAAAATAACTACTTAAAAAAAACACAAATTAAACCTAATAAAATTAACTTTTAAACGTAGTTATACTTATTTTTACTAAATAAAAAAAATAATAAATATCTCTTTTTATAAACTCTCTTAATAACGTTTTTAATAAGTTTAACTTAAGTAATACTATTCTTAATAATAATAAACTCTTACTATAAATACTACTCTCTTTACTTTAAACTTCTACTTATCTTTTTTAATTTATTTATTTTATTTCTTTAAGTATTAATTAAAAAAGACTAGTACCTAAAAAAGTAGGCTATAGTTAAATTAATAAATAAAAAACTCTACTTTATAAGCTCTTACTAGTTTATATTTATAGTTAAGTCTATAAACTAAGTTACTTTAGTAGTTTATATATCCTAGTATAAGTAAACGTTTTATGAAGTTGCCTTTTTAGTTAATAATTTATTATTATTTTAAAATACTCTATAGTAAAGGTACTTCTAAACTAGTTATTTAGTTATTTATAACCTATTAAAAAAGACCCTTAGTATTGAATATACTATAAGAGTATTTTAATTTATGCTTTTTTAAGTAGTATTTTTTATAGATATTTTTATATATGTGTTTTTATAGTTATGATACCGCTTATAGTAAAGTAAAAAAAGAAATCTACTAAGTAAAGAATATTCTAAGTAAAAAACCTAGTAAAGAATATATTTAGGCTAATCTATATATTTAGTAAGTTAATAGGTAAAGGTTATTTAAAAAAAGAGTAAATACGTTACTAATATTAACCCTCTTTAGTAACTATAACACCTAGAGTTATTATAATAACTTTTACCTACTTACTCTTACGCTATAAAGTATAGTATAGTAGTAGTAGTAATAACAATAATACTATTACTAATAGGTAGCGCTAAATATATTAAAACAAACCTTTATTTATATAAACCTTTAGTTAGATTATACTATACATAGGGCCTAATAAGCCCTAGTAGTGTTTATAATTAAAGGAAAAAGTACTATTATAAGTAAGGCCTTTATTAATTCCTTTTGTCTTTTATATTTATAGTTAATAACCCTTTAAAGCTAATATACTAAACTTATTAATAATAAGTTTAAAATAACCTAACCGCTTTATAATACCTAAAGACTATAGTTCTTTAACTATAGCCTATAAGGACTTCTTTAAAACTAACTTAAATACTACAATACTAGGCCTTTATAATATTAATAGTAATATTAACTTTAAAACCCTATTATTATATAAATAAGTAACTATTATTAAGTTTAATTATATTTTACTACTAAGATTTATAGGCCTAGTCCTTATATAATTAGCTATATTAACTACTAATTAAAAATATAGTAAAAGAGGTTAAAGTATAAGTGTGTTACTTAAAAGCTTTAGCCTAGTATAGTAGTATAATAGGTACTACTACTATAGTTATTAAGGCCCTTAATAGTGTAAAAGAAGCTACTAAGAATTAATATATAACCTAAGACTTAACTATATTATATTAAAATATATATTAATAAGGGTAAAGTAGATTCTTTGAATAAAGTTAATTAATTATAGCGATATAGTAATAGTATATTAGTTGTAGAAGAGGTTAATAGTTAAATAAAGTAGAGGAATAGTTTAAATTAAATTTAATAAGTTTAAAGGGACGGTTTACTAAGTAGTTAGGCGCGGGGGTATATAAAGGTGTATAGATAGTGTTAGTGGTTATCGTAGTATTAGTAGTATAATTAGTAGTCTACTTTAAAATTAATTAAATACTACTATTACTTTAAATCTATAAAAGCTATATTATAGTAGGTAAATTTATATATTAACTATATATAACCTATAAGCTATTAGTTACTTAAAGGGGGGGGGGGGGGGGGGGGTCCTTAGTAGTAGAGTCTCTACTAGTAATGTATTTATAATTAAGTAGTTATTTAGGGATACTAGGGATATAGATACTTATATAAGTTATTTTAAAAATAATATATTATAGTTTTATATTATTAAGTAGTATAATAAATAAAAGTATTTAATAGGGTATATTTGGTAAGTTTAAACTCCTTTAGCTTTACTTTAACAATTCTACTTACCTACTTTTTCTATAGTAATAATAATAATACTATTACTAATAAGTAGTACTAAATATATTAAAATAAATCTTTATTTATATAAACCTTTAACTAGATTATAAGTACTATAGTATACTATAGAGTTTAATAGGTCCTAGTAGCGTTTATAATTAAAAGAAAGTACTACTACTATAAATAAAGCTTTTATTAATTCTTTTTATTTTTTATATTTTTACATACTTAAACATCCTATAAAGTAATAAAATAGTAAAAACTACTATAAATATAGAAGTCTCTTTGTTACTAAATACTAAATACTATAACTTAGTTATTATAGTTAAAAATAATATTTAGTAGTATAGTAAAGTACCTATATAACTTAGTATTATTACTATTAATATATAGTATAGTTAACTAGTTTAACTCTTAAATATTTATGTTTTTTTATAGTATTTTATATAGATATTTCAAAAAGGGGTTTTAAAAATAATATATTATAACTATGTATTTTTAAGTAGTATAATTAAATAGAAGTATTTAATAGAGTATAACTTTAACTCCTTTTAGCTTTACTAAGTAGCTTTAAGTAAAGCTTAGTAGAGTATACGTACTTTATTACTTTTACTTATTTATTCTTTTAATAATAATAATAATACTATTCTTAATATATAGTATTAAGTATATTAAAATAAACCTTTATTTATATAAATCTTTAACTTAATTATATATAGGCCCTAATAAACCCTAGTAGTATTTATAATTAAAAAAGAATACTACTATAAATAAAGTCTTTATTAATTCCTTTTATCTTTTATATATATATAATAATAATTTATAATATTTAATAAAAGGCTATTTACTACTAGTCTTTACTCCTAAAATAATAACTATTATATAACTTTATAGTTAGTTTTTAAACTATTACTATTTACTCTTTATAATTTTTACTATAATACAATACTAACTATAGCTACTGTATTAACAACCTTTTAATTATATAATACTAGAATTTAAATCTATATTACTTAACTTCTTTTTAGTTAATAATATTTCTTTTTAACCTTTTTTTATTAGTTAATTAATAAGCTACTTCTTTATATATATTAGTTTATATAGAGTAAATAAATAGTAATTAATTATAAAACGTAGGAGTTAGTAATTAAAGTTAAAAATAGATAGATTTAAAGCCCTTTTAGTAAGGGGCTTAAGATACTTATATAACAGTAGAGCTAGGTCCATGCCCCGCTACACTACTATTAGCTATAAGTAGCTAACTCTAATATAGTTATTCCTATACTAATAGTCTTTTTTTTTATAGCCTAAGGTTCTAATTATAGATCCCTAGAGTATCCGTTTCTTTAAAATAAGGGTTTATTAAAAAGGCCTAAAAATAACGTTTTTAAACTCTTTTAATTAATCCCTCTTTAACTAGTCTTTTTAGAACTAAGTAGTCTTATTTTTAATAAAACTATAGACTTTAGCTAGAGGTTTAGCTATAGTTATATAAACTACTATTTTCTTATATTTCCTAGTACTCCTAGCCCTCTTATTAAATCTATAGATCTCTTTTACTTAAATACCCTCTTTTTGTTTTTTTTTTATTACTTAACCTTTTATTTTAATTATAGACTTATTTATAGAAATAAAGCCCTTAAAGGTATAGTTTAGTTTTATCTTTATAAAACTATTAGTAATATTACTATTTTTAGTAATTTATTATATCTCTTAAAACTCTTAGTACTTGTATAATTATTATAATACTATAATATTTATTATTAAGTACTTTTTTTTAGTAGTACTTAGTTTAATAAGGTACTTATAGAGTAAATAGGAGTTAGTATAAATAATAGATAGAATTAAGGGAAGGTTTAGATAGTCTATAATAAGCCTAAGGGTTGTTGTAATAGTATAAACTATATTAATACTAGTAGTTATAGTATAAATTTTTAAAGCTAGGATACTCTATATAACTTACTTACTTTTTATAAAGCTATAGTAAATAATATTACTATAGATCTTAAATATATTATTACTAATAGTTTAATTTTTTATAAGGATAATAATAAATCTTAATTATAATAATAAATTAGCGTTATTAGTAAATAATTTATTTATAAAAACAAAGAGCTTATTCTTTTTAAAGTTAAAGGGGACGTATTTTAATCTTTACTATTAGTTATTAATCTACTAGTAGAGTTACTTATTAAGAATAGTAATATCCTTTTTTATAAATTTTTAATATTAAACTACTATAAAAAAGTTATATAATACTTTAGGTTAGTAAATTAATATAATATATACCCTTTAAGTATATTATTAAATATATTAAGTTTTTTAATTTTTATTAAACTTAATAATTATTTATTTATTTATATTTTTTTTAAGTAGTTGTCTTATCTAGACATTTCTATAAGTTATTCCAAAAAGAATACACTATAGCTATGCATTATTAAATAGTGTAATTAAATAGAAGTATCCAATAGGGTGTATTTAGTAGCTTTAACCCCCTCTAGCTTAAGTAGTCTTAAGTAGAGCTTAGTAGGGCGTACGTACTTTAACGCTTCCACTTACCTGCCCTTCCTACAGCAATAACAACGATGCTATCACTAATAGGTGGCGCTGAACCTTTGCTTGTGCGAACCTTTAGCTGGATCACGCGTAGGGCCTAACGAGCCCTAGTAGCGTTTACTATCGAAGAAAAAGGCACTACTATAAGCGAGGCCTTTGTCGATTCCTCCCGTTTTCCACACACCTATACACAACAACAACCCAAAAGCACCCTATTAAATAAACCACCTACTATAATATCTAATAAAAGGTTACTTACTAACTCCCCCTATAGCTAGGATAAACACTATTCTATTGCTATATAAATTAAGATAGACTATAATAAAGGCTATAACTACTTCTTTAGTCTAGGTATAGGCCCTAATACTAATTTAACACTTAACTAAAATAACCTCCTAAATAATATAAGAGTATTCCTTACTATATTTAGTACCTTAAGCTATTAAACTACTAAAAATTAACTTAAAATAAACGTAATAATATACAGATTATAAAATAGAACTACTACAAATTTCCTATAGTCTAAAAATAACCACAAATACTTTAACTAACTAAAGGACACAGCTACTAGTATTATAAAGCCCTAAGGGGCTACTAATATTAGTATATTTAATAAGGCCTATATAAATATTAAAACAGATACTAATAATAGTAGGGCTAAGTAGCTAAACTAGTTATAGCTACGCAGTTAATAACAGCGCGTTAGTCGCAGAGGGATACAACGGCTAAGGGAAGTAACGAGACAGTTTAGTTTAAATTTAATAAGTTTAAAAGGACAGTCTACTAGAAAGGCGTTAGTAGTTTCAGCAGCGTTAACAGCGTAATTAGTAGTCTATTTTAAAATTAATTAAAAACACCTATTACTTTAAATCTATAAAAACTACATTATAGTAAGTAAATTTAAGTGCTATCTATTAGACAAAAAAGATCAATAAGGTAAGTGGCCGGACGGCTATTCCCTAGAGCACGTGGCCCATAGGCCGTTAGTTACCCTAGAGGGAGTAAACTTAATAATTATAAGTCTTTTACTCTAGCTTTTTTAGTAAAAAATAAGAGAGTCCCCTTTAAGTATTAGAATACTACTACTAAATATTAACAACTTTTCTAGGGTTAAAAAGGTCTTTATTTTAACTATAAAGTTTACCTTTTTAAACTCTAAAGTTTTATAAGTTAAAAAGTCATTTATTAAAAAACTAAAAGTATTATTTATTTATATTTTAACTAAAGTAAAGTCTAGGTTATTAATTAATAATATTAATAAGTATAAATTATATATTAAAGTACTTATTTTAAGCTTTTTTTTATAATACCTATAATATATTGCCTACTAGTATATTCTAGCTTTTATAATACTATAAAATAGCTTTTTAATAACTATAATAAAGTCTTTTAAGTATTAGTTATAGATTTAAATTAAGCAATATATAAAAATCGTTTAGTTTAACTATATTTTTGGTTATATATATACTTATATTATATCTTAAAGTTATAACTTTATTTTAATTTCTATAAAAGTTAAAGCTAGTACTAGGATTAATTATTAATTAACTTATTAAATAATAGAGAACTATATTAAAATTACTCCTTTTTATTATTAATATAGCTTTATATAATAAAGTAGGACTTTTTATAAAGTTAATTTATTATCTTTACTTTAATTTTATTAATAATATAAAATTTAAACTTTTTAAACCTACTATTCCCCTACCCCCTCTAGGGTAACTAACGGCCTACAGGCCACGTGCTTTAAAGAATAGCCATCCAGCTACTTACTTTATTAATCTTTTTTGTCGTTAGTTAGTAAACAGCACTTGAATTTACTTACTATAACGCAGCTTTTATGGATTTAAAGTAATAAGTGTTTTTAATTAATTTTAACTATTAATTACGCTGTTAATACTATTAACGCCGCTGAAACTACTAATACCTTCTGTATACCTCCCTAGACCGTCCCTTTAAACCTATTAAATTTAATCCAAACTAAACCGTTCCTTCCCTTAACTGCGCTATAGTTAGTTAACTCGATTGGACTGCTTTTCTCTATACTCGTTAGTAAACGTCTTAATATGCCTTGTTAAATATATTAGTCTCTTAACTCTAGGGGATTTATAGTTATTATTACTACCTCTATTATTTACTTAAAGTAGTGTTAGTTATTTTTTAAAAATAGTAAGTTTAAAATTTAACTTAGTATTAAATTAGTTAATAGAGCTAGTTTAATAGTTTTTATTTAGACTCTATTACTACTAGTTTAAAAAAGGTAAAGGCTAAAGATAGTAATTTAGATTTTTATATTTAAGGGTTAGGTTAGTTAGTTATACTATATATTAATAGTAGTAATACTAAGCTGTATAGTTACGTTACTAAGTTAGTTAATATTATTCTTAACTATAGTAACTAGGTTATAGTATTTAGTGTTTAGTAGTAGCTAGGGGACTTTTATAGGTATAGTGTTTTTTGCTATTTTGTTAGATTGTTAGGAATATAAAAAATAGGAGGAATTAATAAAGGGCTTACTTATAGTGCCTTTTTCTTTAATTATAAACGCTACTAGGGCTTATTAGGCCCTATAGTACGTCACAGCGCCTGTGATCTAGTTAAAGGTTTGTATAAGCGAAGGTTTATTTTGATATGTTTAGCGCCGCCTATTAGTAATAGTATTGTTATTATTACTAGTATGTCTATATCTACGTTTACTGCTATAGGAAGGGTAGGTAAGTAGAAGTATTAAGGTACGTACGCTCTACTAAGCTTTACTTAAAACTACTTAGTAGAGCTAGAGGGGGTTAAAGTTACTAGATATACTCTATTAGATACTTTTATTTAATTATACTATTTAATAATGTATAGCTATAGTGTATTTTTTTTTGGAATAACTTATAGAAATGTCTGGATGAGATAACTATTTAAAAAAAACATAAATTAAACTTACTATTAACTTTAGAGTTAAATAGAATAATATTAAAGACTTTATAGTTTTATAGGACTAAAATTTCTTTTTTAGTTAACTTTTAAAATAGCTTTTTTAGAGTAATAATAATCCCTTACTTTTTTAATTTAATAGTAAAAGTAAAATTAGCCTCTTTTTTAACTAAAATAAACGTAGTAACTAGGGTTTTTTAAAGTTAGTTTTATTATTATTTTAGGGCTTTTACTAGTACTAGGTTTTTAATAAAAAAAGGGTCTATATTAATAATAATTTTATTAAAAATCTCTTTAGCCTTATCCTTAAGTTTAACTACGTTTTTAGCTTTATCCTTTATAGTTATTAGGTTTTTTTAAAAAAAAAAATCTTTAAACCTATATTATTAATATCTTTATAATAAAACTTAATAAATATTAATTAAAAGAATTAAGGGCCTTATAAAAGAACAAGTATACACTCTTTACTATTTATTAAAATTAATTAATAAAAGCTTTACTAACTACCTTTTTTATACTATACTTTAACTATTAATTAAAGGGGGAGTTTTAGTATCTTAAACGTTCTTAGTTTATTATATATATTAAAGGTATTATTAACCTTATACTTTATATAAATATACTAAATCTCCTTAGTAGCCCTTTTAACTACTTAGGCGCGTTTAGTAATATTTAAAGCTAGTAGAAATAAGTTATTAATCTATAAGTATACTCTAAAAATAAAGAGGGTTAGTATAAAGCCGTTAGGGTTTATAGTATTATTAATATTCTTAATATAAACTTAAAGTATAATTTTAAGTAGTATAAGTAGATTTTTATTATAGTAAATTTAGTAAACCCATCTTAAAATAGCATAGTATTTTTTAATTCTACTAATAAAGTAATAAGCTTTAATTAGTATAATTTTAAAAGTAATTCCTTACTCTTTAGTATATCCCTTAAACTTAGCGGCTTTAAACATTATAGCTGCGTTTATTACTAAAAAGTTAAAAGGTCTTTAGTAAATATTAATTTATATAGTATAAATACCATTCTATACTACCTTAATAAATATATCTTTAAAGAACCTTATAGTAGTTAATTTAGTTATAATATTAATAAAGTAAATAACTAACTTACTATTAAAGTATATAATATTTATAATAACTTTATAGTTAAAGTTATACTTATTCTATAGTATAAATTAAAATCTTAAAAGTACTATACTATAGAGTTAGTAATAGTAGTATATCTTTATTAAGGTCTTTAATACTTAAACGTTTAGTTAATAACTAGCTTTTTTAAAAAGATTATAGAGTTTTATAACAAATAGGTACCTAAATTAGTAATAGAAGTATTAGAGTTTAATAGTAGTAAAGTAGTAGTATACTATTACTTACTCGTAGTTAAATAGTAGCTATCTATACCCCTATTACTAAGTAATTAGTATAGTAATATCTCCCTTATATAAAACGTTATTAATATTATTAAATATAATACCTAAGTAGTCTATATTTTAAAAGTATAGTAGGAACAGTATATTAGTAAGTATAATATAAAAGATAATATCTCTAAATAGTAAGGAAATTTTAATTAATCTAAAGGACTTAATACTATTACTAGTACTAAAGTAAATTAAAATACTACTAGTACTTATAGTATTAAGCTTAAGATTAAAAAAGATCGTTTTTTTAAGAACTATATATTAACTATAGCCTACCATAAAAAACTCTACTACCCCAGTATTTAATATAATACCTTAAAAAATAGCTTTAAAATATCGGCTATTATAAGTATATAGTATAGATTTTATAAAGTTTAAATCTTTTATTGTTATAGTATAGACTGTTATTTACTCTATAAAGGCCGTAATTATTTTAAGGCTATTAACTTATTTTAATATAAAGTACGTAGTTATAAATATAGTTAGTTAAGTTACTATAGTACTACTATTCTTATTATCTAAAAGGTATTAAGATAGGCGCAGGCGTATAGGCCGTGATATTGAACTAACCCACATAACCCTTACCACTAAGCCTACCTATTAGTAACTTTACGAGATTTACATCTCTTCGAGGAAACATCGGAAAAATACGTAAAAATATAGAGTAAATCCGCCTTTATATAAGTAGATCTAAACAGAAAAGATGGTCGAAATTGATTAAGAAATCGCTGCGGAAATGCTGAAAAACGTGGGGTGTAATTACTAGGTACTAATAATAATAATTCCTCCCCGTTCTATAGCTGCGCAGGCCTCCTTTTTAGGCTGCGGCTGCTGCTTACGTACGCTCCCTTAAGTGCCCGTCGTACCGCCCTATTATAGTATTTATCTATAGAGCTATTATTAATCTTTTAAGTATTATTAAAAGTCTTATTACCCTTATACTTTATAAAGAATTATTAAAAAGATACTATTATAACGTTTTAAAAGTAATTAACTTTATAATAGTAGTTATAAGTTTTACTTTAATTTTTAGTAAAGTATTTTTATAAATAATAATCTAGTTTACTATAAATATAGTGCTTTTTATTACTTACTAATTTAATAAAGTATTAAAAATAGTAATCCCTACTTTATAGTCTTTAGTACTACGTTCTTTATAGTTTTTCTTACTTAAAACAGCCTCTTTTACTATAGTTATATATTTAAATAATAATATAGGAGTTATAAAGCTTAATAGTTTTAATTAAGTATTATAATATTTTTTAAGTTAATTTAAAAGTACTAATAAAGTTCTTTAACTATATAATAATTCCTATAAAGCTTTTAGTTAAATTAAAAAGGTAAAAAATATACTCTTTAACTCTATAGTATATATTAATAAGTTAATTATAAAAAGTATTTTTAATTTATAATTTAGTTAATAGTATAGATTAAATATTTATAAGTTAATTAATTAATAAATTAAATAACTTAACCTTAGTTTTTATTAAATTATTATAAATTATATATATAGAAAAGGCTTATTACTATTTAAAAAAGTACTATTAATATATTTGTTTAGTTTTAAAGTAGTTTTAAAGCCTTTTAATTATATATTCTAATTAAAGAGTCTTATAAAGTTATAAAAATATTAAAAATAAAACGTTAAAGCTTAATCCTTAAATATAATTAAAATAGCTCTAGTGTATTATATTTAATTAATACTTATAAACTAATACTACTAATAAAATATCTAGATTTTTATTATAAATATATTAAACTAACTACTACTATACTTTATATAGTTATTATAAAGCTTTATAAAGTTAATAAGTACCTTTACTAGTAAAGGATTATTTAGAGTAAAACTATAATTATTAATATTATTTTTTTTATAATTATTATAGTAGTTTTAATATTAATTAAAAACGGGTTATTAAAAAAGAGAAGTATAAAATTAATATTACTATACTAAGGGATACTAATAGGTATTTTATAATAGGGTTTTGTACTACTTATATTTTAGTAGTAGTAGTAGAGGAGGTTATAGATTCCTAGGGACTCTTAGGGTCTTATAAAGTTAGAACTCTATAAAACTATAGTCTTTAAGTAATAAGATTTATAGGTTTTATAAAGAGATTTTATTTAAGAACTTAAGGCGTTTTATAAGGGTCCTAAAGAAGTAGTTTTATTAGACTATAGTATTAATTTACTCTTTAAACTATATAAAGAACTTATTAAATATTAATAAAGTATAGATTTTATATATAACGTATTTAGTAGTTAGGGTAGAGTTAATATAAATACTATAATATAAAAAAAAGTCCCTAATATAGTACTAAATATTCTTGTTTATACATTTAAACGCATTAATAGTCTATTTAGTAAAGTTAAAATAAAAGTAGTTATATAACTCTATACTAATAACCTTATTAGCTATATACTTACTAATATAGTAGACCGTGACTATTATAAGTTTTTTAGCTCTAGTCTTTATTACTAAATCTATATTATACTATAGGCCCTAGATTACTATATTAATAGTTTAAAGAGTAATAGTTAAGAGTACTAGAACAAGAGTATCTATAGACCTATTAGTCCTACTAGTAATAGTAGTAAGCTCTAACTAATCTATTAACTCTAAGAGTAATAAGCCCTAGTTAGTCCCTAGAGCTAATATTATAAAAATATTATAAATTACTTTATTTCTTATTTATAACTATAGTTACTTTTTTAAAAGTTTTTTTATTTTATAACTATATTAATTAAAAATATAGTTATAGTTACTTAAAGAGAGTCTTTTAGAGTTTTTATAGTACTAAAAATATTATTATTACTTTTTTATTATTTAGTAGCAAGAATATAGTAAGGGTAATAAATAATAGGGATAATAAATAGGAAAGAGGTTTTTAAATAATATTAATATTAATTAATATTTTTATTATTCTTATTACGGATCCTTATTACTATTATAGTTAAACTATAATGTCTTACTTTACCTTAGAGTATTATAATACTTTTAAGGTGTTATAAGTAGGGTTTAGGTAATTTAAGTAGGAGGGATCCTTTTATTTCCTAGTATTTATAGGTAAATTAGGAGTATAAATTAAGATCTCTATATACTAAATTTAAATTTTAAAACCTAACTATAATAGTAGACTTATTAGTATATTATGTACTAGTAGTAAATATAGTAAGGTACTAGTTATAGTTAAAAATTAATTAAGTTTTTATAACTAATTAATAATAATATTAATAGTTATTAAGTAATTATATTTTACTATTTAGTATTAACTAAGGGAAATAAAATAATAGTAATAGGGGATAGAGATAAGGGATAAAAAAGAGGCTTTTTATAATATATAGGGTGTGTAGTTAGAGGTATTTTTTTATTTAATTCTTATATTATAAATTAACTATAGTTTAATAAATACTTATTATACTTACTTAAGTACTTTTTTTATTATAAACTACTAATTAATACTATATACTATTAAAAATTACTTTTATACTAGGGATTTTATTATTAACAAAACCTTTAATAAAGGATTATTTAATTAATAACGCCTTAAATACAGGCGTTTCCCCTAAACTATAGTCTTAAAAGTGTATTTATTTATATAACGAATTACTACTAGTAATTTCTAATACATTAGAGTCTCTAGTTAGTAGTTAAAATATCCTAGTAGTTTTATAATTTTTCTAAAGCATAGCGCGTATTGCTAGTATTTTAAATAACTAATAATATTCCTAACTTACTTTTAAGTACTATTATAAAGTATAACTTAGCCTTAAGGACTTCTTAAGTAAAAACTCTATAGTTATATAGCTAAAGAAGGAAAAGGAGTATTAAAATAGCTTTAAAAGTTATAAAAGAACTTAAGGAGTCTTTAAGGGTTAATATAATAGTTTAAAGTAGTAAATTATAGCTTTATAAAGTTATAAAAAGATCTTTTTAATTAATTAAGTATATAATAAATACTTTTTTAAGTAAAATAGTTCTAAATTTATTTAACTATTAAATAAGGACTTAGTATATTAAACGTTATTTACTAATAAACTAGCTTTAAGTCTAGTTAACTATATTTATAATAATATTTCTACTAAATAAAACCTTACTAATTTATAGTTATAAAGTAGTAGTAACTATGTACATTAACTATTAATTAGTATTAGTTTATATAGAGTAAATAAATAGTAATTAATTATAAAACGTAGGGGTTAGTAATTAAAGTTAAAGATAAATAGATTTAGAGTCCTTTTAGTAAGGGGCTTAAAATACCTATATAATAGTAGAACTAGGTCCGTGCTCTACTATACCGCTATTAGCTACGGATAGTTAACTCTAATATAGTTATTCCTATAATATATTTAATAAAAAGTTTATAATTTTACTTACTATAACGTAATTATAATAAATTTAAAATACTCCTATTAATTAATTACTATTATAAACTAATAATTATATTTAATTACTACTAATTACTATTAATACTTTTAATACTTTATTACTTTTAATACCTTTAAAAACTTTTTATTAATTTAAATTACTTATTTTTTTTATTAAACTTTAAGTATTTATATATTTAATATATTTATAGTACTACTTATAGTAAGGTAAACAAAGAAATCTACTAAATAAAGAATATTCTTAATAGAAAATTTAGTAAAAATACGTTTTAGCTAAACGTATATATTTAGTAAAGTAATAAGTAAAGGTTATTTTAAAAAAAGATATATTACTAATATTAACCCTCTTTAGTAACTATAACGCTTAAAGTTATTATAATGACTTCTACCTACCTACTCTTATACTATAAAGCGCAGCGCGGTAGTAGCTATAGTAATAATAACAATACTATTACTAATAGGCAGCACTAAATATATTAAAACAAACCTTTACCTTTATAAACTTTTATTTAAATTACGTATAGGGCCTAATAAGCCCTAGTAGTATTTATAATTAATTAAAAGGCACTACTACTATAAGTAAGGCTTTTATTAATTCCTCTGTTTTTTATATACCTATGTATTTAATAATTTAAAGATACTAAATATATTATATCTAAAATACTTAGTTTTATCCTTATTAGTCCCTAGTTGTACTTAGAGCTTACTAATATATTAATAGTATTAATTATTCTAAGTAACTATAAATAACTTATGTAACTTACTATTTTATATAGTTTAAATTAGTTTAACTTAATTAAAGACTAGAAGTTTTATTTATATATAGATAGAGTATACGTTATAATATTTAACTTTATATACTATTAAATAAGTAGTAATAGTATAGCTATAAATACTACTATAGCTAACTACTATTAAGGTATAAATAGTGCCCTAGAGGTCCTAATATTTAATAACTACTATAAATACTTTAACTAAGTAAAGAACGTAGTTATTAGAGCTATAAAGCTCTAAGTAGCTAATATTAGTATATTTAGTAAAGCTAATACTATTAAGATAGATACTAATAATAGTAGGGAGTAGTTAAACTAGCTGTAGTTGTGCGGCTTGTAACAATAGTGTGTTAGTTATAGAGGGATATAATAGCTAAGGGAAGTAAAGGGACGGTTTAGATTAAATCTAATAGGTTTAGAGGGACGGTTTACTGGGACGGCGTTAGTGGTTTTAGAGGTGTTAGTGGCGTAATTAGTAGTTGAAATTAATTGAATACTCTTATTACTTTAAATCTATAGTAGCTGCGTTGTAGTAGGTGAATTCGCGTGCTAACTATTAATGTAACGTATAGGCTATTAGTTAGGGGGAGGGGGGAGGGGTCCTTAGTAGTAGGGTCTCTACTAGTAACGCATTTATAGTTAAGTAGCCACTTAGGAATACTAAGGACAAACTTTAAGTATACTTATATTTTTTTTAAGTAGTTATTTTATTTAAATATTTCTATAAGTTATTCTAAAAGGAATATACTATAGCTATATATTATTAAGTAGTATTATTAAATAAAAGTATTTAATAGAGTATATTTAGTAGCTTTAACCCCTTTTAACTCTTAATAATTCTACTTACCTACTCTTTTTACTATAGTAGTAAATATAAGTATAGACGTAAATGTACTAGGAATAATAATAATACTATTACTAATAGACAGTACTAAATATATTAAAATAAACCTTTACTTATATAAACTATTAGCCGGATCACGCTATAAATGCTATAATATACTAAACTTTAAGTATACTACTATAGCTAGTTTATTTAATTTAACTAATAAACCCTATATTTATTAGTAAATATCCTAATATTTAGACCTTAATTAGCTTTTAATATATTAATCTTTAGGTTTATAAAGTACTAAGTACTTATAAGTTATTTAAATTACTTAAATAAAGTATTTATAGTAGTTATTTAACTTTAAAATAATAAGGTAATAGTTATTAAGTTAAATTAGGCCTTAGTATAAAGCTTTAATTTTAGTTATTTTAGTATAGTTACTACTACTTTTAATAAAGTTAAGTAGAACTAGAGTAAATTAAATCTTTTTATTTATAAAAAGAGTATTTTAGTTAGGGTTTTTTGTTAGTATTATAAGTATATAGTACTTATATGCCCTATATTTACTCTATACTAAATAAGAGTAAATAGTACTTACCTAGTAAATATTACTAGTTATAGTACAGCTTACTAATTTAATATTAGTAAGTAGAAGGTCCTAGAATCTTTTTTTAAGCCCTAGAGGCTTAGATTATTAATACTACTCTCAGTATTAATAATCTACTATTACTAAGCCCCTTTTTAGTATTAGTAATATACTTATAAATTAAATTATATATTTATAAGTATATAGAATTTTTTAGAAGAATAGATATATCTATATAATGGTAGTTTACCCTCTTGTATCTAGTCCCTTTTTTTAAGCTAAGCTAAGCTAACTTATTAATATAGTCTTTACTACTATACTCTTTAATACCTTAAGTATTTTTTATTATATATATATTCTTAATATAAAAATATATATCTCTTTTATTTTAATATAAGTATATTATTACTCTACTAAGTAATATATACTTATTTCCTACCTACTATACTAACATTTTTATTATTATTAAAGATATAGTAAAGCTTATAATTATAAGCTTTTATTTTGAATTCTTTTTAGTCTATCTTTATAAATAATTATAAATTATAGGGCTTTTTACTTAAAGTTAGTATAGAGTAAATAATAGTAGTAATTATACTAATAATTTAAAATTATTATAGGGTTAACATATATAGAGGTAAGAAATATAAAAGATAAACTAAAGTCTAGTTAGTAATAGGGGTTTTATTAATACTTTTAAATTTAAAGGTTTAAGTAACTTAATAAAAAGAAGTTTTTAATTTATAGAATATAGTAGCTACGTTAAGTTATACTATTTAGTATAGGTTTTTAAAAAGCTATTTAAGTAAGAGCATTTTTAATATATTAACCGCCCTTAGTTATAATTAAGGTTTTTAGTTATAGTAGTATTATAATTAAAAACTATTTTTTCTTTATAATTATACTATACTCTTTTATTATTATTAATATTAATTATTTATATATTTAATATATTTATAGTTCTACTTATAGTAAAGTAAATAAAGAAATTTACTAAATAAAGAATATTTTTAGTTATAAATTTAATAAAAATCCGTTTTAACTAAATATCTATATTTATTAAGGTAATAGGTAAAGGTTATTTAAAAAAAAGATACGTTATTAATATTAACCCCTTTTAGCTATACTAACTATAACACCTAAAGTTATTATAATAACTTCTACTTATTTACTTTTATACTATAAAGCGCGGCGTAGTAGTAGTAGTAATAATAGTAATACTATTACTAATAGGTGGCGTTAAGTATATTAAAATAAACCTTTATCTCTATAAACCTTTATTTAAATTATAGGTACTGTAATATACTATAGGGCCTAATAAGTCCTAGTAGTGTTTATAATTAATTAAAAGGCACTACTATAAATAAGGCTTTTATTAATTTCTCTATCTTCTATATATATATTTAATAATCTAAAGATACTAAATATATTATATTTAAAATACCTAGCTTTGTTTTTATTAGTCCCTAGTTATATATAAAGCTTATTAATATATTAATAGTATTAATTATTTTAAGTAACCATAAACGGCTTATATAACTTACTGTTTTATATAGCCTAAATCGGCTTAACTTAACTAAAAACTAGAAGTTTTACTTATATATAAATAAAGTATATATTATAATATTTAACCTTATATACTACTAAATAAGTAGTAATAGTATAGCTATAAATACTACTATAGCTAACTACTATAGAGGTATAAATAGTACTTTAAAGGTTCTAAAGTTTAATAACTACTATAAATACTTTAATTAAGTAAAAAATATAGTTACTAAAACTATAAAGCTTTAAGTAGTTACTAATATTAGTATATTTAGTAAGGTATTATTAAGATAGATACTAATAATAGTAGAGCTAAGTAGTTAAACTAGCTATAGCTATATAGTTAATAATAGTATATTAGTTATAAAGGGATATAATAGTTAAGAAAAGTAAAGGAATAGTTTAAATTAGATTTAATAGGTTTAGAGGGGTAGTAGTGTTAGTAGTTTTAGAGGCGTTAGTAGTGTAATTAGTAGTTTACTTTAAAATTAATTAAATACTCCTATTACTTTAAATCTATAGTAGCTGCGTTATAGTAAGTAAATTTATATACTAACTATATATAATATATAGGCTATTAGTTAGGGGGAGGGGGGAGGGGTCCTTAGTAGTAGGTTCTTTATTAATAACGTATTTATAGTTAAGTAGCCGCTTAGGGATACTGAGGAGATTAATATTAGTTATAGTATTTTTACTATTTATATTCTACTTAGAGTAATTTACTATATAAGCTTTAAGTAATTTTATTAGTAAAAGTAGTAGTTATAAAAAAATAAATAACTTTATAGTTTTAATTAACTATAGAAATATTAATAAGTACTTTATAATTAAAAGAGTTAATATTAACTTAACCCGTAATTTATATATATTTTTAATAAAAGAAAAGTTTATTATTACTATAATTTACTACTATTAAACTACTATTAAGCTACTAGTAATAAACTTAATATAAATATAATAATTCTTAAATTATAAAATAAAACCCTTTTAAGTACTCTATAGTTTAAAGCTAACTTTAAATACTTTAACTAACTAAAGAATATAGTTATTAAATCTATAGTACTCTAAGTAGCTACTAATATTAGTATATTTAATAGAGTAATATTAAAATAAATACTAATAGTAGTAGGGCTAAGTAGCTAAATTAGTTATAGTTATATAGTTTATAATCATAGTATATTAGTTATAGAGGAATATAATAACTTAAAAATAAAATAGTTTAGTTTAAAGTAAATTTAATACATTTAAAGAGATAGTCTACTAAGGAGGTATATAAAAAGTATTAGTAGTTTTAGTAGTATTAATAGTATTTGTTTTTTTATAAAAACTACTTTTACTAATAAAAATAGTTAAAACTTATATAGTAGATTGTTTTAAGTAGAATATAAATAGTAAAAATACTATAACTAATATTAATAATAGTAGAAGAGTATAGTATCATTATAAATAGGAAATAGTTTTTAATTATAATACTACTATAGCTAAAAACTTTAATTATAACTTATATAAGAATAACTGATATACTAGAAATACCCTTACCTAAATAGCTTTTTAAAAACAGCATAACTTAATATAGCTACTGTGTTTTATAAGTTAAAAACTTTCTTCTATTAAGTTACTTAAACGGACTTTTTAAGCTTAAAGGCGTTAATAAAACCCTTACTAACTAGGCTTTAGTCTTTTTCTTATATTCTTTAACCCTATACACATTCGCTCTATAATGACTTTAAAGTGTTAGTATAACTACTACTATTATTTGCTCTATACTGACTCTAAACGAAGAGCCCCGCGACCTATAATTATTCGCAAAAATAGACTAAGAGAGATCTAGGATAAAAGCTTATAATTATAGGCTTTACTATATTTTTAATAATAATAAAAACCCTAGCTAAAACACCCTCTTTATAAATAAAAAAATCTAATTTACTCTATTTCTATTTAACTTTATTAAAAGTAGTAGTAATTATATTAAAATAGCTAGAATTAAAACTCTATACTAGGGTCTAATTTAACTTAATAACTACTACTTTATTATTTTAAAATTAAATAACTATTATAAATACTTTACCTAAGTAATCTAAGTAGCTTATAAGTACTTAGTACTTAATAGATTTAGAAATTAGTATATTAAAAGTTAGTTAAAGTCTAGGGATATATTGGGATATCTACTAATAAGTATAGAGTTTATTAGTTAAATTAAATAAGCTAGCTATAGCGGTATACTAATAATAATATTAATAATATTAATAACGTTAATAACTAAAGTCTAATAGAAGGAAACGGGTAATTTAAATTAACAGAAGGTTCTTAGAGGCGTTAGGGGCGTTAGGGGCGTTAATAGTAATTAGTAGTAATTAGATGTAATTATTACTAATTAGATGTAATTATTAGTTAATAGTAATTAATTAATAGAAGCGCTTTAAATCTATAGTAATTACATTATTATAAGTAAAATTATAAACTTTAATGTATAAGGAGGTAGTTTATTAATAAGAGAAGGTTAAAAAGAGATATTATTAGAAGAAAAGTTAAGTAATATAAATCTAAATTCTAATATTATATAACTAAAAAGTCGTTAGTATAGTAGCTATAGCTAGTACTATATTATAGTAAAAATTATAAAGAGTAAATAGTAATAGTCTAAGAACTAGTATTAATAGTATAATTAATAGTTTATAAAATTAGTTAAATTACTTATTACTTTAAATCTATAAAAGTTATATTATAGTAAGTTAATTTAAGTATTGTAATAAAAAAGATTTATTAAGTAAGTAGTTAAATAGCTAATCCTTAAAGTATATAGTCTATAGGCCGTTAGTTACCCTAGAGGGACTAACCCTTAAGTATAAAGATTTAAATTACTATTTTTAGTCTATACCTTCTTTAAACTAATAGTAATAAGAACTAAATAAAAAGATATTAAATTAAACCTATTAACTAATTTAATACTAAATTAAATTTTAAACTTACTATTTTTATAAAAAGTAACTAATACTACTTTAAGTAAGTAATAAAAGTAGTAATAATAACTATAAATCTCCTAAAGTCTATAAAAGACTAGTATATTTAATAAAGTCTAGTAATATATTAAAATATTTATTATTAAGTATAGGGAAAACTAGTTTAATTAAGTTAACTAGCTATAGTATAGTATATAATAATAGTATATTAGTTATAAAGAGATTTAATAGTTAAGGGAAGGAATAGTTTAGTTTAGTTTAATTTAAATTTAATAGGTTTAGAGGGACGGTCTACTAGGGAGGTATATAAAGGGCGTTAGTAGTTTTAATAGTATTAATAGTATAATTAATAGTTTACTTTAAAATTAATTAAAAATACCTAACCCCCTTTAGAGTAACTAACAGCCTACGGGCTATATACTCTAGAGAATAGCCGTTTAACTACCTACTTTATTAATCTTTTTTATTATAGTACTTAAATTTACTTACTATAACGTAGCTTTTACGAATTTAAAGTAATAAGTATTTTTAAGAAATTTTAAAGTAAACTACTAATTATACTATTAATACTACTGAAACTACTAAAGCCTTTTACTGTTTCTTTAAACTTATTAAATCCGAATTAAACCGTTCTATTACTTTCCTTAGTCGTTATATCCCTCTATAACTAATATACTATTATTATAGACTATATAGCTATAGCTAGTTTAGCTACTCCCTACTATTATTAGTATCTATCTTAATATTACCTTACTAAATATACTAATATTAGTAGCTACTTAGACTAATAAAACTTTAGTAGTTACGTTCTTTAGTTAGTTAAAGTATTTATAGTTATTTTTAGTATTAAGGATTTTTTATAGTATTTAAATCTCTTAAGTATAAGTTAAGTATTATTTTATTTATATTATAGCTATTATTAGTAGTTTTATAGTATAGAACTCTTAAAGTTATAAGTATTACTTTATTATTTTTACTCTAGTAGTATTAGTTAAGGGTTATATTAATTATATAAGTTTCTATAATATAGAGGTACTTTTTAGTAGTATTAATACTAGTTAATATTTATAGAACTATATCCTTTTATTTATCCTAAAGCTAAGTAGGGGGGGGGGTAGGGATTTTCTATTTTAAATATTATAAGTTATTATTTACATAGGTATATAGAAGATATAGAAATTAATAAAAGCCTTACTTATAGTATCTTTTTCTTTAATTATAAATACTACTAGGGCTTATTAAGCTCTATAGTACGTTATAGTACTTATAGTATAATATAGCTAAAGGTTTATATATATAAAGGTTTATTTTAATATATTTAGTGCTACTTATTAGTAATAGTATTGTTATTATTACTATAGGAAGAATAGGTAAGTAGAATTATTAAAGTACATACGCTCTACTAAGCTCTACTTAAAACTACTTAGTAAAGCTAAAGGGGGTTAAAGCTACTAAATATACTCTATTAAATACTTTTATTTTATTATACTACTTAATAATATATAGCTATAATATATTCTTTTTAAACTAACTTATAAAATTATCTATATAAAATACTACTTTAAAATTATAAATTAAAAATACCTATTACTTTAAATTTATAAAGGCTGTATTATAGTAGGTAAATTTAAGTGCTATTAATTATAAAAAGAATAAATAAAATAGGTAGTTAAATAGCTATTCCTTTAAGTATATGGCCTATAGGCTATTAGTTACTCTAAAGGGGGTATTATAAGTTATTTTTTAAAAAGATATTATAGCTATATATTTTTAAATAGTGTAATAAAGAAAAGTATTTAATAAAGTATATTTAGTAAATTTAACTATTTTTAGCTTTTAATACTTTTACTTACCTTTTTTTATAGAAATACGTATATAAAATATTATATAGAAATTTATAAATATAAATATATAGAAAATAAAGAAAATTAATAAAGACTTCACTTATAAGAGTAGTACTTTTTACTTTAATTTATGTTTTTTTAAGTAGTTATCTTATTTAGATATTTCTATAAGTTATTCTAAAAAGAATATACTATAGCTATATATTATTAAATAGTATAATTAAATAGAAGTATTTAATAGAGTATATTTAGTAGCTTTAACCCCCTTTAGCTCTACTAAGTAGTTTTAAGTAAAGCTTAGTAGGGCGTACGTACCTTAATACTTTTACTTACCTACCCTCCCTATAGTAGTAAACATAAACATAGACGTACTAGTAATAACAACAATACTATTACTAATAGGCAGTACTAAATATATTAAAATAAACCTTTACTTATACAAACCTTTAACTGGATCACGTATAGGGCCTAATAAGCCCTAGTAGCGTTTACTATTAAAGAAAAAGGCACTGTAAGTGAGGCCTTTGTTAATTCCTCCTACTTTCTATATACTTATATACAATAATAACCTATAATATCTAATAAAAGGCTACTTACTACTAGTCTCTACCCCTAGGATAATAACTATTATATAACTTTATAGTTATTAACTAACTATAAAACTAGTAATAAGTGCTTTATAACTAAAGAGGCTAATATAATTAACTTAACTTAAAACTAGTATAAATTCTTTAATAAAGAAAAGGTAAAGCTTATTATTACTTAAATTTACTACTATTAAACTATAAGTAATTAACTTAATACTTAATAAATAATACTTAAGCTAAATACTAGACTTAATAAAACTATATATATTTTATAAACTAAAGCTAACTATAAATACTTTAACTAGTTAAAGGACGTAGTTATTAAATTTATAGTACTTTAAGTAGCTACTCTAATATTAGTATATTTAGTAAGGCCTATGTAAATATCGAGATAAATACTAACAATAGCAGGGCTAAGTGGCTGAACTAGCTATAGCTGTGTGGCTGATAATAGTGCGTTAGTTGTGGAGGGATATAACAGCTAAGGGAAGTAATAGAACGGTTCGATTTAGATTTAACGGGTTTAGAGGGACGGTGGAAGGCGTATAGAAGGCGTTAGTAGTTTTAGTAGTATTAATAGTATAATTAGTAGTTTATAAAATTAATTAAAAACACTTATTACTTTAAATCTATAAAAGCTGTGTTATAGTAGGTAAATTTGAGTACTGTTTATTGTAACTAATAACGAAAAAGATTAATAAAGTAAGTAGTTAAACGGTTCCCTAGAGTACGTGGCCCGTGGGCCGTTAGTTACCCTAAAGGGGGTTACTTTTTACTTTAATTATAAATACTACTAAGGCTTATTAAGCTCTATAGTATAGTATAATACTTATAATTTATTTAAAGGTTTATATAAGTAAAGATTTATTTTAAAATTACTACTTATTATTAATAGTATTATTATTATTATTAGTATATTTATATTTATATTTATACTTATATTTATATTTATATTTACTACTATAAATAGAGTAAATAAATAGAAGTATTAAAGTATATATACTTTTAAACTTACTTAAACCTACTTAGTAAAGTTAAAAGGGGTTAAATCTATAAAATATATACTAATAAATACTTTTATTTATTATACTATTTAATAATATATAACTATATTATATTTTTAAAAAATACTCTATAAGTATATCTATATAATATATTATTTTAAAGCCCTAAATATATATATATATACTATATTAAATATATAAACTTATTAAATATAAGTAAGATATAAAATAAATATACTTAAATATTATATATTTTTAGTAGTATATTTTTACTTAGAGATTTAATATCTATAGGTAAGATTACATATCTAGGTAAAAATACTAGGTTAACTTATTAAAAGTAAGGGTGGGGCCCCGTTTGTGTTATTTTTTATAGTTGCATGTACTCTTAAGTACCTACTTTGTAACACGACCCACGCCTGCTGTGGTAATAACGTCATTGAATTAAAGCACCGCGTGCGCATCTCAGGTGCCTGGTTTTCACGTGTTGCAGCTTCTCTTATTCTAGAGGTATGCTTTCCTTAGGTACCTACAGCTATTACTAGGTGTATTGCTGTTCATCCATCTCGGCCCACCTCACACTCCATCAACCCTCACCAGCCTAAGTACAGCGGCGCCAGAGTTTCGAACTTTAGGTCCCTTTTTGACAAGCGACTCCCGCACGAGCTTGCTAGAACCGCCTCCCCCCACCAGGTTGGTATCTGGATTCATCGGCGCCTCAAAAGTCCTGTCACCTGCACTACTTCCTCCACGCGACCCGCAAGACAGCTGCATCACACACCCAAGTCACTAAAGATCTCTTGACCACAACAGCCTGCCCAAGTTGCCCCCCCCCATATCTCAATCCGACTGAATATTTGCAGGGCGGAGCGAGTCGTCTTCCCCCCTCGCATCGGTATCGATCCCCAACACCATACGCGGGTCGTTTCGTCCTTCTAACATGTTCCGGGCGACATGACTGACGAGGACACCTCGGATATTAGCGACAGCGAACACCAAATTGCCCTGTGCTTGCTATGGCATCCAACATCTTCTCCAGGATCGCACCGCGAGCAAAAGGCCCCAGACTATTTTACGAAGATTCTAGAGAGGCGCACGGCGGTAATCTAGACGTTGAACACCGGGCCGGGCTTGACGTCGACGAGGAGAACTTAAGAGAGCAGTTCCAAGACTATGATCTGGACAATGTCCAAGGTCTCGCTGCTGACGATAGCCGAGCCACTCTTGACAACAACCCAGATCTTCCCAAAAGCCCAGAGGACAGCGCTGGTCGAGGTACCAAGCACGGTAGTGTTCGGCGAAACCTTGGAGCCAGATGGCTCGGACAAGACGAAGATGGCGATAACGATGTTCCCGCATCTCTCCTCGTCGAGCATCAGGGCCTGGAAACGGACGTCCAGAGGGCAAGCGGAATGAAGCAACCGATTCCCTCGTACAGGCAGTCTCCAATCCCTGGACCCTCAAGCCCACGCGCCCATGCCAGGTGGGAAATCACCCAAGCTCAACAGAAGTTACATCCAGCAGATATTGTCAGAGCACCGAAGGCGCAGTCCAGACGACCTGCTCGAGGTCTTGCGTCGGGAAATGAGAAGGAAAGGGCTCTTTGGAGATGGGTCAATGTTTCAAATCTCGACTTTTTTATTCAAGACGTATACTTCTACTACCGAGGGAGTGGCTTCTGGTGCATTGTATGTGGGCGGATCCTCCACCTGCTGTAAGTCTGCCATACATATTTCGGTGAAGCGACCAAGTACAAAAAGAACTGACTGGAGCAGGGAGTCGGCCTTTTTTGCCGTTTTTCTCACATTCATGACGCAATGTGTCGATTACTCTCTCATCGCCAGGAAGAAGTCCCTCGAGGAGATCATAATCCCTCAATGCACGAGAAAAATGTCCTTCATTTGGAATTTTGGCCTATGGCTATACGTCTTCTATTTCATATGGAAAGTCGTCCAGTTTACTGTGGATATCCAGAGATTGCACAACATGCGCAACTTTTACACTTACCTGCTTGAGATTCCCGAGGAGGACATGCAAACAGTCTCGTGGCAAGACATCGTTGGCCGTGTCATGTCTCTTCGAGATGCGAATCCCAAGACAGCTATCAACATTACGCCGTCGCAGCGACGGTGGATTCGCAATCAGTCGAAGGAGCGGCTTGACGCACACGATATCGCCAACCGTCTCATGCGGCGAGAGAACTACTTGATCGCTATGATGAACAAGGATGTGCTCAACCTGACGCTACCCGTTCCCTTCATGCGGAAACATCAGTTCTTTTCGAAAAGTCTGGAATGGAACCTTCATTTCGGCATCCTGAGCTTGGTTTTCGATGAAAACAACCAAATCAACCAGGAATATCTCAAGGCCGACCGCCGGGGGCTGTTGAGTGCAAAGTTAAGATCGAGGCTTATGTTTGCCGGTGTCATCAACCTGCTCATTGCGCCTTTCGTGATCGCCTACCTTATCATTGTCCACGCCTTGACATACTACAACGTGAGTGCCAGTATCCATGACTCTCGTCCACGCCTTCATATGTTGATAACTGGCGATAGGAATACCAGAAGGACCCGTCAACATTTAGCCACAGGAGATACACGCCGCTCGCTGAATGGAAATTCAGGGAGTTCAACGAACTTCCTCACCTATTCCAGGAGCGCCTCAATATGTCTTATCCTTTTGCTACTTTATACATGGACCAATTTCCAAAGAAGTTGACAGAGCAGTTTGCCCGATCAGTCACTTTCGTCGCCGGGGCTGTCACTTCAGTTCTCGCCGTGGCCTCCTTCCTCGACCCAGAACACTTTCTTGGGTTTGAGCTTCTCTTCGGAAAGTCGGCATTATTTTACATCGGACTTTTCGCCGCGACTTGGGCGGGAGCAAGAGGCATGATCTCCGAGGAGACAACTGTGTTCGACCCGGCCTATGCTCTTCGCAATGTTATCGAATACATTAGGTACATGCCGGACCACTGGCAAAATCGCTTGCATACGGCAGAAGTCAAGCGAGAGTTCTCAGAATTGTACAAGCTCAAGATGATAATCCTGATCGAGGAAATCATTGGCATCTTCACCGCCTCACTTGTGCTTATTTTCTCGGCGCCTAGGTGCAGCGACCAAGTCATCGACTTTTTCAGGGAGTTTACTATTCACGTCGACGGGGTCGGCTACGTCTGTTCCCTTGCCGTTTTTGATTTCAAGAAGGACGTCGGGAAGGTAAAGCAACAGACGGGCGCCGCCGACGTCCGTGAAGACTACTACACGACGAAGCACGGTAAAATGGCAGCATCCTATTACGGATTCTTAGATAACTACGTGATCAACCCGAAGACTGGCATCCCTGGCCATGTTCCCCCCGGAGGCCGACACCCCTTCCACGCACCGCCCGCCTTCCCGGGACTCAACTCGCCGACGCTGGCGGCTGACATGCACGGCTCCCGGGCAGGTCGACACGACCTTGCGAGGAGTCGGGTAGGCGGCATTGGCCAGCAAATCCGAACGCCGCGGTTTGGACCGTCCATGACCGCCCCGTCACCGATGGCATCCATGCTGCTGGACCCGCACCACCAACCGGCGACGACAGGGTTCGGCATCCGAAGCACGCATCGGAGCCGAGGGGGGCGGGGAGGTCATCAAGGGGAGGGCATAATCGAGGAGTCCACAGAAGATGGTCAGGAAATCGACGCACGCATGCAATCGCAAGGGCTGCACGAGGATGAGGTCTTTGGGGTTTCAGGACGGCTGGGAGAGTCGGTATGGGAGACATCACCGCCCAAAGGCTTAAGCCGGGAAAATAGCACAATGGAGGATACAGTAGAGCAAGATGCTGGTGTACTGGGGCTGATTTATCAGTTTCAGCAGGCGCATCGCAACAATCGGCAAGGAGGTGCATTGTGAAGCGCGTCAGGCTCTCACCTGGGTACAAAAGGTTGCAATCAACGACACCTGGCATGTGGACCGTTTTTTCTTTTAGTAGCCCCCAAGGTTTGTTTGGTAGAATGTTCACTAGTATGTCTTATGCAGTAGGTAATGAAGAAATAGTGCCATAGACGTCCGACCCCTCACGAGTTCGTGCCTACTGCCTTGTGGGATCCGTCAAGCTGAATCCCGACCACCGAAGTGCTGGGATGCTCGGCCGAAACGCCCTGGCAAACGGCTTGAGAGGCCAACGGCGACTCGGTGAAATGTGCGGAGGTTAGTATAACTGGTACCGGACCGGAGAAGGTCGTATCTCCGACGAACCGACGTTGAAGCTTCGCGTCTCCGTTGGCGGTGATCGGCAAAGATGGAAAAAAAACAAAAACACACGTGGGAAAAGCGCACAGAAAGTCTAGAAATATGACCTACGCGTGCCTGCAGCCACCCTTCACATGAGAGATGGTGGCCGCCAACGAAACGAACCCAACCACGAGAGCAGACCCTTGAGTAATATATTACACAGGGAGAGCAATCCGAGGTCGGAGATGTGAGACTCTAGAAAAGGGACGGAAGATCGTTCGGTCTTGCCTAGGTACTTGATAGTTGATATGGTGAACGACTACATTTTTCAGAGCGGAAAAAAAAACATACAAGGTGTACTCAAAGTAGAAATTTTCCTATATCTTACAAACACACACAAGTGAACGACTACATACCTACTACCTAGTCAGTTGGTCCAAGGCTGTTCCACTATGGTGTTGAAGACGTACTATCGACTTACACTACTAATACCTAGGTACTAGGTAGCATGTAGCGATACCTGCATCAAGTTCCAGATCGCTAATTAAGTGCTCTTCTCTACCTACTCGCCTCAAGTGCACCAGCCTCCAGGGGAGGGACGGGACCATAGAGGCATCTTCAGTTCCTAGGTTGGATGCCACCTAGAGCTCGGGCCCGTCTAAAGAGACTACTACTGTACACTAGGTACCTTCCCCAGCGGGAGCCTGCACTAAAGGCACAAGTATGCCTTCCTAGGTATGAGATGGGCTGCACAAATGGGTCATGTACCTCATAGTAGGCTTGAACCCCGGTTATTAGGACCGGCGGCTTCTATACTTTTTTTTTTTTCCCGCTAGCCTCTCCCGCGCCTTCCTGCCGAACCTACTTGACTTTAGTCTCTGCTAACCCAACTCTCTGCATCGTCTTTGCCAACCTTGCATCGCAATTCACGATCGCTGCGCCGCCTTGCACCACGATACCTTCGACTCCCTCGCGATACCTCTTACGCCGAAGCCACTTGAACTACCTCCGGCACACCCGACCCCGACGTCGCCTCGGCGCAGCTCTCGGTGTCCACTGGCGGAAAAGACACCATAACTCTCGGCGACGCGATTGTCGGTTCCGGTTCAAAAAGAGATCTCCTCCCGCCACGCCTGGTGGTACCATCCTCCCTTCAACCGGTCTTTCTCACACCGTTGTCAACCTGGCGGCTTTTCAGCCCAAGCCCTACGGCGAAGCATCTGCTGCGGCCGCAATGGCCCAGCCCAATGCAGAGCCCGTCGAGGATTATGAGTGCGCATGCTCCCCTCAATCTGGACACTTTACACTCCCAAACAGAAGCCTTTCAATTCACAAGCCAGTCCCCATGGAAGCATAGTTCGCTGACTTGGCTTCATATTCTCCCGTCTACAGCTATGAATCGCTACCTCCCAACTTCTCCCTGTTGCAGAACATGGCAGCTGGAGCGTTTGCAGGCATAGCGGTAGGCCGACCCGCACACTCTTAGCCTGACGTGTCTCAATGCTGGCTCTTGACGTGCTTCTTCTCCCAAGAATACAAAGCTGACTGCAGCTCCTGCAGGAACATACCGTCATGTATCCGATTGACGCCATCAAGGTATGAGAATTGGGAAACATGTTTATAGCTCTCACTCTTGTCCTTTGCCGACGGCCATTTATCTAACACCGAGCCTTCCAGACCCGGATGCAGGTCCTCAATCCGAATCCCTCGGCCGTCTATAACGGCGTAATCCAGGGTACCTACCGCATAGCCAGCCGCGAGGGCGTTCTCAGTCTCTGGAGAGGAATGTCTAGTGTTGTTGCCGGAGCTGGTAAGCTGTCTAAAGCGAGCAGCAATGCCGCATGCCCCCAGGAAAGAAGACACTTCTAATGACTTAAGGCCCGGCTCATGCTGTCTACTTTGCAACCTATGAGGCCGTCAAGCACGTCATGGGTGGTAACCAGGCCGGTGTCCATCACCCTCTCGCTGCTGGTATTTTCCTTTCCTCTGTCTTCTGGCCTGCGTTTTGACCTTTTGCCAAAAAGTAACGAGGCTAATCCGTTTTTGCTACTTTGTTCAGCAACGAGCGGTGCTTGCGCCACGATTGCCAGTGATGCGCTCATGAACCCCTTCGACGGTGCGTCATCCGCCAACCTTCCCTGAGCAAGCTGTCGACCTCTTGTAGCTCTTAACTGATCCAGTCTTCCAGTCATCAAGCAACGCATGCAAATCCAGGGCTCTGCTAAAATGTATCGGTCCATGACAGACTGCGCCAAGTATGTCTACAAGACCGAAGGACTGGCGGCCTTTTACGTTTCATACCCGACCACCCTCTCCATGACGGTGCCCTTCACGGCTCTCCAGTTTCTTGCCTATGAGTCCATGTCCACGGCCATGAACCCCAGCAAGAACTACGACCCTACAACGCATTGCTTGGCAGGTGCTATTGCTGGCGGCTTTGCCGCTGCGCTTACCACCCCCATGGATGTCATCAAAACCATGCTGCAGACTCGAGGAACTGCTACTGACCCCGAGCTGAGAAATGTCAACGGCTTTGTGGCTGGATGTCGCTTGCTGTACGAGCGCGAAGGCTTCAGAGGCTTTTTCAAGGGCGTTCGCCCGCGTGTGGTGACAACCATGCCTAGCACAGCCATATGCTGGTCCGCGTACGAGGCTTCCAAGTAAGTAGCCCCCTACTCTTGTACTTGTAAAGCTGAACTCCTTACACCATTACTTCGCAGGGCCTACTTCATAGCAAGGAACGATTCACCAGTTTGAAGCGCTACATCGCTGTGCACATAGAACAGGCTGTTCTGGACGAAGCCGTGACCGATCAGAGCGATATTGTAAATTTTAGAAGACGAAGGGGTAGGGACTGTCGACGAGTCGACTCCTTGACCACGTGATGGAGGCCTTGGAGAATCGGACAACATCAACGGATAGCAGGAGAGCTACGCCGGTTTTACTGGTGGAGAGCGTTCCGAACATGTTATCTACTGCTGGTAGCGACGTAAGGGCTAAGCCGGAGGCGTCGCGGGCGGGCTGTATTTTGGTACCGGAGAATCGGCGGCTTGGTAAAGTGCAATACTTGAACACATTGGTGTCGGTAAAAGACGATGAATGGGCAAGGCTCAGTCTACCGATGAATCCGCAAACGTTAATTCGGAATGTCTCTCCCCACTCAACTCAATCTCACTGTCCGCCAGCTCCCCCCAGATTACAACATCCTTTATGGAAAGGGACAGGATTGTGCGGCTCGCTGTGATCATTTACGGCTTTGATATGAAGGCAAGGGTTTTAACTGGGGGTATGCCCCAGCGAGCGAGCTGGCGGGTAGAGTCAACAGAGAAAGCCTGTAAGCAACGAAGAACTCCCTCGACCAGATGTTGTTGGGCCGATGGTCTCTCGTGTTCACGCATTTGGTCCTAGTGACGAGCCGTGCTCGTGGGCAGTGTCAGAGTACGTGGATTTGGCGGGCGCGTCTTGCGTTCCCAAAACACAGACGCGTAAGCGGGCGTTCACGATCCACAATCCAGAGGGCTATATAAGTAAACTCAGGCTATTAAAAGAGTACTAAACTTCTTATATTTTACTAACTTATTTTTTAAATAATGTTTAAGGAATAGAAAATAATTAAAATATATATTTTTTTTACTTCTATTATTTATAGAAAAATAAAAAAGAGTATTATAAAACTTTAAATTTTATTATAGATTTTAATTAGTAAGTTAAGTTTAATAGTATTTTTACTTTTATATAATATTTTATAAATATATTTATTTATGTTTTTTTTAAGTAGTTATTTTGTTTAGATATTTCTATAAGTTATTCTAAAAAGAATATACTATAGCTATATATTATTAAATAGTATAATTAAATAAAAGTATTTAATAGAGTGTATTTAGTAGCTTTAACCCCCTTTAGCTTTTTATACTTCTACTTACTTACCCTTTTTATAGTAATAACGATAATACTATTACTAATAAGTAGTACTAAATATATTAAAATAAACCTTTACTTATATGAACCTTTAGCTGGATTACGCGTAGGGCCTAATAAGCCCTAGTGGTATTTATAATTAAAGAAAAAGGCACTACTATAAGTAAGCTCTTTATTAATTCCTCCTATCTTCTATATTTATACTTAATAATCCTTTAAAGTAATAAAATAGTAGAAACTACTATAAATATAAAAGTCCTTTAGGTACTAAATACTAAATACTATAACTTAGTTACTATAGTTAAGAATAATATTAAGTGGCTTAGTAATATAGCTATATAGTTTAGTATTAATACTATTAATATATAGTATAGTTAACTAGCTTAACCTTTAAATATAAAGATCTAAATTACTATTTTTAGTTTTTACTTTTTTAAACTAGTAGTAATAGGGACTAAATAAAAAATATTAAATAAAACCTATTAACTAATTTAATACTAAGTTAGATTTTAAATTTACTATTTTTAAAAAACAACTAATACTACTTTAAATAAATAATAAAAGTAGTAATAATAACTATAGATCCCCTAGAGTTAAGAGACTAATATATTTAATAAAGTATATTAAAACGTTTATTAATAAGTATAGGGAAAAGTAGTTTAATTAAGTTAACTAGCTATAGTATAGTAATAGTATATTAGTTATAGAGGGATTTAATAGTTAAAGGAAGGGATAGTTTAGTTTAGTTTAGATTAGATTTAATAGGTTTAGAGGAATAGTTTAGGAAGGCGTTAGTAGTTTTAGTAGTGTTAATAGTGTAATTAGTAGTTTACTTTAAAATTAATTAAAATACTTATTACTTTAAATCTATAAAAGCTACGTTATAGTAAGTATATTTAAGTACTATAATAAAAAAGATTAATAAAGTAAGTAGCTAGACGGCTATTCCCTAAAGTATATAGCTTATAGGCTATTAGTTACCCTAAAGGGGGTATAATAAATATATTTATAAAGGGTTTTAAAAAAAGTATTATAGTTATATATTTTTAAATAGTATAATTAAATAAAAGTATTAATAAAGTATATTTGATAAATTTAACTTTTTTAAACTTTTAATACTTTATTATTATAAAAAAGTAAGTAAGTTAAAGTATTTAAATAATACTTCTATTACTCTAAAGAGGATAAATAAATAAGTATAATATATCTTTAAACTAAATATAAAAATATCTATAACACACTATATAAAAAGTATAAAGAAATAAAATATAAAAGAATATAAACTCAATTCCTAGCTATAGCTACTACTAATGTAGTACATAAGGCCCTGTAAACTCCAGGCTTAACCAATTTAACTCCTCAACCCATGCTCTTGTTTGAAGGCAGGATGTATTACCGTCATTAGAAAGGGAAGCCACCGGGGAAGCCGCCGCCGCCGCCGCCGGCACCCCCGCCAAACTTGAAGTGGAATTGCTGGCTGCCCCCACCACCGCCTTGCTGGAACATGAACGGATGACCACCCCCGAAAGGGTTGCCTTGAAAGGGCTGGCTTTGCTGCTGGTTGTTTGGGTCGTCGCCCCGGTCGAAGCGCTCGCGAAGCTCTGGATCGCTCAAAATTTCATACGCCTCATTGATAGATGCCATCTTCCTCTCAGCTTCCTCCTTGCCAATACCCTGCTTCGCCGCTTTATCGGGGTGGTGTAGTTTGGACAGCTTGCGATAAGCCGACTTAATCTGGCGCTCGTCAGCGTCGTGGGACACGCCTAGAACCTTGTAGTAGTCCTTGGTCTGGCTTCGCTTGAGGGCGATCTGAGCTTTCTGCATCAGAGGTTGCACAATATCGTTCTTGTCAGGCCGGACATTGCCGGCTTCTTCTAAGGACCTGATTGCCGCCTCAAATTCTTCCTTTTCCATCATTGCTCTTGCGCGGTGAAGTAGACCGTAGAATGACTTGCTGTCGAGAGCCAGAGAGTCTTCGCAATACTGCTTCGCTTTCTTGGCATTCATCTGTTGCAGTTGTGAGTTTCTGCAGCGCTCTTCGAGAAGGTTTGCACTCACATCGTAGTACCCCTGGCACGCCAGTTCCACAACCTTACGGTACAAGGCCGCCTCAGCAGCTAGAGGAATAATACCGTCCGCGCGTAGTTCCTCCACATGATTCTTAATGTCGGTAATGAGTCCTGCGTCTTCGGCAGAGTCTATCAACAACTTGACCCCGGTCATAGGCTGTGTCTTGTCGAACGCTTTGTTTACCCTGGCGAGAGTCTTTTCGATGGCCTTTTGTTGCTTTAGAAGCTTCTTGCAAGGTTTCGAATCGGGGTCGGAGTGTAGGCATTTGCGGGTCTGGGCCATGCCGTTCTTCAGATCGCCGAGCGCATAGAAGGTAATGGCCGATATCTTGATGTGCGGGGTTATATCGCCGGGTCTCATCTGCAGCACGTGGTGTAGATCGCCCATTCCCTCCTCAAGCTCGCCGCGCTGGAAGCGGCAGCGCGATCTGATCTCGCGCAATGAAATGGCCCGGTTCGCAACAATGACAGCCTCGCCGGCATGAGAGACGCAGGCCTCCCAATCGCCCTTCTTCTCGGCAATTTCGGCCAGACGGGCAGCGCCCTGAGCCTCGTCGAGAGCGGCGACCTCTGGTGAAGTTGAGTCCTTACGCGCCAGTCCGTACTGCTCCCTCGCGCCGTCCCAGTCGGCCGTCTTCGCCTTGATTTTGGCCAACTGAATATGAGCGCCCTCGAAGCCTGGCTTGAGCGAGAGGACCTTATTAAAGTCCTCCGTTGCCTGATTGGTGCGTCCGAGGGAAAGGTAAGTCGTAGCACGCTTGAACAAGGTCAGATAATTGGAAGGATCGCGGGCAACGGCGGCATCATAATAGACGAGGGCATCGGAGGTTTGACCATTCGATAAATGGGCCTGGGCGGATGACAGAAGGGAAGAGACGGGAGTGTCGGCGGGGATTTCGTCGGGCGCGACTGCGAGAGCGGTCGAGGACAGCAGGCCGGCGGCAAGAGCCAGGGCGTAGAGCCGGACATGCATCGCTGACGCTGAGAGATGGGCTGCCGTTGAGAGAAGGGAATCTGTATTCGAGTGAAGAGAGATGATCGCCAAGGCCTTGGAAAAGATTTCGGTGAGGACGCAGCGGAATTAGACAGGTTGACGAAATGTAAAAGAAAATCATCGAAAGCCGAGCAGGCAGAAAGGTGAGAGGTGTCGAGTACTTAGCGGACGCGGTCCGCTGGTCGATCCAAATTGGCAAGTTGTCCTCAATAGGGCGAACTTGAACGCAAGCACCGCCATCTGATGGATGGCACGGCAGATGCGTATAATCGTAATAGAGCTGGGCTTGTGGGGCCTGTCTCCTTAACGGGGCATTAATGACCAGTCCCCCTTGTCCCTGGCCTTGCTGAATGCAAATGTATGGGCAATAGCGGTTGTCACTTCCAGTATCCGCAGGTGCCGGAAGTCCAGAACAAAAGCACCATATTACAATCTTAGTGTACCTTCTGAGTACATACGTGTCGGAAGTTACTCGGAACGGCAAAATGGTGGGGACGCCCCCGAACGTTGCCAATTGTTGACACAACCCGTGAGAGTGCAATTAAATGATATCAATCCAGCTTATCCTCCTCCAATCGAATCCTCAACGCCATGGCCCACCTTCCGACCCCAACAGCCATCTTTTCACCCTCCATCGCTCGCATCGCGGCTTCTACTGCCAAGGACTGGAGATATGTCGACGCGTGGCTGACGTCTAAATTCCAAGGTCGCTCGGTCCCATCCTTCGAGCGGAACCCCGAAACACTCAAGGCCCTCCTATCTCTGGCCACCGTGAATGAGACGGCAGATGAGGAGCGTGAACTTGTCGCCCGGGCCGAGTTTACGGCACTGCATGAAATCGGCGGCGCTCGTGACCCGCCCGATGTGACGCCGGGCTTTCCTGCTTCCACCACCGTTCGGGACAGGATTCTCGCTGCTGTTCAAAATCACCTGACACGAGAGGGAAGCACCGCTCTTAACTCGATGGCTACGCTTTCCTGCCAGCTGTCTGCTGTGTACCCCGATGCAGAGGCTCTTGGCCGCTACATGATTCTTCTTCATGCTCAAGCATCGGAGTCAGAGCAAATGAGGGTTCGCGTGCACATCCTTCGCAAGAACATCGAGCAAGAATCGATCATTGCAGACGAGTTGCTGAGAACCCTGCGGAGCGACGACTACAGACCTGCTGACGACCTGGCCTGCCAGAACGTGGAACTGCAAAGGAAGGTCAAGACAATGGCCATGCGAATTCCCGAGATCAAAGATCGCGTGGCGAATTTAAACCAGTCTATCGTTCTGCACTTTCCTACCATCGAGCAGACCGCCAGGGAAGAGAGCGAGTATCGTGAGCTTCTTTCCCAGAAGAAGGATTTGGATACCCAAGTTTTGCAGTTCTACAGCCTCCCGGATGATGTCAGGAAAGCTCGGCTCCAGTTGGATAGCATCCGCGCTCAGCTTCGCGCCGTCGTTCAACGTCGCGACGACGTGTTCGAGAACTTGGTGGAGCGTCAAAGCCCCCGCAAGCACCCATGAATGAGATCATAGTTTCATTTCAACGAGGTCTAGCTTATAGCTAGATACCATACTCTCGTTCTCTCGGGGTATCAGAACATCTGCACACCAAAACAGTGGCCTTCTGAGGGCAAATTGCATCAACCGTTCCGCTTCCCCCTGACGGCACCTCCAAGATTCCGAATTTGTCGCATGCCAAGCCCGGCCCGCTTAACTACTGGCGCAGCCACAGGCGTGGGGTCCTTCACCGGCACCTGTGGCCCGCTGGCATTGCGTGACTCCTTCGTGGCCTTTGTGTCCAAACCCTCTCCCAACCGTAAGTCTGCAACGCCAAGACTGCCTCGACTATCGTCCACATCTCCCGAGTGCCTTTGGGCCCGTCGAGCTCTCTCCTGCACGCTCCGAAACTTCTCAAGTAATTCATTCCAACGAATGATACCGTCTTCTCTGCCCTTAAGTCTGTTCGGCCTGTCATAACTGGAGCTGGTGGCAGGACTGGGGTTCCTAAGAGGTATCATCAGTTACCTGCGCACGGATACAGACCAGGGCGCTGGTGACATGTGGAGGACGAGAGATTGGAAGAAGCTCACACTTTGGGTGCAATGTGCAAATAGCCGATCGAACTGACGCTATTGAGCCGGTTTTTGAGGGCGGCGAAGGCTGAGGATTGCGGGAGAAGCATGAGAAGCCCGTAGAGGCACTTATACAAGTGAGGATACTTGTCAGGCTCAAGGAGCTGTAGTCGAAGGTCTCCGGCGAATTAGCAGATGCGTCATATGCTAGGATGTCTGTGAATCAACACACATGTGAACACAGGTGACTCTATCAACTGAACCAGTTTGTCAATCTGGATAAGGATGTTCACCGTCATTTCCAGCTCCGCGCTGAAGGTTTTAGCTTAGACAACTGGTAAACCGACAAAGAGGTGCGCGAAAACCTACAAAATCTGCAGAAGATTGTATGCCTGTTCGTATGCCTGAGCCAGCAGGCAAAGAGAAAAGGTGGCGACGGCATTATGACACCATGAACGGAAGAGCGCAACGAAAAATGTCTGGCCGTCCTGAGGTTCGTTGACTGGTTAGCCTTCTGGCAATAACGAACACCTGGACGTCAGAAAGTGTGGATATGCTGTTACCTTGGACTCCAAATTGCGAAGCCTCTTGCGCAGTTCTGAGAGTTCCGGCGCTGTGATGAGGTTATTGTTTAGGTTTTGCACCATGATGCTGGCAAACTCGACATCTTCCTCCTTTTCAATGCAGTCTGCGAGTGTTCGATATATCCGCTCAGCACTGAGGCTGACGCAAAGTTGGCGGATGATCAAGTTCCCTCGAGTCTCGAGCAACTTTCTGTCAGTAGCAAATAGCTGGAGCAGGTTGACCATGAAATTGGAGAAGTAGTCGTCTTCGCTGTTCCGGGATATCTGAGAGAGCAGTTGCAGATCCTTGGTAACGACAGCCTCAGCCGGATCCGACAGAGTTTTGAGTAAGGCAGGGAAAGTTCCATCATTAAAGGCCAGGACCTTTCTTGGCGCCTTTCGATGCAACATTATCAGCCAGGTTAATGCAGCAACGCGGGTCGCTTCGTGGTCGTTGAGGAAAAGCAACGTCAGAGCATTGACTGCTGCGGCGTAGTCAAGATCTACTTGGGGATGAGTCGTTGAAGACGGTGGATTTGTTGTCGAGAGGGACCGGTTGTGACCATGGGCCGGTGTCGGACTTCTCACTTCCAAATCTCGAGAGCTTGACAGGGACGCACGTGCACTAGAAGGCCCGTCTTGTCGTTCTCCAGAGATTGGAATACGGGACGTGGATTGCGAAGGGCCGCTGATTTCTGGTTCATCAGACAGGGAGACGACGTAATCCATCAGGCCAGCATTGACACGAGCAGCGGCCTGGCGAATGGATTCGACGCCGCTGGCCATTGCAGGCAGCATGTGAGCCAGAACTTTGGGAGTAAAAGGTAGAACTTCTTCAGGGCAGATGTCGAGAAATTCGACAATCCAGCGGAGGGACTCCAAAAGAGAATCTTCTTCTGTCGAATGAATTAGTTGCCGACGGAAGTAAACACTACGGTCGAGAACCCACCTAGAGGAGAGTCGAGCGTTGCCGTTAGTATCTCGAGGATCTTTCGATAGTTGATTTGAACGTCTTGGCCTGGGATCCAGTCTTCCTCGCCACTTCCGTCCTCATCATCGCTTTGGGAGTTGATTTCATCGCCCTCTTCAAGTCCGATATGCACACTCCCCGAATCGACCGACTCCTCACGTTTGCGTTTGCCACCCTCGCGCGACTTCTTGCTCTCTACAATGCCCTTCTTCACTCTGGATATCCGCTTGATCTCGCTGAGAAACTTATCCAGGCACGACTGGGTTGCAACGTGGACGTCTCGGTTCGGGTCACTCAAGAACCGGAGTAGACCCCCCAAGAAGTCGGGTAGAAAGGTGACGAGTTCGAGGTCAGGGATGGAGTCAAGAAGAGTGATCCAGCCTACGAGGAACTGGCGAGTGAAAGGGTTGATAACGTATATGCGTTCCTGAAGAAGGGGGATGAAGCGGCGCAAGGAGAAGGCAGTTGGCGGGGACGGACGGTCCTCGGCCCCGTCCTTGTCGGTGAGGTCCTGGTTAAACTCCTCTTCCAGAACTGATATATAGGAAGCAGCCGATTCCGAAACGATGTCCTTGATGAGACGGTCGAGAAGCTCAGCGCCATTCTTAACGGACAGCTCAGAATCTGCCCCCAGCTAGAGGAACGGAACGGTAACTTATTAGGTTCTCTCTCAACTTTGAAAAGCGAGGCAGAGGAGGTCAGGAGACTGATTATTCTTACCTTGCAAAGTGCGTCGAATATGTCGTTGAAGTAGATCAAAATCTCGCCCTTGGCCACTTTCGCAATGTTATACATGGCTTCGCAGGCATAGTAACGAACCCTTGCATCTTGGTCGGTGAAGCAGGCTAATACTGGCGGTACGATCTCTTTGAGATATCGGGGTAGTTCCTGGGCACAGAATCAGTGCCATGCTTCCATGGATCGTGATATAGCCCGTGATAAGCTATGGCAAGTCAAGTTACGGTAGCCCGCCAGGGGGGGAGGCTGAGTGATCATACAGGGCCAAGGGCTATAGCGGCTGCAGCCAGCCCGATGAGACCTCCGTTCCTGGCGTGGGGCTGGTGCACGGCATAGGCGAATTCGTTGCACAGTTGCTCAAGAATGCCCTGGACTCTGGGGTAATCCCTAGTCACCACCAGCTCACGGATCACTCGCTCAAGTCTGAGGAAGGCGGCACGTCAGCGTTTTCGCGCTTGGGTGGAAGGCGTCAGAGACAGGTGGGGTGGTGTACTCAAGTGCGCCGACCTTGCGTTTGTCGTAGAGCTTGTCGTTCAGGGCTCGTTGGATACTGATATCCATAGTTGCCGCAGTAGGAACGGAAATGCAGATGGCGACAGGAAACGAAAACAGCAACAGGTAGAGGCAGTAACGATCTGATGCCCGGGATGTGTGATCCGAGCTGAGCGGCGAGGCAGAAGCTAGGTAGGTAGTTGAGTTAAGCTCAGCTCACTCCAGGGGTATAGATAAGATATGATATGTACCTTGTGCAGATACCTCGGTTACCTACCTACCCGGGTTGGGGGGGGGGGGGGGGGGGTGGTTAATATTAAGTGCCTATAATATGTATTTTTAACATAATAGAGACTAATGACCCCTAAGACTATTATGTTAGTATAATTATATAATACTATTTTTATTTTACTATTATATATATATTTATAGTTTTTTTATAATAATTCTAATTTTAGTAAAATATTCTATTTTTTTTTTATTATACTATTTAGAATAATTCTACCTATTTATAGTAGGTTAAGAGTAAAAGGTACTAACTAGTAGAAAAGTCGGGAAAAAGTAATAATAGACCTAAAATATACTCTTTATATATAGTAGCTCTATAAAATATTATCTTTACTAGCTACTATAGTACTTATAGCTATATATATAATAGTATAGGTTAGTAATATTAATAACCCCCCCTAACCTAGGTAAGTACTTAAGTTAAGAGGGGGCTATTAATATTATATACTTATTATACTTATATATATTATAAACTATAAGAATAATTTCCTAGACTACTTTATTAGTATGATTATATAATTATATTTTATTTTTAATTTTATATATAGTATCTTTTTTATAAGTTTAATTTTAATAAAATATCTTAGGTTTTTTTTTTTACTAAGAATAATTATATCTATTTATAGTAGGTTTAGACTAACTAATAAAAAAGTTAAAAAAAGTAATAACGGGCCTAAAATATACTCTCTATAAATAGTAGCCTTATAAAATATTTTTCTTTAGTACTATAGTATTTAAAACTATATATAAAGTAGAATAAGTACTTAATATTAATAACCCCCCTCTCCTTTAACTTAAGTAGGTATATAAAGTAACTTAAACTACTTAAATAAGTAATAATAGTTTTAAAAATAATATAAAAAGTAGTAGTAGTAGATAGAATATAAAATAGTAAACTAAATAAAGTAAATCTTAAAATATAACTAAAATATAATTAAGTAAAAAAGGTAATTAATACTAAAGTAAAGAATATATTTAATTAAATTTATAACTTCTATAAAGTATAAAACTAGTATAGAGATATTACTACTTAAAGGGCCCCCTTTAGGGTTACTAACGGCCTATAGACTATATACTCTAGAGAATAGCCGTTCAGCTACCTACTTTATTAATCTTTTTTATTTAATAAATAGTACTTAAATTTACTTACTATAACGTAACTTCTATAAAATTTAAGTAATAGGTATTTTTAATTAATTTTATATACTACTAATTATACTATTAATACTACTAAAACTACTAACGCCTTCTACTATCTCTTTAAATCTATTAACTTTAATTTAAACTAAACTATCCCTTTTCTTAGCTATTATATCCCTTTATAACTAATATACTATTACTATATAACTATAGCTAGTTTAGCTACTTTTTATTATTATTAATATTCGTTTTAATATTACCCTACTAAATATACTAATATTAACTACTTAAATTAATAAAACTCTAGTAACTACGTTTTTTAGTTAGTTAAAGTATTTATAGTTATTTTTAGTATTAAGGATTTTTATAGTCTAAATCCTTTAAGTATAAATTAAGTATTATTCTATCTATATTAAGGCTATTACTAGTAGTTCTATAGTATAAAACTCTTAAAATTATAAGTATTACTTTATTATTTTTACTTTAATAGTACTAATTAGGGGTTATATTAATTATATAAACTCTTATAGTATAAAGATACTTTTTAGTAGTATTAATACTAGTTAATATTTATAGAATTATATTCTTTTATTTATTTTAGGACTAAGTAGAGTAAATAAAAATCTTCTTTTTAAATATTATAGGTTATTATATATATAAGTATATAAAAGATAAAAGGAATTAATAAAGGCCTTATTTATAGTAGTGCCTTTTTTTTAATAATAAATACTATTAAAGCTTATTAAGCCCTATATATAATTTAGTTAAAGGTTTATATAAATAAAGGTTTATTTTAATATATTAGTTATACCTACTACCTATTAGTAATAATATTATTATTATTACTATAAAAAGAGTAAATAAGTAAAAGCGTTAAGGTAGAGTTAAAGGGGGTTAAAGCTACTAAATATATACCCCCTTTAGAGTAACTAATAGCCTACGGGCCACGTACTCTAGGGAATAGCCGTCCAGCTACCTACCTTATCGATCTTTTTCATTATAGTACTTGAATTTACTTACTATAACGCAACTTCTATAGATTTAAAGTAATAAGTATTTTTAATTAATTTTATAAACTACTAATTACACTATTAACGCCATTAATACCGCTAAATCTACTAACGCCTTTTACTATCCCTTTAAACCTATTAAATCTAATTTAAACTAAACTATTCTTTTCTTTAGCTGTATAGCTATAGCTAGTTTAGCTACTCTTTACTATTGTTAGTATTTATCTCGATATTTATATAAGCCTTACTAAATATACTAATATTAACTACTTAAACTAATAAAACTCTAGTAGTTGTATCCTTTAACTAGTTAAAGTATTTATAGTTATCCTTAGTATTAAAAACTTTTATAGTATTTAAATCCCTTAAATATAAGTTAAGTATTATTTTATCTATATTAAGGCTATTACTAGTAGTTCTATAGTACAAAACTCCTAAAATTATAAGTATCACTTTATTATTTTTACTTTAGTAGCACTAGTTAAAAGTTATATTAATTATATAAGCTTTTATAGTATAGAAGTACTTTTTAGTAGTATTAATACTAGTTAATATTTATAGGATTATATTCTTTTATTTATCCCAGGGCTAAGTAGGGTAAATAGGAATCTTTTTTTTTAAATATTATAGGTTATTATATATATATATAAAAGACGGAAGGAATTAATAAAGGCCTTACTTATAGTAGTACCTTTTTCTTTAATAGTAAATACTACTAGGGCTTATTAGGCCCTATATATAGTATAATCTAACTAAAGGTTTATATAAGTAAAGATTTATTTTAATATATTTAGTACTACTTATTAGTAATAGTATTGTTATTATTACTAGTACGTCTATATCTATATTTACTACTATAGTAAAAAGGGTAGGTAAGTAAAAGTATTAAGATATATACGCCCTACTAAACTCTACTTAAAACTACTTAGTAGAGTTAGAGGGGGTTAAAGCTACTAGATATACCCTATTAAATACTTCTATTTAATTATACTATTTAATAATACATAGCTATAGTATATTCTTTTTAGAATAACTTATAAAAATATCTAGATAAAACAACCACTTAAAAAAACACAAAGCTACTAAATATACCCTATTAAATACTTTTATTTAATTATACTATTTAAAAATATATAACTATAATATATTTCTTTTAAAATAACTTATAAAAATATCTATATAAAATAACGACTTAAAAATATAAGTTACTACTTAAAATATATAGTATTATTAGTTTATATAAAGTAAATAAATAGTAATTAATTATAAAACATAGGGGTTAGTAATTAAAGTTAAAGATAGATAGATTTAAAGTCCTTTCAGTAACTAACTTAAAATACTTATATAATAGTAGAATTAAGTCTATACTCTACTATACAGTTATTAGCTATAAATAACTAACTCTAATATAGTTATTTCTATACTAGTAGTTTTTTTTTATAGCTTAAGGTTTTAATTATAAGTACTTTAAGTATTTATTTCTTTAAAATAAGGGTTTATTAAAAGAGGCTTTAAAACAACGTTTTAGAGTTTTTTTAATTAACCTCTTTTAAATTAGTCTTTTTAAAACTAAGTAGATTTATTTTTAATAAAGCTATAGGCTTTAGTTAAAGGTTTAACTATAGTTATATAAACTACTAGTTCTTTATATTTCTTAATACTTTTAGCCCTTTTATTAAATTTATAAATCTCTTTTACCTAAATACCCTTTTTTATTCTTTTTTTATTACTTAGCTTTTTAATTTAATTATAGCTTTATGTATTAAAATAAAGCTTTTAAAAGTATAATTTAAAATACCCTCTAAAGTAACTAACGGTCTATAAACTATATACTCTAAAGAATAGCCGTTTAGCTACTTACCTTATTAATTCTTTTTATTATAGTACTTAAATTTACTTACTATAATACAGCTTTTATAAATTTAAAGTAATAGGTATTTTTAATTAATTTTAAAGTAAACTACTAATTATACTATTAATACTACTAAAACTACTAATACCTTTTATATATCTCCCGTCCACTTAACCGTTTAAACCGCTCCTTTAAACTTATTAAATTCAAACTAATCTAAACTAAACTATCCCTTTCCTTAATTATTAAATCCCTTTATAACTAATACACTATTATTAACTATGCTATAGTTAATTAACCTAATTAAACCGCGTTTCCCTATACTTATTAGTAAACATCTTAATATACCTTATTAAATATACTAGTTTTTTAACTCTAGGGAATCTATAGTTATTATTACTACTTCTATTACTTATTTAAAGTAGGATTAATTATTTTTAAAAAAATAGTAAGTTTAGAATTTAACTTAGTATTAAATTAACTAATAAGTTCTATTTAATACTTTTATTTAGTCCCTATTACTACTAGTTTAAAAAAAGTAAAGGCTAAAGATAGTAATTTAAATTTTTATATTTAAGAGTTAAGTTAGTTAGTTATACTATATATTAATAGTATTAATACTAAACTATATAGCTATATTACTAAGCCGCTTAATATTACTTTTAATTATAGTAACTAAGTTATAGTATTTAGTATTTAGTAACTAAAGGACTTTTATATTTATAGTAGTTTTTACTATTTTACTAAATTATTAGGAATATAGAAGATAAAAGGAATTAATAAAGGGCTTATTTATAGTGCCTTTTTTTTAATTATAAACGCTACTAGGGCTTATTAGGCCCTACGTATAGTATAATCTAGTTAAAGGTTTATATAAGTAAAGGTTTGTTTTAATATTACCGCCTATTAGTAATAGTATTATTATTATTACTAGTACGTCTACGTCTATATCTATATCTACTACTACAATAAAAAGAGTAAGTAAGTAGAATCATTAAAGTACATACGCCCTACTAAGCTATACTTAAGACTATTTAGTAAAGCTAAAAGGGGTTAAAGCTACTAAATATACCCTATTAAATACTTCTATTTAACTATACTACTTAATAATATATAACTATAATATATTCTTTTTAGAACCTTTTATTAAAATATCTATACTTAATACTATAAAAAATATAAAGGGTATAATTTAACTTAATTTTTATAAAGCTATTAGTAATATTACTATTTTTAGTAATTTATTATATTTTTTAAAGCTTTTAGTACCTATAGAATTATTATAATACTATAATATTTACTATTAAGTGTTTTTTTAGTAGTACTTAGTTTAATAAAGTACTTATAAAGTAAAGAGAAGTTAGTATAAATAATAAATAAGGTTAGAGAAAGGTTTAAGTAAGTTATAATGAGCTTAAGGGTAGTTATAATAGTATAGACTATATTAATACTAGTAGTTATAGTAGGATTCTTAAGACTAAAACGCTTTATATAACTTACTTATTTTTTATTAAACTATAGTAAATAATAATATTATTTATTTTATATATGCTATTATTCCTTAGTATCCCTAAGTAGCTACTTAACTATAGATACGTTACTAGTAAAGACCCTACTACTAAGAACCCCTCCCCCTTCCCCCTAACTAATAGTCTATATATTACGTATAGTTAGTACGCGAATTTACTTACTATAATATAGCTACTATAGATTTAAAGTAATAGGAGTATTTAATTAATTTTAACTACTAATTATACTACTAACGCCTTTAAAACTACTATTACTACCGTCCCTTTAAACCTATTAGATTTAATCTAAACCGTTCCTTTACTTCCCTTAGCTATATCACTATAGTTAATTAACCTTATTTAAAGAATCTACTTTACCTTTATTAGTATATATCTCGATATATTATAGTTAAGCCTTAGGCTATATACTAATTCCTAGCTTCTTTTATACTATTAAAGGCCTTAATAGTTATAATAGTAGTACCTATTATACTACTATACTAAACTAGAGCTTTTAGGTAACGCGCCCACGCCCTAACCTCTTTTACTACGTTTTTAATTAGTAGTTAGTATAGTTAATTATATAAAACCTAGATCTATAGATTTAGGTAGTTCTTTAGTAGTAAGTAGTATTTAAACTTAGTAATAGTTATTTGTATTTTAAGTAGAAGGTCTATAAAGTTAGTACTACTATTAAAGCTACTAAAGTCTATATTTTTAGTAGCTTAGTTAGCTTTAAAAAGTCTTTATAGGCTATAGTTAAGAGACTAAAGTACTTAAGTATTATATAGTTATTAGGCTATATTAAACTTATTGTAATTATTAAATATATGTATACAAGATAGAGGAATTAATAAAAGCCTTACTTATAGTACTTTTTAGTTAATTATAAACGCTACTAGGGCTTATTAGGCCCTATATATAGTGTAATTTAAATAAAGGTTTATAGAAGTAAAGGTTTATTTTAATATATTAGTTGTGCTATTTAGCGCTGCCTATTAGTAATAGTATTATTATTATTACTACTACTACTATACTATACTTTATAGTGTAAGAGTAGGTAGGTAGAAGTTATTATAATAACTTTAGGCGTTATAGTTACTAAAAGGGGTTAATATTAGTAACGTATCTTTTTCTTTAAATAACCTTTATTTATTACTTTACTAAATATATACATATAGCTAAAATATATTTTTACTAAACTTTCTACTAAGGATATTCTTTATTTAATAGATTTCTTTACTTACTTTACTATAAGTAGTACTATAAATATATTAAATATATAAAATATATACTATTATTAATAAATTAAGTTTTTATAAGAATAATAATAGATTCTTATTAAAATAATAAGTTAGTATTATTAGTAAATAATTTATTTATAAAAATAAAGAGCTTACTCTTTTTAAAGTTAATAAAGATATATTTTAATCTTTACTACTAGTTATTAGTCTATTAGTAGAGTTACTTATTAAGGGTAGTAATATTCTTTTTATAGGTTTTTAGTATTAAACTACTATAAAAAAGTTATATAATACTTTAAGTTAGTAAATTAATATTATATATACCCCTTAAGTATATTATTAAATGTATTAAGTCTTTTAATACTTATTAAGTTTAATAATTATAAGCCTTTTACTTTAACTCTTTTAATTTATATTTTTTTAAGTAGTTGTTTTATTTGGATATTTTTATAAGTTGTTTTAAAAAGAATATACTATAGCTATGTATTATTAAATAGTGTAATTAAATAGAAGTATTTAATAAGTATATTTAGTAGTTTTAACCCCCTTTAGCTCTACTAAGTGGTTTTAAGTAGAGCTTAGTAGGGCGTATATACTTTAACGCTTTTACTTACCTGCCCTTTTAGTAATAACGACGATGCTATTACTGATAGGTAGTGCTAAATATGTTAAAATAAACCTTTACTTATATAAACCTTCAGCTAGATCACACTGCGCGTAGGGCCTAACGAGCCCTAGTAGCGTTTACTATTAAAGAAAAAGGTACTACTACTATAAATAAGGCCTTTATTAATTCCTCCCGTTTTTTATATACTTATATATAATAATAACTTAAAAGTACTTTATTAAGTAAACTACTTACTATAATGTTTAATAGAAGGTTACTTATTAATTCCCCCTATAGCTAGAATAAATACTATTCTATTACTATATAAATTAAAACGGACTATAAAAAAGGCTATAACTACTTTTTTAGCCTAAGTATAGACCCTAATACTAATTTAACACTTAACTAGAACGACTTTTTAAATAATATAAGGGTATCCTTTACTATATTTAGTATTTTAAGTTATTAAACTACTAGAAATTAGTTTAAAGTAAATATAATAATACGCGGATTATAAAATAAAACTACTATAAATTTTCTATAGTTTAAAGATAACTATAAATACTTTAACTAACTAAAGGACGTAGCTATTAGTATTATAAAGCCCTAAGGGGCTAATATTAGTATATTTAGTAAAGTAATATTGAGATAGATGTTAATAATAGTAGGGCTAAGTGGCTAAACTAGCTGTAGTTGCGCGGCCTGTAAGGGAAGGGATAGTTTAGTTTAAATTAGATTTAATAGGTTTAGAGGGATAGTTTAAGAAGGCGTTAGTGGTTTTAGCGGTATTAATAGCGTAATTAGTAGACTACTTTAAAATTAATTAAAAATACTTATTACTTTAAATTTATAAAAGCTGCGTTATAGTAAGTAAATTTAAGTATTATTTATTATAAGTAACGACGAAAAAGATTAATAAAGTAGGTGGCTAAACGGCTATTCCCTAAAGCACGTAGCCTATAGGCCATTAGTTACCCTAGAGGGGGTTTAACTCTTTTAATAAAAACTAAAAGACTTTTTTTTTAGTATTAAAATACTACTATTAAATATTAGTAGCTTTTTTAGGGTTAAAAAGGTCTTTACTTTAATTATAAAGTTTACTTTTTTAAACTCTAAGGTTTTATAAGTTAAAAAAACTATTTATTAAAAGGCTAAGAGTATTATTTATTTATATTTTAACTAAAGTAAAGTCTAGGTTATTAATTAATAATATTAATAAATATAAGTTATATATTAAAGTACTTATTTTAAGTATTCTTTTATAATATTTATAATATATTACTTATTAGTATATTCTAGCCTTTATAATACTATAAAGATTTAGTATAAAGCTAAATAACTAGTATACCTTTAGTAGAAGTAAGGGTAAATACTAGTAGAACTCTATATAGTAGACCCCTACTAAGCCCTTAGTAAAGGCGTATAAAAGGAAAAAAAAAAAAAGGAGGAAGTTAAGTAAAAGTAATAAAATATACTAATACTTACTTTTAAAATACTATAATTAAACTTAACTTAAGTATATAACTTAATACCTTTATACTCTTTTACTTTTACCCTAATATAAAAAATTAGTAATAAGTATATTATAAAGGATTTTATATAGTACTTACTAAAATACTAGTAAATACTTAGTAAATTTGGTACTTAACCTAAGTTAAAATAGGGATAATAGAAATATAGTTAATTAAATGCTAAATAAAGTAGCTATATAGTAAGGCTTTATTAATAACTTAGTTAATAATTAAAATTATAAAAGTAATAGTTAATATAATTATAATATAGAAAATCTAATAATTAATATAAGTAATACTAAGGGATTAAGTAACTTAAATAAAAAGTGCGACTCTAACTTTTAGTAGTAATAATATATTAAATACTTATTAATTCTAAGTTAGTTAAAGAAACTATTTATATATAAAATAATAAAAATAATTTAAGAACTATAAGTCTAAAATACTCTTTCGTATCTTTAAGTAGCTACTTAACTATTAATGTATTACTAGTAGAGACTCTACTATTAAGGACCCCCCCCCCCCTTTTAGGTAATTAATAGTCTATAGGTTACGTATAAGTAATTTAGAGGTTAAATTACTTTATTATAATTAACTACCTTTTTTAACTTTTATTATTAGTTAGCGATTAGTATACGAATTTATTTACTATAACGTAGCTTTTATAGATTTAAAGTAATAGTAGTATTTAATTAACTTTAAAGTAAACTACTAATTATACTACTAATACTACTAAAACTACTAATACTATCTATACGCCTCTATATATCTCTATACCTAACCGTTACTATTCCTTTAAACCTATTAGATCTAATTTAAACCGTTCCTCTACTTCTCTTATAGGCCGCGTTACTATAGCTAGTTAACTTTATTTAAAGGATCCGCTCTACTTTTATTAGTATACGTTTTAATATTTAAGCCTTAAGTTATATATTAATTTCTAGCTTTTCTTACGCTATTAAGGGCTTTAATAGTTATAGTAGTCGTACTTATTACGCTACTATACTAGGCTACGACTCCTAGGCGACGTACCTATACCCTAACTATTTTAATAGATATATTAATAAAGAGATTATATAAAAGATTATATATAATTTTAATTTATAGGTCTAGGTTATTTTTAAGTAGTAAGTGGTATTTAAACTTAGTAACGGCCCTTTGCGTTTTAAGTAAAAGGTCTATAAAGTTAGTACTACTATTAAGGCTATTAAAGTCTATATTTTTAGTAGCTTAGCCGGCTTTAAAAAAGTCTTTATATACTATAGCTAAGAGACTAAAGCGCTTAGACTTTATATATTTATTAGGCTATATTAAACTTATTATTAGTAAGCTTAGTATTTTAGTTTTAAAGAATTATTAAATATAAATATAAAAGACTAAAGGAATTAACAAAGGCCTTACTTATAGTAGTAGTACCTTTTTCTTTAATTATAAATACTACTAGGGCTTATTAGGCCCTATACGTGATCTAGCTAAAGGTTTATATAAACGAAGGTTTGTTTTAATATCGCCGCCTATTAGTGATAGTATTGTTATTATTGCTATAGTTACTACCGCGCCGCGCTTTATAGTATAAAAGTAGGTAGGTAAAAGTTATTATAAGTATAGTTATTGCCCTTTAAATAATAACTTTAGGCGTTATAGTTACTAGAGAGGGTTAATATTAGTAACGTATTTACTCTTCTTTTTAAATAACCTTTATTTATTAACTTACTAAATATATATATTAGCCTAAATATATTCTTTACTAGATTATTTACTTAGAATATTCTTTATTTAGTAGATTTCTTTTTTTTACTTTACTATAAGTAGTATTATAACTATAAAAATACATATATAAGTCTAAAATACTTAGTTATAGGTATAACTCTTATTAAATACTCTATTTTAAATTATAATATAATAAGTTAAAAGTACTAAGTAAGTTATTAAAGTAATAAAGACTATGTAGTAGACTATTACTTACTATTTAGTAAAGTAATAAAAGAAGTTATTTATATATAATATAACTTATTTAATAAAAAGTATAACTAATTTAGTTTATAAAAACTAACTTACTATAGTTAAAGTAGTTTATAACTATAGAGAAAGTACTATAGTAGTATAATAAATATAATAAACTATTAGTACTATAGAGCATACCCTTTAGAGTAATTAGTAAGGCTACTAATAAGTACTTATTAATAACTATATAAAAAACGGCCTTAACTTAGAACCTATTTAAATAGAATTTAAAATCTTTATTTATAATTAATATATTACTCTTAAACTATAGAAATAAAACTACTAAAATATACTTTAAAAGTATTATTAAAAGAATAATAAAAAGCTAATTACTTTATTTTACTAATAAGAATTTATTTATTCAACTCTTAGTAAAAAGATAAAGAAAAAAAGTAAAGTCTATTAATTCTTTTAGTATTTAAATTAGTTAGTTTATAAAGAGCTAATATAGTAGAATTTTAAGTACTTAAATACCTATAAAGTTTTAATTTATATATAATAAATCTAAAAAACCTTAAAGAGACGTAGGACCTTTAAAAAAGGTCTATATAATAAAAGTTATAAGAAGTATTACTTTAACTCTTATAAGTAAAAGAGATAAATAGCCCTATTATAATTATACTTATTAAAAAGAAGTAGTCTAGATTACTACTAAATAGACTATAAGGGTAAAAAAACTAGTTACTTTAAGTTTAAAACTTTATAAATACTTTAGAAAATTTAAATACTAGTTATAAATTAAAAAGGGACTTTAATAGTATTACTTATTATAACTATTAAAAAACGGAATACTATATAACTAACTATAAAGTACTTAAATAAAATAATTACTAAAACCCTTATAAACTACTATATAAAAGTATTAATATAATCTAAGTCTAAAAGCTAAGTAGCTTAAAAAACAAATAAGTATAAACTAATTACTAACTAAACCTATACTAAAAACTATCTTAGTACCTATAAAGGAAGTAGTTAAAAATTAAGTTATTACTATAGTAAGTTATAATAAAGTTAAAATTATAGTAAATAAATATTATTAATATTAACTTTATTAAATAACTAAAGCTTCAAAACGTATTTAATATAATACTCCCTAATATTTTAATATTTAATAACTAATTTATTAGTAAAGCTAAAGTATACTAACTAACTTTTTTTTTATTAATAAGTATAATATACTCTATAAAGTTAAGTGTATATTTATAGTAATAACTTACTTAAATAGTACTAAAGGTATACTTCTAACTAATAATACTATAAGTATAAAAAGTATCTTTATTAATATATATATATATAAATATAGTAGTACACTCTAGTATTTATTATAGACCTAAAGACTTTTATTTAGGAAGTAGTAAAAAATAAGTCTAAAGTATTTATAATATATATTATAAAAGTATATACTATAGTAATAAATAAAGAAAGTTTTATTAATAAAACCCTAAAAAATAACTATACTATAACTTTAAAAAGTCTTTTTAAAAAACTATACTTCTATATTAATATATTTAATAAAAGGGTAGTAATATAAGTCGCTATACTAATAGATATAAAGTACTTAATTAATTTAGTTAAAAAAAAAAGCTACTATATAAGCCTATTTATTTAATATTACTCACCCCCTCCAGGGTGACTAACGGCCCACGGGCCACGTACTCTAGGGAATAGCCGTCCAGCCACCCACCTTATTAATCTTTTTCATTATTAGTTAACAGTACTTAAATTTACTTACTACAACGCAGCTTCTACAGATTCAAAGTAATAGGTGTTTTTAATTAATTTCAAAGTAAACTACTAATTACGCTATTAACGCCGTCAACGCCACTAAAACCACTAACGCCTTCCTAGTAAACCGTCCCTCTAAACCTATTAAATCTAATTTAAACTAAACCGTCCCTTCCCTTAACTATTAAATCCCTCTACAACTAACGCACCATTATTAACTACACCACAACTAGTTAACCCAATTAGACCACTTTTCTCTATACTCGTTAATAAACATCTTAATATATTACTAGGCCTTATTAAATGTACTAGTTTCTTATAGACTCTAAAGGATCTATAGTTATCGTTACTACCTCTATTACTTACTTAAAGTAGTATTAGTTATTTTTTAAAGATAGTAAATTTAAAATCTAATTTAGTATTAAATTAACTAATAAAGCTAGTTTAATAGTTCTTATTTAAACTCTATTACTACTAATTTAAAAAAAGTAAAGGCTAAAAATAGTAATTTAGATTTTTATATTTAAGAGTTAAACTAACTAGTTATACTATATATTAATAGTAGTAATACTAAACTACGTAGCTACGTTACTAAGTTAGTTAATATTGTTCTTAACTATAGTAACTAGGTTGTAGTATTTAGTATTTAGTAGTAGCTAGGGGACTTTTATAAGTATAGTGTTTTTTGCTATTTTATTACTTTAAAGGATTGTTAGGTATGAATGTAGAAGACGGGAGGAATTAATAAAGGGCTTACTTATAGTGCCTTTTTCTTTAATCGTAAACACCACTAGGACTTATTAGGCCCTATAGTACGTCACAGCGCCGTGATATAATCCGGCTGAAGGTTCGCATAAGCGAAGGTTTGTTTTAACATATTTAGCACCGCCTATCGGTAATAGCATCGTCGTTATTACTATAAGAAGGGCAGGTAAGTGGAAGCGTTAAAAGCTAAAGGGGGTCAAAGCTACTAAATACACCCTATTAAATACTTCTATTCAATTACACTATTTAATAATACATAGCTATAGTACATTCTTTTTAAAATAACCTATAGAAATATCTAAACAAAACAACCACTTAAAAAAAACATAAATTTAATATTACTAAAGTAACTCTAAGTACTCTCTAAGTATATTTAAAACATAACTACCTAAGGGTAAATTAAGCTATTTACTAATTTAGTAAAAGTACTAGTAATATTTATACTAAAAAAGGATAGGACTCTATAGTTATATATTAACTATAGAAGCTTAAATATAATTACTATTAAAAACTAATATTCTTTACTACTTATTAATAAGCTTTTAAATAAACTTACTAGAGTATAATAAATATTTAAAATTAACTTTTAAGAAGTATACTATAGAATTTATATTAAGAAGTTAAACTAGTAGAAAATAGTGTTTTATATATACTATAGCTACTTTAAGTATACTATTATACTATTTAAGTTAATAAATACCTTTACTATTTTTTAAGTATATATTTAATAGGTACTTAGTAATATTATAGATATTTATATTATTATATACTTAAATAATATCTTAATTTACTTTTAGTTATAAAAGGAGTATATAAAGTAGTTTAAAATAGTTTTAAAGTACTTAAGGGATACTAAGCTTTTTATAAAACCTTTTTATTAGTTTATATAGGGTAAATAAATAGTAATTAATTATAAAATATAGGGGTTAGTAATTAAAGTTAAAGATAGATAGATTTAAAGCCCTTTTAGTAAGGGGCTTAAAATACTTATATGATAGTAAAGCTAGGTCCGTGCCCCACTATACCACTATTAACTACGGGTAGTTAACTCTAATATAGTTATTCCTATACTAGTAGTTTTTTCTTTTATAGTTTAAGGTTTTAATTATAGGTCCCTAGGGTATTTATTGTTTTAAAATAAGGGTTTATTAAAAGAGGCCTAAAAACAACGTTTACAAGCTTTTTTAATTAATCCCTTTTTAATTAATTTTTTTAGGGCTAAGTAGTTTTATTTTTAATAAAGTTATAGGCTCTAGTTAAAGGTTTAGCTATAGTTATATAAACTACTATTTCCTTGTATTTCCTAGTACTTCTAGCCCTTTTATTAAATCTATAGATTTTTTTTACTTAAATACCCTTTTTTTATCCTTCTTTTGTTACTTAACCTTTTATTTTAATTATAGCTTTATTTATAGAGATAAAGCCTTTAAGAGTATAGTTTAGTTTTATTTTTATAAAGTTATTAGTAATATTACTATTTTTAGTGATTTATTGTATTTTTTAGAGCTTTTAGTGTTTATATAATTATTATAATACTATAATATCTATTATTAAGTACTTTTTTTTAGTAGTACTTAACTTAATAAGGTACTTATAAAGTAAATAAAAGTTAGTATAAATAATAAATAGAATTAAGGGAAGGTTTAAATAGTTTATAATAAGCTTAAGGGTTATTATAATAGTATAGACTATATTGATACTAGTAGTTATAGTATAGATTTCTAAGGCTAAGATACTTTATATAATTTATTTGCTTTTTATAGAGTTATAGTAGATAATATTACTATAGATTTTAAATATATTATTACTAATAGTTTAATTTTTTATAAGGACGATAATAAATCCTAGTTATAATAATAGGTTAGTGTTATTAGTAAATAATTTATTTATAAAAATAAAGAGTTTATTCTTTTTAAAGTTAAGGGGGATGTATTTTAATTCTTATTACTAGTTATTAATTTATTAGTAGAGTTACTTATTAAGGGTAGCGATGTTTTTTTTTATAGGTTCTTAGTATTAAGCTATTATAAAGAGGTTATATAATACTTTAGGTTAGTAAATTAATATAATATATGCCCCTTAGGTGCGTTATTAAATGTATTAAGTCTTTTAATTTTTATTAAGTTTAATAATTGTAAGTTCTTTACTTTAGTCCTTTTAGTAGAAGATAAGGGAGTCTCCTTTAAGTATTAGGATACTATTATTAAATATTAATAGCTTTTTTAGAGTTAAAAAGGTCTTTATTTTAACTATAAAGTTTACTTTTTTAAGTTTTAAGGTTTTATAAGTTAAAAAGTTATTTATTAAGAAGCTAAGGGTATTATTTATTTATATTTTAATTAGGGTAAAGTCTAAGTTATTAATTAATAATATTAGTAAGTATAAGTTATATATTAAAGTACTTATTTTAAGCTTTTTTTTATAATACCTATAATACATTACTTATTAGTATATCCTAGCCTCTGTAATACTATAAAGTAGCCTTTTAATAACTATAATAAAGTTTTTTAAGTATTAGTTATAGATTTAAATTAGGAAATGTATAAGGATTATTTAGTTTAGCTATATTTTTAATTATATATATACTTATATTATATTTTAAAACTATAACTTTATTTTAATCCCTATAAGGGTTAAAGTTAGTACTAAGATTAATTATTAACTAGCTTATTAAATAGTAGAAAACTATATTAAAATTACTACTTTTCTATTATTAATATAGCTTTATATAATAAAGCAGGACTTTTTATAAAACTAATCCGTTATTTTTACTTTAATTTTATTAATAATATAAAATTTAAACTTTTTAAACCTACTATAGACTTTAGAGTTAAATAGAATAATATTAAAAACTCCGTAGTTTTATAAAGCTAAAATCTCTTCTTTAGTTAACCTCTAAAATAGCTCTTTTAGAGTAGTAATAATCCCCTATTCTTTTAATTTAATAGTAAAAGTAAAATTAGCCTTTTCTTTAGTTGAGATAAACGTAGTAACTAGGGTCTTTTAAAGTTAACTTTATTATTATTTTAGGGCTTTTACTAGTACTAAGTTTTTAATAAAAAAAGAGTTTATATTAATAATAATTTTATTAAAGATCTTTTTAGTTTTATTCTTAGGTTTAACTGTGTTTTTAGCTTTATTTTTTATAGTTATTAGGTCTTTTAAAAAAGAAGGAATCTCTAGACTTGTATTATTAATATTTTTATAGTAGAGTTTAATAAACGTTAATTAAAAGGATTAAGGGCCTTATAGAAAGGTAAGTATATACTCCTTACTATTTATTAAAATTAATTAATAAGGGCTTTACTAACTACTTTTTTTATACTATACTTTAACTATTAATTAAAGGGGGAGTTTTAGTATTTTAAACGTCCTTAGTCTATTATATATATTAAGGGTATTATTAACTTTATACTTTATATAAATACACTAAATCTCTTTAGTAGCCCTTTTAACTACCTAAGTATATTTAATAATATTTAAAGTTAGTAAAAACGAGTTATTAATTTATAGGTATACTTTAAAAATAAAGAGGGTTAGTACAAGGCTATTAGGGCCTATAGTATTATTAATATTTTTAATATAGGTTTAGAGTGCGATTTTAAGTAGTATAAGTAGGTTTTTAATATAGTAGATTTAGTAGACCCGTTTTAAAATAGTATAGTATTTCTTAATTTTACTAATAGAGTAGTAGGCTTTAATTAGTATAATTTTAAGGGTAATCCCTTACTTTTTAGTATATCTCTTAAACTTAGTAGCTTTAAACGTTATAATTATATTTATTACTAAGAAGTTAAAAGGTCCCTAGTAGATATTAATTTATATAGTATAAATACCGTTTTATACTACTTTAGTAAATATGTCTTTAAAGAACTTTATAGTAGTAAATTTAGTTATAGTATTAATAAAGTAGATAACTAGTTTACTATTAAGGTATATAATATTTATAATAACTTTATAGTTAAAGTTATATTTATTCTATAGTATAAATTAGAATTTTAAAAGTACTATACTATAGAGTTAGTAATAGTAGTATATTCTTATTAGGGTTTTTAATACTTAGATATTTAGTTAATAACTAGCTTTTTTAAAGAGGTTATAGAGTTTTATAACGGATGAGTACCTAAATTAGTAATAGAGGCGTTAGAGTTTAATAGTAGTAAAGTGGTAGTATGTTATTGCTTGTTTATGGTTAAATAGTAGTTATTTATACCCCTATTATTAAATAATTAGTATAGTAATATCTTCTTTATATAAAACGTTATTAATATTATTAAATATAATACCTAAATAGTCTATATTTTAGAGGTATAGTAGGAATAGTGTGTTAATAAGTATAATATAAAAGACAATGTTTTTAAATAGTAAAGGGAATTTAATTAATCTAAAGAACTTAATACTATTACTAGTACTAAAGTAAATTAAGATACTACTAGTACTTATAGTATTAAGTTTAAAGTTAAAAAAAATTATTTTTTTAAGAACTATATATTAACTATAGCTTACTATAAAAAACTCTACTACCCTAGTATTTAGTATAATACTTTAAAAAATAGCTTTAAAATATTAACTATTATAAGTATATAGTATAGATTTTATAGAGTTTAAATCTTTTATTATTATAGTATAAACTATTACTTACTCTATAAGGGCTATAATTATTTTAGGGCCGTTAACTTATTTTAATATAAAGTATATAGTTATAAACGTAGTTAGTTAAGTTACTATAGTACTACTATTCTTATTATTAAAAAAGTATTTATTTATAGGGCTATTGTTAATTTTTTAAGTATTATTAAAAGTTTTATTACCTTTATACTCTATAAAGAATTATTAAAAGAATACTATTATAACGTTTTAAAAGTAATTAACTTTATAATAGTAGTTATAAACTTTACTTTAATTTTTAATAGAGTATCTTTATAAATAATAATCTAGTTTACTATAAATATAGTGCTTTTTATTACTTATTAATTTAATAAAGTATTAGAAATAGTAATCCTTACTTTATAGTCTCTAGTACTACATCCCTTATAGTCTTTCTTATCTAAAATAACCTTTTTTACTATAGTTATATATTTAATTAATAATATAGGAGTTATAAAGTTTAATAGCCTTAGTTAAGTATTATAGTATTTCTTAAGTTAATTTAAAGGTACTAATAGAGTTTTTTAACTATATAATAATTTTTATAAGACTTTTAATTAAGTTAAAGAGGTAAAAGGTATACTCTTTAACTCTATAGTATATATTAATAAGTTAATTATAAAGGGCGTTTTTAGTTTATAATTTAATTAATAGTATAAGTTAAATATTTATAAATTAGTTAATCAATAAATTAAGTAACTTAACTTTAGTTTTTATTAAATTATTATAAATTATATATATAAAAGAGACTTATTACTATTTAAAGAAGTACTATTAATGTATTTCTTTAGTTTTAAAGTAGTTTTGTGTTTTTTTTAAGTAGTTGTCTCGTCCAGACATTTCTATAGGTTGTTCTAAAAAAAATGCACTATAGCTATACATTATTAAATAGTATAATTAAATAGAAGTATCTAATAGGGTGTATTTAGTAGCTTTAACCCCCTCTAGTTCTACTAAGTGGTCTCGAGTAGAGCTTAGTAGGGCGTACGTACTTTAACGCTTTTACTTACCTACCCTTTTAGTAATAATAACAATACTATTACTAATAAGTAGCGCTAAATATATTAAAACAAACCTTTACTTATATAAACCTTTAGCCGGATTATACTACGGGCACTATAACGTACTATAGGGCCTAATAAGCCCTAGTAGCGTTTACAATTAAAGAAAAAGGCACTATTATAAGTAAGCCCTTTATTAATTCCTCTCGTCTTTTATATTCATACTTAATAATCTAATAAAATAACAAAAAACACTATACTTATAAAAGTCCCCTAACTACTACTAAATACTAAATACTATAACTTAGTTACTATAGTTAAAAACAATATTAACTAGTTTAGTAACGCAGCTATATAACTTAGTATTACTACTATTAATACGCAGCGTGGCTAGCTAGCCTAACCCTTAAATACAAAAATCTAAATTACTATCTTTAGCCTTTACTTTTTTTAAACTAGTAGTAATAGAGTCTAAATAAGAACTATTAAACTAGCTTTATTAACTAATTTAATACTAAGTTAGATTTTAGACTTACTATTTTTAAAAGATAACTAATACTACTTTAAGTAAGTAATAAAGGCAGTAATAATAACTATAAATCCTTTAGAGTTTATAAAAGACTAGTACGTTTAATAAGGCCTAGTAATATATTAAAACGTTTATTAATAAGTGTAGGGAAAAGTAGTTTAATTAGGTTAATTAGTTATAGTATAGTTAATAATAGTGCGTTAGTTATAGAGGGATTTAATAGTTAAGAGAAGGGATAGTTTAGTTTAAATTAGATTTAATAGGTTCAGAGGGACGGTCTACTAGACGGTTAGGCGTACAGGAGGCGTACAAAAGGCGTTAGTAGTTTTAGTAGTATTAATAGTGTAATTAGTAGTTTATGAAATTAATTAAAAATACCTATTACTTTAAATCTATAAAAGCTGTGTTATAGTAAGTGAATTTAAGTACTGTTTATTAGAAAAAGATTAATGAGGTGGGTAGCTGGATAGCTATTCCCTAGAGCACGTGGTCCGTGGGCTGTTAGTTACTTTGGAGGGGGTTTTTAAAGTAGTTTTAAAGTCTTTTAATTATAGTATTTTAATTAAGGGGTTTTATAGAGTTATAAAAATATTAAAAATAAAACGTTAGGGCTTAATCCTTAAGTATAATTAAAATAGCTTTAGTATATTACGTTTAATTAATACTTATAAACTAATACTATTAATAAAATATTTAAATTTTTATTATAAGTATATTAAACTAACTACTACTATACTTTATATAGTTATTATAGAACTTTATAAAGTTAGTAAGTACCTTTATTAATAAAGGGTTATTTAAGGTAAAGTTATAATTATTAATATTATTTTTTCTATAATTATTATAGTAGTTTTAGTATTAATTAAAGACAGGTTATTAAGGAAGAGGAGTATAGAATTAATATTACTATACTAAGGGATACTAATAAGTATTTTATAATAGGGGTTTATACTACTTGTATTTTAATAGCAGTAGTAGAGGAGGTTATAGATCCCTAGGGGCTCTTAGGGTTTTATAAAGTTAAAATTCTATAAAACTATAGTCTTTAAGTAATAAGATCTATAGGTTTTATAAAGAGATTTTATTTAGGAACTTAGGGCGTTTTATAAGGGTTTTAAAGAGGTAGTTTTATTAAACTATAGTATTAATTTACTCTTTAAACTATATAAGGAACCCGTTAAATATTAATAGGGTATAGATTTTATATATAATGTATTTAGTAATTAAAGTAGGGTTAATATAAATACTATAATATAAAAAAAAGTCTTTAATATAGTACTAAACGTTCCTATTTATACGTTTATATATATTAATAGTTTATTTAGTAAAGTTAAAGTAAAAGTAGTTATATAACTCTATACTAATAACCTTATTAACTATATACTTACTAATATAGTAGGTTATAGTTATTATAAGTTTTTTAGTTTTAGTTTTTATTACTAAATTTATATTATACTATAGGCCCTAAATCACTATATTAATAGCTTAAAGAATAATAGTTAAGAGTACTAGAATAAGGGTATTTATAAACCTATTGATTCCACTAGTAATAGTAGTAGGCTTTAACTAATTTATTAATTCTAAGGGTAATAAACTTTAGTTAGTCCCTAGGGCTAATATTATAAAAACATTACAAATCGCCTTATTTTTTATTTATAACTATAGTTGTTTTTTTAGGAGTTTTTTTATTTTGTAGCTGTATTAATTAATAGTATAGTTATAGTTATTTAAAGGGAGTCTTTTAGAGTCTTTATAGTACTAAGGATATTATTATTACCCTTTTATTATTTAGTAGTAAAAATACAGTAAGAGTAATAGATAATAGGGATAATAAATAAAAAAGAGGTTTTTTAAATAGTATTAATATTAATTAATATCTTTATCGTTCTTATTACAAATCCTTATTACTATTATAGTTAAACTATAATATTTTACTTTACTTTAGAGTATTATAATATCTTTAAAGTATTATAGGTAGGGTTTAGGTGATTTAAGTAAAAGGGATCCTTTTATTTCCTAGTATTTATAAGTAAATTAGGAGTATAAATTAGGATTTTTATATATTAAATTTAAATTTTAAAACCTAACTATAATAGTAAACTTCTTAGTATATTACGTACTAGTAGTAAATATAGTAAAGTGCTAGTTATAGTTAAGAATTAACTAAGTTTTTATAGTTAATTAATAATAATGTTAATAGTTATTAAGTAATTATATTTTACTATTTAGTATTAATTAAGGGGGATAAAATAATAGTAATAGGGGATAAAAATAAGGGATAAATAAAAGGCTTTTTATAATATATAGAGTATATAGTTAAAAGTATCTTTTTACTTAGGTTTTACATTATAAACTAACTATAGTTTAATAAACACTTATTATACTTATTTAAGTACCTTTTTTATTATAAACTACTAATTAATACTATATACTATTAGAGATTACTTTTATACTAAGGATTCTATTATTAAAAAAACCTTTAATAAGGGATTATTAAGCTAATAACACTTTAAATACAGGCGTTTTTTTTAAACTATAGTTTTAAGGGTATATTTACTTATATAACGAATTACTACTAATAATCTCTAATATATTAGAGTCTCTAGTTAGTAATTAAGATATTTTAGTAGTTTTATAATTTTTTTAAAGTATAGTATATATTACTAGTATTTTAAATAACTAATAATATTTTTAATTTACTTTTAAGTACTATTATAGGGCATAGTTTAACTTTAGGGGCTTTTTAAGTAAAAACTCTATAGTTATATAACTAAAAAAAGGGAGGGAGTATTAAAATAGTTTTAGAAGTTATAAAAGGGCTTAAGGGGTTTTAAGGGTTAATATAATAGTTTAAAGTAGTAAATTATGGCTTTATAAAGTTATAAAGAAATCTTTTTAATAAATTAAGTGTGTAATAAATACTTTTTTAAGTAAAACAGCTTTAAGTTTATTTAACTATTAAATAAGGGCTTAGTATATTAAACGTTATTTACTAGTAAGCTAGCTTTAAGTTTAGTTAGTTATATTTATAATAATATCTTTACTAAATAAAACCTTACTGATTTATAGTTATAAAGTAGTAGTAACTATGTATATTAACTACTAATTAGTATTAGTTTATATAAAGTAAATAAATAGTAATTAATTATAAAATATAGGAGTTAGTAATTAAAGTTAAAAATAGATAGATTTAGAGCTCTTTTAGTAAGGGGCTTAAGATACCTATGTGATAGTGGAGCTAGGTCTATACCCTACTATACTACCGTTAACTACGGGTAGCTAACTCTAATATAGTTATTCCTATACTTTTAAATATAAATTTTATAAATAAAAAGTTAACTTCTTTAAGTTTAAAATTACTTATAATAGTATTATAATAAATCTAAAATATATTTAAATTATTACTAAATAGTTAATACTAAAAAGCTACTAAGATATTTAAGTCTTTTTTAAATTCTATAACTTTTACTATAAGTTTATTATAAAATACTTTTATATTATAAAACTACTTAATAAAGTTTTTAAAAAAAGTAAAAACAGTATAAAGTTAAGAGCTTTTATTTAAATAAAAGAGATATAAGAGGTATTTAATAAACTCTACTAACGTTTTAATAAAGTACTAATACTAAAGTACTAATACTAAAGTACTATAACTTAAAATTAAATATATATATAGAGATTAATATATTAGTCTGTATAGTGTTTAGTATAGTATTATAGAAATATAAAACGCAGTAGTACTCTATTACTTTTTAGTTTAAAAAGTTTATAGAAACTAAAATATACTAAACTATAGGTTAATAAATTTATAATTATAAAAAGTCTAAACTACTAAGCCTAATACTTATAAAAACTCCTTAAGCTATTTTTAGTTTTTATAAACTACTAAATACTAAAAAGTATTATTAATATACTTATATAGGATATATACAAAAGACTTACTTAATAGGTATACTACTTATTAGTATTTAACTTTAAAATTTAATACTAACTTAAAAAAAAACTTTATTAATAAATTATCAAAATACTCTAACTATATAAAGAGTAAAATATTAATTAAAAATATTATTTTTATACTTTAAAAAAAACTAATACTTATAAAAGAAGTTCTAAAGAATATTTAAAAACGTATTACTAATATTAAAACTAAACTAAATATAGTAACGTATATATATATTAAAACTATTCAAACTAGTATATAACTCTAGACCTAGTTAACTAGTTTTATAGGGGGAGGATCCTTACCTCTATATTAGTATATACTCTATAGGGATACTAAAAGTTAAAACTATAACTATACTATAGTAGTTAAAGTTATTACTTATATTATATACTAGAATAAAAACTTAATAAATACTTAATAAAAAACTAGTTATAACTAAAAAGACTTAACTAGAGTTAAAGTTACTAATTTAAAATAGTATATCCTATATACTATAATAAAGGAGTTTATTTAAAGTAAAATAGTATTTAAATTATAACTATTATTAAACTTTAAAAAAATAATTAAAGGACTATAGACTAAAAACCAATTTTATAACAAAACTATAGATATAGTTTAAGTTTATACTAGAACTTATATAAGATATTACTTAAATAAAAGGGGTACTCTATAGTTTTATAAGTAGTTAGTTTTCCTTAATAAAGGCTTATTATAAAATAAATTATCTAGACTTACTATAATAACCTAAGGACTAGCTATATAAGTACTAATAAAATAGCTAAATTAATTCTTTAAAAATTCTACTAAAGCTACTTAGTAAAAGATATTTATAAATATATTACTAAATACCTATAATACTAAAGAGCATAAGTACTCTAATATAAGCTATATAAGTTACTCTAACTACTCTTTATACTATTATACCCTTTTTAAAAAATTAATTTAAACTTTATTACTAGTCTTTTACTAAGTACCTGAAATAATGGGCGCGTATATAATATAATCCTTATAATGATATATTAAATAATAAAGGTAGTATACTTTATAGTAACTTAAAAAACTATTAATATAGTATAGTTAGTATGAATTTTTTATAAAGAAATAAAATGCTACTTTAGTATATTAAAAGGAATAATAAAGAATAGGGACAAACTATTTACTAACTATTTCTAAAAAGCCTTTACTAAAGCTAGAGTAATAACCTACTATTTTTTAATAGTATAGTACTTTTAAATAAATAGTATAATAGAATATATATACTAGTTTTTAAAAGTATACTTCTATAAATATACTAGAGTAATACTAAAGCGTTAGACTATTTAACTATTAAAAGTAGAGTTTTTATATAATAATAGTAAGTATATAACTATTAAAGTTAGTTCCTTTTAAGTATTAATAGCTTATTACTTAAGAGTAGTAGAGTATATTCTATTATAAAAAAATATACTTAAAGGTATTTAAAAATAAATTATATATATAGTAGAAGTTTACTAGTATATAGCTAAATATTAGTAATATATAGTAGAAATATAAACTAGGAATTATAATAAAAAGTACCTTTTTAAGGAATATATAGTTAGAGAAATTATTAGCCTCTTAATAAAAAACTTTCCTTTTTAAAAAAGTAAAAAAAAACTAGTACTAAAATATATTAAAGTCCTAGTTACTAAAAGAATCGAGAATAATACGTACTACGTTTAACTCCTAAAGAAGTACTAGCGGTTATATAACGTATTTTATACTAACTTTATAAACCCCTAAATAAGTAAAACAACTAAAAATTAAAACCTCCTAGAAATAAAAAACCCTAATAAAAAGTAAAAAGTTAAAGATATTATTTATAACTATAAAAATAATAAGAATATACTATTTTTAATTAAATAAAAAGGCTAGGTTATAGAGTATAATATATAAAAGCCTGTGGAATATTTAATAAATACTTAGTAAGTACTTAAAAAATACTATATATAAACTAAAAAGACTTATAAAAAATAGAATAATAAGTAAAAAGACTATAATAAAAGAAGTATATTATATAAAAAAGAAACGTCTCTATAAACTAACCTAAAAAACGTATCTAAACTAACTAAAAAAAACCTATAGAACTATAAGTAAACCTTAAGTAAATCTATTTTAAAAACTATTACTAAAAAATCATAAAGAAAAAAAAAGACTACTATTTACTACTACTACTACTACTACTACTACTACTACTACTACTACTACTACTACTACTACTACTACTACTACTACTACTACTACTACTACTACTACTACTACTCTTACTACTAGTCCTAGTATTTATATTTATATAATTCTTTAATAAAGACTTAGGTAGAGTTTAGTACTATTATACTATATAAACTTTCTTTCTTTATATCTTCTACTAACTATAATACTTAAAAGAACTCTATTCTATAAAAGCCTTAGTAAAAAGAAAATGCTAAGTTAACTATTATTTACTAACTATATAAATAACTTATATAAATTAGCTTTACTAAATATAATAGAATATAGTAACTTAATAGTACTTTTATTTTTAGTAATAAATTAATAAAAGGAATTAGTAGTAATAAAGTAGTAAAAGAGATTTTAAATCTTAAATAAAGTAGTAAAATTATACTAATAAAATAAAAAAGCTATAAAAAGAGTAAGTTTAGTATTCTTTTAATATAGAGTATTACTACTTTTATAGTAAGCCTAAAAAACAATAAGTACTTAAAATAAACTAAAAGAATATAAGTAACTAATATTAAAGTATATAACTATATTAGTAGTTTTATAAAGGCTTTACTACTCTTAGAGACTAAGTTTTTAAAAAGTACGTTTAATCTTTTTAGGTTTTTTAGTTAAAATTATAAAAATAGAATTCTAAAACTACTTAATAAGTATATAAAGAGTACTACTAAAGTACTAAGTAAAGTATTAAAAATACTAGTTAGTATAGTTAAAAATAGAACTATACTTAATAAAGTAAGTATAGTAATACTTAATATAATTCTAATATACTTAAGTAATACTATTTAAAGTAATAGGGATTTATAAATAATTAATAAAAGCTTATTAAATAAATAAAAAGTATAACTTATATAATAATACTTCTATTTAGTAATAAAGTAGGTGGTATATATATTAAAGCAATTCTTAAAAACTATATAGACTATTTAATAGTCCTTACTTAATAGTAAAAAATAGTAAGTATATAGTGTAGTAAGGTCTAGTTAATTAAGAAATTTAATTTTAGTGTTAACTATAAATTTAGTAAAGTAATTTGAGTAAATAAGGGTAAATATAGTACTAAAAAGAAAAGTTAAGTAATAAAAATATTAAAAAGTAATAGTAGATAAAGATATATAAGGTTTGATTAATAAAAAAAAGAAGTTAAAAGATTATAAATTATTAAGAGAAAAAAAAGATTTAAAGTTGATAAGTTAAGAGCTACTATTATATAAACTCCTTACGCGGAATATATAGTTTAAATATAGTAAATTTATAAAAAAGCTATTTATAAAAGGTATAAAATAGAAAGAAAAGGCGCGACTCTTTTAAGTTTATAGTATAAAAGGTATAAAAGGTATAATTAATAGATATAACTATAAACTATTTAGACTTTAAAAAAACCTATTTTAAGGAGTAAAAAGACTAAAGAACTACTCTATAGTAATAATAAATAAATAATATTATGTATATGTATTATATTATTCTATAAGTATACCTATATTATAAATAAGGAATTTACTAAGTAGTAGGCTTTTAACTTTTTATAAGTAAATATTTTAGTAAAGAGTGTATAGAAAACCTAGTAGGAAAAATATGTAGCTATTAAGTAGAGTAAATAGTAAAGGTTATATAGTAAAGGTAGGTAGGTTAAGTGTAAGTTAGGGGATGCCTGCTTACGTAAAAAGAAGTACGTATATACTATATACAGCCTAGTAGGGGCTGTCTGCTTCTATTAGCTAGGAGTAGTGTACGGACTATATAGTGTAGCTAATTAGAGTCCCTAGGGGCCCTACTCTAGGGAAAACTCTAATAACTGCGCTATATAGGCGCGCGACGTATAGTTAGGGTATAAAAACCCCTTAGGCGGTGTAGGATTTAAATCTACTACCTCTACCTCTTACGAGGTAGGGTCGGGTAGGCTCGTAACTACTAAGCTAACTACTTATAAATAATATTATAAAGGGTACTTATTAGTAGTACTATAGATACTTATTAAATAAAGGATAAAGAAAACTATAAATAAGTAATTAAAACGAGTTATAATTAAAAGGGGGGATAGGAAGAATAAATAAAAAATAAAGTACTTAACTACTCTATATATATAATAAAAGTAAAGAAAAAAGAGATATAATTAAAATAAATATAATAACCCTTTAGTATAACGTTATTAAAATAACGTATTATAACGTATATAAATATACTAATTCCTATACTAGTAGTACTAATATAATAACCCTTATAGTAATAGTATTAGTATAAAAAGTAATAGTATAAAGTACTACTAAGGATTAATAAACTAAAAGGGGGGATAGTATTTGTGTGTTTTTTTGTGGTGTTTAGTGCGGACATTTTAATAAGGGGTTCCAAAAAGAATACATTATAGCTATATATTTTTAAGTAGTATAATTAAATAGAAGTATTTAATAGGGTATATTTAGTAGCTTTGACCCCCTTTAACTTTTAATAATTCTACTTACCTATTCTTCTAGCAATAACAATAATACTATTACTAATAGGCGGTGGGCGCGACTGATATATTAAAACAAACCTTCGCTTATACGAACCTTCAGCTAGATCATACTATACGTAGGGCCTAATAAGCCCTAGTAGCGTTTACTATTAAAGAAAAAGGCACTACTATAAGCGAAGCCTTTATTAATTCCTCTGTCTTTTATATATATAAATAACCCTTAAAGCTATAATATCTAAAAAAAAGATCCCCGCCCCGTCTATCTAGCACTAAGACACATACTAAAATATAACTCTATAGATATTAACTAGCTATATAAGCTATAATAAGTACCTTATAGCTAAAGGGGTTAATATAATTAACTTAACCTACAACTAGTAAGAATTCTTTAATAATAATAAAGTAAAGTTTACTATTACTAAAATCTACTACTATAAAACTACTAGTAATAGCTGTAACACTTAGATAACTATAAATAACTTACACTAGGGGAATTAAAATAATATAAAAACCCTAAATACTAAGGATAACTATAAGTACTTTAATTAGCTAAAGGACGCAGCTACTAAAGTTTTGTTAGTTTAAATAGCTAATATTAGTATATTCGGCGAGGCCTGTGTGTGATAATGTTGAGACGGATGCTGACGATGGTAGGGAGCAGCTAAACTAGCTGTAGCTGCGCGGCTGAGGGAAGCAACGGGACGGTTTAGATTAGATTTAATAGGTTTAGAGGGACGGTCTGGGACGACGGTTAGGCGTACAGGAGGCGTACAGAAGGCGTTAGTGGTTTTAGTGGCGTTAACGGTGTAATTAGTAGTTTACGAAATTAATTAAAAACACCTATTACTTTAAATCCGTAGAAGTTGCGTTATAGTAAGTAAATTTAAGTACCGTCTATTGGACAAAAAAGATCGACAAGGTGGGTGGCCGGACGGTTCCCTAGAGCACGTAGCCCGTGGGCTGTTAGTTACCCTAGAGGGGGTAAGGGGGGATAGTATAAGGATTTAGTATAGAGCTAAATAGCTAGTATACTTTTAGTAAAGTTAAGAGTAAATACTAGTAAAACTCTATATAGTAGACTTTTACTAAGCTTTTAGTAAAGGTGTATAAAGGGAAAATAGAAAAGGAAAGGAAGAAGTTAAGTAAAAGTAATAAAATATACTAATACCTACTTTTAAAATACTATAATTAGACTTAACCTAGGTATATAGTTTAATACTTTTATAAATACTATAGAGTAGCTTTTTAATAACTATAATAAAGTTTTTTAAGTATTAATTATGAGTTTAAATTAAAAAGTATATAAGAATTATTTAGTTTAACTATATTTTTAACTATATATATACTTATATTATATTTTAAAACTATAGCTTTATACTAATCCTTATAAAAGTTAGAGTTAGTATTAGGATTAATTATTAATTAACTTATTTAATAGTAAATAACTATATTAAAATAACTACTTTTTTATTATTAATATAGTTTTATATAATAAATTAAAACTTTTTATAAAGCTAATTTATTATTTTTACTTTAGTCTTATTAATAATATAAAATTTAAATCTTTTAAACCTACTATAAACTTTAAAGTTAAATAGAATAATATTAAAAACTATATAGTTTTAATAAAACTAAAATCTCTTTTTTAGTTAATCTTTAAAGTAGCTTTTTTAAAATAGTTATAATTCTTTATTGTTTTAGTTTAATAGTAAAAGTAAAATTAGTTTCTTTTTAAATTAAAATAAATATAATAACTAAGGTCTTTTAAAGTTAGCTTTATTATTATTTAAAAACTTTTACTAGTACTAGGTTTTTAATAAAAAAAGGGTTTATATTAATAATAATTTTATTAAAAATCTTATTAGTTTTATTTTTAAGTTTAGCTATATTATTAACTATATTTTTAATAGTTATAGGGTTTATTAAAAAAGAAATCTTTAAGTTTATATTATTAATACTTTTATTTATATTTTTTTATAGTTTTATATAGATATTTTAATAAGGGGTTTTAAAAAGAATATATTATAGCTATATATTTTTAAGTAGTGTAATTAAATAAAAGTATTTAATAGGGTATATTTAATAGCTTTAACCTTTTTTAGTTTTATTAAGTAGTTTTAAGTAGAGTTTAGTAGGGCGTACGTACTTTAACGCTTTTATTTATTTACTTTTTTTACTATAGTAGTAAATATAAATGTGGACGTATTAGTAATAATAACGATACTATTACTAATAGGTAGTAATATTAAAATAAACCTTTGTTTATACGAACTTTTAGCTAGATTATACTACGGGTGCTGTGACGTACTATAGGGCCTAATAGGCCCTAGTGGCGTTTACTATTAAAGAAAAAGGCACTATTATAAATAAGGCCTTTGTTAATTCCTCCCGTCTCTATATACTTATATATAATAATAATCCTTAAAGTTATAATATTTAAAAAGAAAATCTCTACTCCTTTTACTTAGCCCTAGAATAAATAGAAGGATATAATCCTATAAATATTAACTAGTATTAATACTACTAAAAAGTACTTTTATACTATAAAAGTTTATATAATTAATATAACTCTTAATTAGTACTACTAAAGTAAAAATAATAAAGTAATACTTATAATTTTAAGAGTTCTATACTATAGAACTACTAGTAATAGTTATAATATAAATAGAATAATACTTAATTTATACTTAAGGGATTTAAATACTATAAAAATTTTAAATACTAAAAAAAACTATAAATACTTTAATTAACTAAAGAACGTAGTTACTAGAGTTTTATTAGTTTAAATAACTACTAATATTAGTATATTTAGTAAGGTCTATATATAATAATATTAAGATAGATACTAATAAGAGTAAAGAGCAGCTAAACTAACTATAGCTACGCAGCTTATAATAACGGCGCGTTAGTTATAGAGGGATATAATAGTTAAGGGAAGGGATAGTTTAGTTTGGATTAGAGTTAATAGGTTTAAAAGGATAGTAGAAGGCGTATAAAAGGCATTAGTAGTTTTAGTAGCGTTAATAGCGTAATTAGTAGTTAAAATTAATTAAAAATACTTATTACTTTAAATTTATAGAAACTGCGTTATAGTAAGTAAATTTAAGTGCTATTTATTAGACGAAAAAGATTAATAAGGTGGGTGGCTGGATAGTTATTTTTTAAAGTATGTAGCCTGTAGGCTGTTAGTTACTCTAGAGGGGGTATTAATATTTTTATAATAAAGCTTAATAAATATTATTTAAAGGAATTTAAAGCTTTATAAAAGAATAAGTATATACTCTTTACTATTTATTAAAATTAATTAATAAGGGCTTTATTAACTACTTTTTTTATACTATACTTTAACTATTAATTAAAAAAAGAGTTTTAGTACTTTAAGTATCTTTAGTTTATTATATATATTAAAAATATTATTAATCTTATACTCTATATAAATATACTAAATCTTTTTAGTAGCTCTTTTAACTATTTAAGTATATTTAATAATATTTAAAACTAATAAAAAAGAGTTATTAATTTATAAGTATACTTTAAAAATAAAAAGAGTTAATATAAAGCTATTAAGGCCTATAGTATTATTAATATTTTTAATTTAAACTTAAAGTATAATTTTAAATAGTATAAATAGGTTTTTAATATAGTAAATTTAATAAACTCGTTTTAAAATAGTATAGTACTTTTTAATTTTACTAATAGAGTAGTAAGTTTTTATTAGTATAATTTTAAGGGTAATTCTATTAGATTTTTGTATATATTACGTTGTGTATTATTCTACTACCTTTAGCACTATTAACGCGATTTTCGCCTTGACAGCACTATAGGCCTTTAAACCCCTAAACACAGCCACAGCCTTTAGAACTAGTAAAACGTTATTCTAGAGCAGCTATTAGCCTCTTTAAACGCTAAAATCCACCTATACGTCTTAACGTACTAGCAGCTCTAAGCTATATAATCTAATACGCCTCTTTAGTAAGGGCCTTATAAAGGCCTTATTAAATCTATTTATAAACAAAATTATATACTAGCTATACTTTAACTACTCTATAGTTACTCTTATATAACTTACTTCCTTAGAGCTATAATCCCTTTAAAGTCCTTATTTTAAACAGTTCTGTTATTTTTATTAAACCTTTATTTCTATAGTAAGAAGAGTAATACTGTTTTTAAAGTATTTAAAAGCTATAATTCCTTTAGTTTATTTATTATTAATAAAGTTAAGGCCTTTTAACTACTCCTTTTAAAGCTTAGTATTATAAAGTATCTAAAGTTATACTATTTAGTTTACTATATTAAGCTACTTAAGAAAGATTTTAAAGTAAGTACTAGTAAGTAGCTTTATAAAGCTATCTACTATAAGTTATACTATAGACTAGTATTTAACTTTAATACAACTTTCCTAAGCCTCTTAATATAACTAGTAGTTATAAATATTAATATAGTAGAGCTTTATACGTAGTTAGACTATTTTTTTATTAATAAAATAAATTATTTATTAATTATTATATTAAATATATATACTTAGTATTAATATAGTAGGAGTGGCTTTGTTACTAAAGGTCTTTTTACTAAGGTTAATATAAAGAGTAGTTATTAATTAGCTTATAAAAATAGCCTCCTTAGCTATTTAAAAAAGAATAAAAAACTTAGCTTTAGTTATAAATATAGTTATAGTATTTTACTTATTAGTTTATTAACTAATAAAGCTACTAAATAGCTTAATTATAAATACTTAAGAGCTTTTATAGTTTAGTATATTATTAGTAAAGCTAGTATTTAAAGTAATTACTAAACTGTTATTAGGGCCGCCTTTTTTATAGCTGAATTTAAGGTAGAGAGTGCGCTTTATAATAAGGTATTTAATAGCTTATTTAGCCTTTTTATAATACTTAGGGCTAGGGTTATAGTTAAAGTGTGTAAAGTAACTTATAGTAAGAGTTATATCTAGTTAAGTTATTATAGTACTATATATAATTAATTTAACGTTGCCTTAGTATATGTTAGTATTTATGTATAAAGTAGAGCCTTTATAAGGGAGTAGTTTAAGTAATTAAATTAAAGAAGTATATAGTTATTTAGCTTATAGGCTTTGCTTTTTTAAGTGCTTAATAACTTTATTAATATATACGGATTATAAAAGCTAAAGGTACTTTATAGTATAGTTATAAATAACTTTAATTCTTAAGAACTATTATAAGTCTTTGTTACTTTTAAAAAAGTAACGTTTCTAAAGCTTTTTTATAAGTAAAAGAGCTTCTTTATAGTATTTAAAAGGGAAGTAAAGAACGTAGTTATTAATATAAAAAAAAAAAGATAATACAGCTACTTATTTAATAGTAATTCTTATTTACTACGTACTTTAATTTAAGTTTTTTTAAACTAGCTTTTAGATAGTGTTACTATAGAAGTAGAGAGTAGTATAGGCTATAGAGTACTTTATTAAGCTTAAGGATATACTCGGGCTTTTAATACCTAGGGGGTATTTATATATATACGTTTTTATTAAGTAGAATTTAAATAAATGTATTTATAGTATTATATTATAAGAGTTTAAGGTTAAAGTGGTTTATAACGGCTATAAGTATTTAAAATAATATACTAGTAAGTATTAAAGTATAGGTATTTTACTTATTTTTTAGTTATTAATTACTATATATAACAAAGTGTGCTTTAATTTTAAGGAGTTTCTTATACTTATTTAGTTTATATATATATACTTAGTAGTATTCTAGGATTTAAGAGTCTTTAGTAGTATTCTTAAGAACCTCTCTCTAAGAGTTAGTCTTATAGTGGCTTTATAAATAGTTTACTTTAGTTACTTTAATTAAAGTAGTATAGGAGTAGGTTAATACTTTTGTATAAAACGTAGGTAAGGGTTAGAGTTTTTACTAATAAGTACTAAGTATAGGAGCTTTAGTTTACAGCTAGTTTATTCCTCTCTATAGCTAAATCTTACTATTAGAGTATTTAATATCTACATTTTAGAACGCCCCTATAGTATATTAAATACTAGGGGTCCTTTTTAATAGGTTATAAGTAACTAAGTAACTAGTCTAAAAGTGGCTTTACTATAGAGCGTTTTAAAATAATAATAAAGTACTAACTAAAAAAGCGGCCTTATAAAACGTTTATTTATACTAGGGTATATAAGCTACTAGAGCGACTTAGTTTATAGACTTAGCTACAAATATAGACTAGTAAGGTAGGTTTATAAACTTAGCTATAAGTATAGACTAGTAAGAGCTTATAGAGTGAAGTTTTTTATTTATTAACTTAGCTATAGTCCGCCTCTTTAAGCACTAGTCTTTTTTAATTAATACTTAAAAAAACAAAATAAGTGAGTTAAGAGGGGTAGGTAGAAGTTTAAAGTAAGTAAAAGAGTATTTATAGTTATGGGGTTTATTGTTATTAAGGGCGGTATTGCTTGAGTTAAGTTTATTAGAAATGTTGTTAGGGGAGTTTATAAAAAGGGATACTTTATTATTTTTTTTACTTAGTAAGGATAGGTATAGCTACGTTTAAGAGTTAGTTTTACTAACTACTATAAAGCTTTTTTAAATCTATTTAGTAATAGTTTAAAGGTTAAGGTTGTTATAGTTACTAGTAAGTGACTCTAAGTTACTATTAAAGTACTGCTTTTTATTAAATATTACGTTGTGTATAGTAATAATTTTTTTAGTTATAGGGTTCTATATATAGTATTAGTTTATAGAAGTATATTCTATAAAGAAACTAATAAAGGTACGCTTTTATAAGTAGTTAAAGTACTTTTTTTTAAGCTGTATAGTAGTTATAAGTACGTACGCTTTATAGCTGTATAATCTTAGGTGCGCAAGACTAAACTTTACTATTTTATTAGCCCTAAGTTGTTAATAGAGTACTTTATATAGAGTCTTTTACTTAAAAGCTACTTAAGGTATATAGTTATAGAAGTAGGTTACTGCTTTATAGATATTAAGTTATATATTGTAGAGTAGTTTACTACCTTTTTGTATTATTTAAGCCTTTGTTTTAATAATAGCTTTAATGCGTTTTGTACTACTGTTTTAATTTTAAGTGTATAGAGTAGACGGTTTAATACGTTTACTGCGCTTTTAAAAGTTATTTATAAAATAGTAGTATCTTTTGATTTTACTATTGTATTTAAAAATAAGGATATTAACGTTATACTAGACTTTTAGAAGTAAAATAAACTTTTTAAAAACCTTAGTAAGTATTTTTATACTATAGTTATATAAATAATAGTTCTAGAAGTACTGGGAGATATAGTTAATAAATACTAATACTAATATAAACTTACTATAGCCCTTAGTATATAGGTAGAAGTTAAATGCGATTTACTTACTGGGGTAGGTATATATGTTACTTTTATGCGGTTTGTGGTTAATGATCTGCTTTGCTTTACTAATACTATAGGCGTTATAGCTAAGAGGAGCCTTTTTAGACTCTTTTTAAGAAGTTATAGAGATTTAAATACTATAGGTGGATAAGACGAGGTGTTAAAGCGGTTTAGGGCTGGGGTGGTTGAGCTGCTAGTGCTACGTTTTTTTTAAGTTTTTTAGGGATTATTATTTTTAAAAAGGGTATTTAGTTTAATAGTACGGGGTGTGTATATACTAAACGGCCTATATGGACCCTTTATATAAAGGTACTTTATTTAAAAGCTTATTAAACTTTAATACTTTTTAGTTATATATATTTTTAATAAAACTAAAAGGGGAGTAATTAGATTTGTATAGTATAGAGTACTAACTTAGGTACTTATTCTACTAGTAGTTGTATTTATGGAGTTAATTATAAGAGACGAGGTTAGTTACTATAGATGTATATAAAGCGATGTTATATAAGTATAAACTGAATCTTTTTTTATTAATTAATATAATACGTATACTTATGTTTTTATATTCCTTAATTATAAAGGGCTTAGAGTTAGTTTAAAGGTAGTTACTTAAGTTAGTAGTTTAAAAGTTATTAAAATAATGTTTATCTCTAAATACGTAAATAAACACGCTAGAGTTAAGGAGGTAGGAGTTTTTAAGAGGGTAAGTTTATAAACCCTTACTTTAAGTAGTTTAAAATACTACTAGTAACTATTTAAAACTCCTAGTATAATAACTATAGAGTTATTAGTTTTAAATCTCTTTAACGCGCTTAATTAGTTAGTTATTATTTATAAGGTTTTTTTTTACTTATTTGTGGTAGTAATTAAGTGGCTTTTATCCAGTATATATATACTTTAGGAAGGTATAAAAGTAATTTTTAAAGTAGTAGTATATTGTATAAGTTAAGTAAAAGGGAGCTAATAGAGTAAAGGGGGCTAGGGACGCTAAAGAGACTTTACTTTATGATTTTTTAGGGTTAGTATTGTTATATTTATTACTAAGGCGCTTTAGAGAGTTATAGGGAGTTGCTTTATTAATAGTAAAGGTGCTTTAAGTGCTTTTTTTACGTCTTATAAACTTTAGTATTTATTTAATTATAGCTGTTATTTTAGTAATAGTTTTATTAAAACTATAATTATTTTAACTATTACTTATTATTATATAGTAGCTTTTAGCCTAGAATTAAAGTAGTAAGTAACTAAAAGAGTAAAGTAACTTATAGATCTATAAATCTCCTTTATAAGTTACTTTAAGTTTAATAGTATAGTTTTTATATATATTATTAACTTATATTATAAACTATTTAGCTATTATAGCTTTTATTATAAGTTACTTATTATAGGGCGTAGTAAAGTAGTTAATATAAAGTTAATTAGTATGTTAATAGTATATACTTTTTATAAGTTTAAAGTATTTATAAAGGTTTTAAATTTAAATAGCTAGTTTTAAAGTACTTAAGTAGTATTAAATCCTAAGTTTTTTAATAATAGTACTTTATATTTAAAGAATAATAGTATTCTTAGCTTTTTTTTACTTTTGGTACGTTGCTTTTATTATATAGTATAGAGATAAAGAGTTAATATAGTACTTAAGGGCCTTTTTAAAAAAGTTAGTTATTATTTTAGTATAATAGTAATCTATAGCTTTAAATAGGAGTAAAAAGTTCTTACTTAGAAGCGCTTAAGGGGGACTATTTATAGTAAGTTTATTTATTTTAGATTTTATAGTTTAAGAGTAAAGGGCTTATAACTTAGGGCTATAGTAAGTAATAGACTTTAGGTAGTTACTAAAATAGGGCTTCTAGAGTAGGGTATTACTAATAAGTAGCTCTAAAGATATAGAGGTTAAGTTAAAAGCTTTTTATACATTAAGGGTATTCGTAAGTACTTAAAAGTTATAAAGTTATAGGTACTAAGTAAATAGGTTATTAAGGATAGTTTTTTAAAGGGTTAAAAGGACGTTTATAGTAATTTTTATATTTAAAAAAGTAGTTTAAAAATAATTAATTATATATAGTAGAGGGGGTAGTAGAATAAGACTCTTAATTGTTAGATTTTTATATATATTATATTATGTATTATTCTACTGCTTTTAGTGCTATTAACGCGATTTTCGCCTTGATAGTGCTGTGGGCCTTTGAACCCCTGAACGCGGCTATGGCCTTTAGAGCTGGTGAAACGTTGTTCTGGAGCGGCCATTGGCCTCCTTAAACGCCGAAATCCGCCTATATGTCTTAACGCACTAGCGGCTCTAAGCTACGTAATCTAACAAATTCTTTATTCTTTTAATATATTTTTTAAACTTAGTAGTTATAAATATTATAGTTATATTTATTACTAAAAAGTTAAAAGGTCCTTAATAAACGTTATTTTATACTATATAAATACCTTTTTATACTACCTTAGTAAATATATTTTTAAAAAACTTTATAGTAGTAAATTTAGTTATAGTACTAATAAAATAAATAGCTAACTTACTATTAAAATATATAATATTTATAACTACTTTATAGTTAAAGTTATATTTATTTTATAATATAAATTAGAATTTTAAAAGTACTATATTATAGAGTTAGTAATAGTAGTATATTTTTATTAAGGTTTTTAATACTTAAATATTAAGTTAATAGTTAGTTTTATTTAATAAGATTATAAAGTTTTATAATAAATAAGTACTTAAATTAATAATAAAAGTATTAAAGTTTAATAGTAATAAAGTAGTAATATATTATTACTTATTTATAATTAAATACCCCCTTTAGAGTAACTAATAGCCTACGGGCTACGTACTCTAGGGAATAGCTATTTAGCTACCTACTTCGTTAATCTTTTTTATTATTAATAGTACTTAAATTTACTTATTATAACGTAGCTTCCACGGATTTAAAGTAATAAGTATTTTTAATTAATTTTATAAACTACTAATTACACCATTAACACTATTAACACCACCAAAACTACTAACGCCTCCTATATACTTCCCGTACACCTAACCGTTTAATAAACCGTCCCTTTAAACCTATTAAATCTAATTTAAACTAAACCGTCCCTTCCCTTAACCATCGCATCCCTCTATAACTAACGCGCCGTTACTATACTACAGCTAGTTAACTTAATTAAACCGCTTTTTTCTATACTTATTAATAAATATCTTAATATCTAAGCCTTATTAAACGTACTAGTTTTTTATAAACTCTAGGGAATTTATAGTTATTATTACTACTTTTATTACTTACTTAAAGTAGTATTAGTTATTTTTTAAAAATAGTAAGTTTAAAATTTAACTTAGTATTAAATTAGTTAATAAAACTAATCTAATAGTTCTTATTTAAACTCTATTACTACTAGTTTAAAAAAGGTAAAAGTTAAAAATAGTAATTTAGATTTTTATATTTAAAGGTTAAGTTAGTTAGTTATACTGTATATTAATAGTAGTAATACTAAGCTGTATAGCTGCGTTACTAAGCTAGTTAATATTATTTTTAACTATAGTAACTAAGTTATAGTATTTAGTATTTAGTAGTAACTAAAGGACTTTTATAGGTATAGTGTTTTTTACTATTTTATTAGATTATTAGGTATAAATATAGAAAACAAGAAGAATTAACGAAGGGCTTACTTATAGTAGTATCTTTTTCTTTAATTATAAATACTACTAGGGCTTATTAGGCCCTATAGTACGTTACAGCGCTGTGACGTAGTGTGATCCAGCTAAAGGTTTATATAAGTAAAGGTTTATTTTAATATATTAGTTATACTATTTAGTACCGTTTATTAGTAATAGTATTATTATTATTACTAGTACGTCTACGTCTACATCTACCGCTATAGGAAGGGTAGGTAAGCGGAAGTATTAAAGTACGTATGCCCCACTAAGCTCTACTTAAAACTACTTAGTAGAGCTAAAAGGAGTTAAAGCTACTAAATATACTTTATTAAATACTTCTATTTAATTATACTATTTAATAATATATAGCTATAGTATATTCTTTTTAGAATAACTTATAAAAATATTTAAATAAAATAACTACTTAAAAAAAATATAAATTTATAATTAAATAAATTCTTTTTAAAGTAATTAATAACTTATAAACTATATATTTTAAGGAACTGTTTAGTTATTTACTTTATTAATTTTTTTTATTTAATAAATAGTACTACTCCCTTTAGAGTAACTAATAGTTTATAAACTATATACTTTAGGGAATAGCTATTTAACTACTTATTTCATTAATTTTTTTTATTATAGTACTTAAATTTATTTACTATAATATAGCTTTTATAAATTTAAAGTAATAAGTATTTTTAATTAATTTTAACTACTAATTATACTATTAACACTACTAAAACTACTAATACCTTTTATATACTTCTTTAGTAAACTGTCCTTTTAAATCTATTAAATTTAATTTAAACTATCCTATTACTTTCTTTAACTATATAACTATAGTTAGTTTAGTTACTCCCTACTATTATTAGTATTTATTTTAATATTACTTTACTAAATATACTAATATTAGATATTACTAAAGTAGCTATTTAGGCTAATAAGGCTTTAATAGCCGCGTTTTTTAGTTAGTAAAAGTATTTATAGTTATCCTTATTATTTAGGATTTTTATAAAGTCCTTACTCTTTATATATAAGTTAAGTATTATTGCGTTTATATAGGGGCTATTACTAGTAGTTTTATAGTATAGGACTTTTAAAATTATAAGTACTACTTTATTATTTTTACTTTAGTAGTACTAATTAGGGCTTATATTAATTATATAAACTTTTATAGTATAAAGGTGCTTTTTAGTAGTGTTAATACTAGTTAATATTTATAGAACTATATCCTTTTATTTATTTTAGGGCTAAGTAGGACTAGTAGAAATCTTTTTTTTAGATATTATAGGTTATTGTTATATATAAGTGTGTAGAAGACAGAAGGAATCGACAAAGGCCTTACTTATAGTAGTAGTGCCTTTTTCTTTAATTATAAACGCTACTAGGGCTTATTAGGCCCTATATATATTCTAACTAAAGGTTTGTATAAGTAAAAGTTTATTTTAATATATTAGTTATACTGTTTAGTACTACTTATTAGTAATAGTATTATTGTTATTACTAGTATGTTTATATACGTTTACATTTACTACTATAGTAGAAAGAGTAGGTAAGTAGAAGCGTTAAGGTACGTACGCCCTACTAAGCTTTACTTAAAACTACTTAGTAAAGTTAAAAGGGGTTAAAGCTACTAAATATACTCTATTAAATACTTTTATTTAATTATACTACTTAATAATATATAGCTATAGTATATTCTTTTTAAAATAACTTATAAAAATATCTAGATAAAATAACTACTTAAAAAAACATAAATATAAATATAATAATAATTTTTAAAATATAATATTTAATAAAAAACTACTTACTACTAGCCTCTACTTTTAAAATAATAACTATTATATAACTTTATAGTTATTAACTAACTATAAAAGTAGTAATAAGTACTTTATAGTTAAAGGGGTTAATATAATTAACTTAACTTAAAACTAGTATAAATTTTTTAATAAAGAAAAAGTAAAGTTTATTATTACTAGAATTTACTACTATTAAACTATAAGTAATTAGTTTAATACTTAATAAATAATACTTAAGTTAAATACTAAGTTTAATAAAACTATATGTATTTTATAAACTAAAGCTAACTATAAATACTTTAACTAACTAAAGGACGTAACTACTAAATCTATAGTACCCTAAGTAGCTACTTTAATATTAATATATTTAGTAAGGCAATATTAAAATAGATACTAATAATAGTAAAAAGCAGTTAAAATAACTATAGTTATATAGTTAAGAGAAGAGATAGTTTAGTTTAAATTAAATTTAATAGGTTTAAAAGAACGGTCTAGATGGTTAGGCGTATAAGAGGCGTATAGAAGGCGTTAGTAATTTTAGTAGTGTTAATAGTGTAATTAGTAGTTTGTGAAATTAATTATAAATACCTATTACTTTAAATCTATAAAAGCTGTGTTATAGTAAGTAAATTTAAGTACTATAATAAAAAGAATCGATGAAGTAAGTAGCTAGACGGCTATTCCCTAAAGTACGTAGCCTATAGGCTGTTAGTTACCCTAGAGGGGGTCCTTTATTACTAAATAACTATAACTATTATTTACTTATAAGTACTTAGTTACCTTTTACTACTAATTAATAAGTCTATTAGTAATATAGTTATAGTTAAGAATTTAAAATTAAAACTAAAGATTCCCTTTTATACTTTAAACTTACCTATAAGTACTAAAAAATAAAAGGATCCCTTTTACTTAAATAACTTAACCTAGTAATAATACTCTAAAAGTACTATAAAGTACTTAAGTAAAGTAAGACATTATAGCTTAACTACTATAATAAAAATCTATTATAAAAATAATAAAAACATTAATTAATATTAATATTATTTAAAAACCTCTTTTTTATTTATTATTCCTATTATCTATTACTCTTACTATATTCTTACTACTAAATAGTAGAAAAATAATAATAATACCCTTAGTATTATAAAAATTATAAAAGACTCTCTAAATAGTAATATCTACTTTATTAGTTAATAAAGCTATAATTAAAAAAACCCTAAAGAAGGTATTATTAGTTAAGAATAAAAAACAGTAAGTACTTTAGTACTTTTATAATATTAGCCCTAGGGACTAACTAAGGCTTTTTACCTTTAGAGTTAATAAATTAATTAAAACCTACTATAGTTACTACTAAAATTAATAGAACTATAAATACCCTCGTTTTAGTACTCTTTTTGTATTTCTTTATAGTATTTAGTATAGATATTTTAATAAAGAGTTTTAAAAAGAATATATTATAACTATATATTATTAAGTAGTATAATTAAATAGAAGTATTTAATAGAGTATATTTAGTAGCTTTAACCCTCTTTAGCTCTACTAAGTAGTTTTAAGTAAAGCTTAGTAGGGCGTATATATATTTTATAAACTAAAGTTAACTATAAATACTTTAATTAATTAAAAAATATAGTTACTAAATTTATAGTACTTTAAGTAGTTACTTTAATATTAGTATATTTAATAAGGTAATATTAAAATAGATACTAATAATAGTAAAAAGCGGCTAAATTAGCTATAGTTATATAGTTTATAAGGGAAGTAATAGGATAGTTTAATTTAAATTTAATAGGTTTAGAGGGACGGTTTATTAAAAAGGTATTAGTAGTTTTAGTAGCGTTAATAGTGTAATTAGTAGTTAAAATTAATTAAAAACACTTCTTACTTTAAATTTATAAAAGTTATATTATAATAAGTAAATTTAAGTACTATAATAAAAAAGATTAATAAAATAAGTAGCTGAATAGCTATTCCCTAAAGTACGTAGCCTGTAAGTTATTAATTACCCTAGAGGGGGTTATTATTATATATATATAAAAAAATAAAAAGAATTAATAAAGGCTTTATTTATAGTAGTACTTTTTTCTTTAATTATAAATACTACTAAAACTTATTTAACTTTATTAGTTTTTAGTATCCCTAAGTAGTTACTTAACTATAAATACGTTACTAGTAGAGACCCTACTACTAAAGACCCCCCCCCCCCCTTTTAAGTAACTAATAGCCTATAGGTTATATATAAATAATAATTAACTATTTTTTTAACTTTTATTATTAGTTAGTAATTAGTATATAAATTTACCTACTATAATATAACTTCTATAGATTTAAAGTAATAGTAGTATTTAATTAATTTTAAAATAAACTACTAATTATACTACTAATACTACTAAAACTATTAATACTATTTATACGCCTCTATATACCCCTATACTTAACTATTTAGTAAACCGGCCCTTTAAACCTATTAAATCTAATTTAAACTATCTCTCTACTTCCCTTAACTATTAACTTTCTTTATAACTAATACACTATTACTATATTACTATAGCTAGTTAACTTTATTTAAAAGATCCACTCTATCCTTATTAGTATACGTTTTAATATTTAAGCCTTAAACTATATACTCATTCTTAGTAGCTTCTTTTATACTATTAAGAACCTTAATAGCTATAGTAGTAGTACTTATTATACTACTATACTAGGCTAGGGCTCTTAAGTAACGCGCCTATACCCTAACTTTTTTTACTATATTTTTAATTAATAGTTAGTATAGTTAATTATATAAAAGCTAAACCTATAGATTTTAGTAGTTCTTTAGTAGTAAAATATAATTAAATTTACCCCCTCTAGAGTGACTAACGGCCCACGGGCTACGTACTTTAAGGAATATCACCCCTCTTAGTAGCCGTCCAGCCACCTACCTTATTAATCTTTTTTATTATTAATTACAATAAACGGCACTTAAATTCACTTACTATAACGTAGCTTTTATAGATTTAAAGTAATAGGTGTTTTTAATTAATTTTAAAGTAAACTACTAATTACACTATTAACGCTATTAATACTACTAAAACTACTAACGCCTTTTTAGTAGACCGTCCCTTTAAACCTATTAAATTTAATCTAAACTAAACTATCCCTTTTCTTAACCATTAAATCCCTCTATAACTAATACACTATTATTAACCGCGCTATAGCTAGTTAACCTAATTAGACTACTTTTCTCTATACTTATTAGTAGACGTCTTAATATACCTTATCGAACATACTAGTCTCTTAACTCTAGGGGATCTATAGTTATTATTACTACCTTTATTACTTACTTAAAGTAGTATTAGTTATCTTTTAAAAATAGTAAATCTAAAATTTAACTTAGTATTAAATTAGTTAATAAAGCTAGTTTAATAGTTTTTATTTAAACCCTATTACTACTAGTTTAAAAAAGGTAAAGGTTAAAAATGGTAATTTAGATCTTTATATTTAAGGGTTAAGCTAGCTAGTTATACTATATATTAATAGTAGTAATACTAAGCTATATAGCTATATTACTAAACTAGTTAATATTATTCTTAACTATAGTAACTAAGTTATAGTATTTAGTATTTAGTAGTAGCTAGGGGACTTTTATAAGTATAGTGTTTTTTACTATTTTATTACTTTAAAGGATTATTAAGTGTAAATATAAAAAACGGGAGGAATTAATAAAGGGCTTATTCATAGTAGTACTTTTTTCTTTAATTATAAACACTACTAGGGCTTATTAGGCCCTATAGTATATTATAGTACTTATAGCGTAATCCAACTAAAGGTTTATATAAGTAAAGGTTTATTTTAATATCGCCGCCTATTAGTAATAGTATTGTTATTATTACTATAAAAAAAGTAAGTAAGTAGAAGTATTAAAGTACATATACTCTACCAAGCTCTACTTAAGACTACTTAGTAGAACTAAAGGGGGTTAAAGCTATTAAATATACCCTATTAAATACTTCTATTTAGTTATACTACTTAAAAATATATAGCTATAATATATTCTTTTTAGATTAACTTACAAAAATATCCATATAAAACACTACTTAAAAAAACATAAATATAATTAAATTTAATAATAACTACTTACTTATATAATAATAGAGTTTTAAAGTTAGTATTATTATTAATATTATAAAGGCTTAGTATTTTAGTATTTAAGTTAGTTTTAAAGAAGTTTTTATAAACTATAGTTAAAGAACTATAGTTCTTAAGTATTATAAAGTAGTTAGACTATTTTAAACTTATTATTAGTAAGTTTAGTATTTTAGGGTTATTAACTATAAATATAAAAAATAAAAAAAATTAATAAAGACCTTACTTATAATAGTAGTACTTTTGTTTTTAATTATAAACGCTACTAGGACTTATTAAACTCTATAGTACGTTATAATACCCATAATCTAGCTAAAGGTTTATATAAGTAAAGGTTTATTTTAATATTACTACTTATTAGTAATAGTATTATTATTATTACTACTACTACTATACTATACTTTATAGCGTAAGAGTAAGTAAGTAAAAGTTATTATAATAACTTTAAGTATTATAGTTAGTATATATATTAGACTACCCTACTAAGCTTTACTTATAAGTACCTAGTATAACTAAAGGGGGTTAATATTAATAATATATCTACTTTCCTTTCTAAATAACCTTTATTTATTAACTTACTAAATATATATATTAGCCTAAGTATATTCTTTATTAGATTTTTTACTTAAAAATATTCTCTACTTAGTAGATTTCTTTTTTTACTTTACTATAAGTAGTATTATAACTATAAAAACATATATATTAAGCCCTATTATATATTATAGTATTTATAGTATAATTTAACTAAAGGTTTATATAAGTAAAGGTTTGTTTTAATATATTAGTTATACCTACTACTTATTAGTAATAGTATTATTATTATTACTAGTACGTTTATATTTATATCTACGTCTACTACTATAGTAGAAAGAGTAAGTAAGTAGAAGTGTTAAGGTGTATATACTCTACTAAGCTTTACTTAAAACTACTTAAACTAAAGGGGGTTAAAGCTACTAAATATACCCTATTAAATACTTTTATTTAATTATACTACTTAAAAATATATAGCTATACTATATTCTTTTTAAAACCCCTTATTAAAATATTTATATAAAATACTATAGAAAATATAAATAACTACTAATTTATATATACTTAAGTTACTATTATACTTCCCTACTCTTTTTAAAGTAATTAATAGTCTATAAACTATATACTTTAAAAAATAGCTATTTAACTACTTACTTTATTAATTTTATTATTTAATAAATAATACTTAAATTTACGTACTATAATATAACTTTTATAGATTTAAAGTAATATATATTCTTTATTAATTTTAAAGTAAACTACTAATTATACTATTAATACAACCCCCTCTAGAGTGACTAACAGCCTATAAGCTATGTACTTTAGGGAATAGCCGTCCGGCTACCTACTTTATTAATCTTTTTTATTATAGTACTTAAAATTACTTACTATAACGTAACTTTTATAAATTTAAAGTAATAGGTATTTTTAATTAATTTTAAAGTAAACTACTAATTATACTATTAATACTACTAAAACTACTAACGCCTTCTATACGCCTTCTATACGCTTAACTATCTAGTAAACTATTCTTCTAAACCCGTTAAATTTAAATTAAACTGTCCTATTCTTTCCCTTAGCCGTTATATTACTTTATAACTAACGTACTATTATTAGCTATATAAGTATAGTTAGTTTAGCTACTCTCTACTATTATTAGTATCTATTTTAATATTATTATATATAGGCCTTACTTAATATATTAATATTAAAGTAGTTACTTAGAGTACTATAGATTTAGTAACTATATTCTTTAATTAGTTAAAGTATTTATAGTTAACTTTAGTTTATAAAATATATATAGTTTTATTAAGCTTAGTATTTAACTTAAGTATTGTTTACTAAGTATTAAGTTAATTACTTATAGTTTAATAGTAGTAAATTCTAGTAATAGTAAGCTTTACTTTTTTTTTATTAAAGAATTTATATTAGTTTTAAGTTAAGTTAATTATATTAACCCCTTTAGCTATAAAGTACTTATTATTAGTTTTATAACTAGTTAATAACTATAAGGTTATATAATAGTTATTATTTTAAAGGTAGGGGCTAGTAGTAAGTAGCTGTTTATTAGATATTATAGCTTTAAAAGTTATTATTATATATAGGTATATAAAAAATAAAAAAAATTAATAAAGGCCTTACTTATAGTAGTACTTTTTTCTTTAATAGTAAACGCTACTGGGGCTTATTAGGCCCTACGTATAATCTAGCTAAAGGTTTGTATAAGTAAAGGTTTGTTTTAATATTGCTGCCTATTAGTAATAGTATCGTTGTTATTACTAGTATATATACGTCTACGTTTACCGCTATAGTAGAAAGGGTAAGTAAATAGAAGTATTAAGAGCTAAAGGGGGTTAAAGCTACTAGATATACTCTATTAAATACTTCTATTTAATTATACTATTTAATAATATATAGCTATAGTATATTCTTTTTAAAACAACTTATAGAAATATCTAAACAAATAACTACTTAAAAAAATACAAATACTATTAATACTACTAAAACTACTAGTATCTTTTATATACTTTTAATTATTCTTTTAAACCTATTAAATTTAAACTAAACTATTCTTATACTTTCTTTAAGTATTTAACTATAACTAGTTTAACTACTCTTTACTATTATTAATATCTACTTTAATACTATTATATATAAACTTAACTAAATATACTAATATTAACTATTAAAAGTACTATAGATTTAATAGTTAAATAGTATTATTATTATTACTTTAACTACTACTATACTATACTTTATAGTATAAAAGTAAATAAGTAAAAGTTATTATAAATATAGTTATTACCTATAATAAGTTTAGGCGTTATAGTTACTAAAAAGGGTTAATATTAGTAATATATTCTTTTTAAAATAAGCTTTACTTATTACTTTATTAAATATATATATTTAACTAAAATATATTTTTACTAAACTCTTTACTAAAAATACTCTTTATTTAATAAATTTCTTTATTTAATTTATTATAAATAGTATTATAAATATATTAAATATATAAGTAAATTTAATAGCTATATTTTTCTAATTAATTAAAGTATTTATAGTTAAGTTTAAATTATAGAATACTTAAAAAGGTATTATTTTATAATTTCAAAACTATTATACTTATATTAAACTTTTTATTAGTAGTCTAATAGTAGTAAGTTATAGTAATACTAAGCTTTTTTTTATTAAGAAAAATATATACTAATTATAAATTAAATTAAATTTTATTAATCTCTTTAACTATAAAGTACTTATTACTACTTTTATAATTAGTTAATAACTATAAAGTTATATAATAGTTATTATTTTAAGAGTAGGGACTAGTAATAAGTAGAGTATTATAAAAATACAAATACAACAAATATAAATATATATATTTATATTAGTAGGGCTAATACAAATAATATAAATACATATATTTATATTTATATTTTTAAGTAAGGCAAATACATTACAAATACAAATACATATATTTATATCTATATTTTTTGTATTTATTACACTCTATAATAAAGGTCATATATTTAAGTAAAAAATATATAGCAATAAAGAGAAAAAAATATAAATTATAAAACTAGTGTATTTGTAACTTAGTTTAAAGTATATAGTAAGATATAAATTATTAAAGTATTAAACTTTAAAAAGAAATATTAAAAGTAAAGTAAAGTAATAAGTAAATTAGATTAATAAATATATATAAATATATATAAACTAATAGTATTAAGTAAATAAGTAAAAAGCTAATTTAGTCCGAGTCTAGCCCACTATTACTATCTAAATCCATACTATTATCCTCTATTTCAGACTCTTCTATAGTAAAATCTAATTTACTATTTAATATATCCCTATAATTAAATAAATCTATATATAATTTAAGCTAAAATAATTCTTCGTTATACTGTATTTTACTATTATTAGAAAACCAGCTTTTTAATAGTACTAATTAGCGTTTATTTTTATATTTAAGGCGGGTCCGTTATTTAGTAATTATATTACCTGATTGGTTAAAACTAGCCTCTACTGCTGCTAAAGTAGGGGGTATAGCTAGATATTCTTAAGCTATTATACTTAATATAGGGAATTTAATCTCGTTTTTTCTCTACTAATTAATAAGATTAATCTATTTAAAATATATTAGTATTTATAATAGTATATAAAGTAATTACTTTTAATTAAATATTATATATAACTTACTTTATCTCCCTATAGTTTAACTTTATAATAGTTATTAATTTCGTCTTTTTATATATCTTTATTCTCTTTAGTACTTTATACAGAGAATAAATTACTAATAAATTCTATTTTAAGCTTAGGCCGAGGTAATTTAACCTCTTTAGACTTAGCTTAAGGCTTAGTAGTATCTATAGTAAAGCTACTACTATAAGAAGAAGTAGTTTCTTTAGATTTACCCTTATTTTTAGAGTTATTAGAGTTAATTAGATTTTTTATAGAAATATAATTTTGAATAGACTCTAAGTAAAGACCTTTAAGGTTTAAGGCTGTAATATAGTTAATTATATACTCTTTAAAACTATAGTTATTTATTTAATTAGTATTATTATTTTTTATATATTTAATAGTATTAATATATTTACTTACTTTTTATATTTAGTTTCTAAATCCTTTTTAGCTTGTTGTATAACTGACTTAAGTAAAAGTCTAGCTATATTATCGCTATTTAGACTTCTATACTTAAGCCTAGGGTCTAATATATACCCTATAATATAGGGTTTATAGCGTTTTTGTAATTATTAAGGTTAACTAGGCTAGGGAAATATTATAGTATATTTAACTCTATATTTATAGCTAGTACTAAGGGTATAGAATAAGGGTAAAGAGATTTATTACTCTATTATTTATTATATTAGTAAGTATTAAATAATAAGTAATAATTATATAAAAGAGTTTAAATATACTTACCTTATCCGTTTTATTACTATTACTTATATGTAACTCTTTTTTATCTATTAACTTATAATATATATTATTAATTAACCCTAAAGTACTACTAATAGTAGTAAAGATTTAGCTTTATAACTAAATAGTAGGTGTATAAAAGGTCCGTAATATATCTCCTATATATATAAGCTAGGTCTAGCTAGGCTTAAAAGGGTGTAAAGCCTTATATATATCGTTTTTAGTATATATTTTTAGTATATTTAATACTAGTTTAAGCTCTATAGCTGTATTAAGTATTAAATATACTAAATTCTATTTAGTTTTATTACCTATAAGAATAATATATTAGAATATATACTATATATAGTATTATTATATAGTAAATAACTTATAAAGAGGGATTTTTGTTTTATATACATTAAAAGGAAATTCTTTTTTCTTTTTAGTGTAATCTATTGCTTGTTTAAATTCCTTGTATATAGTATTATTATTATATAGTAATATAATAATCTTTTTAATAGATCTAATATTACCTATAAAAGAGTTAGTATTATATATTATTATTAAGTAGATTAATATATATATAGTTAAATAACTTACTAGTTTAGCTTTTTAAGACCTTTTCTTTTTCTCTTTTAGATAACTTATTAATAGACCTACTATAATTATTAATTATAGTTGTAGTTTTAAAATCTATAATATCTTTATTATTTATAGTAGTACCTATAAATCTATTAATAATAGCTTTAGTAGCTAAATTTAAGATATATACTATATAGTAAATATTATATAGTACTATATTATTTTTAGTACTATAATTATTAATAAATATATTTAAAAAGGTATTATTATTAGTACCGTTATCTCTAGTAATAATATATTACTATTAGTATATAGTTATATTAGTACTAATTTATAATTAAATTTACTTAATAATACAGTTAATTAGGATTTAGTAGTAGTTTATTATTCTTTTTATAAATACTTTTTAAATATAGTAGTCTATATAGGTATTACTTAAATATTTAAACCCTATATTATATATATATTAGTAATAGTATATTAAAGATTATATACTTAAGATACTTAGTTATATATAATTAAAGTTAAAATTACTATTAATATAAAACCCTATAATACTTAAATAGGCCTTAGAGTCTATAAAAGTTTATATATCTAACTAAAAAAATATATAACTATAATTTTTAATATACTATTATAATTTATATATAGTTATAGTATTAAAAGAACTAAAACGCTTTATAAAAGTATTTATAAGGGTATTATACATAATATTAAGTACTATACTAATATATTAAGTTAGTATATTAAATAGTAAATATAAATATTATTGTAATAGCTAAAGCTATTTAGGGCTGTATACATAAGCGACCACTTACTTCTACGGCTTACTTAAGCGACTTCGCTCTATCTCTAGCCCCTATAAGGGGGCCTTTGTTTTCGCTCCTATATATTATAGAACTTAAAAATTAAACCGTTACTTTACTTTACTTTAACTACTTATACTTAGTTGTATAATAGTTATAAGTCTAGTTTATACTATACTTCTAAACTACTATTTCTAAAGTAAATATACCTACTAGGAAATATTTATATAAATACTCTTTTATTACTATTTTAATTCTTTTACTACCGTTTTAACTTAATAATATTAAGTTTAACTTTAAAGTTAACTTCTTTTTTTCTATCTTTTTATAAGTTTATAGGGTATTATAACTACTCTATATAGTATAAGAACCTTTAAATTAAAGTAGTTACGTAAGGAGTTTAGTCTTAAATTAACCTTAATAACTTTAAGTTACTAAATAAGCCTCTAAGGGAGGTATTTTTAATTTTACTTATTTAGTAGCTAAAAGATAAAAATATAGAGGTAGAACGAATTTATTGTATTTACTTTAGCCTTTAGAAAAAGAACGTAACTTAGTATTAGTTAAGTACTTTAATTAAAAGTAATAATAGTAAAGACCCTCTTTAGTAACCTAGAGTATAGACTTGTTTAAAAAGTAAAGTAAAGAGCGTTTAGGCTGTGGGGGAGTAATTTAAAGACGCCCCGGAGCCTACTAAGAATAATAAGACTCTTAGGTAAAACATACTTAATAATAATAAACTTAAGCTAATCCCTAACCCACCTCTTACTAAATAAAGTAAAGGAGTACTTAAAAAATACTTTAACTTTATTTTTAATAAAACCTTTAATAATAAGGTCTAAAAGTAAAGAGTTAAGGCTTTTAAAGAGATTTAAATATATATTAATAACTCAGTTTTTAATAATATCCTTAAACCTATTTAAACTAAACTCTTTAAATAAAGAGACATAATACTTTAAAGTCTATTTTAAGTCCTTTATACTAAGTACTTCTTAAGTAATATAAGTCTTTTTACTATAATTTAATAAGAGTACTAGGCGATACTTTAAAGAGTAAATACTAGTATTACACTTAGTACTTAGTTATAAAAGTTCTAAGTAATTTACCTTTAAGTAACCTAATACAAGCTTTTAAACGTTATAGAACTACTTATAGTTTAAGACTTCTTTACTACTATTAAGTAAAAGATTACTTTAAATTAAGTGTAGAATAAATATAAATAAGTTATTATAAAAAAAAGGCTTAACTAAACCTAGATTTTAATTAAAAACTATGTATTTATACTTAAAAACCTTTTTTATAAGAATTTACTCTTAAAGTTTAAGAGTAAATTATTTAGTATTTTTTTAACTTTTATAAGCTACTTTAATACTATAATCTCTAAGGCCCTATAATCCTTTACTACTAAGTTTAAAGGGATCTAGTATATTTATAGTAAAGAGTATAGTTAACTATTTATTAAGTATACGTATATTTACTTTATAGTTTCTAAGTAAAGTAACTACTCCTATATTAAGGTCTTTACTATAGACGCTAGAGAGATTTAGAAGAAGCTTAACTTAAAGGAATACTAGGACCTCTTAATTAAACTTACTTATACTAGCTAAATTTAAGTTAATCCCCTTTATTTATAAAGCTAGAGTTAATTCCCTAACTAGAAAAAAAAGAAGAAAAGAAGTAAAAGAATAAATACTTTAAATACTAAGACCGCTTTTAAGTTAACTCTTTTAAAAATATACTAAGTTATAGTTATAATTAGTAGTTAATTAGTTTAAAAAGCCCTAGGGACCCCTACCTTACTTATATATATTAATAACGTTTTTTTTACTCCTTTAACTACTCTTTATACTTTAAGTATATATATAGTATTTAATAACTATAGTATAACTTATTTTATTAATAACCTTTCTTTTTTTAAAAAGGACTTTATTAAGCCCCTTAATAAAGAGGTATACGTTAAATTAAGAACTACTTTGTACCCTATCCTAGTAGTTAGTATAAGGGTTATAAAGAATATACTTAATAGTCCTAATAAACTAAATACTCTTAACTTTATACTAATAAACGTTATATATATAAAAAACTTTTATATAAATATTATTTCTAAGGTACTTCTATAAAAGGTAGGTATTTAGTATACTAGTTTTAACGCTTTACTCTATATAGGTAATAATAAAAAGAGTTTTATAGTTAAGAAGTTAAAGAAAAAAATAAATATTATCTTTTTTAAATATAAAGTTACTTTTTTCTACTTTATATCCCTACGTATTTCTATTAACTTTACTACTACTATAAATATAGCTATATTAGCTATAGCTTTTTAGAAGTTCTACTATTAACTAAAAAACCGGAGTAACAATCCCCTTATATAGTATTTTTAATCTGGTTACTTAGAACCTAAGGTACTTAACTATTTCCTGCGCAACGCTTAGGGAGTAAGACTTAAAGGCCTAATACGCCTTTAGTACAAGTATTACATAACGACCTATACTACTTAAGTAATCTTAAGACAAACCTTTAAGAGTTATACTATAAAACTATATAAATAGATTTACTAGAATCTCTTTAACTACCCTAAGGGGTATAATTAAAGCTATTAACTTATAGTAATTAAAAATAAGTATACTAGCTGTCTTTTTACTTTTCCCTGTATTAATAAATAATATAAATCTATCTTCTACGTACTAAAGATATTTAAATACTAAGTAGCAAGGTAGTATAGTGTATCTATTTATAAGATCCGTTAAGACGTCAAGTGCACAGTAATTATAATACATAGCTATACTAAGTACTAATAATAGGCCCTAAAAAAGGGAATTAAAATTAAAACAACTTTATTATATATAAAAGAACTAAATAAAGGGGGCAAGTGCGCTAGATAAAAGATAACGCTTTAAGTTATTAAAATACTTAAAGCGTCTAACCTCTCCCTTATTTTATAAGTTAAAGTAACTATAGCTACAGCCTTCTTTTATAATATAAGCCCTTTTAAGTAAAGAGTATAGCTTTCTTTAATTTAAGTTAAAAAGGCCTAGTTTTACTAGTACTTTTACTAGTAGGAACCCTTTTACTAGGCCCTTTTAACGCGCGACCTTTATCCTTACTAGGGCTAGATATACGCGTATAGTTATAGAGTATACCCCTTTAAAAAAGACTATAAAGTAAATTAAAAAAGACATAACTTTAAAGTAGAAGTAAGAGTATATATTAAATACCTTATAAGCTACGTTCTAAATACCTATAATTTCTATTAAATTTAAGTACCCTTACTTAAATAAGTTATTATTATACACAACGTAACCTTTAATAAAACAAAGTTTTACTTAAAGTTAAACGTAAAGGTAGTAAAGTAAAGTAAAGTAGTCTATACTATAGTTAAGGCTATTTAGGAGCCTATCTCTTCTTTTAATACTAAACTCTAAGTCCTAGGTATTTTTAAAATAACTAATACTCTATTAATATATAATAAAAAAAAACTATCTTTACTAATACTTACCCTAGTAACTAAAAACCCTAGTAAGGGTATTTTAGAAGCTCTACTAAAGCTATTTAATTAGTATAAAGGGTAGTTATTAACCCTAGACTCTATACTAGTACTTAAAAAAACTTAAGACTATATATAGAGAGTAAAGAGCCCCGTACTCCTTATTAGTATATATTAAACTAGTAAACTACTATTATCCCCTAACTTACTCTTTACTTTAAAAGTTAACTCCTTTTATAAAAGGATTAAAAATAAAATTATTATAGTAACTAATACTAGAGCTCTATAAGAACTAGATATAAAGACTAAATCTTTTTTACTCTAGGGAGGCGACTTACTTTCTTCTTTAATATAGCTATATACGGATATAAAGGAGCTAAGTAGCCCCCTAGAGGGATTAAAGTAGGTATATAACTATAAAGATCTAGACTAACCTAAAGTAAAGCTATAAAGATTACTACGCTTCTATAACTACTTTACGTTCCTTAATACTAAATACAACTAGGATACCTTTTTTAATATATATATACTAAATTATAACTGTACTTTAAAAAAAGTAATTTAAGAATACTATATATACTACTATATAGTCTTTACTTTAATTAATAAAGTAAAGTAAGCTAAGTCCACTGCGCTAGAGACTAGAGTTTATTTAAGTTAGTTTAGTAAAGCTTTAACTACTTACTAAAGTATTTACTTACTACTACTAGAGCTAAAAAACTACTTTTATAAAGTGGTAAATAACGAGGTATTTAAATTTAAAAAGATAGGGGTATAAAAGGTTATAGACTTTTATAAAGTTAAAGTAAAGCTAATTCCCCTTAAGTAGGTATTTATATATAAACTTAATAAGAACAGATACCTCTAGCGCTATAAAGCAAAGCTCTGTGTCTGTAGGGATCTTTAAGAGAAGTATCCCCTTAAGTAGACCTATACAGCCACATTTATAGCTTATACTTTTAGAGTTACTATAGCCCTTATAGCACAATTTAACCTTAAAGTTAACTAGTCTAACATTATTAATGTATTCCTAAATACTAAAAGGAAACTAAATAACCCACTAGTCGTTTACCACCTTTTAAAAGGCTTTAAATAGAGTAATAAGCTCCTTAAGCTTTACTATACCCTTTATAGCCTTAGGGATACTCCTCTTTTTTAGTATAAAAAGTTCTTTTTAACCCTTTAAAACTTTAGACTTATACTAATTAATAAAGACCTATACCTCTTTTAAAACCACAACTATTATATACTTATCCTCTTCTATATTAATAACATTCTCGTTATATACTATAAAAACAATACTATAAAAGTAAAGTAAATTATTAAGGGCATTAAAGTAAAGTACAAACTTAAGGAGTAAAGAACTATTAAGTAGTATTTTAGGATCTGGGTTATTTGCGACTACAAAGTAAAAAAGATTTATCTTACCTATAATTAGTATATTTAATACGTTATAAAGAAGTTTAGTTTTATAAATTCTCACTACCCTTTAACTCTATTACTACTTACCCCCCTTAAAAAAAACACTAAAAACCCTATTAGTAGTAAAGTAAAGCTATATTAAAAAAAGATTAGTTTAATCCTATATACTATAATTATAATTTACCCTAATATAGCCTTTACTTATACTATTCTTTTAAAATTCCTAACAAACCCTTTCTATAAATACTAAATTACTGTAAATTAAGTTATTCGTTACTTATATTATACTTACTACCTTTTACTCTACTATAGTAACTTAGAGAGTAGAGGAGTATAGACACTCTTAATTACTAGGGATACTTTATTTATAAATAATAAAAAAATATAAAGGTTGTCCTAGGGATATATTATTTTGCTTTTTAGTAGCCCCGTTTAGTAAAAAGCTATAAAGTAAAATACTGTAATAACTTTAATAACTAAAGCTAAGCTTCTTAACTTTAAGTATACTATAAAAGAAATAATCGCCCTTAAAAGGCTTTTTAAAAACCTTAAACTTAAACTAAGTAATATATAGTAAATTTACTATAATAATTATTAGACTATACGCTTTATAGTAAGGGAAAGGGAACGTATCTTAACACAACTTTACTATATTAATATATAAAATATATAGCTTTACTAAGAGTATACTAAGAAGTTATTTAATATTATTTATATACTAATTAATAAGATACTTACTAATAGCCTTACTAAAGTACTCTCCCGTTTAAAGTTTAAATAGTTTAAAGTACTCTTTAATTTCTAAAATATTAAGTTATATATTATAAAGAGTAAAAAGAGTATATAAAGCAAATATAGCCTTAGGCTTATATTTATTTAATTCTTTTTAGCCTAAGGGCTAAAGAGTATAAAAAGCTTCTATAAAAGAACTACTACTGTACTACACTAAGCGCTACTACTAAACTAAATACTACTACTACTATTAATACTACTACTAAAGCAGACCTATACTATTATTATTACTACTACTACTAAAGCGGGCTTATACTAGGTTAGAGTTAGGTAATACTACTACTACTAAAGTAGACTTATACCTCTTTATATTTAGCTTATAAAGTATTTTTAAATATATTTAATATAGACTAGAATAAAGAGGCTATACTTTAGTTAAAGTTAACTATAACTAAGGTATTAAAGTTTATTTAAGTAATAACTAAACGTAAAGGCTTTTTATTATAAGTAGAAGAATACTCCTTAATACTTACTTTAACTACTTTTTTAGGGGTCCGTGGGGCTATAGCTATTTTAAATAGTTTTAAAGGAGTTATTTTTATAAAGGTTATTTTAACTCTAGGAGCCAGTATTAAAAAAACTAAAGCCTTCTCCTTTTCCTTCTTTAAAGGAGTACACCCCTAGTTACTACTCTTACCCTTTAGTATTAATACTAGTAAAAACTAGGCCTTTACGTTATTAAGAACTATAAGGACGTAATACTTAGTATCCCTATACTAGGCCGTGGTTTTTATAGTAAAGAACCCGTTCTATTAGTACTAAGTAAAACTATTACTAGAAAAAGGAGTATAAGGCTTCTTTTTATTTTTATAATAACGATACTTTAAGTTATTAGTTGGGGCGTTATATATACTAGGGTCCCTATTAACTAGTATACTATAAATATACTAAATATAAGTAAAAGCCCTGGGCTAAATACCCTTACTATTAGAGACTATTATACTTTTAACTATACTAGAGTAAAGTTAATAACTAAACTTAAGAGATACTATAAAATAACTAAACTTACTATAACTACTTAAAAGCAGCTTAGGCGTTTTAAGAGTAAAGGGAGGTACGTTATTAAAAGGCCCTAAACCTCCCTTTTTTATAGCCTCCCCCTTAGTTATAGTAGATTAACTAGTAAAGGTAACTAAAGCCGCTTCTTTAGTATAGTATAGAACTATTTAAATAGTTAGTATAGATTTATAATAATAAAAGTAAAGTTAACCTACCCTAAAAAGCTATAAACTCTTTATAATTAACTAGTTAAGTAAAGCGCTTTTTTTCTTTAAAATCTATATAAATATAAAGTTAATTATAACTTAACTAAAATAGTAACAAATAAACTTACTATCAGGGGGGGCAGAAGCAGTCTCCTACTTAAAAGGCTCCTTAAAGCCTTCTTTATTACTAAAGTTGTTAAGTTAGTTTAAATTAAAACACACGTTAGTATAAGTATTAATAGTATAAAGGAAAGATAACTAAATATACTAATAGTAGTATTAGTAGCTACTACTGTAGTTACTATAGTAGTTATAGCCTCCTTATTAGTTTTATTCTTTATATACTTTATAGTACGCACTATACGCGCGGACTTAGTTTACTTCCTTTTAAAAGTATTATTAATTATTATACTATATAACTTATTAAAATACTATATTTTAAACTAAGCGCTATAGGTACCTTTAAACTATATAAAGCATAGTACTGTAGCGTTAAGGGCAAAACTAAGGGCATTTGTACCTTGTAGTAATGTTGTTACTAAGGAAAGAAAAGAGAAGAAATTAGGGCCCTTAAAGGATTATTATTTACTTACTTTAAACTAAGTATTCGTATAAATCTAGCTAATTAGAGGCGCTTAAGGATATTTATTAATTTTTTTTTGCTTACTTCTTGCTGTATAGATAAAAGCGTAACTACTCCTTAGTAATAGTAATAAGGTATTGTAATAAGATAAGGGTAGTATTAATAAAGTAAAGGGATTTTTATTTTGTTTATTAGTCTTTTTTATAAAATAAAAACTTTTATTTATACTCTTTTTTATTAAATATTAATATATATATTTTTAGTTATATATTAAGAGGCCGCGAGTATAGTATTTTTAAACTTCTTTTAAGTCTAGGGGGTATATTATAATAGTTAAAGTTATTTAGGGCTGTATATATAAATAACTACTTACTTCTACAGTTTACTTAAGTAACTTTACTCTATCTCTAGCCCCTATAAGGGGGCCTTTGTTTTTGCTCCTATACATTGTAGGACTTAGAGATTAAGCCGTTACTTTACTTTACTTTAACTACTCGTACTTAGCTGTGTAATAAATATATATAAATTAACTTACTTATTAAAATAAAAAATTAAACTATTAAATTCTATAAAGGTTAAAGTAGAGTAAGAAAGGTTAAATTAAAGTAAAAAATTAATAATTAGTTTAAATACTTCCCCCTCTTTAATAGTATTATTATTATTAATAGTACTATTTTTATCCTTTTTTTAATTAGATATAATAAATATAAAGTCGTTAATAGTAGACTATATAATAGAGGTATTATTTTAACTATTATAATTAAAAACTAATAGTTATATATTAGTATAATTATTTAAATACTATTATAAATTATAATATAATATATAAAACTTATATTTAATTTTAAAGGAATCTAGCTCTTCTTTTTTAAAAGTAACTATAAATTTATATTCTCGTTTATAGTAAAATATAGCATTTAAGGTTTAAAATCTTTTAACTTTAGTAATAAATTTAGTATTATAGCTCTGTATATTATAAGTTAATTTAACCTCTCTTTCTTAACTTAAATTTATAAGTAATAATTTAACATTAAATAAATTATTAACTATAAAGTATTATTTAGTTCCTTTAAATATATAATCTAGTTAATTTTCTATAGTATTCATATATTTATAGTCCTTTTTATTACTATTAATTAATATTTAAAAGTTTATAATAGAGTTACTTAGTTAAGATAATAAGGACTCACTAGGAGGGTTAAAGGATTCGCTGGATTTAGACATTTTTTTAGATTTATATTATAGTTTTTTTAAAAGAATTTAGTAATTTAAAAAGTAAAAGGTAGTTTAATAGTAAATATAAAGTAATATAGCTTTAGTATAGTAATAAGTTAGTATTACTATAGTATATTGATTTTGTTATAGTAATTATAAAGGGTATTTTAAGTAGAATAATTACTACCTTTATATAGTTTTTTTACGTCTTACTTTCTTTACTTTTTTATATTTAAGTACTTACTTACTTACTTACTTACTTACTTACTTACTTATTTACTTACTTACTTACTTACTTACTCACTTATTTACTTTATTACTTACTTATTACTTACTTATTACTTACTTATTACTTACTTACTTACTTACTTACTTACTTACTTTCTTTATTACTTAGTACTTACTACTTACTAAGTAATAAAGTATATAAGTGTAAATTATACTAATAAAAGTAAATAAATTTAACACGTACGTAGTATACTATATAGTATAGTAGGTTTAGTTCTTACCTTTTTATTTTACTAAATCTAGAGGTTAAGGGTTTAAATCCCCCTTTTAGCAGTATTTTTCCCTTTTTTCCTAGACCTAGTATTAAGTCTAAGTCTTATTTACTTACTTACTTACTTACTTACTTATAACTTATAAGTTACTTACTTACTTACTTACTTATTTACTTATTTACTTACTAAGTTATTATATTAAATAAGTACTAGTACTTAGTTTTACTACTAAAATACTATATAAAATAAGTAATTATACTTTATTAAAATTAATATTAAAGTTTAATAATAAAAGTAGATATATAAGTAAATATAAAAATAAAAATATAAGTAAAAGTAAATATAAAAGTTATTTAAATAGTATTACTAATATAACTAGTTTAATACTAATAGTTTAATAGTAATAGTATATTTTAAACTATTAAAGCTTATTAGTAATACTAAGTAGTACTTTAATAAGTATACTTATTTAAATTTAACTAAAACTATATAAAGAGTTAAATTACCCTTTAATATATTATTATTACTTTAAAGTATCTATAGTTTACTACTACTATTATTATTACTACTACTACTACTACTACTACTACTACTACTACTACTACTACTACTACTACTACTACTACTACTACTACTACTACTACTACTACTACTACTACTACTACTACTACTACTACTACTACTACTACTACTACTACTACTACTACTACTACTACTACTACTACTACTACTACTACTACTACTACTACTACTACTACTACTACTACTACTACTACTACTACTACTACTACTACTACTACTACTACTACTACTACTACTACTACTACTACTACTACTACTACTACTACTATTACTATTACTATTATAGTATAAGTATTAAAATGGATTTTACTACTAAGAATACTATTACTACTTAAGACGAAATTAACTCTTTAATGTTAGAGTTTAATTATAAGTTATTTATATAAATATATTTAATAAATAAATAAAACTAATATATAATATATAGTATTAAACCTTTTTATAATAACCTAACTACTATTATAAACCACTCTTTCAATAATAATATTAATTCTAACAACTTACTACTTTTAAAAATATATTCTACTATTAATAATACTTATACTATAATTTAACGCTAAATCGACTTATATAAAAAAGACTATAGTATAATAAATCTTACTATTAAAGAAATAGAGCTTTTTAATAGTATTATTAATAATACTAAAAAGGATGTTATATTTAGATTAAACTTAAGGTTTAATAATACTAGTTAAGGAAGAGAGTATATTAAGTCTAAAAATAGTAAAGAATTAAACGTAAGTAATATAATAAAATAATACTATTACTACTTAAAATACTACTATAAATATATAGGATTTACTTATAAAAGAGGTTAAAGAAGCTATTATACAGTATATTAATTTATATATTAGTAATTTAGAAATATTTATTTTTATACTAGAGGGAAATTCTAATCCTATGCGTAATATAGTAAACTTTTAGAATAATACTATAAACTATGGGTTAGTATATATAAACTAATTTATTTTCTTTTACGTAGGTTCTTTTATAATAAATTTATTAAATTATAAAGTTACTATATTTATTTAAAGTAGTATAATACTTTAAAGTTTACTTTTAATACTTAACTTTTAACGTTTTTTTGTATTTTACTACTTATATATAACTACTACTAGTAAAGTAAACTATATAAAGAAATAAATAGAAAAGTATAAAGATATTATATAAGAAAATATATAAGAAATTATATAGGAAATTACTAAAAAAACCCCTATTTAAAGGAGCTAAAACGTCTACAAAGCTTCTTATTTTTTCTAGCCCAGGCCCTATACCTACTTAGCCCTATTCTACCCTTAAATACCTTTTTATAATAGTTATAACTATTCTAAGTCTTTTATAAAGATAATTATATATTAGTATAGTATATAAAAATAAATAATTTTATAAAGAGTATTAAATTATAAAAAAAAAGACTTATAGTAGAAGGAATAAAGGTAAGTTTTATAGAGGGGCTCTTTAAGGGCCCTATAAAAGGGCTTAAGAGAGGGTATAAAGGGCTTAATGGGGGCTTTAGAAGGCTTAAGGGGGGCTCTATAAAGTTAGTAATAGGCTCTATAGTAGTGCTTTCTATAAGTAGAAAGGCTAAGGGGCTAAAAAGGTTAGTAGAATTGGGGAAAAGATTAAAAAAAAAGGGACCCTTAAGAGTATAATTGTCCTAATTAATTATAAAAAAATCAATTTTAGTTAGATTTTTAATAAAGAGTAGCTTACTACCTAAAGAGGCAAAAAGTGGGTTTATAGTAAAATTCTAACTAATAGGAGGGCTAGATTTAGTTAGGGAAAAGGAACTAAAGAAAAAGAAGTATAGTAAAATAAAAAGGTAGTTTTTAAACCACTTAAAGGGGGGGGGGGTAGTAAAAGTAGAGCTATTAAAATTTATTTTCATAGGGTAGTTTAGTATAAAATTACTATTGTTATTAGATACCTGTAGAATAGGTTGTTAAAGTAGGAAGTAAAGAGGTTTAAATAGACGTTTAATTCTTAGTTAAATTAATACGTACTCCTATAACGTAAATAATAATAGAATTAGTATTTTAAAAGAATCTTAATTTTAAATTAAGAATTTCTAATTTTCTAGCTATTTTCCTTAATTTAATATAAATTGTTAAAGTTATTAGTTATTTTAATTTTAGGTATAGTTATATTAAAGTACAGACCGCATAGTTAGATTAGTACGTACCCCTATAACGCAAACAATAATAGAATTAATATCTTTAAGAAATTCTGATTTTAAATTAGAAGTTCTTAATTTTTTAACTATTTTCCTTAATTTAATATAAATTATTAAAGTTATTAGTTATTTTGATTTTAGGTGTAGTTATATTAAGGTATAGGCTGTATAACTCCGTAGTTAGGGATTATGTTAAAACTCTATATTTACGATTTAAGAGTAATTTTACTTAGTTATTAAAGTTTTTTAATATAATTTTATATTTCTTAGTAGAATAAGTATATAAAATCTTTATATAGTAGTTTACTATATATATATAACTTTTTTTAAAAGAATATATATACTTTACTATAAAAAGTAGAATTTTAAATTGTATTAATTTAATAATATATTTCTCTTTAATTAATATATAAAGAAACCTACTTTAGACTTAGTACTTTTAAAGTCTTTAGTATTATATATATATATATATATATATATATATATATATTTTATTTATATAATTATTACTCTATTAAAGTTAGTTTAAATAAGGTAATATTTATATATTTATATAAAGTAAAATATTATTATAATTCTTTATTAAATATATATAGTATATATACCTTTTAGAAAATAAATATTTTATTAATACTATAATACTTCTTTTATTTAAGTAATTACTTAAGTAGTATATTATAGTATAAAGTATTTATACTATAATATAGTAAATAGTATATTATATAATTAATATATTTTAAACCCTATATATATATAGTAAATATAGTAAATTTAAAAGTAAAACCGTTTTACTTTTTGTTCTTTTTATAATACTTTACTTAGCTTTATCTCTTTTAATACTTATATTAAAGTAAAAAATACACTAGTTTTATGCTATTTGAAAAATCTATTAAATTCTTATAAATTTATATACTAATAATAGTAACCCTAAAAATATAGTATAATAAATATAAAAAATATAAATACAATATAAATATATGTATTTATATTTATATTTATATTTTGTATTTATATTTTTATTTGTATTTTATATTTATATTATATTTTGTTATTTTTCTTAATACTCTAGTAATAAGTAATTGTTAATTTAATATTATAAGTTATTATATATAAGAATATAAAAAATTAAAGAAATTTATAAAAGTCTTAATTATAGTACTTTTTTCTTTAATTATAAATACTATTAAAACTTATTAAGCTCTATAGTATATTATAGTATTTATAGTATAATATAGATAAAAGTTTATATAAGTAAAGATTTATTTTAATATATTAACTATACTATTTAGTACTATTTATTAGTAGTATTATTATTATTATTACTAAAATAGTAAGTAAGTAAAAAGATAAAAAGTTAAAAGATATTAAATCTATTAAATATACTTTATTAAATTCTTTTATACCCCCTCTAGAGTAACTAACGGTTTATAGACTATATACTTTAAAGAATAGCTATTTAGCTACTTACTTAATTAATTCTTTTTATTAATAGTTAGTTATAATAAATAGTACTTAAATTTACTTACTATAATATAGCTTTTATAGATTTAAAGTAATAGGTATTTTTAATTAATCTTAACTAGTAATTATACTATTCATACTATTAAAACTACTAATACTTTTTATATACCTTTTTAGTAAACCATCTCTTTAAACCTATTAACTCTAATTTAAACTAAACTATTCCTTTTCTTAACTATTATATCCCTCTATAATTAACGCGCTATTACTATATAGCTATAGTTAATTTAATTATACTTTACTATTATTAGTATCTGTTTTAATATTATTATATATAAACTTTATTAAATATACTAATCTAAATTAAATATATTATAATTATTAAATATAAATATAAAAAACTAAAAAAACTAATAAAGGCCTTACTTATAGTATTCTTTTCTTTAATTATAAATACTACTAAGACTTATTAAGCCCTATATATAGTATAATTTAACTAAAGGTTTATATAAGTAAAGATTTATTTTAATATTACTACTTATTAGTAATAGTATTATTATTATTACTACTACTACTACTACGCCGCGCTTTATAGTATAAAAGTAAATAGATAGAAGTTATTATAAGTATAGTTACTATTTATAATAACTTTAGGTATTATAGTTAGTATATATATTAAACTGCTCTACTAAGCTTTATTTATAAGTACTTAGTATAACTAAAGGGGGTTAATATTAGTAATATATTTACTCTTTTTTTAAAATAACCTTTACTTATTAACTTACTAAATATATATATTAACCTAAATATATTCTTTATGAAACTTTTTATTTAAAATATTCTTTACTTAGTAGATTTCTTTTTTTACTTTACTATAAGTAGTATTATAACTATAAAAATACATATATTAAATATACTAATATTAGTTATTTAAATTAATAAGACTTTAGTAACTACGTTTTTTAATTAGTTAAACTACTTATAGTTATTTTTAGTATTTAGAGTTTTTAAAGTATTTAAATTTCTTTAGTATAAGTTAATTATAATTATTTAAGTATTATAGTTATTATTAATAGTTTTATAGTAGTAAATTCTAGTAATAGTAAGTTTTACTTTATTATTATTAAAGAATCTTTATTAATTATAAATTAAGTTAATTATATTAACTCCTTTAGTTATAAAGTATTTATTATAGTTTATATAGTTAATTTGTGTTTTTTTATAGTATTTAGTATAAATATTTTAATAAGGGGTTTTAAAAAGAATATATTATAGCTATATATTTTTAAGTAGTATAATTAAATAGAAGTATTTAATAGGGTGTATTTAGTAGCTTTAACCCCCTTTAGCTTAAGTAGTCTTAAGTAAAGCTTAGTAGGGCGTATATACTTTAATAATTCCACTTACCCACTTTTTTTACTATAGTAGTAAACGTAAACGTAGATATACTAGCGATAACGACGATACTATTACTAATAAGCAGCGGGCACAACTAATATATTAACATAAACCTTTACTTATATAAACCTTTAACTAAATCACGCGTAGGGCCTAACAAGCCCTAGTAGCGTTTAATTTAAAAAAAAAGTACTACTATAAGTAAAGCCTTTGTTAATTCCTCTATCTTGTATATATACAAATAATAACTCTTAAAACTATAATATTTAAAAAAAAGATCTCTACTCTATTTACTTAGTACTAAGATATATACTAAAACGTAACTTTATAAATATTAATTAACTATATAAGTTATAATAAGTACTTTATAATTAAGGGGGTTAATACAATTAACTTAACTTATAATTAATAGGAATTCTTTAATAGTAATAAAGTAAAGTTTACTATTACTAAAATCTACTACTATAAAACTACTAGTAATAGCTATAATACTTAAATAACTATAAATATCTTCTACTAGGGGAATTAAAATAATATAAAAACTCTAAATACTAAGGATAACTATAAGTACTTTAACTAACTAAAGGATATAGCTACTAGAGTCTTATTAACTTAGATAGCTACTTTAGTAATACTTAATATTAGTATATTTAGTAAAGTAATATTAAGATAGATACTAACGATAGTAGGGCTAAGTAGCTAAACTAACTATGGCTGTATAGCTAAGGGAAGGGATAGTTTAGTTTAGTTTAGATTAAATTTAATAGGTTTAGAGGGATAGTAAAAGGTATTAGTGGTTTTGGCAGTGTTAATAGTATAATTAGTAGTTAAAATTAATTAAAAATACTTATTACTTTAAATCTATAGAAGCTGCGTTATAGTAAGTGAATTTAAGTGCCGTAACGAAAAAGATTAATAAAGTAAGTAGCTAGACGGTTATTCTCTAGAGTACGTAGCCCGTAGGCCGTTAGTTACCCTAGAGGGGGTATTATATAGTTAATTAATACTTATAAAGTTATGTGATAGTATATATTTTAGTATTAAATAAATAGAGTAGGGATCTTTTTTTTAAATATTATAGCTTTAAGAGTTATTATATATATATAAAAGATAAAAGAAATTAATAAAAGCTTTATTTATAGTAGTATTTTTTAATAGTAAATACTACTAAGGCTTATTAGGCCCTATATATAGTATAATTTAACTAAAGGTTAATATAAATAAAGGTTTATTTTAATATATTAGTTATACTTACTATTTATTAGTAATAGTATTATTATTATTATTAGTACGTTTATATTTATATTTATATTTATATTTACTACTATAGAAAAAGTAAGTAAGTAGAAGTATTAAAAGCTAAAGGGGGTTAAAGCTACTAAATATACCTTATTAAATACTTCTATTTAATTATATTATTTAAAGAATATATAACTATAATATATTCTTTTTAGAACTTTTTGTTAAAATATTTATATAAAATACTATAAAAATAAAAATTAAATACTTTTATTTAATAATAGTACTTAAAGATACTTAACTATGATATATTCTTTTTAAAACTCTTTATAAAAATATCTCTATAAAATACTATCTAAAATATAAATGTTACTATTATAATTTAAAATTATTTTATTTTATTTTATTTTATAATATATTAAATAGTTTATAAATATTAAAAAAGATAACTTACTTTATATATACTATTAAAGTACTACTTACTTAGTATATTTAAATATAGATACTTCTTTTACTTTATTATTATAATATAAAAAGTATAATAATTAAAAAGCTATTTATTATTTATATATTTAATATATTTATAGTACTATATATAGTAAAGTAAATAAAGTGATTTATTAAATAAAAAGTATTTTTAAGAAGATATTAATAAAATACGTTTTAGTTATATATATATAGATATATATAGTAAAGTAATAAATTTGTGTTTTCTATGGTATTTAATAGTAAGTTTTAAAAGTAAGAATATTATAGTTATATATTATTTAATAGTATAACTAAATAATAAGAGTAATATAGTAATATAGTTTAGTATTAATACTATTAATATATATTATAACTAACTAACTTAACTTTTAAATATAAAAATTTAAATTACTAACTTTAGTTTTTATTTTCTTAAATTAGTAATAATAAATACTAAATTAAACCTATTAAATTAACTTTATTTTAATTTGTATTTTTTTGTAGTATCTAGTACGGACATTTTAATAAGGGGTTCTAAAAAGAATACATTATAGCTATATATTTTTAAGTAGTATAATTAAATAGAAGTATCTAATAGAGTATATTTAGTAACTTTAACCCTCTCTAACTCTTAATAATTCTACTTACCTACTCTTCCTACTGTAGTAGTAAACGTAGACGTAGACGTACTAGTAATAATAATAATACTATTACTAATAGGCGGTACTAAATATATTAAAATAAACCTTTACTTATACGAACCTTTAGCCGGATCACAGGCGCTGTAATGTACTATAGGGCCTAACGAGCCTTAGTAGCGTTTACTATTAAAGAAAAAGGCACTACTACTACAAGCAAGGCCTTTGTTAATTACTCCTATCTTCTATATACTTAATAATTTAATAAAATAGTAAAAACTACTATAAATACAAAAGTCCCCTAGTTACTAAAGACTAAATACTATAACCTAGTTACTATAGTTAAGAATAATATTAAGTAACTTAGTAATACAACTATATAACTTAGTATTAATACTATTAATATATAGCGTAGCTAGCTAGCCTAACCCTTAAATATAAAGATCTAAATTACTATTTTTAGCCTTTATCTTTTTTTAAACTAGTAGTAATAAGTACTAAATAAAAAACATTAAATAGAACCTATTAACTAATCTAATACTAAGTTAGATTTTAAACTTACTATTTTTAAAAAATAACTAATACTATTTTAAGTAAGTAATAAAAGTAGTAATAATAATATTAAATCCCTTAGAGTTAAGAGACTAGTACGTTTAATAAGACCTAGATATTAAAACGTCTACTAATGAGTATAGGGAAAAGTAGTTTAATTAGGTTAATTAACTATAGTATAGTTAATAATAGCGCGTTAGTTATAGAGGGATTTAATAGTTAAGGGAAGGGATAGTTTAGTTTAGTTTAGATTAGATTTAATAGGTTTAGAGGGACGGTCTACTAGGAAGGTGTTAGTGGTTTTAGTAGCATTAATAGTATAATTAGTAGTTAAAATTAATTAAAAATACCTATTACTTTAAATCTATAAAAGCTGCGTTATAGTGAGTGAATTTGAGTGCCGTTTGTTAAATAAAAAAGATTAATAAAGTGGGTGGCTAGACGGCTATTCCCTAGAGTACGTGGCCCGTAGGCTATTAGTTACCCTAGAGGGGGTATTAACTTTATTTTAAAAGTTCTATATTAAAATATACTATTATTAAAAGACAGTTAATATTACTATAAATAAATAAAAAAAGTAATAATAATAATTATAAATTACTTAAAGTTTTTAAAAAATTAATATATTTAATAAAGTTTAAATATTAAATATTTATTATTAAGTATAGAGAAAAGTAGTTTATTTAAGTCAATTAGCTATAGTATAGTAATAGTATATTAGTTATATAGAGATTTAATAATAAAAAATAGTTTAGTTTAAATTAAATTTAATTAGTTTAAAAAATAATTTATTAAAAAAATTAATAGTTTTAATAGGATTAATAGTATAATTAGTAGTTTACTTTAAAATTAATTAAAAATACTTAATACTATAAATCTATAAAAGCTATATTATAGTAGGTAAATTTAAGTATTATAATAATAAGATTAATAAAGTAAGTAGCTAGATAGTTCCCTAGAGTACATAGCCTATAGGCTATTAGTTACTCTAGAGGGGGTATAAGAATAACTATAAATACTTCAACTAGTTAAACATTATAGTTACTAGTATTATCAAGCCCTAAGGAGCTACTTTAATACTGTCCGTACAATGGACTATTTTAGAGAAACAGAAGACATCCAAATAGGTGCTGGGCATAGTCTGGAACGGATCTAGAACGGATGGGCCGATCCCTTTTATAGGTTTTACAGAACCCAGTGGTAACCGTACCGGCTTCTCCCCAAAGTAACAATGGTTGTTGCCCGAAAGTTGAGGCATAGCGACCCCAGGATGCGGAAATTCGGGCAAACAGCCTTGAGTCGGGTTGCCAAACAAGGCCACATATCAACCACTGCTGGGCCCTACACCCAGCCGGACCTGTCTTGCAAGCCGGACCTGTCTTGCACCAAGAGTATGAAGCCAATCTCGGGTCGGCCAACTGTAAAAGATCCTTGATGAACTGGACTTTGCATCACAGGACCCCACGCAGACGGCCCCGACCTAGTTTCGAAAATGCTTGGGAACCACGGGGAGATGGACGGGGCCCCGAAAAGTCCCTACTAGAACAGTCTTTTGCTCCGATGAGGTGTATCTGCACATGTACTTCAGAAACTTGGCAACTGGTAGAAGAAAAGGGGAATGGCGGGACAGAATGAGGCGTTGGCCGCGATTTAGCTGTCGTTACCACTCCGTATCAGCTTACAGCCCGGAAGTCGAACGCAGAGATAGGTACAAAGAGGACTGACCACAATCAAACTATCCTTGCGCTGTCTCGGGTGGACTCAGCTGCTGTGCCAGGAGGAGCTAAACGTTTCGTGCCAGCGTCGTTTGCGTCACTCTCATGCCTTTTGTTGGATTTGTATCTCCATTGCTTTTTGCCTCCTGGACACCCTCTTGACACTTACTCTATTCCGCTCACCCAGTTTCCCACCCAGGAGGCCCATCTACTGCTCAATAGACATAACCTGTATTGCACCAATAAGACGGATCGGGTCGTATTCTTGGACCATGACATGTGCGGAGTGCTATGAAGAGCCAGTAAAAGGATTAAAGCTGAGTGTATCACGACCGTAAAATTACAAAAAGAGAAAAGAGGCACGGGCAGACAAGGGCATTCATGAACGTGGATACTTCTCCGCCTGTCGTTCTGTGTGGAAGCTGCTTATTGGTTCGTAATGAAGCCGGGATATCTTCGTGGATCGTCCGTCCACTGGCTTGTTGCCGGCCCTCCCCTCGGCGAGAAAATGAAAGAACGCAAAAAGAAAACTGATCGCAGTACCTAAACAGTAGAGACTGAAGATAGGGCGTGACTGTGGCCCCCAAGGACAGACAAGAATGGAACCTCTAGAAGGACGAATCGGATCTGTAGTCTATTATCAAGCCCCACGGCGCAACCCAAGTAATACCGTCTTGCGCACAAGATTTATCGCGCTAGAAAATGAGGCCGGTCTAGCTACGTGGTAGACGCCAAGGTCCTGACGCTACGACGCATATATTTCTCTGATGTACTTCTCTTCGCCGCACATGACAGGTTGGCCTTGCCTAATACGCGTAAAGACGCGAGCACGGAAAATGAAAGACTTCCCGGCAGTAAGGCTTAGTGATACCCAAGGATATCACCACTCTTAATCGCAGCCTCTTGGCACTTAGCTAGGATGGCGGCCTGTTGTGACACCTCTGCGAGCCGGCCGATGACATCCTTGTTTCCGGCTATGAAGCCGTACAGGGCATACGGGATGCCAACATCGTTGCAAAACTCCTGTACTAGCTTCTGTGTCTTGCGAAGGTTATGACGTGGGATGCGTGGGTACATGTGGTGGACGACCTGAAATTGCAGGCCGCCGTGAAAGAAATCGAGCCAGGTTGGACAGTCGACGTCCATAGTCGTTCTTAGCATCTTCTGCGGGAATGACTCGTGTGGACCCAGGTCTGCTGTGCTCATGGCGAAATGAGACAATGTGATCTGGCAATGTAGTGGTGATTGCAGGATGTGGCTGACCATGACGAAGATGAATCGGTCCCAGTTGTTGGGGATGGACTTGTAGACGATACCATAGCCGAACCAGGTCCAAAAGAAGATCTGCCCGGCCACCTCGAGCCAGTGATGCCACCATGCAATGCCTTTCCTAGGGCTGCGTCTGAATACAAGGTGATCCCAGGAGAGCCTGTACAGATTGAATCGGCCGAAACACAAGATGGGGTAGTACAAGTAGGATTGCACCGACAGAAATAACTTAGCCGCGGCGTCATATTCCATGATGCGCTCATAATAAGACGACGTGAGGTTACCGAGAAACCGATGGGACACGGCAAAGAAGGGCAGGTGTTCAATATCGGGGTCATGTTCAGGCGAGTTTGTGACGATGTGATGAACGTTGTGATTCCGTTTCCACCAGCCGATGGAGAGTCCACCCATGAAGTCGGCAATAAAAATGCCTATGCATGTATCGATGTGGAAGTTGTGCGTAATGCCCATGTGCCCAGCGTCATGGGCCGAAAAGACCAACTGGTGCCAAAAACATCCCAAACAAGCGGCGCTGGGAACATACCAGCCCCACCGCAGAAATGCCAACATGCCAATGAAGAGGATGGTGTAGCGCGTCAGCTCAATGGCGTAGGACCGGTAATCGCAGTCATAGAGGCCTTCGGCCTTGATGCGCTCGTTGAGCAGCCTATATTTGCGCACAATCTCAGATTGGGTCTCGTCATCGAGAGGCGGATATGTTTCGAGGTCGAGGCGGATCTTCTTGCGGGTTACTGAGTTTAGGAAGGCCGCGCCGTCCATCGTGTCGCCGTCGTCGTCGCCGTCATCGTTGTCAGAGGCCGTTGAAGAAACGGAGACAGGGCTCAGGGTTGACGCGGGGCCGTGTCGCCGCCGGGCGCCGTTGTCGGCGGTGTCGAAGATTGGGGAAGCTTCTCGGGAGCTAGCATTGCTGGGCGAGGAAGGGCGAAAGAAGCGGGCCGACTCGTCTTCTCTGGCGTCCTCGGTATCCGACCCGGGCTCATCTGGCATCCTGAACTTGCCGCCCTGGATAGGCGGCATGAAATTCCTCCAGCGTCCATCGATCATCCCAATACGGTATCGGCTCATTTGAGTCTTTGCCTCTGCCGAATGGAGTCTGCACAAGATCCAGCCGCGTCAGTCACCGACTTCCCCAAGTGCGTAGAGACACATCAAGAACTTGAAACGTACACAGTAACCTCGTCAGTGGCGTCTCGGCCGACCATGTGGTGGATGGCCTTATCGCCACCGGGATGGTAGGCGAGCCAGCCATCAAGTTTGAGTATGAATTGGTCGACAATGATGACCACCTTGCCCTGGGCGATCAAACCCTCGACTTCGCGACGAGACATCACGGGGTACACCCGTTCGGTCAGCGAGTTCCTACGACGTGCCGGGCCGGGTGCAGCGGCATGGGCGGAGGACGGGCTAGCCATTGAGATGCCTACAGTGTTATGCTTGAGCCGCGAGGGGAAAGGGTAGGAGCAACGACGAAGTTTCGCTTGAGCAGAGCGTGGAAACAGGATAAGTGAGCGAACTCCGGTCGCCAGCTGGCGGGGCCAGCTCCGAGATGTGTGGGAAGGTCGATACTTTTAACATTCCGAAGGCTATCCTTACATACCTACAGTCAGTGTCCCAGTGCCCACAAATACTTACTTAGGAGTCGCAGATTATAGGTCGTCCGGTGGTCTCTCTAAGACGCCGGCAGGTCTGGGTGGCACTTATCACAGTTGGGCCGCATGGATCATACGAGAGACATCACTAAAACAGCTGATGCTAGCTCGGTATTTCTTTGTATAATTTAGATACTATATTTAATACATTATCGTATAGAGATACTACCTTGAGAAGTTTAAGTAGAAGCCTAAGTTATACTAATATATAGTATTAATATTTTAAAAATATATTAAGTAGAAGTAACTTAATTTTAAGTTGTTTATTTTTTATATTATAACTATTACTATATTTAAGTAACTAAGTAACTTATAAGCTAAGTATTATTACTTTTAAAGTTATAAAGTATTTTATTTACTACTATTAATATTAAGTATAGGATTCTTATTTTTATTTTACTTAAAATAATTTACTTTATAAGTTTAAATTATTATATTAGTAAAAGTAATTATAATTTTAGAATAAGTATTTATGTTTTTTATAGTGTTTTATATAGATATTTTAATAAGGGGTTTTAAAAAAATATTATAGCTATATATTTTTAAGTAGTATAATTAAATATAAGTATCTAATAGGATATATTTAATAGCTTTAACCCCCTTTAGTTTTACTAAGTAGTTTTAAGTAGAGCTTAGTAGGGCGTATGTACTTTAATACTTTTATTTACTTATTCTTCTTATAGTAATAATAACAATACTATTACTAATAAGCGGTGCTAAATATATTAAAATAAACCTTTACTTATATAAACCTTTAGCTAAATGACATTATAGTACTATAATATACTATAGAGCCTAATAAGCCCTAGTAGCGTTTATAATTAAAGAAAAAGACACTACTACTATAAATAAGGCCTTTATTAATTTCTTTTATTTTTTATATACCTATATATAATAAACTTTAAAGCTATAATAATTAATAAAAGGCTACCTACTACTAGCCCCTACTCTTAGAATAATAACTATTATATAACTTTATAGTTATTAATTAACTATAAGACTAGGAATAAGTACTTAATAATTAAAGGAGTTTATATAATTAACTTAATTTAAAATAAGTATAAATTCTTTAATAAAAGAAAAGTAAAGCTTATTATTACTAGAATTTACTATTATTAAACTATAAATAATTAACTTAATATTTAGTAAATAATATATAAACTAAATACTAGCTTTAATAAAACTATATATATTTTATAAACTAAAGTTAACTATAAATACTTTAACTAACTAAAGAATATAACTACTAAATCTATAGTACTCTAAATAGCTATTTTAATAATATTTAATATTAGTATATTTAGTAAAGTAATATTAAGATAGATACTAATAATAGTAGAGTTAAGTAGTTAAACTAGCTATAGCTATATAGCTAAGGAAAGTGATAGTTTAGTTTAAATTAGAGTTAATAAGTTTAAAGAAATAGTTTAAAGAGGTATATAAAAAGTATTAGTAGTTTTAGTAGTGTTAATAGTGTAATTAGTAGTTTACTTTAAAATTAATTAAAAATACTTATTACTTTAAATTTATAAAAGTTACGTTATAATAAGTAAATTTAAGTACTATAATAAAAAAGATTAATAAAGTAAGTAGCTAGATAGTTCTCTAGAGTACGTGGCTAGTAGGCCGTTAGTTACTCTAGAAGGGGTTTAAAATAGGTATTTAAAAGAGTTTTTAAAAATATTAAAATAAGTAATAAAGTAAAGAAAAGTTATACTAACTAAAACTATATTACTACTAGAGTATTATAAAATATAAACATAAAAAGTATAAATATATATATTTATATTTATATCTTTATATTTATTATATATTTTTTAAACTATATTTATTTAAATATATAATTATAGTAAGGTATACGTACGTATAAAGTTATATAAAAGAAAAAAGCTTACTTTATTAAAGTTTATAGTAGTTAAGGCTAAATAGATAAATACTAGACGCGGGTACTATAGCTTATATAGGTATACTTATATAAATAAGTTACTATATAAGACTATATTATAGCTACTCTATATAATATACCCCCTAACTATACTTTATAGTATAATTATTTATTATAACTATACTTCTAAATTCTTTTTAACTAGAATAATAAAAATAAATTAAAATAACTATTTATAAAGCTGTTTTTTAAGTAAGAAAATAATACCCTTTTAGTTTTTAAAGAGTATAGTAAGAAAAATAATACCCTTTATTTCTTATAGAGTCTTTTTATATCTTTAGTATCTCTAAGCAACTACTTAACTATAGATACATTACTAGTAGAGACCCTACTACTAAGGACCCCCCCCCCCCCCTCCCCCTTTTAAGTAATTAACGGCCTACGGGTTATGTATAGGTAATTTAGAGATTAAATTACTTTATTAAAATTAACTACCTTTTTTAACTTTTGTCTTAGTACGCGAATTTACTTATTATAACGCAGTTTTTACGGATTTAGAGTAATAGTAGTATTTAATTAATTTTAAAGTAGACTACTAATTACACTACTAACGCTACTAAAACTACTAACGCTATTTATACGTCTTTACTATCCCTCTAAACCTATTAGATCTAATCTAAACTGTCCCTCCGCTTCCCTTAGCCGTTAACCTTTTCTACTACTAATGCGCTGTTACTACGTTACTACAGCTAGTTAACCTTGTTTAAAGGATCTACCCTACCTTTATTAGTATATATCTTAATATATTATTAAGCCTTAAGCTATATACTAATTCCTAGTTTCTTTTATACTATTAAGGGCTTTAATAGTTATAGTAGTAGTATTTATTATACTACTATACTAGGCTAGGGCTCCTAAGCGATATACTTATACTTTAATTATTTTAATAAATATATTAATAGAGAAGTTATATAAAAGATTATATGTAATTCTAATTTATAAGTTTAAACTATTTTTAAGTAGTAGGTAGTATTTAAACTTAGTAACGGCCCTCTGCGTTTTAAGTAAAAGGTTTATAAAGTTAGTACTATTATTAAGGCTATTAAGGTCTATATTTTAAGTAGTTTAACTAGCTTTAAAGAAGTCTTTATATACTATAGCTAAGAGACTAAGGTACTTAGGCTTTATATATCTATTAAGCTATATTAAACTTATTATAATTATTAAATATATAGGAATATAAAAGACTAAAGAAATTAATAAAGGCCTTACTTATAGTAGTAGTGCCTTTTTCTTTAATTATAAACGCTACTAGAGCTTATTAGGCCCTATGTATAGTATAATCTAGCTAAACGTTTATATAAGTGAAGGTTTATTTTAATATGTTAGTTGCGCCCGCTACTTATTAGTAATAGTATTATTATTATTACTATAGCTACTACTGTACCGCGCTTTGTAGTGTAAGAGTAGGTAGGCGAAAGTTATTATAATAACTTTAGGTGTTATAGTTAGTACGTACGTTAGGCTGTCCTGCCGAGCTCTACTTATAAGTACCTACTAAAGGGGGTTAATATTAGTAATATATTTACTCTTTTTTTTAAATAATCTTTACCTATTAACTTATTAGATATATATATTAGCTTAAATATATTCTTTACTAAATCTTTTATTTAAAATATTCTTTACTTAGTAGATTTCTTTTTTTACTTTACTATAAGTAGTATTATAATTATAAAAACACATATATAGAGTCTTTTTACGCCTTTTATTTATATATTACTTTTAAAGAATAAATATACTTTAAAGGAATAAATAAGTAAGGCCTTTTAAGGCTAACTACTTATAAATAAGTCTTTAAAAGCCCTTAAAAAGTAAATAAATAAGTTCTTTTAGTTACTAGGGCTTAAGAAAATCTTTTTTTTTAAAATACCCTTATAGTTAACTTTATATATACCTTTTTAAAAATATTATACTTCTATTACTACTAATAGTAAATTAATACTATTAGTATCTTTTAAATATAGTTATAATAGTTTTTAATAAGTTCTACTTTATTTCTATAATCCTTAGTATTACTAGAAATATCTCTATTACTTTAAAAACCTATTTTTAACTTTTTTTATAACAAATCTTTACTTTAGTTAAAACCTCTTAACTACTACTACTATAAATAACGCCTATAGTCGCTATACCTATACCTAGGCTTTTTAAAAGTTTATAAATAATATTAATACTTATACCTTTATTAGTAGAGTATTAAGAAAAAATACAAAAAAGAAATACACTGTTAAGGCTCTTAAGCTATACTTTAACTTATAGAAGCTCTACTTATAGAGGTAAAATTACATAATAAATATTAAAAGGTCCGCGCTAAAAATTAAATATAAATAGTATATTTACTTACCCAAATAGGCCAGTGGGTCCGGCTATATATAGTGATTACTAAGAAAATATATTAGGTGTGTACTATCTGTATTTTTACTTAAGGTAAATACAAATACAAATACAAATACAAATTAAATATATATATAGAGCTATATATAGCAAATAAAAGTGGGGCCAATTTCTATATATAGTAGCTATATATAATAGTAAGCTAGAAATTTAAAAAGTAGTTAATAATATTAATTATATACTTTATAAGAATTACTAATATAAATAAATACAAAAAATACATGTATTTGCGATTTAATACTCTGTTTATTAGTAATAACTTTAATAATAAAAAGGTCCTTAAGAGAGTTTATAAAATTACTTTAGAATTAAATAGTAGTACTAAAGCTAATAAGAATACTAAAGAAAAAAAGGCTTATACTAGTACTAAAGCCTTTAATAAGGATAAGTTTAATAAAGCTAATAAGTTTTTAGTTACTATTAATATTAGTACTTATAGCTTTAATAATAATATTAATAAGCTTTTTTATAATTTTAGCTTTTATTCCCGTTTTATTATTACTAATAGTAACGAGGTTTTATTTATTAACTCTTATAGTAACTCTATTACTTTCTTTTACTCTTATAGTACTTAGGCTTTACCTATTAACTCTATTAGCAGTTTTTATTAAAGAGCTATTACTCTTTTTAACCCTAGTAATAGTATTACTTATTAATTTATAGTTAATAGTTTTAGTTATAAAGCTACTTACTTTAAAGGATTTTTAGGTGTAAATATAGAAGACGGGAGGAATTAATAAAGACCTTACTTATAGTAGTGCCCTTTTCTTTAATTATAAACGCTACTAAGGCTCGTTAGGCTCTATACATAGCGTGATCTAGTTAAAAGTTTGTATAAGTAAAGGTTTGTTTTAATATATTAGTTGTGCTATTTAGTACCGCTTATTAGTAATAGTATTATTGTTATTACTATATAAAGAGTAAGTAAATAGAAGTATTAAGGTATATACGCCCTACTAAGCTCTACTTAAGACTACTTAATAGAGTTAAAGGGGGTTAAAGCTATTAAATACACCCTATTAAATACTTCTATTTAATTATACTACTTAATAATATATAGCTATAGTATATTCTTTTTAGAATAACTTCTAGAAATGTTTAAACGAGATAACTACTTTAAAAGAAATATAAATAAAGCTACTTAAAATATAATAAACTAATATCTTATTACTAGTTATAGTACTTTTTTTATTACTTTTAACTTAAGTATTAACTAAGCTTTTTTTAATATAGTTTTTTATATCCTTATTAACTTAAGTACCCTAATTCTTCTTTATAATATAACTTACCTCTACTATAATAGTTTTATAAACTCTATTATAAAGGGTATTTACCTTTTTAGTTATTTTAATTAAAATAGTTATAATATTACTAAATTCTATAGTACTTAAAGTACTTCTTAAAGTAGTACTATTAAACTTTATAGTAAGTATAAAGCTAATAATAAACTTCTTAAGGGTTCTAGTAACCCTACGCCAGCTAAAAAGCATTATACTATTACTAAAACTCTTTAGAGTACTATTACTGCCCCTTTAGCTTTTAAAATACTTATTAAAACTTCTACGTTTAATAATACTAGTACTAAAGAACTTAGTAAACTACTTCTACAGTTAGTAAAAAAGATTAAGTAGAAGTATTTGTGTTTTTTTTAGTAATTATTTTATCTAAATACTTCTATAAGTTATTCTAAAAAGAATATACTATAGCTATATATTATTAAATAGTATAATAAAATAGAAGTATTTAATAGGGTGTATTTAGTAGCTTTAACCTACTTTAGTTCTACTAAGTAGTCTTAAGTAGAGCTTAGTAGGGTATATATATCTTAACGCTTCTACTTACCTACCCTTCCTACCGTAGTAGTAGATATAAACGTAGACGTACTAATGATAATTAAGTAGGAATATAAATAGACTAAAAAAGAATAAACTATTATATACTTTAAAGGTATTAAAAATAAGGTTCTATATATTAGTTATACTAACTTAGTTTTATATAAAAAGAATAATAACTATAGTTATAATACTAATAAATATAATACTAATAAGTATAGTAACTATAATAAAAAGTACTAGTAGTATTATACTTTATTTTATAATAGTTATAATAACTTTTTAAAAAATACTTATATCCCTATCTATACTCTTTAGTATATTCTTAAAGTTAATTTAATTAACTTTAATATAAGTCTTTTTTTTATAAACTTTTATACTTTTACTAACTTTTTTATAAACTATAAATACTATTTATACTTTTTTATATTTTACTTTAAAGAATAATAATAGTAATAGTAACTCCACTTTTAGTACTATTAGTAAAGATTCTACTATAAGTAAAACTAACAGCCTATCACTAAAAATCCTTAATAACTCTCCCTCTTCTACCCTTATTTTTAGTAGTACTTTTAACTATAACTTTACTTTTAATAGTTACTTTACCTTTAGTTTTACTATTTATAGTATTATTACTTAATAGTAAGTTACTAACCCCTTTTTAAATAGTTATAGCTTTATTAATACTTATAGTAGATATAGTAGTATTATTAGTAGTAGTTTTTAACCCTCTCTAGGGTAACTAATAGTCTATAGGCTACGTGCTTTAGGGAATAGCCGTCTAGCTACCTATCTTATTAATCTTTTTTATTATAGTACTTAAATTTACCTACTATAATACAGCTTCTATAGATTTAAAGTAATAGGTATTTTTAATTAATTTTAACTACTAATTATACTATTAAAACTATTAACACTACTAAAACTACTAACGCCTTTCTAAACCATCCCTTTAAATCTATATAATCTAATCTAAACTAAACTATCCCTTTCTTTAGCTATTATATTCCTCTATAACTAACGCACTGTTATTAGCCGTGTAGCTATAGCTAGTTTAACTACTTAGCCCTACTATTATTACTATCCGTTTTAATATTACTTTACTATATATACTAATATTAGCAGCCCCTTAGGGCTTTATAATACTAGTAGCCGCGTTCTTTAGCTAGTTAAAGTATTTATAGTTATTTTTAAACTATAGAAAATTTATAGTAGTTTTGTTTTATAATTTATATATCGTTACGTTTACTTTAAACTAATTTTTAGTAGTTTAATAGTTTAAAGTACTAAATATAATAAGGGATACTTTTATATTATTTAAAAGGTCGTTTTAATTAAATATTAAATTAGTATTAAAGTTTATACCTAGGCTAAAAAAGTAGTTATAGCTTCTTTTATAGTCTATCTTAATCTATATAGTAATAAAATAGTATTTATTCTAGTTATAGGGGAAGTCGGTAGGTAACCTTTTATTAAATATTATAATAATAAAGGTTATTATATATATAAGTATATAAAAGATAAAAGGAGTCAATAAAGGCCTTACTCGTAGTAGTAGTACCTTCTTTTTTAATAGTAAACGCTACTAGGGCTTATTAGGCTCTATATATAATTTAACTAAAGGTTTGTATAAGTAAAGATTTATTTTAATATATTAGTTACGCCGTTTAGCGCCGCCTATTAGTAATAGTATTATTGTTATTACTAGAAAGGTAGGTAAGTAGAAGCGTTAAAGTACGTATACCCTACTAAGCTCTACTTAAAACTATTTAAACTAAAAAGAGTTAAAGCTACTAAATATACCTTATTAAATACTTTTATTTAATTATACTATTTAATAATATATAGCTATAGTATATTCGTTTTAAAATAACTTATAAAAATATCTAGATAAAATAACTACTTAAAGAAATATAAATTAGTAGTAGTTTTTACTTCTTTAAAAGCTTTAGTAGTATTAAAGTTAATTATAGTTAAACTATTATTAGTTTTAGTAGCTTTCTTTTTATTATAAACTCTAGTAGCTCCTTTACTATTTAATAATAAGTTACTAACTAAGTTTATACCTTTAAAGACTCTAGAGATTTTAATAATTTTAACTTTAAGTCTTTAGACTTATATTTCTAGAATCTCTTTAACTTAATTATTAATATAATTTCTACTAAAAACCATACTCTTTTTTATACTAGTTCTTACTAATATACTTATTACTTCTTAGTAATTCTTATAGTATTATTTAGTTCTTATACCCTTTTTAAAATATAATTTCCTTTTTAAGCCCCTTTAGGAGTATAGTATAGAGTTTAGTATATACCTATTAAGTATAGAGTAAACTAATAACCTTTTAGTTTCTATATAGTAGGTTTTTTAACCTAAATTAACTTTATTTTCTTATACTACTTTATACTTATATTAATTATTATTTTAATATTTTAAAAGTTAAAAAAACTCTTAAAGTACTTAAACTTTACTCTATTAAGTATCTTAGTAAGCCTATCTACTAGTATTATATTAGTTAGTATATAAATAACGTTAAAAGAGCCTTTAATATACTTTTACTTAAGCTATATATTATAAATATTAATATACCTAAAATAAATTAAAATATACTCCTTTTTTACTACTATAAGCCTTATAGTCTATTAGTTATTATAATTAATTCTTCAAATATCTTTAAACTTAAAAGAGATGTTTTTAAAGAACCTTTTAATAACTATAGTCTCTTTAGTAGTCTTTAAAAGGCTAAAAAGCTTAGCTTCTATAGTTAATATTATAATAGTTACCTATTTTCCAGCCTTTTATATAACTAGTCTACTAAATAAAGAAATTATTATACTTTATAATAACTATTTTATAACTTTATTATCTATAAAAAAAGCGTCCTTAGTTATAAGTAAAGCCTAACTCCTACTCCTTATATTACTATAATAAGAACTAAAGTATTTAGTACTATAAAAGTAATATATTACTTAATTTATAGCCTTTAAATACTCTTATAAAGGGTTTATAAGAAATAAATAAAGGGTAAATACTACTATAGCTACTTTTAATTAAATAGTAATAGTAAAGTAAAGTATTAAACTAACTTTCTTTTAAAACTCCTTAATTTTATACTTTTTAACTTAGCCTTTATTTTCTATAAGTCTTTTAGGAATTAAACTAACTAGTACTAACTCTATTATTAAGTTAAATTATTTAATAACCCTTTTAATATATATATTATATACTAAAAGAATCTTCTAGGCTTTTTAGTCTTTTATAACTTTAATACTAAAGTACTAAGTAACTAGGCTTTAATCCTTTAACTTAACATCTCTATTTATTTTATAAATAATATCTTAAGTTACTATATTATTATTATAGTAGTTAAAAACTAAGATATTATTAATATAAAGTATAATATAAACCTTTTTATTATAAAAAAAAAAGTATAGCTCTTTAAGACTTAATATTAGTCCTATACTCTTTAAAATACTTAATAACTTTTTATACTAAAGTAGTAGTATATTATAAAGTCTATAAAGGGCCTTTTTAAACTTAATACACTTTCTATTTTCTTTAAAGCCTTTTAAAAGCTTATATATAACTAGTATTTTATTTAAATTTATATTTATATTAAAAAAGATATTAATAATATTAAATTACGTAACTTCTAAGTTAAATTAAACTACTATAGTTATTATAGTTTTAAAAAATCTTAAAGTAAGAGTTATAATATAAATCTCTTAAAGCCTATTAGTTTATTATTAATTACTATAAATATAAACATATACTTTATACTTTAAAAAAAGTTATTTTTATTAAACTTATATATAAATACCTATTTTAAAAAAAGAAGCTTTAAATAGACTTTAGTATAATCTATTATTCTTTATATTTCTTTTTTAAAAAACTTATAAAACGCTTTATATATATATATATTATATTATTTTATAAGTATACCTATATTATAAATAAAGAATTTATTAAGTAGTAGGCTTTTAACCTCTTATAAGTAAATATTTAAGTAAAGGGTATATAAAAAATCTAGTTAGAAAAATATATAATTATTTAGTAAGATAAATAGTAAAGGTTATATATAATAATATATTAAGTATAAGTTAAGGGATACTTACTTATATAAAGGAAGATATATATATACTATATATAGTTTAGTAAAGTATTATAACCCGTTAGTTAATAGACCTTTAATAATAACTCTATAGGGGGCTTAGTAGTTAAATAGGTATATTAGCCTATATTAGTATAATACCCTATAGAATAAAAGAACTAAGATATAAGTTATATAATAATAAGTAGGACTAATATATAATAAGTAGTTTTAAAATAGAACTAATAATACTAAAGGTAGTTTATAATAATAAACTAATATATTTAACGTTAGTTTTAAAGATAAAGGAATATATTTATAAAAAATAAAACTTATATATAAATAGAACTTAAGTACCCTTAAGTTCTTCTTTTTTTAGTTCTTTAGTTATTAACTTTATATTAATTTATAAATACTTTTAGCCCTTTAGTAGTAACTACTATAACCCTTTTATTAAATACCTAAACTAATTACTTAAGTACCTTAAGCTTAGAATCCCTTTAGTAACTTATAATACTACTTATAGTATTAAGCCTTAGTTTTTATTAATATAAACCCTTACTATTAAAAGGCTAACTATAATATTTTAATAGCTCCTATTTAGTAAATTAACTTTTAATACTAATTTGTGTTTTTTTTGTGGTGTTTGGTGTGGATATTTTGATAAGGGGTTTTAAAAAGAATGTATTATGGCCATGCATTTTTAAGTAGTGTAATTGAATAGAAGTATCTAATAGGGTGTATCTAGTAGCTTTGACCCCTTTTAGCTCTACTAAGTGGTCTTGAGTAGAGCTTGGTAGGGCGTACGTACTTTGACGATTCTGCTTACCTGCTCTTCCTATAGCAATAACGACGATACTATCACCAATAGGCGGCGCTGAATATGTTGAAACAAACCTTTGCTTATGCGAACCTTTGGCTGGATCACGCGTAGGGCCTGATGAGCCCTGGTGGCGTTTACTATTGAAGAAAAAGGCACTACTGCTGTGAGCGAAGCCTTTATTAATTCCTCCGTCTTCCACACACACAAATAACAACCCTTGAAGCCACGATATTTAGAAAGAAGATCCCCGCCCCGTCCGCCTAGTACTGGGATATATACTAAAACGTAACTCTATAGATGTTGATTAGCTACGTAAGCTGTAATAAGTACTTTATGGCTAAGGGGGTTAATATAATTAACTTGACCCGCGACTAGTAGGAATTCTCTAACAATAATAAGGTGAAGCTCGCTATTGCCGGAATCTACTACTATAAAACTACTAGTAATAGCTACAACGCCCAGACAACTATAGACAACTTATGCTAGGGGAATTAAGTTAATATAAAAACCCTAAATACTAAGGATAACTATAAGTACTTTAACTAGCTAAAGGACGCGGCTACTAGAGTCTTGTTAGCCTAAATAGCTGCTTTGGCTGATATTGGTATGTTTAGTAAGGCTGATAATGTCGAGATGGATGCTAACGATGGCAGGGAGTGACTGAACCAGCTGTAGCTGCGTAGCGACGGTGCGTTGGTCGTGGAGGAATATAACGGCTAAGGGAAGGGACGGTTCGGTTTAGATTGGATTCGATGGGTTTGGAGGGACGGTCTGGGAAGGCGTTGGTGGTTTTGGCGGCGTTGACGGCGTTGACGGCGTAATTAGTAGTCTGCTTTGAAATTAATCAAAAACACCTATTACTTTGAATCTGTAGAAGCTGCGTTGTAGTAAGTGAATTTGAGTGCTGTGATGAAAAAGATCGACGAGGTGGGTGGCTGGACGGTTCCCTAGAGTACGTGGCCTGTGGGCCGTTAGTTACCCTGGAGGGGGTACCTTTAATACTAATAAATAGTATTTTATAATATCTTCTTTTAGAATACTTAAAACTACCCCTAACTTAACTAAATCCTCTAGTAAGTAAGTACTCTAAAACCTAGCTTAGAAACTAAAAAAACAATATATAAAGGATAATAGAGAAACTAGTAATAATAATAATACTAAAGAATAACTTAAAAAGACTAAGAGAGATATTTGTATTTTTTTTAAGTAGTTGTCTCGTCCGGATATTTCTATAGGTTGTTTTAAAAAGAATACACTATAGCTATATATTATTAAATAGTGTAATTAAATAGAAGTATCTAATAGAGTATATTTAGTAGCTTTAACTCCCTTTAGCTCTACTAAGTAGTCTCGAGTAGAGCTTAGTAGGGCGTACGTACTTTAACACTTTTACTTACCTACCCTTTTTATAGTAATAGACGTAGACGTGGACGTACTAGTAATAATAATAATACTATTACTAATAGGCAGCACTAAATATATTAAAATAAACCTTTACTTATACAAGCCTTTAGCCGGATTATACTATAAGCACTATGATATACTATAGGGCCTAATAAGCCTTAGTGGTATTTATAATTAAAGAAAAAGGCACTACTACGAGTAAGTCCTTTATTAATTCCTCCTGTTTTTCACATTCCTATATACCTAATAATTTAATAAAATAGTAAAAAACACTATACTTATAAAAGTCCCCTAACTACTACTAAATACTAAATACTACAACTTAGTTACTATAGTTAAAAACAATATTAACTAACTTAGTAACGTAGCTATATAGCTTAGTGTTATTACTATTAATACACAGTATAGCTAACTAGCTTAACCCTTAAATATAAAGATCTAAATTACTATTTTTAACCTTTACTTTTTTTAAACTAGTAATAATAAAGTTTAAATAAAAACTATTAAACTAGCCCTATTAGTTAATTTAATACTAAGTTAGATTTTAGACTTACTATTTTTAAAAAAACAACTAATACTACTTTAAGTAAGTAATAAAGGTAGTAATAATAACTATAGATCCCCCGGAGTTAAGAAACTAGTACGTTTAATAAGGCTTAGTAATATATTAAGACATCTACTAATAAGTACAGGGAAAAGTAGTTTAATTAAGTTAACTAACTATAGTATAGTAATAGCGCATTAGTTATAGAGGGATATAATAGCTGAGGGAAGGGACGGTTTAGTTTGGATTAGATTTAATAGGTTTAGAGGGACAGTAGAAGGCGTTAGTAGTTTTAGTAGTATTAATAGTATTAACGGTGTAATTAGTAGTTTATGAAATTAATTAAAAATACCTATTACTTTAAATCTATAAAAGCTACGTTATAGTAAGTAAATTTAAGTACTGTCTATTATAACTAACAATAAAAAAGATTAACAAGGTAGGTAGCTAGATAGTTTTTTAGAGTATATAGCCCGTGGGCCGTTAATTACCCTAGAGGGGATCTTAATAGGGATATTAAAGAGATTTAAAAGCTCTATAATAAAAATACTATAAAGCTTTATAACTTTAAGTAAATAATAAAATAATTTAGTAATAGACCCTAGTGTATTCTTAATATAAAAAACAAGCTTAAAATACTCTATACTACTACTAATATTATTACTATCCCTATTTAAAATAGACGTAAAAAACTTAAACTTAACTTACTTATTACTTATAACAAAACCCTAAAATAACTTAAAGGATTTCTAATTTAGGTTAAGAACTATTAAAACTTTTATTATAGTAACTTTAAAAACAATACTAAATAAGTTATTTATACTACTATATTCTTTTATAAACGCGTCCTTTAGTAAATTAAACTATTCTAAAAATAGTTTTTAAATACTAAAATATTAAACTACTATACTATAAAGGTTAGAGATATATTAATAATATTTAATAGATTTAAACACACCCTTTAAACTTTATTCTAAAACCTTAACTAAAAATAATAAACTAAATAAAACCTTACTATACTTAAATAAACTAAGTCTATAATTCACTATACTACTAAGTTCTAATATATTAATATATAACTAAACTTTACTAAAGAATCTAGAATCTTTATATTTTATTAAAGCTTAAAAGATAAAGTTAAAAATAAGTTTATTAAAGTAAACTAACTTAAAGACTTTCTTTAGTATACTAAATTTATAATTAAAATTAATAACTATTTTTAAAAAAGATACTATAAAAAAGAAAAGTAATAACTAAGTACTAACTTTAATAAAAAATACTAATAACTACTATAATAATTCTAGTACTATAATTAAAAGTAGTAGCTTTAGTAGAATAACTAGTTAAACTAAAATAATAACTAATAAAGTATTACTTATAAATACTATATAAACTCTATAAACTTTAGTACTACTAAATAATAAAAACTTAATAAAAAATATACTTTTAAGTACTATAACTATAATAAACTAAGATATATAATTAAAAACTATTACTAACTTAAAAAGTAATAATAGTAATTAGTACTAAAAAGTAAATAACTTAATACTATTTTTAAAAAAAACTATATTAAACTTTTATAAATAGTATATTATAATAATAAATATATAATTTATAAAAGTAGTAAAGAAAATACTAAATAGTACCTTAAAGATACTAAATACTTTAATTATAATACTACTTATATTACTAAAAAAATACTTATAGTAATAAACTAAATACTTTACTAAAAGTTAGTTTAAAAAGCTAAAAAGTAACTTAATAATATAAACTTATAATAAACTAACTATAATTTAGTAATATTTAATAGTAAAAAAGTTAAGTATAATAATAAAGTTATTATTAAAAAACTTAATACTATAATTAAAGACCTTTACTATACTACTAATATAAAACCTAATAAAAACTATATAAAATATATTTAAATATTATTTATAAAAAGAAATAAAAAAATAATAGTATAAACTAACTTATTTATATTTAAATAACTATATACTAATAATACTAAAAAATTAAAAAGAATTATAGTATATTTTAAAACTTAAAAAATACTATATAAATTAAATATACTCTATAATTTAAATAAGCTTTATAGTATTACTTAATAACGTACTTAAAACAAAATTACTTAAAGGGCCCTATTTAATATCTAAGACTTAGACTTTAAAAAGAAACCTTTAATATAAAAAAAAGAACAAAAGTACCTATTATACGTCCCCCTAAATAATAACTAATAATAGATTTTATTTTATAAAATAAACCCTATTAAAAAAATAAAAAAATAACTACTTAAAGCTATACTAAGAAACTATAAGTAGTTAAATATACTATATAAATAATCCCAGGATGTTTTTTAAGTATAGTACTTTAAAAATAAATACTAACTATACCTTACTAAAAAACTTAACTTATAATTCTTTTTTTTTTTAAAAAAAAAGGAAGTACTATATAAAAATATTTATTTTACTTAAGAACTTTATATATAGAGTATTTAGGAATTTAAAGGAACTAAAAAAGTAGTCTTTAAACCTAACCTAAACTTTCTAATAGAATACCTATATAAAGAAGGTATAAACTAGTAAAAATACTATATTAACTAATACTAAGTCTACTATTTTATTAAAGTATAAATACTTAATATTATAACCCGTTAATTATAAACCGTTATATACCCTATATATAGGGAATTAGTAGTTAAAAAGATAATAAACAATATAACTAAACGTAGAATATAAAATACCTCTTTAAAAAAAAAGAACTATAATATAGGTTATATATTTATATTTTTTTTAAGTAGTTATCTTGTCTGGACATTTCTATAAGTTGTTTTAAAAAGAATATACTATAGCTATATATTATTAAATAGTATAATTAAATAAAAGTATTTAATAGGGTATATTTAGTAGCTTTAACCCCCTCTAGCTTAAGTAGTTTTAAGTAGAGCTTAGTAGAGCGTACGTACCTTAACGCTTCTACTTACCTATTCTTCTTATAGTAGTAAACATAGATGTAAACGTACTAGTAATAATAATAATACTATTACTAATAGGTGGTACTAAATATATTAAAATAAACCTTTACTTATATAAACCTTTAACTAGATTATACTATAAGCGCTGTAATATACTATAGGGCCTAATAAGCCCTAGTAGCGTTTACTATTAAAGAAAAAGGTACTACTATAAATAAGGCCTTTATTAATTCCTCCTATTTTCTATATACCTATATATAATAATAACCTAAAAGCACCCTATTAAATAAACTACCTACTATAATATCTAATAAAAGACTACTTACTACTAGCCCCTACCCCTAAGATAATAACTATTATATAACTTTATAGTTATTAACTAACTATAAAACTAGTAATAAGTACTTTATAGTTAAAAGGGTTAATATAATTAACTTAACCTAAAACTAGCGTAAATTCTTTAATAAAGGAAAGGTAAAGTTTACTATTACTAGAATTTATTACTATTAAACTATAAGTAATTAACTTAATACTTAGTAGATAATATTTAAATTAAACACTAGGCTTAATAGAACTATATATATATCTTATAAACTAAAACTAACTATAAATACTTTAACTAATTAAAGGACGTAGTTACTAAATTTATAGTACCCTAAGTAGCTAATATTAGTATATTTAGTAAGGTCTATATAAATATCGAGATAGATACTAATAATAGTAAGGAGTAGCTAAACTAGCTGTAGCTGTGTGGCTAAGGGAAGGGACGGTTTGGTTTAGATCGGAGTTAATGGGTTTAGAGGGACGGTCTACTAGGAAGGCATTAGTAGTTTCGGCGGTATTAACGGCGTTAACGGCGTAATTAGTAGTTAAAATTAATTAAAAACACCTATTACTTTGACACTATAGAAGCTGTATTATAGTAAGTAAATTTAAGTACTATTTACTAACTAATAATAAAAAAGATTAATAAAGTAGGTAGCTGGATAGCTATTCTTTAAAGTACGTAGTCTATAGGCCGTTAGTTACTCTAGAGGGGGTTATAGGTTATATATAAATAAAATAAAGGTACTAAATAGCTATAGCTAAAACTAAGTATTTAGTAGTAATTACTAAGTACTTATTAGTAATTACTAAGTACTTATTTAACTAGTATTATACTTATTACTATAGTATAAATAAAAGAATAGAACTTATATATAAATAAAACTTAAGTACTCTTAAGTTTTTCCTTTTATAGTTTTTTAGTTATTAACTTTATATTAATTTTTAAATACTTTTAGTCCTTTAATAGTAACTATTATAACCCTTTTATTAAATACTTAAACTAATTACTTAAGTACTTTTAACCTAAAATCCCTTTAGTAACTATAGTACTAGTCTTAGTATTAAGTTTCAACTTTTATTAATATAAACTTTACTATTAAAAAGTTAACTATTTATATATTTAATATATTTACAGTACTACTTACAGTAAAGTAAATAAATAAATCTACTAAATAAAGAATATTCCTAGTAAAAAATTTAGTAAAAATGCGTTTTAGCCAAACGCATATATCCAGTAAAGTAATAGGTAAAGGTTATTCAAAAAAAAAATACATTACTAATATTAACCCCCTCTAGCAACTATAACACCCAAAGTTATCGCAATAACTTCCACCTACCTACTCTTATACTACAAAGTACAGCGCAGTGGCAGCAGCAATAATAACAATACCATCACTAATAAGCAGTACTAAACCTTTACTTATATAAACCTTCGGCCGGATCACGTTATAGCACCGTAATATACTATAGAGCCTAACAAGCCCTAGTGGCATTCACAATAAAAAAAAAAGCACTACTACTACAAGTAAGGCCTTTATTAATTCCTCTTATCTTTTATATTTATATTTAATAATTACAATAAGTTCAATATAGCCTAATAACTATATAATACCTAAAAACTTAAGCCTCTTAACTACAGCCTTTAGAGACTTTTTTAAAGTCAGCCAGGCCACTAAAGATATAGGCCTTAATAGCCTTAATAGTAGTACTAACTTTATAGACCTTTTACTTAAAATATAAATAGCTATCGCTAAGTTTAAATACTACCTACTACTAAAGAACTACTTAAATCTATAAATCTAGTTCTTATATAATTAACTATACTAATTACTAATTAAAGACGTAGTAAAAGAAGTTAGAGTATAGGCGTATTACTTAGGAGCCCTAGTTTAGTATAGTAGTATAATAGGTACTACTACTATAGCTATTAAGGCCCTTAATAGTATAAGGGAAGTTAGAAATTAGTACGTAGCCTAAGGCTTAAATATTAAAACATATACTAATAAAGGCAGGGCGGATCTTTTAAATAAGGTTAACTAGCCGTAGTAACGCGGCTAAGGGAAGTAGAGGAACGGTTTAGATTAAATCTAATAGGTTTAAAGAGACGGTCTAGGATGGCGTTAGTGGTTTTAGAGGCGTTAGTAGTATAATTAGTAGTTGAAATTAATTAAATACTCCTATTACTTTAAATCTATAGTAGCTGCGTTATAGTAGGTAAATTTGCGTACTAACTATTACTATACGTAACGTATAGGCTATTAGTTAGGGGGAGGGGGGAGGGGTCTTTAGCAGTAGGGTCTTTACTAGTAACGCATCTACAGTCAAGTAGCTGCTTAGGGATACTAAAAACAAAACGTTAACTATAATATTTTAATAACTCTTATTTAATAAATTAACTTTTAATACTAATAAATAGTATTTTATAATATTTATATTTATTAATAGTAACTAGTATCCTTAAAATATATAACTACCCCTAGCTTTAAAAATACCTACTTTAAACTAAGTATCTATTAATACTACTCTAAACTCTAGAATTATAGCCCTTTAAATATATAATTTAATTCTATAACTTTAGTAAAATAATATATAACTAAAAGCTTAATTAAAAAACTAACCACAGGCTTAAAACTAAGTACCCTAAACTAGTTCTATATAATAAAACTTTAAGAACCCTTTAAGAATTCCTTATATATACCCACGCCTACCTAATATACTATACTTCTTTATTTACTAATAAAACTATAAAAGTTTACTAAACCGCTTCCTTTTTTAAAAAAAACGCTCTTACTTAATTTAAATTTATTATAAGGAACTAACTAAAAAACGTTTATACTAAATAAAAAAAAGAAATATAAAAAGTATTTAATAATTATAATAAATTTAAAAAAAAACTTAAAAAAGCCTTTAAAAGCCCTAATAAAAAAGAATTATAAAAAAATACTTTACTAACTTTACTTAAAAAGAATTTATAAATAAGTACTTTACTAAGTTTTACTAAATCTTATTTAAACTTAATTAAAGAAAAAAAGTCCTTATAGTTAAATTCTACTAGGGTCTAAAAAAAGAAGTTAAGAATAAATTAGTACGCTTTAACTAACTTAATAAGTTTTATAAATATATAAGTATAGTTATTAAAATTAATAATTACTTATATAAATACTATATAAAAAAGAAAGGGTAACTTGTGTTTTTTTATAGTATCTAGTGCGGACATTTTAATAAGGGGTTCTAAAAAGAATATATTATAGCTATGTATTTTTAAGTAGTGTAATTAAATAGAAGTATCTAATAGGGTGTATTTAGTAGCTTTAACCCCCTTTAGCTCTACCTTAACGATTCTACTTACCTACTCTTTCTATAGTAATAATAATAATACTATTACTAATAAGTAGCGCTAAACGGCGCAACTAATATATTAAAATAAACCTTTACTTGTGCGAACCTTCGGCCGGATTACGCTGTGTGTAGGGCCTAACGAGCTCTAGTGGTATTTACTATTAAAGAAAAAGGCACTACTACTGCGAGTAAAGCCTTTGTTAATTCTTCCGTTTTTTATATATATAAACAACAACTTAGAAGCACTCTATTAAGTAAACTACTTACTATAATATTTAAAAAAAAGATCCCCGCTCTATCTACTTAGTACTAAAATATATACTAAAATATAACTCTATAAATATTAACTAACTATATAAGCTATAATAAGTACTTTATAGTTAAAGGAGTTAATATAATTAACTTAACCTATAACTAGTAGAAATTCTTTAATAATAATAAAGTAAAGTTTATTATTACTAGAATTTACTACTATAAAACTATAAGTAATAGCTATAATACTTAAATAACTATAAATAACTTATACTAAGGGAATTAAGTTAATATAAAAACTCTAAATACTAAGAATAACTATAAGTACTTTAACTAGCTAAAGAACGCAGCTACTAGAGTTTTATTAGTTTAAATAGCTGTTTTAGTAATACTTAATATTAGTATATTTAATAAAGTAATATTAAAATAGATACTAATAATAGTAGAACTAAATAACTAAACTAGTTATAGCTATATAGTTAAAAAAAGGAACGGTTTAGTTTAGATTAGATTTAATAGGTTTAAAGGGACGGTAGAAGGTATATAGAAGGTATTAGTAGTTTTAGTAGTATTAATAGCGTTAATAATATAATTAGTAGTTTATAAAATTAATTAAAAATACTTATTACTTTAAATCTATAGAAGCTGTATTATAGTAAGTAAATTTAAGTACTATTAATAATAAAAAAGATTAATAAGGTGGGTAGTTAGATAGCTATTCCTTAGAGTATATAGTCCGTAGGCCATTAGTTACTCTAGAGGGGGTTAAGAAAAGGGTAACTTACTTAAGTAAATAAAGTACTAAAAGTTAATATAAGTAAAAAATATTAATAGTAACTTTAAAACTAAAAATAATTCTTTTAGTAGAATAACTAGTTAAATTAAAATAATAATTAATAAAGTACTATTTATAAATACTATATAGACTCTATAAACTTTAGTACTACTAAATAATAAAAACCTAGAAAGAAATGTACCTTTAAGTACTATAACTATAATAAACTAAAATATATAATTAAAAACTACTACTAACTTTAAAAGTAGTAATAATAACTAGTTTTAAAAGGTAAATAATTAAATACTATTTTTAAAAAAAACTATAATAAATTCTTATAAATAGTATATTATAATAATAAATATATAATTTATAAAAGTAATAAAAAAAATACTAAATAGTACTTTAAAAATACTAAACGTTTTAATTATAGTACTACTTATATTACTAAAAAAATACTTATTATAGTATTTTAGATACTTTATTAAAAACTAACTTAAAAAGTTAGAAAGTAACTTAATAATATAAACCTATAATAAGTAAACTATAACTTAGTAATACTTAGTAATAAAAAAGTTAAGTATAATAATAAAATAATTATTAAAAAACTTAATACTATAATTAAAGATTTCTATTATACTTTTAATATAAAACTTAATAAAAACTATATAAAATATATTTAAATATTACTTATAAAGAAAAATAACAGAATAATAATACGCACTAATCTACCTATATTTAAACAGCTATATATTAATAATACTAAGAAGTTAAAAAGAATTATAGTTTATTTTAAAACTTAAAAAGTACTATATAAATTAAATATACTTTATAACTTAAATAAACCTTATAATATTACTTAATAACGTACTTAAAATAAAATTACTTAAGGGGCCCTACTTAATACCTAGAACTTAGACTTTAAAAAGGAACCTCTAATATAAAAAAAACAAAAATACTTATTATATATCTCCCTAAATAATAACTAATAACGAATTTTATTCTATAAAACAAACCCTATTAAAAAACAAAAAAATAACTACTTAAAATTATACTAAAAGACTATAAATAGTTAAACCTACTATATAAATAATACTAAAACGTTTTTTAGTTATAGTATCTTAAGGATAAATACTAACTATACTTTATAAAAAAACTTAACTTATAATTCTTCTTCTAAAAAAAAGTACTATATAGAAATATTTATTTTATTTAAAAACTCTATATATAAAGTATCTAGGAATTTAAAAAAACTAAAGAAGTAGTTTTTAAACCTAACTTAAACTTTTTAATATAGTACCTATATAAAAAAGGTATAAACTAGTAAAAATACTACCTTAATTAATACTAAGTCTACTATATTATTGAAGTATAAATACTTAAAAAAAAGTAGTTTTAAAAAAAAGAACTAACTTTACCTTACTAGTACTTAATATTAAAAATACCTTTAAAAAAGAAAAAACAATTAAGTACTATAATGGGAACGAAATATATATAAAATAGAGACTTAAATAGTTAAAAAACTAAACTCGCCTACTAATAAAGGATTATAATAGGTAATAATAATAAAATCTATTTACTTAATAATAAATATAAATTTAAATAAAAAGTACCTTTACTTTAATTTTATAGTAAATAGAATATAAGTTAAAGCCTTTATTAATAGTAGCGCTTAAAGTAACTTTATATTACTATAAATAGTACTTCCTTTAGGGTGACTAATAGCCTACGGGCCATATACTTTAGGGAACTGTCTAGCTACCTACTTTATTAATCTTTTTTATTATAGTACTTAAATTTACTTATTATAACGTAGCTTTTATAGATTTAAAGTAATAGGTATTTTTAATTAATTTTAACTACTAATTACGCTATTAATACTATTAACACTACTAAAACCACTAACACCTTTTATATACCTTCTACTATCCCTTTAAACCTATTAAATTTAATTTAAACTAAACCGTCCCTTTCCTTATAAACTACACAGCTACAGTTAGTTTAGTCGCTCCCTACTATTATTAGTATCCGTCTTAATATTACTTTACTAAATATACTAATATTAGTTATTTAAACTAATAAAATTCTAGTAGTTACGTTTTTTAGTTAGTTAAAGTACTTATAGTTATTCTTAGTATTTAGGGTTTTTATATTAACTTAATTCCTTTAGTATAAGTTATTTATAGTTATTTAAGTATTATAGCTATTATTAGTGGTTTTATAGTAGTAGATTTTAGTAATAGTAAGTTTTACTTTATTATTATTAAAGAATTTTTATTAGTTATAGGTTAAGTTAATTATATTAACTCTTTTAGTTATAAAGTATTTATTATAGTTTATATAGTTAGTTAATATTTATAGAGTTACGTTTTAGTATGTGTTTTAGTGCTAGGTAGATAGGGCGGAGATCTTTTTTTTAAATATTATAGGTTATTATTTATATATATAAAAAACAGAAGAATTAATAAAGACTTTATTTATAGTAGTAGTGCCTTTTTCTTTAATAGTAAATACTACCAAGACTTATTAGGCTCTTTGTATAATCTAGCTAAAGGTTTATATAAGTAAAGGTTTATTTTAATATATTAGTTACACTATTTAGCGCTACTTATTAGTAATAACATTATTATTATTACTATAAAAAGAGTAGGTAAGTAGAATTATTAAGGTATATATACCCTACTAAGCTCTACTTGAGACTACTTAAGCTAGAGGGGGTTAAAGCTACTAAATATACTCTATTAAATACTTCTATTTATAGCGGTTGGCTTAGTAGTTAAGAGCCTGCCCGACCCTACCTTGTAAGAGGTAGAGGTAGTAGGTTTGAATTCTGTGCTGCTTAAAGGGTTTTTTATACCCTAACTATACATCGCGCGCCTATGTAGTATAGTAAATTAGAGTTTTTAGGGGTAGGGACCCTACTACTCTGATTGGCTGTACTGGATGGCCCGTGCGCTGCTCCTAGCCAATAGAAGCAGGCGGCCCCTGCTAGGCTATATATAGCGTGTAGCACCTTTCCTTATAGATAGGTATCCCTTAACCTAGACTTAGATAGACCTTTATATAAAACCTTTACTACTTTTATACTAAATAGTTATATATTTTCCCTACTAGGGTTTTTTTATGTACCCTTTACTAAAATATTATTTACTTATAAAAGGTTAAAAGCCTACTACTTAGTAGATTTTTAATTTATAATATAAGTATACTTATAGAATAATATAATATATATATATAAAAATACTTCTATTTAATTATACTACTTAAAATACATAACTATAATATATTCTTTTTAAAACTCCTTATTAAAATATTTATACTAAATACTATAAAAAAATATAAATATTACTATAAATAGTAAATAATTTATAAATACTATAAAATAAAAAAAAGAATTTTTATTTATTTAATAATATAAAAAGAAAAGGAGTATAGTATAGTAGAAGTATTATTAATAGTAAAACTATACCCCTTACTTTAAGCTATTATAACTAAAAGATATACTAATACTTTAATATTATAAATATAAAATAATAAGATATTATTTTAAAAATACTATAGTTATAAAAGAAAACCTATAAATAAATTAAAAAACTAACTACTTTAATTAAAACTATAAAAAGAATTTAGTTACTAAAAGATATAGTTAACTACTAGCTTTAAACGAACCTTACTAAAAGAAGCTAATAATATATATATTATAATTTAATACTTATTTAAAGGTTAAAGAAGTAGTTACTAAGCTGTTATAAAAATAGACCTTACTATAATATAAAAAGACTTAATTATTAATAAAAATTAACTTTTATTTATTATAAAAAAATATAAAGTATATAAAAAGCTATTTACTTTAATACTAGAAATAGGCCTACTAAAATATAGTAATTTTAACTATAAAATCCCTATTAAAAAAGAATAAATACTAGTATTTAATAGAGCTTATTAGTTAAACTAGTAAAAAATAAAAGTACTTAATAAATATATTAATATATATTTAACTAAAAACTATATAGAAAATTAATATTACTTATAGGATACTTAATTCTATTTATACTAAAGAAAAATAGTAAATTATAACTCTATATTAATTACTAATAACTTAATAATATTACTATTAAAAACTACTACTTACTACTACTTATTTTAGAACTATAAAATTTACTTTATAGAGTAAACTAGTTTATAGTTCTTAACTTAAAAAGAGCTTATAACTTAATTAAAATTAAAAAAAAAGAAGTAAAAAACTATATTTTACTTATAAAAAGGATATTTTAAGTACTTTATTATACTTTTTAGACTTATTAATATACTTATAATATTTTAAAATATAATTAACTATATTTTATAAAAAAACTTAATATCTTTATAATTATATACTTTAATAATATCTTTATTTTTTTAAAAACCCTTAAAGAATATAAATAATATATATATTAAGTACTTTAAAAGCTTTAAAAAGTTAAACTCTTTATTAAACTAAATAAAAGTAAGTTCTATACTTAAAAAGTAAACTATTTTAAATTCACTATTATACTTAGAATTATTAAAATATTAAATAAAAAAATCGCTATAATTAAAGACTACTTAATATCCTAGAACGTTAAAGATATTTAGTTATTTTTTAAATTTATTAATTTTTATTAATAATTACTTAAAAACTATTCTAAAAATATTAAAACTTTAACTAACTTTACTAAAAAGAATACTAAATAAAATTAAATAAATAAATAAAAGACTATATTTTAAAAAATTAAAAACTAGGTTTTTAGTAAACCTATATTTATAATACTTAACTTAAATCTATTATTTAAAGTTAAAACTAATACTTTAAATTATACTATTAGTAAGTAATTTAAATAATAAAATAAAAAAGAATATCTATACTTATATACCTTTTACTTAAGAAAATTATAAAGACCTAAGCTTAACTACTAGATCTATAATAAAGAACTTATAGTAATTATTAAAGTATTTAAAGAATAAAGGCTATACTTTTTAAAAATTAACTATAAAGTTATAGTATATACTAACTATAAAAACTTAGTATATTTTACTATATTAAAAAACTTTAATAAATAATAAATTAAATAGTTAGAATTCTTTTTAGAATTTAATTTTTAAATTATTTATAAAAAAGAATTAAAAAATAAAAGAGTAGATACTCTTAGTAAATAATTAAACTTAAAAGTAATAGTTTTAAATAAAACTTAAGTAATTTTTAAAAAGGATTTTAATAAAAACTTAGTATTAATTATTTACCTTTTAATAATTACTAAATAAGTTAGTACTAGTATACTTAAATAAATAACTAATAAAATAATTAAAACAATTTATAGTACTAAAGTAAATAAGTACTAAAGAGTTATAAAGACTTAAAAAAGAATTAAGTAATACTATAGTAATAAAGTTACTAAAGAATAAGTTACTTAAACTATTAAGTATTATAATATTTATAATAAAAGTAAACTAGTATACTATAAACTATATAAAAAACTCTAACTTTTCTTAATACTTAATAAAGTATAGTAATTAATTTCCCTTAATTTTATTATTAAACTACTATAATTAAAAGAACTACTTACTAGAAAATAGTTTAATAGTATTTTAATTATTATAAATAGACTTATTAAATATATATACTTTATTTTATAAATTAAAGTAAGTACTATAAAAGAACTTACTTATATTTATAATAAGTATATTTTTAATTAGTATAGTTTATTTAAAGATATTATATTTAATAAAAAAACGTAGTTTATTTTAAAGTTTTAAAAATCCTTAATTTTATAGTTTAAATTTAAACTATAACTATTTACTACCTTTTATCTTTAAACTAATAAATAAATAAAAGAAATTAACTAAATTTTAAAAATATACCTAAAATACTATATAAACTACTAATAAAACAATTAAGTTATACTATTATTAATAGCTTAATTTACTTATAATAGTATAATAAAAGAAATTATATAAAACTTACTTTTTTACTTTAACTATAAATTTAAACTAACTATTTATAAAGAATTAAAAGTAGGACTCTTAGTAGTAAAGGCTAAGACTTAGATTAGTAAAATTAAAAAACTCTATAATAAACTTTAATAAAACTTTAAATTTATTAAATAATATATATATAAATATACTAATACTTTAAGGATAAAGGGACTATTCTTTAAAAAAAGAGATAGTATATACTTTATTTAATATAATATTAGAATAAAATAACTAAGTAATAAGTTAAACTTTAAAAAACTTAAACCCTTTAAGATTATTTAAAAAAATCTTAAAAGTTAACTTTAAACTTATACTACTAAATACTATAAAATATTACTTAGTTTTTTATATTTTACTTTTTAAACCTATACTATAAGGATTATAAATAATAAACTATATTAAAGTTAATTTATAATAAAACTATAAAATTAAATAAATTATTAATTATATTAACTAATAGAATGATATTAAAATTAAGTATTTAATAAAACAAAAACTATAATTATAAAAATAATATATAAAAACCTACTTTAAACTTTATAAATATATAAAATAAACTATAAAAATACTAAACCTAGTAATTAAAAAGATAATATATTTAAGTTATAAAGATACTAGTAAATAAATTATGTATTATTTAGCTTTAACTTAAGATCTAATTAATTAAGAGACTTAAGATAAAACAAACGTTTTTTTACTTAAAAACGCCTAGTCTAGAATAGTACTAAAACTTTTTAAAACCTTAATAGTACTCTTTTTTAGTAAAAAACTAAAAGTACTTAGATTTTAATTTACTAAAATAGTATTAAAATTAATTACCCTAAAGGTACTAATAAACTAGGTCTTGTAAATAACTTTAAAAGAATTTATAAACTCTTTAGTTACTATATCTATTAAATTCTAACCCTTTTAAAATACTATTTATTTCTACTACTATATATAATCTAAGTAAACTAAAACTTTATTTATATTATTTTATACTTTTTTTAAAGCCTCTATTTATTTTTAAAATAACTTTTTAAATACTTCTTTTTTATTATCTAAATAATAAAACTTAGTTATAAGTTACTTAACTAAAAAATACTATTAAAACCCAGTATAATAAAAAGAACTAATAAACAACTTATAAGTATAAATAGCATCTTTAGATATATTATAAAACTTCTATATACTATAAATAGTAATATACTTACTATAGATTAAGGAACTTAGTAATATTTTATAATAAAACCCTTTAGTATAATAATAAAAATAAAGTATAACTTTAAAACCTTTTTAAGTAATTTTTAAAAAACGATAATAATAATATAAAGAAGAAAATACCCTTAGCTTTTATACGTAACTTAATATAGTATTAGTATTAAATAAATTAAAAATACTTTTATTTAATTATACTATTTAAAAATATATAACTATAATATATTCCTTTAAAAGCTCTTTATTAAAATATCTATATAAAACTATAAAAGAAATATAAAAGTTATATATTTAAAAATATAATTTTTTTTTATCTCTTACCTATTTTAAAATATAACTAAACTTTACTTTATTATAGTATAAAGTATAGTCTTTATTATAATACTAAATATTAAAGTTTTCAAAGAGTCTTTTTAAAATATTATTAATATAAAAACCTTTAATAAATATAATATTATAAAGAATAAAGTTAATATACTTTTTAGTAGCCTTAAGAAATATATTTTTTATAGTTTAAATACTATAGCTAATAATATATAGGGCTAAGTTACTATAAAAAACATACTTTGTTTTAATTTATAGTATAAAGGATCTTTTATTAAAAAGGGACATTTTATTAACTAAATAAGTACTACTACTAGTATTAAAAACTATACTTACTAAGAATAGGTATTTTAAATCTACTATAGTTATATATATACTTAGGCTAGTATATTTTATAGTAAAGTATTTAAATAATAAATTAAAATAAAGAAAACTATTAAATTCCTCTAGAATAAGTAGGAGTCTAGTATTCTTAGTAGCTAAAGATCCCTTATTAGAGCTTCTAAAGGAGTTTTTAAAAGAGTTTCCTTTAGCCTAAGCCTATACAATACCCTTTTTATTATTTATTGTTTATCTCTTTACCTTTAGCGCGTTCTATATATAGTTTTACTTATTAAAATTAAATATTTTAGTTTATATAGCCTTTAAAACGTCCTTAATAAAACGTTACCCTTTTTTAGTAATACTAGTAAGTATAAATTTAACTTTATTATATTAATATAGGAGCTATATATAAGTACTACTATATAGATACTTTTTTTTCTATTACTGTTAAATCTAAAGCTAAAACTAAAAGTATTTAAGTTAAAGTATTTAATAAACGTTATAAATATACTACTAAAGGCTTTTTAACTTAACTTCTATTTAATATTATTAAAGTACTATATAGTTTTAAATACCTTTATAAACTATTTAAGTATTAAAGTTATTTTACTAAATACCTTAAATTTATAAATCTTATTTTATTATTATCTTGCTTATTCTAAGTTAAAATAGACTTTAATAGTATTTAAGTATACTAAAAAGACTATTATACCCTTTACTAGAGTAATATTATAAAAATAGTATTTATTATAAACTACTTCTTACTTAAACTACTACTTAATAATACTTATATTTAAAAATACCTTTATAAAAATATTATTATATTTAGCTATAGTAACTATATTACTAAAGGTTTTATTAAGTATAAGTCTAAACTAAAGAAGTTTAATTATACGTTATAAAAATATATTTTCCTCCTTTAGTTACTAGTTTTACTTTAAACTAAAAAGAGTATTTATAATTAATTTATTATCCTTAGTATCCCTAAGTAGCTACTTAACTATAGATACGTTACTAGTAAAGACTCTACTACTAAGGACCCCCCCCCCCCTTTTAAGTAACTAACGGCCTATAGGTTATGTATAGTTTAAAGGTTAAATTACTTTATTATAATTAACTACCTTCTTTAACTTTTATTTTAGTACGCGAATTTACTTACTATAACGTAGTTTCTATAGATTTAAAGTAATAGTAGTATTTAATTAATTTTAAAGTAAACTACTAATTATACTACTAATACAACTAAAACTACTAACACCGTTCTAGTAAACTATCCCTCTAAACCTATTAAATTCAATCTAAATCGTTTCTCTACTTTCCTTAGCTGTCGACCTTCTTTATAACTAATACACTATTATAATAAACTATATTACTACAACTAGTTAACCTTATTTAAAGGATCCGCTCTACTTTTATTAGTATACGTTTTAATATATTATAGTTAAGTTTTAGGCTATATACTAATTCTTAATAGCTTCCTTTATACTATTAAGGGCTTTAATAACTATAGTAACTATATTTATTATACTACTATATTAAGCTAGAGCTTTTAAGTAACGCGCATATACTTTAACTATTTTAATAGATTTATTAATAAAGAGGTTATATAAAAAATTATATATAGTTTTACTTTATAGATTTAAGCTATTTTTTAGTAATAGATAGTATTTAAATATAGTAATAGCTACTTATATTTTAAGTAAAAGGTTTATAAAGTTAGTATTACTATTAAAGTTGTTAAGGCCTATAGTTTTAGTAACTTAACTAGCTCTAAATAAGTCTTTATAGGCTATAGCTAAGAGACTAAAGTACTTAGGTATTATATAGTTATTAAGCTATATTAAACTTATTAGTAAGTTTAGTATTTTAGCTTTAAAAGATTATTAAATATAAATATAGAAAATAAAAGGAATTAATAAAGGCCTTACTTATAGTAGTAGCTTTTTCTTTAATTATAAACGCTACTAGGGCTCGTTAGGCCCTACGGTATATTATAATACCTATAATCTAACTAAAAGTTTGTATAAGTAAAGGTTTATTTTAATATCACTACCTATTAGTGATAGTATTGTTATTATTACTAGTACGTTACGTTTACGTTTACATTTACCACTATAGCAGCTACTACTATACTATACTTTATAGTATAAGAGTAAGTAGGTAGAAGTTATTATAATAACTTTAAGCGTCATAGTTAGTACATATATTAGGCTACTCTATTAAGCTCTACTTATAAGTACCTAGTATAGCTAAAAGGGGTTAATATTAGTAATATATTTATTCTTCGTTTTAAATAACCTTTACTTATTAACTTACTAAATATATATATTAACTTAAATATATTCTTTACTAGATTTTCTACTTATAATATTCTCTACTTAATAGATTTCTTTTTTTACTTTACTATAAGTAGTATTATAACTATAAAAATATATATATAACTAATTTATTAATATAGTTTTAAATAAACTAGTAGGCCGTTTAAAGAGTTAAGTTTAAAGTACTATTTATAGTATATTCTTCTAGAGTATTATTTTAATTTACTTAAATATTAGCTTTTATAGTAAGAGTTAGTAGTTTAATAGGGTTAGTAACTAAAAGACTTATAGCTTAATTTCCTTTTAATCAAGCTTTATAAGTAACTTAATAATAGTTTTATTTTTATTTAAAAAATTATTTAATTATAAAAGAGGACAAAAAGGCCTTAGTAATATTAGAGTAGTTATTAAAACTATTAAAATTAATTTAGTATTAAATACCTTAGTTCCTTATAAAATACGTAAGGGTAGTATACTATTTAATTTATTTATTAAAACTCTTAAAAATAACTCTAATAGTATAATTAGTAGATATAATTAAAAAGGTTATTAGTAAATATATAGATAAGATAATTTAAGTATAAAAATAGATTTAAATAGTTTTTTTTATACATATAGTATTTTTAAAAGTATTCTAGTTAAGTTAAAGCTAAACTTATAACTATAGTAAGGTATATATATATATAAAGTTATTTAGAAAAAAAAAGCTTACTTTACTAAAGTCTATAGTAGCTAAGGCTAGATAGATAAATACTAAAAGCGGGTACTACAGCTTACGTAAGTATACTTATATAAGTAAGTCGCCGGATAAGGCTACGTTATAGCTACTCTATGTAATAATAATAAATATAGTAAATAAAGTAAGAATCTAAATAGTATAGAACTAGTGTATTTATTAGTATAGCTTATAAATTAGTAAAGATATAAATTTCTTAAGTATTATTTTTACTTTTTATTTTCTTAATAAGTAGTACTTAATTAACTAAGGTACTTACCTAAACTCTAAGTTAAAATTTCCTACTTACTTTTAATACTTTAAAAAATTATAACTTTATGAGTATTAGAACTATAAGTAAAAATACACTAGTTTTATAATAGTAAGAATATATAAAATTTAAGTATACTTATTTTTTATTTTTACTTCTACTTAGTAAATTAGTATATATTAATATAAAAAATATAAATATAAATATATATATTTTTATAAAGTTTAAATATAATATAAATATATATATCTATATTTATATTTATATTTTATACTTATACTAGTATTATATATTTATATTATACTTTATATTCTATCTTAATACTCTAATTACTACTAATAATAGTAAAAGTATTAAAATTTAACTTTATAATTTTAATAAGTATTTTATTTTTAAATAATAACAATAATTCTAATACTATTACTAGTAAAATAAACATTATACTTAAAAATAAATTATTAATTTATTATTTTAAGTTAGTAGTAACTATTTAAAAGTAAGTGAAAGTAAGATATTATATTAAAAATAGTAAAGTAAGTTAAAAGCTATTTACTAAAGTAAATAGTATATAAGTAATTAATTCCTCTAAAAAGAAGATAATATTAATAGTAAATATATTAAGATTATAAGTTAACTTTTTCTTTTATATTTCTTTTAAGTTTTACTACTAGAGCTTGTAGAATTTAATAGAATTTTAGTGTAATCGCGGGCCGCGTAGGTCTTTTATTGCTGATGTACGTGTGATGCGCCCTTAAGTACCATTTTGCCATTTGCCTTTTTGACTCCTGGCGGAGAAACACGTGGCAGCAAGGCGCATTGAAGACCCTGCAAGAGACTTTGGGATAGGTTGTCATCTGATAGGTAGTTGTCTAGTGTAGGTCTACAGAGAGCCAGATGTCGCCTGCTGAGTCCCACCCACAGACCCGACCCATAGCTCGCCCAAACCAAAGCATCATACAACCAGATGTACCGCGTGATCGCACTCTGCCTCTGCCTCTGCCTCCTTACTTATCAGAGTCTGAGTAAAGTCCTCCTATGCCCCAGAACTGCTCTGCGTGGAAGGTGCTCGCTTCCGCGTGCTTCCACAAGTCGTTGAAGGCAGAAAACAGAATGACGTCGCGAGGGTGGCTCGCATACTCCTTCTTGATCGACTCTACTGCTTGCTCCTGTTCGGTAATACCCGGCACCGCGACGCCGTTCGTTTCTCCCTGCCAGGGCCAGCCTGTCTCCGTGCAAACGATTCGCTTGTTACGGTTTGCCAGCTTCGCTTGCACCTCGCTCACCATTCTCGCCACGAATGGACCGGCGTCTCTTGCCGCTACATTGCCAGCGAAAAATGGGTGAATATTCATGGCGCAGTAGTCTGACTGGTCGCATAGCGATGGATTGGCAAGAACAGCCATGAATGTATCAACGGTAACAACAGGGCCCTGATAGCCTGCTGCCCGGAGAAGCCGTCGCGCCAAACTCATGGCCGTGATGACCTGCTGCGCCGTAGCCTTTCCGTTATTCACCAGCTCGTTGCCCACACTGATCGTGTCAACAAAGGACCAGTTTCCCTGGACAGCAGACACGATCGTCTGCACCTGCTGCTCGATCGATCCGATTTCGAATAGGCCGAGGAAAAGCTTTAAGCCAGCCTTCATAGCCGCGGGAAGCACTTTCGCGACTTGGTCGCAGTCTGTACCGTATATTCGAACAACGGAGTAGCTTCCCTTGAAAGAGGAGAAGTCGGTATTGATCTGGTCCGCTGTTTTGCAGTCACTCGTCCCCGTGTATGGTGCATAAGCGATGCCGTAGAGGCCTCCACTGGCAGAGGCAGAGGGCGACGAAGAAGAGGATGACTGTGCCGCAGGCGGACGCGAGGAGACAGAGGAGGCGCCGGGCTTATGTTTGGAATAGGATCCTGGGATATCGGTGCGAGAAGATACCTCCTTGAAGCGAGTCTCGAGTTCGAATGTCTTTGGCGTGCGGCTAAGTTCTCGGGACACAGGGACGAATCTGACTCCCCCAGTGATTGTTTTCAAAGGAATCCCCTTGTCATCGACGTAGATGAGAACTCGCGAAGTCTCAGTGATGTCTTTCAGTGCATTCTCGGTGACAATCTTTGGTTGCTTGTCGGCTACTCTCTTGGCGTCTCTAGTGCCTGATCATTTGTTTTAGAACTAACTCACTGAATACGGCAATGGTAGAAAGTCACTTGCCTTGAGGATGGGCTGCAGAAAGCCCGAGAAGGGCTAGCAGCGCTATGGTGGAGATGTATGAAGATCTCATTTTATCCTATGCCAGGTTGAAATCCGAAACCTGACGGTCACTGGAGGTCTCGGCTTGCAGGATTGTGCTAGTTCGTGATGACAACGGTTCGACGACGCGGTTCAAGCCGGTGCTGGGCCGAGGTTTGAAGATGGCGAAGTGCGTCAAGGAAGATTGGTTTCTACAGGAAAGTGTCAGGTTGAACAAGGGTCTAGAACAGTACAGCTGAATAACGAGTGAAGGTGAGTCAAGGTATCGGCAACATTGACCAAAAAGAAACAAGAAGAGGGAAAAGAGAAAGGCAACGGCTCACACCAAGTTGATGGCGACGAGGGGCGGTTGAAGAAGAAATGTTAAAATCGAAGCAACAGCAAGGGGATAGAAACAATTCCATCGGAGAGTGGCGGCACGGCGTAACAAGATAACTTTTGCTTGGTCTTGCGAGACTTCCAGCGCCTGCCAAAACCAGGCGTGACAAAGGCTCGGTCGTAGTTTGATAGGTAACCCAGTGGCTTGGCAAAGCATAGATTTTGCAGGAAAGATAAATGACTAGAGAGTTGCGAGGCAAGGAAAGAATGGAGGGCGAAGGGATGAGCCGAGGGAAGGAATGAGGACTGCCATTGTGACCTTCAGCTCAAGGGGGCCAGCTTGCGAGGAAGGAGTAAAGGGACAGAAGATAGGAGAGAGGCACATACCACCAATGTCGGGACTCTTACCTCAACGAGCACCTGAGTCAAGCCCGATTCGCCTGAGACAAAGCAGACAAGTCTCAACCTCAAACTCGACTCAAATTGTAGTCAATTTGGGTCCTGAAATTGCCAACAACCAAGTGCGTAGTCGCGAGAAAACGGTGCTTCTTTGATACAACCACAGAACGAATAAAACTCAAGACGCCTTGTTCTGTACTGTTTGTGTGTGCTTCTCCAGTGTCGTTGGAAGGGGCAATGTGTCTAATAGGATGTTGAAATGGCGAGGTCCATGGGTCGCAGTAGAAAAGCAGTCTGTTCGAAAGAGTTGACGGAAGAAAGGTAGGAAGATGAAGAGAGAGAGAGAGAGAGAGAGAGAGAGAGAGAGAGAGAGAGAGAGAGAGAGAGAGAGAGAGAGAGAGAGAGAGAGAGAGAGAGTCGTAAGAAGTGCGTCTGGACTGCGAAGATTAGGAGTCATCAATACATCTTATACGCCCCAAGGACGGTTCCTTCGCCCGACAAAATCGCGGTTTCACATCACCAGCATGCCCTTAAGCTGCGTTGACTTTGGATCTAGACACAGCCCATGATATCTTTCGACGGCAGAAGCCATGACTATCAGGGATAGCCATATGCCGGATGTTGACGTGGACAAGGACTGCGGAGAGGAGGCGCGGGGCTGGATCCTTGCGCATTTCGATCTTTTGCGCAAAGTCGACTAGCAACAGCGGATACAGCGTAGTACGTTTCTGTCTTTGAGGGTCGGACCTGCGTTCGAGGGTAAGCAAGCGCCCGAGCAACAAGGCAGTGAGTGCGAGTTCCTGGCAAAAGTGGAAGCCATACCTGGCCTGTATCCAGCTCCATTGAGCTGGGTACCGGACCACCCGGGCCGCAGCTTCCAGACCCGGCCGTGATCTTTGTCCGCCTGATTTACAGCCTCCTCCAACTCTAACACACCCTCCAACAGAGTACAGGGAGGGCGCGCGGTGTGGACGGCACTTCCAAGGGCCACCAACCATCCATGTCGCGGAGAGAAGACAGCGGGCGCGAGCTGAGCCGCGAAAACGGCCCAAGAGCCTGCAGCAAGCTAGATTGGAATGCTGGGGAAGCCGCTGTAGCTTCCAGTTCTTTTCCTGTTCAGGCTACACAAAGAAACTTCAGGTCTAGACTGGCCCAGCATTGCGAAGAGAGGCTGAGCTTGGCAGCAGCGTGCGTGGCGCCGGTGGGCAAGGAACTAAAGCTCCTCCCTTTGAAGACCATCCGAAATTGTCCCTGTCTACACCTCCCGCTCCTCGCCGCCAGATAGAGAAGAAGCCCACTGGTATGCCGACTGAAAACACGCGCTTTGTTTGCGCTGTCCCACCCTTCAACACCTAGATGCAGTCCTTGGCTGCCACGTTGAGTCTTTGGTTTCATCTCACTTGGTCCTCCATGTTCCGCGAAAAGAAAACTCAATTTTGGACCAGCTCACCGTCTCACAAGGCCATCTATGTTCTATCAAGTATTAGTGCTATGTATTATTGTCATTGCAGGCAACTGTCCGCTGCGGAATAGTGAGCTTGCCGAGGGCAGAAAGCAGAGGGACCCAGATGGTAAGGAGAATCTGTACACTGGCGCCCTGACCACCGTCTTCTGCGTCTATCCCTGCCAACCGCATGCTGGCCTGACGAGTTATCGTCCCCTAAATGGCCTTGGTCGTACTCGTCCGGCATGACCCGCCCTCCTAGCAACTGTCTGTCGTACGCCTGAGATGCCGATTTGCTACGATGACTTGCTGCTAGACTTTCTGCTCATGACTTTGGTGATGGCGTGCCGAATCGTGACGCCGGCCTTTTCGATGTCCTTCTTTGGCAGACCCGATGTGACGCAGACCTTGAGTGCCGGTTGGATGTTCCAGCTGTCGTCCTTGGGATCAAGGTTGTTGGCGATCGCCATGCTCTTGAGTCGTGTAATAAGAACTCCGTTGGCGAGTGCCTCCAGACCCCGTCAGCATTGCGTCGAGTTGAACGTCGAATCAAAGCATCTTGACTCACCTCATCAACACACTCTTGCAGCAACCGTTCCTGGTCTTCCCTCGTGAGCTTTCGCGCGGCCACCACCTCGGGCTTGAGCACGAGGAGCATGATGGGATTTTCGGGAGAACTTGAGCATGTGACCCAGTCGCTGCGAGGATCCAACTGCGCCCTCATTGCCCTGATGTTGTCCCGACACTGCGTCAGAATATCTGGGTTGGACTGCAGAACACTGAGGGTTTCGCTAGCAGTGACAGCCAGCATTGCAGGCAGGGCGGCCGAGAAAGTGTAGGATGCAGCGGTAAGGCGCTGGTGCTCGACGACGTCCTTGGCTCCGGCGCAAAATCCGCCACCGGCACATAACGGGCCGGCGAGAGAGCCGGCAATCATGTCCACCTGTGACGGGTCGACGTTCTGCGCCTCAGTGAGGCCACGTCCGGTTCGACCCAAGACACCAAAAGACCAGGTCTCGTCAAGAATGATGCGGAACTTGTACCTTTCTTTGAGCGCCACCTGCGAGTACTTGCATCAGACGTCGTAATATAATGGGCTGTTACCGCTGTGGTAGGTAGATTCGACAACTTACGAGTCTAGGCAAGTCCGCATTGTCACCGGTCGTCTCAAAAAGACCCTCAGTGACAATGAATCTGCGAGTGAGCTTCTTGCCCCTCTGATCCTTGACCACCTTCTGCATAACACGCTCCAAATCATCCATGTCGCCGTGAGCATACCATTTGATGGTGCTTCTAGAAGCTTCGAGTCCCTTGCGAATGGAGTAGTTGACGGCGCGATCAGCCACAATTATGTCGCCACGTTTACAAAAAGCCGGTATGACACTGGATATAGTCGAGAAAGCTTGGGCATAAACAATGCATGATTCGGTACCGAGGTAAGCCGCGATATCCGCCTCAGTCTTCATGTGCACATCCTGAGTGCCGTAGAATTGGGGGGGGCCGCATGGACCCACGCCGTAGGTACGCAGCGTCTGGATGGCCTTGTCCTTTATCTGTTCGTTCGCGTTGAAGTTGTAGAAATTGTAGGAGGCGAGGTTCGTTACGGTACGGCCATTTGCCAGTTTGGTTTTCGGTCCAGTCGGCCTGGAGACTGTTAGGCACCGCGAGGTTGTTTTAGACAGATTATAGGGGGCGGGCAAAGATGGTACCCGACAATCACAGGCAACCTCTCGTTCTCCATCTCCTCGAGCGCCGTCAGAGGCGGCACGAGAGGTTCGGGGGTCCAGTCGTCCACCAACTCGTCAATTTCCTAGCAATGGAAGTCAGTTTTGGGGCCTCGGAAGCATGAACGAAGCGTTATTTGGGATGTTGCTACTCACATCGTCGCGCAATTTGATGAAGTTCCGTTTTTGGGTCGAGTAGGATGGCGAAAGGAGGTAGCGGACGAAGAAGATGAAGAGGACAAGCTCGATACCGGAGCGAATGGGATCATTCTGATAGCTCGACTGGACGTAACGGATCAGAACAGCTGATCCAGGGACCTTTTGGAAGGCGGCCGATGCCTCGCGCAGCCAGGCTGCCACCATCGTTTGGGCCTCGCTTGCGTCCATGGCGCTGCGGGCGCGGGGAGCTTGTTTACGCTGTAGGGTACTTTTCCTTTTTTTTCTGCTTGTGAGCAAAGAGCATAAGGTTGCGCAGTAGAAGTACAGGATTTACGTAGGTCGGATTCAGAAGGAGGAAATGGGGACCGGGAGGTGGTGACGGAGGGTCGGTTTGGGTTGGTGACTCGCGTTCGATAGTACCTAGGTGTCGGTAGGTGCCCTCCAATCCGTTGTGGCCCGGCCGTTGTCCCGACCCCTTGTTCCTGATTGGACGCACACCCATTGGAGCTGTTCATTTCAGGGGGGCAGTGACCTGTCATGCACATTGATAGGCACGGTCACTGCACCAGAAGGCTAAGCGTCGCAGTCCTCATCTCCACTCGCTGGCAAAGATTTATTGCAAATCGAACAGATACGGGATCGTCCATGCAGGGACCTTGTTGCGAATGGAAAATACAACACTCGTCGAGCACATAACCACCTGTAGAGGTAGAGAGGACATAGAACCCACAAGCTCAACTGTGAGGGGCAAGAACGGGGATCCGTCTGTGGTTGCAAGCAGATGGATGAACTCAGCATAAATTGACTTCATGTCACGCTCATTTAGTGTTCGTTCCGGGTAGTAGAGGATGTTTGTAATCTGCAGTTCTAAGAGACGTCATCCCGTGCTATCCATATTTCCTGCCCGAAAAAAAAATGAGTTCAAGTAACCGAATGAGTAAGTAGCTATTGAAAACCGTCAAAACACGCCTGACCATGGAGATTATAATTCAACATCGCCGCCCGGGCCGCAGCTTGATTACCACTAGAAGCCCTCGTTGCCCGATGCGGCATGAGTACTGCTCGCAGCCCCTTCTTTTACTAAGACAAGTTCCCCATTAGAACAGGCGAACGCGGTCCGCGCCGCGGGTGCTTGATGCAGTTGCCCGAGTCTGAGCACCGGTGCCGGTTTCAGTTTCGTTCAGCGTGTTATTGTTGTTCAAGTTGTTGGGCTGGACCAGGTACATATCCCCGCTGGTAAAGGAACCCAGAAATTTGTCGACGGGGATCATGTCGCCGGCTACAGCAGGACCGATCATGAGCGCCATGAAGACGATGAATAGGGTGAAGTACAAGATGGCGTATCGAAAGACACGCTTGCGTCGCAGTTTCGACTGCTTCATCGAGTAAATCGGGGGGCGAATTTGACGACTGCCAGGAATGGTTAGCTACTAGGTAAAACGTACAGGTGCAAGAGAGCATGCGGGATATCATACCCAGGACGAAGCCAGAAAAGCATCATGGAGTGAAGCATGTCGATCTTGGGAACCAAGATGACTGGCAGCATGATGAAAAGCAGGAAGTGGCCCAAGACAAAGTCGGCCGCGAACATGCTCAGCTCCGTGATCTTGCAGAGGAACTCACGGGCAGGCTGCGAAATCGAGTGCCATCCCATAGAGTACCACTTGCCCGTCCAGAATGCGATGTTGGATTGATCGGTCTTGATCTCACGAGTCAGGGTGAGTGAGATGATCAACTTGAAAACGAAGCGCTGAATGGCCACGACGGCGATCATGCCGAGCAACGTTCTGGCGAAGTTGAAAGACTCCAGCACGAACATGACCTCGAAGAAAACCAGGAGGACAATCACGGCAATGGCGTGGGCGATCGCTGCAAGGACACTGCCAAACTTCTTGCAGCACATGCTGAGCAAAGGACCCATGAAGCAGGCCATGAAGAAGAAGATCATGAGCGCTCCGGCGTTGATGGCGACGGGACCAAGGGCCACAGCGCCGACTCTGATCAATGATTGAGTCCGTTCGACCGTGTCGTTAGGGTTCAGCTTACGGGTGACGCCAGTCTGGGCGTTGATGAAGAGATAGGGAATGACCGTAACCGCCACGAGCAGAAGAGGAGTAAGAATCTCGCTCCAGAAAAGGTTCGTGATGGCAGCACGGGGCACATCAGATGACATCTTTGCAGATGGGTCGCCCAGAGCTTTTCGCTTGTAGCCCGTGATACGGGTTCGAGACAGACGGCAGAAAGCGATCCAAGAAGAGGCGTGCGAGCGAGAGTTGCCACGCGACAACCATCTGAGGAAGTCGCGGTAGTCAATGAAGAAATCGCTCCACGCGAACTGGTGGGGGTTGTACAGGAACGGTGAGATGACCAAAGCGAGGAGAGAGATCCAGAAGTAGACGAGAGCCGGCTGCCAGATGGTAACTGTGGCGAACAGGAGCATCATCAACAACCGGGAACCAAAGTAGATCGACGGACCAGCGAAACGTGAATACAGAACACCGAAAGGAATGCGGGCAGTCGCAAAGCCACGACCAGTACCGATGTACCGGGCACCGCCAAACGAGAGATCCTGTTGTACCGAATTGGCATAAATTTGGCAAACAAAGACCTCGAAGAACGGCGAGAGCGAGCCGAACTGTTTGGCGAGACGCTTGCCGGCGCGCCAGACACCTCTCTCTGTCAACTCCTGAACAACCAAAGGGACGAAGGCCAAGAGCAACACGAAAATAATGGACAAGATGCAGCGATACACCCAGTCCATAAGAGCATCCGTGTTCTGGCATCCCGTGGGGTACAAGGGATCTGTGATGGGAACATCGCGGTTGTAGTTGCATTTGATCGTCTCGTGACGTAGGGCGCCGAGACTGAGCAGACAGATCATGAACATCTGGACCGAAAGCATGATGAACATGTTGTTGAGGTGGAAACCAGGATGGGCGTAGTAAAAGGAGAGAAAACGGTCCAAAGGCAACTGGGTCCCGAGGTAGTAGTACTCGCGGGACAGCATCTGCTCGCCCATACCAGTTCCAATCTTGGTTGTGAAGTTCAGAATGGAGCCGAAACCCAAGTCACGACCTTTGCCGCACTGGTAATACTCGCAGTGCTTGATCCTGCCGCCACGGAGAAGGGCGTTCATGCCAGCGTAAATGTCCTCGTTGAGATGCAGTCCCTTCTGAGCCTTGGAGACGCCCCCGCGGGTTGTCATGAAGATACCGTTCAGGAAATCGGGATGGCCGTAATGAAGCTTGCCACCAATCTGAGCCAACGTACGAGCAAAGAGTGTACCAAACGTCTGTTCCTTTCCGGCGGCGACATCACCAAGAATGCCAATGTTCTCCGAAAAGATGTACTCGCGGGCACCGAGGATGGCGACAGGGGCGTTGACCTTGTTCTTCACACCGGGCGTGTACGGGCTGACGTTGTCAGTCTTCATCTCCTCGAACTCAGCCAGAACGCTGCGAATCTTCAGACACTCTTCCAGGTAGTTGTCCTGGTTGGCGTCGATAAGTTGGATGTATTCGCCGCGGTAGAAGATGAGGGCATGGTTCTGGTTGTCAGACTTGCCGTCTCCTAGGATGGGGTTGCCTGAAAGCTGGATGCGGAATTTGGGCTTCCGCATGCCATTTTCCATCACCTCAGAGTGGCCATCGATCAGGGCTGAATACAAGCGCGGCTCCTCGCCCTCAGCGACGGGCGGCTCTTCATCCAGGTAGGCAATCTGAAGGTCGGGGTACGCGCGCAGGAGGAATTCGGCGTTCTCCATCTCCTCTTTCTTGAATTTGGCGAAACGCTGCATAGACACACAAAGCTTAAACTTGCGACGTGCCATGCGCTCGAGTTCCCGTTCTAACTTGTCAGAGTTGCCGCCGAACATCTGAACGACCTCCGGGTTCTCCACACGATACAGCAACTTGATGGCTCTGCTATAGTTCATAAAGCCAGAGATCGTGCGATACAGAGTCTGGAAGCGGAGAGACGCCCAAATTCGGGTGCGCAAGGTATACTCGGGCGCAGAAGACTTGAAACCGATGCAGTAGAAGGGCAAATCGTCAATCTTGCTCTTGGCGGCGTCCTTCTCATTCTTTTCAATGTCGTCGTTGAATTGAGATGTTTCATCGGCAAGAATTTTGGTGTCCTTGACGAAGCAGTCCCACTCGTGAGGGTGTAATTGTTTCAGGTATTCCAGGAGTGTGACCCGGGAGTATGGCTCATCCTCGCGAATGATTTCGCGGAGGGAAAGGAGAATCTTTTCGCTGTAGTGAGGAATCATGACAGTGAATGTCGGCATGTTGTCCACAGGAAGCGGCTCGGGGATGGGAGTAGAAAGAGATCGAGCAAAGAAGGAAAGGCGTCGCTCAGCCTCGCTGTTAGCGGGGAAAAACTCCGTCTTGAAAGAGTGGTCTTCCTGAGAAACGAAGAATGTGGGTGCCCTTAATGTTCTCTTGCCTTCTTGCTCAGAAGGAACCTGATGGTAGAGAAGCTTTTGAACATGGTCGATAGCCAGCAGGTGCTCGCGGTACATGGAGATGACGATGGCGTTCCAAACCTGGGAGATCAAGACCTTCGGCTTGTATTTGATCTCCATGTCGGTTGTAGCGAGAATCTTGGAATAGATTCGCTTTGGCAGACGAGAGAAGATGTTTCTCCAGGGTGTGAAGATCGAGGAACCGATGTAGAGCGATCTCGCGATGGAGAAGATGGCGTTGACCAAGACGTACCAAAGGTATGTATCGAGGAAGAAGAAAATGAGGTCGGTGAATGTCATCAGAGCAAGGAGAATCAGCGGTTGCTTCTTGCAAAGAACGTCTCCGATGATCCGGTCCCCAAGACAGTCAAACTGCATGATGGACAGATACCTGATAGGGTCTCGGAAGGACAGCGTCAAGTACACGTACGATTCTCCGAACTTGGCGCCGAAAACGCAGAGCCACAGACCGTAAGACATAGCCATATCGTTGCCATGCAGGCGCGGGTAGCTTGCGGTGAATGTTTGGCTAGCAACGTACTTTCGGGAGTTCTTCGTCAGGTAGCTTCCGAAAAGACCGCCGAGAGGCATGACCGAGAAGAACAGGAACGTAAGCAGCGCGATGACAAACTGTACGATTGCCAGAATCTTGGCAATTTCGTCACCACCAATCTTGATGAAGAAGACAAAGACGAAGGGCGCCACGTTGATGACCAGAATGAGGAGCAAGAACAGCAAGCGTTTCGTCAAGTGCTGCGCGCCAGCCCAACGACGGGGGACGTAAGCCCATTCGGCCAATGTGGCCAACACCTGGATGAGGGCGGCAATCGTGCCACCAAGACCGGCGATGGAGAATTGTTGAGCAGTGGTCGGTTGCTGGTTTTTCTGCTGCTCATACGAAGAACCGACAATCAGGCTGGGGGCGTTGAATGAGGTGTAGAACCAGAACATGGTCAAGTGAATGATCCAGATGCGGTTGAAGTTAACAAGCAAGTGGAACCAAGAGCGAGTCTCTTTGTACGTCTTGAAGAAGCACTTCTTCCAATTGATATCCTGGAATTTGAGGTATCGCTCAGCGGCGGGGATGTCAACAAGACGCGTCTTATCGCCGAGGACGATCCTTTCAATGCCTTCAGGATACCAGAAGAGCTGGTTGCAGTCGTCGTACCCAATGATCTGGTTATGGTCACGCTCGCGCCGAACGTAAACACCGTCCGATATCTCGTAGCCCTGGTCTCTGCAGAATTGGTACAGTGGGGTGATGACGTTGTTCAGGAAGGTGAACTCCTCGACGGGCTCAACCATGTTCTGGCAGGCCGGGGAGTTGAGGTAGTCGTCGGCACATTTGAAGATGAAGCACAAGCACTCAGGCATAAACCGAACCTGGTTGGCCTCACCCCAGCAGAGCAAGTACAAAGCGAGCTGCCGCACGCGGTCGTGCTGCGACATGCGGTTCATGCGGGTCTTCCAACGGTACTCGGCAGCCTCGAGGCTGTTGTCGCCCTCGAGATCCTCCAAGGCCTCGGCCTCGTTCTCAGCATCGCCCTTCTTCTTGTTCTTCTTCGCCTTGCGTTTGAGACCCTTGCCCTTCTTCATGTTGGCAAAACCAACGGCATCGTCCAGGTCGAGGTGGGCAGCGAAGTACCACTTGCGATAGTTGGCATTGTCACCGCCGATGTAGTCGGCGTGGAGTGACAGGAGAGCCTGATTGGGCGTCATGCGCGATGCTCTAGAGTCCAGCAGGATCATGAGGTGATCGTACATGTTCCGCATGCTGTCCCGCTGGAAACCAAATTTGGAGGTCAGGTCGAGGAAGATGTCCTCAACCTCCTCCTTGGACAGGGGAATCTGGGCATCCGAGGTCCAGGCAGGGTATGGCTCCCGCGATGCAGCCGACATCATGTTGGCGTAGTCCATGCCATAGTTGGGCGTCGAAGCGCCAGAGGATCGATTGCCGCCGTACGAGATTTGAGAGGAGGGAGGTCTGAAGCCTCTGGCGTCTCCCTGGTCGTAACCGTTATAGTGCTCGTCACCACGGCCATAGTAGTCCATGTCGGCGGCCCTGGCCATGTCTGACCTCATAGTGAAGTCGCTGAAAGTCTCAGAATCCTCTTCAGAGCCTTGTCTTCGGCCACCCGAGCCGTAGCCCTGGTTGTAGTCCTGGTCATAATATCCACCGCCGCCGGGGCCGTTGTTGTTGTTGTTGTTACTGCCGTTGTTGTAGTAATCGTCCTGGTATTGGTCGTGACCATCGTAATAACCACCTTCTTGATGGTAGGGATTGTTTGGGTCCGCATTGTAGTAGCCCCTGCACTAGGTTAGAGCAGGCCTTGCAAAAGCCAGGGTAAAAGAGAAAGAGTGTGCATACGATTCGTCATAGTAGCCGTCGTTTCCTTGGTGACGACCATGGGCTTCGTAGCCGTTGTTGTCGTAATATTGGTCATCTTGGTAGTACGAATCGGTCTGTTGGTTGCCATTGTTTCCGTGGCCACGAGCCTGCTGGCCGTAGCCGTCATCATAGTCGTGGTGGCCTCCGCCGCCACCACCAGCACCACCACCTGCTGGGTATCCCGACATCGTTCAGAGCCGCCTATCTGGGAGTTGTTAACACGAGATCCCTGAATGCGGCGTATGGCGGGGTTATTAAGCAGGGAGGAGCGGGAAGGGGAGCACGAATGAACGTGATACGGGAATTGCGACTAACCGTTCAAAAACCATCAGGTTTGATTCGATCCGTGGAGGGAAAGCCAGCAGAAAGCTGGCGTTCGTACGCCTGAACTGATGTGGCCGGCACAAGAGAAGACACAGACGGTCGACAGCGTCTGCTGTGTTTTCAGTCGAGTTCGCCCTGTAGCGCGGCGGGTTGTAGAATTGCCGGCGCTCTGGGTAACAGCAGTACCTGCAAAAAGCAGATAGAGAGAAAAAAAAAAGCGATTGACGCAGTCGGCCTGGTGATTGTATCTGTATAGACGGGACGAAAGGTTTTGGAAGACGGCGCGATGAGCGATGCGCTGCGGTGCAATGGGCAGACAGTCTTGGGACAAACACCACGAAGAAGGAGCCCGAAATCTTGGCCGACCTTAATCAGAAATGAGAAGAGGATCGCGAGCGATTGGCGTCACGAGTGTAGAGTTTTGTTTTCGCGACTGCCAATGCAGGCTGTCTGAGAAACGAGTGTGGTGAATTGAGTTAAGAGGGAAGGAAAGGGGTGACGGGACGCGGGTTGTGGTGGAAGAGCGAGCAGGTTGGGAGGGATACTGGACGTGTGGGAGGTGAGGTAAGGCGACAGCAACGGCAGCTCAGGAGGCAGGCGAGGCGAGGTACCTAGGTACGCCGCAATGCCACAAAAAGGGGGTTAGGTGGTGAGGATCAGGAGGGAACAGAAGGCGGCGAAGGGATGGAACCAGATACCTAGTACTGGGTACGTATGTACTTAGATCCCTAGGAGGTACCTTGCCAGGTGCTCCATACTTGGGTAGTGTAGTGTATTAAAAGCGCGAGTGTGAGCCAGGACCCTCGCTCTCTGCCAATGGCAGCACACGACGAGGCTGGCCGGGCCTAGTCAATCAAGAAAGCAGGAGCAGGACCAGAGAAATGGGCACCTGCAAGCTACCTGCACTGGACAACCCCCCCCGGTCTCTGCTCATTCCCTGCTACCTATTTGAGATGAGAAAAAAACCCTCCTTGATGCTCGTACATAGGTAACATACTACATACCATACCGACGTAGAAATGCCTGCAGTCCTGAGATGCTGGCCCTTCGGAGCCTGGACTCGGAGACCACCACTCGTAGTAGAGAAACAAAAAGAGCTGAGGAAGGGGTTGTGTGGGGGGGGGGGGGGGAGGAAAAACAAGGAGAGAGAAGTTGAAGCAGCCAAGACTGGAACAGCCCTGGGGGCTAGGTACACCAGGTGGCAGGCGCAACAAAAAAGGAGTTGGGATTTCGATGCCGTCAAGTTGCAGAGCTCGACGCTCGTCAGGGAATTACCCAGACTCCATCTTGAGCCTTGAGGCATCCGTAGTACCTACCTACACTGTACCGAGTACTCCGTACGAGTGGGGCATATCTGAAAAAGAGGGGCATTTCCTCGTTTCTGTTGCACTCATGGAGGACGTGGCTGTGCGCTGAATTTCCTGCCGCTGATGGTTGTCGATTCACATTTCACAGCCATACCTAGGTAGTATTATCCATATGCGTCGCGGGATCAAAACAGCTGGCCCTCGCCTCGTCTAGGTACCTATCTTCCTACTAAACATGACAAGCACTTAGGTGCAAGGCCAACATACTGATAAAGCATTTCAGACTCGTGGGCGACAATGGCCGACGGGAGCAATGGGCATGAAAGACTGAACCATTTGGTTTGCACCAACGCTACGGAAATGACAGGATGCCTCGGACTTCGTGGTACACTACAACTACAATCACTATGGCTGTATGGGGTTTCTTCTCCTTCCCACCCCCCTTTTTACTGCCTGGCTGGATCAGTGATCTGTCTTACATAGTGAGGTGCATTGCGGTCCTTGAATAGGCAGTAATACTACAAAGGTAGGTAGTAGGTAGTATCCGTGTACCGAAGCCAATCCTGCGTGCGCGCGCGCGCCTTATCAGCACGGCGTAAACAGGCATGACGCGCCGCTTGCCTGCGTGCCTGCTAATAATAATGATTGGGAATCTCCTGTACCAGGTTCTTAGCCCACAGCATGAAAAGGACAATGTGATGGGCCAAGGCAAAATGCGCAGTGTCCACCAGCACCCACCCACCGCGGTGATTATGTCACCGACTAGGTACTAACGTATACACTACCTGAGTATGGCCCATGGGAAGGTAGTAGTACTACAGCCCGGCAAACAGGTAATAATGAATGTGAAAAGGGGGGCCAGTCCTACGAAAAGCCGGTCGTTCCGGTAGTATTAATACTAGCTGACATTCATGGCACCTTATGGGCATGGCTAAGCACACCTGGAGTGGCGAGTGGGTGAGGCAGACAGCATGAGGGTTCGTCTCGTCGCGTGTGCGTCTAGTGTTTGGCGTTTGGCGTTTGGCGTTTGATCCTTGGTTGACCGTTGAGCGTCCCCGACCCCGTACGATGGTGCGCGCAGCGTGGCGAATTGGGCTTCTCTACCTACCTCGTCACCTCGTGTACTACACTACATACGTCTCCGAGAATGATCCACTGTGTTCTGTCCTCTTTCCTTCTTTCGACGGTGCGTCAGTGTCTCGGCATTCCCAGCCACCCAGCTTGCTTCTAGCCTTCTCCACGGCTAGTACTCGGTCGGGCAGGCTCTCATTTATATGTCGAGATGCCCATGTCGACTCGAGGCAGAGCAGCAAAGCAGGTCCATTCTAGGACACGACAACAGACAGACAACGGCTACGGACGTATGGAAATGGGTTGCAGGCTTCCATTCGTTCCATTCGTATCAACACGCATGTAGGTGTACATTACCTTACCACGCCAGCGGCCAGCCTTCAAGGCCTGTCGGCCGGTATTCTGTCCTCTTACTGCGGCCTACCTACCCGGGCCCCACTCTGTGGTGGGCCCAACCAAAACTACTAGGTACTATTACCATGTATGTGATGGACGCCAGCTGTTGTGTCTTGCTAGAAAAACGGGGCAAAGAGTACTACCACCATCTTTCCACACTTGCTCGGTGAGCCTGAAGTTGTAAACAAGCTGCAGTGCTCCAGTACAGAAGCAAGGAAAGACGATGGATTCAGGGCAGCCTGGGGCGGGGCGCAGCGCGCTAATACTAGTGAACAAGCCGAAGAAGGAATGGCTCTCGGGAAGAAGCAGGTCTAGGTATGTCACTACGTACCTATTACCAACGAGATATTTTATGTCAACACGGGACCGAACATCGCATAGGTAACTACTCCTAACTTGCTCGTCCGTCATGAATACCTATTAATTACAACCAGATGGACGTCGGAACGATAAGTGCCCCAGTGTGTGTGTGTTGTGGCGCAGCACACGCTCGTCCGTACGGGCAGGCAGATCCATACCTCCCTCTATACGAGCTGGGCGATACCTACCTAGTAAAGTGCCGCGTCACGGTTGCTCGTATCACGGATACAGGTATTAGTGAGTAGGTATATCCAAGGTAGGTACCATTACTATCTGCTAATATTATTCAACTCTTGGGGCTCTGATTTTACCACTTTTAAACTTTAAAAGATGTACCTTATTCAATTCCATCCGTCCTTATTAGGGTGCGATCAGCAGCGGTGATTCAGCACGCAGCACACAGCAAGGTAGAGTAAAAAGTGACAATTGCCCCTGTTTTTTTATAAGTTAAAAGGAGGGTCTTAGCACCGAAGTATTGTTAGGGGAAGGGGTAAATAAGCTATACTCTTTTAAAAACACTATAAATTACCTATATAACTGCTTTTAGAGTAAAAATATAAACTTAGGTTAATTTAAGTAGCGTAAAACCACTTTTATATAATACGTAACTATAAATAGTTAATAGTTAGTATTAGGGCCGGTTTTAAGCCTTTTTAACGTATTCTAAATCTATTTAAAGTCTATTATTATTAATAATAATAACTTTCCTAAACCTCCTTTAATATTTAATAATAATAATAATACTATTACCAGTAGTAATAAGGGTAATAGTAATAGTAATAAATTATAGCTAAACCCATCCTAGTTAATATTTAACAATATAACGTCCTTATAGACCCTAATATACTTCCTAGTCTAACTAGTTACTTAAATACCTAAAGCAAAAAAGACTCTTCTTAAGAGTTACTTAAAATTTAAAAGAACTAAAAAACTCTTTACTACTAGTAATAAAGTAACAGTAGTTACTACTACTTTAAAGGAAATCCTACTTAATATATTAACTATATTCCTATAGTAACCTTAGAATAAAAAAAATCTATATATTAAGTATAAAGATTTATATATAATATACTAAAAAGTATTATAGTTATTTAAAAAATTAAGTATAGTATATAATAATAAAAGTAGTATTTTTATAGTTACTAAAGAAATATAGTAGGAGTTTAATTAAAAATATTCTAAATTAATAGCTATAAGAATCTTTAACTTTCCATAAATTATAAGTATACTATAAAAGCTTTAGTTATTAGTATAAACTATAGAAAAGAATATTATTAAACTAAGGGATATATAGTAATAAAGCAATATTACTACTATAGACTCTAAGGTAGTAGTTACTTTATATAGTACTACGAGAAAGTAGTAAAGAGATTACTTTAACCTTAATAAAAATACTAAAACTATAACCCCTATAAATAACCTTATTAAGGATTATCGGCTAGCAAGGGTACACTAAAGAGGGGAAGCGCCGGCATACACGTTAGAGATACTAAAGATAATTAACTACTTTAGGGATAAAATAGCGGAAGCTATATCTATAGCCTTTTACTTAAAAGAAGCTATAGTAAAAGAGATAAAAGAAAGGGTAATTACTACTTATATAGAGATTTTTAGTAATAAAATAAATATTAAGTAGTTTATTAATATTAGTGAATTTTTTACTAATTACTCGGAGTATATTAAAATATTTTTAATATATTTAAAAAAGGTAAAAAAGATATTTTTAAAGTAGTAAGGGTTATAAAAGGAAAAGGCTAAAATTAATCCATTTAACGAAGTTAAAAAGGGTAAAAATAATAGCGATATAAATAGGTAAAAGACTTTTTTATAGTTATAAGAAATATAAAATATAGTTTTAGTTTTATAATAAATTAAATTAATAAAAAGCTTTAAATTTAACTAAAGTAGGTTTAAAAGTAGATTTTTTTTGTAATAAGAAATTCTTATTGTGTTAATAAAAGAAAAAACGGGGCTTATTGCGTTTTTTTAGTAAAACTAACTACTTTATAGTGCCGTTAGTAGCTTAAAGATCTTTAAGTTTAATAATAACTAGTTTTTTTTTTTTTATACCTTTTACCCTTATATATCTATAGCCTTAACTATACTAAAAATTACTTATATTATTAATTTTATACTTTCTTTACCTTTTAATATAAGTACTTTATTAATTCTATCCCTATATTACTAACTAATAGTATAATTTATTACTAACTTTCTTTTTAATAACCTTATTAGTATAGTACCGCGTAAAGCGCAGAATCTCTTTCTCCTTTACTATTAGCTCTTCCTACTCCTTTTTTTTTACTTTAATAAAGTTATATAGCCCTGTTAGGGTGTAAATTAGCTTAATTTGTGTTTCTAAGTTATACTCTAGTAGTGCGCTTTTTAGTATCTAAAAGGATCTTTTTAAAATACTAAAGACCTTTTTAACTATATAGTAAAACTTTGTATAATGTAAGTTATATAGCTCCTTTTTACTTTTTAGCTTTTTTAAGTTATCACTAGTAAAATCTTTAAAGTAGTACCTCTTACCCTAAAAGAGAATAATAATACTTTAGTATTTACTACTAAACTCTATATTAGTAAAGTAAAACCTTTTTTTTAGTACTAAAAAAGACCTACTTAGTATTTAGTATAGTAAACTTATATTATTAAGGGACCCCTTACTACTAGTAAGTATATATAAAATAGAGTAATCTATATAAACTACTACTAAAACGTTTTATAAAAACTAACCCTTATAGTTAAAAAATCGTCACTAGTCTACCTTAGGTATAAAAGTAAGTATATATATTCTATTAATTACGCTAATATAGCTATTAAATTAACTCCCTATTAAATTTAACTTTAACTCCTTTATAACGTAGCTTTACTCTAGCTACTTAATAAAGTACTTATAAAAAAGGCACATACTATTAAAAATATTATAAAAAACATTAAATACAGTACTCTAAGCTATATTAAACTATATAGTAGTATTCTATTAAGCTATAGAGTAGTCTATAATATACAAAAATACTATTACTTTTTACTTAATAGTTTAATACTTTATATTCTATATAATAGCCTCCCGTTTAAACTACATAATAAAATCACTAAACTCAGCCTTTATTAACTAAAAAAAACTATAAAAAACGTCTTTATTACTAATAAAAAGGTTAACAACTTTTACCATAGCTATTAAAGGCCCGCCATAAATACGTCTTAGTATCCCTATCTAAAGTAAGGTCCTTTTATCAATTTAGAGCTAGTTAAGGGTATCTACGTCAATACTAACTACTACTATAACTATAGTTATTAAAATAATATTCCAGCACAGCTACAGTAAATTAACCTTAATTAATCTACAGTAGCTATAGTAGTCAGCTACAGGGCCCTACAGGGCCTATAGTCACATAACCTAGGCCCTACTACCCCCATAACTAACCCCCTACTTCTACAGCTAATAGTAGCCCTCTCTACCACACAAATACATCGTCGTTTTACTAGTCTTACAGCCACTTACCTATTAAGATTTTAACATTTAAACCCCCCCCTAACAAACCAACACTAATCAGTAGTTAACCTACTTATATAAGAATACTACTATAATATTAAAGTTTTAATTTAAAAAAAGCAGTACTAGTATCGCAACCCCAACTTTAAAAGCAAAACCTCCAAAGTATTAATTACTATACTAAGTTCACTTCTAACCTAAAAAGCAACCCCAACTTCAAAAGCAGGACCTTTAATAAGTATAGTATAAAAGGTTATATCTAAGACACAATCACCTTACGTTTAACAAACTAATTTCCCTACCACTACTAGGGATCTAATCCATAATACATTCAAAGTAGACTAGAGCTACAGCAGCCTCAATCCCCAGCCTAGTAACCCCCCCAGCTCTTTTAAGCCCTTAGGTTTACATCCACAACCCCACAGGGGCCTCTAGCAACTTCGTCTCCTCACTACTAACCACAACCTCCATCTACAACTTCATAGAGCCCCAGCAGCAGCCTCGCTTCCTCACTACTACCCCTAACTCTATCAACAGCCTTAGGCCACCACAGCTACACCTCTCTACTACCCAGCCTAATTAATAACTTTAAAAAAGTCCCAGTAACAGCCTTATCTCCTCACTACTACCCACAGCCTAACCCATAATAACCTCAAAAAGGCCCTCTAGCCTCGTCCCCTTACTAAAAGCCAGCCTTCCCCTTTAATTCCACAGCCCCAGCCTACCCACAAACCAAGGGATCCTCCCTTACCACTAAGGTCCCGTCTTTCTAAGACCTTAACTCAACAACAACTTTTCTAACTTACAATAGTAGTACTAGTAATACCCTAAAGCATTATAAACGTCACAGTACTATAAACCACAAATTAATAAGGTTTTTTAACCTCCTCCCCTTTTACAGATCCAACGGCCCCCCTAAGGCCCCTATTAAAAAGCAACAGATCCAACAGCCCCCCTAGGGGCCCCATTTTAAGCCCCGTACTCCCTAACATCTCCATCCCCCCTAAGGGTTAACCAGCCTAGCCGTAATAACAGCTAGCCAACTAACCTAGCTATAACAATAGCCTCAAGAGGGAAGATACCAAGGGATAGCGTAGGTATTAGCTAGGGCCATAGGGACCCTATACGTACTATACGTATATATAGAGGCTATATAACTTTAGCCTTATAAAGATATTACTAGGGATTTAACTAGTACTATAGAAACCTTATATATACTATATATACTGTATAAGTACGCCTATATAACGTACGTATAGGGGCCTTATAGCTTTAACTAAATCTACGGATAATAAAGAGGTTAAACAGTAACAAAAGGAGGCATACAATAGAGGCATTAGATAGATAGAGGTATTAGATAGGCATCAGGGCATTAACAGCATACAGGGACCACGCAAAAGCCATACCCAGCGTAGCCGGCATAGCTGTAGCCTCCGGGCGCCTACTAGCAGCCCCGGGCCCATTAGAGATAAGGCGCTTAACACCTATAGAGGTTTTAAGATTTTCCATCGTTTTTAAGAAGCAGTAATCTATTAAGTTACGTTAATTACCGCCCTCTTTACAATTATAATTATTCTTTATTAGGGGCCTTAAGCCTCAAAAGTAAAAACTACTAATATTAGAATAATATTCTAGCACAGCTACAGCGGATTAACCTTAATTAATCCACAGCAGCCACAGTAGTTAACTACAGAGCCCTACAGGGCCTATAGTTACATAACCTAGGCCCTACTACCCCCATAACTAGCCCCCTACTTCTACAGCTAATAGTAGCCCTCTCTACCACACAAATACATCGTCGTTTTACTAGTCTTACAGCCACCTACCTATTAAGATTTTAACGTTTAAACCCCCCCCTAACAAACCAACAATAGTATATACTATAAAGACTATAGTAATAGTAGCGGCTTATCTCTCCACTTCGCCGTTACTAGTATTATTAATTTTACTAACTATATAAGTTAGTATTAAGTTAAAAGAGTTACTATAGTAATTTATTACTCCTAGTTACATAGATTTTTAGGGGAAAGTTAATAATATAATTCTTAAAAATTAAGGATCTGTCTTAATAGTAGAAAAAAATGTACCTTTCTAATTTTAGTTAATTTTATAAAGAAATTAGCCCCTATTTAAAAAGATACATTATCTACAGGGGCCTTTTTTAGTATAACTAAAGTTGCAGAAAGGATCCGAGTTATATAACTAATTTTTCTACCTAAAAGGGTATAGTGATGCTGATAAATACGAAAAAGGGATTATTTCGACTCCACCTCGCTACGTACTACGTACTGAATCACCGCTGCCAATCGCACCCTTATTCATTATCCAACGCGGTGCGCGGCGTTATCGATATACTTATTAAGATCGACCCACTGCCTGGTTAGTCCATCTATTTAAGAGTCAGTAGGGAGATGCAGGTACCGGCCGGTAGGTAGACAGACAAACAGGCTAGTGAGTAGTCAGTAGTACCTATGCACTCAGGCCACTTGCTACCCCAGCTAACTACCTATCATTTCCTTTTGGTGGCACCTACTGGGTCGTTTGGCCCCACGACTGATGCCGTCATACACATGGTCGCTACTACAGTCCTCGGAGCACCACGACATTTTTCGCGAATCACAACGAGTCCGAACCCGCATTATCAGGCGTTCGTTGTACATGATGAATTACAAAATTGTAATTACTGTCGCCAGTCGGGATGCCTCTGAGTCCGAGCACGCGGTGTCCGTTCTGTCACGGTACTGTCAAACCTGTCCATAACGATCTAGCTAGTTTTCGCCTCTTTTATCGTTATGGAGCGGTTATCGTTATACTAAAAAATGGGGCGCCGGCTCGTAAGAGGCTCTAATTGGCTAACGGGGCTCTAGGCACCTAAGGATAGGTTTAGCAGTCCCTGCTGGGCACAAGCAGGGGCTATAATACTACGTAAATACCACTCTATATAATAATATCCCTAGTAAAAAAAATAGAATTATATATTGTATACTATAATATAGAGGCTTATTATATAGTCTATATAAAATTTAATAGTTTTTATAAATATTATTATTATAGGGAGAATATTATAATAGTAAATTAACGTTATAAATAGGTTTAATGGTAGTACTACTAATATTCCTTTATACCCTACTTTACTAGGAGTAGGTAGTCCCTACTTTAAGTATAGACTACTATTAACTATATAAATAGTATTTAAAATAATATAATTCTTAAAAATCTTACTATTCTTAGGAAAAGCGTAATTCTTAATTTAGCCTATATATAGCTAAAATAAAAATTAATTATAATAGTTTAAATTTATATAGATTTAAGCTTAAAAATTAACTTTTTTCACATTTTAAATTAATAGTTTTTAGTATTTAAAGGTAATACTAAATACAATACTACTTAACTATTAATTAATGTTTTAATTAATAAATAAACTTTTTTTATTATTACTTATATTTCTTAAAGATAGAGCTAAATATACTTTAAAGTCTAGTAAATATCTACTTAAATATAGCTAATTAATTAATAGTACTTACTTAAATATACTTTATTTACTAAAGACTAACTATACTATAATACACCTAAGTACTAACTACTATAAGGCTAAGATTTTTTACCTAATAAGACTTTTAATTAAAATATCTATTTACTTATCTACTTAGCTATAAACTAAGGTTTTTACTACTTCTAAGAATTTTTTACCCCTTAAGAATAGTAATAGCTAAAGAGTAACTAGTCTTAGCTAATAGTTAATAGGTGGTTCTAAGGCTAAGTCTAAACGGGCGTTTCCCACTAAGATACATAGCTAAACCGGCTGGTGGGCGCAGGCCCGATTGAAAGGGCTTTTAATTGGTGCCGTGCTTATTAGTGGCCGCTGGCGTCGTGGCGCCCGGCCTGGCCCAACGGTTAATGGTGGACTTCCAGGGCGCATCGACCAGTCGACTCCCCGGTGACACCGTGTGGTCACCTTGTCTCCCTTCTCTTTGTGCACGCGGCACGTCAGAGGTTGGTGGCAAGGCGTGTTCCTTCTTTTTCTTTGTCCTCATCTACGATCTAACACTCACCATGCTGGCCTCGAACTGGCTCGCTTCACTCCACTGGTCTGGTGCGCCAGCCGAGGAACGTTCGGCACCGCCCCTACATAGGTAGGTATCTACCTAGGTAGGTGCCTACAGTTGGTGTCGTTGACCTAGTAGGTACTGGCGCGACCGCGTCTACACTCCATGGCACTGGTTACCTATCTAGGTAGAGATGCCCTACCTAGCTACCTAGCACTCTGGGTAATAGTGTCCATTGCTGGTCCCTTCACTGGCCTGCGTTCCCTGCTTCATCGCGCCCTTCAGTGTTCTGGGTCTGTCGACGGGCGGGCAGGCAGTGGTAAGAGTCACGTGTCCAGAACTTCTTGTCGGGCTAGGTATAGAGTAATCCATACTGGACCTAGCCAGTACCGAGGGAACCCTAGGTACCTATTGATGTACTTACGGCCCGATAGGTCCGTATGGATTGGACCTGAGGCACCTACTACTAATACCAGGAGTGGCGGGTACCTACCTAGGTACCTAGGTAGGTCCATAGGCGCGGAGAGGTACCGCACCTGCCACCAGGTGACGGTTGCCCCTTGCAACAGCCCGCAACAACCAGCAAATCCACACTGTAACTGCACCTAAAGGGCATCGTCTTGCGGAGTTGATAATTGCGACGTCGTTTGGCAAGTCAGACTTTGCAACCCGGAAAGGAAAGGACGAAGCTCTTCCAAAGTAATGCGAAATGGATCGAAGAAACGATCTTTCTTCGTCTAGCGAAGACGAATTTCCTGATCTGGACGCCATTCTCCAACGAAGCATTCGACAGCAAGTCCGATATCTGGAGAAGCCTTCGATCAAGGAGATGACAGACGACCAGTGGGTACTGCCAGAATACAGCAAGGGGCTTACAAATGAATGCACGACGACGAGGAACTCGAATCTACGAGGGAAAGGCTCGGACAACACCAAGGTGCCCTCAAATATCCGGCGCCGGAAGCTTGGCCAACGGTCGGACAACCCATTGCTTAAGCCCTTGGAGGCGTTCGACGAAAAAGAGGGACAAAAAAACTCCGGAATTCCTATCGAAACTCGGAGAGTACCAGGCGTCGCCGTCCGAAAACTGCGCAGCCAAGGTCGGGCTACTCCATCTCACGAGCCGGACGAAGACTCAGATGACAGCGACCACGAGACAACAGAGATTGTCGAGGCTGACATCTCGGAATTTCTGGGTGATTCGACGTCGGAACTTGAGGATGATGACCACCCGGGCGTTTCTGGCCCCGGCGGGCGTGCCCGGCAGATTCGTCGCCCGTCAGTCAGCGCCCTATCAACGGGGCTCACAGAGACGAAGGGGTGCACATCTACATTGCATACACCCGACTTAGAGTTCTCTAGATCGAATAACTCAGAAGACAACAGTCCTCTAAGAAAACCTAACAGAAATGAGAGACCGGTTGCGGGAGATGTCGTGCAGCGGAAGTCAGCTCTTGTCGACCTGACTGGCGACCTGACTGACGCGCTGCGTCGTCTGGATCTGTAAGCTCTGGAAACATTACCGAAGCCCGAATCTCGCTGACCTTATTTTACAGCGACACGAAGGAACCAAGGAGAGAGGAGCCGAAAGGACGAGAAGTAGGAATTCACCGGTCGACGCCACCATTCACTCCGACGAAGCAGCCTGTCAAAACTCTCGCATCGCCCAAGAAACTTCCTGGAATTCCCAGGACACCTCACTGTCCCAGTACGGACCTTTTCTGGAGCCAGGAGTTCGTGGACGACTGGAACGAGGAACATTCTCCAAAGAAGCTGTTTTTGCCCCAGGCACGGAAAAGCCCAGTAAAGGAACCCACCAAATCCAAGATCAGTAAGACGGAAAACATCAAAGAAAGAGAGACAAGGAAGGCATTTGAAAAGAGGAAGCATGAGGTTGCTCAGGCCTTTCTGAGAGAACTCGACGACGTTATCACCCAGGGAAAGCTACAATCTATGGCAGAACCCACGGGAGGAATCAAAATTAACTGGTCCAGCAAACTCAACACGACTGCAGGCAGGGCTAACTGGAGGCGGGAGACAGTCCGTCGCAAACTGGCCGACGGCACTGAGCAGCCAGTCTCACACCGCCACCATGCTTCTATTGAGCTGGCCGAGAAGGTCATTGATGATGAGAATCGCCTCCTAAACGTCGTTGCGCACGAATTCTGTCATCTGGCCAACTTCATGGTAAACGGGATCACGGGAAACCCGCACGGCAAGGAGTTCAAGGCCTGGGCGGTCAAATGCTCGCGGGCCTTTGGCGATCGTGGTATCGAGGTCACAACCAAGCACTCATACGAGATCGACTTCAAGTACGTTTGGGAGTGTACCGAATGTGGGCTAGAGTACAAGCGCCACTCCAAGAGCATCAACCCAGATCGCCATCGCTGTGGCTCTTGCAAGAGCCTGCTTAAGCAGAAAAAGCCAGTGCCGCGAGCCGCTTCGAAGCCGTCCGAGTATCAACTGTTTTTTAAGGAGCAAATGAAGTTGGTCAGAGAGGAACACCCCAAGAGTCCACAGAAGGAGGTGATGAAGATAATTGCCGAACGGTGGGCAATGCGGGGAGGCAGTAACCGCACGACACCGGCATCCGAGCCGTCTAATCTGGTCACGGAGGCGGCCGTGGAGAAGGCTAGAGCTAAGCTGGGTGGTATCACGCTCTGAACAGACAGACGGGCTTCTCGGCTCGCTTCCATTGGCGAGAAGGGTATGAACGGGCGAGCTTTGATACTACTTGAGCCAATAAGACATTCAATCAGTCGTTCGTTTTGCGCGATGGGAAGGAAACGTGCACCGGCAGCCGTCCAGCAGGCAGGTGGCTGCAGAACCACTATTCCACAAATCGTAGATATTCCCGATTGCCGCCCCATCGCATAACGGGCAGGTCTTTTGCTGTTGCAACAATGTGAATCGAGCCTTAGGCTTTGCTCTTCGCCACGATCAAAGGCCATGAACGCCCCTCGCACATCCCCAGTCCCGAAGAGAAAAGCAAGCACCGCCCAGTCAAACCTCGACAAACAGACTCCAATCCTTGACCTTGAAAGTCTCCCAGATGCGGGCCGCGTACTCAACGGCGTCGCCAATCAGCTTGCCCTGCTTCCCTAGCTCTAAGTCAACGTCCTCTTCGTTGTACTCGCCCTTGATATGAGGCACGTTGATGGTGATGAGGATATCCGTCGACTCCTTCTCGAGACGCACGAGCGTGAGAATAATGGCGGTGAAGTCGGGAGCGGTCGAGCCGGGCTTGGAGTGTGGTGTTTGTGTGGCGATCAGGGTGTAGGTGGGGACATCGGGACTATACAGATGATTCCGCGCGTTAGCTTTAGCGTGTTAAGAAGAGAGCAAGGCCGGTGATGTGTGTGTTAACTGGGTATGGCCGACACGCACCTCAGGCGTGAGAAGGACGTCTCGGTTGTGTTCCAGACCTTGACCGTGTCGATATCCTCGCCGACGAGCTCCTCAAGGTGCGTCGTCATGGCGCGTCCATCAATCTCAGGGCTGCTACCAGCGGGGCCGACGCGTTCAGTGATGTCGAAGATGATGCTGGTGAAGCCATCTTGATCGATCCAGACCTCCTGGTTATCGGGAACCTCGCGAAGTTTGCTATGTCATCGTTTTGTCAGGCCTCGTTCCTATGCGATGGAAAAGAAGAGACTGGGTCCGGTCCTGGGTGACATCATAGCGTATGCCACAGGGCGGAAGCTTGCTTACCTGACGTCCGCGAATTTCTCAGGCAAGTCGGAGACTAGAGCGCCGCCATAGAGGGGTGTGCTCTTGTATCGGGTCATTGTATGTCGTCGTTGGGCGAGCTTGGATTTGTTCACCGCAGACAACAGAGTTGCTGCGTGTGGGCGGGCGGAGGGTCGCCAGTAGCGTCGGAAGATGCCAAGGCAATGAAAGAATGGAGTCGATTGCAACACTTCCGGCCCTACCTAGGCAACGTAATGGGTCAAAAGCAAGCAACTGGCTGACTGCGGTCGGGTATCAAGAGGAAGTTAGACAGAGAGAGTCGAGTCGCAGTAGGCTGTTGCCAAAGCAATACTGAGGGAGCGCGATGCGTGGCCATCTGACAGCCTTACCTACGGTAGGCGTTGGAGGTGGGGTACGTAGCGTGGGAGGAGGGGATGGAGGGGTACGTATGACGATTCTGACCTGGCTGTCAGCGGGGGATCTCGTCCCTACAGCACGGTCCGACCGTCGCTTACGCTGAGTGGACGCTCACCTTGACAAAGGGTTCTACAAAGTGCACAGGTAACTCGCATCGCCGTCAATTAACAATAAAAATGGAAGAGCACTTAAGCGACATGATTCCAGTAATGTAAAATGATGGAAAGAGGCGAAGTTTGTTCTAGCAGTAGTGCTAAATAAACCAGAAGCCAAAAACCAAAAAAGTAGATGGGCAAAAAGTAAAATCGAACCTGGAGGCTCCAGATGAAATGTGTCCAAAGATTGGTGGAATGGAGTCTGCTGGGCCATCCAACGGTCACATCTGGTAAAAGGCAAGAGGTGAGTTCGATAGGAGGTCCCACTCCGTAAGTCCGAAGCATTATTGTTTGTTAAGTACCTAATACTCATGCCTCAGGCACCCCTCACACTCACTATCCATCAACCCCGCCCGCCAGTTCCGTAATTGGACCTAGGTAGGTACGGAGTACGACCTAACGTGTACGCAAGTTTACCTATCCCCGCTCATCCGCAAGCCGTGCCCTCCTACTGTTGTAGAACAAGAACGATCGATCGATCACCTTGTAGCCTCGGTCCTACCCTTCATCATCCTCCCGATTGACCAGTACACTTGACCTTCTGATTTTCAGGAACTTACTCGCTGTTATTCTAAGCCCAAAATGTCCTCTAGCCTAGCTTCATGCATCTTCTGCAAAATCATCAAAGGTACGCCTGTGCCTGATCCCCGCAATCCGGTGTTCATCGCAATGCTGACCCCGTCATCGACAGGCGAGATCCCTTGTTTCAAGCTTTTCGAGAGCGACAAGACACTGGCGTTTCTCGACATCAATCCTCTTAGTCGCGGTCACGCTGTGAGTCGCCAACAAGTCATTTGATTTCCTCGAACTGAACTCGAACTTATGTCATTCAACTAGCTCGTCATCCCCAAGTATCACGGTGCTAAACTAGCGGATATTCCTGATGAGCACTTGACAGAGATTCTCGTACGTCCTACTAAGCGCCCTCCAAATCGTTCACTCCACTTACTCCACGTCCCAGCCCGTTGTCAAGAAGCTCGTGGCCGCTTCTGGAGCCGACGACTACAATGTCTTGCAGAACAACGGACGCATCGCCCATCAGATGGTCGACCATGTAAGATCTTTCCAGTAGAATTTAACAAAGCTGACTACTGACCTCCCTAGGTTCACTTTCATATGGTAGTCCCCTCTCTATCCCCTTCCTCGCGAACCGCACTGACCTATGCCGCGCTAGATCCCGAAGCCGAACGAGACCGAAGGTCTCGGGGTTGGCTGGCCCCAGCAGGCTACCGACATGGACAAACTCAAGGCGCTTTTCGAGGAACTCAAGTCCAAAATGTAATGAGTGTGATCCGAATAGTATATTCAACAGCTTGAACTCTTCTCAAAGAAGCAAAGAAGTCTAGATGCCAAAACTCCCATAGTCCCAAGGGCGTTTCCTTTCGACCGAATTTTCATCAACTGCCTACTAAGTACATGCTCCCCATGCGTCTCATGCACATCGCCGCAGTTTCTAGTCTACATCCTCGGCCGAAGTCTCGGTGTTGGATACGCCGTTAGTGGGCTGGATGGGGAGGGTCTTCGGGTAAAATTCAATCTTCCCAGCCTCGCTGATGACGCCAGTCCGGTCCAGGACACACTTGGCGCGGATGTACGGGTCCAACTTCCAGTAGTCGTCTCTCAACTTCTGCGCCAGGTCCTCCCTTTGTACCTTAATGGCGGCCTCCTTCTCGGTTCCGGCGTCCTTGATCCATTGCAAGGTTGCCTCCTCGTATTGATGAATGAGCTCCTCCCGGTCCGACAGTAGGGCGTTGCGTGTGTCCGTGTCCTTGATCTTGTCGTTTTCGCCCCCGACCGGTTCCACGTAGTTGTAGTTCCAGTCCTCTTCGCCGTCGAGCTCCTTGAGAATGCGGCTTGGCTCAATAAACTCAGCCATCTCCTTGACGTTGTTGGTGAAGTGAACCTTGCTAGCCACCACGGGATCAAGCCATCCCTTGATTATCTTCCAGATCCCTGGAATTTGTTAGTTTGAACGGCTAGATGACTGGCACATATATCCGACCTTGGAAGACCCAAGGGGCCCGATGCACCAGGACAGCACCGAGCGATTCTGGGTAATTGGCCTCAAAGCACTTGATCATGAACTTGACGGGCGTGTAATCCTAAGCGGCGGTAAGAGTTATATACTAGCCTGAGGAGGATCGAAGTATCTTACCATGTTCGCCATAGAGAAACCTGTCATATCGAACACAATGGTCTGGAGCCGGTTAGATATCGGGGCATAGAAGGGCCGAAGGGGGGAGGAAAACTGACAGCAGTGTCAACGGGGGGTGCCAAAACCATCCGACACGTCTCAATCAAGAAGACCGTATACTTCTCAAGACTCTCCTCGCACTGCTCGCCTTGTCGATGCATCCGGACCCTGACCATGCAGACCGGTCGTCCAGCCTTATCGACGCCGTGGATGAACGTCTTGCCCGACCGAGCCTGAGCCATGAAATCCTGCCCCAGCTTTTTAGTGTTCGCATCCGAGCTCCTAGATGCCTCCAAGGCACCAGCTTCGCCGGTCTTCATGATTTCCTCGTCAACCTTCATCTCCGTCAACCTCCAATTCATGGTTGAGATCATCATGACAAAGGCCTTGTCAACATCCCATTTCCGTGCCCTCAAAAATCGTAGAGCAAGGGCATCTGGATGATCATGCTTGACCATAGACCATATTGTCGCACGCAGCGCGTCAGGACTCTGGCTGGCCAAGGCCTCCAGGAACTGCTTTGTCTGGCCATACTTGTCCTCGCCATCATCTTTGATTTGAGTCCCCACTGAAGTCGCGGGGTTGGCAGTCTCATCGACGCTCTTTTTGTCTTTGCGATTGAAGAGTGAAATGCGCTTCTTCTTGGGCTTCTCGCCCTTGCCGGCAGTTGACAACTCGCTTGGCGCTATGCTCGCGGCAGCGCTGTCTGCTGGCGTGCCACTCACTTCCTCGCCAAGAGACAGGATCAAACCCCACAACTTGCGCAGCTTCTCTTCCTGGTCCGTGGTGAGATTTCCCGGTCTCCCGGGGAGCATTTCGGTGGTCATGTCTGACGAGTATAAGAAAACTGCACCTGGCGCTTGTGCCTCAACAGCAGGGACGGGCTCAGAACGCTGATAGTGGAGGCCGAGTCCGAGGCAAACGAAGAAGATGGCGACAGAGAGGGAGAGGAGATCAGCGCGAGACTGAAGCAAGACGGTCGAGTTGGAGGGGTCCGGTGACTGTGGTCCGTGTGTATCGACTCGTCTGTAGTTTGACCGCACGGTTACGCAAATGGGTCGCGAAGTACGGCACCAAGCTGAGGTTCGCCGTCCAGGACGAGAAGCGAGGGGCAAAATCCGATTTCCTGCGGTTGCTAAGAGAGACCGCTGCGAAAACGTGAAAATGGGAGGCAGAGCCGAGATTTGTGGTTTCAAACTGACCAGCATCAGTCGACGGTATGAATCAATGCCAAAGGTCTATTTTGGCGCAGCTGATAAAGGATCTTTGAGTGTCAGCAGGGCCATCCCAAACTGTAGGCCGATTGGCAAGGCCACCTCGTTGGAGAGGGAAATAAAAGGTGGGTGCGAAGGGAATGCGAACATGGCTGGAGTCCTAGACAGACGCTCCGGGCACACACATGCGGTTGGTCACATCCCATTATGTCGGGAGTACATGAAGCAAGGGGTGAGAAAGGGGCGAGAAAGGTGTCGACTGGCTGACTGCATCCATACAAGCGTCGAGAGAGTCGAAGACACTTACGTGGACGGGAGTTAGCAGCTAAGGAACGTCGGCTCTACGCGACAGAGGAGCAACTCGAAGCTGATACGAGCGTAGCGCACTGGAGAATACCGGGCTCCTATGAACCACAACTACTGAGATGAGGGTGGTGAAGTGCTGGAACTTGACCTCGAAGTGTTGGGGCACCGTTAAGTGGTGAGGGAGGGGAGGGGACTTTGAGACGCCGACGAGGAAGAAGGCACTACTGTAAGGATGGAGCGGAGCGGGTTGTTCAGCTGCGACTCGAGGCGCTGCGGCTGTCGCTCAATTTCCGGGCGTTCCGGTAGTTGGGGCTTCAAGCCGATGGGCTCTTTAGTGTCGGCCGAGAGCAGCGAAAGACGGGCAAGTCGTCCAATCGACGGTAGGCGGTATTGATGTTCTGAGGGCGACGGCGCGACGAGCAGTGCCGGTGCGACTGTGTGCGGATGGGTGAGTGTGTGAGAGTGTGGAATGTGAGGGGCAAGGGGTAGAGAAGATGTCGGACCTACCTAAATATGCCTGGGAGTATACCAATGCTTCTCTACCTTGCCTGATGGCACTCGACGTGAAGGATGTCAGTGGAGGTATGCAGTGTAGTGTCCGGTATTACGCATCTCATACAAAAGAAGGTAGCGGCGCAGGTTATTCTAGGTAAGTAGTCCATGCCCATTCGGCAGGATCAAAGCGGGCTCGCGATCCCGGAACCGAGGGACCAAATACGACGTATTCACAAAATGAACAATCCCACTTGGAGCTCGACGCAAGTCAGTAGATGCCAGCAGCATTTGCGTCATCTCAATCAACAAGGTATTATTACTGGTTACCGTTCATGGTGGGAATGTTGACCCCTGACAACACGTGCTTAGCTGCCCTGGGGAACCCTCGACGGCGGGCACCTTCAAACACAGACTGCGGCGTTTGTCAGGACCTACAGACTCTGACTTTCAGTTGGCCATTAACGGGCACCTATTAACTACCAGTCTACAGGCTATTAACAGCTGGCAGTGTGCTTGTGTGCCTGCTTACCTAGTACCTAGGCACCTGAAGTCAGGTCCCTAGGCACTAACTGTGACCTACCTAGGCAAGTAGGCACCTAAGTACCTACATAGGTATCTAGGTAGGCAGGTAGGTAGGTAGGTACGTAGAAATATTTAGTCCACCTGCTGATAGGTAGATTGAATACTAGTTTTCGCACCTCAGGCATTTTTTCGTGCGGGGACAACCCACCAGAGATTCGAAGGTGCCCGCACTGTATTGGGTTCCTAGGTACCTGCCTGCCTTCGGTAGGTACATAGGTACCTAGGTGGTGCCTACTGTTCGGAGGCCAGTAAAGGATGTTTATTGATGTTGACATCCAGCTACTCGCCGCCAAGCTCGTGCAACACGAATTGAACACGGGACTATAGCCACCGAACCTTGACTTGATCATAGATCCCTCCGTGTTTCCCACATCGCCATGGCCGACCCAGAGTGCAGCGGTAAGCGGTCTACCTCTCGAACGCGCACATCGCGTCCCACGACCCCGCTCCGCCCCTCGTCGCGATCGTCTTTCAGAGAGTCGGCCAGAGAGAGCATACATGGCGGCGAGACATTTCCTCTCAATACCTTCGAACCGGCCTTTGCGGAGCTCTCCGACGCCATGGCCGACCTCGAAGCCAACATGATGCACTTTCAGCTGATGCACGAGAGCCTCGCCCGCTTTAGCGAATCGTTTGCTAGCTTCCTCTACGGTCTCAACATGAACGCGTTTTGCGTTGATTTTCCCGAAGTACGTTTGGTTCTGGCATGTATCGCTATCCACAGGGCCTGCTTGCTGATGTCTGACCGAAGGGCCCTGTCGCGGAATCCTTCCGGCGGGCAAAGCAGCAGGAGGAGTCAACTCCCAGTTCAGGTATGATTTTTGAGAAAACAGATCTGGCGCGGACAATCGAAGCGCAGTTCTGACACAATTTTGGCAGCTATGCCTCAAGCACCCGAAAAGGCGGCACATGATAATGACTGCGAAACGACTTTCATGTATTAACTCCAATCCTCATGCGTGGAGCCGCGAACGGAAGCCCTCTCTAACGATCGTCAGGACGACGGATATATCTTTTGTTGATAACCCGCCGAATTCCTCCAAGCCGACCGCGAAAACCAAAACTCCGGAGACTAGAACATCGCGCGTTCCGGCCCCAACCACTCGCGGCGCTTCAACGCGGGGTCGAGGAGCACGGCGTGGGGCTACCGAGTTGCAGAGAAGCCGGCCTAGTGGCCTGGCCAGAGCCCGAGGTAGAGGCATCCGATAAACTTCGCGCCAATCTTCGTCCCCGTCTTCCTACGAGACAACGGGCACCGCTGCGCTGCGAGACGGTTGGCGCCGCTGTGTCTTGCCTTCGTTGACCGCCTGACGGCACGAGATGATATGATAACCGGTCCGTTGTTCCGTCATGAATGGCATCATCATATGTCGAGCACCAAGTCGTAGAAGGATGCGCAATATAAAACAAGCGCTCAGGTCTGCATTTCAACCTCTTGATCGAAGGCCCTCTCGGTGCCAGGTTTCGTACTGGTCTTATTGTCGGTTCGCAGTCCGACTGCGGCCTCGGCTTCTTTCTGGGTGTATGGCTCCTCCATGAGCTGCTTAACCCTGCAAAATGGTTATTTAGCAATATTGCCAAAATAATGGCGAGTACTGTCACGTACCTGCGCTTGTGAGGCTTGCCCCTCCTGTGACCGACGAGACTGATTTCGGTCTCGAACCATTTTGCGCATTCAACACAGTAATGCAGACCCAATCCGGGGAGGTCCTCGGATGCCTTGGTCTCCTTCCACTGGCGCAGATGCCGCGGGGAAACTAAATCGGCTTTGATCTGGTCGACGTCCCTAAGCGACTTGTGTTACAATGATTTCCTCGGCCCTTCACGGGGCACTTGAGACCTACCTAGTCTTTCTCCGGGTTTTGGTCAACGTTCGCTTGTTACCCACCCCCATATCGCTGGTTGTGCTGGTGCCGTGTAGATTTAGTCGATGAAGAAGTTGAAGAGTTCGGTATGGAGACCCGAGCGGACCGTTGGTGGCCGAATGCCAAAAAAAGTGTCCCTACTATGCAGATGTGGTGATGGCGGGGCAAATTTTTAATGTGGCCACGGCCCACAAGGCAGTTGCTTCACGCTTCACCACTCTAAGAAAACTAAGTAATAGTTTAATATACTTATAGATGTATCTTAGCTTTATTATATACTTAGCCACTAGTTAAAATAAATTAGTATAATTAAGCTATAAATATATTTATACTTATGATATTTAACTAGTAGTATATAATATTTAGAACTTTTATTTAATATAATATAAGCTTTTATATTTTCTACTATTATATTATATATATACTATTATATAGCTACTAATATATAAGTAAATATATTTTATTTTATAATACTTATAATTAAATATATATTTTAATACTTTATAAAAATACTTTAACACAGTTTAGCTTTCTACTTAAAACTACTCTTATGACTATTTTAATAAAGCTAAACATGCACAGTCTCCACTTTTACTAACTAGCTTATTATCATGCATTAGGGTGCATCAAACAGGTTCAAGTGGTTGGAGTATTCTGGAAGTCAATCGCGCGCCGGTTGACAGCAATTGATACTTGAAAAGTGTCAGCACAAACGTCGCGTGCGAGCTGAGCCGGAAATCGCAACCACGACCATCAACACCACACCATGGCCTCGAACGTAACTTCCTTCAGTACCTTGCGGGCGCGCTCATACATCGTTCGGCTGCCGCTTTTCACTCGCATCGTTCTTCTTGTCATCATCGCTGCTTGGATTGCAGGGTTTCAGTCTGTGTGGCGTGTGGGTGAATGGGGTGCGCTGCTTCCTGACCAGTTGTCATTTACATCCTGTTGGTACCCTCCGCAATATACCTACTTTGCTGCAGGCCAGGCAACTAACAATGATCCTTTGGTTCAGCATACCGAATGAACACGTACCCATTTATTCACGTCAATTTCATCCACGTTACACTCAACCTGCTGGCTTTGACACCGTTACTGGAGCGATTCGAGGCCGAGTTCGGCACTTTGACTTCCATAGCCCTCTTTATCGGCCGTAGGAATATCCCTTTGTATCTCGCAACAGCTTGAACCAGACTGATCCAGTCGCAGCCCTCTCGACAATACCAGCCGTCATCTACGTGTTGATTGAACGATTCGTCTTTAACGGCAATGTTGCTGTTATGGGATCTAGGTAAGGCCGGCCATTCTTTGACTGACAGAGGACTTGCAGACTGACGTGGGAGGTGACGTAGTATCTGGGTCTTTTTGCTTCTTGCCATCGAGGCTATCCGCACTTACAAGACAAATCCTTACTTGACCATCGCGACGCACTCGATTCCCACATGGACGACCCCTCTAATCTTGACCCTCGTCGTCACGGCTCTTGTCCCAGGCACTAGCCTGCTAGGTCATCTCTGTGGTGTTGTAGTCGGCTATCTCTGTAAGATGTTCACCAGTATTGACAAGGCTTCTCTCGACTAATAAAGGCGTCCCCAGTCGGCCTCGGGTATCTGAAATTTTTGAGCCCGCCAGAGAAGGCCTTGCGATGGATCGAATCCAAGCTCAACCTCCTGGGCCGCCTGCCGCACTACGTGAGCGTTGACCAGAAGACGTACGGACGCTTTGGCGTGTTGCCCTCAAGTAACAATGCCAGCGGCAGCAGTAGTGCATCCATCGCTCTCGTGGGCAGCACGCAGAGACTCGGCCCGTGATCGCTAGACTTGCAGATATGTACTATATGAATTCGACGTTATTCAACCGGGAAAGGCTGCAGTCTAATTGGAGTTAAGAGTTTAATCTGGGCCAAGGAGCCTGACTATGATAGGGTTATCGAGATAACTATTCTATATTGAACTTTTTTTTAACTAATTACTAGGCTTATTTTATAAGACCGCTTATTTTAACTGTGTTACTCTAACTATATTAACTATACTTTAAGTAGAAATAATAAATAAATTTAAGATAATAAAGAAAAAGTATATATATATATATATGTATATCTATATATATATGTATATCTATTAGTAGTATTTTTAAGTATAAAGAGTTTTAGTAGTAAAATTACTTTTTTATGTACTAGTAAAAGTAAGTTAAAGTATATATAAGTTATACTTAAATAGTTTTAAAGAAATATAAAAGTAAGACTATATTCTCTTTAAGTAGATTAGAATTAAGCTTATATACTTTATATAGTTTATAATATACTAAGTAATAATATACTAACTTTAAATTTTAAATATATTCTTTACTTTAAAAAAACCTATAATTATATATATAAAACTACTACTAAAAAGTCTATTTTCACTTAATATTCTTTATAAAATAGTTATTTCTTTACTAAATTTTATTTACTTATATTTTAAAGAACTATTTTAACTAACTAAGTATAGTAGCTACTATTTATACTTAGAATATAGTTAATATAATTTAAATAGTATAGTTAAAATAAGTAGTTTTTATTATATTAGTTTATATTTTAAACTTATTTATAAGTTTAATATATATTATTATATATTTTAATAATTATAATTATCTTCTATTTAAACTACTTACTTAATAAAGCTACTATTTATAAGTAAACCTATGTATATAGTTTACTTATAACTAGAAGAGATATATACTATAAAAAACATTTACTTATACTTATATTTAAGTAGAATAATAGTTTTTTTTATAAAATACTATTTTAAATTACTTAAGGTTTATTTATAAAATAAGATTTCAATAATTAGAGTTATACTGTAGTAAATATATATAAAGTCGTATTATAAAATTTCTACCTGGCGTGAAGTGACGTCGGTGTGTCCACAGTGCCCACATCGCTGCACGGTGCGTGCCTCACAGAAGCCACGGAACGCGCTGAAGATGCGCTTTATGCTTGACGCGTGACGCTACACAGCTTCCCCATCTCGCGCTATCACGCAGTTGTCTGCGATCTCCTACCTTTCCAGTCATAAGTACGGGTTTGTGCTGGCTGCCTTTGTTCCGGCTAAATGCCTCTTTTGAATTCTATTTCAAAAATATTGTCTTCTCCCATTTTCATTATCATCCCCATGAATCCATGTCTTCCTCCAGACTGTTCCCGCACTCAGACGCGTCGCGTCAAAGATCGGGAATCCTGACCCCCAGCTCCGACGGCTCTCTGAACTCCAAACATGGCTTTGCGCTGCAACCCGATGACGGCCCGGGAAGGAGACGCAGTGAAATTCATTCCATGGGAGACCTCCTGAAAGCTTCGATTGTTGTCAAGGTAGGCTTCCTGACTTGCTCCCCTTGATTGCGCTAGAGGCCGAATGGTAGACGGCTGACGGTTGTGCAGGCACACCCCCCAAACATCTCTACGAGGCCATGCACATTGCAGCCGCTCATGCTCCTCCCCCGCGAAGATCTACCGCTATCCTACCTCGACCTAGGCGCCCCCCATGGTGACCTACCCTCCAGTCGACTCTACGAATGTCACATCAAAATTCTCGACCTTGAAGATCGCGTAGCGGACAGACCGAACATACTACTCGCGCGCAACAATGCATCTAGAGCAGTTTACGCGATTGAACGCGCTGCTGTACAAGGGAATGCCCTCTACACGATCTGTAAGGTCGTCACCTGGGTGGACCTGCTCGCGCTGTCTGCGAGGGCCACGGTGACGGGGAAGCATTTAGCGCGCATGCGACGGGCGGAGAATGTGCACGTAGCCCAGCTTATGCAGGGCTCTGAGGAGCCACCGCTTACAACGCCAGGCCTGCATAGGAGCCACAAAGAGAAGAGGATGGCGATCGAGGCGCTGCAGTCCATAGTGCGAAAACGGGGCCGTTCGCAGTCGGTATCTACATTTGAGGAGGCGACGAGGGCAGAGAAGCGGACGCGATCAGACGACGATACCTCACGGCCGCAGACCCGAAGCGGGCTGAACCTGAACTCACACCCGGCGCAAGTCGAGATGAAGCCCGACCCAGAGTGGATTGAGACGCATTTGGATGCTATGGAGACGACACCTCAGGTCAGGGAGCCTAGCCTGCAGCAGACCGCCGGTGAAATCATGGAAACCATCAGGATGCAGTATACGGAGGCGCTCTACAGGTCAATGGTAGGTCGTTTTGTTGCTGGTACGCGAGACGACAGCTGACAACTCGTAGGGTTCGCTGGCATACTTTGCAAAGGGACCGCTGTCTCGAGCGCGAGCAGCGTTCCATCTCGACGCCGATGGCACCATGAATATGAGCGACCTCATAGAGTTTCTGAAGAGTCTTGTCATGACGACTGTCCAGATCGACAAGAAATACCGCGAGACAATACCCGGCATAATAACCAAGATGAAGACCCTCGTTGAGAGCTCCGATGAGGGCGATAGCAAGGCCAAGAAGAGAAAATTAAAGAAGATGAAGCTCGGAAAGGATGGTATGTATCCCGGTGAGGATGAACACGTCCGCAAGTGGTGGGAGTCAAACAAGCCCGAGCTCCGGGACGACGACACCGCAATCACACCCACTCAAGTCAAGTCTCATATCTCGTTGCTCAGGACTCGTGAGACTCAATTGCAGATGATCCTCATTCTGGAGATCCTAGCGTTGGAGCCTTTGCGCCTCGCTGATGAAGACGAAGACAGCCAGTTGCCCGTGTTGCCCGGGGAAGCGGAGCACAAGAAGATTACAGAGACCCAGCCCAAGAAACGGAGCAAGCACAACTTCCCGGTGTTGGTGGATGTACATGCGGACCGTCTCTGCATCTGGCAGTCCACTGCTTCCGACGAAATGAAGCTCCTGGAGGATTCCCAGGTGTCCGCACCGGTTGGCGGGGAGCCAGTGCAGAAGGCCTCGTCGGATCCCCTGAAGGACTTTTGCACGGATATCATCATGCCGTTGTAAGTTATGACTGCGTTATCTCTGTTATCTCTTTTGTCTTGGCACTGACATGCCTAGCTTCGCCCCTCGACTGTCCGAGATCTGCGATTCCATCAACAGGAAGCTCGGTGGACCTATCATCATTGCCCCACCCAAGCCGAGGGCGAAGCCTTTGTCCAGCAAATCAGACGCGAAGCCCGGGGCTGTTGCAAAGCGCACTGCTAAACCCGCAAGCAAGAACATTGAGAAGGCCCTGTTTAAGGAGCGGTCCCGCAGAAGTGTTTCTAGGGGTCCCAGCAACGCCATTGCTTTGTTGAGGTCGGCCTCGTCAGCCAACATCCCTGGATTCAAGCGAGAAGCTAGCGATCTGGACCGTAAATCTCCGGTGGAGAGGATGGGTCTGCTCTCAACAAATAACAGCCTGACTGCCTTGGAAGATGCTAAGGCGCAGAAGAAGGCCTTAGTTGACGCAGAACTGAAGGATGCCATTACGGCCCTTCGGAAGCCGAATCGTGAACTAGCAGGCAAGGCTATTGTCGAGGCCGCAGAGAAAAGGACATCAGGCGGCTTGTCCTCAATTAAAAGTGTGTTCCTCCCTGGGCTTAATAGCCATATAGCTAATGCGGTCTGTTCTAGAATCGAAGAAACCAACACGGCACCCTTTGTTCGACGCTGTGCAGGTGAAGGTGACACCGGCCAACCACCGTTTTCGGGATGCATTGGCGTACGAGTCAAAGGCCTCCAGGAGCATGTCCATTCCAATGTCGAGTATGCCACCTTCCAGCGCATCGAGGGTACCTTCGACTGGACCGCGACGAGGGTACATAGATATCTTGGGCAACACTCCTTCGGCCGTTCAGGCCACGCCTATCAAATGGAGCGGGCCGCCTGAAGAGCCTCCATCTGGGAATGAGCCAACTGTACCACCTTCGTCGCCATTAATGATGAAGAAGCCTGCCAGGTCTCAGCAAGTGAGCATACCTGCAAGTGTTGTTCGCGAGCAATTGGAGCCTGCGCGGTCTCTGTCGCCAGACTTGGGATTGCCAGCAACTCCCTGCAAGCAGAGGGCTATAAATGTGCTGAAAGACAAAGTAACTTCAACGGCATTAATGGATACAGCAGCACCACCACAGCAGAAGTCACAGTCAATTTACGAACGGCTTGGATGGGATGATGACTTTGACGACTTGTTATGATTTGCGTTCGCATTGTTATGGCGTGCATGGAATAAAAGGCATACAGATACCAAGGGGATTTGACACTTCTGGCTGGATCATGGATGGAATGGATGGAAGAAACCCAACACACGTATGCTTAACACTCTTGACGAATAATAAATGAATGTCATAACAAAGCATCACTTGGAGCTGATGGTTGCTTCTCCCATCTGGCTAGTAGTAAATTCCCGCGAGAAAAGAACTGTAGCAATTGTCCACTACGTTTGGATGAAGGTAGTAAAGAAGAACAAAAGGCAAATGCATTAACGAGTACCATGTCCCCTAGCCTTTCTGCTAGTATATCTATCTCTTTATTTCTTCTGGCCGCTTTTCGATAACCATGATAGGCAGGTCTTTCACGTCTACATGCTCTTGCGAGCCAAGATCGACGACCCTAACAGCCTCGATGCTCACAATGCCCTCCTTCAATGGCAGGAACTTCAAGTCCACTACATGGCACGCTCCAGGGGCGAGGGGGCCGACCCTCGTGTCGGCGGTCAGACAGACAACTTCGGTTGACTCCACCACGGAGTTGCGCTGCATGGCGTGCAGCACATTCTCATCGAGCACCGCGTCCGCGAGCTTCCTGACATCCGCGGCCGTCTTCCCTCTGCCGCTTGTGGAAGGCGGGCGCATGAGACGAACCTCGTTACGTCTACGTTTGGGGAGCGCCACAAGGGCAAGCTTGCGCGGCGGGAGGGCGGGATTATTGGGCTTCTCAGAGGTACGGTTCACAACGTAAACAGTCCAGGAGAAGACCTCGCCTGCGTAGACGGGCTCTGAAGGGCCGCAGAAGGTTACGGTTATCCCTAGCTCTGGCAACGGCGCCTCGACGGTGCGGGTCGCTGCTTCGAGGGACGGTAGGGAGTCGGGACGACTGACTGCTGGTGCAATGAGGGACTGGGCCGCTTCGATGCCGCTTATGGAGAGCTGGGAGGGACGGTGAGACCGCTGGATGGGTTGCATTGGTTGCATTGCTGCGTTGAAGCCCGGATTTACGGGGAGAGTGAAATCCAGAGTCGTAGACCACTTCATCGTCAGACGCGGGGTACAGGCAGGGAGGTCTTTTTGGACGACGGCCTCAATGTGAATGTCAAGGTCGCGGCTGGGATTCTTGGATAAAGGGAGTTCGGCCTGCGGTGGCGGGGAGAGGCGGTAGAGGAAGGTTGCGTGATCGTGCGGCACGCAGGACATAGGAAGGGAGAGTCCTGAGGTCGCGGACGCATTCAAATCATCGACGACGCCGCCATCGGCGATTGAGAGCTGAATGCTGGTTATGAGTATCGAGCAATCGAAGTGGGACGTGAAGTCGACCTCCAACATGGCTATCAGCGCCGGGGAGGTGGGCATTGTATTTGGTCGTGAGAAGCGCACGCGCGTGTGAACAGCGGGGAAAATGCGGACACGGAGGCTGTTGAGGGCGCGTAGCGGCCGTGTCTGGGTTTTGGGCTGGGTGACGGGCGCGACACGAGAGACACGCAGGGCGGAGAGACGAGGGACCACACCATCGAGACCCAGGTCGTTGCCGAATGGCTCAAGAAGGTTGAGGCCCGAGGGAACGCCTGATTGAAGATAGCCCCCGGTGGCCTTGCTTCCGACGTTTGGGAGGTTTGGCGTGGATGTCCCCGAATCGTTTCTCGGGGCTGGCTTTAGACTGGCGGAGGCGCCAAACACTGCGAATGGTCCTTGAAGGCGAATACGGGGGCGAGAGAGGAAGACGGGGAGTCTCCAGATGGCGTAGATGTGTGGCGGCCTCTTTCGCATCGGCGAGTCGGTTTTGCCCCCGCTGCTATTCTCACTCCCATCTTCGGGCTCGTCTACCACGATGAACGGATCCGTGGTGTCCTCGACGGAGCCCTGAAATATGACGTCTGTCGATGGATGGTCGCGATCCGCGGCATGGCTGTTGATGATCTGCGTCTCGAGCGAGATGGATAGCCGGCTAAAGTAAGATCGCAGGGTCTTCTTATCGACCAACGGTGCCCTCAAGATAAGGAGGACGTCGATTGTTTCGTCTGGATTGAATGTGAGCCTAGAGCTATTTTCAGTGGCAAAAATTCCAGTATACCAAAGAAGAGACTGTCTCTCCGTTCGATTGAGTCGAGGAGAGCCCCCGTGTCTTCGACGTCCTTGAACGCTCTCTCAAGGTCGAGGTTTGTTGCTTTGGGGATGATGTATGTCAGGAATGCGTTCTCGATAAAGTCCTCAACCGCAGGGGTCTCTCTTCTCTGATCGTCTATGGCCATACCGGGCTACCTCGTAAGTTGTGAGTTGGGATGGCTCATGCTCATCGACTACATTGGGATACCTAAGAGGCCAGCTTCACAACGGCATCCACCTGCGAGGGGTAAGAGGTATCGCTAGGCCACCTTGAACAGCAAATCGAAACCTGGGATATGGTACCCTGGTGCTCAGAGATTATGTCGAGATTGTGAGTTAAACTGAGAAAACAACTTAATTGTGGATTCGTCACCGTATCGAAGCAAATCTGACGATGAGAGAGGCCTAACGGATCACTTCGTACTCCGTAGACAGTCAAGTATTACTCTCTGGTCACTGTGCTAGAGCTCCAATACCTGTATGCTTACCTCAGCAGAATTTGGATCGCTCGCAACCGCTAGCTCTGATGGTCCGTGCACGACATTGCTCGCTCATCTACTACCTAATAAATAATATTACCTATGTAACTAGTCCAGTCGCAAATATTCTCTGCTTCTCCTCGCGTCTCCTCCACGCGACGACTTCGAAGCCTACCTGACGATCCGCCGCACACGGCATTTTCCGACCTGCCAAGTCCGTCAAAATTAATGTGCTACAGTTGAAAAGCCATAATTTCTCTCCATTGCGCCCGGATCGATCGATCAACCAAAGCAACTATGAACGGCACTGGGAGCCCTTATGGCCAGCTACCTGTGACATGGCAGGAGCATCGCACGGCCGATGGAAGAGCCTACTACTACAACACCGTGACTCTGGTCACGCAATGGACCAAGCCCGAGGATATGATGACCCCGGCTGAAGTATGAAGGACTCTTGCACCTTGGTTGAACTTGACGCTAATTGAACTACGTACAGAGAGCCCTTGCGAACCAACCATGGAAGGAGTACACCGCGGAAGGCGGTCGCAAGTACTGGTACAACACCGAGACGAAGACGAGCTCTTGGGAGATGCCCGATGTGTACAAGAAGGCACTCGGCGCTACGAACGGTCCGCCTACGTCTGCGTATGAACCCCCCTCCACCACGACACACTTTCGTAGCTAACAGTGCCAGGCCCGCGGCCCCATACGATCGAGGAACACCCGCCGGGGGATACTCCAATTCCGGATATGACACCCACCGTGGGGGAGACCATCGCGAGACCTTCCCCGAGTCACGGCAACTGACGTACGGCAACGACACGAACGCCAAGGCCTTCGTCCCGGCGACTAATGAGCCCGAATTTGCCACACTAGAGGAGGCCCAGGCTGCTTTCACCAAGCTTCTCAAGCGCAGCGGTGTTCAGCCTGACTGGAACTGGGAGCAAACGCTTCGCACGATCGCGAAAGACCCGCAGTACAGGGCCATCAAAGACCCGAAGGATCGGAAGACGGCGTTCGAGAAGTATTGCTATGACATGATCGTTCAAGACAAGGAGCGCGCCAAGGAGAGGCTGACCAAGCTACGTACGGATTTCGAGACCATGCTCAAGCGCCACCCAGAAATCAAGCACTACACCAGGTGGAAGACTGCACGGCCTATGATTGAGGGCGAGACCATCTTCAGATCCACCAATGACGAATCCGAGCGCCGCCAGCTCTTCGAAGAGTACATTATTGAGCTCAAGAAGGCGCACATGGAGAACCAGGCGACGATGCGCAAGAATGCCATGGACGGTCTGATCGATCTTTTGCCGAAGCTCAACTTGGAGCCATACACTCGCTGGTCTGAAGCTCAAAGTCTCATTTCGTCCACGGCGCCCTTCCAGAATGATGAGAAGTACAAGACCCTGAGCAAGTTTGACATTCTGATCGCATTTCAAAACCATATGAAGGCTTTGGAGCGTGCCTTCAACGACTCAAAGCAAGAACAGAAGAATAAGAAGTTTCGCAAGGAGCGCAAGGCTCGGGATGCCTTCATCTCACTCCTCAGCGAACTCAGGACGGACGGCAAAATCAACGCCGGAACGAAGTGGCGCCAGATCCATCCCCTCATTGAGAATGACGAGCGATACCGAGCCATGGCCGGTCAAGGCGGCTCAACGCCCCAGGAGCTTTTTTGGGACCTCGTGGAAGAGGAAGAGAAGGCTATTCGCGGGCCAAGAAACGACGTTTTGGATGTACTCGACGTATGTCGCTCCGAAGTCTTCCCCCCTAATTACTCGCTGACTTGGACACAGGACGAGCAATTTGAAGTCACCCCCAAGACAACATTTGAGGAGTTCCACGCCGTTCTCAAGAAAAGTCGACGCACTGCTAACATTGATCGTGAGACGCTCATTGTAATTCTGGAACGCGTAAGTACCCGCGAATCCCTTCATGCCCGCCAGGATTAACAGACATAATCAGATCAAAGAGAAGCGTTCGTCTAAACGGTCTGACGAGGAGAGACAATCCGAACGACAGCAGCGAAGAGCAGCTGACGATTTTCGGGCATATCTGAAACGTATGGATCCCCCTATCAACTTGGATGACACGTACGAAAAGGTCAAATCTCGCCTTGCAGACACTTCTGCCTTTCAGGCGGTTGTGTCAGAAGACGCTCGCATTGCAGCATTTGATAGGCACATGAGGAGGCTTCGCGAAAAGGAAGAAGAGGCCGATCGCGACCGCCGCCGCCGACGTGGCCGCGACTCAAGCGAACGTGACCTTTACCGCGAGAGACCCCGATCTAGAGGTGAGCGATCTCATCGTAGTGGTGGCCGTGCTACTAGGCGAAGTCGTAGCCCGGAGCCGGATGCGTATGAAGCAGACAGACGCAAGGCTATTGCTGAGCGCGAGCGCAACCATCGTAAATCCACCATGGCGGAGAGTCTTCTCTCGGACCGTGACCGCGAGCGCGACCGCGAGCGTGACCGCGAGCGCCGCCTGTCTCCTCGTCGGGAGAGGGAGAGGGAACGCGAGCGCGACCGAGACCGCGAACGCGAGCGTGATCGCGACCGCGATTATGACCGGCATCGGCCACGCCGCGACGATGATGGCCACTATGACCGCGAAAGGAGGGACAGGGAAGAGGAGCGCGAGAGGCTCTATCGACGACGGATGGGATCATATGATGAGCTTCCATATGGAGATGAGCGCCCCGCCGGATCTCGCCGTCGTCGTGAGGAAGACGAAGAGGACCGAAGGGATTCCAGAGACTCAAAGGTACGACGCATCTGCGGACAAACTCACCCGTCATAGTACTAACAACCGTCCAGAGAGTGAGAAGAGAGAGAACCCCCCGTGAGCGTACCCCCCAACGTGATATACGTCACAAAAATAGGACTCCGCCGCTTGCGGCTGCGACTGCGACTGCGGCCACGACTGCGGCCACGACTGCGACTTCGACTGAGACTGAGACTGCGACTGCAACTACAACCAAAGATGATGCTGGTGTCCACTCGGGATCCGAAGAGGGCGAGATTGAGGAAGACTAAGTCGGCGACGAAGTCTCCGGATGTTGACAGGTTCGGGAGGTGGTTTTCGCGTACGTATCGCAATCACAGCCGCCAGAGACCGTGATGACTGCAACGCCTACAGAGATGACTGTTATCACAACCACCTCGCGCTTTCCCCGTACGTATCAAAAAGAGGACTCCAATCTCGACGAGTTAGTCACGTTCCGAGACCCCCGTCTTCGGGACTTGAATGCCGAATTGTCATTCGGTTCTTCGAGTATGTTTCCTTCCATTCAATTATGTTTGCAGGCATCGTCAGTGCGTATGGTATTAGCTTGAAGAACTAGATCAAGTTTAACAACGGGGGTCTGTTCTCATTGTTACTATGTGATATATCTTGCCATGTTCTTTTGTATCTACGAGCCTGCCACGGTATATCATGGACGGCCTCGACGGCAGTCATCCATCTTGATCCATTGCCCATCAACCTATGAAGCTGTTACTTTTCAAACAAGTGCGTGCGGGCCAAAAGGCCTTGTTCCGCTCTATTCCGGACCGAGCATCCAGGTCGGGATGCCGAATCTCGCGAGTTTTCTCCATAGAACCAGGCAACAGCGGATAGACTGCCGCCACCCTTGTTAGCCATCGGCGTCTTCGTCCTCGGACGCGCCGTCCTCTAAATCCAAACCTTGATCCTGACCGCCGGAAGCGCGCCTCCCCAGCTGCTGCTTATGCCCCTTTTGAACGCCCTTAACGCCATTATCGAATGCATCGTGACGCGGAGGGAAAACATCCTCACGGACGCCCTCTTCAACTTGTCTTCTCGCCGTCGTCCAAGAAGAACTGATATCATGTGAGCAAGTGTCCAAGGACTAGGCTAAAAGGCTAAAACTTACGTAGTTTCCTCCCATCTTCTGTTCCTGGTCGAGCTGAGAGTTCAGCTTGTTGATACGAGGGCGGAAGTTCGTGGGATCGCGGCGGAAAGTGACGTCCAGATTCTTGAGGAAGGTGTTACAGCCGGTCAGGAGAGACTCGGGCTTGTTGGCGTGAGCATCGATACCAGGTTGGCCGTCGAAGACAATGACGCGGTCGGCGAGATAAGTGGCCATGATGAAATCGTGCTCGACAATGAAGGCGGTCTTCTTGGCGTGCATGATGAAACGCTTGATGACACGGGATGCAATGATACGCTGCTCTGAGTCGAGGTACGCGGAGGGCTCGTCGATGAGGTAGATGTCTGCGGGCATACCGAGAGACAGGACAATGGCAACACGCTGCAGCTCACCACCGGACAAGTTCTTGACCTCCTGATCAATGAAGTCATCGAGCTTCAGGGGCTTGACCACATCGGTTTGAAACTGGGGAGACAAAAACGCAGCGCGAATCTTCTTGAAGAAAAGCTGGCGAACAGTGCCCTCGAACTTGGGGGTGATAGTTTGGGGCTTCATGCTGATCTTCATCTCAGGAACCTGGGCCTTGCTGTCGGGCTTGAGGGCGCCGGCAAGCATGCGGCAGAAGGTAGTCTTTCCGGTTCCGTTCTCTCCCATCATGACGATGATTTCGGAGTCGGTGAAGTCACCAGCCTCAATTCTCAGCTTGAAGTTGCCCAGAGCCTTCTCCATTTTCGGGTACTTGAAGGCACGCGACTTGTCGGCAGCGAAGTCATCAGCAGCCTCAGCCAGCTTGAAGGTCAGGGACTCGTCGCGGAAACGCAGGTTCTCGGTCGGAATATGGCCGTCAAGGAAGATGTTGATACCTTCGCGAACAGACTGGGGCAGAGTGACGACACCGTAGACGGCGGGTCGACCGTAAAGAACGCAGATGAAGTCGGAAAGGTAGTCCAGAACTGACAAGTCGTGCTCGACAACAATGACGTAGTCATCATCGCGAAGGAGGGAGCGAATGATACGGGCGGCGGCCAATCTCTGCTTGACATCGAGGTAGGAAGATGGCTCGTCGAACATGTAAACGTCGGCCTTGCGAACGCAGACGGTTCCGATGGCGAAACGCTGCAGCTCTCCGCCAGAGAGAAAGTTGATCTCGCGGTCCATGATGTGATTGAGCTCCAAGACGTCGCAGACCTCCTTCTTGTTGCCGAGAGAGCTTTGAGCATCGATCAAGGCCTTAACGGTCCGCTGGGGACCCTTGACGGCACGGGGGATCTGGTCGACGTACTGGGGCTTAACAACAGCCTTGAGGTCATCCTCCAGAAGCTTGGTGAAGTAGTCTGGACGATTGGGTTAGCGGCTGGGGGCGAGAGCAGCGTTCGGGATTTAGGAAACGTACTCTGAAGCTCGGAGCCACGGAAATACTTGATAACATCCTCCCAATCAGGAGGGTTGTCATAGCGCCCCAAGTTGGGCTTCAACTTGCCGCTGAGAATCTTCAGAGCAGTGCTCTTTCCAATACCGTTGGTACCGACAAGGCCGAGCACATTGCCAGGACGGGGCATAGGCAGACGGTGAAGCTTGAAGCTGTTGGCGGAATAACGGTGGGTAACCTGAGTCTCAAGGTTCGTGGGCAGGTTGATGATAGTGATGGCGCCAAAGGGGCACTTCTTGGGGCAGATACCACAGCCGATGCATAGCGACTCAGAAAGGAAGGCAATGCGAGATTCCGGGCTGACTTCGATGCAGAGCTTGCCGGAGCGAACGACAGGGCAGGACTTCTTGCACTCTTGGCGGCATTTTTTCGGCTTGCACTTATCGCTGTTGACAATAGCGACACGGGTGAGTTTGTCGGACATGGCGGTGATGATGTCTGGCTGACCGAGGCGGGGTCAAGGACGGGATTGATGGTGGGGCAAGGTTTTTTTTTTCCACGCAGGAAACAAGAAATGGGAGGGTAAAGGTGACGGGAGCGTAGCGAGACGAGTCGGCTTGAGGCGAGGGGGGGCGAAGAGGAATGAGAAGGCTCTCAAAAAGTAGCAGTACCGGGCAAAGCGGCGAGGGTTGTCGAGGCGTCGCGACCTGGCCTTCTGGAGATGAGGGAGGAAAGGATTTGTGGTTGTTGCAAAAGGCTGGAGACGAGACACGGTTGCGGCGACGAAGTGCACCCGGTCATCCAATTTGTGTGCGTCGTCACTGGTGTGAATTTCCAAATCTGGCGGGGCAGTTTCCCCTACCCTACCTAGGTATCCGTACCTGATGCTTTCCATCATAGGTACATGCCCCCATCTGCTCTGCGTCCTTTCTAGGGACGTATTTCAAAAGTACATGTGCACACATTCTGCTAGGACCCGGTACGCACGAGGCACCTCGAAACTCGAAAATGGGAGGCCAAATATTAGTGGGTGTACTTGGTCTCGACGACCTGGACCATATTACCTACCCAGGCCCCTATGCCATCAACAAGAATCCAAGTATCCTTCATCAATTCTAAAGCTGACTGCAGGCCGTGTCTTCACTACTACCTACAATATGTGTCATAGAGTTCACTGGGTCGCCATGCGCCACAAAAAGATGTCACAGCCTTATCAATCGTGAGCCAAGTGCCCGCCTACCTTGAGGGTGCAACACAGCAAACCCATTTTATTTCACTTTTCCTCGCCCGCAAGCCATCCGCCTCTTCATTCTTATACCGAGATTCTTACCACATGTGCTCTCGGAGACGGAGGTTTTGCCATATACATAGTTATGCGGCCAAACAAGTGAACAGCCATGAGGTGTTTGGATGCTTTGCATGCTAACTAGCAAGGGCTTCTGAGCCCTTGATTAAGACCAAATGACCTCGCCACGAATCGAGTTTGATCATTCAAAGGTGAGGAGATCATGGCATTCGGTCAAAGGTGAGTCGAGCAACGTTTCTAGCGATAATAGTAAGGTCTCATTTCGCACTGTGTCGTCTCAAGGACCGAGTTCTTATTGCGTACTGCACAGGCTTGATACGGAGCATTCATCAGTCCCGTAATGCCTACACGACGGGAGGTAACTACTGAAGACTAGATAGCAAGAAACTGCCCATGAAGTGGTTGTAACATAAGATCACCTTCTAATAGGAGTTTTCCTAAATTGCAAATACTGTGTTCGCAAATGCTCATTCTGTACCGGACGACCAAGCATGCCCCTGGAAATGATGTTCTGGAACGATTCGGAGCTGAGCTGGTGAAGGCGGAGGTGGACGGGAGCGGTGAAGACGCGGTGTTAGCGGGGTTCCGAGTCTCGTCGGCGAACAATACCTACTACCTAGGTACAGACTACAGTACAGTCCTGAGGTAGGTACATATATGGACTTGCCTCCGACTAGGTTGCTTGAGGCTATGGAGGCTGCTGCTGCCTTAGGCCATCACGTGCGACCCTTTCTCCGGGGTGATTCAGTGCGGCTAGCGCTACAACCACCTGTACCTCACCCGTGCATCCACCTCAATTCTTTCCTGCCTCTCCACCAGTACATTTTCCATCCACCACCACCCTTCTCCCGCCAGGCCTCGGAGAACCCGCGCAACGTCACCAGTTCATACCTAGCCTTTCTCAAACCCTCATCTGATAAAGATCAATGGTACTCGCTGCCTGGAGGCCATTTGTTCATGACTTGTGAGTTCCCTTTCAATCCTGCCTGCTGGCCTTGCAAGGGCCAGGCCAAGTCTCCGTCACGAGCCATCAATTCAGCCTCGAGCTGGCGCGCTTGCATCTTGATATTCATATCGGACATGTCCTCACCAACAACTGGAGCCGTTGGATTTGATGAAGATGACTTGTCTGAACGATTCTGATGCCACGGTGACACGTCATGGCGTACCTGCCTCTTCTGACAGACACAATGGCATCGCCATCAACTTTCAGCCTCGTCTCCATCAACCGCGTCCCCGCGATGCGACGATGGCGATTTCTCCATCAATTTCGGGTTTTTAGCCGATGATTGGTGATGATCTCAGTCGCCCAGCCTCACTCGTCATGCGCTCTTTGCGCTCATGCCTCCCATCTGCCGTGTACTGGGCTAACGTCGTTCCATCCACAGCAGGCAGCCTCGACTTAGACCATCGTCATGTCTAGCCCCGTCGAACCCGGTCCCGCCAACGGGTACCGGTCCCCGCAGGGCGGATCTCCCTCTCCAATAATTGCTGCCGGTCACCAGAGCGATAGCGATCTATCCGATGTGCGTGATAATGCCGCAGGCCACGCTTCATCGTCGCCGTCGCCGGATCCCAATGATTCGACTGGATACATGAACGGCGCCCCTGACTTTGCCGAGAGTGAGAGTTCCGGCGATGACAACAATGCATCTGACGATGGCGACTTCGATATGGACGATGGCGTAGCTTCGATTGCACAAAGTGATGGTGCTGGTGACGCCCACTCCAGTTCTGACGACTCTCAGCGGCCATCCAAACGGAAGGCTGCGACTGGAGAGGATGAGTACATTAAGGCAAACCCTCAGCTTTATGGATTGAGAAGAAGCGTATGAATCACACTTCTGCCCCGAGAGAGAATGCCGGTTAATGACTAGTGCCGCAGTCCCGTCCGACCCAACAACGGAAGCTGGTGAGTATTCATCAGCTTCTTCAGCGCCTCAGGGGCCATTTACTGACTGTCTGATCACAGGTGGAATCGTCTGATGATACTGATGACTCCGATGTGGTTCCTACCAATCGAAGAAACGTTAAGAGAAGACGCGTTGAAACGTCAAGACAATGTAAGAACCCTAGTCACATCTGTCAATCCTTCCGGCCGACTTTGCTAATCACTACATTCACAGCTTCCAAGAGGGGCACTCCTGCTCGACAGCCATCGATTGATTCCGATTCCGACTCTGATAACTATGGAGGCGCACGCGCGAAAAGTCTGCAGAAGAAGGCGCGCCGCCAACGGGAGTCACAGCCAAATCTCGTTTACGCGGAGAAGCGTTGGTCGAGCCGGCGCGCTGCGCAAGTGGTGCAACAGGGTGCCTACGAGGAGAGCGATTTTGACGATGAAGACGAAGACGCATCCGAGCTCACGCCCAACTATTATGCGGCAGATGCAGTAGACGACTCGCCGTACATCGACAAGGTTTTGAGGCACAAACTGAAAGACGACCTAGAACTCAGTTGGAGCTCCACCAGAAACGATTTCGAGTACTTCATCAAGTGGCAAGGAAAGTCGCACCTGCATGATACATGGGAGACGACGGACAGCCTGCGTGGCCTGCGAGGATACCGCCGGGTGGAAAACTACCACAGAACCATCGTGGAAAACGAACTCCTCATTCGCTTTGGCGAAGATATTCCCCCCGAAACCAAGGAGCAGTTCTTCCTGGACCGTGAGCGAGCTGAAGAAGCGCTCGAGGACTTCACCAAGGTGGAGAGAGTTGTGGCAGTGCGTGACGGCGAAGATGAAGACGAGTACCTCGTCAAATGGAAGGGCTGCTACTACGACGAGTGCACGTGGGAAGTTGCATCTGCCATCAACACCGATTTCCAAGACAAGATTGATCAGTTCTTGGACCGGTCTTCGCGCTCATGGGTTTCCAACCGCAAAGAGGCAAACCCGGACACCCGGACACGAATGACGAAGCTCGAGGCCCAACCCGACTTCATCAAGGGTGGGGAGCTGCGATCGTTCCAGCTGAGAGGACTGAATTTCCTCTGTCTCAACTGGACGCGCGCCAACAACGTCATTCTTGCCGATGAAATGGGGCTCGGAAAGACGGTCCAGAGCGTCTCGTTCCTCAGCTGGCTCCGCAATGAACGAGAGCAAGAGGGCCCTTTTCTCATTGTTGCGCCTCTCAGTGTCATTCCTGCATGGGGCGACACATTCGACAACTGGTCCCCCGATATGAACTACGTTGTGTATCTCGGCAACGAGACTGCTCGCAATACCATTCGTGACCACGAGCTCGTCGTCAACGGCAATCCCAAGAAACCTAAGTTCAACGCACTCATCACCTCGTATGAGATGATTCTTCACGACTGGCAGTTCCTCCAGACGATTAAATGGCAAGCTCTGCTTGTCGATGAGGCCCACCGTCTGAAAAACAAAGAGTCGCAACTGTACCAAAGGCTTGTGAGCTTCGGCATCCCTTGCAAGATCTTAATCACTGGCACCCCCATCCAGAACAACCTTGCGGAGCTTTCGGCTCTGATGGACTTCTTGAATCCCGGCAAAGTCGTCATCGACGAGGAGTTGGAGAGCCTGTCTGGAAATGATGCACAGGAGAAGTTGCAGGATCTGCACAAATCCATCGCTCCCTACATCCTGCGACGGACCAAGGAGACCGTTGAATCTGACCTGCCGCCCAAGACGGAGAAGATAATCCGAGTGGAACTTTCTGACGTCCAACTGGACTACTACAAGAATATTCTTACTAGGAACTACGCTGCGCTCTCCGACGCCACAGGCCAGAAGAACTCGCTGCTGAATATCATGATGGAGTTGAAGAAAGTCAGCAACCACCCCTACATGTTTCCTGGCGCCGAAGAGAGAGTACTCGCCGGTAGCACCCGTCGCGAGGACCAAATCAAAGGCCTGATTGCCAGCAGTGGGAAGATGATGCTTCTCGATCAGTTGTTGACGAAGCTCAAGAAGGATGGCCACAGAGTTCTTGTTTTCAGCCAGATGGTCAAGATGCTGGACATTCTCAGCGACTACCTGGCCCTCAGAGGCTACAAGTTCCAGCGTCTTGACGGTACCATCGCAGCGGCTCCTCGTCGTATGGCCATCAATCACTTCAACGCCGAGGATAGCGAGGACTTTTGCTTTTTACTTTCAACCAGAGCAGGTGGTCTCGGTATCAACCTCATGACTGCGGACACTGTCATCATTTTCGACTCTGACTGGAACCCGCAAGCCGACTTGCAGGCTATGGGACGTGCGCATCGAATTGGTCAGAAAAAGCCCGTCAGTATATACCGCCTGGTGTCAAAAGAGACTGTAGAGGAAGAGGTTCTTGAGCGAGCTCGCAATAAGCTGCTTCTAGAATATCTCACCATCCAGGCTGGCGTCACCGATGATGGAAAAGCATTCCGCGAAGAGATGAACAAGAAGGGCATAAGGATGGACGGCCCAAGCTCTGCGGAGGACATCCAATGGGTCCTCAAAATGCGGTCGCAGAAGATGTTCGAGCAAACCGGAAACCAGGAGCGACTCGAGCAGCTCGATATAGACTCGATCCTCGAGAACGCCGAAGTCACCAAAACCAAGGTCGATGATAAGATGAATCTCAGTAGCGGCGGTATCGACTGGGACAATTTCATGCAGTACACCGATGTCAAGGTCGATGATCTGGCTCTGGACTGGGACCAGATCATACCCGCAGAAGAGCTTGCCGTGATCAAAGCCGAGGAAGACCAGCGGAAGAACGAAGAGTACCTCGCCAAGGTTGCTGCCGAGAGTGCCCCGCGTAGGGCCACGATGAAGAACCGGCACAGTGGTGAGACGGACCGAGCGGACCGCCTTGCAAAGAAGCGCCAGAGAGAAGAACAACAGCGCCAAGAGGCTGAGGAGCAACGCGCTCTGCTGCGCGACCCCAAACGGCCGCTGAACGAAAAGGAAACACGCAATCTCCTCAAGGCCTTCTTCCGTTACGGTTCCATGGAGGACCGCGGGGATGAACTTGTTCAGGAAGCCAGGCTTGGTGAACGAGACCGCGATTTACTCAAGTCGATTCTGGATGACTTTGTGAAAACTTGCGAAGACGCGCTGAACGATAACAACGCACGCCTGATGGACGATGAGCGGAAGCTCGGCAAAACTTTGACGAAGAAGGACAAGAAGGCAGTCCTTGTTGACTTTGGCGAAGTACGGAAGATGAACGCCGAAACAGCCGTTGAACGACCCCGTCAGCTCCGCTTACTACGTCAAGTTTTGCAAAAGAGTGACGATTTCAAGACCTTCCGTCTTGCCGACGCGACCAAGGCAGCCCACTACACCTGTGAGTGGGGTGCTCGAGAGGACGGCATGTTGCTTGTAGGCATTGATCGGTACGGCTTCGGGGCTTGGACCCAGATTCGAGATGATGCTCAGCTTGATATGGCAGACAAGTTCTTCCTCGAAGAACACCGCATCGAGAAGAAGGAGGAGCGGAACAAGGCCACCGATAAGGGCGTGAGTTCTCCAGGTGCCGTTCATCTTGTCCGTCGCTCTGAGTACCTGCTCTCTGTTTTACAAGCCAAGCATTCGACCGACCCATTGGCACATAGGGCTGTTGAAAACCATCACCGCAACAACAAGAGGTTAACGAACGGACACCGTCGCAGCGATGTCGGGAGCGGCGCAGCATCCCCGGCACCGCAGACTCTGAAGAAGAGCATCTCTCATCGGGATCGGGAACGTAGCCATAGCGAACACCATCGCAGTCGAAGCAATGCTGATGAGAGGGGCACACCACGTCCGGACTCGAAGAGAAAGCATTCTGGGCAGGACGACGGGCGCATCCCGAAACATCGGAGAATGGACGAGACACGTCGTACCAAGAGTAACGGTGAGGAACAGCACTCTCCTAGAACCGATCAGCGTAGGCACCGCGATGAAAGCGATCGGGGCCACAAGCACCGCCGCCCGGAGGACCACCGCCATGGAGATGAACGTCGCCGCTCAGGCAATACGACAAGAGTCAGCCAGCCAGACAGTGACCGTCGTAACCAGGCCCTTCGTCGCCTTGATCAACTGCGTCGGATGGGGGATAACAAGGAAGAGAGAGAGACGGATGCAGACGCTATGCTGTGGTATCTTCTGAAACCAGTTCGGGCGAATTTCGAGGCTATCCTGTGTACGACGAAGGAGAGGGTCAAATCGAGTAAGGAGCGTGCCAGGATCTTTGGCGAGGAGCTGGTGGTGATTGGCAACTTTCTGGACCGGGAATTCGTGCAAGAGCGCGATGATGCGCTGAAGAATCGCTTCTGGTATGTGCAAACGACTCAGGCAACTTGAAATCATGCTAACCAGCGCACAGGGAGTTTTTGGCGAATCTATGGCCCGTTGACAGCACTAGTAACGAGGTAACGGGCGACCGATTGAGCGCCATGTATAGAGTCCTGAGGGACAGAGAGGCGAAGAAACAGAACGGAGAAACCCCCGCAGCTGCCACTGCGAATGGCACGACTGCCGCCTCCTAGGTGCACAATCCAACACGATAAACACACACACCCCGCGCAAAAGAAGAGCCGACGACCTCCATTCTGCACGGTCAGTCTCGAGCAAGCCATGATACGTGTCATTTTTTTAAGCATTGGCCTGGCGTTTCGGTACTAGGGAAGGAAGGCATTTTCGTCGAGGCGAGGGAATGATAAACCACATACCCGGACTTGCATGGTACAGGACGACTATTTGGAGTTTTGCGACATCATCGTGTCTTCCCCACTTGTTCTGAAACTTTTTTTAACCTTTTGGGAGGAGATGAACAGAAGGGCCAGGCTGTCGCTTGGGCAGCTGATGACGTCTGATTTCGCGGAAAGGCGTGGGGTAGTTGTCACATGACATTGGCCTCGCTGCTGGTCAGGAAGCCGCAGCCTTGTCGGCTGTGTTCTTGCCAGCGGATACAACAGGCTAGGGACGGGCTAGACCACCCACAACGAAAAGGCGATATTAGCAAGCAAAGTGAGACTTGTCAGGATCAGAGAAAGGATCATCAGCCTTCTTATTAGAATTTCCATAGGCGCCGCGGGGAGTCAGAACCCTCCATCCAGCGCGCGGAAAAAGACCCTTTCGGAGAGTCGGCATTTGTGTCTACCAGGGTATCTTGATGACCGGAAGAGCCCTAATTCGCCAACAGGACACAGGGCGCAGTTGGACATGGAGAGATGATGTCCTCTGAGGGCGCCGACGCACCACCATAAATGCGTCGTTATATATACACTACGAATGAAGAGCTTATTTATTCTCTGCCTTCCATAGAAATGTAATGCGGTGGCTGACCTCTTGTCGGCAAGTCATTTCTGTCCAATGACGACTGTCCTTTAGGTATCAGACGGTGTTAGATTTGCGTGTGCCACCTGGAGGTGTGTTGACGGCTGGAGGGTCCTGACGCACTCTCTGTCGGTGCCGTGGCAGCCGGCGACCTAACACTGAGTAACTCTTTGCTACCTACCTATTTGAGGTAGTTACCGATACCCGATGATACCGAGAAGGGTGCTTCTGAAACAGGGCTCAAAGAATATCCAAAAGTTCCTGCAAGTATCTGTGTATATTTATGTATGTTCATATCGCATCAAGTGGTATGTAGCCTTTTGCAGACACTGGCCGTTGCGTGCCGGCTTTCGACGTCTTCATTCCATGACTTCCTTGGATGGCACTTGAGGTCGTTGAGCAGCAAAGTCGCCAACCTGAAATGGCTCTCCCATGCCCAGAAAAACGACATTCCGTGTCTCGGGGCCAGGAAACTGACAAAGGCTTTGTGGAGAGGGCACGCTGAGGGCAGGGATAACATATGCGTGTGAAAAGCAATGCAGAATACCACTCAGTGGATGCATTCCACCAACTCCAGTCGTAAAAAACAAATGATTTAAAAATCGGGAAAGCATACGAAACCCCAGTGGTCGTTCCATGCGGCCCGAACTCTTCGGTACCGATGTGGCGATGCCTTCTATGTAGAACAAGAAAGCAAAATGCGACACTCAGCCATAACAAAAGCAGGAGCCGAAGCGATGGCACTCCATTCTCAATCCAAAAACATCTCCATCCCCTTGGGAATGGACTGCGGTGAAATGGTGTCGGTAGATTTCCGTCGCGCATCCAAAGGGGTTGCTGGGCGGGCGGAGCTCTTGTCATCTTCCACCATCACGTTGATGCCAGGCGATGACTTTGGTCGCTCCGATGAGGAGCGGGCGATGGACGAGAGCCTCACCTTCGGCGCCTCCACATCCGTGGATGATTCGGCGGACCGCTTTTGTGGGTAGTAGATATTCCTCGCCGGCTTTTGGGCTTCCGGTCGCAAAGGCGGAAGCAGAGAACTCATCTTGCCATCGACATAGTGATAGTGCTGGTTGTCTAATTTGCCGGCAAGGGTTTCCTGGGGCATATCGGCAAGCTCCCGATTCTTCTGTGTTTTAAAAGTCTGGCTGAGCGGATTCTTGGGCATCTCCGCAATCTTCTTGCCGTTGGACTTTCGAGGCATTTTCGCAGGGGGTTTCGCCTTCTTAGATGGTGCGCCTGGTGCGCCGGGGGCGGCCAGTTCTTGACCGCCAAAACAGAGCTTGCTCTGTTTCGATTTCAACGCCTTCCTTCCGGTCTCGGCAGCTTTGATCTTCGGGCTTGCCGTCGGTGTTGGAATGCTCTGAGAAGGATCGGCCAGTTTGCGTTTCTTGGTTTCTGCCGTTGGGTCCGACTCGGTCGTGGTAGGCGATCCAGGAGCAGATGATACGAGCGCCACCTGGAATTCAGTATGGCGAAGTCGGGCCTGGCGCTGCTGCTCGTCTTCTTCACTCAGACGTGCAGTGTCGGTGTCCCGGGGGTCATCGAAACGCGGTAAAGCCACCCAGTGCGCGACATCGTCGCATTTCCCACGAACGATCAAATCCCAGCAGTCCTTGAAATCGTTGTGTTGGGGCTCCGAATCGACATTGATCCATGCGGTAAACCCGTCTCTGCGACTGCGAGTGACTTGGCACAGCTCCTTGACGAGCCTCCTGACGCCAGGAATCTTCAGGCTGGTGCCAACGACGATGACAGCGTCGGGTCGCGATTTCAGATCCACGCTCGAGACTTTACCGATTGCCTCTTCGTCTGGGTTGAATTCGTTGTAAAGCACCATCCTGGGGCGCAGGCGCCCGATGCCGTGGCTTCGTCTCTGCTCGAACTGGGTTCGGAGTTGGTCCAGAGTCTTGCATTCCTCACATAGTGGGGCCTCATGACCCACGAAAAGCTCATTTTTCAGCGGTTTGATGTCAGCGCATTTTGAGCATACCATGTGCTCAACGCTGCCGTGAAGTTGAATCGTCGTGGGCCAAGGTCCTCGAACGTTGAGGGGGACGGCTGTTTTTAGCGGTTCCATGTTTGTATCGATGCAGTCAACATTCTGGCTGTACAGTCGTAGTAGCCGCTTTTCTTGGGCAAGAGAGGCCAGTAGGTGGTGAAACGGAGTTGGCTTGGCAGCCTTGACCATGTTCGACAGGTCGCAAATCATCTTGTGAAATTTCTCGGTGGAGGAGTCATGCTTGTAGACAGACGCGTCGAATAAATGCTTGCCGGATCCCTTCATCTTGTGGTCGTTGGGCAGAGTCGCGAACAGTCCCTTCTTAGATCGGAAGTCGGGGATACCAGCCGAGACCGAGATGCCAGCGCCTGCGATGACGACAATCTTCTTCCTCTTCTTGAGTGCGGAAACCAGGCGCGCCAATTTCTCGTCGTTCTCGTCGCATTTTTCCAAATCTAGGTGCTCAGTGGTGCGCTCTTTAGGGGGCGTGATCCTTCGCCGCTTCCGGGGCGGTTGACCCTCGTTCGAATCGCTCGAATTCACGTTGATAGAGTCGGCCGCGTTGTCGAGCTTGATGGCGGGCACAGAGTCGTCCGCGGTCTCCAGCGTCAGAGGCGACTGTGCGCCCGAGGGCATTGAGGAGGTAGGCGAGGGGTACCGCTTCGACGCGTCCATATTGACTTCGGTGGACGAGGGAGCGGAGGGCGAATTTGAGAGCATCGAGAGAGGCGAGGAAAGGGGCACGTCTGAGGGAGATGAGGTCTGACTGTGCGCGTCGACGTCCATATTTGAAGGGGATGGCGGCGCGCCCATTTCGACTTCTGCGGTCGGGGGCAGGGGAAAAGAGAAAGGAAGAAAACGGCGAAGAAAACGATCAAGAGGCATGAGCAAGAAAATTTTTATACCATGACGATTGTGTGTTCTGTTAAGCTGCTTGGGTTCTCCGGCGAGGCCTTGAAAGGGTTTTTGTTGTCCGCAAAGGTGAGAGTGTCGTTGAAGAAAGACAAAGTGTGGAGAGTGAACGTGCGAGGGTACCTTAACAAGTATCCAGCCGTGTTACCTGTACGCATACGTACATGTACATGAATGGGGCACAGAGGAAGGGGGCGGGGGCACGTGGATGTTGTGAAAGAAATGGGAGCAGACAGGACTTGGAGTAGGTAGGCTAGAGGCAGTACGTAGGTAGGTAGGTCCGCCTTAGGGTTCGGCCTCGGAGGAACAGATTATCCAAGATGTTGTTTAACAAAAGTTGATTTTTATTACTAATAATACAGGGATCTTTATAGTAGCCGCTAATCTTTGCCTTTTTTTATACTCTATTACTATTATTCTTTAACTTAATCCAACTTATGTTATATATAATACTTCTATACCTTATAAAGTACTACTATTCTTTATAATAGAGCCTCTTAGATTTTAAAGAATTAAGAAAGCTTTAAAGCTTTTATCTATAGTTTATTATTAATTTTTAAAGTAACTTTATAAAGTTATTTAAGTATTATTAATAGAGCTTTTAGTTATTCTAAAAAAACTATTATACTTTATAAAGACTTTATACTTTATTATATTAATTTAAACTCTTTAATATAGAATTAAGCTATACTATACTTATAGCTTTTTAAGTATAGTATAATTAATTACTTTTATATACTTTAGTTACTTATTATTCTTAACTTAGAAGTTAAAAGGTTAATTATATATATTATAGTTATAACTTTAATATTTGTATTAATAATACTATTATAGTTAAATAAAATTACAATTATTTTAATAAAAGAAGTAAAGAACAAAAATAAGGGATAGTTATAAATAACTTTTCTTTAACTTATTTTAGTATTTTATTATTAAACTTCTTTTTCTTAAAGTTTTTTAAAAAAGCTAAAGTATAACTTAAAAGGCTAAATTTTATTAATAAAGAATTTTATTTTTTAGAGTAAAAATATAATAAGATATACTTAATATAGAAGTTTTTTTTTAGAATTATATATAAGTAGGTAAGTAGGTATACTAAGTAGTATATAAGTAGGTATAAATAAGTTAGGTATAATAAAACGGGCTTAGTATAGAAAGATACTAATATATTATAGTACTGGTTTGGCTGCTCTGACTTTAGTATTTGTAGGTACTAAGGGCTCTATAGTTTTAGGTATTAGCTAAGTTATTATAGGTTATGTAACTATTAAAATCTTTAAGCCTTTAGGGCTTTGTAGTTATGGCCTATAGTATAGGATTTTTTCCCTTTTTTAAGTGTAGATTATAGTTAATAGAGCTTCTTAGTAGTGCGTTAGTCTATCCTTAGGACCCTTCTGTAATACTATCTATACTTCTTTTTAACTCTTTTTTTTAGTAACGGGTAGTATAATATTACTAAACTAATTTATTATTAATTAGTAATTTCTATATTTAAGTAATACTAAGTATTAACTAATATACGCTTTTTTGTGCTCTGATTATAATTAATACACTCCCTTTATTTCTACTACTTTTAAACTATTATACTAAAAATAGTTTACTCTTATAGCTATAGCTTTAAAGATAGAGTAACTATTAATACTAATAATATAGCTAAGCTTTTAAAGTACTAAGGCGACTACTGTGCTATATACGCGCCCCCTAAGGGTACTAAGTCTATTTTAATTAGTTTTTTTAAAACTAAATACTTCTTTATAGAGTAGTTTTTTAATACTCTTACTTTAAATACTATAACGGAGTAGTACTATACTAAGATTTATATATACTTTAATAGCTTTTATAAGTATAATATTTACTTTATAGATAACTCCTTTTTTAGTAATAATTACTAGGTTTTATAGGATAAGGATACTTTTAATAGCTTTTATTAAAAGGATTTAAAAAAGCTTTTTAAGTAGGTTAATATATAAGTTAAGGCTTATAGTGCTTAGGACTAGGAAGTTTAGTTACTTTATATTTAGTACGTTATAGTATATAAGAATTTTTATAAAGTTTATAACTATACTTTTTAGTTAGAGGTTAATAATTATTAGTTTTAAAAGGATATTAAGCCCTTTAAGTTAAAAAGGCTAAGATGACTTGAAGCTAGGAGCTTTTTTTTGTTATTAACGAAGCTTTTTAGTAGTATATTATTTAACTAAAGAATACTTTAAAAAGTACTCCCTTTTAGTAAAGAGATTTATTAGAGTTAAACGTTAATAATACACTTGTTATTTTAACTAATTGTTTAGAGTACTTAAAGACTAAATATTAGTCCTTTATAGCTTTTTTATTTACTATTAAACTAAACTATAGCTTTAAGGAGCTTAGTATTTTTATTTATATAGGTATTAAAGATAGTAAAGATAAAAAGAACTCTTTATTTAATATTTAGTATTACTGTATTACTATTTATTTATAGTTTTAGAGAAGTAATATTACTAATATTTAAAAGTTAGATTATATTATTAACTACTTAAAAGGTGATACTTTTAATTTAATTTTATTTATAGTTAAGGGATAGGACTTAAAGACTTCTATAGAGCTTTTTTAGAAATTAAACTCTGTTTTTACTAGCTATATTTAAGTTAAAGACGCTAAGTAAGATATTAAAGCTATAAAGATTACTTTTTTTAATATTTATATATAGTATACTAAGTTTATAAAGCTTATTTATAAGGTTAAGTTTTTAGAGTATTAATAGTATTATAAGTTCTACTATAAGTTGTTTATTACTTTATAAACTTAGTATACTATAGTTTACTTTAATGTTTTTTTTAACTTTTAAAAGTATATTAAGATAGTTATTACTATTATTAATGTTATAGACCCTTATAGTATTAGTAAAGCTACTAAGGAGTTATTTTATAAGATAACTACTAGTTACTTTAGCTTTTTTATAATTATTATACTGTTTTATAGTAGTTCTATAACCCTCTATAGTACTTAGAGCTATACTAAGCTTTTTTTAGCTTTGTACTAATACTTAAAGGACGCTAGTATTTACTTTATTTATAGTAAGTTTAGCTATAGTACTTATAAGTACCTATACTTTAAAGTAGTTAAAAAAAAAGTTGTTTTAGTAGTTATAAAGTCCTAAGTCCTTATTAGAGATATTAATATAGTAGAAAACTAAAGCTCTTAGTAAAAGGAGTTTTTTAACTAAGGGAGAGGATGTATAAGGATTAATACTTAGCTTTAATATCTATTAACTTAAAAAGAATTATTAGGGGACAACTCCTAGAAATAGAGCTAGTACTAGCTTTTAATAAATATAGATTATATATATACGCCCTCTTTAATACTAAAGTAAATAAATACACTTTTATAAATACTTTTTTAATTAGTCCTTTACGGGATTTTTACTAAGCCCCTTTATATAAATTATAGTGCCCTATTTTAGTTATAGGATTTAACAGTAAATAATTAAATAATATTAATATAGTATAAACTATTAATATATAAATTAACTACTAAGTTCTACTATAAATACCCCTTTTATAGTTAAATACTAAGTACTATAATTTAATATTAAATAGGGCCTAGTTTAAATACTATAATATTTTACTAAATGTACGCTATAAGTGCTTATAGTAGTTTAAAGACTTACTACTAGTCTAAGATTTACTTTTTATAATTATCTATAACTTAGTAGAGTACTATAAGTTTAATAAAATTGATTTAGAATACTAAATAGATACTAATAAAAAGTAGGCCGTTTTTAAAGCTAATACTATATTCTATAATTATAAGTTTTAATAAACCTAGTATAAACTTTAAGTACTTTAAAGAATTCTAAAGTACTTAATACTTATTATACCTTTTAGTATATAAAGAATTAATAATACTAAAAGTTTATATAAAATAGAACGGGCGCTTTATAGTACTAAAAATTTATTAAAGTTAGTTTAGACCCCTAAAAAATATTAATAGGTACTAAAAGAGACTTAAAAGCTATAGTAGGATATAGGACTAGCTTTTATTAGTACTATAGGTTTTAAAATAAACTTAAAGTACTTTAATATTAAGTTAGGAGTGATTACTTTTAATAACTTAAACTAATTAATTAAGTTAAAAAAGATTAATATAGTTAGAGTTAATAACCCCTTTTAAGACAATATAGAGGAAATTAAATACTTAATTAAAGAGAAGTTCTTTATAGAATTTTAGTAATTTATTAATATTTTTAGTAAAGCTACTAGTAATACTTTATTACTATACTACTAGTATAATTATAAGATAGAGTTTAAAGAGGGAGGCTGTAATAAATTTATTTACTACCCCCTTTATAAGTAGTTATTACTAGAGTTAGAGGTAATTTATAAATATCTTTTAGAGTATTTATATAAGGGATTTATTATTCTTAATAATGCTTTATAGGCTTTTTTTATACTATTTATTTAAAAGGCTAATAGGGGCCTTTACTTCTATATTAACTTCTATAAACTAAACGAAATTATTAAAAAGAACTAATACCCCCTATTATTAATTAACAAAACGCTAACGCGAATTAACTACGTAAAAATCTTTATTAAAATTAATATTTAATAAGCTTTTTATAAAATTTAAATATACCTAGACTATAAGGACTTAACGACTTTTAGAACCCGCTATAGTATATATAAATATAAAGTTTTTTTATTTAGCCTTTATAATAGGCCCGTAATATATTAATAATATATAAACGACGTTTTAATAGAATATTTAGACGATTTTTATATAGTATACTTTAATAATATTTTAGTGTTTTTAAAAGACCCCCTTTAGTACTAGGAATACGTTACTAAGGTACTAATATACTTAAGAAATACTAAATTATAAGTCGATATTAAGAAATACAAGTTTAGTGTTACTACTACAAAATACTTAGAATTTATTATTTCTACTAATAGTATATACTTTAATTTTAAAAAGGTTAGTATAGTAAAGAACTAGTGCGCTTTTACGTCTATTAAAGGTATTTAGTCCTTTCTAGGGTTTTATAACTTTTACTAGTAGTTTATTAAAGACTATAGTAGGGTCGCTAAGTCCTTAGTCCACTTTATAGCTAAGGGAGTTTTTTTTTACTTTAATAATAATTACGAGACTATATTTAGTTAACTAAAGGACCTGTTAATGTTAGTCTTTATTTTTTACTACTAGTGCCCTAAATTACTTATATAGTTTAAGATAGACGCTTTTAATTCTATTTATACTAGTGCTATACTATAATTATAGTTTAATAATAACGCTTAGTACTCTATAGCTTTTTTCAAAATAATAGTACTAGTTAAAATAAACTACCCTATTTATAATAAAGAGTTATTTACTATTATATAAGCTATAGAAGAATAGAAAGTAGACTTAGTAGTCCTTTATAAGTGTTTTAAAGTTATTACGGACTATTAAGCTTTTTTATACTTTATAACTAAATATAAGTTAAATTTATAGTAAGTCTAGTAGTTAGGCTTTTTAGTAGACTTTAACTTTATAGTTTAGTACTACTCTAGCTAAAAAAACGTACTAACTAATACTCTTTTATAAAAATTAAAGGATATTACTATACAAAAAGCCCTTAAAGTTACTAGTTATACTTAAGTTTTTTTACTACTTAACCTTTTATTTTTAGAAATTACTACTAAGCTTTATTAGCTTTTAAAAAAAGCTAAAGCTATAAAAGCTATAGTAATTAGTACTATAGAGTTTATTAACGAACTCTAGGGTTACTTACTAGTTAAATAAATTTTTACTCTAAACTAAAACTCTAAAACTAAATTCCTTTACTCTTTATATAAAATAGTTATTACTAGTAAGGAGTATTAGAAAATATAAAAGGATATGGGTCTATTTATAATAGATAGTAAATTAGTTATACTTAAAAAAGAGTTTTTTTATACTTAGGTGATATAGAAAGTCTATAAGTAAAAGCTATTAGTATACTTTAACTAGAATAAAATATTAAAGATAATTAAAAAGAAATACTATTAGCCCTAACTTATAGTAGATATAAAGAGGTATATTCTTAATTATTATATATACTACTGTACTTATAAGCCCTGGGACTAAGTACTAAGTAAGTTCTACTTCCTTTTAGTACTTAACTAGCTTTAGTAGTATATTTCTATAGACTTTATAGTACTACTATTTAATAAAAAGGGATTTACTATAGTTTAAGTAGTAGTTAACTACTTAAGTAAGTAGGTAATCTTAATACTATACTATAAAGAGGTTATAACTAAAGACTTAGTATAGATATTTTATAAAAGGATACTACTAATCTTTAGCTTTTTAAAAATAATTACTTTTAACTAAAGCTCCTAGTTTATTTTAAACTTTTAATTAAAACTCTATAAAATTTATAATATTAAAATATAGTTATTTATTATATACTACCCCTAAACTAATAAATAAACTAAGATCCTAAACTAGTATATTACTTAGTACTTATACTCCTTTATTAACTATTACTAGAACAACTAGAGTAATATACTTTTTACTATAAATTTTACTTATATAGTACTACTTAGTAAAACTACTAAACTATTACTATATAAGATTAAATTTAAGTAACCCCCTTACTTTAGTTTTAATTAAAACTACTATACTATAAAGTTTAATAGTACCTATAAAAAGCTAAACTACTTAAAAGTTTAATAAATAGTAAAATATATTTATAGTACTTAGGATATTATAAAAGGAAAAATAGTAGAGGCTTAAGTATAGTAGAAGCGTACTATAAACTACTAACGTTACTTAGATACCTTTACTATAGAAGACTATATTTAGGTTTTTATAAAAGGCTAGTACTAAGATAACCCCTTTAAGTTTATAATACTTTAAAACGGCTTATACTAAATTATAAAAGCGGGACTTAGTAGTATATAGGTACTAAATTTCCTTAAGAGCTACTAGTACTACTTAGTTTTTTATTCTAGTAAGCTCCGAAAGGCTGCTAATAACCTACTATTAGGATAGGTTATTAAGCTGCTTTTACCTATATAGTATATTAATAAGTTAAAGTATAAGGTTTAAAAAGTTTTAGTATTTTAGTTATAGTACTATAAGTTTTAGTATAGAGTAAACTAAATAAGCTATAATAAAGACTTAATTTAGTATAATACTAAGAACTTTTAAAACGCTTTAAAGGCACTTTAGGCCTTTTATAACTAATACTTAAGTACTCTAGGTCCCTTATGATACTTAGAAACGTGGCTTTAAGCTACTATAGTTAATAAAGAAGTGCTAACTATATTAAACGATAATGCCGTAGTTGTGACTACTAAAATATACTAGGAGTGTGGTACTAATACCCCCGGGGCGGGGCTAGATAGTTTAACTAATTAAGCTTTTTATATAAATTCTATATAGGGCTTATAATTAGTTTATTCTAAGAAAAGTTCTAGCGACTATAGTATAACAAGTTTTAATACTATAGGGGTATTTTAACTACTAATTAATACTAAATTTTACTACTAATCCGAAGCTAGTTACTATTAAACGCTTAGCTATAAAGTTATAAGTTTAAAAATAAAAATACTATAGATTTTTATTTTATACTTAAAAAAAGACGCTATAAATAGTATTACTTCCTTTAAGGGGGGGGGGGGGGGGGGGTGATATTATAGTGCTGGCCTAGTTACTTTAATTTTAGTATTTATGGGTACTAAGGGCCCTATAGTTTTAAGTACTAACTAAGTTATTACGAGTTACGTAACTACTAAAATCTCTAAGCCTTTAGGGCTTTATAGCTGTGGTTTACGATATAGGATTTCTTCCTTTTTTTAAATGTAGATTATAGTTAATAGAGCTTCTTAGTAGTGCGTTAACTTACCCTTAGGACCCTTCTGTAATAAATATATATATAAAGAGCTAAGGAGTTACTATTAAGTAATAAGTTTAAGTACTTACTTTAGTTTAAGTAAAACTAGTTTTAAGTATAATTAAAGTATTTAAGTATAGAGTACTATTAAACTATATATACTATTCTTTTATTTTAGTTCTAAACTCTAACTAACTTTAAATTTTTAAAGAGTGCCCCTATTTACTAGTTATAGTTAGGTTTTTCTTTACTCTTAATTCTACTTAATACTATAGAATAGAGATTAAGTATAAATAGTATTTATTTTATTTTTTATTTTATTTACTACTAAAAATACTATTATTTTTTTAAGTATAATAATAGTAGAGATTTAGTATAGATTTAATATAAATTTAAACTAATTTTTAAAAGTAATTTAATTTTAGTAAACCCCTTTTAATCTAGGGATTTATTAAAATAAAGTAAATTTAACTTAAGTATATCCTTTTACTATAATAAGGGTCTTTATTTATATTTTTAAGTAGTGTCTTTTATAGATACTTTTATAAGTTATTATAAAAAGAATATACTATAGCTATATATTATTAAGTAGTATAATAAATAAAAGTATTTAATAGAGTATATTTAGTAGGTTTAATCCTCTTTAGCTTTATTAAGTAGTCTTAAGTAGAGCTTAGTAGGGCGTATATATCTTAATAATTCTACTTACCTACTCTTCTAGTAATAATAATAATACTATTACTAATAGACAGTGTTAAACATATTAAAATAAACCTTTACTTATATAAACCTTTAGTTAGATTATACTATATATAGGGCCTAATAAGCCCTAGTAGTATTTACTATTAAAGAAAAAGGTACTACTACTATAAGTAAAGCCTTTATTAATTCCTCTGTCTTCTATATACTTACACATATAACAACCCTTACTACTACAGTAACCTATTAAATAAACTACCTACTATAATACCTAATAAAAGGTTACCTACTAACTCCCCCTATAGTTAGAATAAATACTATAGCTATTTTATTACTATATAGATTAAAACGGACTATAAAGAGACTATAACTACTTCTTTAGTCTAGCTATAGGCCCTAATACTAATTTAATACTTAACTAAAATAATTTTTTAAATAATATAAGAGTGTTCTTTATTATATTTAGCACCCTAAGCCGTTAAACTACTAAAAATTAACTTAAAGTAAATATAATAATATATAGATAATAGAACGGAACTACTATAAATTTCCTATAGTCTAAAAATAACTATAAATACTTTAACTAACTAAAGAACGTAGCTACTAGTATTATAAAACCCTAAGGGGCTATTAATATTAGTATATTTAGTAAGGCCTATATATAATAATATTAAGATAGATACTAATAATAGTAGGGAGTAGCTAAACTAGCTATACTTACGTAGTAATAGTGTATTAGTTATAAAGGGATATAATAGCTAAGAAAAGGGATAGTTTAGTTTAAATTAGAGTTAATAGGTTTAAAAGAACGGTTTAGATGGTTAAGTATATAGGAGGTATATAAAAGGTATTAGTAGTTTTAGTAGCGTTAATAGCATAATTAGTAGTTAAAATTAATTAAAACACCTATTACTTTAAATCCATAGAAGTTGCGTTATAGTAGGTAAATTTAAGTGCTGTTAACGATGAAAAAGATTAACAAGGTAGGTGGTTAGACGGCTATTCCCTAGAGTACGTAGCCCATAGGCCATTAGTTACTCTAGAGGGGGTACTACAAATATATATAAGACTTAAAAAGAGGTATTATAGTATTACTATTATACTATAAGTAGCTTTAAAATTAATATAGATTTGCCCTAGGGAGTAGTATAAAGGGCGGGGATTATTTAGTTAAATTAAAAAACTAATTTATATAAAAGAGATTTTTTAAAAAAAGATTAGTTATTATAAAATACTAAACTATATATAGTTTAGTACTATTTTTAATTAAGACTAGTATTCTATTCTTATTTTTATTTAATTTTATACTATAAAATAGAAATATTGTTTTTTATTTATAGTACGTTTTCTTAACCCCTACTATAGAGCACTTTATACTATTCCTTAAACTTACTACCTTAGTCCCTATTTATTCCTCTTTATTACTCTCTCTATACTATAGGCCTATTATTATTAACCCAATTCTATATACATCCTATCTGGCCCAAGCGGGTGATAGAGAAATAGGAACACTCTAAGCTTTGTCTTAGCTAGAGATACCTGTCTAAAGCTAATTTTATATAGCTAAGAAGGTATCTTTCTTAGTATGTTGGCGTAGCAGTAGAGGTGTTTCTGTTCTTTTGTCACCCGCTTGTGGCCCTACACTACAGCAATCTGTAGGGTGCTGGTGGCTTCCTTCATGGAAAATCGCGTTTAGTGGGTCCCCTCCTGTTGTTGTTTAGTTCCCCTCTTTCTCTATCTCCGGGTACCTTGGCATATTATGTAAGGCAGGTTAGGTATGATTATTCTTATGGACGTCCCTCACCATGGATAGAAGGCAACTAGGCTGATGTGCTGGAGACAAATAGTCGATTTGTCCCCCATACAGCACTCCCAGTCTCGTTGTTTTAGTACACAGTTAATTTTCAGCATGACGTTATTCTAGCTACTAAGCTATGCTACCCCTAATGGTCACAATGAACCCAAGGAGGCCAGGACCATGACATGGGTGTTTACATTTGGGGAAGATGGTGTTCCTTTGAAACCTATCCATCTCATTGACCTCAGAGAATGTTGCAGAAGCAGCGACTATCCAATCCAATACAATAGCAAGAGTAAACTTCTGACGGCTTTTGGCATATGGCTAAGAAGCCCCCGGCCCATTCTCTTCGTCGCAATAGGGGTGTTGGCATGCTGTTCAATAGTGCTCTGGGTGCAACAAGTTCCAGGAGTCAATACCAACACTGCCCGTGGATACGTCATATGATGAATTGCAGTGCGCCACAAAAGCCAGTTGTACGTTTTCAAGAGAAAGCACCTTGTCAGTGGTTTTTGAAGACTTCTCACCGGGAGTCTTGTTCATTTGACGACATCAGTTGATCCGAGTTTGCGCGCGCGAATGACCGTGACGACTGGGGTGAGAAACGCGGTCAAGTCGCCATCGAGGGCTTGCCAATGAACCGGAGTGCATGCCCGTTGCTCGGAAACATTACTTGCCCCCAGCTGCATTGCCCTGTTCCATCGTCCACACGTCTGTCTACCTAGGTACTAGGTATGAAGTAGAGTTTTTCTTATGTTCTTTTACAAAGTACTAGGTAGTACTGCCCCCCTTTCCCTGTCACGGTCAAGAATGGGGACCGGGCCCTGCCCTCTGACATACAGGGATCATTGCACAGACGTCATGGGTTAATTTAGGTACGGATACCCTAGAAAAGTTAGCTATAATAGTTAAGACACTTTTTACCTTTAAGCTTCTATATAGTAGCTATTAGTAGTATAATAGAGTAGAAACTTATATAGTAAAATATAATATTAACTATTAAATTAACGTATAAGAATTAGTATTTTATTCTTATATTAATACTACTTTTTATAATAAAAATTAATAAATAAAGTTAATGAGTTTAAATACTTATATATTTAAATATAAAGGTAAGTAACTACTTATTAATTATTAAAATAAATTAAATAGAGTATTATATAGCTTATATATATATTTATTTTCATAATTTATATTATAACTTAAAACGTTAATAATATAGTTTTTTTTTACTTTATAACTTTATATAGTTAAAACTATAAAAAGTAAAATTAGATATAGTTAAAGTTTTAATTCTAAGTATTATTTTCTATAGATTAGTAAAAAAGACTTTACTAAATTTAAAGCTACTATACAGTTAGAGTTAATAGATCTAGTAAGTAGGCTAAGCTAATAGATACATTATGTACGGAATGGGTATAGGAAAGATAGGTAACTGGGTATCTAGGTAGGTAGGCGGAAAAGGTGGATGAGGCTGAGTCATGGAAGGTGCCCCAGTAGATCCGAGGCTCTAACTAGGTCGGGTAGTAACAGACCTGTTAATCCGCTAGGTTGTTACCTACTTTCACCACAACACAATTTGTTAACGTCTGCTCGTCCACCGTCCGTCCACCTTTACTCCCAGCCACACTCCGATGCCAATCTTCGGTTGAGTGTAGAGTCGAAGTTATCCCACGCAGGTTTACGTCCCACCCTATAGCTCATCTACTTTTGCCTGGACAGACACGTTCGTCCTCAGTCTGCCGCATGAAACGAAAACATCCGCTCACTTTGCTCGGAAGATGAGCTGCTGCCGACTCTCGAAGTTGTGTCCCTAGAACAGCATTTCGGCATTCCCTGTTATTACTGTAGCTGACGTTGGAAGCGCACGCGTGTTCGTAACAACGGCTTCCTGGAGAAATAGCACCAATGACTGAAGCAAAAATGCCGCTCATGCTCGAAAGCGGCATGAATGGCCCCATGCAGGTGGACCAGTTAGACGTCGATGACCTCTTCGGCGACGGTGTTGGTCTGGCTCTCCAAACCTCCCGCCCCCCCTCAAAACAGCTCCGTCAGAGGATAGATGACCTGAGAATCCGCGGTTGTTGCCAGTGAGAGCCCCTGTCCCCCTGTGCGCGTCATCCCATGAGCGGGCTGGAGTCTTATAATCCATTATAGGGGAGTCGCATGGTCCAAGTCTGGTGTCATAGCCTCCATCTCTGCGGACGGGAGGTCCTTAGAGGCCAGGTTCTTGCGCTCCCATCCCGATGATGGCGAATGGGGCCTCAGTGAACCGACCAAAATCGACCTAATCACCACAAGCCCGTCCAGTCACATTGTTCACCTTGCGTGGGCGTCCACTGCAAGCCCGGAGCTGGCTGTTATCGACGCGACTGGCCGTGTTTCAATCCTCACCTTCTCGATGAACCTCAATCGACCCTTTGCGACGCGGAAATGGGATCAGGACCCAGTTGACGACCTTCACGCCGTTGTAGGCTGCTACTGGCTGGCATTGGCACCTCCTCAAAGCAAACAAGTATGTGCTCCACTCCGAACTGCTTGACGACTTCTTGCGGTGGCCGCCACTGACCTGCCATAGTATTATGTTAGTCATGGACCGGCTGTGAAGGATGGCAGTTCGTATCGCTACGAAAGTTCGTTTGTTCATGCCTACGGCCCTTGGCATCCCAATCCATCCAAGAGTGCTTTCTTGTGCGTAACTACAAACGGCATTCTGAAGATGTTCTGGGCGCAGAACAACAACAAGATCGAGGAGACAACACTGGAGCTTGAGAGTATCAACTCGTCAGAAGACCTGGTCACTCACGCAACCCTTCACAGCGACAAGAGTAAGTGATCCTCTGTTTGTAGGTTGCTCTACTCACTAACGTGGTGTTTTGTTAGGTTCGCTGTGGATTGTCCTAGCCACCGCCTCCAAGCAGCTCAAGGTTACGAGGGTAGCTATTCATTGGGGTTTGCCACAGTCTCAATCGGACAACAAGCCGCCCCCGGGCAGTCAGTCGTTGAACCCGATTCTGCAAGAGAAGCATATTGCCGTGACCAGCTGGCTCCCCAACGGCCCAACCACCTCACCAGTCGACTCTTCCATGACTCAGCTATCACACCTGGAAATACTCCCGTCGACTACGGATCTCACTGGCCAAGGCTGGGCGCCACCTATCATTCTCGCCATTCGTACCCATCTCCCTACTCCAAATACCCCTTTTCAAGAAACACAAACTATTATCGACAAGTGGGAGATCATTAACGACCAACCCCAGAAAATGCATCCCGCATTTGAGCAGCTGGGTAACCGTAGAAACAGCACAGGCTCAGTCCCTATGGTAAGGAACTTTGTGTAAATTGAGTACAAATTACTGACACGCCCCAGCCGAAGCCCTCGTCTCGACTCAGGAAACACGACCCCGTTGTCATTAATAAAGCCGTGGTTGGTGTCCACACGCTTCAGTATGGCAGGGTCGTTTGTCTGGCCTTTAGTGATGGCTCTGTAGAGTACCGTGATAGGTTCTCCCTTCAGGAAATATACAACGAGATCAATCTCGACAGAGTCATGACTCTCAACCAAGTCGGCTTCACTTTCCAGGATGAATCACCTTGTAAGCCGGTCTGCATGTGTTGGCGACAACAGCTCAACTGACGCAACATCCAGGCTTGCAAGCTGCCTTCTCTCCGACCAACTGTTCACTTGTCAAAATACAAGAAGACGGGAAGATGAAATGGAGTAAACTGCACCACACCCTGGGCGACATTGGGAACTCCAACCAAGACGGTACTCAATCTAGCTCTTTCCCGTTGATCTCGGTAGGCTAACGCAGTCTAGCGCAATATTCTGCTGTGCTGGCAGGCCTCACAGTGGCCGCTTCAACAGCTACGTTCAATAACGTAAACTATGACGATGTCCTGGCCGTTGCACGGCCATATGCCGACAAGAAGCGTACGTCAACTCCACATCGTTCAGTCTACAGCCCCTCCCCTGACGTGTGCTAGGTTTTACGTTCGATTGGATAAACGAGATCGTTCGCATGCTCAAGATTCCGGTGGACTATTCGGAAGACACCCACCATGATAGCCTTGTTCGAAACAGCTCGCTGCAGATGTGTCTCAGCATCCTAAACCACCTGGGCTACAAGGGCATGTTCCAGCCACGGTCGTTTGGTGGTAAATTCGCGATGCTGGCTTTGAATGCTCGCAACGTCGTCATTCTCATCACTATCGCGAGCAACACCCCTGTCAACGTTCGCGAGAGGCTCAGTCCTCTGGATGAGCCCGAGGTCGTGGACGCACTCTCAGGCTGCGCCAAGTGGTGCAACTACCTGCTGTCCTGGCTGACCGACTCGCTATTCGCCCTTCTCGACGATCCCCAATTCCTCGCCCTTCTCACCCCACAGCGCTTCAGCGAGATGAGCGCCTACTTGCAATCTCGTTCTGACGTCTCTCTTCACCTCCTCCTTTGCTCATCTACGCGCGGCTTTCTGTCGGCGGTCTGTCGCCGCATAACGCATCTCGAAAGTCTCTCGAATCGTGCCATTGAATTTTACGAGCGCAAAGCTGCCGAGGGAGATACAAGCGCGCAGGCTGTCAAAGCCGTGAAGAGCATGCAGGCCCTCTACAAGGTGTACCAGAAGATGAACCGCTACACGTCGAGCAGTCTCATCAAGGTGCATGAGTTTGACCGGCTTTTGACTCTGCTTAACAACGACATACGTACCGCCTACCAGGCCTCCCTGGCCTCACTTGCGAGCAAGCACCCAGCGGGCGCCCAGATGAATCCGAAGGCTATGGAGGCGCAAATGAAGAACGCCCAGATTCACTGCGAACTGAACATGCTCCTCGCGTCGTCCCCGCCCCCGGCCTTCCTCAATGTACTCGTCAAGTTCTTCAATAAAGACCTCAAGGCTTATCGCGCCCAGACAGATCCGTCGAAACTCTTCTTCGCGGATTTCGACCTCCTCGAGATCGACGACTGCCATCGCTCACTGGCAGCCCGCAAGGCTCGGGGAATGTATATTGATAACTTCAAGCGGACCGAGCTGATCGGCCCGCCGGTCAGGGGCGCAAAGGAGATGGATGAGTCCAGGGCGCCGCAGTGGAGGCGGTGTGTGCGTTGCTCTGCCGTCATGGAAGATGTCTCCGGCTCGCGTCCTGGGTTCACGTTCGTGCTGGCACAGCAGCGGAAGTGCTCATGCGGCGGTCACTGGGCGCTATTACCACGTGGGATGCTAGTTAGCTGAACTGGCACTGCAGCATGGCATACAGGCGCGTTTTTTTTTTTTTGGGGGGGGGGGGGGGAGACTTCGGTGAGGAAGTAACTAGCATCTTGTCTTGTATGACAACAAAACACATGGATTGTGTAGTTAGATAATGACCAGGTGTTGTTTTTATAGTTTGCCCAAAGTTGGTTGTAAATGACTCCTCCATAATGCTACCTCAAGGAAGAGTCTGTCATGCGGATGTCCCTCATCAAAAACACTACTATGTACGAATGCTGACGAGATAACTTACGGAAACCACGGAGACAAGCAGAGGGACGTACAACGCAGTCAGCGCATGGGATACGGAGCCAATGATATTTCCGGGAGCGAATCATGATGTGTCCACTGACGGCAGGCTAGGAGATGGTTCCTGGAGAGTACCTAGGATTCGAGCCCCTTTAATCCGGAGAGATAGATAGATACCCATGATACTGATGGGCTAGGATATGACAAGAACATTTGTGAAATCCATGTCTTAGTACATACGTAGCAATGTCGACGACGTCCAAGGGCCACTCGGCAACCCTGCTGGCGGGCAATGTCGGGCGTTCAAGCCCCCCCGGCGGCTTGCTATCAGGCTTCGACACTGGAAGTCTCTGCCTACCTAGGAGGGCGTCGAAGGCCGTGGGGGAAAGTGGAATTCCAAGCTGCGCACGGTCTCTGAGCTGACGACCACGTTCGACTCTCGAGTGCGACGGGCCGCACCAAGGTCGTGTTTTTCATGCCTCATGGTCCTGAGGAGAAGGAGAAGGAGAAGGTGCATGTCAGGCACGGCGCATGCAACGCTAGTCGACCAGGGCAAGATCTTCTTACCGCAATGAGAGCGAGGTTCCGATCTCATAGCAGGTGTCTGCTCCGTGCGAGTGAAGGTGAGGAGACAGCAACTCGCTTGTCAACGCCGACGGGAAAGGAAGGTATGCAGCGTCCGGAAGGCCTGTTGCAGCCGGCGATCCATGATCCCCGGTCTACCTAGTCAGCGTTGGACGAGCGGTACACTACGGATAGAGCACGTCGAACCCCCTGCAGGGCCGAGGTGAAGCATTGGCGATGTGGTGAGATACACGCATACTACGGATATAGCATCCGTAGATGTGGGTTATCTTCTAGTTGCGAATATCAGATTGAGGAGAGGGCGGTACGGATATGGATGGAGCCAATGCCCCAACGGTCGCCACTGGACTGTTTCTCGTGGCGGGCGGTGTTATACCATACCTCGGTTGTACACGAGGTACGTAGTTGCTGTCACATAGAGCACTGAAGGGGGTTTGTTGGTTGACGATGTTGATGCTGAATGGGTGGCAGTGGTTCGCGGATGCGGAAGTGAGGCAGGGGTATACACTACACTACTAGGTAGGTAGGTGGGTACGGATACCTACTGTGGAGAGTGGTCCAGAAAAAGCAAAGAAAGTTCGAAAACCAAACTGGCCGGCCCCCACTGCCCACTTGGGCACACGCCGCGTGCCCTTCACTTCACATTCTGGATCACGGTCATGTCGACCAATCAGAGACAGGAAGCTTATCATGACAAAATGCAGTTACCTAGGTAGATAGCCCTCGCCGAAGCGGCTGGTGATTGAGTGACTCTGGAGTCTGGATACCTACCTACCTAATTATAAGGATACAAATTGTATCCGTGCGGATAGCATCCGTACATGTCTCCTTTCTTCAATCAGGCTGGTAGCGGGCGTGGCTCCCACCCATCCTTGCTCCTAGGTACATACGATGAAATGGCCCACAGTCATGACTGACGTCCAAAGTCTAAAGTAGTAGTAGTAGTAGTGTATCCGTATCCGCACCTGTATCTGAGGTACAGAGTATAAGCATATAGATATCTGTTTAGTGACGACGCATGAAGCGAGGTGAGCGAAGGCTTTTGAGTTTCCGCCTGCCGCATAGGATGTCATCAACCCAACTGTTCAAATCCCGCCTGTTTCAGCTGGACATGAGATGACGGCCTACTAGTATTTCGCTGGCAATATCCGTACTATTATGCTCTCTCCCGGCGTTTGGCCAAGAACCGCAAGTGAGACGATGCCCTGGAGTCCATGCCTTCCTACCTAGGTAAGCAACAAGGCCCCGTCGGAAATTTGTCGTCGGCGGCTGCGCATCTTTTTAGGTATCCGTACGGAGTACTTGCAGTCGTAATGACCCAAGCATGGCTCATGGTCCATGGTAGAAATATTCGTGGTACTACAACGGATACTGTTGGCCGCAAACAGTTGTTCATCCGCCAATGGCCGCTTCTGGCTTGCTCTGCGCCCGCACTTGCCTCATCCTTTGGCCGCAGCGACATCCAAATCCTCCCGACGGGAATCCCCCTATGCAATAGCAATAAGGATGTGACAGTTTAACTACGGACTGCAGGAAACAAGCAAAAGCAAGCAACTTCATGTACCGTATTTGTATTTGCATTTGCTGCTGCTTCCAGATCGTGGGCTCGCATTCCTTCTTTGCTTTTTCCCCTCCCCTCCCCCCTTCAGATGCAGGCCGGGTTGTCTTGGAAAGAGAATTGCGCAGTCGCCATGATCGGCGATAGCGTATCCGGAGTGTATGTAGGAGAAGAGAAGGTTCAAGGAATCGCTGTCTTTGAGTGAGCGTCCGGCCCAGGCCCACTTGCCCCTTCGCGGACTCGCAGGCTGCAGCAGCACCGCACCCAAGCATCCCTGAAGGCTGACAGCGAGGGCATTGGATTGAATTGGATGGATTGGATTGGTTCTGTGTTGACGGTTGTTGCACTCGTCGATAAGGCTCAGCAAGCCCCCTTGCCCCCTTGGCCCCCCTCGTGCTCCCCTGCCGATTGGCCTCCATTGTTGATGGAAACCCTGCAGGCTGGAGGTACTTACGGTACCTAGTGTACGGAGTTCTAATACTGGCCAGTGACACCATCAGGCCCAGTCTCACACATCTCGCAGTCGCCTCCGACCATCCGGGCAAACTCTGGCCAACCCCCTAATCCCTGGACTCCCTGGTCCGGCAGCCTTGGCTGGGCAGTTCTCCGTGGGACAGCCTAGCAATGCTGCGACCTTTGGTGGTCCAGCGCCAGCGCCAGCGCCATCAACTCGTCTCCCGGGCCTGCCTCTGCTCTGTTGATGTCTGAGGCTGGAGCCTGTCGGGTCGGGTGAGTCCTAGGTGCCGTCCCGCTAGCTAGGTACACTAGGTAGGTTGCCCGCCACCATCAGGGCTACTCATCAAGCCGCCCGCAACGCAACGCAACGCAACCACACCACACCACACGGTCACCACGCTCTCCTCCTGTGTCCGCCCTGGGAGTCCACATTCATAAGCTTCGCGCATCCCGCGCCCGGCCACCCTCTGCCTCCGCCCCCATCATGTTGCTTCCCGTCACCCGTTGTTATCCCTCTTCGCAGTTCGCGACGGTTCTCCGCGCTCTTGGTAGAGGCGCTGCTCATGTTTGATGCATGTCGAGAGGCCTTAACAGTTCCCAGAGCCAATTCGTCGATTTTCCGTTTCCTGCCTGGCGCAGCCTGTCGCCGACTCGATAGCTAATACCGTTTCGACTTTCACCACCGCCAATACGGGCCGACATACCGAGCACCTGGTCAGACATCATGGCATCCCTCGACATCGAACTCGACGACCTCGAGTTCGTGCCTCTTGTGCCGTATAATGGCTCAGGCCCGACGGGGGGCGACTCCCTAACCGAGGACCTCAACATCTGGTATGAGGTGTGTAGCGAAGCTGGCCAACTCCGTCTCACTCGCTGTGCTTTGATCTCGGGTGCTAATGCTCGGAGATTCACTCGTAGACTGGCGATGTTGCTTGGATGATTACCGCAACGGCACTCGTTCTTCTCATGATTCCTGGCGTAGGGTGCGTTCAACCTGCTCCTCTTTTCGCGTGATCCATTGTCGATTAACGCGACTTGCTCAGCTTCTTCTACTCGGGGCTGGCCCGAAGAAAATCCGCTCTGTCTCTGATTTGGCTCTCCGTCATGGCCACCGCCGTCACGAGCTTTCAGTGGTTCTTCTGGGGTTATTCTCTTACCTTTTCCCACACTGCTGGTCCTTTTATCGGCGACTTGTCCAACTTCGGGTTCAGAAACGTCCTCGCCCGGCCCTCCGTGGGCTCCGACCGCCTCCCCGACCTGTTGTTCGCCGTCTACCAGGGCATGTTCTCCTGCATCACCGTCGCTCTCGCAACCGGTGCCGTTGCCGAGCGCGGCCGCATGCTCCCCTGCGTCATCTTCATGTTCATATGGGCAACCGTCATTTACGATCCGATCGCCTGTTGGACCTGGAATCCTAGCGGCTGGTCCAACAAGATGGGTGGCCTCGATTTCGCTGGAGGAACCCCCGTGCACATCGCTTCCGGCACCGCCGCCCTGGCTTACTCCATGATGTTGGGCAAGAGGCGCGGCCACGGCACACACGAGCTCAACTACCGCCCGCACAACGTCACCCATATCGTCATTGGCACCGTTTTTCTATGGGTTGGGTGGTTTGGTTTCAACGCTGGATCGGCCCTGTCGGCCAACCTGCGTGCCGTCATTGCGGCCGTCGTCACGAATCTAGCAGCTTGCGTCGGCGGCATCACTTGGTGTGTTTTGGACTACAGGCTGGAGCGCAAGTGGTCGACCGTCGGTTTCTGCTCCGGCGTCGTCGCCGGTCTGGTCTCCATCACACCTGGTTCTGGTAAGTGACGCTGGCCCGCGGGCAGAATTGGTTGCGGTTGCACGTCTTTCGAGACATGAATCACTAACGCATCGCAGGATACGTCCCTGTCTGGGCTGCGGTTCCTTTCGGCGTGCTTGGAGCTGCCTTTGCCAACTACGCGACCAAGCTCAAGTTCATTCTGAGAATAGACGATGCCCTCGATATTTTTGCCGTCCACGGGATCGGCGGCCTTGTTGGCAACGTCTGCACGGCCTTTTTTGCCGCCAACTACATCGCTCACCTAGACGGTGTCTCGACCATCGATGGCGGCTGGATCAACCACAACTGGATCCAACTTGGCTACCAGCTGGCTGATTCTTTTAGTGGCGGCGCCTATTCTTTCGCCGGCACCTGTGTCATTCTCTTTATCATGAACATGATTCCAGGTCTCCGTCTGCGCGCCACCGAAGAGGCCGAGATTCTTGGTATTGACGACGCCGAGATCGGCGAATTTGCCTATGACTACGTCGAACTTACAAGAGAGGTACTCAACGACATGGACAATGAAGCGGCCAGCCGGTACTCCAACGACATGGTTTCCTTCCAACCAATAGAAAAGAACAGCATTCCCCTGATGGACGCCCGCAACTTCGCCGGGTCATCACAGTACCCCCAGCACTTCGGCCATGCCCAGTGAGGCGTGGATGCGCTAAGTCTTGACGCGGAAAATCCGTCCGCTCGGCTCGAGACGAAACCATGATCTTCTCTTCCAACTGCATTCGACAGACCTCATTCATCGTCTGAAACGAACCTTGGCGCACAGTACTGCATGTCACTGGCTCGACCTGGATGACCCGATGACGATTGTCGGTCCGCCACGTCGGTTGAAAAAGGTTGTGATCTGTTCACATCGTCCAAGAAGAACACGAAAACCGAATCATGGTGCTTTTTCTTCTTTCCTTTTTTTCCCCCGTTCTTTTTTCGGATCTTGTACATATAATCTAGACTTGGACACGGTGATACCATGGCGAGCGGAGGATTATATGGTCCTTCCGTGGCCTCTGTACTTGTAATTTGCGCGTTAAAACTCGAACAAACCCATGACGACCCTTGGGAATGAACTATTGAGATGGCTCGAGCAGATGGTGACAATATCACAGTAACAGTGCCTATCTAGCCTTGCAATGCTAGCAAACTTGTGATAATGTATCAATATTTTCTTCCATGGCAAGTGAAACACTCTGGTTTTCACGCCAACTTAGGTAAGCTGACCGTGGTTATGACATGTCATCGAGCCAAGTTTCTGAACCTTCATTGAAGCTGAAAAGGAGCGGGAGCAGAACCAGCAGAACCAGCAGCAGACCACATACCCCCTCTGATACTCGACAGGCGGCCCGGCTACCGTATACACTCGAAAAATCCGGATTCCCAGAGCATACGGTATTACTCTTTTCAGTGCTGCCTCTAAAATTCCCCGGTCCTGTGAGATTTCCGTAAGGAATTACCAAATAATAATGTCCAGGCGATCATATGCAACCTCGACCCAGGTTCGCCAGAACGAGCGCCTATCGGGTGGCTTCCCCCCCTGTACACTACCTACTTGACTAGGTACCTACCTAGGTAGGCATCTACCTACAGTCTCTAGGTACTACCGGTCGGTGGTGGGGAGCTGTCACCTAGGAATGAGTGCTAAGGTCAGCCCGCCCCAATTGCCCGGATGACTTGCAGGCGGCCACTGCAAATTCATAAGGTGCACTAATTTAATTTGGACTAGGTCCACATAATACATCCCTACACAGACCTAGGTACCTAGTGTAGGTAGTCCTTGCGGGGCTTCTGCTAACCGGTGCTTTGAAGACCACGGGATAGGTGCACCGGGCTATTGCCTAATATCAGTGACTACCCAGCATCTCTCTCTCTCTCTGCCCACATTTTAGTTCAACAAAGACATCTGCTAATCCCTTTCATCAATTTTCAACTCAGATACATGACACTCATCTCAGTGGAGAAACCAACCAGATCTGGCTCACTCTTACTTTATTCTGTCGTCTTTGGGTTGTGTTCTTTTTGGTCCAAAACTGCGCCTCTCCTTCTACCATCTTGCCTCATAGCCAGGCAGCAGGGCCTATCGGCGTCATGCCTCTGGTTCGATGGGTTACTGCGCGGCTCCATAGCATTCCACCAGCACCATGGCAGGCACAGACTTGCTAAGAGATAAATCACGTTTTTTCCGTCAGCTGGAGGCTATTGGCAATCTCGATGACGACGATGAGTTCCAGGAGACGGATGAACATCACAGACGAAAGATCAAGGCCTTCCTGGCGCAAGCCCGTCAACCGCTTCAAGAGCGGAGCCAGCCTGAGCCTCCGCTGTCACCCGCTACCTCTCAGCAACCAAAGCTGGGCGCCAGGAGCGTGCAATCGGCGCCAGTCCTGGTGACGCTTGAAGAGCCCAGTTCGAGAGAAGTCATTGAGCGGACCCCTCTTGCAGAGATCAAGACCCACGGAAGCAAGGACAAGGCCGCCGCTCCGGCCGCAGACATCAGTTTCGTCGAAGACACCCCAATACCGGACTCTTCGACTAGACATCCGCTTCAGCCAATTTCTTCTTTGGCCAAGGTTGTTATGACACCGCTACCAGCAAGGCGGAATCTGTTTCCCCGTCTGGCAGACCACTCACCTTCAGTTACTGCTATGAAGAAGAGAAAGAGAGACGCGGCCATTAAGACCGTGTCGGAGGAGCAACAGATATTTCGTGATTTGCGCTTCTACTTTATTCCCAATGATGACATTTCGCCAGCACGAAGGATTCGTATCCGCAAGGCCCAAGAATATGGCGCTGTCTGGACGAGGGCGCTTCAGGATGCAACTCATGTCGTTGTTGACAAGAGCCTGGCTTGGAAAAACGTCGGGCCCATTATTTGCTCAGCAGGCAGCGCCTCCGGGCGGATCGTTGTCAACGAGGAATATCCGCTCGACTGTATTCGCTTCAAAGCACTTCTGAACGCCGGCCAGAAACAGTATCTGGTCTCCGGATGCCCGGAACAGCAATCATCTGCCTCCGCGCTTGAGGGCCAACCCTCCCAGCCGCCGGTGCCGTCTCTGCGAGATCAACCTCGTAAGTCGTGCCAGACCGACTCGAAGAAGTGGGACCATGCGCCTCAAACCTCGACGCCGTCAGGCAGTCAGGGACTCTCTGGCAGAGCGGGCGACGAAGGTCCGATGCCCATAATGCCCAGCTCTTCCTCCGTTCTTCAAGACGCCACGCTGACTGGGCAACCGGTCATCGCTCACCTGTCTCCTGATCAGCCGACTGACGGGACCAACTGGGGAGAGCCTACCGCAGTGGTGGAAAGGCAGGACTCAGCGCCTGAAGATGAACTAGAAGACGCGATCTCTCAGATGCAGCAGTTTAGGCACCTGCCTTTGGAGCACGACGAGGAAGACGCTGCAGAAAGCCCGACTATCCCGGATGGATCCGAATCCGACAACGAAGGTTCGGAAGACGAACAGAGAAAGCAACGAAGGTCGTCCACGAGAGCCAGGGGCCGAAAAGAATTGACGTGGGAAGACAAGTTTGTATGCCACAAGGGAGGCACGAAGGGAGGTGACCAAGGGAATCCAAATAGCAGAACCATCGAAATACTGCAGCAAATGTGCGATTACTACACCCGCACAAACGACACTTGGAGGCCTATCGCATATCGTAAGGCGATCTCGCAGCTCAAACGGCAGCCGACGAAGATCTCGACAGCAGAAGAAGCCATACAGCTACCCGGTGTGGGTCAAAGACTGGCGGATAAGATCGAGGAGATCGTCACGACCAATCGACTCAGACGCCTAGAGAATGCCGAAAGCGAGCGGACGGATGAAGTCTTACAGACGTTCCTCAAGATATACGGTGTCGGCAGTGTTCAGGCTAGTCACTGGATTTCTCAAGGCTTTCGTTCTCTAGATGACCTTAAGGTGAAGGCGAAGCTGACGACGAACCAACGTATCGGCATTGACCACTACAAAGACCTCAACACGCGCATTCCGCGTGCTGAAGTTAAGTTTCTCGGCGCTGTGGTCAGGTCAGAAGCGGCAAAGCTGGACCCTAATGTTCGACTCATAATTGGAGGAAGCTATCGGAGAGGAGCCGAAGACAGCGGGGACATCGACTTCATCGTTACAAAAGGGGGAACCAAATCTACGAGTGAGTTGGTACCGTTTCTCAACCAGTTGGTTGAGCAGTTGGAAGGGCAGAAATTCCTCGTCGCAAGATTGGCGAGTTCCAGAGACAACGACGGCAGCAAATGGCACGGTTGCTGCGTCTTACCGAAGATCAAAGGCTTCAACGACGAGAGCTACCACAAGATATGGAGGCGCGTGGATTTTCTCCTAGTGCCCGAGACAGAGATTGGAGCGGCTTTGATCTATTTCACGGGCAATGACATATTCAACCGAAGCATCCGCTTGCTAGCATCCAAGAAGGGAATGCGGCTCAACCAAAGGGGGTTATACAAGGACGTCATGAGAGGGCCTGGGCGAGTTAAAGTGACAGAAGGCGAACTGGTTGAAGGTCATGATGAGAGAAAGATCTTTGAGATCTTGGGCGTTAAGTGGAGAGAGCCGCATGAGCGGTGGTGCTAAGCCCAGTGGTTTCATGGAGTTGGGCGTCTTTGAATCGGTCGTATGGCGCGGCATTGGATGGACGGACCCCTCATAGTTCAATATTGAAAATCCTATCCGGCCAAATTTATCAGGATGGTCCCATCATCTCCCGCAACTCTCACGGGCCGGCAATCAGGACTTGCCAGCTGTCAAAAGCTCCAGTCCAAATTGTGATGTGGATCCCGGCTGATACAGGGTGCAGGCGGTGACAAGCATGAGCGGCGCAATCAGAACTAGTAATTATTTTTTTTCTTTCCCCTCCAGTCCCGGCCCCGATCGTGTGGAAAAGTCCCCCGTCCACGTCGTCCAGCCCCGCCGAGTGACCCTTCTTTCCACCGCGCGCTTGTTCGTGTTTCTTTTCCTCCTGAAATTTCTCTTACCCATCCTCGGAAATCATCCTTGGGCAGATTTGTTCGACCTTATTCTTTACATCTTCCTTCGTCGTCCGCCCCTCGCTGATTATCTTTCAATCCACCTCACGTTTCTTCTGCCCCTCCTCGGAAAGCCAGCGGAAAGAAACACACATCACACAATGTCTGACAAGATGGAGGTTGACGCCGCTGAGGCGAAGCTGAAGACTATGGCGCACTCTGAGCAGCATTACTTCAAGAGGTACGTCCGCTTCTCCTGTCAGGTCACAGGAAAGCCAGGAACGAGGAATACGTTGCTAATCAAAGCTGTGCTGCAGTTACGACCACCACGGTAAGTGTCGTCGCGGCGCGATCCGTCCGATGAAGGAAACGATTATCTGACTAGATGGAATGTGGAACAGGCATTCACGAGGAGATGTTGGTATGCAGCCCCCTAGACTGACGGTATCTGGGGTAGCACGTTTGCTAACGCTGTCGTTTCTGCAGAAAGACGAGGTCCGGACGCGCTCCTACATGAACGCCATTGTCCAGAACAAGCATCTGTTCAAAGACAAGGTCGTTCTCGATGTCGGCTGCGGTACTGCCATTCTTTCCATGTACGCGACCCCCCCGCATGGCATTTCGAGGACTGCTGGTTTGTCAAGATCACGAGGCTCATGATACGTTCTGTACAGGTTCGCCGTGAAGGCTGGCGCCAAGCACGTCATTGGTGTCGACATGTCCACGATCATCTTCAAGGCTCGCGAGATCGTCAAGGTTAACGGCATGGCCGACAAGATTACCCTGATCCAGGGCAAGATGGAGGAGGTTGAGCTCCCTTTCCCCAAGGTCGACATCATCATCTCCGAGTGGATGGGTTACTTCCTCCTTTACGAGTCCATGCTGGACACTGTCCTGTACGCTCGTGACAGGTACCTGAACCCCGACGGTCTCATCTTCCCCGATAAGGCTACCATTTTCGTTGCCGGTATCGAAGACGGCGACTACAAGGATGAGAAGATCGGATGTTAGTTCATGCCCCCCAAACGGCCACGATCCGAACAGTCACTAACCGCGGATAGTCTGGGACAACGTGTACGGCTTTGACTACAGTCCTCTGAAGTCGACTGCTCTGGCTGAGCCCCTCGTCGACACTGTTGACGTGAAGGCGGTTGTGACGGACCCCGCCCCGGTCCTGACCCTGGACCTCTACAAGTGCCAGGTCTCTGACCTTGCCTTCACCACTCCATTCAAGCTCTCTGCCCGCCGTGACGATTTCATCCACGCGCTTGTCGCCTGGTTTGACATCGATTTCACCGCCGCTCACAAGCCCATCCGCTTCTCCACCGGCCCCCACACCAAGTACACCCACTGGAAGCAGACCGTGTTCTACATCAAGGACATGCTCACCATGTCTGCTGGCGAAGAGGTTGAGGCTGTCCTGGACGTCAAGCCGAATGATAAGAACCGCCGTGACCTCGACATCAAGATCGACTACAAGTTCCTGACTGACGACCCTACCCGTGCGGCCGAGGGCGCCTGCGAGTACAAGATGTGCTAGACGTCAGCGCATTGAGTTCTACAACACCCGTCCCGGGTAATTGGCGTTGGCAGAAACGCCAACCCACAAGTTTTGCAGCTTCGCTTCGCGACCAGGGCGACCAGAGACCAGCCATAGCCCCCACCCCACAGCACGGGGGACAGGCGGTGAAACTCAACTTTTGCCCTTCGGGCTTAGGGATAGCGACAAGCTCGCATGAAGATTTGCGCCTCAAATATTCGAAGGGAAAGAGAATCCAGCCTGGCTGCGTAACCTGCGCCGGCAAGGAGGCATGGCGCGGCCTCCTTTTGCAAAGATTCGACCCTTTTATGCCTATTTCGTTCCTTGGTGGAGAGAAAGGACACCCACACCGTCACCCTTTCGCGGCTGCGCGGAGAACCAAGAACATGGAGACCATAGTATTGCGGGCCACCCTGCAAAAAGGAATAAATCATGACTGATGAACGCAAGACAAACTTCTCCTCGCCAACTTCGATTGGCTTTGGTCATGCTTTGTGTGAACATATTGGTAAAAAGGAATTCAGTGCTGGTGGCCGGCCCTAAGGCTACCTATCATATGTGCATCGGGCGAAGTAATACCAGTCGCTCGTGTCTCTTCGGCAGCAAGCCCTGTTGTGACGGAAGTAAAACGGGAACAATGGAGGTCTAGTCGTTATGTTCTCCGCTACGCCGTGTTGTCTGGTCTATTATTACTTTCGGGTCTTGCCACTTCAATCAGCTCTGTGCGTCTATCTGCCCCAAAGCTCTTCGTCTGCCTCAGGGTATTAGGTCTTGTCGGGCCCTAGCTCTTGAAAAATGGCTTGACGAAGAAATTGGGGGGAATGGGGCGGGTTCTCATGCGAAGTCAGAACAAGTATTCCAAGCAAAAGCCATCTATTCCTCTTCATCTTACAATAGCAGCAACCACGCCAACATTCACCGTCTCTTGCGTGTTTTTGAAACCATCGACTTGAGCTCGCTGTTTCCTCCCGCTTTTCCCATCCTCGCGAAGATGCCCAACGCTGATGATGATGCAGAGAAGAGGAGACCTGTCCCACCTAAACGCCGATGTGGCTTATGCAGTCATTTTTAAAGGGATATGGAGAGAAATGGGAGCAGAAGTAACGAAAAGCAAAAAGAAACAAAACGGGAGCGGATGAGAGTATGGCAGCTCGCTCAAACCCACCGTTAATGACGGTACGAAACTCACATCCCTCCCGGCCCGTGATTCATCCAGTCCTCGATGGTATCCTTGCCCCGAAACACCACGGCTAGCATAAACGTAAATTCGTCGACGTCCCTCGGGTCTGCCAGGGCAAGCAGGCCGGAAAAGTCCATCCGGCCGACCCACCACGGCGTGTCCCCCTCACGGGACCTGTTCCACCGCTCCGCCGTCGTGGCCGCCCACAACCGTGCCTGGGCCGTAAAGCTCATATCCGCGAGGCCCAAGTGGTGATGGTGGCGACCCAAGCCTCCCCCGGGATGGTGTCCGGTCCCGGGTCCTCCCGTGCCGACTCCTACACCGCCGGCGCCGGCGCCGGCGCCTCCTCCACCTCCACCAGCGAGCTTCCCGTACCCCCCGCCATGTTTTGCCGTGGCATACACCGCGCGGACGAGGTGCGCCATGACGAGCACACGGCGGATCGACTCGGCCATCAGCCAGCGGCGCCACGCCGCCTTGAGTTCCTCTTGGGTGACCCTACCGCCGCCGGGGGTGTTGGACCGGGATTGAGCCGGCGATAGCGCCTGGTCGTGCGGGTAGGTGGACGAGGACGAGGATGACTGTTGCTGCGGGGGCACATGGGGCTCCGGCAGAACGACGGAGGGCATGGCCTCCTCGGTGGCGAAGACGGCGGCGCCCACGCGAGCCTGGAGGGCAGACGTCCACGCGGCCAGGACGGGCTCGGCCGAGTCGGCGAGCACGCGCTGGCGGATGTCGCCGTCGAACCAGCGCATGATCTGGTACATGACCAGGGCCTGCAGGGCGGCGACCTGCTGCGGGAGGGTCCAGGTGGCCTGCTCGGGGACATAGAGCAGGCCGGTAGCCTTGGCCTCGATGACGCCGAGCACCAGGGCCGCGTTGTCGTCGTTCTTGGCGGCGTAGGCGGCGCAGGCGCAGAAGCAGTCCTGCAGCACGGGAGGCAGGCCGTCGGCGCCGTTGGTGGTGGGGAGGTAGAGAGCCGGGTGGATGAAGGGGGCGATGCCGTTCTGTCCGACCCAACGGCGGGGGTAGCTTCTGAACTGTTCGCTGCAGTACAGGACTGAGTCGCGGGAGATGCAGTCGCTGCTCGGCGGAGGCAGTATCGATGGAGACGGGGCCGGCGCGGCGGCGGCGGCGTTGTTGTAGAACATGGACCACGAGGTATCGGCCTCGGGAACAAGAGAGCCGGGCACAATGCTGTGTAGGGAATCAGGGGTTGCTGCGGAACCGCTGAGGACGTCGGTGAAGAAGTTGAAGTCGGCGGCCGCGACGGCAGCCTCGAGGGACGGGTAGTTGCAGTCATCGAACCCCTTTTGAGTGCACCGACCGCACCGGGGCAGCCGTTGGTCACAACGGCGCTTGGCCTGTTGGCAGGCTGTGCAAGCGCGGCGTCTGGTCGAGATGAGGGGCGATGAAGAGCTCGACTGGCCCGACATGGTGTCGAGGAGGAGGTATGGGCGGCAGCCCGCAGGGCTCGAGCTCGAGCTCGGTTCGATGTGGTGCCGGAGGCCTTTTACCGTTGGAGGACGACGTGTCAGACAAAAGGAGGGGGGAGGGGCTGCTCCGTTGGTAGGTAGTTGGTACCGAAATGGGTCGATGTAAGATGTTTGGCGCACCACCGGGTGAGACGAGTTGGTGTGCTGGTTCGTATGTGTGTTTGTGAGGGGCTGTGATGGGAGGTCCGAGTCGTTGGGAAGCCTCAGCTCTTACCAATGCCAGCAGACAAGCAAATCGGTTTTACGAGGGACGGCAGGAGGAAGTGAGTGAGGTGAGTGGTTTGTCTGGTGTCTGTATCTGTATCTGTATCTCTTTCCGCACCACTCCGCAGATCAACTTATTCCTCTGGCCTGGTCACTAAGAACTCATAGACCGGTGGTGCTCTCTGCCTCGCGTCCTCGGGAGGATTACTGGCGCCGTACAGGCGGGATGGTTGTCCGGTCCGGGGCGGCGGCGACGGCGGCGGCGGAAGCGGAAACGGTTGCGGCTCTCCGCTTTTGGCGTGGGTGGAACTCCGCAGCGAGCAACGGGTTTCCGCGTCTCGAAATTTTTCTCAAGTGGCGTCTTTCCCGACTCTCTCTGCTGATCGGTTCGGGCGGTGCTCCGCAGGTACTTTCTGCACATGATGAAGTCCGAACAGGAGCTTCTGAGAGGAGATGAGCGCCCAGAAGCCGGACGCCGGCCTCACCTTTTTATATGGATAGACAAGTGGGATGTGGGAGAGGCTGCCTCCTGCCTCACGAGCTCTGGCTCACACGAGCCACACCCGAGCCGTGGGTAGGCCTTGGATGAATCGAGAAGCAACGATTGTAGCCCGATCCGAACGGAGTAAGCATGTGTTAGAATGTTGGCATTGGAGGTGTAGCCTTGCCAGTTAGGTCATCGAACGTCCGCCGTGAGTAAGCGTGCGTAAGTGAGCAACTTGAAGATGGAGCCCCCCCGCCCCGGGCTTGGACAAGGAGAATGGGAATAGGAAACGGACGGGACCAAGCGATTATGAAAGCCCGGCACTGACGAGAAAAGAAGTGCATGGTGCGCGAAAAGTTGCCCTCGTAGGTAATCGACTGGACTCGGTTCCCACTCCGGGATGGGGGAGGAGGGGGGAGGGAGACACTTGGAAGGGGAGGGGGGTCACTCTGTTTCCCGCCTACTACTATGTAGAGGTAGGTGGTGTGTCTGCTAGCTAGGCCACCCCGGGCGAGGAAAGCAACATGTGATAAGCCTAAGCCTAAGCATACAGGGCCATGCAGCTGAATTTGAGTTGTCGTGCATCGTCCCCATCTAGTTGTGGTGGCCGGCATTCAAATTTCAGACGTGTGGTTTCTGTCGATGATGTCTAGGCATGTCTCTTCAGTCAGTCTACGGTTTACAGACAGGTCAGTGCTCAGCACAGTGTGCACACTATTTTCCAGAAAAGGTAATAACTTATTAACCAGCAAGATTTTGGGACTTGGAGGAAACGATTAGGTCAGCCCCCGTAAGGTTCTTACTTGCTTCATCATCCGAATGAATCGGCCTATCTGCATGGGACGGACTGGCATGCCCATACTAGAAGCATCAGGCATGTGCACTACATGCATACCTAGTACTAGTATGCATGCATATGCAGCCGCCACCGCTTTCTCCGACGCGGCGACGCCAGCACCAATACTAGCCCTGCCCTTGCTTGAATTGTAGGTGGAACGAACGAGAGGCATGCTTCACAACCGCCCGTCCGCAGACACGAGCTCTCCCACACGTTGCCATTTGCCAGGTGCTAGTATTACAATTACTTGTAATATGCGTATGTAAGCAGCTAGTCACACTCTTTCATACTACATCTTGTCAGCAAGCCTTACGGATACTACGTATGTACGGATGCATGGCAGAGCTTGCTTGTTTGTCAACTTGTCTCAAGCCAGCCGACGTCTTCACTATGTATCTAGCTTGCTCTCTGCGATCCCGCGTTCCATTTGCCGGTTGTCGGTCAGGACTTTGAAGCAGTCAAAAGCCGTCAACGTCAGCGTCAGCGTCAGCAGCAGCAGCAGCAGCAGCAGCAGCAGCAGCAGCAGCAGCCAAGGCCATGACGCATCATGTCATACTTCAACACAGGGTAATAATGTGACGTGAGTGAGGCTATTCCAGCCGGCGCTACCCAGTGTCGTCTGCTCTGCTGCCACCTGCCACCGCACAGGGTGCGCGAACCTCGTATCCTCGTTTGGAGCCACACTTGGCTCTCCGGGGTGAGGACATGAACACCAGTACTGAGTAGCGTATGTACTCATACGGGCTGTAGGCAGCAGCGATAAAAACCAAGAATGTTGGCGAAGAGCACCCTGCGTGGTATCCGTAGATACTAGTAGTATATGCAACTGGCAACTAGCGCGTCGCCAGCAAGTCGATAATCACAGATTCAACCGTCGATTGTCGTCCCGGTCAAACCTCGGTGGGTGGCCCGCGGGCCGGCTGGTGGAGGTTAACTTGACCGTTTCCAATCCGGTGCTAGTGTAGGCCGTTTAAAAATAGTCGTCGACATCGTGCCATTGTGGATCGCGGCCTACTCAGCACTCGAAAAGAAAACCCCGCGATCGCATCACCGCCTGCACCGAACCCCTCGACTTGTTTGGATTGAGGCTCCAAACCACCGTAGCGGCTCTAAGTTTAGCAACGCAAGTCCCAGACTCCCGGGTGCCTAGGTATTCGTACAGGTATCCGCACATGAAACATACTGATATCGTCCGCTTACTGGAGCCCAGCCGTCGCCGTCCTTCCATTGTACTCATTAGGTTTCATCTCTCCCATGTGTGTCTTTCGCACGGGAGGAAGACCTGTCGAAGATTGCCACTCGGCAACCCGAGACCTTCGTTGACCGACATTGATATCAGGTGGACGGACGAAACTGGGCATCTCCAGGCCGGGCCTCACAAAAACCCAGGTCAAACCCGGGCCAAGAAAAAGCCGTAAAGGACTCGCAACACGCGAAAGAAGAAACATCCGGATGCTCCTGATTTCAGCTCATGTTTTGCCGCATTTGACCCGCAAGTATTTCCGCATGTCCGGTCCGAGGCACCGCGGAAGGTGACCAGTCGGCCACGTCGCCCGCCGCAAAAAAAAAAAAAAAAAGAGACCCCGCAATCCGGCATGAATCGGTGGGCAGCTCGGCATGGTTTGTGTGTAATAAAAGGCGCGCTCCTGGATGTCTACGGATATCTTGGATCATGGTTTTTCGCCGGGGGTTAGGGGGTGTCCCTGGCCCAAGGCCAGCTGCCGCCAATGCTGTTCGCAGGTTCGCGTCAGAATGGCTGATTTCGCGCGCAGAACGCTTCCCGATCGGGTTACCTGGGCTGCACATTTGAAGACATGTCCTCCGTTTGGGGTGGTTCAGCGAGGCAGTGCCGCCCACTGCAATCTGGACCATGACCCTGACAGGTCTGATAGAGCCCCGGAGCAAATATGCTAGGCATCTCGATGCGCTCAGAAAACCCCCGATATGGTTGTTGGCGGTATCGTCGGTCGACAATCCCGGAGATGACAGTCGAAGACTCGAGAGTGATTAGTAACAGCTCACTGGTAATACCTGCCAAAAAGCCCCGCCGAAGCCGCCACAAATGCCCCTGGCAAAGTTCTGGCATCGCCTCGCTGATCATTCCTCATTATTGACGTCGAGGTAAGGATGCCCCGAGGATCCTCTCCCCTGCCCATCGCGGATACGGTAAATTAGGCACCCTGTAAACAACAGTATGATCGCATGGATTGGGTTGAAATGATCCTCTGTTCAATCCGTATCCGTACACGCGCCGGAAACGTAGAAAAGCGGACGACACCACACAGCACTTGTTTTCGAGAGCAAATGATCTTCTGGTCGACGGCGCGACGGGGTACATAGGGAGTACGGAGTAGCGCAGTCTACACCTCTGTAAGCATTGCAAAGGTTAGTGCGGTACTTTACAGGGGATTTTATTGGCCACAATAGGGTCAACCCTACTCTTATTTTTAGAAGTCACTTTCTAGATTTTTCTACTAAAATTAGGGAAAAGTGACTTTTGAACCGAATATAACTCCACACTACTACCTCTTTTAAGTATTCTGCCGTATTTTATCACTATTTACTAGTACTCTTAATACTACGAATTTTTCCCTAATATACTAATCTCTCTATTACACCTACTTCTTTTTAAGCCTCTTTTTTATACTACTACTATAGATATTAATAGTATTATTAATATCTCCCCCGATATTTATACTATACCTACGGTATAGTAGTTTTATTATATTTAAAGTAAAAAAATTATAGAAAGACGCTTTTTTTATAGCCCTTGCTATAGGGATAAAGCCCTATGCTATACTAAGTTTATTTATAATAAAACATTAATATACTATACTTTTTATAAATATATGTTTATAGATTATAAGACTATTACTAATAAAATAGGTTTTTTAATTTAGTAAGTATAAAAGGCCTACTTTTTACTTGTTTTACTATAAAAAAGCTATATAATATTTAAGTACGTGCTTAAGGCTATTTATTAATTAATACAATTCTTCTTTGATACTAACGACTCTTTAATCTATTAAATCCTATAGCTTAACTTGAGGTTTTTAATTTTTAGCTTTAATTAATTTAGAGATTAGGTTATTATTATAGCTTTAAAGTAAATAGGCTATATAAGGGAAAAAAGACGTTAGATTATTAAGTTTATACTTTACTATAAGTAAAATTAAGTGTGGTTTTATTAGGAGCTTTTTAACTACTACTTTAATTCTGAAGATTGGGAGGCTAGGTTTGTTTTTTTAGTAATAAGACTTAGGCTATAAATAGCCCTATATAGAAGTAATAGATTATATACTATATTATAGAGTTAAAAGAAACTTAGGTTATTATTTAATAGAAAGGCTATAGATAGATACTTTAGGGGTTAATTTTTGGTTATTAGAAGGGCCCTTATTTTGTATAGAATAAATTTTTTAGTTAGATTACTATGGAGAAGTATTAAGAGTAAGTTTTTAGATTCCTTTTTTAGTATTTTCTTTTTAATACTATTTAAGTATATCCTACTCTTTATTAATTACTTTATATACTACTATGTACTTTAGTAACTTACTTTTTAATATAATAATACTAGACTATATAGAGTTTAATTTACTAAGTAGTAGCTTTGTAACTATAGGATAAATATACTTAAGTAGCTAGTTTAAAGTCCTAATTTAAACTCTATTAAGAATGTTTAGTTTTAGATAAAGTATTAGATTAAGGAGTATTACGATATTTAGTGCCTTTTAATTTAATAGCTTAAAGAGGTTATTTTTAAGATATAGTATATAGTGTCTAAGGACGTTTTATACAACCTTATAAGATTAATACTAGACTAGCTATAAATGTGTATTAAAAATAGGGGGGATTTAATTCCTTATTAAGTTATACTAGTACTTTAAAATTAACGTTTTTATACTAAAATCGAAGTATCTAAATAGACTATGGGTGGCCTGGTCGACGGTTGCATTCTGACCCATTTCTGACCTACAAAGTACCGTACTAACCTTTGCAATGCTTGTAGAGGTGTAGACAGTGCGTCCCTGACGCTAAACCGCTTTTGGAGATCTTCGTTCCTGGCTAAGGCACTACCGTAGTGCAAGGTTCGCGAACGTTGTAGCCGCTTGACGTGACCACAAAAGCCAATCACGACCGCTTGCCCTGCCTGTAAGGCTTCCCGTGCGAGAGAAGTTGGTGTCGATAAGAATGAGACAGCCAATCGCCGCTGTCTTCGGGCGCCAGACCAAGTGTTCCATTGCTTTTTGTCATCGAGGTTGAATGGCACAGGCAGCCTTCTTGATGGTCTTGGTGGGTGATTGGCCGGAATGATGGGTTGTGATCATTGAGTGATGAGTCGATGGCACAGTCGGCTGTCACTCAGGTGCGGGCGTCTCGCTCCCGCGTCTGGTCTCGATATGTGTCTCGATATCTGCGCAACGCAAAGAGCCCATACCATGCACGGCATGTCGATGAGAGCCTTGGTCAGTCAAGAACCGAGCGCAAGGGCGGCCACGATGCTAATCTACCGTACCAGGCTGTTGGGCGCCACGTAGTGTACTCCGTAGTCGTAGTGGTGTAGAGGTGAAGGGCAACGCCAGGAACGGGTTGAACCTTCGAGGTCTTGGGTGTCCCACGTCCTAATAGTCGGCGAACCAAGCAAGGCGAGCGAGGTGGTTCAAGATTGCAAAAGTCTGACCGGTTCATGACATCTGGAAGGCTAAAGGGCGGAGGTGAGGCTGGACGAGTTGACAAGGCGGCGACGGGGAGAGTCCCAGCGAGCGGCGCATCTGATGATTTCGACGTTTCGACGACGCGCACGAAACAATGGCAGAAAAAGCCAAGACCAAGTAAGATGGTCGCCGTCTGTTTGTCCGGAATGGACAAGACGGCGTAGGGTAGCGTAGCCTCCTCGGCAACCTGCCACTGAGTTCGGGCATTCCTGCCGGGCGTTTTAGCTGGTAACCCTAACTAAGCAATAGTACCCGGTTGGTGTCGTAGTCGGTATCTGCCTTTCTCATCTTCGCCTCGGCCAGCGGCGCGAAACACGAGGTGACTCGAGAAAGAGGACGGGACGGGAGTGGCAGACAATACACTACATAGTGTTAAGGTAGTAGGCGGCGACTGACAGCAGGCGTTTCGTGAGTGCGTGCGTGCGTGCGAGCATGTGGTGGAGGCGACGGCGGAGCATTTGGATCGAAGTATCCGTAGAAGTAGGCATCGAACCGTGATGCATAAACGTTGGCAAGATGGCTTCATCACATCTTGGTAAGAAGCGCAGACAGGCGATATGCGTGCTTGCATGCATGCAAAATGAAATCCAATCAGCCTGATTTAGTTTTATAAGGCATGGCCCACGGGGGAGGAAGTTGCTGCTGCAGCGGTGACGGGAGGTACGCGTAACTTGTAAGGGGCAGACTGCAGTAGGTATGGACTATTATGGAGTCATGGACCTACTAGGTACCTACCTTACCTGGAAGGTAATAGTACCTGGGTGATAGCGTATCGCCGTGCGGGTGCAGGCGCCGTGGTCGGCGGATGCTTGGATCCATGCTTGGATGCAGAGGAAGGTGCAACAAGCATCTATGTATTAGGTTGCTAGTACTAGGTAGTATTATTACACGCGTAGGTAGTCTCCACGTCCTCTCTGATGAATATGATTAGATGTGGTTAATGTGGCCCACCCCGTCCGTACCTATGTCCAACTCACATTGCACCCGTCCGAATTCGTCGAGAAACGGTCGTCTCACCCCGGCCGACAGCAGGGAGCGCGAATCAATTTCATGCCTACGGATATAGGCTATCGAGTTACTATCCGTACGATAGGTAAGTACACCACCTAGGCACGGAGTACCTAGATATCGGGCACTATACCCTGGGTAAGACAAAGTAAACCACCCCTCGGACCGATCGATGCTTCCGTGTCAACATCACCGCCCGACATCGCCTGCTGGATACTGCCTCCTGTCGACTCCAACACGACAGCTCTCGCCGCCAGCCTGGTTTTGACTCTCGGCTCAGGCGGATGCATATCGTAACATGTGTGTGTAGGTCCATTCGCTGTGGCTCTCCTCATTATTGATACCTTGATTTCATGCAAGTCGCTGCGTTGCCCTGAGCCGCCTACCTCCGGATACATAGCCCGTGCTAGTACTAGGTAATACTACGGATACCTAGGTAAGTAGGCATACACTAGGTCCGTAATTACCTAGGTACCCTGGATCTGGTCTTGGGGGGCCCTGCTTGGATGGGGCCGATGGGAGAGGAAGGAACCTACCGGCGTGCCTTGGCCTAGAGCCGTGAAGCCACCCCCAAGCGCCCGAAGGGGAAATGGCGCCCAAGGAGAAGCGCCGCGCAACCTGCGCTATCCTCGTCCGCTCCACTCCATCTCCAGAGTCCAGGGTCATTGCGCGCGAACATGGCCCCTTTTCGACCAGTCGCCGTCGCCAATCCCACCCTGCGCCCTCTTTGACCACTCGGCCCTCAAGACAGCTGCTTATTTCCTCTTTTTCTGTGTTTCCGCCCTTTTCGCTCGCTCTCCAATGGATTGTGGCTGCTTTGGAGTCACGAATCTCTCACCCGCTCAACCCATGGTTCCTCATCGTCCTCCCTGCGACTGCGACTGCGACTGCGAGACAAGACCGACGCTCAGAGACCGCCACCGCCGCTCAGATGTCGACTTTAACCATGGCCGCCCGCGATCTCCATCCCCGTCCCGCCCGCCTCGACCTTTCGCTCGAACACCCACGCCCTCCCACGGAGGACCCTCCATATTCTGAGACTCTCAACGCTTCATCTCATGTACTCCGCGGCCGCCCACCCTACCGCGATTCCCACCGCGCTGCAACCTCGCCATCGCCCTCGCCAGGCCATACTCGATCGCAAACCCTTCCTGCCGTAACGCCTACCTTCAACACCCCCAAGGCCATCCGCCGCAAGCCTCTCTCTTCCACCGCTTCCCAGATTGCTGCGAGCTACGGCTCTCCCGTCAGCAGTCCCTCCATCCTCTCTCCCGGTGATCTGCCTATGCCCGAGACCCGGTTTTCGAGGTCATATTCCGTTGATAGTCCGACTATCTACGAGTATCCCGACAACGTTCGCCCTCTCTTTGCGCCACCTGCCGCCCACCAGAAGCTTGACACACTGTGAGTCCGAACCATCTGTCTCTTTTCGTCTGACGTCTTCCGCTCCCCTCCGCCGGGTTCGTTGCCTAGCAAGAATCACCCTTCGACCACGCCGCAGGCTAACCATACACCGTCTACTCGCAACCAGTCCCCCACCTACCGGCACCGCAGACGACGCGCCTTACTTTGCTTCGCGAAACATCCCAAGCACCAACCTTGCAGCTCCTCAAACAAAGCTTTCAGACGGCCTGTCAGAACCTGCCTACTTGACTGCCGACGTCACCCCAACCTTCTCCGCGAAGTTCCCGAAAGCGACACCCAATCCGATCATCGAAGAGGAGGAGGAGGAGGAGGAGGACACGGACGACGACTCCGAGTCAACTTACAGTCACAACACTAATGAGAACTCTATCATGTCTACAGCGGCTACCAAACCTACCCCTCCCCATTTGAATTTGCAGCAAACTCGACAGGACTCATCGCAGACGGTCACGACAGTATTAGAAGTCCCGCTGTCCCTGACACCAACAACTTCGTCAACGCCGACGCCCTCACTAAATAAGCCCTTACCCAGGTCTCCGGGTTCCCTTCCCAAATCTCCGGGCTCCTCCAAACTTGCCAACTTCTTTGGCTGGGGAGGGTCGCCGTCTCCGTCGACAACTGAGTTTTCCTCCCTCTCGTCGCCTTTAGCATCTCCGCGACGTGCAACGTTGACAGATGACACTCCACTCACAACCGGAGTCCCTTCACTACTGCCAGAACCGACGAAAAGGAATGCTACGCCGACAAACGCCCTCGGATACTGCGAATCACACTTGCACACACCACCGTCTTCCTCCCTAGCACCCTCGATACAGATCGAAGAGATGGAGGACGAGTTGAAGGCCATCAGCGTTGAGCTGGCTTCGTCCATTCGACGTGAAATGGATCTTGAAGACTTGGTCGACAGACTGCAATCTGAAATCAACAACCCTACAGCCTCGGGTAAGAGAACAAGTGACTACTTCTCAGACTCGGGCTACAGCTCTGCCAAATTCAGCGAGTACGACCAGAACAAGGAAGAGATTGAAAAGATCCAAAGACGCGCAGAGCAAGAGAAGGCTTCGATGCGCCTGGAGCTCACCAACAAGCTTCAAGAAGAACGAACACGAAGGGGCGAGCTGGACTTGCAAATCAAGGAGCTAGCAGAAAAGGCATCGCAGATCGACTTGGTCCAACTCAACAGCGCCGACGCCAATAGCCGCCTGAAGGATCTGGAGCACACGTGCGAGGACCTCCGACGCAGGTTGGGCGAGGAGATTCAAGTCAAGTCGAACTTTGAAGACTTACTCTCTGTGCTTAAAGTCGAACTCCAGAGCGCCGCCAACGAACGCGACAATCTCCGCGATGAAATTGTGCCGCAGCTTAAGGCGAAGCTCGAGGGCCTCGAAGCGGAGGCGTCCGAATATGCTAACTTGACGTACGAGTCGTCAAAGATGCAGCAGGAGTTGGAAGTGCTGAAGCAGGAGAATAAGGCACTGAAAGCGTCTGGCCAACAACCCCAACCCCTGCAAGATACACGTTCTCGAAGTTCTACTATGCGTTCAGCGCCCCGGCTCTCGAGATCCAGCTCTGTTACGGCCGCTCCTTTCGTCCTCCAGAAAGCCCCCGCAGGTCTTACAAGGTCCAATACTGTTAAGTCCGGTGTAACGGAGTCTCGCGAGCAGCTCTCCGAGCGTCTCAAGGATGTTGAGGCCCAACGTGACGCTCTTCACAACGCGCTCAAGAGTCTACTCGAGAGACAGGAGTTCCAGAACCGCGAGAACGAGAAGAAAATCAGAACCTTGGAGGTCGAGCGCGACCGCCTAATGGTATCACCCCCCCGAAAGGCCGGGTTTGAGAAGGATATTTCCAACCTCCGCATCGAAATTAACGTCTTGCGGCGCCGTGCCGAAGAGGCTGCCGAACAAAAGTGGCAAGTGGAGAAGGGCCTAGCTGGTCTTAAGATGGACCTCGACCGTGCTGAAGGTGAAGTCGCAGCGCTCCGCGGCTTGCTGAAGGAAAAGGATATCCTCATTCCGCCTTCGATGGCTCGTTGGAGCATGGACCATTCCCCGCTGGCTGCACCTATCACGTCAGAGTCTCTCGAGGCGGCCTTCAGAGATCTCCAACTAGCCTACCAGGAGTCCCTCCTCAAGATCAAGGACCTGGAGGCACACGGTCCCATTATCGCCCATGACGAATCTACGCAGCTTGCCATCCACAGACTGGAACAGTCCCTTACCTCAGCTGTATTCGAACGTGACGCTGCCAGGGAAGAAGCATCGGCATACAAGGACCAGGTGGAAAGCCTTGCCAGCAGTGAAGTGGCTCACCTTGAGAGCGAACGTGCGCTCGCAGACGAACTCCGTACCTCTGCGCAACGGGTTGAGGATCTGGCGGCGCAGGTGCAAAATCAGCTTTCTATCAATGCCGAGCTTCGGCAACGCCTAGCCGAGGCCGTCGCACGTGGAGATGCGGATCGCAAAGCTAATGCTGACCGCATCACACGCTTGCAAAGTCGCCTCAAGAACCTGGAGGAGCAACTGCAGGCTGCCCAGGCCGCCTCTGAGGAGCGCGTTGCTCGCCACGAGGAGCAGTTGAGGGAACTCAAGGACGCACAGAGTGTCCAGCTCCGCCGGATGAGCCCTTCACCTGTGGGCAGTGGTCCTCGCAAGGCGAGCCTGAGTCCCATGCCGTCACCGATGTTCCCCCGCTCACCACGCCTCATGCCCAAGCAGTCTGTTGAAGACGAAACCCAGATTGAGAGACTGCGGGTCAAGGTTGTCGAACTGGAGACGGCACTCACGAACGCCGATTCGGAGATGCAGGACGTCATCGCTCGCATGAGCGCTGCGCAAATCGAGGTTCTGACATTGCAAGAAGAGCGCGAGGCGGCAAGACGCGAAACCAGACGCATCCAGCAAGAGTTGGAGAAGGAGAGAGTAAAGGCCTTCGAGGATCGCTTCAAGACTCTCAGCGGCAGCGTCCCCTGATATTAAACGAACGAAAGCGCCCGAATATGAGTTCAATAGGGGTTTGTGCCACGGCATAACACAGCCTCGTATACCCGTCACCAGCATGCGGCGCGCCTTGTTTCAGACTGAGCACCTGGGCTAGGTCACTCCCTTCACAGCGGGTTCAGCTCAAGAGGGCCGCCACTTCACACATAACAAAACCACGACACAGGTCGACATTTCGGTGACAACACTGGCTTACTCCAAGCCGGCGAAACCATGCATTGAGAAAGCGAGCGGCGCAATTGATTACTTGTCCTTTCTTGTTTTTCCCCTCCTTTTTGGGGCAGTGTTGCCTGCACATCTGCACAGGCCTGCCTGTAGCACAAGCACTCACCCATGCTGAGCGAGCGGCGTTGGGTACCTACAGATTGGTCTATCCTCTCTTTTCTTGGTGCTACAACGATCACACTCACGGCCGAAACACAGCACATGACATTTGTCCACTTGCTGGGCTGCGAACTGCTCATACCTCCACTTATATACATATTGCGCGGACAAGTATTCAAGTGCTTGTGTAATGTATTATCTAGTTTCTGTTTCTTACCTGTCACATTGTTGGAAGCATCGCCGATTGGCGGACATCGAGATGGCTAGCACAGGGTGGGCTGTATTCAAACCAAAAGTAATTGAACTGCATGCAAGGGGGCGCAAGGGCAGCCGTCGTCGGGCGCCCAGGCGGGCAAATATCAACGGGAGAAGAGAGAAATCAGCATCATAGTGAAGAAGAATTGATGACGTAATATGTAGAATCTCTTTTGTCCCAACTCGCCCTGAACTCGGCCACATGAACGGCATCAATCGCTTGAGTAGACAAACGAGTCGTAGACTCTTGACCATCGGACTGGCTGGCCCACACCTTCTGAAGCTCCATGGCGTGGCCTGAGCAGTCGACAACACTGCATCTGGTGTTCTGGTGTTTGGAGCACGAGCACCGGTCTGCGGTAGCCAAAAGGAAAAGAGAGAGGAGAGTCCATAGCAGGACGGAAAGAATGGGGGTGACAGACGGCCGTTCTTTGCGGCGGAGACGAGGCAGCACAAGCGAAGTGAGCCTCGCCGAGAAGAGTACTCTCCAGCCCCAGCCGCCTTGTTGATCGGCCCCAGGTTCAATGGACTTCGAACGCATCAGTTCCTGCGAGATAAGCAGACAGGATCATCATGATGGATTTGAGGCGGGGCGCAGAAAACACTCTTCTCAGACCTCGGGGAAGCAGGGAACGCCCAGATCTTCGTGCGCCACGCCGGCCAAGGTTGGGAAATCATATGCCATGGTTTTAGTCATGAACTCCATTTAGACAAGTCTTAGCGCAAGCTTGCTACATTCTAAACTCGCCAGAAGCGCGCCATTTTTCATTCCCCAAGCCTGGAGCGTCGTGAAGCCCAAGTTTCAGCCTGCTCATATCTATACGCAGTGTGCCCAGCGGAGGAGGGACGGCAAACGCCGAGGTTGAGTTGCTTCTAGATCCCGTACTGCTTAACAATCCCTGCGACCTTGCTGGCAAGCTCATCAGCCTCGGAGCGAGTGGCCGCTTCCGCGTACACACGGCATGCATTTTCCGTGCCACTGGCGCGGGCAAAAGAACGAGCAGTAGTGTACTTCCTAACACACTCGTCGATCTCTTCCTGGGCACCAGCAGGATGGCTAAGGCGGCGCTCTGCGTCCGTGGTCTGGAAAGCGTCCTTGTTGGCGACCTCAACGCGAACTAGGCGGTTGGGGAGGTCGGTGTAGGTCGAAGCCCAGTCCTTGAGGGTCCATCCCTTATGGGCAAGGATAACCTCGACCATCAGCATGTCGGAGAGAGCGTCGCCGACGGTCTGGTTGACGAGGTTTCCGACAGCGGCAAGGGTCTCGAGGGCATCCTTCTGGGCGGGAGACTGGGGCTTCGTCTCGACGAAAGCACGCATGGCATCTTGGCTGAACAGAACAGTGCCGTGGCCGTTCGCCTCGAAATAGGCACCCACGTCGAACTTGAGTGCCGCGTGATGAAGGTGCTTAACTCCAGTGGGAGTGCACACAACGGGAAGTCCAAGATGCTTCTCGATGTAATTGGTGCTGGCACCGTTGGCATAAGCTGTCTGGACAACGCCAATGCGCAGGTCGTTTTCCAGACCAGCGGATCGGACGAGGTCGCCGACGAAGGAGGCGGCCAGAGAAGAGATGCGGTCGCCGTCGAGCATGAAGAAACCGGTGTCGGGGTCGGTCCAATAGTAGATCAATCGGTCGGCGTCGCCGTCGAAGGAGCAGTAGCGGGCACCTGGGACGGGCTTGGGGGACGCGGGGGCGCGTTGCTTGGTCTTGACGAAGTCTGCTCCACACTTGCAGGCTGTCAGCTTCGTCGGTGAGAAGAGGGACGAGCAAGGTCTAGACTCACATCGAGATTGAGGACTTCGGGGCGAAGGACGTCATCGTTGACAACCTTGACATCGAAGCCCGTAACATCCTTGGGGACGTACTTGAGGAACTCGACCAACTTGGGGCCACCGACACCGTTGGAGCAGTCGACCGTCAATTGACCGTTGACCTTGCGGCCTCTCAAAGCCTTGACGAAGGCATCCGAGAACTTCTCGTAGTAGCCAGCCTCGCTGATCTTGCCGTACGACTGGGGAGTCCCATCAGTGTTGATGCAGCGGGTGAGGTAGTGCAGCTGGGGGGTCGTAAGGATCTTGTAATCGGTGTACTCGGTACTGGTGGCTTCGAAGGAGTCGGCAAGAGCAGCAACGAGCTTGTGGCCCGAGGGACGGGTGTCGCGGCCGTAAATGACGCGGGCGGGGGCGGTGAGGTCGATGCGCAGCTGGGAGGCCAATGCTTTGTAGTTGTCCACAAGCTCCTGGTCTGAGGAGCTGTTCACGAGTTTGGTGGCGTACGACTCCCACTCCTGCTCCAGCATGTCACCCATCGGGTCAACGATCTTGACACCATTGTCGGCAGAAGGGTTGTGACTGGCGGTGATCATAACACCGATGGTTTGGCCATTGAGCTTGCGACTACGGAGGGCGGAGAGCAGGCCGACGCGGAAGGTGACGCCGTCCAACAGGTCGGCCTTCATCCGGAACCCCGCAGTGCCATACTTGAACGTGTGGTTCGGCACAATAGGGTGCTTCTGCGACGCGGCGACGATCTTCTCGTCCATGCTGAGCGGTATTGATGGGTGTTTTCTGAAGTTTGAACTGCAGTGGATGGGGCACAAGCTACCTTGACTAGGTAGATTGGTAGTGACGATGATGGGGATGCTTCAGAGATGGGGTGGGAAACGACGGGTCGAAAGAGTAGTATTGACAGACGTAATGAGGGAAAATAGATCCGGGGATGTTTACGAGAAGCAGTGGAGTGGAGGGCGCCATTCCAGTGTATCCTCTTTTTGAGACCTTGTCCTCCACTGATACATACACTTCGCTCCCAAGTCTTCCCCTCCTCACCTCAGCTGCTGTTCAGCTCCCCGCCATTGCCTCTACCGGGCATCCAGCAGCCAGGCCCCGCCGGCTGACACTGTCCGTGATGCAATCATGCAAGTCAGATCATAGATGGGTGCAGCACACCGCAACTGGAAGCAGTGGGGTGGGCAAATCGAAAAGCCCCTGGCCTGGGTTCGGCTCAGGAGTACACTATCAAGTCCGTAGGTAGCGCCCCCCCCCCCCCCCCCCCCCCGGCCTTTAAGCAGTTCCCAATACCGAAGAGCTCATACCGAATAAGAGGTAGCACCCAAACCCATTTCAGAATGAGACCTAACGTATCAGTGTACTGTCCCTTAGGTAGTGTACTGCCTACATAGCTAGGTAGCTACCTTTGTACATAAGTACCTGAAAGCGACACGGAACGCTATGTAGCGCCGGATACGGGACCCATTTGGCACCTCATTCGCACTCGGACCGCCTTAAGGACTGTGCCATACCACGTGAGAACGTACCGACTTCGCGTCGCGACTGCCCCTCTGACCCAAACGTCATCTTTCTTGAACGTCAACACCTCCAAAGGCGATCCCCGGACTCTGCGTTCCCGACAACGCATTCGTACAGCGCGACCTCACAGCATTCCTTCCCTGTGACGATGTCGTGGGTGGCCTGCTACTCTCTGTAACGCGCCGTAAGACTCAGCCTCGGCCTCTCGCACTGCGCATCACGTCAGCACCATGCCCGGCGAACATGATCAGTACGCGAACCCACTGCTGCTGGACTGGGTGAAGGAGTGGCTAGATACCGCGAGAGAGCGGAACATGAAAAGCGTAACGACTTACAAGAATGCCTACGAGTCTCTCAAGGCATGCCCCATCACTTTCAAACATCCTCGCCAGCTTGTTCAGCTCAAGGGCTTCGGCGACAAGCTCTCTTCACGCCTCACGGACAAGCTGAAGGAGCACTGCGAGGCCAATGGCTTGCCCATGCCCAAGAATCCTCGCCTGTCCAAGGAGGAGCGTGCATCTCTTAGTGGCGTTGCTGACGCTGACGAAGATTCTGCTTCTGCCCCTGCTCCCGCTTCCAAAAAAGCAAGGAAGACTAAACCATACGTCCCAGCTTACCGCTCCGGTGCATATGCCCTCGTTCTCGCACTCTCCACTCTGGACGCGGATGCCTCTCTGGGTCTTACTAAGCCCAACCTCATCGAGCTCGCCCAGGAGCATTGCGACTCATCCTTCACCGCCCCAAGTGATCCGAGCAAGTGGCACACGGCCTGGAGCTCAATGAAGACGCTGATTGACAAAGACTTGGTCAAAGAAAAAGGACGTCCCACGAGACGCTACGCCCTTACGGACGACGGATGGGAGGTTGCCAGGCGTATCAGGCGAACGACGAACCTTGATGATCAAGTTGATGACGCTGCGGCAGGCTCAATTGCCCGGGCAGAGCCCACAAGGTCGGATCCGGCCTCGCCGGTAATGCCGGTCGACAGGGAGCCGTCCAAGTCTCTGGAGCCCACGGAGCTGCCAAAACCAAATTCCGTGTACGAAAGTGTCGTCGCGAATGGCCCGATTGTCTCGGATGATGGCACGCTTCCGACTTTCACACCTATCAGGCTGGCACCAGGATCCTTCACAGTCCACCTAGCATTGGATATCCGCGAAGTCCGGGCCCTCAAGGACCGCGACTATATGCAGGAGGAGCTAACGAAGAAGGGTGTCAAGCCTATCATGCGATCACTTGAGATTGGCGACGCCCAGTGGATCGCAAAATGCCACGACCCGGCTGCCCTATCTCGCCACGGCGCGGAAGGAGACGAGATTGTTCTAGATTGGATTGTCGAGCGCAAAAGACTCGACGATTTGGTCAGCAGTATCAAAGATGGTCGGTTCCACGAGCAGAAGTTCCGTCTCCGAAAATCCGGTGTCAAACATGTCATCTACGTCGTCGAAGAGATCGCCATGGATTCGGGTCACTTTCAAAGAGTGGAAGAGATGATCCAGTCCGCGATCGCCTCGACGCAGGTGGTTAACGGCTACTTTCTTAAGAAGACACAGAAGATGGACGACACCATCCGCTACTTGGCGCGAATGACCTTTATGCTCAAGAAGATGTATGAGGGAAAGCCACTGTTGGTGATACCCACTCCAGTCCTGACGGCGCAGAACTACTTGCCTTTGCTGCATCACCTCCGGGAGAAAGATGCGACGAAGAGTTACAACATCACATATCCAGCTTTCGCCTCGCTGGCATCCAAATCGGACATGATGACCTTGAGAGACATTTATTTGAAGATGCTTATGACGACAAGGGGCATCACAGGCGAAAAGGCATTGGAGATTCAAAAGCGGTGGAAGACTCCCCATGATTTCATCAAGGCGTTTGAGAACTGCGGTCCGGGCGAACAAGGAACGAAGCGCAAACGGGAAATGGTTATTAGCGGTTTGCCCAACCTCGTGGGCCGGAAGAAGATTCCCAAAGCCGTCGGCCAGCGGTTGGCCGAAGTCTGGGGCGACGCCTAAGCATTCGGGTTATACAAAGGTCTCTTGCCGAAGCATACATAAGTTACGTTTGTTTGCAAATTAGCACAAGGGATACGAAACTCTAAATGAATAGACAATGGAGACAAAAGGTAGCTAGATTTTTGAAACAATGCCTTCAAGACCTTCCACCCAAACCCCCAGCCACGATGCGCTCTACCATCTTCTCCAGAGGCACGCCGGCAGACCCACCGAGGAAGCCAACAAGACTCTTCTCGGCGTATTTGGCCATCATGTCGACCTCCACGTTGACAGTGTCACCTGGCGTCTTGCCGGCGACAACGACCTTCTCCTGGGTGTAGCTGATGAGCATGACTTCCCACCAGCCCTCCTCGTCGTTGACCTTAGTGACCGTCAGACTAGTACCATCGAGGGCGACATAGCCCTTGTAGACAATGTATCGCAGGACGGCCGAGTCTCTGGGCGCAAAACGGAACGTTAGCGCGTTGCCGTCCGGGGTGACGGCAAGGATAGCGGCAGTAGTGTCGACGTGACCCTGGACGAAGTGGCCGCCCATGCGCGTGTCGGCGCGGACGGCACGCTCGAGGTTGACTCGGGAATCTTTTTCGAGGGAGCCGAGGTTCGTGATGCGCAGCGTCTCTGGGGCAACGCCGACCTTGAAGGATGCCGGGGAGGTCTCGAACTGGGTCACGGTGAGGCAGACTCCGTTGATGGCAATGGAGTCGCCCAGGTGGCAGTCCGACAGCAACTCCGAGGCCGCAGGAAGCGATATGGTGAGAGAAGTCCCGCCCGTCTCATCATTGGGGTTGAGCTCGGAGACCACTGTCAGCGTGTTAGTGAGAGGTCATGGTCAAACTGAGGGGTGAGAGCGTGAGGAGAACCGGGGGTGGGGGTTCGGACCTCCGATTTCTTCGACGATGCCGGTAAACATGGTTGATTTCCTTCTCTCTTCCTCTTCTTTTCTGTTTGGTAGCCAGACCGTTTGCGGTTATCGGTCGAGTCGATGTCTTGAGCTGACTTTGAGGGCCGGCGAGCGTGGGACGAGAGATGCGAAGCTTGGCCTGGAAGCTCTGGACGACAGTTGGAATGAGTCTACCCCTCCAAAAGGACCCCTCCCCACTTTCTGCATAGAGCGGGGTCCTTACCTATCACTGGTGCCCATCAATCGTATGCTATGCACCGCCCTTGCATTCCCGACAACATTACTCACTTAATTCCTCTCCATCAGCGAGCTCTCATCCGAGCTACGCCAGGCCGTGCAGTAAAGTAGCGTTTGGCGCGGGTCGACCCGAATCCTGGCCCGTAAATCGCGCGAAATCGTGCCTTACCCTCTCCCTCCTCCATCTTCGAAGGTGTTCCAGGAAGCTTACGGGAAATTACTAAGCGCGCCTTGGACCCCCCCCCCCGGACTTTCCGTCCGCAAGGGTTCTGTACACCGAAAAATCGTCTACCCGTCATTTTTTCCCTAGTTGTTGGTAATCCAGGAGATGCACTTCAGGTGAAGACAGGTGACTTCACATTAGTCATTGATGGTACAGCACTTGGGCATATTCTAGCCCTACAGTGGAAGTCTCATTGTCATCAAAATGTTCCACACAAAAGGGTATACTGCAGAAACCAAGACAGCCCCTTCAGTACGTGCATCTTCCGCCACAACTCAGTTATCAAGACAAGACAGAAGAACAATGACAATACGCCATCCCAGTGCCTTGAAAACAACGAGCCTTATGCGAGAGCTTAGAAATCACGTTAACCCACCCCTAGGCACTATCAAAAAGGTGTGGGCTACCGGTAAGGATGGAAATAAGGAGCCCGTTCAAGACCGTAAGGTGATTACAACTCTACCCGACACCCGACCCTCGCCGGAGCGGATCGCCGGAGCCCCCGGATTCGAGGCCCCGCTACGCTTTTGCGGTCCGTAGCGCCCCGGTATCGGATCTGAACGATGCCGTACGTAACTGTACCACCTCTCATGTGCATGGATTACGCTCTCGATGAAAACCAGCTGTGGCGGAGTCCGCAGTCCTAGGCCCGGGCCGGGCAGATCAAGATCAGTCCGACGTCTTTGAGTTGGGCATGATCTACGTGATGCCTGCCGACATGATCCTCTCTACAAACAAGGAGGAGCAGGGCAGCGAGGACGCCTGACGGCACGTACTACGGAGGCATATCTCGTGCTTCAACATAGATGAGGATGGATGAAACAGTCTACCAGCGTGTTGGAGAGGATAGCTCGTTCTTCGAGCATCCCATTGACCTCGCGGACGACTCCAGGACAGGCTCGCAAGCCTACTTAATGCGGAGGAGGAGCTGAGAGGTTTGACTGGAAAGATGATCAACTTGAATCCGGAGGGATGGATTACAGCCCGTGAAGCGCGCGAGTGTTCTTGGTTCCACCAGTCCGGCGCACCGCAGTGGAGATGAGGCTCTGGAGGCACCTGATATGTCGTTTTCCAGTGCGTACCTAGACACGGAAGCTCCACGAAAGCCACGGAGCAGTCCGCCATGCTTGATTGAGCTGTTTTCCCAAGATGAGTTGGCGAGGTAGGGGGATGAGAGGAACATTTCTACATGTTCAGACGCTACGTAGGATTTCTCTTCCATCGGTGCAACTGCACAGTGCATCCAAGGAGTTACCGGTGTCTTCCCAAGCAGAATCTCAGACTATGTAGTGAAACAACAGCAGGGAACGTTGTATCGGCCGAGTTCCGCCCAATGATCGGACAGCATTCCTTACTGACATTGACCAAAAATTGACCACATCCCTTGAGGAACGGTTAAAATAAGTATCACCATAGATGGCCAAAAAGAAAAAAAGAAAAAACATACAACACCAGGTATTCGCTGGTCGTCACCGACCCAACTACTAATCCGGCCCTCACTGGCTTATCTATGGGAGAGCGGACGGGATCCCGAGTTCTCCAGTGGGTATGGTCGTATGTGATAGCTGCAGCTGTGAGTTTGACTATATCACTAGACCTGGGGGAAGAGTCCACTTATGATCAGCTGAGACGTAATACAAATCCCCGAAAACCTCAACTATCGAGTTAACACTTGGATGAATTGATTATACATCCGATTGCTTATGCTGTTATAATTGACTTGAGATGGTGATGCGAAAAGCTTGGCTAGATATAGACACATGCTGGAACTAGCCGCAGAAACAACTTCCCTCGCGACCAACGCAGAGCATGCCAGCCAGTAGCGACAACGCAAATGACAACAGAGAGCAGAAGACAAAGGCGCCGTATTTTGTGGTCATAATTAGTCGTAAGTATTGGGCGTCTTTCGCGCCATGCTAGCATGCTATTTCTACCCAAAACCGGTCCAAGTGCGCGAGGAAACCGGCCAATGAAAATTCCAACTCCAAACCCGTTTTATACTCCTTGCTATGCGACACCTCGTTAACCCTGCTTCTCGTTCATATTGGAGCTGTCCTCCCGCCTCTCCCCCGCCGGACTGGGCCGGATCTCATCTGCGCTGCTCTCCTTTTCTTTCGCAGACGATGATTCAGACACCCCCCGGTCGTCATTGGTCATGATGCCACCCGTCGTCTTGCCCTTGTGCTGGTTCTTGAAATAGCCATGCATGTCTTCGGAGAAGAGGTCGTGGTCCTCCCAGACCTCGGGCTCCTTTTCGCCCTGCTCTGCCTGCCTCTCTTCCCACTCCTTGCGCATGTCTTCGATCTGAGCCTTGTGGTCCCGGTCAGCGTCGTAGTGCTTGCCAACACCGCGCATACGCTCCCAAACGCTGAGATGCTCAGGGTGGACAGCTACTCCGTGATACTCGTGCTCCTTGCCGCTGCGAATGTAGGTCCAGCGGCGCTCCTGCTCCCTGAGATCCAGGCCGGTAGTATCGGGAAGGAAGAGCCAGGTGAGGAGCATGCCTGCGAGGCCGAACCATGGGACGACGTAAAACTTGGTTTGAGTGTCGATATAGTTGTACAGTACGGAGGCGAGGAGGGCGCCGGCCTTGCCGATACAAGCAGAGAAGCCATGGGCCGTTGCGCGAATGGGAGTAGGGAAGACCTCGCCGGCCACGAGGAAGGTGACGGAATTAGGGCCGAACTGGTTGAAAAAGGAGCTGAGGAAGTACATGGCCTGGAAGGCCTTGATGCCAGCCGGGCTCGTGTAATACTCGAAGTTAAAGGCCGGGATGACGAACATGATGAAGCACATGAGGAAACCGACCTGCTGCATCATCTTGCGGCCATATAGCTTATTGTCGATGAGCAGGGAGGCGAGGTAGTAGCCAACGAGCGACACCACGACATTGACCAAGCTCCAGAGCCACTTGGTCACGAGGGAGTTAGGGTTGCTCGAGATGACGGCGATGAACTGGCCCTGGAAGAGCTTGTTTCCATAGAAGAAGACGTCGTTGCAGAACCATGTGCCTGCGGTGGCGAGCAGCCGGCCGCCGAAGTGCTGACAGCAGTACTTGAGGGCATTGACGTCGTATCCGGTGACGCCTTGCTTCTTCTTGGCAAGCGCGAGCTGCTCGTTCGCACGCGGCATCTTCCAAGTTCTGTAGTAGACGAGCCACAACGTGCCGATGGCCGGCAGGGCAAAGGAGAGGCGGAACGTATACTGGGCGGCGGAAACGGTGTAGGGGCCGTCGCCATAGCCTCTGTTGAAGATCATGAGCAGAACGAGGAGGACGACTTGGTTGACGAGCTGGCCCCATCCCTGCATGAGGAAAGCCATGGTGACCTTGCGACCTCGGTGAAGACGATCTTCGCGAGTAGACAGGCGACCGGCAGTGACCGAGTTCTCCATGGACGACGTGGCGGTGATGGGATATTCTCCCCCGACACCAAAGCCGTAGAAGAAGAGAGACCAGGCGTAGAAGATGACCCAACCCTGGAGGGAGCTGGCCCAGCTACCGGTCAGGAGGAGGAGACCGACGAACATGATGGCGGCATCCTGGATGAGACCGAAGCGGCGACCAATCCAGTCACCAATAACCTGGAGAGCAACAACAGTCAGGACGCATTTTTCCAAGAGAAGAGAGGAATCCCAATTCACTTACACCGACGGCAGCTTGTCCGATCATGATGCCGACAATCTCAAGGTAAGTGACGGAGGCGACCCAGTTCTGACTGCATTCGGTGTGTGCCTTTCCCCAGCACTGTGGCCAGGCGGCGGCGAAGAGCGGCTCCAGATTTCCAATCGAGAAGAGAACGTAACCTTCGAGGCCGAGACCGGCACCGGGCAGCACAGCATTGCGGAAGTACCACGATAAAGGCGCCAGGGGGTCTTTCTTCATCATCTCGCCGGTAGCCTTAAGCTCCTTGGCAGCCTCGTCGCGGTCGACCTTGCTCACGAAGCTCACACGCTTCCAGAAAGGCAAATCAGCCCAGTAGGTGCCTTCTTCGGTGTAGGAATCATCGGGACGCGTGACGTGGCCGAAGATCCTGCGCTCGTACTCGGTGGTGTGTTCCTGTGGGTAGTCCTCATGCTCCTGACCCGTCTCAGGACCGTGAGGCACGGGGATAACGCCGGCGGGGGCGGGATGGCGGGGATGTTGAGTCGTCATGGCGTACAAAGGACGTGGCGGGCACTACGCCGAGGGTCGTAGGGGACAATTGGCTGACGGCGACCCAGGGTAGATAAACAGCGGCGACGGAACGGACGACACGCTCTGATGCCGAAGGGGGTGAGAGGGCGACGGCGGGATATTTAGAGACGGCCCGGAGTCGCAGGGACTGGGAGACGGAGGAGCAGAACACTCGAGTCTTTGGGATGGTTCCCAAATAACAAGAACAAGGTTCAGGCGCCCAAGCGTTCAAGCGTCCCTAGCTTCTGCTAAGAAAGCAAGCGAGAAGGCGAAAAGGGGAGGGAGGGGAGGGGGGAGGTGAGGTAGATGGGGTTGGCCACGGCGGAAGAAGAAGAGAAGAAGGGACGAGAGCAAGGGGTCAAGAGGGATAGGAGCAGATATACGTCAAGCAAGAGGACGGCAGATCCTGGGGGTTTACGGGACGGGATGGGATGGGATGGTGGGCTCAGGCGGGCATACTATGCATTCGTTCTCGCCTCACAACTCCAGAAAACCCAGATGGTGGAAACGGCCGAAGCCCGAGGACAGACGCCTCGATTCTCGGAGCTCGCTGGCCTGTCAGCCAGTCCCCGTTGAGAATTGGATCCCGTGCTTGGCAGACGGGGGGCCGGTGGTTCTAACGTCTGTGGTCAGTGACAGTGATGTGCCGAACAGGATCAGGCAGGGCAGGCCCGTTGGTTAATGTTTGGTGGCTGGCACCAGGTTCGAGGTGGCCACAGGATGAACGGGGGCGGCGGCGACGACGACGTGATTCTGGAGAGATAGTGCCGCACTTTGAAATGATAGAACTACCAATTATTACTCTGTGTCTGTAATAGCATCTAGGAACAATAAGGGTACGGGACGACGGGGTGGTCCTGGTTGGAGAGAAGGCAGCAAACACTGAATGGACGGGGGAACGGCGGCATGGACGATGGCGGAAGGGGGGCAAAGCGCAAAGCGGAAAGAGAAAGAGGAAGAGGACGAGGATACTTGCCAGAGCGTGTGGTACTCGCAAGTTGGTACTGGGAGGTACAGTCCGCCCGCCCACTTACACCCCACCGTGGGTTGTGCTGGGATCCACGGCACAGAATGGGATGGCAGTGGTAAGTAATAAAATGGAGTGCACTACGAATTGGCAATTGCACGCCATTTCCTCATGGAAATTTACCATGCGAGAGGTATTTGGAGGGCAGGATAAAGTGTCGAAGAGACCTGAACCTGTTGCGGTAAGGCCGAAGGCGGCGGGGCATACTAGCTCTACGTCACCTGGTTGGGCCAGGTCAGTTTTAGGTCGTCAAGCAGCAGGAAGATTCGAGGAACCTTGACTCTGCCTGCTGCCTACAAACCAATGTAAATTGCTAAGATAATTGGGCAATAAGCATGTTGAAAGGCGATGGCTGTGCAAGGTGGGCTTGAGGCAAAAGGTAGAATCGCTTTGACAGTCTGTTGAGTTCGAGCGTAGGTACGATACCTACGACACGATGTACTTACTGTGTAGTGTACGGATAGATCTTCCCTCAGAAATCCTCAGCCGGGCAACCCCAGCTTGCTCTCGTGACCTCTTTCCCTTCTCTACGTAGTGCGTACATAGTAATATCCGTACCAAACTACCAATAAGGCTGTGGGATGTGGCCTTGTCGGTCATTCATGATTCCACCCTTCGCACCCCGGAAAGAAATATTCGGTTCCCCTGCACGATGCTGCGAAGAGGAGAAGGTACGGATACAGAAGGAAAAAGGAAAGGCGAGGGAAGGAAGTGACGGTTCGCCGACGAATCAACTTGAACCAATCCAACCCTCCCCTCCTCCTCGGTCCTGTGCAGCACTGCAGCCGCCAGCGTGCTTCTAGCCTTTTCACCTACCTCCAAGGTATGGATACCGTCGCCACAAAACAGGCCCGCTGCCACCTACCTACACTAGGTATCCCTGCCACCTGAGGCACCCAGCCCCGTATCACTTACTATTTTCCTGTACTTACCATAAGCCGTAGGGTAAATACACATTTGAGGTCGCTGGTCATAGAAGGTACCTATCTCACTGCCCCACCATGGTCACACTTTGCCGCTCCGCCCCTCATACCCACCCTCTTCGCAGGAACCCCCGGAGGAGGGCAAAGGGAAAAAAAAAAAAAAAAAGGCAGTCACCTCCTCCACTTCACAGCAGGTAGGTAGCATGGAGCCGGGCGAGCTTAAAGGAATTACGTCTCAGCAGGCAGTCGGCAAGTTGTCATAGATGGGCCAATCAGAGACAGCAAATCGAAAACGTGCCAGATCTATTGACTCCCAGCGAACCCGCACTTCCGGCATGGCTTGCAGTTCTCTGCATCTGAGAGTGAGAACGTCGCAATTTGAAGACTCTGCCGCGCACCAGCAGAAACCGGGGCGGGAAAAATCGTACGGCAAATACGCACTCGAGAGGGTTCAATTTTTTTTTTTGAGAGATATCCAGTCCCGCTCGGCGCTGAAATCTCCTCTTGGCTACTACGCCAAGCCCATCGCCAAGTCTCGCCACAATTTGTGCAGCTCTCGTCCTAACCGATGCCAGCAACTGCTCGCGTGCTCTTTTTCCCCATCCTCCTGCAAACCGTCGTCCGCCAAGACTCCCAAGCCGCCAAGCCTCTACGATTTTCCCAGGCCACGCACATTGGCAAAGCTTCTTTGCACGCACACACACGCGCACTTCTCTCCCTCCTTCCTCCTTGTATTCGTACTAACATCTACTCTCCCTTCCCCCGCTCCTCTCCGTGTCTTCTGAGCCCTGCTGTGGCTGTGGTTATGGTTGTGGCAGCATGTGTTTTCAAAACAACCCCCGGCCTCCCGACGTCAACTATCAAATGACTCGAGTAAGAATGGCAAAAGAGCTATTTGCGTTGCACGGTAATATGGATAAACTACCATCGACAGACAATTGTCATCGGAAAGTCCCTTGACTGTCCAATATGACAAAACACAACGCGTAGGTAGGTCGGACGAGACCAGTTCTTCACTCAGCCAATGGCTGCGTGAACCGAACTTCGTAAAACAAAACCTTTGGTACCACCACGATCAGTGATGTCGTCAAGCCCGTCATGCATCAGGCAACTCACTCCCCGCCTCACTCCCTGCCGATAACGAGCCAGGAACCTTCGCGTTTCTATTTTCACTCAGCAGAGGTCATGCCCCCGGCCTTTCGTCCCGTCTTATTCTACCCTTTCACCGCGACTCAACGCCCTCTAACCACTCCGCCCGCTGACCAAACCCTATGGACTGACTCCAATCTGGCCCGAGAGCACACTCTCCTTCCAGGGCGTGATCATATGACCGTTCTATAGCCGGTTCAAGTGCCGACCCCCATCTCGTCCAGACATGTCACGGGAATGACATGCACATATGTGATATCTGACTTGCTTCGCTTCCAAAGCAAACCACGTGTCCGCATGTCTTTGGCAATTTGCCCCGGGGCAGAGTTGAAAATCTTAAGCTGTTTCCTACGCAGTGATGATGATGATCTACCCATCGTCGCCAGCACAGCACAACCATGAAGTCTCTTTAGGTAGCTGGCGACTTGGCACAATTCTCAAGAGCTCCTTGACGACACAGTCGAGGTGGGAAAAGGTCCAGAGTTTCCGACCAGACCTTTGCAATCTGATGATGTATTCAGTCTTATTTTCTGGAGAGGCTTCTTTTTTTCTCTGCATTCAACCGTGACTCCCCCTGCTTTTGCGGTCGTATGACCGGGTACAGTAGCCAACGAGAAGGAAAAGGAAAAAAAAGATCAAGAACGCAAGAACAGGGCCTGGCCTCCCCTTTGCGCGCCATGACGACACTCACGGACTATGCTCATGGACTTTGCTAACGAGGCCGCGCCGCACGCGTTCTCATACACCAGTGTATCGTGGTGGTCTCGGCGACCAAACCGCGCCGCGCCGGGTGCCTCCTATCCCACACATCCTGTTCCCTGGTCCCGATGCGGCAGGCGATAGAAAGAGAGAAAAGAAAAAAAAGCCTAGATTGTGTAGACACAGAATGAGTATGAAAAAGGAAAATGTCAACACTGCTGAAAGGCGACGGTGATGGCGCGCATAGTGTTCGCCAGAAAGAAAGGAAAAAACTGTGTGTAGGCGGAAGAGTGGTCTCAAAGGCAACGCAGCATGCGTCGCATCTGCCTGACCGCAGACAGAATCAACAACTGAACGGCATCCCCCGATTCAATCCGCAGCATTCTTGGCCCCTCATTCCATCAGGGTCTCCAGAGTTGAACCACCCCGATCAAACCCACGAACGCCTGAAGTCATTCCAACCCGTTGCAACTCAAGGAAAAGATGCAGTCTGCGTATTGCTGTTGTCCCCGCTAAACGCCTCGCTGTCGGGGAAACGATGGTTGAAAGTGGAAAAAAAAAAGACAGATAAACACTGGTCCATATTTGTTGAGAGCTGCCTGAACTCGTCGCTCGCGGTTTCAGCTGTAGATAGATTTGTGCACCACTCTTCTGCTGCGGGTGCTGCTGTCCTACTGGGTGCCCAGCAAACCAGACCTTTCCAACGGTCGGGGGGTAGGCTCCTCGTCTGCACTATCCTCCCTGTTAATCGAGTGTGGTCTCGGGGTTTCGTCGACGTCAGGGACGATAGTCTTGTCGTCGGAGTTGGTTCCGTTATCCGGAGGCGTCCGGGCAACCCCGTCTTGCCGAGTCTGATACGATGGCATGTCCATCTCCTTCGAAGGTGTAACGACTTGGGTAATCGGCTCAGGTGTGCTCTCTGACCCGACCGTAACGCTGTCGTGGCTGTCGGCCCTCATCATCTCAATTCCCAGCTTTGAGCTGGGCAATAGCGGCTTGCCTCGAAACAGTTTATCACGACCAAGACCGAGCTCCTCATCCTCGTCGTCAGCCGAGTCGGTACCCTCGGCATGCCGCTTTTCCATGTGCTCTTTCTTGGCCTTCAGCTTCTCGACCGAGTGCTGAGGCAGTGACTTTCGCGTGTGCTCCAGCTGGCCCGGTGCCGACTGCTGCGTCAGGAGTTGCGGCAGGGATTTGGGGGAGTTGGACAACTGGGCCGTCTCATCTTCCCTGATACCCAATCCGCCTTCCTCCCAGTCTCCGGTGGCCTTTCGGCTAATCACGACGGGGACATCATCCGTGGAAACGGATTCGGAGTCACCAAAAAGGCTGGAGCTGATAGAGTCCTCTCGACTCGACGTGACCAGACTACTGCCGGGGCGGCCCGCGTATAGCGAAGAGCTAGAGGTTGGGCTGTCGTCTGTGCGTGAGCTGGCTTGGCGCAGGCTAGAAGGGACCGGATGTGGGAGCGAGAGGGACATCGAGAAGTTTACGCCGGGTGATTCTGGCTTCCACTGGCATAGGTTTTTCAACACCTCGGTGAGCTTGGAGCTCGAGATGGGCTTTTCGATCAAGGAGTCGAAGTAGTGCGGAGCTTGCAGTTCTTTGAGGTAAGCTGTGATGGCGACGATTGGCGTATGTGAGTTCGTGTTCTTCGTTTCTCGAATCATACGAGCAACATCGGCGCCGTTGATCTGAGGCAGCCTATACTCCAAGAAGATGATGTCGAACTTGATTTCGCACATGGCGTATCTCACGGCTTCGGACCCGTTTGCGACCGAAATAGTTCGGCAGCGGAGCTTCTCCAGCAGCTTTTCCATTACCATGCGGCTGACGGGGTGGTCCTCGCATATCAGCACATCCAGAGGTCGGAACATCGGCCCCCCGTCAAATGCGATCTGCGAGAGACGACGGGAGCTCTGTCGGCGACGCTGGACGCGAAGGAGGGCCGCGTTGTGCTTATCGCCCTCGTTGTCAGAGGAGGATGGCGACATGTCGAACACTTGGCTGCGGCGGTTGCGGTGATGTGCCAAAACATCTGACGTTATCGGGCTGCCCTCGTTCGAACCGACAGTCAGGGACCTTGATCGGCTACTTGAGGCCTGTCTAGGTGTTGAAACCATCTTTTGCGGCGAAAGTGCGAGTGGAGGCGGCGGCCCTGCACCACGGCCTTTCACGGGGGAGGCGGCCGCACTCGTTGCGGCCTTCTGCAGAATGGGGGGTACCCGGGGAATCTCGAGTGAAGTTGGCTGATGAGCCGCACTGGACTGCTGCGAGAGACTCGACGAGTTGCTGGAAGCCTTACGTCGGCCTTCGGTTCCTTGGCCGGCAACGAAAGAGACCAAGAGAGGTGATGACGGTTGAGAGGCTCTGCTAGGAGACGAGTTGGCGTGGCTCAACCCAGACGGAGACTGTGGCCGGTTCTTCGCATTCGATATGGTTCGCTGAACCGGGTTAGACAGAACCGGGCTGCCCTCCAAAGCCGGACCGGGCGAGGTGACGCTTCCGCCGGGGCTGATAACGGTCGGCTTGCTTTGAGACGCCAATGCCTCGGCGCGAAGCTTCTGGATGACGTCCTTGTTGGCCTTCTCCAGCACTGGCAGGTTCTTGAAAGTAAAGTTTCCAAAGTCATCAGCAACGACAGGCTCACTAAGCCGTCTACTCTTCAGGTCTCTAACGTGAGGAGGGATGTGGAGGGGCATCAAGTTGCGCTTGATGGAGTTGACTTGTGATCGGACACGAGAAAGAGCGTCATGCGGTCGATCAGGGTACTCGGAGCCTGTGCCAGACACTGGCGGAGATAGCTGGTCTTCCATCTCTTCCGCGAAGGACTGAAGAACAGCACCACGAGCGTCAAAGTATTCGGTGTCTTCAGGGTGCTCGAGTTGTGGAACAAATTGCGCCTCGTCCTGCAGCAACGTCTCCCAATTGATACCCTCGAACCAGGGATGGGCGCGGATCTCGTCGCCGCCACATGGAAACTTGTCCTCTCGATTGGCTCCAAGGCGTGATTGTGGTTCCATACAGAGCAATTTGTTGATCAAATCCCTGGCTTCAGCTGAAATAGGTTCGCCCTCGTTCTCGTCCGGCCACTGAATTTTGCGCGCGAGGATATTCTCGAAAACCTGCTCAGCTTCGTCGGCGTGGAAAGGCGGGAATCCGTAGAGAAACTCGAACAGGATGCAGCCAACAGACCACCAATCGCTAGTCTCGTCCTGTTTCTCGCCGTTTATGGTCTCGGGGGCCAAGTAGTCGGGGGTACCCACGAACCGACGACTAGTGTCCTCTGGGTCGAACAAGGCCATCGGCGGTGGCATCATTGATGACTGAGGCGGGGTGCTCTTTCCCAAGAAATCAATGCTGGACTGGGTACTGGCATGATGAAGATTCGCCAAATCAGGAGACGCTTGTCCAGCAACTTCGCTTGATTCCTCATGGCTCAGTGGATGATTTTGCACGTGTGTGTTCGGCTCCGCGTCGTTCAGCGAAAAGTTATTAAGCATGCGAGCAAGCGACTCACTGCCACCGCTGTCGCTGCGATGGCTCGAGACTCTTCTTGCTTCCGAACCAGCCAGAGCAAAATATGAGGGCTGTCCTACGCTAGATCCCGTGTCGGGCGTCATCTGCGGCGTCATGCTAGGCGAATGGGTGTGTCCGTGGAGGTCGAGTGATGTAGACCGTGATGACGCCAATGACGCCGAGCGAGCAAACGGACCTTGCCTCAAGAGATCCGGCGTGGGGTCCCCATTCTGGCTGTCGAGTGCTCGTTTTTGTCGTCCGACGAGACCCATTCGCGACAGACCAAAATCTGTGAGCTTGAGATGTCCTTTCTGGTCGATAAGGAGATTATCAGGTTTCAAATCTCGGTGGATGATGCCGCGGCTGTGAAGGTGCTCTACGCCGAGTACGACCTCGCCCAGGTATTTCTTGACCCAATCCTCAGGCAGACCTCCGAGAACCTTGATCAAGGACGCACAGTCGCCCCCGTTAAGATATTCCATGACGAGGTACAGATAATCCTTGCTTGAAAAGGTCCAGTAGAGCTTGGCAACGAAATCACTTTGGCCTTGCCACATCATGATTGCACGCTCTGCCTTGACGTTTCCCACTTGATTCTTGGCAACCATGTCGGCCTTTTTCAGCACTTTAATGGCGAAGTATTCGCCTGTGGACTTCTTTTTCGATAAGTAGACACTGCCAAAGGCACCCTTGCTGATCGGCTTGATGATCTCGAAATCTTTGATGGACGGGGGCGCCGGTCGTGCTTGGGGCGGAGGCTGATGAGCCGTCATTCTGGGCGAAGGGGGTCCCTTCATCACGAATTCGGACATGGCAGCGGACGACTGTCTGCGGTGATGGCCAATCGGCAGGTGTGCTGGCGAGCTGAATTCGCTCCCAGGTAGCAACGGAGAAGCTTCCGGAGATGTTATACCGTCATGGGGAAAGGGGAAGTTGCGTGGTTTGATGATTCTGAGGGGAGAAGACGGTTGATTCGTGTTGCGCGAGGGCGACTCTTGTCGTCGGGGGGAAGATGTGCCGGGCAAAATGATGCTTCTACGGTGATGCTGTCTCGCGCTGGCCGCCCTGCGAAGATCGCCGAACTCTGAAATCGGAGACTCGGTCCGAGGTGGGTGTCTGGAAGCCACAGACGACGACCGAATGCTTCCGTCGCTGTCACCGGGATCGCTCTCGAAGATCATGGATTCCCTCCGCGACTCACGAGCTGGTCCTGAAGGGTTGAGAGCCCCCAGATGTGATCTTGGCGTGGGACACTCCCGAGGGCTACTCGAGCGCGTGGATTCCACAAATGACGTCGGCCGTGGCCTCTCGAGACTGTCTGTGAGGTTGACGTTCTGCAATGCGGCGGCAAGCGCCGAAGGGTTTTCGAAAGAGCCTTGGAAGAAGAGTTCATCTTGAGCGGGCGTAACACCTTCCTCCTCCTCCTCATCCTCAGTCGAGTCGCTGAGGCGCCCTGCGGCAATCCTAGCTGCCTTGCGCATGGCCTCGTCGATACAATCCTGTACAATGACAGCAAACTCGATCCTGATGCGCTCCGCGTACTCGATGATTTTGCGATGCCTGAAGACAGCCTCGACCTTGACTTTCGCGGCCTTCTCCGTATCGGCACATAGCAGGGCGAGGCCTTGCTCTTGTTCCAAAGTGTTGTTGCCGGGCGAGTGCCAGTGCATGACCTGCGAGATACGAGATTCCGATTGGGGAGACTGCGTCCTAATCTCGCCAGGGTTTTGAGACGATCCTTCTTTGACGGCAGGGGTGCTGATTTCCAAGGCAGTATCGCAAAGATCCAGCAAAAGCTCCACAATCCTTGCCTGAGGGCGCCTGATCGCAAAGGAGCGTGCTCGCGCGTGTCCAAAGCCGCCTGATCGCTCCCTTGACTGAGATACGGAGCTTCCAGGAGACGACGAAGCCGATGGGGGAGGGCCAATGGGCATGCCTTTGTACTCGGCCGTAGGGAGGGCAAGCTGGTCGCCAGTCAGAGATCGACTCTTTCGAGCCTCAAGCGCGTCCAAAACCCTAACGATCAAGTGTCTGTGTTCAGTCAAGCTGTCTTGCGCCATTTGGACATCCATTTCCGCCCTGTGTTCTTGCAAGCACAAATCAGTGTGTTTCTCGAACCACCAGGGCGAAATCTGGCGTTCGCAGATACGGCACAAAACGGGTAGCGGCGGCGGGTGGTTTTCGGGGTCGTCGACTCCAGACTCTGCCAACTGCGTTAGGTAGCTGGCAAGAACCTCGGCGCCGGATCCAAGCGAGTCCACGATGACAGCAGGCAGGTCGATCTTGATTTCTCGGGGCGCGATGTATGGCCGGATCATCCACATGGTCTAGCGGGCAAGTTGATGAGCGTGGTGGACGCGGGAAAGTTGCGGGCGAGACGTGGACTTACATGGCTCTCTCCTCCAGAAGCTCCGTCGTAGACCATGATACCCTGAGCTTCCAGATCGATAGTGTGAGGAACGGACGCTTCGGCATCCTCGACTTCAGGGACCTCTATATCTTCAAGGGGTAACAGTTTCGACAGTGGGCCCATTGTAACGGCGAATCGTACTCGTTGACTCCGCGAGTCGTCTGACTTCATGGACTCAACGGTCTCCGAAAAGACCGTTTTGTTGTCGCTGACGATCAAGTCGGCCATCGGGGCTCCTTTGACCGCTTCGGGTTGGGTGCCGATAACGTCAGTCCATGACGGGCTGACCCATCGAATAGTTCCGTCGAGATTGAGGTCGAGAATAACATTTAGAGTTTGCTCGGCAGCCTCGCGGAGTTCCTCTCTCTCCTCTCGAATATCTTCGCTCAGGGATCGTTCCATGGGGCCGGCCTGTGACCGCAGAGACGTCACGGCCGGGGGCGCTAGCATGTTTGGCTTTGGGTCCATTTTTGGAGAGAGACGGGTGAAGTCCCCGGTTGCGACGATACCATTGGCTGATTTGTTTCGTCTCGGAGTGCGAGTATTGACTGTGAGGGCGTTGTTGCGAATTCGGGACAAAAAAGGTCGAGGCTGCTATAGCGTCGAGAATTGGTCCAACCCGGAGGCATCAAGTGACGGCCAGGTTGTCTGGCAAGTGGCCAAGACTACAGACAAGCCAGACCACGAGACATGACGAGTATTGAAGCGAGCAGTCTCGGGGCGCGTGAAGCGAGAGAGTGCCCTGGGTGGTAACCACGGCGCGCGGCTGCCCGGGACGTTTCGAGATTGACGGTCAGAAAGCGAAGGTATCCTGCAACCAAAGGCCAGCGAGCGTTGGGCAATCGGAGGACCGAAACGAAGTTCGCGAGTCGGCAAAATACGACTTGGACGTTGGCGCAGACGGGACGTGATCTAAGGCGGGCGGTGACCCCGGGGTCGTTGAGCGTCGTATGGAGGAAGCCGGGGAGGCAAGGGCCGTATTCGACGATGGAGAAACGCAGGCGGAGGCGAAGGCGAGAAGAAGATTTGCTTGTCAGAGACAGAGCTCGCAGCGCACCTACGGGTTGCAGTGTGCCGTCGTCAAACACAGCCAGCTTGGGGACAGGAAGGTAGGGAAGGTCAAAAAGAAGGGGGAAAAAAAGTTACAGGAACGGAAGACGCCAAAGTGCAGGCAGGCCCTTTGTGATGATGGTGTCAGTCACTCATCAAGGTACCTCGCTCCTGCTTGGCCTTAGCACCTCGCACGTAAAGGTTGGCAACAACAGCCCGGTCAAAGCGAACCCAGAGAGCATCTTGCCGTGGTCGCGTCCTTATTATGGGCCCCAAGCACACTCAGTGTACAGTCAAACAGTGTACAGTGTAGTGTACCCTTGTGGTCAAGGTGGGCGGGTTTAAGCGGGGAAGGGAACTGAACTGACCAATCAAATATAAGTTTTCTGGGGAGGACCCAGTAGAGGTACATGCATGACACGCCAACTGTGTATACGACACAACGTACCTCTACCCAAGGTAGCCTGTAACCCTTTCTAGCTAGCGCGCTCGCTAAAACACGAGCGAGGGAGTCGGGTGTGTGACTTTTTGGAGGGGGAGGGACTGAGAGGAGGGGAAGGGGACAGGCGGACAGGCGGGTGGACGCGAGAGCCTACTAGGTTGTATGTAGGTAGACACCAGGAATACCTACTTGGGTATAGCCTCTAGGTTCCTTAGTACCTTGGGTAGTCGTGAGGAACTTGTGGCGGATGCTTCCATCGCCAAAGGGAGATTGGGCTGGACCGCGGGGACAAGTCGTTGGAGCCGCACTGGCCAGAAAAAGGGACCACTCGGGAGTTTTTGTCCGCAGAAAAACATGGAAACAACTCGGTAGTAACATATATACATCACACAGCAAGCGTCCATCCACCCAAGAAAGAAGTCATGTTAAGGATTCTGGAGAGAGAGGTGGATAGAGTATTTGCATACTCCGTACGGAGTAGAGTGCAGACTTATCGCTAGGTCGTCGTCGTAACGGCCATGCAGCAGTGCCAACAAGCATCAGCTTCGCATCACTTCATACATTTCGGTCCCCTCCCGTCCCCTTGCTTCCTACACACATAACTATATATACTCTACCCTACCCAAGTAGAAAGTTCCTCCAGTGTCCCGTGTCCCCTATCGCTTCACTTCCCCTACAGGGTCTCCGCGAGACACTCGCACAACCCCCAACCCTTCGGCCGAGCTCGTCCTGGCTTTGTTTTGTCTTGTCTTGTTGCCTTTGGTTTTCTTTCTTATCTCGTCCATTGACTCTGCCCTCCCTCCCATCTGCCCTTGCATCAATAACATGGAGGCCGTACCTTGACACCCGCCTGTCTACCCATACTTCGATTTTGGATTCTGTCTGGATAGGTTTTGACCGAGGGGTCCGTATGACACCCAAAGACCCCTCCGCCTCTCCCTCTCCCTCTTCTCTCTTCTCACACAGGCACATACGGATACACATACACACAAGCATGGCTATCCCATCTTCGGCCCTACGCATTTCAGCCCGGCCCACCAAAGCCGAGGCCGAGGCGGAGGTCATCACGGAAATCAAGCAGCTCAACTCAGCCAAGTGACAATCTGTTACTTAAGCCGCAACCAGCACCCGGGTTTTCATCTGGATAGCACCTCTCTCATGGAGTCCACCCACCCTGGTGTTTAGGCCCCTCCCACTGTGAAGGTGCCGATGGAAACCAACACCACAGCATCCTCAAAAGCAGCCACCACAATGCACCACCATGCCGTTGGAAGGATACCCTGACTTTCCAGAATCCTACCTACTAGTAGGCACACTGCTTTGTAAGTCATCCGTACCCCTACCACTTGAACAAATCCGATGCGGCATGTTGAGGCGCCCGCATTTCGGCTGCTAGCACTAGCCTGCGTGCTAGGAGCTGAAGGTAGCACTGGCATTGGAGCGGGAAGTCCCAATTCCATGCCATCGTGGTAAGACACCATCAGCTGGTCTTCCTATTCAATCCGCTTCTCCTGCGGTGCTGGAACACTGTGATCGGTGATGCCCACACATCATACGGAGTAGGTACTCCATACATAGTACATAGGTGATGACCAGCTCGCGGCTTTGCTTTTCCCCCTAAAGCATCGTGCCACAGGGCAACTTTTTTGTACGTGTGCAATTTATTATTTGCCATCACATTCGCGGCAGGTAACACCACAGCACCTACGGATATGCATATATAAGAAAAGCGGCCGTGGGTGCATGTGGAGTATCGCGTCGAATTACTGTGTATCCTTCCATGCCCAACACCATTGGGCCTATCCTGGGTGGACTCCTTCGAGAATGCAAACGACCTGCTCGTAGAGAGTGATCAGATAAGCTGACATTCAACATGCCCTGCAAAGGATGAGTACCGTGCACGCAGGCTAACTAGAAATGGTTAGGGGTTAGGGGCTAGGCTAGGTTAGGCTTAGGGTTATGGGGTGGTGGGCGGGTTGCGAAGGGTTAATTGGTTCGGTGATGTATTATATATTTTCCGGCTCCACCCATTTCCAGCTGAGGTCCTGCTCGCACGGTACTCATCCTTTGCAGGGCATGTCGAATGTCAGCTTATGTGTATACTCCTCGTAGAACCCTTCAGTATTTCCTTGCTGATCTGCACCGTCCGCCCCAGTCCGGGGTGTCTCAAGTTAAGAGAGAGAGCGCGCCGCTAGATTGGACACGCCGCAAATCTGCACTATCTAACCCTGACACGGCGGAGTCCAACAACAACAGACACACAAGCACCGCCCCCAAACCGTTTTACCGTTGCCGGACGATATCAGAAGGCCTAGGTATTAGGTGTCCTACTGGATTGGATAGGATTGGATTTCACAACCATTTTCGAAGACTGCGGGCTAGTTAGCATTAGCAACCTATCCAACCCTTCCACACATGCTCTTATGTAACGGATTCGAGGCTGCGTCTCCCTTTCGGCAGTGAACTCATGTGCCGCAAAGCAACGCAGCCAGCCAGCCACTCAAGACGCTGGCACCACCATCTCACGATTTCCATATCAGGTGAATTCCACCCCTTGCCGGTCACCGCCCATCGCCCCGCGTTCGCGGCCCTAGTGTAGAGGTCTCCCGGCTTCAGAGTCCGAAAGCTGAGTAATAAGAATAGTAATGATAATAATCTGAATTATGAACCCCAGGCTCAAGTCCCCCAGAAACAAAACGCCCGCGCCAAGCCATCTCCCCGCATGATGTCGCCCATCCCGTCATTCCTGGCCTCGTCGTCCAATCGGCGACGAAGTGACCAAGAACCGGGAATCCCGTAGGCAATGACGAGCTGCTTCACAATACATCGAGCGACCTGGGCTGCAAGGTGCCCGGGATACGCTGTACATCCCACAGCCTAACATGCCACTCTCAAATGCCCGGTGTCTTCTCCTCCTGTTTTCTGTGTCGCCAGGGTATCTCGAAGACCAGACTACAGGAGTTTATGCAAGTCGTTTCTCTCTCAGTGCTGCCCACCTTGCCTCTGCAACCTGCTCTCAGTACGCCGGCTTTCAGAAAGCCTCCTCGTCATTGAACCGGGGCCGATAACACTGCACACCCGGTCTGTATGGGGGTTACTAACGGCATCTAATCGAGGTTCTTCCTCTAAACCGCCCTTGTATCCGTCACCTCCTTGCCGACAAACGCGCACGCACGAACAGGACTTCGGCGTCGACGACGGGGCCGACATCTGTAGATTTCCCACGCCTGTCATCCCAAACATGCCGGAAGCTCAGGCTCACCGGAAAGTTTCCCTCTGGAATTTAGCTGCCTTCTTGCGGCAACCCAAGACAACCTTAACGACTCATGTAATTGCGTGTCTACCTTTGAGAAGGCGTCGTGCCGACGGTTGACAAGCGTCGAACCCAGATCACTTCTTGGCCTTTGCCCCGGGTAGCTCCAAGGTTGTGCCGTGTTGGCGGATCGCCGAGTCACCTGGATAACTGCACTGTCGTCCTACGCGCGACCCCTTCAACCTCTCTGTTGCTTGATGTCGTCGGCGTCTATTTCTTGATTATTATTATTTTCCCGCGACAGAGCCCGCCGTATCCCGGACAAGATCCCGAGAGGTCCTCCCTGTATGCCTTTGGTCTCGTGCCTTCACGACCTCCCCCAAGATGGCTGGTAATGCCTCCCACCTTCCCCGCCGTGATCTACAATTGCGGTGAGCACTCTGATCGACGACCTAGCCGTGGCTGGAGGAAACCTACCCAACTGGCACAGATGTCGGCAAGTGACCTGTGGGGTTGGCAGCTGCAGCAAGCTACGGTGTCAGCCCGCAGTTACGGCAATTGACTTTGGGGTTAACCCGTTGCTCTCTCATTCGGGACCGCTTTGGGGATCTGACGTTGGTTCGAGCGTCTAAGCATGTTCCAGCCCTTCTGTCACCGGAAGCAACGGATAGCAAACCACACACAAGTTTGGTGGGCCATCACGGCCGGTCCTTTGCTGCGGACTCATGGTGTGTTTGCACATCCCTCGCCTCCGAGGCAGAACTGAAGCAGAGCATCTTCTTAAGGTTGACTACGTCCTCGCATGGCTAGGATCCCCAGGCTATCGTCCCTCTGAAGTCCTAACTCGCCAAAAAGGACGCACCAGACCAGCCGGTTTGCGCGGCGCGCGGTCATGTTTGTCCGGGGTCTAGATAGTTGGAGGGGATGTGTCTCTGCGTGCTGTCACGCCGTTCTTCTGAAGTCCCTTCGACGCATCAGGACGTACGGCCTCATTTCTCCCCTCCGTGGTATGAAACAGTTTCCTGGCACATGGAAGCCCGCCACGAATATGTTGAGTGGGAATCGTGGCCACGGTCTTTCACACAAATAGCATTCTCCTTTGGCTCGCCGTCTCGCCCTGGGATACGGAAATGAGAGGTAGGTCGGCGGATAGCCGGCATCGCAGACGAGTTCCTCTCGCTTGTAGCTATCTACGACAGGCGCATTCCAATACAAAACTCCAACATACTGCAAGACATGAATATGGTACGAGAGGTGGAAAGGAGGGGAAGTGGTTGGGGGGCCAGGAGGCCAGGGTGAGACAGCCGCAGTACCTTCGAATCAAGAGCTCTCCCGGACATCTTCGAATGGGGATTTGTTTTGCCGGATTTCCGGATAAACGTCGGCAGCCCCCCTCACCTCCGAAACCCGGGCTCCTCCAGGAGTTGACCTAGGTAGGCGGGGGCGGCCCGTACTCATAGGGCTCAGGCTCCGTACTACTAGTAATGCAGGGAATCCTCAAGTCTCTGTTGTAACACAGGAAGATGTCAGCAATTCATACACTACTCGTCCTCAGTTCACTTGGCCTGGCGGATGGAATACCCCACAGAAGACTGGCCTGGCCCCGAGGCAACGTTGGTAGAGGCATCTGAGCGGACCAAGGTTACCAAAGCCATGGTCCTTGGTTGGCTGTGGAGGCCAGCATTACACGAGAGAAGAGGACTACTACGAGTGGATTCTCAGCCCTGATGCCGACTCATGAGGAATACGGATGGCCCTGTGACGCCTGGCATGTCGAGAGCAAGTTTGCTGGATGCTTCTTCGAGAGCTCTACGCTGACTGCATGACAAGAAATCGGGAGTCCTTTAATCAATCGCCGACGGTAGGGAGTCTGCAATTGCGATGGGCTGTCCTGAGGACATACCCTCAGAAGGGACACGCACACGCACTCGCACGCGCACCATGTCTTGTTGCCGGTCCAGACTTGCGGCACGAAGAAGAATGCCGGATCATCGGACCATCATCAATCTGCTGTGCTTCGCCAAGTGCTCTCGGATGATCTCACAAAGGACAAGGACGGTGTTTTCTCGTCAGCGCGCGACCGTCGCTCGAAACGATCTGCAGGCTGGGCGATGCTCTCCGTCTCGTGTGTAACTCGAATGTTGTATCGGCACCGCGTCGTTACGCAGCTCTGCGAGGGTGAGATGACGGATACGAGCGCATCTGTGTTTTGATTAATAGGCAATGCTGATGAAAAAAGGGGGCTGTTATTCGAATATGCCGCATAATTGTTGCTAGGTAGCATCTGAAGGTAGTGATCGGATGCCGTTGCCGTGCTTCTCATGTGGCATTCGGGAATACCAGGCCAGGAGCAACTCCCACAACGAGAGCTTGTGTTGGCCTATACTGGTTGTCTCGCTGACCCCGACCCCTCTGCCCTCATCTCACGTGTGACATGTTTCTGAGGCTTATCATGCCTGCGATGCCCACTCGGCCTTCTTGACGTCCAGCCACTCGCCTTTCTCAACCCACAGGTTCTCGAGCCACTTGGCCAGCTTCTCCTCGTCCGTCGGCAGACTCTCGAGAGGGAACCTTCTGACGTGCACGTGAAATTTGAACCCCAGGCGAGAGCTCAGGCCTGGAACGCTGAGGGTATCCCACATGGTTGGCGCGGCGTGGAAGCTGTTTCCTCGCTGGTACGCTATCGTCACGTCGTAGACCGCCTTGACGTGTGGCGCCTGCCTCAAATGCTGCACGGTGGTGATGAAACCCTTCGTCCTGGGATACAAGAGATGCTTTGGCTGAGGGCGTCCGGTCTCCTTGCACCACAGAATCGACTGTTCGTACTTCCTCTGGGTGAAACGCGTGGCCTCACTGAAGCTGATGAGCCCTTCTCTCACGGTCAGTCTCTCCCGTCGGCGGTGAATTTAAACACTTTGCTGAAAAACTCACAGGTAGGCCATTGCCTCTTCACAATGCCAGCGAACGCCCTGTCAAGCTCATGCCTATCCTTGGCCCAGTTCCGGCTCACCATGGGCATGCCCATCGCCCACAAGCCCCAGCCCAGGAACGGGACGATCCGCAGTTGGATCTTGGCGAAGTAACGACACCGGCCTAGCATGCCGGCCTTGATGGCCAGCGCTTGGATCATGTAAAAGTCTGCCCATCCAACATGGTTGGCAACGACGATGGCCGACTCCCCCGGCGGAATGGCATCGCCAGAGAAGGTGAGGTTTGCGCCGTTGAAGCTCTCAAAGATGATCTGGATCCAGTACCACACCGTCTCGGCGATGCGAGATGATGAATTGTAGACGAAGTCCGGGGCGAACCACTTGAGTGGGAGCTGCAGAGAGATGGCCGTATCAGCTAGCAGCAGCCAGAGCACCCACGGTGCCAGGATTGCCGCTCCTCGGAGGTGGGTGAGCAGGTTGCCGCTACCGGCCATGACGGGCGGAGTCTGTCGCCAAAGCCCCGGGGGTCGAAACCAAAAGCGAGAACAGAACCGACACTTCTCGCAGGCAACGTAAGTACGTTACGGATATTCAGAGTCAATACCGGTCTGCAATTGGTTTGAAAGATGGCATGAACAACGGGGAAAAAGAAATTGGTAAAGTCGACGGTTCTCTCTCTCTCTCTCCCTCCCTCCAGCAGGCGAGTCGAAGCGCGGCCGGATGACCTGGTACCCCGGGAACGTCGCCCCAGATGGAATGTTTCGAAAGGGAGCCGCGTGCGCGTGACTTTCCGAATCCCACCAGTCCGCAAGGGTAAGAAAGAGTTTGGAACAAGCAGGAGAAGAAGAAGCGCTGGGGCTCGTACGGACACGTCTCAAGAGATTTGCGTCTTCCCGCTTGGTCGCTGGAGGATTAATACCGTTGCATTCCCTGATACCAAAGAAGTGTCTGCTTTTCCCTCTCTCTTTCTATCTCGGTTCCGGCGATCGTGAGCTGAGGATTAACCGTTCAGAGTCATAGTTGCTACCTTGCGGATAGACGGAAAAGAGGAAACATCGCTACGAAACATAATACCGCCACGCGACGGCTTTTCTCGACTAGCAGAATCTCGGTCCCGCCGAATTTCCCAAGTGGGATATAGTATGACGGCATAGACTTTTGGTGGTATTAGATATTACATATTATGGGATCCGTGCCGAAGAGGAGGCACCGGACCTTACCTACCTAAGGTACCTATGGACCTACCCTCAGCCATAGTGGAACCCAGAGCAGTGCTCCCACGTGCCGTACTTACCCCCGCCAGTATCTAGGTAAGGCAGGTAGGTACCTAGAAGTGGTTTAGGGATGCAGTAGACCATCAGTTGACAGTAGGTAGGTATCTAGGTGTCTGGGAGGCAAAGAGGGTAGTAAAATACCTACTGATCCATGCACCAATTCACGTGGGTCAAATGTGGATGGAGGGCTGGACACGAATCCCGTCTCACGTGTCAAGAACAGTGAAGTGTCAGTACCCGACATACGTATTCGTAGATATGGATAGAAACGAGCAGGCCGGGTTTGATATTTGTAACTGCAGGCTCTTCTGATAGCAAATTGGAAGGCTGGCGCCCAGGGAAAAGGTGGGCTTCCTTACGGGCGTATGTATGCACCTACACAGCACACAAGCGTTCTATATTAATGCAATTCCATCTCGACGAGTAGGAGCCCTGGCTGGGGAACAAGCAAACAAACCGCCGGGCCAAGCCGATCCATTTTTGAACCCAACCTACCTACGGTAGGTACCTAATTGCTTATGTGCCCGGTACGGTGCGGTGCCCGCCCGACACTGTAAGCCGACGACCTAGGAGGCTCTGAGCTGGCCCCGACACTGAACCTCGAGCCTTGAGGTATAGTAGCTGTACCTGACTCTGGCCTCGTCTGCCCAGGTGCATCGAATACAACCATCTAAGGTAATCCATATGTATTATTACCACCTAAACAGTGCAGCAGTTGCGCAGTTTAGGGACGGGCTTTCCCCGTAGTACGCATGTTCCTCGCCTACCTGCCTACCTAGTTGCCTCGGCAGGTAGCGCAGGTACACCCACTAAGGTGCCCGCGCAGGTTGCGTATGGATATTACACCGCAGTCTGAGGCGAGCCTAAAATAGGTAGGTACCTACCTAGGTAGCCACGCACCACGCAAGAGATGGCGGAGGGGTCGAGACCGGCCGCCCGCCCGTCCACCAGTCCGTCCCTTTCCATGGATCAAATCCATAATCAGGCGCCAAACATCAAATACAAATCAAAGGTTCTGCCCGGAAAGGCGTTCCAAAGCCTCTTTCCCCAAGCCCAGCTTGAACACCACCCGCTTGTGTATTCGTTCATGTAAGGAACCTCCTGCTCCTGGTATTGGTACCTTTTCCAGTCACCAAGCTCAGTACGGATACATTCCATCCTCCTATCATAATCACCGACCTTACCGATCGATACCTTGCGTTAAAGGTAGGAGTTATCGTCAGTCTTACGTACGAGAGCTCGACAAGACAAGCTGCTGCGCGACGCCCGGTGGTCCCGAAAAAGCAACGAATCTCTCCCGTGAGCCCTCTTACCACTCTCAACACGCCCGACCCCGACCCGAACGACAACAACAATCATCCGTAGTAGCCGCTGAGACTCCGCTCTGCCTCCGCGTCTGGCTGTTTGTCTCCCCTTGCGGCTCTCATCCTCAGGCCGTCCAGACTCGAGACTCGAGACTCGAGACTACAGGCAGGCCGCTTGCTGCCACCCCGCTCGCTCGTGTGCCATCCGTTTCCGCCATATTGTCTTAGAAGAAAGCGGTAGCGGTAGCGGGAGCGGTAGCGCTTTTTCTTCTCATCTCGATTCGGGACAGACACCCAAACATCACTCACACGCACCAACACGCACACAAATTCAAAGCCAAGCGTCTAACCCCCCGGTCTCGATCTCTTTCGGTTTCTCCGCCCCGCCGTCATCCGTTCTCTTGTCGCTCAAGCGGCATCTGCTGCCACCGCACACCTACCTCTATCCCCTCACCTCCATTCACGACGTCCATCTCTGTTAAAGCGAACGACCGAGGAGGAGAGAAAAGGGGACCGCATACTGCTACCGTTCCCAGACCAGGACGCACGACATCCTCTTCGTCCCGAGTGTGTCAAACAAATCTAAAACAGGGCGGACCAGTTCACCCTCCCTACCTGTACCTGGTCTTCCTTCACCTTGCCCACCTACCCTGACCCCCCATCTACCACCTACCTACCACTACCACCACCGCCGCCACTACTCTACTCCTACTACCACTACTTACCCGCGCCCGTCCGTCCCTGTCCATCGACTGCGCATCCTCCGACAGCTCGGACGCCAGAATTGGGTTTCAAGTGCGGGAGCAACTTCTTTTCAAATAACCATAAACGCGATTCGGCAACGCAGCGCATGAGACCAGCCTCCAACGCCTCTCCTCTCCCTGTCAGATCACACACCGTTCCCTTCCCCTTGCTTTGACGGGCGTCCACCTGCCGTCCACCAGCGACGTGTTGCCAGACACGGATCGGGAGTCCGTCCACTGCCCATCCAATCTTCCAAGGTAAGCCCCTCACCAGTCTACTGATGCCCTTTCTGTACACTACCTACGTACGGTGGACGCTGCGCCTCTCACGCGGCACCAAAAGTATTTGAAAAAGAGCTTGCCCCCGCCGCAGCCCCCAAAGCCAGTCTCCCGGCGCGACGCGCGAGACAACCCACATGACGACATGAATCGCAGTGCCTTTCTTTAAAAGTGGTCGCTCTACGACAATGTTTCATGGACGATAAAATGACTGACCTAGGTAATACAGCTTCCTATCGTTCCCCGCCGAACCCTTCGTCATCGCCGACGCGTAAGCAATCAGCGGGCTCGCTACACGAGAGGACAGCGATGGCTTCCTCGTTGTCGCCTGACCAATATGGAAAGGCGCCGCAGCAGCTGCCGTACAGCGGCGGCTCGGGCTCGGGCGGCGGTGGCTCCGACCAGGACAAGAGTCCTTTGAGCTCCTTGAACCTGGGCTTCCTCAAGTCTTTGACTGAGAAGAGAACCACTCGTGGTAAGGGATTCGAAGCGCGCCCGCCAAGCTTATGGATAGAAACCTGACCACTCGCTGCGAAGATGGCAATCCTCCCAAGAGGAGGGGCCCCAAACCCGACAGCAAGCCGGCCCTAACCAGGCGGCAAGAGTTGAACCGCCAGGCACAACGGTAAGCCGTGACGGCTCCCGCAAGACGGCGCCGCGCCACAACAGAACAGACGCTGACAGCATGGTTCCGCAGCACGCATCGCGAGCGGAAGGAACTGTACATCAAGGCCCTGGAAGACGAGGTGCTAAGACTAAAAGAGATCTTCAGCAACATATCACACGACAAGGACAAAATGGCCGAGGAGAACAGGCAACTCAAGCAGATCCTCGCACAGAATGGCATTCCTCTGTCGCACTACGGCGACGACATGATCAGTAACCCTAGCGCGGGATATACGTCGAGCGCCAGCGTCTCGGGCCACAGCTACGGCCAGAATGCCTTCACCCCGCCGATGACGTCCACGACGGCGCCGTCAGTCTCGCCTTCGTCTCACGGTCCGTCTCACTCCCACTCCCACGGCCCGCCCCCTCCCCTTCCTCAGATGATGGGCGGTCAGCAGCTGCAAAACATGCAGGCGCAGAACTCTGGCAGAGGTGTGGACTTGGAGCAAGCGGGCATTGACTTCGTCTTAACGTACGATAACCACCACCCCTCGAAGGCATATCTATCTCCTCCCCCTCAGTGAAGAAGATGACTAGGACTTGTCATGCCGCTTGTCCGGTCATCACCAGGAGTCGGGTGGCATGAGCGTTGAGAACCGAACCAAAAAGAAGAATCACGCGGAAAGAAAGTCTTGCTAACGAATACGGTTTCGTCGAGGGATACGTTCAGTCTCGAGAAACCCTGCATGAACCACATGCCATGGCTACTAGAAAGATCAAGCGAGACAGGCGGCGAGCCTTGCGGACACGCACTCATGGCTTCGTGCCCTCCGGCGCCCTTTCCCGAGCTGACGCCGGATATTCCGTTCGGGTACAGCAACGTCAACGGGGATCTGGACTCTCAACAGAGGACGTGGGAAGTGAGCAAAGGCAGTCTCTCGGCCCTGCTGGACCTCAGCCAGAAGCTCGATCTCGAAGGGGAAGTGACGCCCGTCATGGCTTGGGGCATGGTCTTGGCCCACCCCAGGATCAATGAGCTCCGGCCCGAGGACTTCCAGAAGCTCAGCGACGAGCTCAAGGACAAGGTCCGATGCTATGGGTACGTGTGCGATTTGAATTTTCGCCGTGCATGCGCCTGTGCAGTGAGCTAACCCCGCTTAGCTTCGGCGCCGTGATGGAGGAATTCGAGGTCAGGGATGCCCTTGAGAATGTCTTCTGTTCCCGACCCGAAATGATGTGCTATTAGACACGCAGCGGAGCGAGCAGAGAAAACCCCCCCATAAGAGAACGGGGATGTAAATAACGGGGTCTGGTTTTCAACTTGGTGAGAAATATGAGGAGGGAGAGTGTCAATAGAGCGAGAGATGTGACATTCGTGAGGGAGTCGAGCGCAATTCAGGAATACTATCATTACCGCGGATGGGTAATAACGGCAAAGAGAAATAGAATAACCATGTTTATAATGATGAGGTGCAAAAAGTGTCAGTTCGCGGTCGTGTCGCTAAACGAAACACACATACCCGTATTCACTGTACTGCCAATACACTGTACTATACGGACACTAAGGAGGAACAAACACACCTGGTCCGTGGCCCCGCTACGCATGGAAACGAGTGGTTGCCAGCCGTCACCAGCTGGTGAGACACTTGCTCGAAATTTTGCCCGCTCTGCCCCACAAAGTTCACCCCACCAAAATCACGACGAAAATCGACGGCAGGAGGAGGTGCACCGCCCAAACCCTGGACTTCGACGACTTTTCCTTCTCAGGAGCCGAACCGCTACCCGCCTGACGCTGCACCTGCAACTGCGCCCGCTAGTACACATTTCCGAACGCTCAAACTCCGTCCGGAAGAAACCAGATTTGCAATCATGGCTCAGGAGATTGACTGGGTCAAGCTCGTCGAGGCTTGCCCGGCCGGTGATGGCTGGGGCCCGCCCGTCACCAGCGACACCACCCTGAACGGCGTCCCCTACGCGCCCTTCTCCAAGGGCGACAAGCTCGGTCGCATGGCCGACTGGACCTCCGAGGGCAAGGACAGAGACGGTCGTGGCGGTAGGGCGCAGTACAACCGCAACTTCCGTGGTAAGTTTTCCCCAGAGGTCTTGAGGACGAAGACGCACAAAAGGATATCGCCGCTGATAACTTTGTCCAGACCAGCAGGTCTATGGTGCCGGCCATGCCATCTCCTTCAACGCTCCTCCCGCCGAGGACGAATCCACCTTCTCCGTCGTCAGCAACACCCGCGACAGCACCAAGACCAGATACGGCCGCGGCGCCGTCTTCACACGCGGCCGCGGCCAGCGCGGAGGTGCCGCCCCCTCGACCCGTGGAAACCGCCAGGCCATCAACCGCACCGTTCAGCCAGGCGGACGCCAGGGCTACGGCAGTTTTGAACGTGGCGGACGTGGTGGTGGCCAGCGCGGCCGCCGCTTTGGCTGGAAGGACTACGACAAGCCGGCTCGCAACCGCGACGCCAGCATCAACATCAAGGCCGACTGGAAGCTGCTGGAGGAGATTGACTACAACCGTCTCGCTAAGCTCAACCTTGACGCTGACGAGGGCGAGGATATCGACTCGTATGGCTTCGTCTACGGCTACGACCGTTCCTACGACAAGCCACCTGTCAAGGGCGCCGAGCGCAGGCTCAATGCCATCGACCGCGCCGCTTACAATGTTACGACCTCTTCGGATCCTGTGATCCAGGAGCTCGCCGAAAAGGGCGAGGCCTCCATCTTCGCTACCGACAGCATTCTCTCCATGCTCATGTGCTCCCCCCGCTCCGTCTACCCCTGGGACATCGTCATCTCCGTTCAGGGCAACAAGGTCTTCCTGGACAAGCGCGACAACGCCGCCTTGGACATGGTTACTGTCAACGAGAACGCTGCCGATGCGCCTCTGGACGCCTCGGATGGCAACAAGGACAGCCTCAACCAGCCCGGTGCTCTCGCCGAGGAGGCCACATACATTAACCACAACTTTGCCAACCAGGTCGTCGTTGAGAACGAGTCGCAGAAGCTGCAGTTCCCCCACGCAAACCCCTTCTACAACGCATCCGAAGACACGGACCCGCCCGCCAGCAAGGCCTACAAGTACCGCAAGTTCGACCTTTCCACCAACGACGAGGAGGAGAATGTCTACCTGGTCGTGCGTACCGAGGTCGATGCCGTCCAGAAGAACGCCATCAGCGGCGACGACCAGCTCGTCACCCTGCACGCCCTCAACGAGTTCGACAGCAAGGCACAGGGCAGCGGTGGCGCCCTCGACTGGCGGACGAAGCTCGTCAGCCAGCGTGGTGCCGTTGTCGCGACGGAGATGAAGAACAACTCTTGCAAGCTCGCCAGGTGGACCGTCCAGTCCATCCTCGCCCGCGCCGACGTCATGAAGCTTGGGTACGTATTTCGTCAGAAAGAAGGAAGACCTGACAAGTTCAAAGCTAACGCGCCGCAGTTTCGTGTCCCGCGCCAACCCCAAGTCCAACGACAAGCACGTTATCCTTGGCGTTGTCGGCTGGAAGCCCCGCGACTTCGCCAACCAGATGAACCTCTCCCTCTCCAACGGATGGGGTATCGTCCGCACCATCGCCGACATGTGCCTCAAGCGCGAGCAGGATGGCAAGTACGTCCTTGTCAAGGACCCGAACAAGTCCATCCTCCGCCTGTACGAGGTGCCCGCCGGCAGCCTCGACGACGAGGACGAGCAGGACGAGGTCCCTCAGGAGGAGGGCGAGGATGCTGAGGAGTAAGCGCCGAAATGACTCTAGGTATACCACTGGCTACAAGGAGGCCGTAATCGGAGGCCGAGTCTGTCAAGTGAACGAGATACGTCAACTAGTGAAGGAGCAGAGAAGCGGGAAAAGTTTGTTTTCCCCTGTTCGAGACAAGGCGCCCGGATAGGGGCTTGGCCTGCTCAGGCTGACTGCCGGGGAGCGGTCATATGTAAAAAGTCTTTTCTTCGAACGGATAGGCACGTATAGACGTCTATGGAGTAACGCATTATGGACATGGTTCATTCCACAGATTGGGATCTGTAAGAACTACCCAGGTGGTTTTTGGGCCCCCGCTTTGAGTTTGTGCATGCTTACTGAACAACATTCACTATTGATCCCCATGTGTTCCAAGTGATCTCTCCACAGGACAACTTGCGTTGAACAATACCGCTCAAGTAAGCTGCTGAGACCTAGGTCCTCTCATTTGCCTGGTTAGTCGAAAATATCCGTCATACATACCTCTGCCTGCGTGATCTCTACGGTCCCACCTTGATTCGTCCACGATGCATATCGGAATTTTTGTTTAATGATTGTTGGAACATTGTCATATTTTCCCCCTGCCCATAATGAAATTTGGAATCTCTAAAATGCCCACAACGCCGGAGTCCATGACAGAATGTCTTGGTTTCATGCCATCATTAACCACCCAGAAATGACCTCTTTTTTCTTTCAATAAATTTCTTTTCCCTTTGATTTTCTTTTCCCAGGCCCACGTATCTGTTGTTTAGAATCTCTCCTTCATGCGCGCAGCAACCGTCCGCAGGTTTCCGTAAACCTTGGAAGGCGGCTTTCCGAGAATCAAGCTAACGATGGACTCGCGGGCCATATGGATGTTCTTGTAGGCACCAAGGATGTGGATTTTGCTGTCGGCCAAGACAATACGGGTCTTGCTGGCGTTCTCGATGGCAACTGCACGCAGTGTTAGTCAAGGAGCATGGTGTAGCACGACCAGAGATGACGTACATTTCGTTTTGCCGTCCTTTCCAGCTATACGACCAATAGCACGGCCTTGGGCCTCGTTGCCCATGACTTGCTTGACATCGCGGATTTCGAAAGTCTCGACTGAGTAGATGTCAGCTCCTGCTTCATTTCCGTTTGCCGAATTCGATTGGGCTTACTGTAAAGATCGTCCAGACGCAGCAGCGCAATAGCATCGTCAACGTCGAAGCCCAGGGTAAAAGCCTTGACAAAGTCTTCGCCCTTCTGCAGAGCGCCGTCCTCGGTGGTGTGCTTGGACGTGCGCAGCTCGACCTGTTTCCGTCGCGGGTTCATGCGCACCTGGAGTTTGAGGTGCTCCACGAGAGGAGGATAGACTGTAGAATTGGTGTCAGACAAGATGCAGTGGAAAAGAGAGACGATAACCGGGGCGACGTACTCTTGGGCCAAGCAGACTTGAGAGGAGTGAACCGGTGAGGGGGCACCGGGACCTTACGGGTCTCTATTCTTGTGACGGGGTCCTGGGCGACGTTTAGTCTATGATATAGGGAGCTCTCGAATACGTGGGTTGGCGCACGATGTCTCTGGCGGCGGCAAAGCGCGGGCGATTCTCCTCGTCGATAACCATTTCGCCATCCCCGCCGCTCTGGGGCACACTGGGCATTATCGCATCCAACTCCTCGGGCAGGGCATTCGGCAAATCGAGCGCGATATCCTCATCCTGCTGAGGCTCCTGCTCGAATGGCGGGGCAGCCGTCTCGGCTGGCTTCAGGGCGGTCGGAGCGGGCATGCTTGGCGACTCGGCGGGCGAAGATGAGGGTTTCGTGGCTTAAAAGAGTCGCAAGAACAGGGACGACGAGGTTAGCGATCTCTTTTTTCTCGGTCGAGAAATCGAACTTGTGTGGAGAGACAAGTCGGTCCTGGCGGCGGGGGTCAGGCAGTTGTGAAGAAAAAAGTGGCGGGTGCCAATTGCAGACCGATATCGATTTATCGCCGAATAATTTTTGTGTTTCGTTATCGATAAGGCTATCAGCAGAACCGGAAAGACTCGATGTCGAGGTGGAGACCATCCACCGTGCGCGCCCCAACCTGGGCACTTAGGTAGGTACCTAGAGCATGCCCGTCCGTAGGTCTTTCGGTACCTGTGAGCCAGGGCCTAGACCAGGAGGGCACGGGCCGTATTGTGCCTGTCTCTGCTGAATTTTTTTCTCTTCGCAAGGCGCGAGCTTCTGTTGTTGTGACGGGGCAAGGTTGCACCTCATGTACACGAACGGGTCCTGCCGGGTTCAGCGAGGTACCTAGAGCTCTGGTGGCGCGTCATGGATGACTTTTCACAGGCCTGCCTTCTGCCCTGGACCGGTTTTCTATCTCCGTTACTCACCTCTGCATGAGTGCATGAAATGTCGTACATTGCCGTGCCTCTTTCCCCCTCTCAACTTGTTTACAAACTTATATATGTCGTCGCAGCTTCTACCAATCTCCTGAGTGTCTGGAGATAGAAAACTACTGGCCTCTTCTTCCCCGCTATCCAACCAAGTGACAGGATGAGCTGGAGACATGAATAACGCTTCGACGACGCTATTCGGGCGTCGCTTCTGGTCCTGCGCCTACGGTCCTGCGCAAAGTCTGGGTTTGCGAGGTAACAAAATCACCGCCACTGCAACCAGCAATACCTGCTTGCACGCCGGCCAACCTGCTGCCGTCAACACACCCCGCAGGCCCAACTCTGTTCGAAGATCGATATGTGTCGAAGCGCACTCGTCCCCGCGACCGAATGTTCAAAATGCACAGCGAAGCTATACTGGCGGTGGCCCGCTACTGGTAGGGTTCACCTCCAACCTCTTTGCCGCGCATGCCACAGCAGCTCCCTGCACCGTCGCCGTAGGATCTTCAACAAGTATCGAATCATCGAAAAGGACGAAACTATACCAGCTTAGTCGGCTGGCCTGGCGTCGGAGTATACACAGTGATTCGAGGGGACTCGGCGCGGGTGACAGGAGACATTTGAGTTCCAAGAGCGGGAAAGATGAAGAGAAGCGCACGGCTACACAGCCGAAGCAAGATGCGCCGAAGACGACAGAGCAAGGCACGACAGGAACACCTGAGTCCGATCCCGAGTCCATCACGTCCACCGTGTCGAAATATTTGCACATTCCGAAGATGCCGCATCGGCCCACCCGGGAGGAGCTGCTTGCAGCCGCCAATGGTTTCCTGGGTCGTTTGCAAGTCAGGTTCAAATGGGCGTCGATCAGGAGCATGCGGCCGTGGAACATCGATGAATGGGGTGCCTTCGTGTCTTGGTTTCTCTTTGGCCATCTGGTCTGGATTCTCGTCGGTACTACAACGTTCTTCTCCATCATTATCTTCAGCATCAACACGGTCTTTGCGCAAGGTAAGTTCGCTCGCTCGCCTTTTTGCGGTAGCAATCGCTGACAACCGCCTAGAAACTCTCGCGAAGTGGGTTGGCGATTCTTTGACCGAGTCCGCTGGCGTCACCGTCGTCTTCGAGTCTGCCATCGTCCCCAAGTGGGGAGATGGCGTGATCACTTTTAGAAACGTTTTCGTGTCCCGGAGACCAGGACAAGTCACATCCTCGGTCAGCAAAGGATCGTCGACAAACGCTGCAGCTGTCGCTGCGGCTGGAAAGCATGACGATCAGGACTCTGAGGCTTTCGAAGAGGACGATGGTAACTACACTCAGTATGACCTTACGATTGCCACGGTGAACGTCACGTTGTCGTTTCTAAAGTGGTGGAACGGCAAGGGCTTCCTGAAAGATGTCGAAGTTAAGGGCGTACGCGGTGTGGTGGACCGCACGTCTGTACAATGGTCGGATGAGCCGGTTGACCCCCTCTCATACCGACACACGCACGAACCGGGGGATTTTGAGATTGATTCGTTCAAACTCGAAGACCTCCTCGTCACAGTCCATCAACCGAACAACTTTAGGCCATTCTCGGTTAGCATCTTCTCATGCGAGCTGCCCCAGCTCAGGAAGCAATGGCTCTTCTACGACTTTCTCTCAGCCACACATATGTCTGGCTCGTTTGATGGCTCGCTATTCACGATTCATCCTCGCCAAGTCCATGGTGCCGTGGCTGGTGAAAACGGAGACGTTACTGAGGATGTCGGTGAGCCGTCGGCTTGGAAGAAATTCAGCCGCCTCCGCATTGATGGTTTGAAGATCGACCATCTTAATCGAGGAGTCGAGGGTCCATTTGGCTGGATCTACGAGGGCAACGTAGACATCATCGCGGACGTTATGTTCCCCGCCGACCTGGATGATGGCATCACCAAGGTGATGTCGGATTTCTACGACCAGCTCGAAGACGTCGTAATTTCGAATCGCGCGCGTCTCCTCCACAAGGATCTACTTGCGTTCCCCGCCTCAGATCCCCTGGGCCCTACTCCCACGCAGGGCCACCTCTCACAGTCCACACCACAACTCGTTGGGGAGGACGAGGAAGAATCCCCCGACCAGTCAGACGAGGACCGAAGATACCTCATCATGGACTTTCGCATCCATCTGAACGATGTCAAGGCCGCCGTGCCTATTTTCACCAACGACATTTCGTACATCAACCAGGCCCTTGTAAGGCCCATTGTGGCGTACATCAATGCCAAGAAGACGTACATCCCCATCACCTGTCGCATAGTCAAGCGCGCCAGCGACTTTGACGGCAGCTGGTCCATCTTCGACTGCGGTCTAATGGATGACATGTCTGCCGAGACTTACGAGGCTTTTGCCCGCGACATTGAAGACCAACAAAGCCGCGTGCGCCGTCTCAAGAAGGTTGGCTTCTGGACCTTGAGTCTCGCCGTACACGCCCTGTTCATGGGCATGGCCGGTAACGTCATCTAGCCAGTCTCTCCTCTCCTATTTCGCCCTTGAAAGGGTACGGTACGGCCTTGTTTACGAGCGCATGATTTTCAAGACGGCGTTCATCTTGTATAGAAGGGAGGGAAACATGTACGTGTAACGGACGGGCGGGTATGCTTTGGGACAAGGGTTCGGCAAACAACCACTCACTCTTCATTAATTCTTGGAAGGCGAGGCGTTCAGTTGATTGCATGAGATACACACCGGTAGGGGGGAGGAGATAACAAAATAATTGATACCCCTAGTTGCAACGACATATTTGACTTGCGACGTCGGCCTGCTTGAGTGCTTCCAGGCTCGTCTCCTGGAGATGGTCCCCTGCGTGCTTCTCTGTGGTCTCCATCATGACTCATTTGGGGTCCGCGGCCACAGCATTAAGCAGGAAGCCTGCGCATGATGTCCACGTCGTCGATGTAGAATCTAGGCAATTCTGCGTAACATGCGGCCACTTCGCCCTCCCCCCCCCCCCCCCCCCCCCCCCCCCCCCCCGCGACCTTTGGTAGAAAGACGCCTGTTCTTTGGTCCCCGTCCCTCACACGCATGACGCGCGATATGAAGCCAGCTGTCTTAGTGGGCTGTTGAGAGGGGAGGGGGGGTTGGCCTTGGCCCTTCAAGGGTTTGAACATGCCATCTCTCTCATGCGACGAGATGCGCTGGCAATTATCCTGAACAGCGGTGGCGGTATTCGCGCTGCGCGAGGAAACCGATTCGTTCGAGGCAGTGGGAGAGTTCACTTAGCTTGTTTGCAACAGCAATCGTCAGGAATCGAAAAATCCATTCATTAACAACGATCAAGCAAGATAGAGTTTCGGATGCACGCCCGATGATGCGGTTCTATCGTGTTTCTCTTTATCTACGTTCTACCTTCTACGCTTCATCCATTTCCATTAACCATCATTCATGAATGGCCCTACTCCTGAATCATACGAGAGCGCAAGATGGCCTTGCTTCTCCCAGCAGGTCGGAGCAGACGATGGACGCTTGCATAGCATCGCGCATTTGTTCCCAACCGACGCCTTGTTTCATTAGCTTGCGAAATCCTTTCTACTCCCCTGACCACTGCCCAGCAGCCCCGGCACTGCCCGCGAACCCTTGAGCCTCTCTTCAGCACCGCATCGACGCACGGCGCGGTGGATTAGGCGGTGTTGAGGCTGCTAGCTGAACTATGCTGCCACTGCAAGTCTCGAAACTGAGACGTGCCGGATACGATGGCACGCGATGGGCCCGCGGAGGTGCAAGGGGCTGGACGCTGGGCGTGGAAGAACGATGCAACGGACTCTCTTGCTTCACATAAAGTCGTCGCTACATATTAGTCAGCATGTTGACGGCCTAGAGAACTTTTGGCTCGTGTAGACTTACTCTCCAAAGGCGTCGTCTTCGTACGTCTCGGTATCCGCAGCGCTGGCACGGCTGACAACGGCAGAGACCTTGGTCTTGGCCGCCTTGCTCTTCTTGTTGCCACCCTGGGAGGCCTTCTCCTCCTTCATCTTCTCGTTGCCGAGAGCAGTCAGAGTGCTGGCAACCTTCTTGATCTGGTCACTGGGCAAGTCCTTGGCCAAAGCCTTGGCGAACTCCTGAAGGAAGAGACCGTAGTGCGCCTTCTTGACGTTGCTGGCGATGATGGGCGTCAGGGTAGTGCGGAGATGCTCAAACTGGGTCTTGGTCTGGGGGTTGAACAGAGGCATGTCGGCGATGTTGGCCGTCTTGGTGGGGTCGTTCGGGTCGATGGACACGGCGGTACCGGCGAGGTTGGCCTTACGGCCGGCGGGGACACCGATGTCACCGAAGAGATCCTCGGCGTGCTTCATGTCAGACTCCTTCTCAGTGCGGCGGAGACGTTCACGGCGCTCAGCCTCGGTCTCCTCGTCACCAGACTCATCCTCCAGCTGGCGTGCGCGCTCGGCCTGAAGCTCGGCGATGCGCTGGGCCTTGGACTTCTTGTTCTTCTTGGCCTCCTCAGCAGCCTTGGCCTTGGCCTCCTCGGCCTTCTTCGCCTTCTCGCGCTCAACCTCGGAGTCTTCGGCGGCGTCCCAGGAGTCGAGGACCTTGCGTGTGAAGGTCAGTGTCACATGCGCCGCGGTGAAAGATAGGTTTCCGCAAACATACGTCATCGTCCTCTTCGTCCTCGAACTTGGTGCGGCGGAGGGCGGCAACGGGGGGAGAGTTGGGACCAGAGCTCTCGTCACCACTCTCCTCTTCGTCTACAGGCGGATGTTATGTCAGTATAAGTGAAGAATGATCCGAACGGCGGTATCGTATTGTAGGCTGAGAGGCGAGAATCGCGCGCGCGCGCGCTCTTCTGGGTAGAGGACACGGCATCATTTTGCCTCTGATGATAATTTGTGCGGGTGTGCGTGTGCGTGTGCGTGTGCGGGACAATGAGGTGCTGTAACTCACCCCACTTCTTAGGAGGCATGATGTCAGATTGCAAGCGCGGGGCTGAGGAGTAGGAGCTGGGGCGTTGATCTGGAAGCAGGAGCAAAAGTGTCTTCTGAGTATGGGCGATGTAGGATCTGAATCGAACCTCAAAGTGGGAGGAGAGGGTAAGAAGATGCTGTCGGCCTTAGGTTTCGGGGAAACAAAAAAATGTGGAAGGGGGGGCCCGTGGTTGGGCAGGAAACAAGTGAAGGAAAACCCAACTCCAGCTCGGCCGAACGCGGCAGCGAGCGGGCGGCACCCGTAGCGGGGGAATTCGCTGGAGACAAGTCTGTCTGATCTTTTTACTAAGGTGACATCCACCGTAGTACCTAGTGGCCGCACCGGCATTCCACATGGACGCAGGCAGGCTCCTTCGTGACAGTGCCATCGGCGGCCGCGTCTTCGAGGTGGTTCTGATGTGTACCTTCGAGTCATTTGCGAATCTTTGACGACACCACCATGAACCTTTGGAGCGGTCGCCAACTCGATCCTTGAAGTACATTGTTAAGGTGTCATATCAATTTAATAAAAACATTTTCTTTTTTAAATATATTTATAATCAAGTAAACATTAAAACCCACTTCAAGAGTTGTACGTTTTACAACCTATCAAGTTTTTATACTTCCTTTACAAGTAGCTTTAGAATGTTAATCAATCAAGTAATTCCTTTAATTCATACCTCGGCCGTCTACCTAGTTTCGTACTACTTCAGACCATTTGATTTCATGGCTGTGCTTGTCCACCTTCAGGAGGCCTGTTGCTCACCGGTGCTTGGCCGCGGCTGACAACGCCTGGGAACAGCTTGGGTTCTCGCCCCGAGGCGTGCGGGTCTCTCACCGCATCCGTTGACCATGACCCTTCCCTCGACGATAATAAACTACTAGGCGAAGCAAAGACTTCATCCTGATAAACTGCGGCAGTCCCAGATCCATCCACCCTATCATACCGATGACCTTGGTCATCAGCAATCTGCTCCTCGCTGCTTCCAAACTGTTGGCTGCCGGCGATGTTCAGAGATGTACTGTGTTGATCGGCGCCTGAGAGCGATTCAAACCCCCCCTTGGCGCCGTACGCTACGTATCCGTGAAGCCTATCAGCACAGTTAGTGTCCCGAGTTGTCTTTCTAAACCGACTGCACCTACATGTCGCGCTCCTCCATCAGGGTCTGGTATCTAAATTCTTCTCGACGGTCCGGGACGTTGGTCTTGACCATCGTGTTGCCGGCCTTGCCGGGGAGCTTAAAGTTCGGTCCTAACCACTGTTGCTTGATGGCGCTCTCAAAGCCGCTCTGCTTGACGGAGTTTTTCGCAAGCTCGCACATGTCCACCGGGCTAAGCTTGTAGATTTGTGCTGCAACGGCATACTCTTCCATCAACGGTTCCTTGGTGAAGGCGAACTGAAGGGGATCGTCCGTAGACAACGAGACATTTAAACCCCGTCGGAAGTATTGATAAAAGGGATTCCTCTCGTATGCGAGGAAAAGAGCATTGTTGCTCAAGGGTGACATCGCTATTCCAATCTGTTCCAGGTAAAAGATGTACTGCAACAACGGCACCTTCCGGAGCAAGAGACCGTGACTGATGCTATGGCAGCAGAGCAACGCAACAGCTAGATGCTCACTATCCCCAGCCTCGCCACAATGCGGGCGCAGAACGAACGTGTTGAATCCTCGGTGTTTTCGGAGCGCATTCAGTGATGCCATGTTGGAGAACAGGTAGTAAATCCAGTAGCTGTAGGGCGGGTTCTGCTTCGAATCCCACACCTTGGGGACAGGGAACTTCTTGAACAACCGCCTCTCAACCTTGCTTTCATCATCAACACTGTCGAAGCCAATCACCCTCTGCAGAAAGACATGCAATTTGGGGTGGCTCGACGGATCCCGAGAAACTTCGAAAAGGGGTTCGAACACGTTCTTCACCACCTGTTCAAAAGTGTCCATAAGACCGCTCGCCTTGTACACATCGTACAGGCGGGGAATCTGAATGAGCCACCGAACGTTGTGAGAAAATAGCTTGTTGTCCACGACCCAGGCGGCCAGCTTGTCCCACTCGTCGATGGATTTGCCGTAAATGGAGATGCGCCACTCCACCATCTGATACTTGCTCGATTCAAGATCAGCAATGACTTCCTGTGTGATCTCGGCCAGGTAGCGTCCGTTGATGAAGTTGTCCGTCTTCAGAAAAATTGTCCGAAGCCGAGATTCGCCAATGGGGTTGTACTTGAGGTTGAACTTGTCAAATCTGTGGAAAGAATCCGTATGGGCCTATGCCTCATTAGTATTCCAGAACCGGAAAAAGACGAGAAGTGAGAGGAGGAAATTGGAAACGTCTTAGTGCGGGGAGTCTCACATGCATATCCAACGTGTCAATGGATAGGTCATAGGCGGTGAGATTGATACTTTGGAAAACTTCGGCCAGTGTTAGATGACGACCGTCCCGGAAGAGAACGACCTCGTCAGGGCACTTCTTCATTTTGCTCTTGATGAAACGCAGGAGATGTTTCTGGTTCATGCAGGCCGAGTGGTGGACGTGAGTATCCACTTTACGCACGTTGTAAAAGTCTCTGTGAGGCACCTTCTTGCTGTCTGCAGTTTCTTGGTACTCATTGAGAAGAGCATAGAGGTTGAACTTGCCCTCGAGGTATTGCAGCCGACGAAAGGCAAAACTCTTGCTAGGGCCGTCGGAAGAAATGCTCAGGATCTGATCCAGATCCATGTAGAACTCCCGAATGGTGGGCACGCGCACGAGGGGGATCCCGCTTGCCTCCGCGTCTTCATTCTCAAACACTTGATAGACGCCGCTCTCATCTAGCTTGAATACCGTCTCGTCGGCTCCCGGGAGGGGAAGCAGGTCACTCATGCTGAAGTCTTCCCCAATGTCTTGACCGGGTTTCCGCTGCTTCTTCGGTGTTTGCTTGTACTCCATGTCGATAGGTGGTCGGCCCGGCGCATCCCCCGGAGCAACAGAAGGAGGTAGAACCATGCTGCCAGCCAGGCTGTTGGCGGTACTCCCAGCAGCCTCGGTGGATGCCGTTGTACGAGCGTGTTCGGTACCCCAGGCGGGCTGAGGAGGCGGGGGGTAGATAGACCAGGACGCATCATCTTTGGGGTTGTCATCTAATCCCTGAAGAGAGAGTCCGATGTACCTCTCTCGCAGGTCCATGATGCTCCGGATGTTCTTTGAGATAGAGCTCAGCTCAAGTGTAATGTGCGGGTCGGTGTCGGAGAAAGCAGCCGCTCCAAGCACATTGGCTTGATTGGAAACGTCCGCGGTCGGATCGAGTGGACGACCCTGATTCGGCTGAGCAGTACCCTGGGTGAGCCCCGGAGCGGCATCGTTCAGTGTGTGACTCCAAGAGGGCTCCACAGCCTCCGGGCCACCAGGGGCCGATTTCTGGAATGAATCAGGAAGTGTCACGTCCTCGCGGGTCACGGCTTTCCCTCGGGCGTGACTTCTATCCTTGGCAAGAGGGAGGGAGGTGTCCATTGCCAGGTCGGGCCCTCTAGGTCCAGGAGGGACATCGCGAGATTCAGAACCAACAATGATGGGGCTTCCATGGGGCGTGGACTGGGCCTGCGACCACACACCGCTTCCGGTTTTGAGCTGGCCAGCCTGACTTCGCTGGTAAAAGAGTTTGGCATCGGTTTGGCTCATCTGGCGCTCAGCAACGGGGTCGTAGAAAGCGGTTCGCGTGGGAAGATCGCGTAGGAGCATGCCATCTTGCAGATCGAAGTCGCCGTGACCATTTTCGCCGCGAGACGGGCCTGCTTCGGCTGGAAGCGACGCATTGCGCTTGATCGGCCCTTCTAACGCTTCGGAATCCGTGTCATATCGGGAGTCGCGAACCCCTAGCTCACCATCGGAGTCGGTATCAAGGTCATGGAGCGAAAAGGTGGCACCACGCTTGGGGGAAGTCGAGGCAGAGGTTGGGTCTTGAGGAGAAGATCTGTTGTCTAACCGCGGGTCTTCGTCAGCGTCGAGAAGCGTACGGAACAGAGCGACAGGTGTTGCCGCTGGAGGGGGCACATTACCAGCGAGGCAGTCGTATATCGCGGTCGGGAGGGGGGAAGATTTCTGAACGGTACATACCAGCCATATCAAGATGCTGTTCGGTCTGTCGCTGTGTTTGGAAGAGCCCCCTTCCCCCCAGAAAAGAAACAAGCAAACCAGCAATCTACGTTTCGAAGACGGGTGTAGATAAAAATTATTGGGTAATCGCTGTAACGAGGAAGTGCGTAAATCCAGTGCGGGGTTGCGGTTGGCTCCGGCCTCCGATGGCTGGTGCATAGGTCGGATAACGGCGTGGTCCTGCCTATCCAAATTGAGTCAGACCGACCAACACGAAAGTTTGCCAGTCCCTTAAAGCGAAAAAGGCTATCCAACCTGATTCAGGTTGTAGGTGTGAGTATACATAGCTGTGCATCATAGCTTTCAAATCGTCAAAACAAACTCGACAACGGCCTGTCAAATGAATGGCAGCAATACCCGAGTTGGAAGCAAGGGCGTGTTTATGGAAACATCAGGTTAACAAAGACAGCTACGCAAACACAGTACATGCCTCCCTTTGACCTCCCTCTCATGAAAGGGTTTTTTTTTTAAAAAAAAAAAAAAAAAGAAGAAGATTAAAAACGTTCTATATATTGATGCGTGAGGGGCAACCCAAGGCAGCAGATTCGGTCTCCCTCACGAGTTCTTCTTTCCCCTCGCTTCGTCTTGAGCCCTATGAAGTTGACCCCGCCATCCGACAAGGATCCCCACCAGGCCATGGGCGGACTGCTCGTGAATTCGGCCTCGCCTTTCCCCCTTAAGCCTCGAAACGAAGAGGTTAATGCTGTTTTGGCCTCAGAATTGGCCTCGTTTGACGCAAATGGCCTCAGGAGGCATTTGCCCCCGACGGAAGGCTACCAAAAAATTCCAGGCACTCAACTCAAGGTGGTGGGCGACAGAAACCTTCCATACGAGGCAGTGACTCACCAACAACCCCGCGGCTCCTGCTGCCTCTGAAAACTGCCCCTGAGCCCTGAGCAACAGGTACGTACCTGTCTACTGATCTGGCCCACCTCCGAAAACCTATTTAAACCCCAGCACCCGTCTCTCATTTCGACCTTTCCTCTCTTTTTTTCCCCCATCCAAGTGCACGGGCTTTACGCGTATCAGTGAGGATTCGTCCGAGATCGTGTTTTTGCTAGTTGAAAACTATACTATGACCACTCCTGGTTAGATTCGTTCCGGCCAGGGAATTTTTGACAACTCAACTTCCTGTAAAGGATCTTGCTCTTTTGCTTTCATTGCTTTCGGTCCCGCGTGGATCGTGGTAAAGAAGGTAGCCACACACTCGCGGCGAGCCTAGGCTGCTGGTCGACACGAGTTCGTCACCAAACAAGCCAGCATCTGGATAGAGTGCGGTAGCATAGTTCCATAAATCGTTTTCCGAAGTCTACGTCGAAGCCAGTCTCCAAGTACTAACAGCCGATCCGTCTCCCGCAGCATCAACCCATCTGTCCACAGCAACTGGATAAGGGCAGAAATACGTCCAGCCGGTCATTCAATACCTTAGTGTGTCAACTGATTCTAATATACTGCGGTATTAAGTAGGAAGATTATCCACGGCGCAGATCCGTCCGCGTCAACTGCTTTTCTCACGGGCAGCTCTCTATCCCCTTTTGTTCCCCAACGGTGAATGAATGGCGACACTAGGTAACGATAGAACCCGAACATTCGGATAGCAGAGCCGCCTTCTCCCGATCTCTCCCAGTCCTGGGTACCTCGAAACAGCCTCGAATTCGCAAACGTGACCTGCAAATATTTCTCCCCATTACCTGTGCCACCGGACGATGGGGACTCATGGGCAGAACCCACTCTTTTGAGGCAGTTCGTCTCTGATAGTACGGATATTGGCGAGCTGAGATGAAGAATCCTTCCAACAAGGTGCATGTCGTCAACGCCCAATTCGTCTGATGTCAATCCTGGACTGTCACATGGACAAGTGACCCTGGCTAACAGCCTCAACCATGCCCCGGGCACCGGCGGAGAAAAAGCACGGGCGGCGGCGGCGGCGGACGGTGCTCCCGCTCGGCGACCCATCGCGCAGTCGGGATTTGAAATCGCAGTCGTTGGCGCCAAACAGCAGTGGGGATGCACGTCAATGGTCGCCGTCCTGCTGGAGTTCCCTCCCCCAGCCAAGAGAGAAATTTTCTAGTTTGAATGAGTTAATCCTGTCACAAAAAAGAGCTCAAGGTTGATCTGCGCCATTTTTTTTTCGACACGAGGATATGGGAAAGTACCAGCAACGCTCAAGGCTACTACTAGTCCATGTCATCTCCTCCGACTGGGAATCTCAAAACGGACATGCCAAATGACCGCCAAGCGGACGGGCGCCCGTCGCCTTACTGAGCGGCTTGCATGATGAACTGTTAAACCCCCATTCGAGATCAACATCAGCCAACTTGCAAGAAAGCATTGTCAGCGTTATACCTACCCAGACCAAATGAAGCTCGTAAGGATTCGAGACTTCGTGGAAACACGTCCGCCTCTACATGGTAGTGTACCTACACTGCGCGGCTAGTATACCTAGATAGTACCTAGGTACTCCTTACCTAAGTAGGTAGACCAATGACAAGCGCCACGAAAATGGAGCGGAACAGCCACGACTTGAAAAACGCAACCCGATAGGACCCGACGGACACCGTCCAGCTGACCCACGCCCGGCGGGCTTTGCCTACGCCTTCGTACCTTACCGTGAGCATCACAGACCTCCTTCATACGTCAGTCCAATGTCCGTAGCTACTGTGTTAGGCATCTATTAGCCATCTCAGTACTTGCAGTGGGTGTGATGCGGATCCGGAACGGCGGCGTTCTCTCGGCGACTTTGCCGTCAGAGGGAGAAACCGCGGTGTCACGGCACCCGCGTACCTGGGGCATGGGCCTATTGCCTGGGTACAATTTCTCTTTCCCCGTCGCAACCAGCAAGTCTAGGCCCGCCTTGGTTGGCAGCATATTCTCCGATCCGGTCTGTCTTCGTAGGCTGTGACAAACGTCCCTGCTCCCGTGTCGGGGCTTGAGTAATACCACGGGCTTCTTTGGGTTCTGCGCCTTGCCGTTGTGTATCCGGTTCCAACTGGCACGCTTTTTTCTTTCAGCTGAGCCATCCATCCATATCCATCCTTGTCTAGGTAACCCAGCAGGATGGCTCTCATATTGTGACATATAAGAGGGTAGGCCGCGAGCCTCCTCGAACGTCCTTATAGCCCGCTACCCTTCCAACGATAGAGAAATATCAAAGAGTCAGACGACATCTACATCCAATAACGACAACAGTCTGCCTTTCCAAAAACAACAAGGCTTACCAACATTAACCACTTATGCTGTCATCAAGAGCATCCACCAAACTCTGCGCGCCTCGACACGGCGCAACGCAGCTTGCCCGCACAGCGGTCCTTCACAATCTCGGCGCCTCGACGTACGTCGTCTACCCAGCCAGCCTCCGTCTCCAGCAGCACGGCAGCTCCGATAGTGGCAGTCGGTCCTTCTCGACGACGCCGGCCGCCCAGCTTCGGGACTTCTTCCCCGCCAAGGAGACGGAACACATCCGCACAACGCCGCCGACATGGCCGCACCCGGGCTTCACGGAGCAGGAGATGCACGCCATCGTGCCAGCCCACCGCGAACCGCGCACCGTCGGCGACTGGGCGGCGTGGAAGTTCGTCCGTCTCGCGAGGTGGTGCATGGACCGCGCCACGGGCCTCGGGCCGGAGCAGCAGGTCGACAAGAAGAACCCGACCACAGCCTTGATCGCCGAGAAGCCTCTGACGGAAGCGCAGTGGCTGGTGCGGTTCATCTTCCTCGAGAGCATCGCCGGAGGTAAGCATCGTATGCGACGGCAAGCCGTCGTCTCTGACCATGATTGGGGGTCGCTGACACACTGCTAGTTCCCGGCATGGTTGCCGGCATGCTTCGTCACTTGCACAGTCTCCGCCGTTTGCGCAGAGACCAAGGCTGGCTGACCACGTTGATGCAAGAGTCGTTCAATGAACGGATGCATCTCCTCACGTTCATGAAGATGTCGGAGCCCGGCTGGTTCATGAAGATGATGATCATCGGTGCCCAGGGCGTCTTCTTCAACGGCATGTTTTTGTCGTACCTCATCTCTCCCAAAATCACACACCGCTTCGTCGGATACCTCGAGGAGGAGGCCGTCCACACTTACACCCGGGCCATCCACGAAATCGAGACGGGCCAGCTGCCCAAGTGGTCCGACCCCGACTTCATCATCCCCGACATCGCGGTGCAGTACTGGAGAATCCCCGAAGGGAAGAGGACGATGAAAGACCTTCTCTTGTACATCAGGGCCGATGGTGAGTAACTGTTTCTTCTTCTTCTTCTTCTATACGCCCCGACACACGCGTGAAAGCTTGCTGACAACTGTTCTTGCAGAGGCCGAACATCGTGGCGTTAACCACACCCTGAGCAACCTCGACCAGAAGGAGGATCCTAACCCCTTCGTCAGCGAGTATAAGGACGGGCGAAAGCCAAACGCCGCCCTGAAAGCTCAGGGTTTCGAGCGCGAAGAGGTCATTTGAAGAGAAATAATGTTGCCATCTGCGGGATGCACAAATACTGTCGCTCTTTCTTTTGTCTTTTTTTTCAATCTCATCCACCGCTCCCGAGATTTCTGGACTTGGATCACAGGTCATCATCCGCACGGATGCTGTTTCGCCCGATGAATTTCGCAGTCATAGAAAAGACCGATGATACCACTGGAAAAGGGATTGTCAGGCGTAAAGGCGTTTATCAGGAGACGGATTAGTCCCTACTCATTGTACAATACGGAAGGATCTTTCATTTTTTGGATCTGCTGGATAGACTTCTTCAGACTTGGTTCGACGTTCGCTCGCCTAGGAAGACTTTGATCTGTCAGCATCAACATATCATTTGGAAACTAATCATAAGGATGAACTCTGGGCTCCTCTGCCGCAGTACATTTATTGATGTGCCAATTTGGACGAAAATTGTTTCGGTGAGCTGTGGTTTACTTCTTCTCCAGAATGATCGACCAGCACAGCCACCCGAGAGCATAATCTCGGTTGCAGAAGCCGCCTCGCCTTTGGATGAACGATATCCCATCAGACGAAAGCTCGGGCCGTTCATTCCAGCATACCTATCTGTACGAATGCCCTAAGGCGGCCCGGCATGGTCTGATGATAATCAGAGACAGAAAGGCATGTCTGAAGTCATCTGGATGAATGTGACATGCCATGCAGCAAGACACGTCTCCGACACGTCGTCGTCGTCGTCGTCGTCGTCGTCCCACCGCCGTTCTGTGTCGATCTTCCGTCCCAGGTTTGCGGTTCGATTCGAGTTCTAAAATTGGTGTCAAGACAAGAAGCGGGTGGGGAAATGACCTGAAGGCCCCGCTCCGGCATGGGGTTCCGAAAGAATTCGCGGAGGTAAACATCTAAGCCCTCCAAGGACTCGACGGGCTTCGATCCCCTGAAACGTACCTTTTCTCGAATAAGCTTCTTCGCGCCGCGTTGTGGGTTCGGAGAAGGACCATGCTTGATGTCATTGTCGTGTCGGGCTGGGGCAGGTCTGGCATTGGGGGCCACGAAGCCCGGGTGGCTGTGTCGGACGCTATTCCGTGTCCTGCAGCGACGCAGCAACGCTAGATGCGCAACGGGCTCGTGATTGGCGGTCCGACCTGGAGGCATCGTGGAACTGTTGCACTCTGGCGTGTTGTAGGAGCCGTCGGGCGAAGGTGCCAGGGGTCTAGCATCGTCATCGACATTTGCTTAACTCGATTGCAGGGCGGGCAGGCGGGCAACTTGCAAATGGCGGTCGTTATTCTGATGATGGGGGCACCCTGTTTCGAAACGAACTGCGCCTCTTTCATTCTCCCGTGGTACGAGTCTTGGATGACATACTAAGCGATAGTGGTATAGGTCTTGATAGCAATGGAAAGGTCCCAGGATGTTGTTCGGGCGAGCAGTGAATGTTCAGGCAGCGTACGGAGTGGGTGAGGTGAGAGGCGAGATGTCACGGTTGTAGAGATTAGAGGGGCCATGTTCATGTTGAATCTTGTGTTGGCCTTGCGCAATACGTTTCGGCGTGGACGGGTGAGATTTGTGTGCCTGGCGATGATGAGCTTGTGCCATATGACTGGCCCTCAGCTTGACTTCGGCCGCCCAGCCGTGAACGACGTCCAGCCCTGGGTCCTGGGCCATGCGGTCTCGGTATCTGTATTCCAACGCATGTGCCGAACATGCACAGGGCTGGAGGGCGGCAACAGGATGTGTCGTGCACAGGCAGGGCTCGCTCGACGACGAATGAGGTTAGAGTTGATAATGATACGGATTACCTCGATACCAAGTAAGAGAGTGTGTGTCACTGTCAGCAGTGTGCACCCTCCTGTTACCTGTACGTCTAGGTTGCCTATTCGAGAGTCTGTCGTCCAATAAGCAGGCGGCCGCCGCGGCCATCAAAGAGATTTGAGATGATGTCTCATGGTATCCGTAATAGTAATACGTCTTATGGACATGGTCGGCCACCAGGCGGCGGTTGCTACATGTTGTGAGATTGCTCATTTGGCGGTCGACTTTCGTCCTAGGCATGTCGCACATGCGCACCGCTGCTCCGAGTGGGCTCTTTCATCTAACGTCGACAGATGAGGGTGTTTAAGATCAGGCATGTTGGCTGGGCCTCGAACGAGGTCAATATGAACAGGTTCGCCATTCAAGACTGGCTCACGGTTTGCGAGTCCGCTCCATGCCCATTTTGGTACCAGGTCGTCAAATGAACAGGATATATTAGGTATCCGTATCCGTACTACGGATAGGATGTGGAATCAGAATGTGACAGATTAGCACCGAGCTTGGAGTCCTTGACAGATGGTTGGAATGGTATTCAAGGTTGGTGCCGGGACGGAACACTAATATGTGGTGGAGGCGAGATGGACCAGAGAGACGGTGGCCCGTACCCTATCAACCTATGTGCCTATTAGCATGGCCATGCACATGTACCTTTATTCGTGTTGTGAGCCGCGATGGTGGTGACGGTCCATGGGTGAGGTGCAGATTTTTGGAGGATCAAAGGATGTAGCTGTAGGTAGCCTGTAGGTGGAAAGGAAGCTGGAAACCGGGCGCCAAGACCATGCGAGGCACGATGTAATTTCAAATTACCGGGTTCACGTCTCTCAGCATTGAGCGGCATAGGTACCGGGCCTGTAACCTGTCTACCTACCAAGCGGGTGACAGGTGTATCACCTCCCTAGGTACGTTAGGTACGGTGGAGTCTGAACACGGACGGGAAACAGAAGCCCACCTCAAGGCAGATTTCAGAAGCAAAAACGCCTAACCGCCCCTCTCCCCACGCCAGTGAACGAATGAAAGGGAAGGATGGAGATCAGAACGAAACGGAGCGGACATCACTGCGGGCTGTTGGCCCCCCGGAGAGGATGTTCCCGGTTACTCCTGAAGTTGAGACGGGGAGCAGTGAAATGCCCGTCAGCCTGGAACGGTGATCCAAAGAGTCAAACGACGGCCGAGTAATGCAGCGACGGCCGCGGTCTAACATAAACGATGGCACTATGGACTGCAATATGGAAAAGACCCAGTCAGTAGTGTCCTGGTTGCCGTAAGGTACAGTCAGGCAAAGCCAAGGTGAGGTATCTGTAAGCGTTAGGATCAACTGCTCGTACGCGCGCATGGCGTATTATAACGGGACTGTAGGAACAGTACCTAGGTAATAGTACTACCGTATTACACTGTCTAGTGTACTCAAGTAGTAGTAGTAGTAGTAGTAGTAGTGATAAGCCTGACGCTTGGATCAGATCGGATTCCCATCATCGTCAGATTCCCACTGGATCCATCAGGTACGAAATGCTCGCCCTCGAAACAAGACCCCTATTTTGCCCCTCCTCCACCAGCTGTTTCCCGCTCGTTTCTTGGGACCTAGTCAAGAAGAAGCCAATCAAGAAACCTGGCGGAGAGGGATGCCATATAATCTTCTCGGAGCCCGTGTCTGCTTTGTAAAAGGTTTTTGAACGCTAGGCCACATACACTTCGCTTACCTTCCTGGACGTCCGTCATCTTTTACTCGGCCGGACGTCAACAAGACTCGGACTAACAGCTACCTGCGAATGACGATAGCTTCAACGATTCGCCAAGCTGTGGACTCCGTATCCCTGCACAAGCGGAAAGGGTGTCATTTTTATTTTTGGATTTACACTTCGAAGCTCGCCTCGCAGCATCGCATCGTTCCTCGATCCACGCTGCCGGACACGCGGCCGGTATTACGCGCTCAAAAAAGGTCGACAAGAACTAGAACCAACACCCAACAGCTGCGCGAGACACCTAGGTACCTAGACACAAAGCAGCCGGAAAGTCAGGCACCCGCCGCCATAGGTACCTACCTCCTTTGCCTTTGAGTGGTAATTAGACCCCGGGCAGTCAGAGCAGCCCCCGTCAGCAACCTAGGTAGTGTACTTGCCTACCTACAAAGTACGCTAGTGTATTTATTAGGTACATACCTAGGTAGTGTAGGTAGCAATAGCCAGGCCGAGTCGGAGCGCGCCGTTGCAGAGGTACTTCGGCCACACCCCAATTTCAAGTACCCCGCTCAGCATTGGCCGCACCGAAAAGCACTTCGCGTGGGCGTCTTGACCAGGTACAACTGTCAGGTACACCTGCCTGACAGTACGGATACCTATCACCACAAAGCCGCCGGGTCGACAGATCCATCCTCAAACGTGCACAGCCTTGTGGGCACCATCCAGATTGGGCCGTCTAAGTGGGTCAAGATCCACCAACCACATCGCAGTCACCACACTGTAGTGTACACTGTATGTACCTAGTCGGGTGTGTGCTTTCTAACACTGAGCAGTACCTACGGTTAACCACCACCACCTCGCATCTTCCCCCTCCACGGTCCACGGTCCACAGTCCACAGTCCACACACCACCCCCCCAACTGTGACCCGACACAGACACGGGCAGACGCAGACACAGACCCCAATTCCAACAGACCGAGAGGAACCAAGTCCTGTCCGCCTCTTATCCAGCACCCAGTGTCCTTCCGCCCTGTCCCTCACTTCCCCATCTCAACTCCTCTGTGGCCACCCACTATTACCACTCTCGTGCCGCAACTTCTCAACCCTCCAACAACCGCCGCCGCTCTCTCTCCCCCCGAAACCCGCAAACAACAACCAGACCTTTCACCCTCTCGGTCTGCCGCCGCCGTTTCTCCTCCCTCTTCTCTCCATCTCTTTCGCTCATCCTTATCCAGCTACATTCCTCGAAGCGATCACGTCTACATAGACGTTTTGCGCCGGCGAATAACAGCCCGTCGCACAAGATCCCCGCCGCCGCCAGTTGGGTGCGGTCAGCTCGCGCGTCAGCACAGCCCCAGGGCGGTGCGGTGCCTGAAAGGCTGACTTGTGAACTGCCTCGCCCAATTCTAAAGACAGAAACAAACACACGCTCTCCACGCATTCCCTCCATCCCGATTCCGACTCCCGGCATACATCTACATCATGGATCAACAGGGCCAACGCGGTCGCTCGCCCTCTGCGGGGCATCAGCACCCTCATATAAGGCAACCCTCGCATTCCCCATCGCCGAACCCCTTCCAGCCCACCACTACCGAAGCAGGTTCCATTGGTCTCGGGCTCGGCTTGGATCAATCTGCAACTCAAGCCTTCTCCGGAGCTGCATCCGCCGACTTCTCTACCTTTAATAACAACAACTTCTTGAATGGCCAGCAGTCCGCTCAGTCCTTCAACCAACCCTCCGCTGCTGCCTTCGCGAACCAAGGCCAATCCGGCTTCCTCGACCCCAACTTCCCCTCTGGCGACTTCACCCTCTTTCCTACCACACAGGGCGAGCAGCAGTACAACCCCGGCGTCTTCGAACAGAACCTCAACTCTGATATGAACACCACCATGGCGATGCCACAGAGCCACCACTCGCCGACCCCTCCCCACCTCCTCAACCCCGATCCCCACCAAACGCCCTCCGCGCATCAGTCTCCGGCCTTCAACCAGCACCAGTTCTCGTCGCCGCCTTCGGGTCATTCCAGGCATGCCTCGCTCGGCCCCGAAGCCGCCCTCTTGCCCGGCCAGGTGAACGAATGGAGCCAGCCCCAGTTCCAGGGCCATAGAAGGTCCCCCTCCGAGTACTCGGACGTCTCGTCCGCTGCTCCGTCGCCGAACCTGGTCAGCGCCGACAGCTTCGAGGTTCTCGACCATCGACACTCGCCGATGCAGCGTGCTTCGGACGCCGGCCTCTACCAGCAGATTCAAGGGTTCGATAGCTTCACCATCTCCGACCCCGCGCTTAGCAGCCCCAACCTGCAGGGGCGGAGCCCCTCTCACAGCCCGGCCATCTCCCCGCGCATCCTTCCTCAGTCGATGCCCGAACTGAACCAGCCTCCCAACTTTGGCCTCGGACCTCAAAATGCTGGATACGGTGCAGGCTACACGGGCCAGGAGGCGTTCCCCACGCTGCAGCAACCACACGAGATGCCCCAGGTCGCACCGGCGATCAACATCGAGTTTGCGCCCACAGCAAGACAACCAGGCTTCGAGCCCCCCAAGGCTCACATGGACCAAGACTCTCTGACCCCGCCAGAGCGAGGTAGGGGATCTTCAGCGATAACTAGTTGGTCTGAAGCTAACCAAACAATAGGCCGCCCCCGATCCCGTCCTCGTGCGGTTACGGACCCTTTCAACAGCGCCGGCGCCGGCATGGCCCGCCAAACGTCTGTAGGAAGCTTATCACCCCATTTGGGCGCCGATCTGTCTGGCCGAGACTCGTCGCGATCCCTCTCTCCGCTCGACCGACAAGCCACGAGCCCCAACCGCAGACGGCAATCGACCTCGGCTGTGCCCAACAACGTCATCGCTCTGAGACTGGCGGATCCTGAATACCAGAACTCCCAGGACAACGGCAACGCGAAGCGCGTCCAGAAACACCCTGCTACGTTTCAGTGCACTTTGTGCCCTAAACGATTTACGAGAGCATACAACCTGCGGTCTCATCTGCGGACTCACACTGATGAGCGCCCTTTCGTGTGCACAGTCTGCGGTAAAGCTTTCGCCCGACAGCACGACCGCAAGAGACACGAGGGTCTGCACTCGGGCGAGAAGAAGTTTGTCTGCAAGGGCGACCTGAAAGCCGGGGGGCAGTGGGGTTGCGGTCGCAGATTCGCGCGAGCTGATGCGCTTGGTAGACATTTCCGCTCTGAGGCGGGGCGGATCTGCATCAAGCCATTGCTGGACGAAGAAATGCTCGACAGGCAGCGCGCCTGGCAGGAGCAGCGGATGCAACAGCAAAACATGCAAAACATGGCAGCCCAAGGCGCCATGGGCATGGAGCCGGGCTATCCCATGGATGCCAGTGGGCAGTACATGCTGCCTGCGGCTCTGCTTGCTCAGTACCCTGCGCTCGCACAGATGAACTGGTCTGCGCCAGACGCGAGCAGCGGTCTGGAGGACGACATATCTGGACGTTCGTCGTTCGATGCTAGTGATTACGAAGGCGACGACGGCGGGTATGTGAGCGGGCCCGGCACAGGGTTCGGCGAGGGAGGCATGAGCCAGGGTTTCGGAGAAGTGGGCTACGCCAGCGACTATGGTGGTCGATAGCATCACATATGCTAGCCGGCTGGCGGTGTCTTTTTGCTTTGTTGATTGGATTTCACTTGCGGCGGATCGCCCATGACACGCCTTTTATACTATTTTATTTCTGTGGTGCGGCGCTTCACGACCAAGCGTCCGTCGTAAGCGAACACTGCTACTATTGTCCGTTGAGGGCACTTGCGGATGGTCTGGTTACAGGATTAGAACGCGTTGCTATAGATACCATTATGAAGATATTCAAGTTTACATTGTTTTTAGACCTTCTCGTCCACGGCCTGATGAGTGAATGGGACGGCATCTGGCCGCTCGGAGAGCAGTTGGCCTCCGAGGCGACAGCTTTGTGAGGTATTCATTACATAATCGTCATCTGAGGCGCCAATCTGCAGCCTGCCCTCGTTTATCATTAGCCGTCCATGAGCGTGCTTTTATCGCAGCCTGCTTGCATACCGCACCGGATGGGCCTTTGATTGACAAACAAAGCCGAAGTCGGCTCCGAGCGTGGGTCCGGTCCGGTAGATGTTGAGTGTGACGGACGGTAGAGGACCGCCAGATACGTAGGTACCAAGGTAGGTACGCACCCATGATCCAAGCAGGCACCTAACATGCTAGCAGCTCCGTGGGGAGGCTCTGGTGTGGGCCCGAAGATGGCCTCCCCCAGCGGCCATGCCTATGCTACCTACCTACCTACCTATCACCTCTAGGTAATAAAACGTGCTTTGCGTCAATGCTCGATCGCAGCTGGGTAACTATCTTAGCTACCTACCGAGGCCCCTTGTTAAGCTACCTAGGCAGGTAGGTAAGGTGCCTAGGTAGGTAGCCATCACCCTACCGGACAAATGCCAGGAATGTACGGCAGGCCCGAGAGAGTTCTCTGCCGGCCGTCCGTTGGTGTGGGGCCGCGGCACATCTCACGGCTATGACACTATGTGAGCCTAACCGCCCCACGGTACAGCGTGCCCTGGCAGTCGTCCGGTTGCTGGTTTGTGCTTGTGAGGGCAAGTGCGGTCCTGCTGGACCCGCGCAAACGGCTTGGCCTGGACGCAAGAGCATTTGTAAGCTGTGACGATGGAGGGGCAGTTGGAGGGGAATATCATGCGAGGGGAGAGGAGCTATGTCGGTTCGTATAAAAAGGCCTCAAGGATTTCCAGCCGAACAGACAGAGGTTGTAGACACTCAGTTGAGGCAACTATTGAGGCAGAGCACCCTATACCCACAACACACTCGCACGCACATTCATAGCATACGTCATCATCATGGCACAGAACCAAGCCGTCAAGACCATCGAGGCCGGTGTTGCCAAGGTCGTCGATGCCCCCGTGCCGAAGCTCCCAGCTGACGACTACATCCTCGTCAAGACGACGGCGGTGGCCATCAACCCCACGGACTGGAAGCACGTCGACCTCGCCGACAAGGCCGGCTGCGTCGGCATCTGGGTCGGCTGCGACTATGCGGGTTTCGTCGAGGAGGTCGGCTCTGGAGTGACCAAAGACTTCAAGAAGGGCGACCGTATTTGCGGACCTGTGAACGGATCGTGAGTGTCCTCGACGTGCCTCCAGACCTCTCCGGCATGTTCCCGCCATGCTGTGCACTATGGGGGTCGGAGGACTCTACAAGATGAATAATTGACTGAAGATATACAGCAACGCCCTCAGAGAGATTGATGGCGCCTTCGCCAAGTACATCGCCGTTAAGGGTGACCTCCAGATCAAGACACCCGACAACATCTCTGATGAGGAAGCAGCGACGCTTGGTATCGCCGTCACCACCGTAGTACGTTGACTTCTGCTCTCGTACTCGGCCCCCTGACGACTAACGCGCAAAACCAGGGCCAAGGTCTTTACCAGACCCTCAAGCTGTCCCTCCCTAGCTCTCCCATCACGACGCCCAAGACCATCCTCATCTACGGCGGCAGCACGGCGATGGGAATCTCGGGCATCCAGTACGCTAAGCTTTCGGGCTACGACGTCATTACCACGGCATCGCCGCACAACTTCGACTACCTCAAGGAGCTGGGCGCGTCGGCCGTCTTCGACTACAAGTCGCCCACGGTTTCGGAGGACATCCGCAAGCACACGGGCGACTCGCTGACCCTCGCCTGGGACTGCCAGTCCACGCTCGAGTCCGCCACCCTGATCGCCAAGGCTCTCTCCAGCACCCAGGAGTCCCTCGTCGGCACGCTGCTGCCCGTCGACAAGGCCAAGGTGCAGGAGGTCAACCCCAAGGTCGACGTCCGGATGAGCCTGTACTACACCGTCTTCGGCGAGCCGTTCGGCTACTTTGGCAGGCGGGAGGCCGTGCCGGAGGACTACGAGTTTGGCAAGCGCTTCTGGGAGCTCAGCCGGCAGCTGCTGGCCGACGGCAAGCTGAAGCCGATCCGGGTGATCAAGAACCGTGGCGGCAGCGGCCTGGACGGCGTCGTTGTTGGACTCAAGGAGTTGAAGGAGGGCAAGGTTAGCGCGGGCAAGCTCGTGTACACTTTGTGACGGAGTTTAACAGGTTGGTCTGAATGATAAAAAAGAACCTTCGTGAAATATCGACACGTTGAAGCGCTGTTTTTTTTTTTTTTTTTAACCTGGGTTTTCACCCAATTTCGAAAGACTCGAAGAAAAGCATGTTAAATCTCACCTCGCTAGTGGAAAACAATCAACGACCGTGGTATCTTGATAACCTGAACGCCGGCATTCGCACCCCCTCCCTCTTCACACTGCCCATCCCTCGTTGGCTATAGGTTTTCCCGGCCAATCTTCTGCGCCACCTCGTCGAGAAACCTCCGAACCATGTCCCTATGCGCGCCTTCCATCTGACCCTTGACGAGGGGCATCAGCATGCGGCTCGACTCGACCCTCGTCGTCTCCACCAGTTCGTAGTCTCCCTCGACGTATGCCCCGAGCTTCCCGGAGGTATGTTCGCCGGGCCACCGCTCGGCGGGGCGGGGCACGACGAGCCACTCGCTCCAGACGCGGACGCCACCGGGGGCCTCGGCGCGGGAGCGCAGCCCGCCGGGGATGTTCTGCAGGACGGCGGGGAACGAGATCTCCGTCTTGACGCCGGGGACGACGGTGACCTTCTCGTAGATCTTGTAGGAAGCGATCTTGAGGCCCGTCTCGAGGAAGAAGTCGTCCTTGACGACGCTCTCGAGGGCGACGGGCACCTTCTCGAAGCGCGTGATGAGCGGCTGGTGGCGGATGACGGGGGACTGGGACTGGAGGGCCTCGACCACGGCCTCCGCCGGGAGCACGCTCGGGAGCGGGATGCGTATCGTGAGATTATGGCGGGCGGGCATCGTGGGATGGGAGAAGGAGCACCGTCCAGCCGCGAGGTAGCAGTGTGTGAAGTGGGTTTTCGAGGCTCGAAATGGTAGCCGTAGACGGCACCGAGATGCTGGGTTGGCCCTCCGAGGGGCAAGATCACGCGAGGACAGGATCCGGAAGTACAAGATCACAACAGAAAAGAAGTGTTTATGTCGTTAATCAAGGGCCTCAGTGAAGCGGAAGGCGTCGTCTTTGTCTTCGTCTTCGTCTTCGTCTTCGTCGCCACCAAGCTATTTGCAGCTTGCTTCCCTGCTGACGTGGGATCGCTGGGGATCCGCGGTTTCTAGTATCTCCCAAAATTCATTGGTGGGGGAAGGAACCTTGGCCTCAGCGTCTTCCAAAGACTAACAATGGTCAACAGAGAAAAAGCGTATGCATTTCAAGGGAAAGGGAGGGGGCGCATTCGGCATCTTGTTGTTTCGTCTGATGGCCCGTTCTCGAGTCGGGGGGGGGGGGGGGGGGGGGGTGGTTAGTTTTGTCCCCCATTTCAAAACACAAAACAAAGACGAAATGATCCTGCTGCAACATCTGATGCCGAGATGGTGTCGTAGCATGGGCGTAGCTCTGACTGGCGCACTGAGGCCGTTGACAGGCTGCTTTGTGTTGGGACACCTATTGATGCGATGTGGAGAGAGACAGAGAGAGAGAGAGAGAGAGCCCTCTCCTCTACCCATAATTTCAACCCGAACAAATGTCAAAGGTCCAGTGTCGTGGCATGAGCCTGGCCCTGGCGGTATTTTGCAGGCAGGTTTGACCGCCAGAGGGCCTTGGCCCTTGAGATTGAGAATGAGATGGATCATGGAGGAAGGCGAGCCTGAGCCTGAGCCTGATGAGGCGGCGTGCGGCGTGGCTGGCTGCCAGCTGGTGCTGGTGCGAGTTCGCGCAGGCGTGGTTTGAGAAATCGAAGCGGTGAAGGGGACGCCAAGCTGCTTTGGGCGACTATCGTGGGGTGAGTGGAGGAAGATGCGCCCCAGGCGCGGGCTGCGCATCGAATAGAGGAATGCGGTCGCCTGTGGCCGCCGGCCAGACCTGAGCGTGCATGAAGGGGCGCTGTGTTAGCCTGTTAGTTCCCGATGGGCGCGCAGACAGCGGCTCCCCTCGCAGATGCAGGCTGATGCAGCGAAGGCAATGGTGATGCTAGATGGGGCTCCGGAGACGTGGGAAGAAGTCAACATTGGAAGACGGGACCGCCTGGACTTCAGCTGCAGCATGCCACACATGGAAGGTTAATGTTACCTACGGATACAGATACAACGTCCATGTTGCGTCGTTCCACGTTCGCAGGCGCATGGCTGCCCAGTCGTTCATGTATCGATACCCCATCAGCCATCTAGTGTATTGCAGCGCCGTGTGTACGGATAGTAAGCGAGGGCAGCCGGGCAGGTGGCTGGGGGAGCACGTCCTCCCGCACTTTGAGTGCTTTTGACGATCGAATCTACGGATGATATCCGTATTACCATCCAGTATCCGTCTCAAAACTAGACTACCTATAGTAGAGCAGGTAGGCACAGGTATGTATTACCTACCTAGGTAGGTGGGATATGGCACTAGGCAGTATCTGACGGGTTCTGGTAATCGTCTGTCTGTCTGTTTCCCCCCCCCCCGCCTCGTTTTCTTTTCTCACTCCCTTCTGATCGGTCCGCCCTCCTCCTTGGAAAGGCTGGCAAGGGGTCGAAGTGGCGTGTGACAGCGAGGCGCCATGGTGTGCAACATGGAACATCGCAGTGTTGAGGTAGACAACACGGCGTATCGGCAGCGAAGACCCAGGGAGAGTCGGTCCACAGGGAAGAGCGAGGTGGTCGGGGGAGAAAACAGCGACCTCCGCCCGCCCTGTGTCCACTGATTTGAGTCCGTCACGTTCGGGACAAACAAGCATCGAGAACCTCCTGACCTTGGCTTACGATACACCACTTCGCTCCCCACGGCGTGTAGTGTAGCGTTGAGCGTGTATCCGTAGTGTGCTACACTCTTGGAAAAGTAGTAATACGGATGCCATGCGTGTGCCGCGTGCGACAGGATCTCGGAGAAATGGCATCACCTGGGCGGCAGGAGGGTGGTGTGAATCGAGTCAAATGTGAAGACGGGACTCGCAGGGGGGATACACTGTAGGGGCCGGCATCACATCTACGAGCCAATGAGTGGTCGTGCCCGCCCACTCTCATGTCCAGACGAATGCCAGGGATCACGCTGCAAATATGACTGCGATGCAGCAACACCACGTCCACGACCCTCAGATGGCAGTGGGCCGTGGCCTTTTGCCCTCGCTTTTGCCGACTTTGCTTTGCTTTGCTTCGCTTTGCTGTGGCACCTCCTCCATTCTACTACTGCGTGTCATGGTCCCGCATTGTAATGAATGCTTTGCGTCCGGAGAACGGAGTACGGATACATAGTACCCATCTCGGATCCGTAGACTATCTGGATTGTTGGACGTGATAGGACAGAGGGATGGCTGGGCAGATGCTGATGGTCGGCAGGTGCATGCGATCAATCATCAACAAGCAAGCTTCCATATCCATAATTCTTGCTCCGACAGATCGCGCGTCCTTCACATTGGCTTCACTACGTCTGAGGAGAGCATCAACACATCCAGCACGACCGTTACGCATCTCATCCATCGTTCCCTACCTACGCACACGCATACATACATACTACTACTTACTACTACTATTGCTCCCTCGACCAGAGACGCACCAGCCTACCAACCAGCCCGACGCCGCCTGCGGGTGTGTTGCCTGGCCGCTGCAAGATATTGGCGGTCTGCAACATTGCCCATCCACCAATTCGTCTTGCCGCGACGATCCAGCGACGACGCGCCGGCCCATTGGCTCTCTTTGCAGGAAGTGGCTTGTACGCATCTCTTCTCTGGACCGCCTCCAACGTTCCGATTGCTCCCTTTCTCTATCACCTACCTACGGATACTATCCGTACCTATATGACTGGACTTCACCTCAGCCAACCACCATCCTACGAAGGTACATAGATATCTCATCTATTACCTCGGAGGCGGAAAGGAAACACACGACACGAGGGAGCACGAAGCTGCTCCCAGGACGAACGCAAATCACAACAACCTGGAAGTCCTATGGCCGACTGACTTCTTTCTCCCCCAGGATAGGTCCCGGTCAGAGCCGTCACGGTCACGCTAAAAGCTCCATCCCTGCTATCGCTTCCGACTGGCACTTTATCGACCGCTTCGCCAGCCATTCTTGAGCAGGGACCAGGAACATAAAGTAAGGGTAGGTGTCCGTACTATTATCACATTGTATTAACAGAAGCGGCGACAGCGACCCTTTGGTTTTGGCTTTGACGCCTCGTCTCTTCTTTTCTTCTGACGGATATTTTCCATCTCCATCTCATTCGATTCCCCTCCCCTCCCCCCTGGCTTCAAGTCTGAGAGACCTGGGAGGTCCCTGGCGCCGTACTGCGCGGAGCTGGTTCCCGTCCGGTACCTATTCTGCCCGCCGAGCCCATCATCTTTCCCAGCCTGCGGATTTGCTCCCATCCCCATCCCTCATCCCATATTGGTTCGTTTCGATTTATACAAACAATTTCTTGTCAACTGACTTGCACCACCTCTGTCTCAGTCCGCCTCGATCATACAGAGCCCTGAGAGGGCACACTGCACTGGCAAATATCCCTCATCGTACAACCTACCGATTCGCCTCTCGTTTCATCGACCGATTGCCCGCTTAAACCTACTGCGCTGCGCGCGCAAGCCGCTGGCTCCTCCCTCCTCGGTATCCATACCTACTCTTCGTACGACCTCGACGAACATCGCCGCGAGCCCACCTCGTCGTTTCCCGCGAATCCTCCCCGCAGTTCGACGCAGCTTCCATGGTTTTCACGTCGACAAGCCAGCCCACGAGATTCATTACCCAACATGGCTGCGGCCGCGGTTTCAAGCTTCTTGCCAGGGAAATGGGCGGAATGTGCACACGGCTGGAGAACAACCCCGCACTCGACGACCGGGTGGGATGAACACGATGTGCGCATTCGATTGCGCATGATTGCCCGCGCGTGGGAATCCGCTCTGCGAAATCCCCAGGTACGGCCCGGAAATTTCTCGCCCTCCGTCATTCGTTTTGGAGTATCACATTTCGTTGGAGATTTGTGCGCGACGGCGTCGTTCCAGTGCCGACGCCGCCCATCGTTCGCCCCAAGTCTAATATGGCCCTGAATAACACCTACATCACGCGCCGGTCGGGGGCGAGCCTCTTCGGGGAATCGGGGATGTGAGGCGCGCAGCGCCATCTCGCACCCCCCCTCCATTCCAGTGTCATTCCACCAAGACATCTCAGTCTTCGGACGAACATGCAGGCTGAGCTAATCCGCTGACATTCCTATTCCTAGACTTCATCCCATCGTCGGCCTCTCGGCACCACACTGGACATCTCCAGCCCGTTGAAGACCCCGGATTGTGGCCCGCGATGGTCTCGACGCTTTACCCCTCCACCCGAATCGTCTGAATCGCCGGAACAAGAGATGGAACCTACAGACACCGGCGCATTTGCAAGTCGACGACCATCTGACCCCTCCTTCTTCGCCCAACCTCGAAACTCGACCGCGAACGCTCAACAACGGCGTGACAAGGACCGTATGTTTAGGGACCCGAGCCACGACTTTTTGATCGACTTCGGCTCGGAGGACGGCTTCATGCAAGCGGCAAAGAAAAAGAAGAAGACGCCGGCCAAGGCTCCTGCTGCAAACAACAATAACAACAATAACGACAATAACGACAATAACGACGACGCCAAAAAGGAGGAAGAAGGTGCCGGCGACGGAGGCGACCAGGGCGGCGAGGCGCCCAAGGACGATGCTGGTGCACCGGGCGATGGCAACGGCGACGGCGACGGCGGCGACAAAGGCAAGGAGACACCACCAGCCGACGACCCGCCCGCAGACGACGACTGGAACTTCACGGCCTCGAAATCCAAGAAAAAGGGCAAGAAGGGAGTTGCCGATGAACCGCCGACCATTCCGGCTTCAAATCTAGACTCTTTCCACGAGATTAAGCTAGACGATACGGGCGGCAGCGGCGATGGCGGCCTCGGCATCGATTTCGGTTCAACAACGGACACCAGAAACACAGCAGAAACCAGCAACAACACCAAGTCGGGCTTTTTCAGTTCGGGTTGGGGCACAGGTTCGTGGGGTTGGGGTAACAAGAGTACAGCCACCAGTACACCGCCCCCAGAGACAAAGGAAGAAGTCGATTCAAACCCTTGGGGCATCAAAGCCGGGAAGATCAAGATGACCACCGCAGCCCTAGGCTTCAGCTTCGGCGATCAGGAGAAGCGGGCGGAACAAGAACCGGAGCCGGCGCCTGCGGCCCATGAAGAAGAGAAGGCGGACGACCTATGGGGCTCCTTCACGACTACGTCAAAAAAGGATAAGAAGAAGCCAAAGAGCAGCCTCTGGGAATCTTTGACGGAAGACAAGAAGGATCCGCCCAAGGAAGAAACTCCTGCCGATGACCCATGGGGTTCTTGGGGTGGCACAACAACCAAGAAAAAAGGAAAAAAGGACCCCGAGCCCGAGCCTGAGCCACCCAAGTTTCCGGACCCTGAGCCCGAACCTGAGCCCGAAAAGAAGGAGGATCCTTGGGCGTCCATGTCCAAGACGGAAAAGAAGAAGAAGAAGAAAGGCCTTCTGCTCGATCCTGAGCCCCCAAAGCAAGATGATGCTTGGGATTCTTGGGGCACAAGCAAGAAGAAAGACCCGGAACCGGAAGTTGTTCCTGAGCCTGCGCCCGATCCTCCTAGTAGTGACCCTTGGAGCTGGGGAACGGGAACGACCAAGAAGAAGGACAAGAAGAAGAAGGATGCTGTTGTTGAGCCAGATCCACCTCCAGAACCTGAACCTGAACCTGAGCCTGAGCCTACACCAGAACCGGAGCCGGAGCCGGAGCCGGAGCCGCCAAAGGTTGAGGAAGACCCTTTTGCTGGTTTGACCAAGTCCCAGAAGAAGAAAAAGAAGGCCGAGATGGCTGCAGCGGCACTTGCCGCCGCCAAAGCCGCCGAGGCCGAAGCTGCAAAGAAGCCCGAACCTGAACCCGAACCCGAACCCGAGCCGGTACCGGAACCAGCGCCAGACCCACCCAAGGAGGCAGATCCGCCGGACGACTTTGGATGGGGCGTGACAACCAAAGTCAAGAAAAAGAAGAAGGGAAAGAGCGACCCTGAGCCTGACCCAGTTCCTGAACCCCCACCACCTGCCCCTGAGCCGGAGCCGGAGGCAGATAAGAACGACGACCCATGGGGCTTTGCGACCAAGACGGACAAGAAGAAGAAGAAAAAGGGACAGTCTGTTGAACCTGAACCTCCAAAGGAGCCCGAACCGGAACCGGAACCGGAGCCAGTACCGGAGCCCGAACCAGAGCCCGAACCAGAGAAGCCAGCGGAAGAAGGCTTCTGGGCCAGCTTCGTAACCAAGAAGGATAAGAAGAAAAAGGGCAATGCGACTTTGGAGCCGGAGCCTGAGCCGGAGCCTGTGCCTGAACCAGTCCCCGATCCCCCAGCACCTGAGCCGGAGCCGGAGCCAGCAGTGGTTGACGACTGGGGCTTTGGTCTTTCAAAGAAGGAGAAGAAGAAAAAGAAAGGCAAATTGGCAGAACCGGAGCCTGAGCCCGCTTCCGAGCCCGTCCCAGAACCGTCAGCTCCCGAGCCCGAGCCCGAGCCCGAGCCGGAGAAAACCAAGGACGATGACGATTTCTTTGTCAGTCTAGATTCCTCGAAGAAGGATAAGAAAAAGAAAAAGGAGGAAGAGAAATTATCGGACTCCTGGGGCATCTGGGGTGGCTCCTCTTCTTCGAAAAAGGACAAGGAAAAGGAAAAGGAAAAAGAGAAGGAGAAGGAGAAAGACAAAGACAAGAAGAAAAAGAAGAGCAAGGAAGCCTTACCTGTTGAGGAGCCCAAGGATGGGCCTGCCGAAGACGAATGGGCCGACTGGGGTCAAAAGAAAGACAAGAAGAAGAAGAAGAAGGACTCCATGGCCTTGGTCGAGTTCGGCGGGGAAGAGGAAGCACCCCCAGCACCCCCAGCAGTCCCTGACGTTGCGGATTCACTGGATACTGGCGACTTTTTCAGCTCCTGGGACACCGGTAAGAAAGACAAGACGAATGGTGATTTTGAAGCCTCTATGAGGCCCGACGCCATCGAGGAGCCTGCGGACGACGTCTGGGCCTTGTCCACCTCGAAGAAGAAGAAAGACAAGGCCAAGAACGAGCCTGTCGAGGTCATGGGCGAGGAAGCCAACCTGGAATCTATGCAGCCTGATTCTGTCGAGGAGACCAAGGAGAAGGGCGACGATGACGACTGGGCCGCCTGGAGTTCCTCGAAGAAGAAGAACAAGAACCGTAAGGACATACTCGCCGACCCTCCACCGCCAGCTCCCACTCCTCCCACAATGGACTTGACTGAGCCTGAAGCAGAACCAGAACCAGAGAAAGAGAAATCCAGCTTCTGGGGCGACTTGTCCTCTTCCAAGTCTAAATCTAAGGACAAGGACAAGGACAAGGATAAGTCCAAGAAAGAGCCCAAGCTGAGCGAGAAGGAGCTGAAGAAGCTCGAGAAGGAGAAGAGGAAGGCCGAGAAGGAGGAGGCTGCACGAAAAGCGAGGGAAGAGGACGAGGCTGCAGCGGCTGCAGCGGAAGAAGCCGCCAGGGAAGAGGAGGAGCGCCTTGCCCGCGAGGCGGAAGAGGCCGCCGCTGCCGAGGCCGCAGAGAAGGCTCGGATCGAGCAAGAAGAGGCCGAAAAGGCTGCAGCCGAAACCGCCAGGATTGCCGAGGAAGACGATCAGTTTGCGGCACTGGAGGCCAAGAAGCTCAAGAAGGGTAAACTGACAAAAAAGGACCAGGCAGTCTACGACAGGCTGAAAGATGCGATACACCAGCGCACCGCGGACCAAGCTGCCGCCGAGGCCGAAGCTGCTGCTGCCGCCGCCGCCGCCGCCGAAGCTGAAGCTGAAGAGGCTGCTCGCAAAGAGGAGGAGGAGCGCCTTGCTCAAGAAGCTGAAGAACAGGCGGCGAGAGAGGCAGAGGAAGCTGCTGCCAAGGAGGCCGAGGAGCAAGCGGCGCGAGAGCGGTATGAAGCAGAGGAAGCCGCCAAGAAGTCGAAGAAGAGCTCCAAGTCCGAGAAGGAGCCCAAGTCCAAGTCCAAGTCTAAGGAGAAAGAGAGGGAAAGGGAGAGGGAGAGGGAGAGAGAGAAAGAGAGGGAGAGGGAGAGGGAAAAGGAAAGAGAAAAAGAGAAGAAAGAAAAGGAAAAGAAGAAGGACAGGAAGGACAAGAAAGAGAAGGAGAAAGACAAAGACAAGGACAAGGACAAGGACAAGGACAAGGACGACGAAATGGAAGCCGAGAAGGAAGACGAGATGGCAGCAGACGCAGAGAAACCGGAAGCCAAGCAGGACATCGACGACGAGCTGGACGACATCGAGCTCACCCCAGAGCAGGTAGAGGAGCTTCTGTCTGAACCTGCATTACCACCGCCACCCCCGGTCCCAAATATCAAGCCGTCAAACGATGCCTTCAGCTTCTGGGGCCTTGGCACCAAGTCGTTGTACAAGAAAGGTAAGTTCAGGCAGAGTTGAATTCCCCCTAACCACCTCCCTTCCACACCGAAAAGCCTCACCAAATATCACCGGAACCTATGAGGCGCGTTGTCATTGCGGGTGTAATCTGAGATTGCCCTGCTGACTCATCCAGGCCCAGAAGGTGCTAGCTACGGTTGGAATGATACGAATACCTCTTCCGCCATAAGCAACGATGCCCCGACCTGGATGCAACCGTCTACGGCTCGAAAGGCTAAGAGTAGCAAAATCGCTGACAGATTGAAAGCTTTTGAGAAAACACCGCCGCCCCCGCCGGAAGAAGAACCCGCTCCTGTCGTTATCGAGGAACCCCCTCAAGATGAACCCGAACCGGAGGAACCCGAACCGGAGGAACCAGCTCCCCCGCCGCCGCCGCCACCACCTGTGGCCCTGACCAAGGAGGAGAAAAGGCGACTTAAGAAAGAAAAGAAGCGCGCCGAAGCCTCGCCTGCACCGCCCCCGCCCCCGCCCGCACCGGAAGAGCCGATGTTGGTCGACGTTGAGGGGCCAGGCGACGAGAACAAGTACACGGAGCCTCCCGGCGCGTTCCCCGCAGACGAGGATGAGAACGAGATCATCGAGGTCATTGAAATGCCAGTTGAGAAGAGAAAGAAGAAAAGCAGGAGGCACAAGGAGAGGGATATACTCGCCGAAGATGTGCCTCCGCCACCTGCTCCGCCGCCGCCACCTGCCGTCCCCGAAGTGCCTGTTCCTGAGGAGCCCGCCGAAGGAGATCCACCTGAAGAAGAGCCCGCTGATGAGGATCCATTGCCACCCCCTCCTGATGCGAGGTCTTCCAAGAAGGACCGGACCAGGATCAACCGCGAAGGGTCTTCTTGGGGCATGTGGTCAGCCCCGGCCTCTCGCGAAAAGGACAGAGATCGCGACCGCGACCGCGACCGGGACCGGGAGCGAGATCGTGACCGGGAGAGGAAGTCGAAGTCGAAGGCCGAAAGACGCGACAGGAAACGACCTTCTGCAGAGCAAGAAGAGGCAAAGGGGTCGTCCAAGGCGTCAAGCTCCGACAAGGCCGACCGCGCCGAAAAAGATACGGACGCGCCGGCGCCTGTGCGCCCGAAGATGATGTCCATGTTTAGCACCCCTCCCATCTCCCGCTCGACATCCACCCGGGACCGGCGATATGGATCCACCGGCCGGCCTTCCCGTCGTCATTCGGTTGACGTTACTGGTTTAGCATCCCCTCCCCCAGAAGAGGCCCCGCCGATGTCTTCTAAGGCTGCCAAGCTGCTTGGCGTAGACAAGCCCAGCAGTAGGCGACACAAACGGGCTCCTGTTGACGAAGGCGACATGTTCATGGCCGGAGGAAACGGAGAGGAAGACGTCAGTCCGCCCAAATCCTCTCGTCGACGGCCGAGATATTACAAGGACGATGATGCGGCCATGGTAGATGCCGATGGCGTGGCCGAGCCACCACCCGTTAAGCGTTCAAGTTCCAGCGCCAAGAAGGGCATTGGTGGTCTATTCAGTGGTCTCAGGACGCCCAAGACAGAACGCCCAGAACCGCCACGCCGCCGTCATACATATGCGACTGATGAGGAAGGCAGACGTGAACGTCGAAAAGGTTTTGCCCCTGATGCCGAAGAGGCAGAGCCTGTAGTCATGGCCGACATGGATCAGGAGGCCCGCCGCGCCGCTCGTCGAGCTCGTCGTACCGCCAGAGAAGCAGAGGCCGCAGACGCAGGCGCCAACGAGGCCCGCCGTGCCAAAGATGAGGCAAGGCGCGAGCGCCATCGACGACGTGAAGAAGAGGAGGCTGAGTCTCGTCGGCGAGAGGAGAAGGAGGCGCGGCGTGCAGAGCGGCGCGCGGCTCGTCAGCGCGAGGAGGAAGAGCGCAGGGCTGCAGAAGAACGGGATGCCGAGCGAGCCGAGCGACGACGTCGTCGCAAGGAGCGTGAAGCCGCCGCCGCCGCTGCTGCCGCCGAGGCTGATGCAGAGGCGAGGCGAGCCGCGCGAGAAGAACGTCGTCGTGCTCGCGAGATGGCACCCGGTGACGATGAAGACGCTCGACAAGCCAGGAGAGAAGCGCGACGCGCTGCCCGCGCTGCCGCTGAGGCAACGGATGTCGAAGAGGTCCGTCATCGCGGCAGCCGGCGGCGCTCCGCCAGAGAGTCTGGCGACGAAGGCGTGTACTCGTCTCATCACCGTTACAGGCACAACGAGGAACTGAAACCGGCGTGGCCTCACTCTGGCACTTCATCGTGGGTCAAGGAGCATTCTGACGCCGGCCCGCCTCCCGAGGACGGCGGTCAAACAGACGCCGTCCCGCAGACCGAGGACGAGGCCCGCCGCGAACGGCGGGAGCGCCGCCGTCGGGCCCGGTACGAGGAAGGTGCCGACGAAGAAGCCGAAGACCGACGCCGCAAAGCCCGGCGCGAAGATCGCGAGCGCCGATACGGCGGCAGTGGCGGCGCCGGCGGCGGCTCGGAGGGTAGCGACGAGCGCCGCCGGCAGGCCATGTTCTCCGACGCCACCCCTCGCAGCAGCTGGTGGAGGAAGTTGACGGGATGACACGAAACGCCTGTATGAATGGATGTTGGTTACGAAGCGTGATTTTTATGTTGTCTGATTTGCTTCTCATTTTCCCTTGCGCGATTTCTTTTATATTTTGATTTCTTTCCCACAACTTGGACTGCTTTCCGCACGACGACACTGACATATACCCTACTCAATCTATCAAACACCAAAATTTACTGTTGCATTACTTTGTTTCCAGGGACAAGGGGGGAAAAAGAGAAAAGAAAAAGCCAAGAACCCTGTTGTCAACCTGACGTATCGCCTCCTCCCGAAATGGGAAATACTGAGTGCATCAAGACGAAGGCGAAGGACAGGGTCGAGGACGAGGACGAGGATTTAGCAATACCTCGGGTATTGCGGGAGGGGACCACACACACGCATATTGATACACATATCCAGGATCCTACGTCAACACGTTACACGCAGCACAGCATAGCATAGTTATACCCGAGGGGACGAGATGAGAGACGACAGCAATTAGCATGAACCAACGGATTAGTTTCAATGTCATCTGCTCACTGTTGATCCCCATCGCCATCTATGGTTGTTCTTCCCGTGCGTCCATGTTGTCTTACCCATCCAGCTTGTTTGGTCTGCTGGCGCCGATTCACTACCATAGTAGCCGTATACATACTCTTGTATGTGCTCTTGCAACTGGGGGGGGGGGCTAGGAAGATCCTCAAAGGGAGACACACGTGGTGCTGGGCACAGTGGCACGGGATATTGTCAATCGTCCGCTTCTGGTTGGCAAGGTTGTGGTAGAAGCCGACCGAGAAGTCACCAGGGTGGCCTGCCGTCTCGAAACGACAAATCTAAGTGTGCTGTTCCGCGCGATGGGTTAGGCTTTGCGGACCGGTGCGGGCCTTTCTCCTTGACAATGCATGTGAACAAAGCTGCTTAACATCGATAGGGTGCGGGGTGCTTGTTTGACTCGAACCTAGCAACACACTGCAACACTATTATCCACTACGAAGGCTATGAATTACTGCAGCATGACAAGATTGTCCTACTGACGCCAGAAGACATCAATATATCCAGAATACAAGAGATGGGCAGGCACAGCAGTGCCTCCTCAGATTCCTGCTGGGAGACCAGCTGTTCGACTGAAAAGGGCAAGAGAGCGAATGAAGACTGCGAGGTCTAACGCAGACCAGTCAACGTGAGGAGATCATGTTCGTGGAAGTAAGCACGAACACGCTTGCCAAAGATATCTAGCCTGAGAGTCAGTTTCCACCTCTCGACAACGTACCCCCCAAGGCTCACTTACACATCGGGATGCTGAGCGCGCAGACCACAACCTGGATACTGGCGATGGCAATCATGGTGGTCTTGATTCCGCCGTCGATAATCCAGTCGTAGGCGCTGTAGGTCAATCCGAAGCTGAAAATGTTCTTGAAAATAATCATGCAAGTGAAGCCCTCGATGGCGAGATCGCGGTAGGCATCGACGATGTATAGAGAGCTCGCCACCGCGCCAATCACCATACCAGCAACCTCAAACCCGAAGAATACCAGTGGGACGCTGTAATGGTATTCCTTGCTCACGAGACCGGCAGAGGTAATACCGAAACCGTAGAGACCGATGCTTCCGATGATGAACATGGGAATGACCATAACGATGCGAAATTCGGGCTCATAGATGCCACCGTTGCGGCGGGTCATGAACTTGGCGCTCCAGTCGGACAAGACGCCAGCAACGAGAAATCCAAAAAGCGCACCAACGAATGCACCGACGTAGGCGTATCCAGCATAGACCTCGTTCCAGTAGTATGGCGGCCCCAGGAAGATTGCCGCAACAATTACGCCGATGAAAACAGTCCAACCGATCATCGTGCCTTGAACCAGACAGCCCCAGAGAAACGCCGGTTGAGCGAACAGCGGGAACGGGCGGAGCAGCAGCTTCCAGTACCTCTCATCCGTCTTACGGCCGTCCAAAAGGGCGAGGGACTGAAGAAAAGTCTTCCTTGGAATGTAAGCACCACCATTGGCTTCGATGCCGGAGGCGAGAGCAGTCGTGCTCCCCGTTCTCTTTTGATCACTGGAACTGCTGCTCGGACCGCCGTTGACGGACATGACCTTGAGCTCATGGCCGGCAGGATGGGCGACCATGTCAGTGTTGAGAGAGGCATCCCGACGGTACGCGGTTTCAGGACATAGAAAGAACACGGCGGGTAGCATGGCGGCGCAGAATATTGCCTCCAAGTAGAAGGTCCAGTACCAACCTATGCTGTGGGTGATCTTGCCGACGACAATCGGGGTGAAGAACGCACCGCCGAAGACGGCCAGGTTCGTGAATGCCATTCGGGATCCACGCTGGTGGACGAAGTAGAGGTCACCGACGGCCGCGTTGACGAGAGTCTCAAATGGGGCACAGCCAATGCCCTGGACAATGCGGGCGCCAAGCAGAGAGTTGTAATTCTTGCCGACGGCACCAGCCCATGCGGACGAGGCGATGAGAATGCATACGCCGAGTATGAAAAGGTGACGTTTGCCCCAAACACGTCCTGATGGCACGAAGAAGATGGCGGCGGCACCGACTCCAAGGAGGAAGTAGCCCGTCAGGAGGGCAACCTGAGTGAAACTCTTTCGGAAATCGAGAGCAACCGTGACAGTATTGGCTGCGAGGATAGGACCGAGGGCAGTCGCAAATATTGCGGTGATGGAAAGGACGAAGGTGATAAGATCGCGCTTCCAGAGGGGCCAGTTGAGGGGGTCGTTCGGATCGTCGGAGGGCTGAGGAATCTAGGGCAGGCTGTCAGCAGGTGCAAATGGCGACGTGACTCGGGTCGTGCTTCACCAGAATGATGCCACTCTCGTCGACCTTCAATCCGCGGGTGGCCTCGGTGGCGATTTGCGGACGGTTAGGGTCATCGAAATAACGCGTCGTCCCTGGCGATTTTCGTGCGTCGTCAGTTTTGGGATGGCAGGAGGCCAGAGCGGGTTATCATCAGGAACCGCGCAACTCACCTGGCACATGGTCCAAGGTCTTAGACTCGAGTACACCCAGACCCATTGTTGCAAGTTTTGATGTGTCCAAGTGCCAGAAATCAGCAGCAACGCAGACGTTGGGGGATCATGATATGACTAGACGCGGCCACTCGGCGTGAGCGGAGGGCAGCTTGGAGATGTAATATGGGGAACGCACAGGGGGCGACAACGACTCGCTGAGACGAGCAAAAAACAGTGGGCGGGAGGGGCGCAAAGCCTAATTGCTTTCTCAAAAGGTACTACACTAGTAAGTAATCAGGTAGTCGTGGAAGGCTAAAAACCGAACGGTGCCGGCCTGACCATAACCTTAGCACGCTTGCCTTTGTCGTGGTGGTGGTATGACCCATGTGTCTAGGTATCGCAAAGTACCGATGCGGGCCCCTGGACATGACGGGCCCCGGGGTAACGTTAGGAAAACGGCAGTCGAGGTCCTCGGCACCTGCGGCCTTGTGCAGCTGGGATTCTCCGCAGGTCCCATAAAAGTACTGTGCCTCATCAAACCTTAATCGCGAATCTGCGGACCCCTGAACTTGGAAGGCACCTTCACATTCGGGGAGCTCAGTGTGCCCGAACCAATGTTAAATTCAACGATGGATATCCCAGCAATGCGGAAACTCAACCGTTAAGATGGGGCAGAATTCATTGGGCCGGCGGCGACGTCAAAACGTCGAGAGCATTCCAGATTCGGTTCTGTTAGGCAGAACCTAGTGTACCTACTTGTGTTAGGTGCCCGGGCAAGTAGGTTCTCGCGCTGCACATGCCGCAGAACGGCCCGCTGCGCCGCCTGCTAGTAGTCGCTTGGCCCAGCATCCCCATCGCCAGAGGCCCCGAACATCACCAGAGGAAGATTGAGAGTTATAATCGGAAGCAGTCAGTCAAGGAGCCAACCTTAAAACTTGCCTTGCTAAAAGCCCGGACGCTGTCTTGCTCACTCCTAGTATTAGCCCGGCACCGATTCCCAATTGAAGCTGCTTGAACCACCCAGTTGTCGCCATGTTGTTGTCACCAAATCGCAACCATTCGTCTCGAAAGAGGTCTTATCAACGTCGACCGCTTGCGAAGAGATCTGGTTTTCTGAACCCCGCTTTTCCCCCACATCTCGACCAGTCATTTGGAAGAGTGCAACGGAGGTACTCCGTACTTCAGATGCGGAAATCAGATGCCCTTTGAAAACATCACAGGCTTGCTTGTTTGCGGCTGGGCATTGCCAGCGGGAAAAAGAGAGCTCGGACGCAAACGCGGGATCTGAAAAGTAGCCGCAAGCTTCAGATCTGCAAGGATGGCGCAACTAAAACAGGTTCTCGGCGAGCGTTCGTCGGCTTTGGGGGGCATCGTGCTTACCTTATTCGACCTCGGCTTCGGAGTAGAGGCCGGCTCCGCGAAAAAGAAAAAAAAAAAAAACATGACCTTAAGGAGCTCAGGCGCCAGACGTGCCGTAGAGTTAACGTCTACATTCCCTTCTACACCATTATGCGGGCGTTGGCCGTTTGGCGCATCAGCAGAACAGCAAATCATCAACCCTTCCATGTGCTGTCTGTTGCTTTTTCTATCCGTCTCCCTCCGCCTGCGCCTTATAAAAGCACTGCATAGGGATTGGGAAACCCATTGATCATCGAGACGATGAGACCTGTTTCAGACGTCGATACGACTTTCGTCTCCCGCCGTGGGTAAGCCGGACTTCCGGTACAGAGACACTCGGCCGAAGGCAGAGAACATCGTCAATCCAACGTGAGAATGCAGGTCTATTACACAACGACAATCATCCGAGTAGACAACGAACTCGAGTCTCGAGCGAGTTTCGACCTTTTCCAACGATGCGGCCGGGCCGGAAAACCCCGATCATCGATATAATATGGGATAAGCACAGCGTCATCTCAGTTCCATCGGCATACCGCATTTGTGCATGTTGTCGTTGGTGCCAAGGTGCATCGTCGCAATGCAAACAGCTGCGTGGCATGCTGCAAACCGCGGCAGGTCCAAAGAGGGGACGTCGGCGGGTGGATCATTCGAACCTGCGGCAGACGAATAGACGCGAGACGACGAACGGTCGAGGCGGTCCAAGTGAAAAACGTTGGCGAGGGAAACTGCAAGTTACCGCATATCCGGGCGAAGATTGTCTTGCAAACGCAGTGCAGCGAAAGTGGAAGGAGCGGCAAGACGCCAGTTTGTCCTTCTCCCGGCCTACCACTCTACATGGGCGTCTATCCTTCTTCTGTCCGAGACCGACTCGAAAAGTTCAACAACAAACAAACACCTCGAGGCGTGGTTGGAGTAGTGGTTAACTCGTTGCCCTCCCACATCCGTCGATAGGCAGAAAGTAGGTGAATATCTTCCCCATTCCAGAATATTGCTGACCCGAACAGCACTGGTTCGAACCCGGTGCCGCGCATCAACTCTTCCTCTTTTTTTCCCACTCTACATATGTACGGACGACCCTTTTGCGGATAAAAGTTTTATGCTGCCAAAGCGCTTCCCCTCATCCTGTTTATGTCTGGATCTATGGAAAGAGGCACATCGGTATTGAAGACCATTGTCTTTGGAATGACAAGCCATTTCCAAGGTAAGCTCTGATAGGTGAACGCGGGCGAGAGTATATTGAAATCAGCTAACACAGAGACAGTCTTGGCAAGCGAGAGTAATTGCCGTATTACGAGTTTCACCCGGCGCTTGGGACTTTTGTGGAAGCGACGCCGGATGGAGAAGTAACTCTAGCCACTGCAGAGTTCAGTCATTTGGCTCAGGCCTATACGAATGGCTATAGGCTCAAGGCAGCTGTAGTCTGCCTGTCGATTGGTCAGACAACTCAGTAACGACAAGTTTTACGGTTGGTTGGCAGTCGTTTCTAGGATAGGGGAACCCGCGGCGCATAATTATGCGACACGCTCCCAACTGACACAACTTTGCTAACGTTTTGTTTTCTGCAGATGGAGAAACGGCCGAGCCCCGATGACGATCGAGCCCCGAATTCAAACTCTGGAACATAAACTGTACTCCAGTGAAGTGGCTGATGACTCGAAAATTCTGACTACGAATGGCCCTGGAACTGGCCCGATTGCCAAACACAACTACTGGGCGTATAACGACTGCGTGCCTACACAGCGTCTACTTGGGAAACGAAACTCAATACGACCGGGAACGAGCTTGCAAGAAGCACGCAACGACCCATTGGTGTTCCGACTTGGTACTCTGAAAATACAATAGCCACTGCTACGTTTGCAACCGAGAGAAGCATGGTGCGTACCGGAAACCGTGGAGAAAACCCGTATTGTACCGACGCGAATGTGCAATCGTGCGGTTTCGTCTGCAGGCGCTGCGGGGAGCAACTCAGTCTGGCAGCACAATTTGACATTGGGTGGAACACCAACACACACGGGCATTCCATGAAGCACGTTCTTGTTTTTGAAACATATTTACAAGAAGGATTGGTCTCCAAGACCGAGGTGGCCGCCACTGAAAAAGAAATCCATCGTCTCCAGAGCCAAAGACCCATCAAATTCCGGTACAAGCGTAGTGCCCGTAAAAGAAGACGGATGGTCATGTTGTTGCTGTTGCTGCGGGTGCTGCTCCCGGGTCTCTGGGTGATGCCCCCAAGCCGCCGCTCCGGCGACCCCTTGTTCCCCGCGAGCGTTCCTCGACGAGGTCATTGCGATCCTGTAAGATGAGGCCCGGTCATCGGCAGCGCCGGGCGTTGCAGCTGCGATGCCGGTTAGAGCACCAGCGACGGCGGCGGCGGATGGGCCAACGCTTTGGCTACTTTTTCCTTCTCGCCCCCTCGCAACCCTGGCAGTCACTTTCTTCAAAGCTCTTTCCAGCCCAAACTGGATGGCGGATGGCGAGCTCGCCGACCAGACCATGTTCTGCTTTTGAGCGGCCTTGAGCAGTTGCAGCACCTCCTCACTCCCTCCAATGTTACTGCCCGCATTTTGGTCCCCTTCGCCTGGCGCAGGCTTCTGGTCGTACTTGGAAATAATGAGCATCGCATACGCGACGCACAAACGGTGGAATTCCGGCAGCTCCTCCGCCCTCGACGAAGGCATCGCCACGAAAGCCCTCACCACCTCTGTCGCGAAGTTGCACACGCGAGCATGCGTAATGTCAAGAGGCCCCTGGTGCTGGTTTTGCTGCGCTTGCCGACCGTTGGCTTGGCCGAGAGCATCCACCGGCTGCAACCTTGGCGAGCTCGACAGCGAGTCCTGGTCCGATGACGCTTGGTCAGCTTCGAGGGACCGACGTGCCAGAATGAGCCACGCGATGGAGTGGCTGATCCTCAGCGTCGAAGCTGCAGGTAGTTCTAGGCAAGCAAACGTCAATGACTTGACCGCTATTAAGCAAGACAATCCCGATCGCGCCGGGCGGAGAGAGAGATGTGTGCACCAGGCACACAGTCTGGGTATCCGATTTGTACTCACCGATTAAGTAGTTCCACCTCGACTTCCATGCCGCGAGCTCCTCGCATGCGCCATCGCCGCCTAGATACGACCGCTGCGAGAACTTGTCTTGCAGCACGAGGTACAAATTGATCTCTGCGTAAACCATGGCATCTCGCATCGTCACCTCCTCGAAGTTGAGGAGCAGCTTGCACTGCTGGAGGTAGTCCGGTGGTACCGTTGCCGGCCGTCCAGTTGTCGCCGCCCAACTACAGAAACATCAGTCATCGTGAACGATCCAGGGATGCATCGGCTAGGTTAACTGACTGGAGGTTCACTAAACATGTGTTGGCCCAGAACCGTACCAGTCTCTGGTCCTCTTCCGTCGATGACCGCGTCTTTGCCCGGGTCAATATTTCTGAGAAGTTGATGCTCAGCATCGCCTGCTGGGCACAATGACCGCTTAGTAGCCAGCTATCGATATATTCCGGACTCTGTGGTAAGTGCAACTGTCAGCCATCACAACATGCCATTCGACATACTCTTTGCCAACAAAGCTTCCTAGGTCACAACCAGACTTACAGATGGCGAACTTGCCCAGAGACTCATGATGAGAATGCCCATAAGCTCCTCGAGGGGCAGTGGGCTTGCAATCATCATCTGGCCAAGTTGCTTGCGCACATGCTCAAACACTTCCCTATGCAGCTCCGATGAGCTATGTTCGGAGAATCTCATGGCGTGCAGGCAGCATGCGTCATGCAAGAACGGGGATGCATGTCGGAGGCTTCTGTTCCTCGGTGCGAGATCAATCTCGCTGTTGATTAGCAGAGTATGTTTCCTTCGACGCACGAATCTGTTGACGCATTAGTCTGTTGTCGCAGCCAATCTTTCATCTCCTCAGCAGGACACGGCCGGCCGGGCAACCGGACGCCTCTTTCCACGCCTTGTGTACTTCTGGGTTTGCAGACGGCGTATACGATATTTTTCTTCTTCTTCGTCCTCTCCTTCTCCTTTCCTTGGCGTACATCACAAAGAGTGTGGATTGGGAGAAACACAAAAGCAACTTACTCGGCGACCAAATCACGAGCCGTTTTGTCATCCAGCATACCGCGAGACACAAGATCAGCTTGCACGTCGAAGGTCCGTCGATACCCGCCACTGAGCTGACTACCGACCTTACGGACGACCTCTGCTGGGGAGGAGTAGACATGACGGTCTGCCGGTTCGACATCTTCATTTCCGGGCGGTTTGGCCACGTTTTCAGCGTTGGTATTGGGCGAAGTTTCATCACGATGAGAGCTTGCCCTGCTGTCCGAGACTGTTCGTTCCTGTCGCGTGGTGCCCAATGTTCTCCTAATGTCCGGGCGGACGCTAGTTGCCAACATTTGCACAGTAGCTTTCAGATCGGCCAGTGAGGCCTCCAAACTCCGGATCCTATCAAGGGGTGTATTTTTAGTACGTTTGGCAATATTAGAGGTCTGATTCTTAACAGGAAGAAAGCCGGGGATAGAAGCATTTTTTTTTTACCTTGCCTCTGCATCGGGCTTGCTTGCGGGCACCTCTCGTGAGGATACCGAATGCGTATCGCCGCTGTCATTCCACGTGCAAGTGATTCTATTCGACGTTAGGGTACGTTTCACCCATGTTCTATTTGACTAGGTTTCTAATAGGGGAAGGTAGAAAGGAAAAAGAAATGTTATCCTGCCAACTGTCTATGGGCAGGAATCATTATCCAAGTGGAAAGTGAAAGCAACAGAGCTTACCTGAGAGACCGACACCGCGAACAAGCTTCCGACTCTTCATCCAACTCGCACCGACACTTCTGCCTGCGACAGGTATCGCAAGACAAGATGCGCCTCTTCCTCTTCCGGCTCGATTCGTCTCGACCACCTGCAGAGCCGTCACGGCGGCTCTCGTCGCTCAACCGCCGTCGTCGCGGATTTGGAGATCCTGTATCGTTTTGCATAGTTTCGAGCAGCTCCTTCTATATGATTCCAATACGAGAGAATGACAAAAACCGGGGTAGGCGCGATGTGGGCTGTTTGCCGTTCCGCGGCGTCGCGCAGAGTTGATGATAATTGATGGCGAGAGTAAGGGGCGTTGTCGGAAAAAACAGGATTTAGGCGGAGATCTGGACACCTTGGCCAAGGAGGTGTGGGTCGAACGCCAGGCGTCTCGCGTATCTTATCTTATCTCCGTGTTATCAGTGACGGGACTGGGAGATCTCGACAGGTTCCATTGGGGAGCAACGAAAGAGCCGTTTCTGGGCATCGTTCCCGAATGAGCATCTGATGAGATAGATGCATTAAGTAAGCCAGGATCATTGATAGCTAGTGTATATTTTCTCTGGTGATACGAGAAGCATTCGTCTCCTTCGACTCTCTTCGATGTCGACCGGTCTGAGGTGACCGGTTGATGTGCGGGTGGAGAAGGACTTAGTCGGAAATCGGCGGGGTAGAGCCCCGGGCCGCCGGATCTCCTGCGCATGAGGAGCGACCCGGGAACCGGTGGGTGGCGAGAAAACGTGGTTGTATAACATGAGTTTAGTCCCCGAATGCCATCTTTCGAAGAATCAATCAATGACGCTCTGCACATTTGCTCATCTGGGTGCAACTTCCATCTGGAACCCCCCTGACGATATACCCCCGCAGTGCTGATTTCATCGAACAAAGAAGCAGCCTCCGCGATACCTACTTAATCCCCCACCCAAACGTCCCAATCCCCCACTCTCTCTGGAATGCTCGCAGCAAACCGAGATACCATGGCCGTCGAAACAGCTGATGCGGTTCCCGAAGGAATGAAGAGGATATATCTCTCGAGCTACGAAGGGATGACACACAGATTGGTGTCGACAAACCCGCCGCGTGACTGCACTCCAGACGAAATCCCCATCATCGACCTGACGGGAATACACGGCGACCTCGACGCCCGCCAGAGCGTTGCCCGTGAAATCTTGTATGCTGCCAAGACCAGCGGTTTCTTCTACATCAAGAACCATGGCATCCCGGATCATATAACCGAAGCCGCCCATCAGAAAGGCAAAGAGTATGTTTGAAGATTGAACAGCCTAATAGGAATACATGTACCCATTCACCAATGCCCCCTATGCCGCGCTGCGTCTTGCTCAGCTGTCATTGTTCATTTTGTTTTCTCTTGTTTCTTTCCTTTATGTTGCGTCCCACTTCCGCCCCCTTTTCTTCTTTTCTCTTGTCTGAGTGTTTGCAGCTAGATTCGAGGCAAGCGGTAGAAGAACATTTCGACCGCAAGTTGACCTGTGCAATCCAGGTTCTTCAAACTGCCCGAGAGCCAAAAGCGCCGGCTGATTTCAAGCACATCGGCATACGGCTATAGTGGCTTCCGCGAGATCCATGCCAACCCGACGGAAAGCAAGGACAGGAAGGAGGCCTTCATGTTCCACTACGAGCCCGAGTTTGACCCCTTGTACCAAGACAGACCGGACCAGGTTCCCGCGCACGTCCGCCAATACCTACCCAAAGAGGACTTTGTCTGGGCAGACTCGGGCGACGAGGCCGTCCTGCCGGGCTTCAAGTCGGCCCTCCTGACGCACTGGCGCGCCTGCCTCGCCCTGTGCCGCCGTCTGGTCCGGGTGCTGGCGCTGGCCCTCGAACTGCCCGAGGACCACTTCGACGCCGTCACGACGTACCCGGGCGGCGACTTTGCCGTTAACTTTTACCCGGGCCACGGCGAGCAGCCCATCGACGACCCGGACGAGGTCGGTGTCGGCGCGCACACGGACCTCCAAATCTTGACGCTCCTTTGGCAGGATGATCACAAGGGGCTACAGGCCCTCAACACCGCCGGCGAGTGGATGTGGGCGCCGCCCGTCGCCGGCACTTTTGTTGTCAATATCGGCGATTTCTTGATGCGTGTGACGAATGACCGCCTCCAGTCGACGGTTCATCGCGTGTTGCAGCACGGCAAGGAGGACAGGATCTCGATGCCCTTCTTTTTCGGTAAGACTCTTCTACCCCCCTCTATTCCTCACTTGTTCCTTCCTGCAACCGCTCCCCCACAGTTGCGAGGCTTGTGTGTCATTGGCCCCGAAAGCACCGCGCCGGGGGCGGGCCTTGCCTTCCGCGTGGTTTGCCTCGCACAAAAATCTTGCTTTTCCCCTCTTCCAGTGTCTTCTTGAGGAAAAAGATGATCTTCTTCCACTCTCTCCCCTTGGCCGCTGACCCAATGACGCGACGCGTACACTAGGCTTCAATTTTGATGAGAAGCTTGGCGTGCTCCCAACGTGTGTCGACGAAGATCATCCGGCCAAGTACGAACCTGTGACTTGCGGCGAGGTGAGCATCCGGTCAGATCCCCAGGTTTGGGAAACGCCTGACTTGAGCCCAACAGCTTATCGCAAAGCGCCTGGCAAAGACGGAAACCACAGTCCGAGACTCTTGAATAGCGGTCCAGGAAGGGCTGCAGGGCGTACGCAGGATGGTAACCTGCCGGGCTTCGGGCACCCATGCACCCTGTTGTGCAGCACGACGCAAGTTGGAAACAAGGTTCTAAGCAAAGGGGCGAGTTGCGCGGGCCATTATCGGGAGACCGTCGGTCTCTGGAGTGAATCTGGGCTTCGCTCGGAAAGACAACCCCCCCCTGCCCCTAAACGAGGGGGTGTGAAGTCAGCAGCTCGCAGTTCTGCGGATTGCAACCGCGACCGTGACATCTTCCACAGATCTCAGACCTCAGACCTCTTGCCCCATGCTGAATGGCCTGTGGTCCTTGCTGCTATGCTAGTGTACTGTGTCCCCCCACTAGACAGAAGCCACAAAACTATGGACTATAATTGACGGTGAGAGTAACTTCCTTACGAGAAACATGATATATAACAATCACCACCACTAGAAGCGGGAGAGCGGGTTTCAACGCTAGTGCGAGTGTCGTCGACACTGCACCAGGCGGGACACCGGATGATGCGGGTAGGTCGGCGGTTTGTTCGTTGCAACGGCCGTCTCAAACAAGCGCCTTCTCAAGGCTGAGCGTGAGCGGCGCCAGCCCATGGTTCAGTTGAGGCACTGTAGATTCTTAACGAGGTGACGATAGGCGGCCTTTCTCTCTAATTAGTCGCATAAAGGAGTCGGGCATCGGAATAAGGTTCCGTCCCACGGTCTACCCCTCGGCAGAGCTTTGCCAAGACTGTCCATCTCCCTATTTTCTCAGAGCGTTGATTTTCGATTCTATTGGGAAAGGTGCCCCGGCCTTTAAGGGATCAAGAGCGGTCGAGGGTTTCTTCTTTCCCTTGCATCTATAGTTATTCACCGTGAGAAGAACCCTGGTTCGCGCATGCCAAGGCGTGGTACTAGTATGTACGAGCCCGGGAACAGTCTCATTGTCGTCATGGCATGCGCGCCTAGACAAAAGCCGACTTTGGCTTGGGGCCTCGATGATAACAAGCCATGTTGGATTCAAGGGGTAAGGGTCGTCAATCTCTTGGCGACACAATCGGTTGTCTTCGAACCTGGGAGTGGGTTGATGATTGAACCACGAACGGAGTTGACTTGTGGGGACTTCTGGCGGCGGAGGCAGTTCAAACTCCAAAGGCCATGTGTGCCGTGCCGTCTTTCGTTGGCAAGATGGTACGAGGATCACAAGCAGTCTAACGCTTGGAGGGTATCCGTAGATGAGCGTCCGAATAACCAAGCCGATGGTGGGTAGATTGCCAGCCGCGAGGTCGGGATATGGCCAAGGCGCTTGGACATGTCCTTGGCATTCACTCCCGAGCTGCGATGAGAAGGTCCCTCATATGCCACGGTCATCGAAGATCCCTCGGAACGGGCGGGCTGATAGCAATTCTGCTAAACAGGGCAGGGCAACAAACAACAGGACGCCTAACCGCCAGTGACAGTCTTACCCCCGGCCTCTACGCTAGGCTGCCTAGCGGTTGTCTTGCCTGCAGTCGAACGGGGTTGGGCGTCATGGAGTACGCATAACCGGCTCTGAAGTCTCGTGTAGTAGGAGGTATCCAGTACGTCGTGTTTGGCCGGCTGCCCGTGCCGTAGCTCTAGAGCCTGCAATTTTTCTCCGTGAGTCGCTCAGCTAGGCTTTTTCTAGGCTTCGTCTGAGATGGACGCTCACAAGAGGCGTCAGAGTCTCGAATGTCACATGAAGCACTCAAGATGCTGGACAAAACAAATGAAATAAAAACAGAACACAGGCAAGCTCGAGGACCCGGCGTACGTAGGCGTAGCCTCCAAGCCGGAGAAAACTCCGTAGTTTGCCGATGCCTGGGTGTCTTGTGCCACATGGACTCCGGACCTGGCTCCTATCCTTTGTCTCATAACGATCGTGTTCTGCATTCGGAAAAGGCTCGAAGCAAGCTGGTCCAACCGCCCAGCCCGGAGCGACCACCACAAGCTTGACAAAAGGGGCAAAGATAAGTGTCGTCTGGCTTGGGCAATCGGTGGCCGGGGTGAACTGGTCGACAGACAGCGGGGTAGCACTGAAGCAAAGTAGTGTGGTGTAAGGTGTAGGTAGAACTTCATCCGGAGCCAAAAGGCAGGTATTACTGTAGGTTAAAGACCTGGAAAGCGCGGACGCTAAGCAGGGAGCGGGATAGACGATTCTTTGGGTTGGTGGGAAGCTGTGAGGCCTGTTCCAACACAGCAAGAACAACGACCTAGGTGTAGGTAGTCAAGTAGTGTAGTATCACTGATGAACGGACTGCAGAAGCATCGGTCGCATCGGTCCGTCCTGGGTTCATTAGATCTGCGCCTTTCAGTTGGGCGGTGGCGGGCCAGGCGGGGGGCCGAGACCAACACCAGCAGGACTGGGCATCGGGGGTTCGGGGGGTCGCGTAGTCCGGGATGTGGGACAGAATGCTACTAGTGTACGGAGTAGGTACTAGTGTACATATCCGTAGCATGTACCTAAGTACCTGTCTGGGTCGGCCGAAAAGGTGAGGTGCTACCCGAGTTGCCTGCCGAGTGCAGACTGCAGTGTGCTGATATATAAGGCAAGCACATCGGCTCCAGTACCCGGTTAAAACCTGCCTACATACTCACATATTAGGTTAAATGGAAAGGGTGGAGATTTTCTAGACGAGTAGACGGCAGAACTTCTGCCAGCAGACAGACGAACCGAACGAACATGGTGCTGTGCTCCTGTACTGCGAGATAGTAAGGTTACCTAGCTAGAGCCTACCTACCGGTAGGTACTGCTACTAGTACCACTAGTAGATACAGGTGATAGACGATTGCATGTGGGCGGGTAGGGCTGATAGAAACATGAGTCGGGGTTGGAGTCGGAGACGGTCGCAGTCAGGTCACGCAAGCCGCGAGAAGGAGTAAGAGAGAAGGGAGAAGGGGGAAGAGGGAAGAGGGAAGGGGAAAGGAAAAGGAAAAGGAAAAGGAAGGGGGAGAGGAAAAAGCTAGAGGCGTTCTCGGTCGCACATCGGTCAAGGCACAAGGCGAACCATATTGTCGGGTGCAAAGTGGCATAATGGCGCCGCGCCATGATGGCGGCCATTCTAGTTCGAGTCTGCTTTCTTTTGTGGTAGTCAGAGAGCAGAGCACATGTCACTTTGGAGCTGGAGCTGGATCTGGATCTGGATGATGGATCTGCTCAGATCTGGGGCTGGTCACACAACACAGTCCGCCAAGCGACAGCTTCTTGGTGGCGAATAACCTAGCCATCTGGCCCACACCTTCCCTTTCGTCGACACTGGCTGGTGGATGGGGATTTTGGTGGTGTGCCTTACAAAGTGTAGGCACCTACCTACCAAGTAAGTACCGTCCATGTATCGTGAGGTGCGCGTGTTTTTGACTCATGTGGTCATGTGCAAACGACGAATTTTGACTAGGTAGGTAGGTATCCGTAGGTATCTATACGATTAATCACGAACTTTCCACCTAACTACCCTAGGCTAGGCAGCTCCTAGGGCAGGGCCGTAACTACACTAATTGCCTCAATCGGCGCCACTTTCTCCTGGGGTTGTGAGTGTGATCGCTGACCAACCCAACCACCCCGGACACCTGCGACATGATCCCGCATCAATCATCAATCATGGTCGTCGACTGTCAGGTACACTGTAATGACCCAGGTTGAAACTCGAGAAAGGTGGATTGAATTGGGTGGGTCTATGTCACATGACTGATGCGGAGAAGTCCGTTACCCAGTGGAGTGTACCTACACTAGTGTACCTAGGTGGAAGACAACAAGATTGAAGAAGGGGATTAGAATTAGATTACGGATAGACGAGTGTGACAGTGCACCAGTGTGACTGCACGTGTGGAGGTTGGAGATTGTCATCAAGGACGGGCCGTGGCTCGGAGTGGTAGGATCAGGGTACCGGCCCGCCCCACAGCATTCCATGTCAACTGCAGCCAAGATTGGCTCAATTTGAGCAGGAGACACCCAGGGAGCAGTGCTGCGTGCATGCACTGATGGCTCAAGCTGTCACCGGGCAAGTTCCAACTTCCAACAACAAGGGGTTAAGGACTCAAGGTTGAGGATGATTCATGGGACACCGGAAGATTCAGAAAGATGTAATATTATACCAATTACCTACTTCCAACCTAGGTAGGTATTGCCAGTGGACGCTACCTACCTAGGTAGTTAATGTATATAACCTAAGCTTGGACAAGCTGTTGCTTCCCTCCTCCCTCCCTCCATCGCTATATTAGCCCGCGCACTAGCGCGGCATCTAAAAGGTGCAGTCTTAGGTACCTAGGTAGGTAGAGAACCAAGACACCGGCGCGGGAGGAAACGCGTAAACGAACGTTGAGAGGAAACGGAGGTGCAGCACGGACCCGTTTTAGATGGGATATCTAAGTACTTAGGTATCTAAGTACTTACGTATCGGAGCGACATACGTAGTGGTACTTCCGCTAGGTAGTGCCTACATAGCAGTATGGACGCTGGGGGACCTACGGATACCCACCTACCAAGATGTATCCGTATCTAGGCATCATCCCAAAAGTTTCCTGGTGTACAGGTCCGTACACTACCTACCTAGGTCCACTAGTGTACAGAGGTACATCGGAACATTGGGCCACTGAATGTGAATTGGGGACGTCGACACTAATTTCACGGGGCCTGATGGTGGAGACGGAAACATGTCACTGTTTCCGACTGGTGGTACCGTACCACATCCGCACATCCACTTCCATGGTGCGTCCGTCGCTGTGCTGCTGCTGTGCTGTTGTCTCGACACATCGTCTCGCACACAACGCATGACATTGACAGGTTGACCCCCGAAGAGAGCCGCACGGGGTCCTCGATGCCTTTACTTTTTACATAACAGCAAACCCCTACGCTAAACACTGAATCCTACGGCTCCGTCAGCTCGAGTAATAAATCGAGAAGGTCCACCCGCGACCGCACCTAAGGTAAGACATGGATCCATTCCATTCCATGTGAGCATGGCTGGTCAGAGACCAGCTGAGAGTACTGTACACTACAGTGGATGCCAGCCAGTGCCATGCCCCAAGTCCAGGGTCCAAGGTCCAAGCCACAAGGCTCAAGGCTCAAAGGGAGGGCCGGCGTGATATTTCGCATCGGAATGCGCTCTTAGTCTTGAGTCTGATGGGCGGCGGGCCTTCAAGGGGAGCACCCTCAATCCACAACTGAGGTGAGTTGCTGGGATCATGGGATTTAGTGTTCATCTTGGCCAGTGACAGCCGGCCTCGCTGCGGGCTTGCGGGCCTCGGTCTCTGCAATGTAGCATTGCATTCTCACAACACTGTGAAGCAGCATAACGTGGGCCAGGAATTAGCCATCTACCCACCCAAGGTGGTGTACATACATAGTACACCTATACCACGGTCTTAAAGGTTAGCGTAGTTCTTGCGGGGCCTGGATATATGGCAAGCCCCGCAGGTAACACGCTAACCTTTAAGACCGTGGGATAGGTGTATACTATATTGGTAGTAGTACGACGGCGTCAGGGTCAGGGGAGTGGAGGGGGTTTAGTGTGGTGGTGATATCCGTAGTTGGCTCAGATTCGGGACGCTTATCAGTGTAGTGTATTCCATACGACAGTCAAACAGTGTGAGCGGGCCGGAAATACTACTCCGCCACTGAGGCACCAAACCTCCATAACGCCCTGCCTCTCCAGCTCGACGCCGCTTATAATCGGGCTAACTACCTAGGTATTCAAACGTTCAGGCCCGCGGAGCAAAGGCCGGCGCCGAGAAATACCTGCACTGCGATTCCGCCGCACTACAGTGCAGACTGCAGTTGCATTGCCCTGCTGCTGCGTACAGTGTAATGTACTTGGATGGCTCCAAGCCCAAGGCGTACAGTGTACACTAGGTACACTAGTGTAGGTGAGATGCTTTGGTGGGGCTTCTCAGTCGGGGAAAAGAGAAAATGGAAAGAATGCTAACTGCCGTTGGTCTGTCAAGGGAAGGCGTGGAAGCGAGTATGCTAACGTGTACGCGCTACATCTTAGTAGATCGCACATTTGGACGTGCGTGGGAGAAAGAGGAAAAGTGCCTAGGTAGAGTGAGAGAAAAGGGAAGAGAGGGAAAGGGAGAGAGAAGAGGACGGGATCGGAATAGCGCCCACTACGTAGGTACGTATTACCTAGATACCTCCCGTTCCGTTCCGAGTAGCACCTACCTAGTGGTGCGGCGTAGTAAGTACCTAATGATAACTACCCTCCTAGGTTCCATCTATTCTATGTAAGTTGTCGGACTGGATTGATACGAGACGGTGTTGATAGGTAGTAGGTAAGTAGCTACAGTGGCCTGTAGTACCTATCTACCTGGGTTGGTGCGGAATATTCATGATCATGCAAGGCGAAGATGGTGATTATATAATACAGACTTCGGCCCGCGTAGAGGAGGTTGAAAAATAGGGTCCATCCATCCATCCATGGATTCCGTACGTACCAAAGCCGTCTCTTTCTCTAGGTCTCTCTCTTTCTCTCCCGCTCCCCCCGCCCCCCTTCCCTTCTCGCGGTGTATTACGTACACAGTACATGAGAGCCTAGTAGGAAGGTTCCATGATCCGTCGGGTCTCTGTCTGCTTTCTCCGTGCTCATGCTGTGTTTGGGGGCGCAACGGGGACCTGCCGGTGCCGCAGGGTAGCTAGAGCCTAGGCTTGCCCGTTGCTCCTTGCCCTGCCTGCAGGAACCTTAGCAGCTTGGGCAGGTGCTAGTGCTACTACCTACGTAGGCATGTGCTACTACGTATGCGCTATGTAGGGGGAAGCGAGGTGACGTAGAGTAGCCGCCCTCCTGGAAGATTCCACTGGAACGGACGAAGTGACGTATGGAAGTGCCAACCTCGCCCCAACTTTACGAGGAGGCACCACTGTGACGATTTGCTTTATTAGCCCCCAGGAGAAGTCCAGCAGCCCTCAATCTCACAAGAAGAGTCTGCTTCGGTTTCTTCTCATTTTCCTCTGCATCTCTGTGAGCTGCGGCGCCTCCATCCTCATCCGCAGCAGACACTCCAGCCTTGAGCATGTTCACCCAACTTCCACCACGGACCGACGACCGACCGATCGACCAACCCTCTTTCGTTCACTGCGCTCTCCCCAGGGTCTCCCTCCGGTCGCTCTCACCTCATATTTCCGAGTTGTTGAATGCTAGCACACTATCCGTACCTACCCACAGGTGCCGCTGGCCTGCTGCCAATACCTAATGGTACATACTCACCGCAGCACCAAGATTATGCCCTTACCATCTATCTCTAGTCACCTACATAGTAAAGACTATCCGTAGCCGCAGAGGATCGGCGTCAAGACACCACATCCGACCATATACGGGCAGCGTCACACACACACTCACCGCTCCCAAAGACTCGAGTGATCAACCGAGAATGCCAACCGGAACCGTCTCGACTCGCATTCGCCCGCCGCTGCAGGGCACACACATGCACAGCCAGAGGGTTGAGATGGAGCAGTAGCAGGAGCAGGAGCAGGAGCATGAGGTGGTGGTGCCGCCCTACCTCGGGGTTATTAAGCAGACAGGCCCTTGTACCAGTGACCGGACGTCAGCGACCTGGAGTCCCGGACGATAGCTCCCACATTCGGGGCCACGGAACATGACCCTGGCGACCGAGACGCAGAGGTCTGGGATCGCTTTGAGATTTGACCCCCCCTCCCTCCCTTCCTAACTACTTTCCACCTATTCTATGCACCACCTCTTTTCTCCCCCCTTCTCCACGGATACCTACCAGTACTAAGTCACCCTGGTCCCGGGTACCATCGACCGAGGCCAGCTCCCTTCCACACAGCAAAAATTGGCGCGCTGCGCGGGCTGTGGGGTGTGTCGACGAAGCGTGGAGCAAGCTATGGATACCTGGCAAACAATTGAGAAATGTTTCGCCTACATGCCGTGTCGACACTGCTAACCACTTTGGCCTGAAGGTGCTACCTACGCTATGTCCTATGCTAGCCGCGACGGTATCGGGTGTAGTGGACGGGGCGAGGCGGGCAGAGGCGCTCCTTACCCACGCAGCAAGACGCGGTTGGGGTTGGCTGAACGTCCATCAATGCCGACGTTGAGTACCACCCGCGTCGCATCGGATCGTATCGTATCGTATGGCCGCGCTCGCGCCGCCCTTTGCGACGTGCCGCACACACACGACCGCTTGTGGCTTTCTTTCCTTTGGCATGGGTAAGGTGCCAAGACGAGCTGGCGCATCTTCCGCCGCGAGAATCTCATCTCGGGCAAGTCTGTCTACCAACGGGCAATGAGCAGTCTCTATTATTACTCGTGATTCCATATCACTCAGGCTCTTTTGGCAAACCGGAGCACAATTGCAATGTGGACTTAAGCCTAGCAGCCCTTCATTGTTCAGCGGGACCCGTCGTCTCTTCTCCTTGTCGCAGCCGTCAACTTTGTGGGTTGTGCCTCTCTTTGATTATTGACCTGGGAAAGGCCAAGAACAGCAAGGGGGTGTGGAAAGGGGTGGGAAAAAAAAAAAAAAAAAGGGAGCTGCTTGACCTGCTTCCAGCTCCATGAGAAGATTATGGCTTTTCTCTCCCTCTAGTGAACACCCACAGCTGACCACTGAGACTATCTCTATGTGCGTAAGAGTGTATGCGTCGTTGTGTGTATGCGTGTGTGTTGTGTGAGTGTGTTGTGTGAGGCCAAATGGGTCGTTTCGCACTGCCCTCCCTCTACTTCTTCTCCTGCCTCAGGTTTTTTCCCCCGTTGCAGGCCGAGGTGTGCAACTTGGTGGTTCGCGTCGTCACGAATGCTGCTTTCACTACGTAGGTAACCAGACCGACCGGACATCTTGCTCCCTCTCTGTCTCTGTCTCTCTCTTTCACACACACACACACACTCTCTCTCTCTCTCTCTCTCTCTCTCTCTCTCGACCTCAACATCTACCGTCTTGTTGCTATACTTCCACCGCCGCTGCCAGTTGCTGTTCTTCCACTTACTTGCCTTAGCCGTCGTCACGTTGCTGAGGGGGGAAGAAAGGGCTTCTATTGCTATACTACATTAGTTCATCGCGGGGACGGGCAGCCCTCCGGACCCCCAGTCTTTCACCATAGCAAATTTGCACGTCGTCGCCGCCTACCTCCAGTCTCCTTCTCAAGTCGCTAAAAAAAAAATAATCTATACTCCGCTCTGTTTCTCCGATGATGATCAGAAACCGTCGGGGATCATCAATTGTCGCCAGCACACTTCGGTGCGCTCTCTGAGTCCGCCTGCATCAACAAATCCGTCACGTCCTTTTTCGTATCCCGTCAGCAGTTTTCAGCTTTCAACATACACACGTACCGTACCTCGCCTGCGGTATGCGCTCCCGGTAGCGAGGACCCGTTCAACCCCCGTGCCGCGCCGTTCCCTCTTGTTCCCATCAACGGGAGCGGACGTCGGTACCGCCTCTTCTCCATCTTCGTCAACCATCATCCATCAACCACCCCTCCATCCATGTTGTCCAAGCTGCCTGCTGCAGCTTGCCACTTGAAATCACCACGGCGCGGCCGTACCACGCACGCCACCCTCCCCAGCCATTGACCACACAATCTCGAACCTCGAGTCGCCGCCGACATCCCCCGCCCCCGGGACCTATGTCCCCGGCCCAGTGCGACCATCGCTGTCAGTCATCACCCTTGCCTCATCGTCGCCACTAGGGTTACGCGCCTGCGGCAAACCCCCACGGTCGTCTGTCCGAGTTGGGGCTCGTTGTGGTCTGGGCTCTCCTCAACGCTGCCGTCGCCTTGCGAAGCCTACCTATGCCTATGTAGTATGCGATCCTTTCATCTCGACTTGACCCAAGACGTCTTGATGAACGACCCGAAACGACCCAGACTCGACCTTCCCCCTGCCCCCTCCATTATTAGGTGAGCCATGGACCACGATTTCAAGGCAGAGTCGTCGAGCTCTGCTGCTCCCGCGACCCCTGCTGCTCCGGATGGCTCCTCGACTCCGACCGAAACCGCGTACATGAAGAGGGATCGTCACATCGCCCTGAGGGTAAGCAATGCCTCTCAACTCTAGCACCTTGGCCTAAACTACTTGTTGCCCGCTGTCTTTTCGCTGTTCATCTTCCCGAGTTTTAATAGTGTGACCGTTTTCGCATCCGGCCACCGCCCCCTCGGCTCATCTGACCAGATAGCACCAATCTCTTTCCCTTAGCCCGAGTCGACCCTTTCGCTCCTGCAGCGTGCTGTTTTCCTCTTCGGTTCCACGTTTTGCCTCTTTGGAAATCCTAACGTTTCGATAGGCCTGCGACGCCTGCCGCAGTAGAAAGCAGAAGTGCGATGAGCAGAAGCCCAAGTGTGGCTGGTGTAAAAGAACTGGTTACAAGTGTGAGTACCAGCCGATCAAGGAGACGATGTAAGCTTGCCCCTCGTTCTTTCTGCGTGGTCTTCTGGTATCTGTAAGGGGGGGGGGGGGGGGAGAGGAAAGGGGGGAGCCTCACGCGAGGTAGTCCTCAACACGATCCAGTCGACTCGGAGGTGCCCTGTTTTGCGCGCCGGGCTTTCGTTGACTTGAAAATCTACGACAGAAAGGATAAGAACGGGGCAGACACCCTCGCAGCTGTGAATCGTATCGAGCCCAAGGTTCACGAGACACACGACAAGGTCCTCGAAAGCCGCCAGTATATCGAGCTCATCTACGAAAAATTCAATTCCTTACCGGTATTTCTCGCCAGCGTCGGTGGCAGCAATGAACTGTCGATGGGCGCCGCCCAGCAAACACCAGGTCAAGCCAGACCAGCCGCATGGCAGAAAGGCCAGCATCAGTATGTTTCCGCCGTCCACAAAATGATGGCTTGGCGTGTGGTACGGCAGACGCTCGAAGCAGTGCATCCCAAGATCACCAACCTGGCAACCGTTTTTACGGAGGAACCGTATCCCTTGGCCATGCTGGAGCAGCAAGGGCTGATGCACAGGCTGCCACACGTCGGCGTAGATGCACACAGCCCGTCGAGGCTGCCAACAGCCTTTGTCATGGGCCAGATACCTCAAGGTTGGCCTTGGAACAAGCAGTACCTGGAGAGTCGATCAGCTGTGTACTTCGACTCTTTCAACCTCATTCACCCTGTACTGGACCACAAGCTGTTTGTCGAGGTGACGCTTCCATCGGCTCTCTACGACAGCATGCAGGACAGCGCGCAGTCCACCTTGGTGCTGCTGGTCATGGCTCTAGCTGAGATGGCGTTGGCGGAAGGTTCGGACTTTTCCATCTCGCAGTCCAATTACCGAGTCGCCCTCGAAGGAACGGCGGTCAACGTTCCCCCAGGCTTGGACTTTTTCAACGAAGCAAGACGGCGGATGGGATTCTCAATGGCCGACTGCACTTTGGAAAACGTACAAATATTTATTTTGGCGGGGTAAGTTGTCCTCCAAATACGGAGCAGGATACGGAGCAGGATACGGAGCAGGCCGAACGCGAATCCGAGAACGGGGGGATGAAGACCGGCTCCGGCTCCGGCTCCGGCTCCGAGTTCGCTCCAGGCACACTCAACAACGCGACTTTCTAACAAATGCGGACAGACTATATTACGAGTGCTGCTCCCGACACAAGGTAAGCAACGGCCGGACCCGAAATGTTCTTGGGATATCCCAACTAAGTCCATGGCAGGAGTTCTGGACAATGACGGTTCAAGCTTCCTTGGCTTGCCACGCATTGATCAACAGGTGAGGTGATCCCCAAGGGCCGCAAAGCTGAGGGTGCTCGTTTTCAAACCAGTGAAGGTGCTGACGGAATTTCGTAGCGAACCTGCGGCTCTTGATACATCGCCCCGCGGTGATCTCATTCGCCGGGCTTTCTGGCACTGCTGCGTCATAGAATCGTATGTGCATTCCACCCTGGTATTCGGCTCCACCCGGAAGCTTCTAACATGAATGCACGCAGTGGCCTCAACTTGGAGTTTGGGATGCCTCTTTCAGTTCTTGAGAGGTTTGGTGAAGCTGTTTCCTTCGAAAACCTGTTCATCCACCGCATACATAGGGATTCTCACGTCTTCGACGACCACTTCTACACGCATATATCCCTACGAGGCCATGCGCTCGACTTTCACCGCAGATTGACATCAAGTAAGTGCACCTCAACGCCGTAGTTGGTGGTCTTCCCAACATTAGCAGCAGCTTGCGCTTCTCATCCGCCGTTCGTTGCGATGCGTGCGTGTGGCATCCATCACTCATTCCCGGCGTTTCCAGGCGGCCCCCCTCCGCATGTGCACCGTCTTCCCCGCTAACAATGTGTCCCACTTTAGTTGCCGGTCCCGCCTCCGCATCAGGCCCGTTTTCGCCGGGAAAGGCCGTCGTTCCGGACAGTCTGATAAACGAGGTGCATGCCATGGACTCGGAACTTTTCCGGTGGCGCCAGGGCTTGCCAGTAACAGTACGCTGGACCGACGATGTCGATGTCACCGGCTACCCGTCGCCGGAGCAGCATTCCTTTTCCAACGCACCGTATCCTGGACCCGGAGAGGTGGTGATGGAAGGCGTCCAACAAGCGGCGGCGACGATGTTTTACACCAGCCCCCCGGGCATCATGACACAAGACATGACTGGGGTCATGCTCCAGGGACCGTCGCTGATTGATAGGACCCGAGGCGTGCTCGATGCCCTGTTGCGTACTCGCTACTGCTACCTGAGGTTTTTGATATACCGCCCTTTCATCTACAGAGTCCTTCATTACGAGAGGATAACGGAACAAGACCAGGCATCTGCTGCGGAATGTCTGCGGGCCTGCCTCATGTGGCCCATCATTTCCCACCCGGCTTGCCGTAACAAACGCCTGATATCCTGCCGATTCTTCTGGTCGCACAACATCCTCGGCATCCTCATCATCTTGTATCTCTCCACCAAGAATGACAGACTCAAGGCCATTCGCTCGTCTTTGGGAGAGGATTTCGAACATGACGCGGACACTACGGTCAACCTGAGCATCAAGTGGATCAAAGATCTCAAGAAGGCGGATGCCTCGGCGGAGTGGTGCTGGTCTATAGCCAGAGCTCTGTACCCTTTGCACGACGACGAACCAGTCATTGCAGACACGGGGCACTTTTGATGGCGGGGAGGACTGCGACATGCGACCGACGACTCCGGGGCTAGCTCTTCACCGATCCCGTCCGGGTGGCTGAGGCGGGCAAGATTAAAGAAAGCAACATGTGGAAAGAGAGTATTAGACCGATGGAACTTTGGACGAGAAGGAATACCAGAAAACAGGCCAAAGGAGGACAAAAAAGCATGAAAAACAGAGAGTCGTGATTGGGTATAAATATCTCCTGGATGACGACGATTCAGACCGGTACATGGGAATCTACAGCGCTCGATATACCATTCAAACCCCATTGAGTATAGAATAGACATCAAATCATAGACGGCGGTTTTCACGGAAACCAGCAAACCCCGTTGGCATCGGCCCCTCTCCCGCCGCTCTCTCTCTCTCTCTCTCTCTCTCTCTCTCTCTCTCTCTCTCTCTCTCTCTCTCTTGGTGTCGTCTACTAGCGTAGGCCGAGTCCCGTGCTCCGATTCCACGGGCCGGATACCTAGGCCTTCTCCTCAAGCCCGGGGGCTAGGTGGCCCCGAGTAGCTAGCTAATCGACCGCCACGAAGCCAATACATCCCCAGATGCTAGCGTCACAGCAGATATGGATTATGATACGTCAGAATAGCTCGAGCTCAAGCTTGAATTCCAAGACAGAAAGACTATTAGTTCGATCTTGGGAGAGAGGCCGAGTAGATGGCAGTGACGGGATGTCGCCGCGTACGTGGCGTTGCTGAGGCGGGAGCACCAGCATCACCAACGGCACCAGCAAAAGAAGCAGTGGCAGGAAGCACCAGCAGATACAAGTAGTGCCGCCGAGATGATCGAGATTTAGTGCAGGATTGCGAGCGCCTCTCAGCCCCGGGCCGTGGGGTGCGTGGTACCTAGATAGGGTGAGAGAATTGGGATAAGGCGGGCTAGCAGGTAGTGTAGCGGAGCGTTGCGTGCATGCGCGTGGGGACAAGAGTTGACGTTGTATACGCTCACGCCCCGTACGAAGAGACAACATATGCTCGTGCGAGGGAACATCTAATAGAGTGGCGGGGACATGCCAAAGCGGCATTGGCTTGATCTTGTGCGGAATGAGGCTTGGACTCGGTCATTGTTCCTCGTGCTTAGGTATTCCACTCCCCCTTTTCTTTTCTTCCTCTTCTTCACACCCCCTTCCCTCTTGTCTCGGCCGAAAACGCAGAAGATCTTTCTCGTGTTAAAGAGACGAGAGACCGATAGAGGCCACGATGATGGATCCAACAGATGATGGTGTTGTGTGATTCGTTTTCTTCTCTTTTCTGTCGTTGAGCTTCACGAGTCACGAAACAGAAACAGACTGCCGCCGCAGAGGCGACATATGGCATGGAGGGGTCCATGTGCAATCATCTCCGGTAGCTCTTGCTGTGACCCAAGGCCATCGGTGATCCCGAGGAGCCTCGTCCATCCGCCTCCCGAACGCCATCGCTTGGCCACGTTGACGAAGCAAGACCGCTTGGAGGGCAGACAGGGTTGGTAGTCACGTAGTGCACACTATGAAGCATGTCGCAGTCCAGCTGTCAGCTGTCAACCAACAGTACAACCGCACTCGAGAGGCAGCCCTGGTTGAATGCCTGCACTACTCTCCCCGTCCGAGGACGGACCGGGCCCAACGGCGTGACGACAGCCTCCTGCGATGCTCTCAATGCCATGATACGAGGCACCTACACCAAGTCCTTGCGTGCTAGACTGCCTGGCTATCTAGTGCATCTAGCAGCCGCGGAAGCCAGAGGCTGGCTCCCTCTCTCCCTCGACTGGGCGCTATGGACCGCTGGTACGAGGAGGCGCATAAGTCCCTGCAGCCGGGCGCCGCTATCGAAAGTATATGCGCGCACCTTGGGTCGCGGCGGCAGGACGGGCGCGGGCCGGCGCTTAGGTCCGCGCCTTGCCCGTAGCCCGCAGCCTCTCGTCATCCCTGCCGCGTTTTCGTATCCCCATGCGCCATGGAAACACATACCTACACTACACTATGCTAGGTAGTACACGTGAAGGGTTGGGTGAACCGTGTGCAGAGTCGTACACACAACAAGAGACAGCTGTCATCTGGGTGACACGGATGTCTCTGTTGTTCCTTCTGCGTTGACCTAAGTAGGCATGCAGAACCAGGTCATCGTCGAGCTGAACCGTCCGGCCGGGCCGCCCCCCGCCCTCTATCGAGTGCCGCAAATGAGACTTGCGTCTTCAATAGCTTATCGGTCTTGCTTTTCCCGCACGCTTTGAAGTATCCAGGAAGCTGGTGCCCGTACGACCGCAGCATGGGTGGGCTTTGCTCATCAATGCCTGCTACCTATGCTTTCCTGATGCGGGACCCGTAAAACCGTCATAATGTCCCGGACGGGGCATCCAGGAAACGGCGGTTCGAATACGGAACGGTGTGTACCCTTTTACGCACAAAAGTGGTGTAGTTGCGGCTCCCACCTGCCTGCCCGCGGCCTCCTCCCCAAGGTTTCTTCTCGGGGTGTTCTTGGCCCCGCTCGGCGTTCCGCCGGCTGATTCTGATCGGGAATCTGCGAGGCGGGCGCCACGACGGAGATCGGAACTGGAGCCTCGCGGCAAGCATCCCATGTCGCTCCTCTCCCCGTCGTTGCCTGCCGAGCGAGATGAACGGAACCCGAGTCAGGACCCTCGTCCAGGTTCGCGCAAGCTTTGCGTTGCTCGACTCAAGGCGGCGGGGGTCCGGGGGAGGGAGGAGGAAACAAAGTACGTAGTGGAAGGGATGGATGGCATTTGTGTTGGGAACCATGGAGTCTGTGATACAATCTTAACCCAAGATGTCCATCTACTATGTACCTCCGTAGAGGGATGTGAGTGATCAACGACAGGCCGCTGGTCACGTCTCTCTCAGACGTCGCGGGTCGTGGTGGCTGGCAAGAAGCAGGTGCCAGGACTCAGAAGGGGCCCGAGCATGGAGACAGACAGGGAAACAGGCTCGTGGATTCGTGTAGTCGGTGTGCCCTCAACTGCAGTCTGAGCCCTTCTCTCCTCCCTCTCCTCTTCCCGGAAACAGCCAAAAGTGAGGCGGGCGAACGAGCTGCATGTCTTGGTGATGAAGTGGTGCCAAGGAGGCATATATACGGTAATAGATGACGCCGTCTCTCCCGCGATCCCAAGTCCCTGGAATCGGGGGACGGGCATCGGAGGAAGGGAAGGGAGGGAGAGAAGACGATCGGGAGGGGGTTTGGGCCGCCTGCGGACGGGCCGCTTGGGCTTGGTGATGGATGATCCAGGATGGATGGCTGACCTGGGATGCCTTCCAACCATCTTACACGGCAGGCCCGCCTCATTCAGAGCAGAAAATGCGCCGATTTTATCGTCCGGAGAGAGACGGAGAGAGAGGCTGCCAAGAATTTACAGTATTGCTCGTGTGCCTTGGATCATCCGTACCTCCCTCCTCCACCTACACGAGACAGATGAGTATCGACCAATAATCCAGACAAGCGAGCAGCGCCACGCGTCCGCGAGGCCTGTGTGGTGGGAATGGAATGTTTTCGGGACGATGTTTCAGCGTCCCCTCCCCTCCACCCCTCCTCGCGATCAGACGCTCTCCCCCGTCAGGCAATCCAAACAAAAACGAACGGCAAGTCAGCGAAATGGAAAAGGGAAAAAGAAAGAAAAAAAAGGACCTAAACAAGACAGTAGAGCGAAAACATCGGGAATCCCGGCGAACGTGCCCGCCGCAACCCCGCCCTTCCCCCGGACGGTCGAAAACCCCCGGAACCGTTCAGTCCTCCTATCCCAGGCCACCCTACGACCGAACTGACCTCCGGTTCTTCCGGGGAGCAGCAGGAGGAGGGAAAGTTCTTGCTCCTTGCCTGGCCGACCCTGCCTTAGCACACACGTTAATCGTGGTAGTACGGTTACTAATCAAATTTTCCCTCTTCCAGAAAATGAAATCCCCAATAAACTCCAAAAAGTTTAAACTTTCAAGAGTCAAAAGAAGACTAGTGATCCCGGAACGGCAGTGGATTCACCCAATCAGCGACGACAGACGTTGACGATGTGACCCTGTGATTGGCTTGACTTCATCTAAGGAAAGTGTCCTTGGCCAAGGGGCCCTGTCTGGTATCACTAGGTATCACTAGACTAATACGGAGCCATATTGTGAGGAACAAGTTACAACGACTGGTGGTGGCGCGCGCGCATTGGGGCCGATGGCTGGAATGGGCGTGAGCTCATACCATACACTGCGCAGGTCACCCTACTCCCCCTACTAAGTTAGCTGACCAGTGGAAGTTTCGAAGCCTTTCCCCTCCTCGATCGTGCCCAATCTTCCCTTTGTTTCTTCTCATCCTCTTCGTGCCTCTTTCTCTCCGCCCGGCCGTAACATCTGTGCAGTCATCGTCGTCCCCATCAAAGCACGCTCAGACTCCGTACCCGAACGCATCTCTCCGTCGACTCCAGCAAACCGAGCGTCTCGTACCTACTCACCCGAGCCGACTCCATCATGAGATTCGCTGCCGTTGCCATCGCCCTCGCCGGCCTTGCCGGTGCGCAAGTCTCGCAGCTCCCGGCCTGCGCGGTACGTCAACCTCGGCTCCGACCCCGTCACCGTCCCCTTCGTCACGCGTACTTCGCGTCCTTCGCCTCCGTGCTTGTGTTGCTCCGTGGAACTGACTCCTTCCCTCGTACAGCAAGAGTGCGTGAACAAGTACACCACCACCAACGCCATCGCCGGGTGCAGCCAGCTCGACATCAAGTGCATCTGCTCCAACTCGGGCTTCCTCGACGGCATCGCCTGCTGTCTCGCCGCCGCCTGCCCCAAGGCCGACCAGGACACGGCCGTCAAGTTCGCCAAGGACATCTGCACCGGCGCCGGCGTCACGGTGCCCGACCAGGTCATTTGCAAGAACGCGACGACCACCGGATCCCCGGCCGTCGCCACGAACACACCGAACGCCGCTCCCACCATGGGACCCATTGCCCTGTTGGGAGGTTTGGTCGCTGCTTTGGTCGCCTTGTAGATCCGGCCACGGGTCTTCCGACACACGCCTATACAAATACATAGTCTGGTGTTGATGGTTTGGTTTGGTCTCAAAAGTGATGTTGTGGGCGGCCTTCTTTTCTGCTGGTCTGCCGGTTCTCTGTCATTTGGATAGGCGTTCTGGGCTTCGACGGTGTTGGGTTTCAATCAAAGGCGCGGGCGTGCTGCGCAATGCTGCACGCATAGTCTTACAGGACGAGTCGTAGGACCGCAAGCTATAAGGATCTGACGGACGATAAATGTCAGTCGCTACAGTAATTAATCGACAATGTTCCATGATACCCCCTTGCCTGACGGCATGCCGCAAGAACCTGTGCTGTGCCATGAGTAAACAGTACGTTGAACCAGTACGTTGTTGACATCCGGTGGGTGATATCAGAGAACCCAAGCGGGTAAGCATGCTCAACTCCCGAGACGGGCCGTGCAGGATGCGGCAAGGGAACAGACGGAGGAGGAGCTCGGCAAAACAACGGACGAGGAAGCCGAAGCCGTCCCAGAGTCGGACCCTTGGACCCTGGCCTTACATGACCCATCTGCCGATGTGAAGTGCTGCGCTGCTGCTACACTGCACACGTGCATCGAGGGATGCCCGTGAGTCTCAGACCGCCAGTTCATGAAGCCCTCAACTCCTTGCCGTATCTGCTAGTTTGGGTTTTTTGACGAACCTTCTCCTGCATCAGCTGCGCCAAGAGGCCCAGGCAATTCCCCAAACGGCGTCGGGCCTCTCCGCTGCCTGCCTCCCTGCGGAGAGGAGAGGCCCGAGGACGTGCGGGGGGAGGGATCATTGCGCGCGAGACTTGACGAGAGTCTGCCCGACAAAAGTCGCGAGCTCCCGCTGTCAGGTATCGTGGTGGATTGCCATGGAACTTTCAACAATACAGGCCGACCTGTCGAAAGTTGAAACTTGACAAAACGTCGGCCTCGACACGCCGACACGACTGCCGACAATGACCGAGTGCAAGCTAGATTTCGCTTGTATGTTTGATGTCGCCGAGGGCGGATGTGTCCTTTTCGAGGTTGTCTCCGGAGGCAGTGTACATTGACATGGCACCATGAGAGGCGCGGACGGACACCCGATCCGGAGGGGTCGATAGCCGCGTCATTTGCCATGAGGCTCTTTCGAAAGCCGGGTGGCCCCGTCCACGCCGCAGAGATGCCTTCCCTTGCCTTGTTCACCATCTCCGTCGTTCGTTCGTGAGAGATGGCCCGATGGGATGCTGCACCGACGCTGGAATGGAACGGTAGCAACCGTCTCGATGCAAGTCGATCGCCTCCCACTCTCCCCTCTCCCCGATGTCACATCCCCGTCACGGATTCGAAGAAATCGGCTCTCATAGCGTCCATGGGCCCCGCGGCAAATCCCACAGCTCAGGCGGCTGCGGAACGGACTATTGTCCGGCGCAGCCGGAATGCCATGTAACCTACCTGCGCACAAAACTCCATCGCCGCCCTGACCTGGGACCGGACCATATGAACCATGCCGGTCAGAAGACGGCCAATTTGCACATGAAGCCATATGATGACAGGCAGCGTGATGGTCAGGAAAGAATCCCGTCCGTTTCGGCCGACCGGGGTGGAGACGACTAGTCGTCACTGCCACACTGCCTTCGTATACATATCCACCCGGACTCTGAAGACCTTGGCGCTGCCATCCGACTGGGCAAGCCGCGATGGCCGTCCACGTCTTGATGGTGCTGGGTACCGAACGGACGGCAGGAAAGGAGTATTTTGCACCAACAGCATGAGCGAAAAGGGTGTCACCGCGTCTCGCGGCCCCGGTGGACACCTCTTTTCTTGGTCTTTCACAGTGACACAGACGAAGTTGCCGCGTGACTTGAGCCAGAGTCAAGACTCAAATGTCAACTCGGTCCGTGGAAGGGGCGGCCGAAAAGGGCTGGTCGGTCGCTGGCGCCCCCACTGCGGCGCCCGCAGCACACTGGAGCAGGGATACTCCCCACGTAGACGCAGATGATTGTGAGAGCCGCGCTGCCACGCAACTCTGATGGCTGCAGGTTGCGGGTCCGGCCTGGCAGGAAGGACAGGCCGACAGGCGGGTAGAGAGGCCGGCATGCGGGTAAACATGTCAAACTCGTCGACGATTGACTCGGCGTAGACGGAGTGGACTGTCCCTGTCCCGGTGGGCTCGTGTGGTGTGGATCGGGGTAGTGTAAGTTGAAGAACGGTTCAACTTTGGTATCCGTAGTATTGGTCGTCAAATGGACCAAATCTGGCCGTAGTGTAGTGTAAGTGTAGCATGTCATTTTCGCGACTGTGCGCCGCCTGTCCACTTTCACCCATCGTCTTGTCTTGTCTACACAACACTAGTGTAGGATAGAGCTGTGATATCGACGCAAGGTTTCGTATTCCGGACATTCAGGCCTCTCCTAGAGGTTAAGCGGGATGGAGACTGTCCCCCTTCTCTCTCGCTCAGTATCCACAAGGCAAACAAGGCTTCAACGCCTAGCGGTTCCTGCGGAGGCTCTCCACCTCCTGTCAGAGTTTGCTGGGTCTACCCAGGTTCGCCGTGCTTGACAATGCCCCTTCTGGTCGCTAGTTGCGAGCAGGGGGGTGGGGAACCAAGACACGTCTGCCATCGGGTACCTGTCAGGACGGGCTTGGAATTGCCATGATTCGCCCCAAATTCGATTGATGTGATGATCCAGCTCTGCCAGCCGCCGCGTAGTGTAGCGTAGTAGTGTACGACAAGAGACAGGGAACAGGGCCAGGGAGATCAGATGAGGAATTTGGGGTTGCTGGGGTGTGGAGGGAGACTGAAAAGGGACTGGGAAAACATAGCTGCACGGCGCTTTGACCATTTTGAAGCCTGGTGTGAAACTGACGGTGGGTTTGTCTGCGAGCGCTTTGACACTTGAAAGTTGACACTGCATCCTCCTAGTCTCCTACTGGCCGGTCCTGCAAGGGAAGGGGGAAGCAGTAGCTTGCCGAGACGGTGTGAAGTCGACGAGACGCAAATCGCCATGGGCGGTGGGGTGATGAGGTTGGTTTGGTCAGCAGTTGCCGCATACAACGTAATCACGATCCGACCTTGAGTGATCCTGACTTACATCAAGCCTGGGATTTGTCAACTGCGCCTATTGCTTGAACCATCATGCCACAGTCGTGTCGCGCCGCCCCGCGCGCCGTCTCTCGTCTTGCCGTGATGGCTTGCAACGGTATCCATAGAGTTCCTTCTCTTCGAAGAAACAAAGGGGTGGCTGGACTATCGTTTGCGCGGCAGGACTAGCGCGGATCGAGTACGATCGACACGGGCGTGCCTGTACTGGGCTGACAGGGGCTATCAGGCACAACGACTCCACGAGTTGCGAACATCTCGAATGGGAACTGTCTCCGCCAGCGTCCGTCAAGGTATCCAGAGGTCCTGCTGGGCGCGTGTAGGTATACGTCCAATTCCAGTATACTCTGAAGAACGTATGTTTCTGGGATCCAGTAGCGTCGTCTCCAGAAAGCACACCCGTAGCCACAATTGTTACGTTTGGGTTTCTGCGGAGACTCGTGGGCGCTCGATGTTCCCGAGGCAAGCCAGTCCGGCGGTCCGGAACCTTTCGGCTTCTATCCGCGATAACTATGATCGTCTTTTGTCTCGCCGTCCCCAAGATTTATTAAGTGGTGGGCGCTGCAGCCTGACACTGCCCTAGGTCTTCGAGCTGCTTCCGTGTCTTAAACTCAACTGGTGATAACTGGTTGCCTTGAACACCAGTAGAATAATAAGAATGCTGAGCTTAGGAGGTAGAGGCCGCGTTTTCCAATCGAATTTCGGATCAGGCATGCGCATGTTGATGATCATATGGCTTCGGTGCTCCACGCAGAGATCGCGGGCTGCGGAGATGACATGCTGCTGCAGGGTCGCAAACCTGCCAAATATCAGTCAACCCCCCCTCCCTACACTGACGAGGGTTTCGCATGCTAGATCTAGAGTCTGTCACTCAAGATCTTGGCAGGCCAGCCAAAAGCTCGGCAACACTGATGACAGTGGTCGCCTTCGCTCTGGTACGCCTCGTCTCGACTCATTGTGACCGTCTCCGCTCAGGGAGAAGACCTGTCCCATGAAGCCGACGTGTGCGCGTGCTAGTCTGCTGTCAAATGTACCGAAGAGTGGTGAGTGAACAGAGAGATCTCGCACCATTGTGTGCGATGTATACTGTTTCGGTGTGCGGCCAAGCAGTTCTCTGTCTCTTTCTCCTTCTGGACATGACTCCGATCTCGTCCGCAGTAATGAGATCGGCTTGCATAACGGGCCACAAACCCTGCTCAGGGCCAGTTTTTCTGTCATGTCCAGGTTGCAGAAAGGAACTTCAACCCCCCTGTCCGGTATGTACCAGCGTGAAGAATAATACTACACGACAACGATTAGATTCGAGTTGGTGCGCAACGCCAATAGCCCAACGGAGAGAGCCTCGGAGGCAAGTCAACTCAACATGGGCTAAAGCCAAAACTTTCCTGGGCAGTAGTGCCATCTCAAGTTGAAGCGGGACGGCATGCCGTCCAGTCTTGTTGTGACCCCCGTGTTGAGAAGCTAGAAGGCCGCTAGCTTCCGTCAGACGCCCAGATAATAAGGTGGCTAGCTTCTACACTAAGCGACGAAGAGAATGACGTTCCGCAAGTCTTGTTCAAAGCGGTGGCGGGCTGTCGTGGGGGGTCACCACGTACACGTGTACTTGGTGTACACTACCCAGGTACGCTAGGTAATGTGATGTACGTATACACCTGCAAGCGACTGGTCCGATGGTCCATGGAGCACAGGCCTTCGCCTGAGATAGCGCCTCCATCTGAGTAGTTGTCAAGTGTGACAAGTGAGGTCAGGTCTGGCTGGTAGACGACTTCTTTTTCGCCGCAGGGTGTCGTCGAAGTCACGCAGATGTACCGGCTCCATGAAGCCACATGGCGTATATTTCGGCGTAGTGGACCTCACAGGATGTTCCGGGTCCGGGTCCTGAACACTGTGGTATTCATGGAGGCGAGCGTGCCAGGTCGAAAATAGTCAGTTGGTGATGCGAGGAACAGGACGGGTCTAAGCATGACGTGAGTATAGCCTACCTACACTATGTAGGCGAGGCATGGAGCAGGTCGGCTAGTAGGGATCAGTGACACGCTGAAGAATCGGATAGCTCGAGGGCTGTAACATACCTAAGATGACCTGTGATAAGTGTTCGTACTTGGTGATACAATCCATGGTTGGATTTAATTGGCATGGTATTGTGCTCGGCGCGCGCGGATGTCGTACTTTCGCATGTGTGTCGCAGACGGACGGCCCTTGCGGGCAATGGCAAGTTGGAGGGCTGTTGCATCCAACACCCACCGGATCTGGCTCCGACGTCCAGTCCATTGGAAGCCCGCATGCCATACGTTGGGTGATGACGGAGGAGGGAGTCGAGGGTGGGGCATTCATGGTGGCCTGTGCGGGCGGCAGATGGATGTTCAAGGAGACGAGGATGCAAAGGTATCAGGCCTTTGATTATGAACCGCGAGGCTTTCTTCTGGCAGTGTGGCTTCTCGTAACACCAGCACGCAGAAAATCAATACTTGTGGCTGTATCTGAACGTGTAGGTAGCACCTAGTGTCAGGAGTGCGCTTTCTTGGGTTGAATGCCGCTTCTTTTTTTTTCTCCAATGCGAGATGAGTCGTGACAGGAGGCACATAGTACGTGTAATGAACGTGCCCAGATGGCTTTGGGCGCGCGAGGGCCTGGGCTTGCCCGAGCCACTGGCAGGGGTTGGAGAGCGACTCGACTGGGAACGAATTAGGATGAAGGAAGCCAAGGGGAGAAAGGAGAAAAAGAAAAAGAAAGGGAGTATCCGTACTCTGTACTGTGAGGCTGAGGGCGCGTAGGTAGGAACCTATCTACGGAGAGGATTGGATGAGGTGTTGGGATAGGTAGTCTCCGTAGATTGTGGAGGTGTGGGTTACTTACTAGGTAGTAAGTATTACAGTGTATGCGTAGGAATTTGTGCTTGGGCCCCGAATCGACAGGTCGTAGACGATTGTGGTCGCGGCTGTTGATAGAAAGGAAGACGAGGAACACTGTGTCACCGAAAGAGAGTGGGGAGACACTGAGAGGACACTCAGGTGGGCGGTGGAGAGACCGGCCCAGTTCGGGCGGCGATTCCCCGGAGGATGCACGGCATCGAGGGCAGGTCCCACGCTTGGAAGGCACGGAGGAGGTCAGAGGGACGCATGGTATCGGAGCTGACAGAACTCGAGACTCTCAAGGAGAAGGAGAAGGAGAAAGCAATATCCGAGGTAAGAAGGACCTGGGAAGAAGCATCTCAGGTGCAGTCGGGTTGTTTCCGTTTCTTTTCTTTTTCGGCTTACCTGTTACTTACCTCCCGTATCCGTTACTGCCCTTCCCTTTCCCCTTTCCTCTTCCCCCCCCTTCACCTTCCCTGAGTGTTTGGTGTTGAAGGGAGAGACGTCGGAGGAAGGAGACCGGAGGCCGGAGTGAAGGGAAAGAACGACCAAGGCAAGCAACTTCCAGGTTGTTGGCGAGACAGATGGATACACAGATGCCGGCATGGCATGGCAGGTATCCGTACCGACTGAGCTGAGGACACCGGGGCTTCAGCTGTCTCGCCCCGGGCCCGTCTTACCTGGTTTCCCTTCCCCTCTCTTTACGCCTCGGTCGCGCCCTTCATTTCTTTCTCGAGTTATCAAGACGACGACCGAAACCCCGACCCAGACTCCAAAAAAAAAAAAACCAATATCCGACGCTTTTAATAGCAATAGCATGTGCTGGGCGAGGGTCGTTTTGAGATCTTCAGCTGTGCCCACGCCCGTCTACCTAATCATCCATAGGTACCTAGGTAATCAGGTACGTAGTGCACTCGGTACCCAGGTTGCTAGGTTGCCTTGTTGACTCCCTGAAGTTCTAACAACTACCTACCTTACTACACCATGTACTGACTGCACCTAACAGCAACAGCCATCAGGACAGGACCTGCGCCTAAACCGACGCCCTACCTAGGTAGGTACACTGGACCGACGCCCACACCCACCCAGTAGGTACCTGGTCGCCCAAGCACCAAGGTACAGAGTACCCATTCCTGCGCTGAAGACAAAGCTCGTCTGCAGTCTGCAGTCTGCACCTGCTACCTAGTAGGTGTGCTGCAGAATCCGTTCGGTAAGGCACCTCGAAGCTGCAAGCTGTCACGGAAGAGGAAAGGACAAGGTGAGAGAACCCTCCTTGCCCTCCTTGCCCTGCCTCCCGAGTTCCCCTCCCCCCTCCCCTTCCATCTGCCTACCCGTACACCTGCGGCTATTGCTTGCTTGCCTTTGCCGTTCAGGCATGGCCTCATCTCGTCTCGCATCGTATCGCCTCCCTCGTTGCGTCCATGCTTAAGTTGGGTCGGGTATTACCTACCTAGCTTACCTTATTCAACCAAAGTACGGGTGAGGGTGGCCAGTCACCTAACACCTTACCCTGACCTCGACCCTCAACCATCAACCCTTACTCAACTTCAAACCCAGGCACCAGAGGCATCAGAGGCCGACTGGCACCCTACGCTGTCACCCACTGGCACTGCTGCCGGCGCCGAAAGCCGCTGCTGCTGGTGGTGTTCATGACGCCACCTCGCGCAAACCTTGAGGCCGCTCCCGCCGCTCGTCAATCCTCGTCTACGGTCTGAGTCTCCCGCACGAAAGCAACTACCTCCACCTCCGCCCAGGCGCGTCTATTCGTCCATGCGATCGATAGCTTCTACCATAGTACGCCGCCCTGCCTGCGCAGCTGCTGCTGTTGGATGCCCTGCTGCATCAACGCTTAAGCGCACACAGGCGAGGCAACGTCGAGCACCAACCACCGAGCTATCTGTTCTGCCGACCTCAATCGACACGAGCATCATGCCCGCTGGGCTCCAACGTCCCCAAGTCGTACCGTAGTGAGGTACCTAACTGCCTACCTGCTTGCCCAGCCAAGTCGCCCATATTGGCGTTCAAATAATGCGCTGCAAAACGAATGCGCTTGGATCCCGCTCTTACCACACCAAACCCGTGCTCTCCGTCGGTTTAGCAAAAGCAAGTCCCACGCACACGCGGCACAGAGAAGTTGGAGGTGGGGGGAGAGAGAGGGAAAGAAACCATGGTGCCCCCGAACAAAGACCTCTCGCCCTGATACCTCACCGCGAAGAGAGACCTTTGCTTGCTTGGTCACGTCGGTGCGCTGGCAGGGATCCGTAATCCGTACTGGGATGCTTCCTGCAGCTACAGCGACGGCTCTGCGTCTCTTGGGACCAACTGTTGTCCGTCGCTACGCCGTAAGGCGTCTGTGTGCCCAAAGACCTTAATACTACGCTGCGCTTTCCCGGCACACGCAACACACGCGATGAAAGGAAAAAGAAAGTCATCTCGAACAATGGTTACTCGACGCCATCTGACGTCTGTTCTCAACCGCGGTCCAACACAACCATGCCACCAAAAAAGAAGCTGCTGCTGTTGCTCGTTTCCTCAGAATATCAGCCTGTGACCAACCAGCGAGGTTCAACCTAGAGCCGATCCGCGGACCGCCGGCAGTGACGCCCTCCCTTGCCTCTCTCCTCTCGAAACTAGTAGCTCTTCTCTCCCCTTCGTCTCCTTTTCTCTCGCCTCTCTGAGCCTCACCCAGAAGAAACGACCTCCTCGTCCGGTCCGCACTAGGTGGGCGCCGCACGGTTTTTCCCCCGTCGCGAAGAGGGCAGCAACTCACGGCGAGTGACAGTCGATTTAGTACCCGTACTGGCGTCTCCATTTGCCAGCGTCGGCCTCTTTGGCGCTTCTCCGAATCCTCGTTCCCTGGTCTCCTGTCAAATGCCCATCACGGGTCCAACCCCTGGAGGCCAGTCCGAATCAATCAATCAAACCAGCATTTGGAGCTGGCCAGCTCTCCTCCGCCGGCACCAAAGCAAGCAAGCTCGTTCGATCCCCTGCGTTGACTTTGGCTGTCCCTGAACCGGTAGCCCACCGTGGAACCTTTCCTACCGTCGGCAGAGGGCGTGACGATAGCGGATTTACCTTGCAGATGCCACGAGGTGTGCAGTTAAGACCAGGGTCCTGACACCTCCCCCATGCATCCTTTTTCGTCCCCATGCCCCCGTCCACTGTCAAAGCCCTTCATCGCCTGATGGGGGAATTTCCCACCTTTCCCACCTGTATCCACTGTCACAGACCTGGACCTCGCGAAGCGGAGAGACCTCAACCCTGGACCTCGTCGTCCGTCCGTCCTAACGACCGTTTTCCCCTTCGACGCAAGCGCTTCCGTCATGGCTCAGACATGGACAGGGTAGCTCAAATCCGTTCGCTTTCTGCTCAAAACCAATGCTTTGCGCCTTGCTATCCCTCAAGGTACTCTCGCACGCCCTGGCCCTGTGTGTCTCTCCCTCCTCGTCTCACTCATATATATCTCATCCAGCCTCGACAGACCATGCGCCTCCCTTTTGATACAAGTTTCCCTGACGGCTAAATACAAAAGTCGCCCTAGCCTCAAATCCATCTTTCGAGACGTCTTACTCCTTCTCTTCTTTTATCGCGCCTGTCATCTCTTCTCCCGTCATCATCCGTCTGTACAACTTGGGATCCTCAGGCCGAGCACTGAGAACCATACACCTTAGTCCTCCGCCCACCACTACCACCTCCTCCACCACCACCACCGCCATCACAGCAATATATAAGCACCGAGGCATGCTTTCACTTGAGAAACTAGCTGTGATCTGAGCTACAACTTGCACGCGGCCGCCACTTCTACTGCCTCTCTATACGCACCTTCACTGAGCTTCTCGTGTCGACCGAACGAACTCACATCTGACGTAAGGATCACGCTGTCTGTTGGACTGATTATGTGCTTACCTTTTAAGCCACAGCCCACAAACCCAACGTCGCCCAACATGTGCGATTTCACAAAAAACTACTACATATATACATCGTGTATCGATCCCGGCGCCCATTTTTTTAGAACTTCCGTGGATGGGAACAGGAATCGAACCTGCGGAAAGGGGCCGCATGAGCGATACATCGTCGTTCCCGGCCACTGCCCCCTTTGCGGTGGCTAAGCGGATTGATCGCACTGTCCGAATTCACCTCTTCCACCTGACACCCGCTGTCAGGTCTCACACAATATTCCAATTTCCAGCCACTTGTTCCCGTGGTTTCCCAGAATAGGGCGGTCCGGGATGCGGTTCCTTGTCGTCACCACTCAACCAAAACGGCGGCGGGGCCAACATTTGACGGGACTGCGGGGCGTTCAGGGTTGCAAGTTTCCACCATACTTCCTCGAACACTTGCAGGGCTCTGTCCGGGAAGGCTGAACCCATCGAATCGAACTCGCAGGCTTGATGGCAAAGCGGACGCAACAGCAGTACGGCTTGCTGCCTTAATGAGTCGGGATTGCTGCGGTTTTCATCCGCTGTTTTCCCCGGAAGGCAAGGGGGATGCCCAGATGCATCACAAGACAGGAGCAGATTGCACTGCACAGGCATCGATCTCTCGAATGGTGGTGCCGTGGACAGTCGCGTCCTGTCGACTCAGGATCTCCCGAATTGAGAATACGACACCTGGTGTTCGACAGATATTGAATGGAGTGGACTGCAAAAGTACGAAAGCACAGCAAGCGAGCACTGCACTGCACCGCATTCGGGAACATCATTACCCTTCCCTTTTATCCGTGTTTCTTTTCCTCGATTTTCCCCCCAACTGTCTCCCCCCAAAAGCTTGATTTGGTCCAATACTGGTTTCTCTTTGGTTTCTCCTCGCATCTACCTCAATTTCTCTCCCGTTTTTTTGGCGTCATTGCCGGCATAGCAAAGCAAGAGTGTATGCATGCTTCCCCTTCGGATGGGCTGGCAAAGCGGTATCACGGCGTTTCTGGGGTTCGGGAAGATGCATATCAGATTACGCGGTCAATGTTATTATCTCTGTACTATTGGATGGCATATAATGCGGCGGGGATCAAATAGTTTTCCCCTTGGGATTTTCACAAATCATGACAACAAGCGAGTGTACCGAGCCTTTCTGGTTCTACACTCTGCAGCTTTCAACTCGACTGGCGATCTCGATACCTGCTCGTTTCTCTCGATGTCTCTCCGTACTTCCTTGCTCTTGAGCGGCACAGCCAAACGAGTGATGTCCTTCTTCCCCATCCGGCGGGCGGACCAATGCAACCCGGAGCGGTTCGGCTTGACGCAGGTCAGCGGCGCTGCGGTAAGAGAATGTTTCTGTCCATGTATGTCCTCCCTCGCGTCTCGAAGACGGGTTGCAAGTGTGGGGGTGGCCCAGAGCTGACAAACGCATTCCAATTACATCCGGCAGGCCGCCCGGTGAGAGATCTCAAAAGCCTGCAGTTGACTGCCTCGTCGACCGATACGGGGCCGTCTACGGCGCAAGCTCGCCTTTGACAGCGGCGAGAGGGTGCAGGCGATTGCCAACCGCACAGCCCCCACCCCCTGCCCGACTGAATAGGTGTATAACAGAGCCGCGATATACCCTCCACTCGAAAGGCGCAGGTTTGTTTGCTTGCTTTTCATGCAAGTCTCGTTTCGACCCCTCTCGCTTCTCGCTCGTTGCCCTATACCATAGTACGCTAGCCGCCCCCCTTCCATGCTTCTTTCCCGCCCCTTCACGCAAGACTAGAGAGGTTCGCGAGGCGGCCGGATGACATGTTTCCATGGCGGTTGGGTCGGGAGCTATGGACAGATCCTGACCCTGGCGCGCGAGCCTCCCAATCACGAGCCCTGATTCAACGAGCCGCGAAATCCACATTCGGTGCTGCAACAGGTCCTCACGATGTTGTATTATTGATGCCTACTGATCGTTGGTAGCGTTGGTTTGAAAGTGATTCCAAAGGCAACCCTACGTGGACCTTCGCACGGTTAGGTCTACAGTCGCCCTGGGCGAAAGCCGGATGCAGTCGGATCCTCTATGCAACGGCGGGCTTGCGTGTAAGCGCGGCGCGCGAGCCTTGATGGGGTCATCTGCATGGTCTTCTCCGTGTCTGTTCCAGGTTGGTTCTGGCCATGATATCTGCGAGCCTTGTCATCACGCGGCGGCGGCGGTGGACTTGCCCCATGGCCTGATCGGCGTGAAGATGCGACAGTCACAACGTCGTGACACATGGCCGCACGCCATCGCCGGCCGGTCCTCGTTCTGCATGCACGAGGCTCGATCCGTTTGCGAGCGAGGTGGCCGCGCCGTTTGGGCGAGAGGATGCAGAGTCTTGGCAGAGAGGGCGGATTTTGTTTTGGCCAGCGACAGAGAGGCATTTGAGCCGAGAGCCTGGCGCTCCCGCACACCCACACCCACACACAAACACACACCATGTCGACGGAAGTCGTCTATTACAGCGCAAACGTGACGCAACGAGGCCGAGAGCGAGAGCGAGAGCGGGATTGGGGGTTCGGCGCAGAGGTCGTCGGCGGTCGGGGTCGCAGGGAAGCGCCACACTAAGCACTACTGCGATGCGAGCCGGCCACGTTGATGACAGGCTCGGCGCTCCGGCCGTGGACTCTGAGATGGGCAGATGACCATCGTGATGCTGCTGATTAATAAGTATGTAGTATTGGTAGGTAGGTAGGTGTCTAGGTAGGCCGATCGATAGGTGTAGAAGACGGCGGTGGGACTCGTGGATTCGGGCAAAAAGTTAAATCGCCGGTAACCCCGTACCTACATTTGCAGCAAGTACTACGTGTTGGCAGTAGAGGCAAGTGAAGGTCGACCCAGTTTTGGCACCTGCAATGTGAAGCTGCAAGTATCCGTAGAGCAGCGCATTCGCGCGCCCCCCCTGGCCCCGGCCATCGTCGGTGGGTGCCGACGCAAAGTTGCGCGGAGAGAGAAAAAAGAGACGAGACTCTATCCGTAGAGTTAACGATAGGAACTTTTTTTCCTTTCTTGTTTTTTTTGGAGGGGCCATCGGAGAGGAGACGCTGGAGCTAAGGTAATTAATTGGCTTCGGGGCCTCAGGCGGACGGCTGAACCGGTTCCTGAGTCCGTGACTTCAAACTTGGATCCATGGAGCTGTGGACGCTGGAGTGGGTCGAATTGACTTTGACAATAAGTGGGGTAAGCGCAAGTCTTAAAACACTACGGATACCTACCTTGGGCTAGGGAGGCAGGTACTACACCGCAGCACTGTAGCTTGGTCCCCTTGGGCCGGAGGAGACCTCCGATGATATGACACTCGCCATTGGCTCGCGTCTTTTCTGCACCACCTGCTAATATCCGTACCTGTCACTCGTGTACCTGCCTGGGCACATGCAGTGTACCATGTATTAGAGTGTACTATGGAGGTAGTACGGATGGATACTGATGTACCAAGTGTAGCGGTGTCCTACCTAAGTCTATAGACTGACTACCTACAGTACCTAGGATACTAGAAACGGATACTATAGCAATGGCGAATAAGTTTCGTCTATTTCGTCGGCCGTTGCTGTAGTGTAAGCGGTGTGTCGAAAAGGGTTGGCCTTCCTAGGTAGGTAGGCCAGGGGGAAAAAACATGGAAGTGACAATCGTCCGGTCCGTGGCTTCGGTGCCGAAGACCGCCGCGCCGACAGCTGAAGACTGGAGTTGACGTCCAAAAACGGCGCCGTCTCCGGGTCCGCACTCCTTCGACGTTGCATTGCCGATACGGTAAGGTGGCATGACGCCACGCTACACCGCACTAGTGTAGTGTGCTGCCCTACGGCCTACGCAGCTACTACGCTACGCCAATCTGTCCAAGGGCGTCCCTGGGCCTGGCACTTGATCGACCCAGCCCTCCGGGCCCGTAACCTGTCGACGGGACGTCCACTTGTTCCAACCTCCGGAGCACTCTACTAAACTTTCCGTCCTCCGAGCCGAACCAATGTGAATGTGGCCGCCGGCGACTTGCGACCCCGGTGAGGGGGCTCCTTGGCTGCTTATCGTCCTCCTCCGGGGTGGAATATCGTACGTTTGGGCACGGAGAAGTTGGAAGTTTAGAACCTTCGCCGCCCTCGTGCACCCACCGCCTCGAGCGGAGCCGACGCTCGGCAGTGCACCCCGTTCCCTGTCCCGGTCCCAGTCCATGTCCCGGCCCTGAACGCTGATGAGCTGCGGTTCGTGACGCGCCTTTCGAGGACCCGAGCCTTCTCTGTTTCCATGTAATGTGCTATTCTGCCGCTCAGCCGTCCGGGAACCCATGCTGCCCCCTACTGCTACGGAGCACTCGCAGTGCTACGTGGTGCACTAACCGTACGCTATGGCCCTTTTGGTGGGGGAAGCACTGGAACAGGACAAGAATGACAGCTCTTGGGTTTTCTCCATATCCTCTCGAGACTGGGCCTCTGCCATTCAGAATTCTCCCCTGGAAGCTGAAGGGCCGGGGTGCAGTGCCGACCTGGTCCCGGCCAGTCTCCGCCGCCTCGTCATGCCATGTCCCCCCGTCCTGGCGCCGCCGAATGCAACGCTCCGCACCCGTCAAAACGATGAGCCCAGAGGAAGGGGACGATGGACCCAGGTCCCAAGCAGCTCGTCGTCGTACGATGCAGACGAGTCAGTTGGATGATGTCAGGCTGAGACTCGTACACCACCACCGCGCCGCGTACTAGCCTGCTGTAGAGCGTAGTAGAGCGCTTGAGATTTCTTGTTACAGGTCGCATGCTGTATCTTGATCAGCCCCCCGATGACACCATTCCGACGCAACCCCACGTCCGAACGAACCCTTTGATTCCGCTCGGTTCGAGGAACCCGAAGACCCGACCTTCTCGCGTCATCCTCAAAAAAAACCTGGGCCCTGCCAAAGCAGAGAGCGGCCGACCCCAGCGGCCATGGCCCATGGGTGATGGGACGTGTCAACAAGGGCCGGCCTATGCTGTTCCATACCTTAATTGGACGGAGACGTGAAAGAGGCGGAGGTCGGCCGGATGGCTGGCTGTTGTCAGTTGAAACTTGAAAAACAAGTTACCAGTCGTTCGAGTACCGAGAACCAGGCCCTTGGGTGCCGCTTGCCGAACCGAAAAGTACACCGAGAGTTGGATGGGTTATCTACCGTCCGCGATGCCGGGCCCATTGTATTCTAGGACGACTCCCGTTGTCAATGTTAGCTGTTGATCGACAGAGCGTCTTCGCAACATGTATCACGACGGCGAGGCGTCCGTCGTCCACGCTTTGACCCCCGCCCAGGGTTCGGTCCTCTGCTTGGACGGTGTCTAGGGAATCAACACGAGGCACTCCCGGCAAGGAGGCAGACCGTGCTAGGATGCTATGTAGCTGTCCTCACGCAACTCGGACTAAAAACATGTTTCCAAGGCCAAGAGCGCTGGTGAAGAACTGTGGATAAGTGAAAAGACCTACCAATACCTCCTCCGTGATCGTCAGTTGCCCTCTTCTATATCCTGACGAGATGGCTCTCCGAGAACGCGATGATCTTGGTCTAGACGGCGACGATACCTCCTGCGAGCAAGCAGCCAAGACTTGTTGCTAAGTCAAAAACATCCCTGCTCTACTTCCCAGTCATCAGGATGCTTGCATCGGGGTTTGTCTATTCCGGGCGCACCTGTCTAGGAAGGTGGAGAGGAGGAAAGAGAAGATTAGTGGACTGGCTACGATCTATAAGCTCCGTTGATTGGTCTCATGGTAACTCTGAATCTGGCCAAAGATCTATGTGAGAGCTTTCGCGGGCTGATTTGTGATATGTGATGTTATCGTAGAGCAGATGCGTGCCAGCCCCCTTTCTGTTGTGCGCAATATAACATCCGAGGTCAGCTTTATCCCATCACACCACCGTCACGCTACAGCTTTCCCCTTTTCACATCCGTACTGTTACGGTGATTTTCTATGTGTTATCCAAAATGGTATGGTTGGGATACATGTATGAGACAGATCGTGCCGCTCAACCCCTTTTCAGATCAACATTGAACAGAACACATTTAATGTCAATACATATTTTGAGATTCTACCACCTCTATATATTGTCTTCTATCTCTGATACAAACACGTTTAGACGCTAGTCACGATTTATGCCATCGAGTGCTATGGATCACATGAGGTCCGCCGTTGCCTCTTCCCAAATGGGCTGTTCTTGCCAGTCGTCGTGATCTTAGCTCCTTCTTCGGGCGTTTTCGCGTCTTTCCCTTCATCCCGTCGTAGCTTCCGCAGCAAGCCTCGAAATCAGCATGAACCTTTTATCTCAATGCTTGGCCTTCCCTTTCAGTTGCGAATGACGCCGCGGCAGGTGCGACATCAAACACAAAATGGGAAAGGAACGCGCCATTTATCTTCGCACCTTCACTCCATTCAACTTACACACTAGTCCCAAGTGTCGATGTGCGCCAACTTCAAGTAGATCGTAATTCATTCCAATTACACATTCAGCAAGCCCTTCTTCACCAGGTTGCAAGGAAGATGTATTCGCACCCATCATGTTTGGATCTGTCGCCTGGCCCCAGAGAAATGAGGGAGAGGCCCTTGCGGCACCCAAAAACCGAGCCGAAGTTCGCTTACAGAGCATAACCATCCTCGTAGTTGCCATTATGTCAGTCCTCGGCGCCGGGTGGATTATGCTGAGCTATGCTGTAAGCTGCTTTCGAGATCGAGAACATGGAGTCGCTAATGACCTACGAAGGTGTTTCCTAACCTGCGCTCATTTCGCCACAGGCTTATTCTCGGGCTAGCCATCAGCGACTTCCTCATGGCGCTCAACTTTATTTCCTCGACGTCTCTCAACATTGCCCACCGTTTCATCGACGAGCCTTACAACGCCAGATTCTGCAACTTCAACGGCTTCATGACACAGGTGTTCGTCATCCAAACCGACTACTGGGTCCTCATCATTGCTGTCTGCACGTATTTCATCCTCGCTGGCCATAAGAGACCCTCAAGCTGGGTTCAAGACAATGAGTGTGTCATCTGGCTCATTCCTTGGTTTTTCTCATGCTTGTGGGCATTCATAGGTCTTGGCGTCGTCGGCTATCGCGACATTGGTGCATGTGAGTGTCCACGCGGCTAGTTTGCGAACCAGAATCCTATCTCATTCTAGCGCTAGGGTGTTGGTTCGAATCGGACTTGGTCCGTCTGTTGGTCAACTTCATCCCTCGATGCGAGTCAAACTTCCCCAAGAAGCGAAGAGACGAAGGCTGATCCTCCATCCAGGGATCATCATAGTCACTATGTTTGTACTATATGCCTATCTCTACGTGGTTCTGTACAAGGCACATGACCGTTTAAGGTCGGCGACCGAAGCCACTCCCGACGGTCCCTCTTCCCTGAATGCCACACCAACCCCGAGTCACGGAAGCAGTTTCCGGGACGACACCGGGGGCCGCTCATTGCTTTCCCTTAGAAGGCTCAAAAAAGTAAGACCCTCGATCATTTGACGGGCGAGTATGGACTGACCAACACTCTCAAGATTGCTCGACTAATGCTACTATACCCCCTAGCATACGCCACCATCTGGTCTCTGCCAACCGCGATTCGAATTTTCCAAGCAACGCAAGGCACATCGGCACCCTTTGCGTTGCAGACCATCGACAAAGCCAGCATCGTCATTCAGGGCTTCGTAGATGCAGTGATTTACGGTGCCAACGAGACGTCGCTGTCGAGCTGGCGTGCCCGCCTGTCCCGGGCGACATATCCTCTTGCCGAAGGATGGGGCCCGCGGGAGACCTTCCCGCCCTCGTCAGACACCGACAGGGCTGGAAGCCCTTGGCTGGACGACACAAGAGAAATTGAGCCAGATTTGTCTAGCTCATCTGAGTCGGAGGTTAGAGAAGGGGATTGGCCGTCCGATGCAGTTGAGCTGCAAGAGATGAGGAATTACGCCAGACGAATGTGAACATGAAGCGTGACCCGAAGGGAAATTATGAATGAGTTGACGTTGGGTCAAGCCTATAGAGAAAGAAAGTTTGTCGCGTTCACTGGCGAGGCAAGGTTACCGCAAACATGGCAAACACGGCATGCAGAAGAACGAAGGCTTATTGCTGTCGAAGCTGAGCCAATTATTTTATCGTGGTTGATGCTTGTGTAAGGCAGGACTCAACCTAAAGTACGGAACAAGCCTTGTCATAACTCATTATCTCCCCCGCTTGCCCCCTACCCCAGTGAACCGAGATGAAATTCAGGACGGAAACTGTCCCTTCAGTGCTTGTTTCCGGCAGCCGTCTCGGCAACGGAAGCAGCAGGGACGTCCTTGGAGAGCGTGGACTTCTTGACCATGCGCAGACCACCGACAGCCATAACGATGCCCTGGATGCCGAGGATGACGACGAGGGTGACGAGAGCGCCGATGACGCCGGCGACGGGGGTCGAGATGCCGTTGGCGTCCTTGTTGGAGCCGCTTCCGGACGCGTCGGCGTTGCCGTCCAGGCCCAGGGCGGCCGCGCAGGTGCCGGTCGAGTTGCCGCACGCCGTGCACCACGCCTTGGTGTCCTCGACGGCGAACTGCCTCATCTCGGCCACGAAGGTATTCCACGGGAGGACCTCCTCGGAGCGGCCGAAGAGGGGGTACGCCGTCAGCGGGTTCTCGCCCGCGGAGCCGTTGGCGAATCGGAAGCGCACCGAGACGTCGTCGGCGGCGGGGGCGGGCGAGGTGGCGTTGGTGACGAGCTCGAAGACCATGGACGAGGCGTAGTCGACGATGCCCAGGAAGTCGGCCGACGCGCTGGGCAGCTGGGCGAGGCCGAAGAAGGACGAGAAGGTGGCGTAGGCGCCGAACTGGATGTTGGCCTTGGTGGACGATGCCTTGGCCGCGTTCCTGAGGGTCGCGTTGAGCGCCTGCAGGACCTGGCCGGCGAGCACCTTGCCGGCGATGGCGCGGATGGGGTCGCTCTCGTTGTAGGCGAGGTTCCACTCGTGGACGTCGGCGTAGGCCTTGAGCCGGCGGAGGTTCGCGTCGGTCAGGAGGTCCGCGGAGGGGATGCTCCCGTTGTGGATGGTGGCGACGTTGACGAGGTCGAAGATGGTGTAGGCGTTCTCGAAGGTGGCCTGGGACGGGCCGAAGGTGCCGTTGATGACGGGCAGCAGGCTCTGGTAGAAGTCCCTGGACTCGGCGGCGGCGGCCTCGTACTCGGGGGAGGAGAAGTAGTTGTTGGAGCTCACGACGGCGTTACCGCAGCCGCTGCCGCCCTGGAGCCACTCGCTGTTCTCCGCGTCCTGGCTCGTGGCGGCCGTGCTGACGGCGTTCACGGGGACGTACTGGTACCCGCCGAGGGGTGCCTCGACGCGGGTGCCGTTGGCGAGGACGTTGACGGTGCCCGCGGGCGGGTAGAGGCCCTGGAGGAAGGCGTAGGCGGAGGACTGCAGGACGACGTCGGTCGGCGAGGTGACGGCGAGCTGCTCGGGGAGAACGTCGTCGGAGCTGAGGGCTCGGATCTGGGCGGAGGCGTTGGAGCGGACGTAGCGCTCGCCGTAGTGGAGACCCGAGGTGTAGACCTCGGAGGCGCCGAGGTCCGTGAACCGGACCGGAGGCCACTTCTTGGCGGTGCGGTCGCCGTGGCGGTGGAAGACGTAGATGCCGAGGACCGTCTCGGCGGCCGCCGGAACAACGCCGAGGCCGAGGGCCAGGAGGAGCTTCAGTTCCATTTCCTCGGGAGCGTCCTAGGGAGTGTGAGCGAAATACGCCTTGCTATAAAGGGTTCACTCACGAGTGGAGATTGATTTGGCAATTTTCCCTCGAAAGTCTTAGCAAGAGCCTGCACCGTCGGAAGATACCCTCAACTGTTGGCCGGACGTCCCCCTCCTTTTATCCGTAAACAACCGCTCAAATCCGCACCTCTCGACCGGTAATAGAAGCACATGAGAACTCGTCGGCCCACATTACGTGTCGGAGGAGAAGTCCATCCTCTTCCACATCGAAGAACTCGACCCGCAGCTACGCAGCCCCGAGCCAGTCGATGGCGCGCGATAAAGGAGGGGGTGATGGACGACACTAACCCTGCGTGTTCTAGGAACAGTCATTGGAACTTATCACCGGCCATACCCTATCAAACGCAAAGACCGCCCCAGGACGAACGGGTTCTGTGTTTGGGTAGGATGCGTCAGAAGCAGGTAATTCGTGCGGCCAATTAGTCAAGCCATCGACATCCCCACCCGAGTTGCGAGCTATCACCTGCAGGTCGAGGGAAGTGGATGCCGGCTTGGCTAGAAAAGCTTGAGTGCGCCGCACCCTCTTCCAGGTTCTTGATAGACGGCGCTAAAATGACTGAACGGTGTGTTTGGACATCTCCGCTCCGCGGCCTGGCTCGGCTCGTCGGCGGGTATTCACTTTGAAGAGGGTGGTAGTATCCGTAATACTTCCGCCTATGTCGCAGTGCCGACAGCCGATGTTCTAGGGTAGAGAGAGATAAAACGTAAGGAATTTCGCTTCAAACGCATAAAAGTCGCATTCCGATATCTTAAGAATAAGTAACCGCCCGATCTTCTGCCCTCATATGTTCGTTTTCCAGTTGTCCGCGGACTTGTGGGAGCTCCACGCGTGCCAGTTTGTTGGACCCACAACCATGAACAGCAGTCTCAGTCACCCTATATATCACAATGTTTACACTGTACACGATGTTACAACTTGGAAGTCTCCTTACGCCCGCTTTTCACGTGCTTGGAGATTTCCCCCTTCAGGAGGAAGTCCGGGTACCTCATGTCATTGTCGGTTCCCACAGAAAGGGCGCCCTGCCGCCTCCATGCGCCGCCATCGACGGGAATCACCTGTCCGTTGACGAAGCTGCCGGCGTCGCTAAACAGGTAGACGGTTGAGTCGGCGATGTCCCGGACGTAGCCCCACCGACCCTGGGGCACCGCGGCGTCGGCCTTGGACTGGTCGGCCTTGCTGCTGGACAGCCGCTCCATGCCCTCCGTGTCCCTGATAGGGCCCGGGGCGATGACGTTGCTCGTCACTCCAAAAGGACCGTATTCTAGCGTCACGGAGGCCATGAGGGCGTCGACAGCTGCCTTGGCGGCAGAGACGTGCGCCTGCAGCGGCATGCCGGTGTAGTGGAATGTGGCCGAGACGAAGATGATGCGGCCGCCCGACGCGCCGTCCTTGCTGGGCGTGGGGTTCTTCTTGGCCGATTCTACGAGGTAGGGAATGGTGGCCTTGATGGTGTTGAAGGTGCCCAGTACGTCGATGTCGATGACTGCCTTGAAAGCGTTGGGGCTCATGCCGGACAAGGGTGCGATGAAATTGCCCGCAGCTCCGGCGCTGGTTCCGCATCAGCCGATGAATCTCTTTTTTTAAAGCCGGTCAAAGTAGTAGTTGCATCAACTTACATGACAAAGTCGATGCTACCCAGCTCCTTGGCGCATCTGTCTGCCGCGTCCTGCAGATTCTGGGGCTAGACCGGCAAAACAAGTCAGTTTCCGAGAATCTCTCAGTTTCCGAGAATCTCGGTAGTGTGGGGAAGCTGGGTCCTTACATTCCGGACGTCGCAACCGCCGATGCCGATAACCTTGGCACCGGGCCTGGCAGTTTCCAGGTCTTTGGCCATGGCCTCTGTCTTTTCGACATTTCGGCCGATAATACAGGCGTTCGCGCCGAGACGGACGAGAGCACGGGTCTGCGCGCTGCAAATGGTTCCGGCACCACCAGTCACGAAGGCAACCCTGCCGTCTGTCACATGTCAGGACAGTCACTTGTGGTCAGTTGCAGCCAGGGGTTCATACTGAAAATACCATCCTTCCACACCGGGCTCAGGTACTCGGATTCGGGAACCGGCATAGTTGCAAATGTATTTTAACGGCGGTGATGATTGAGTGAGTCTCGGCCCCACTGGAGATTCTATCGCGGACTTCTGTCGATGAGAAGCAATTGCAAGAGATTCCTGGGGACTAGATGGCTACGCAGATATTCAGAGTATTGTAGATACACACCGGTGATCCGCAAAGAAGAATAAAGAAAACCTGAGAAGAACAAATGCCAGGTAGTGAATAAATATTTCAGGGACGGTGGGCATCTGACGCCGACGGCAATATAGGCACACAGCTCGGACGCGGTGGACGAGACGCGGCGGACCTCGGTAAGATGAAAGATGACAGCATGCTCCGCACGGTGAGCACAAAATGATTAGTCGACAAATTGATTATGTCAGCGGGTGCCACGCCGACGCCTCAGGGAGTCCCTGGCCACCTCCGAGCAGTTGCTGATTGGTTGTGGCATAATGTGGGGATGTCGACAGGGCACTCCCAAGCGAGAGACTAACAAATTTAGTGTGTTCTCTCCCGCAATTGCCGGACGTGTGGCCGTCTCCCCGAGTACACACCATCCCCAAATGCCCTTAGCGGCCCCTTTACAAGGTTGCTACGGGACAACATCCCTCGATGCGCTGTCCTGTTTTCCACGATCAAATATGCGTGCTTCTTTTCATGGCTGATATTTGCTCTCTCTTCAGCAGGAGTATATCGTTGTTCCTGAGGCAGTTGTCGCATCGTGTGCCGCCTGCCTTCCACATGTAACTGAAGGCTAAGATCAGCAGGTAGTGCATTCGTACTGTAGTAGCCACGACCACAGCACCTGCTTCTCCTAGCCAACACGGTTCCACTCGTCTAGTCTTACGAGGATTAGGTACTCGAACGCAGCGTTTGATCACATTGTTCTGTTGAGCTACCTCATGCAATATGTAGCTGCCCAATGCCATCACATGGGTCCATCGAATGACTGGTCATTGCCTAGGTACGCTGCTGCTGTTGCTATTGGAAGGGATCGGAAACAAACAACCCCATGGCGAACAGAACCCTTGCTGCCAACCTGCATACACCGTTGGAGCCAAGGAGAGGGGTAGCATTTCTTTCCCACTGGCAGATGAGAATAAAATGGCCCGTGGTTGTCGCCCGCTCGCTGTCTTTGTTGTTGTCTATCGAAAACGTGTGACAGCAAATTGTTGAACCGACAAATTCGTACACGTACAGTCCTGGCCATGTCTAACGTTGACAATCCCCCATCCGCCGAGGGCCCCGTCATTGTTCCCGATGAGGTAAATCACTGTTGCTCCAAGAAAGACCATATGGTCCGCTGACGGCATCGTAGGTACAGGATGATACTACATCGGACAGAGCGTCTGTAAGTTATATTCTACCATGAGTGTTAGGTCCGTCCTGACGCGCGTCTGCAGAGCATTGCATCGTCGACCACCAGTATCGCCAGTTCTATTCTCCAGGCCCGTATTGAGAATGGAAGAACATACCACAAGTACAAAGATGGACGTATGTTCACTCATCGAATGGATCTTCCATTGACCACGTGGACCTGTACTTACAGTCACAGAATATGCTTACCCCAATGATGAAAAGGAAAGCGACAGACTTGGTCAGTATAGACCCGTACCTTGCTTGGGCGCTGCTAATTCATCCTAAACCCAGACCTGCAGCACAACCTTTTCCTGCTCACTACGGGTTACAAGCTGGGTCTAGCCCCTCCAGCCGACCCGGAATCTTCTGTAAAGCGCGTTCTGGACATTGGAACAGGCACTGGACTGTGGGCTATTGAATTCGGAGATGAGCACCCTGAAGCCGAGGTATGGACAACCAAAGCCACCGTCACACGACTGCATGCTAAATCGAGGCTAGGTCCTGGGCGTGGACTTGTCCCCTGTTCAGACGTCATTGTGAGCACCATTTACTATGCATGCTATGACATTGTGTCACGCGGCTAACTTGATCAAGCGTTCCCCCCAACGTCAAGTTCGAGATTGATGACTTGGAGGAGCCTTGGACGTTCACCGAGCCATTTGACTACATTCATAGCCGCACAATGACATCGAGCATCTCTGATTGGGACAAGTTTTTCAAGCAATGCTACGAGTAAGCTAAGTGTCTCTCAATTTCGATGATCTAGGCTGACTTTGCAGTCATCTTGAACCCGGCGGATGGCTCGAAGTACAAGACGGCCACATCCGGCTCGAGTCTGATGATGGGACCTTAACCCCCCAGAACGCACTCAGCAGGTGGATTGACAAGCTTGAGGAGGCTTGCAATATCCTCGGCCGCCCGTTCGTGAATTGCCCGGAGCTCGTCAAGGTCATTGAGCGGGCAGGCTTCGTTGATGTCACCATGACCAAGTACAAGTGGCCCACGAACTCGTGGCCCATGGACGCGCACTACAGAGAACTTGGTATCTGGACTTGTGAGAATCTCTTGGCCGGTGTCGAAGCCTTGACTCTGGGCCCTTTTACCAGAGCCCTCGAGTGGACGCCGGAGGAATGCCAGGTCATGATGGTTGATGTGCGGAAGGAATTCAAAGACAGGAGTATCCATGCCTACTTCCCGATGTAAGTTGTGTGTTTCCTATCGTTCGACCATCCATACCCATCGCCCTAGGGGAGTCAGCAAACGCTCGTAATCGCTTCTAACCTACGGCAGGTACTTTATCCAAGCTAGAAAGCCGGACGAGACTGCTAAGTAGGGGGCTTCATGACACATCGCAATTTATGTGGGAAAGGAGATTCCAACATTTTCATTAAGCTGTGTTTCTGTCATGGTTTCCGTGGCCCGAATCCAGTTCCGTGTCTCCTTGATTATGAAACAGGTTTAGGTACGCTGAAAGAACTTTTGGTATCCAGCAGAATTTGCGGGATGCTACAGGAAACGGCTTGCTTACCGTACGATTAAAATGAAACAAACAAAAGAAATGAATAATTCAAGTCGCGACCTGATCCTGATGACTTCTGTTGGTCGCCTGTCTTGTAGATGCAGAGTGTCACTGCACGTGGGTGAGGGGTGGAGGGCGCTCAGCATTGCTCCATAAAGCTTTGTGCATGTTATGTTGTGCAAGCTCGCAACCTCGGTGGAAGTCTGACAGCGAGCTCAGAGCATCACTTTAAGCTCTGCTTACATAGCATGTAGTAGGTACCTAGGTAGGTTGCAGGTACCTAGGTAGCCCGTGCAGAAGATCCACCTCAGGTACCCACTGCGCAGGAGCCAACCAAAAGACGGCGAAACAGCCCCTCTCTTTCTCTATTCACATCCTGCGCAAGCGGCAGGCGGCAAGGCGGGAACGTCGTCAACGAGCGTCAGTCAATCAATCAATCAATCCGGCCGACCCCATCTCATCCCAAGAGAGCTTTGTGCCTTACTTCCCCCGGCATCCTAGTGGTCAGGCTCAAATCGAAAGGTCAGATCAGGTTCCCGTTCAACAAAGGAACCAGAACCATCTTGCACCCCCTCCTTCCATCTGCGACTAGCCGACGACCCTCGCTCTGCCCGAGAAAGTTCCGTCGCCAGATCTCTCCACCTATACTACCGCTCCAGGTCCAGGTCCGAACAAACCTGCACCTGTGCATCCTCCATTCACCGAGCTTCGCCAACCGCACTCCAACACCTACCTGCATTGCTTTACGGGTCATCGCAGCAACCATGACTTCTAAAGGGGTCTCGGTCCTGAAGTTCGTGGGAACTGTATCCCTCGGTCTTTTGACGGTACGTTGCCGCCTCTCCTCTGCAGCGTGGACTGCGTTGCTTGGCCTGCCTCCGGGTCACCAACACCGGTGACGCCACTATTCGAATCCCCCTCCACCTCCCCGCACCGACGCTTGGGACCCCGGAAACCCGCCTCCGCAGTTATGGTAAACTGTCATCGCATTGCTGACAATCAAAGGGCCTCTCCTACTCCCTCTCGACCGTGACCGTCCCGTCGATCCTCTCTCTACCCTCCGCATCCGATGCCGTCCGCGCCTTCCAGAACCTCTACCCGAGCGCGACCACCCGCCTGCGCGTCCTGACCAGCGTCTCCGCCACCTCGTTCCTGCTTGCCTTCTTCCTCTCTCCGCGCGCCTTCCGCCACCCGTACCTCGTCTACTCCTCCGTCCTCTGCCTGACGTCTGGCTTCGCCGAGCAGATCGCCCCGTACGTTCTCAAGGGATCCCCCGAGAACTCTAGCGAGGCTGTTGCCGCCCGCCGGCAGGCCCGCCGCGAGCGCGAGGAGGCACGCAAGGCCGCCCGCATCGCCCGCCAGGAGGCCCGCATGGAGGCCAGCTACGAGGTTCTCGGCGACTCTCACAGCGACGCCGCAACAAGCGACAGCGAGGCGGCCGCCGCGGCTGCTGCCGAGGAGGAGATCCTCAACGGTGAGGAGGTCCGTGGCGAGGTCGAGGGCTTCAAGAGGACGCAGATCGTGCAGACCGCCATCGCCTCGGTCGGCTTCCTCATGTCTGTCATCGGCATTTGGGGTGACGGTGCCATCCAGGTCTTCCAGACCCAGACTGTTATCGTCGGAGTATAAGGGTTGCAGATGGACACATATGGAGGAGTCTGATATCGGATAATGCTTTACGTATAGGAGGAGTCTTGAGATTGAGGGATTGAAACACGATGCCACGCTATTATTGACAACCACGGGACTGTCGTGCTCGTTTACATACTGATGCTACCCCGAGCCGATGCGGGTCGGTGTGGCAAAATAGATTAAAACTAAATCACAACACCACGATCACCATTCTGCACAGCGGACTCGAAGAGTGTTGTTGAAACGAAATTTCGTTGTATCATGTGCCTAAGACTGCATGCCGTCTTTGGACTCGCTCTATGGAGAACGCGATGCTTCATGAACTTGCCGCCACCGCAGCTCAAGATTTAAGCCTCTCACTCCCCGCCATGTCGTCCTGCGCATCCTTAATGAGGAACCTGGAACAGAGTCAACACCTCGCCGGCCGCTTTAGATGGAAACCCAACTCACCTGTACATCAGTATCGTCGGCGGGATCGTGCCAAGGTGCCACAAGCTGTGGGCGTCGAGGGCGCCCCACAAAGGCGGGAAGTCAAAGAGCTCGAGGCTCATGACAGTCATGACGCTGACGACGACGATACTGGGCCAGATGGCCCAGCCCCTCCGCGACTGCCTGTACTTACTGAAACTGAACCACAGCCACATGACATTCTGAATCATGCCAATGACGACATTGGCAGCCATGTTGTAGGTATAATCCCAACGCACGCCTTTCAGATACGCGACATGGCCCGTGTAGAGCAGAAGACAGAGCAACGTCCAGGCGCGCAGAACGGACCGGCGCCGCGGGACCGGGCGGTCGAGGCGCATGATGCGCACGACGGTGTAGTACAATCCGTACAGCACGTTGGCGCCGGCCGCGAAGTAGTCCAGCTGCTCCGTCGCGGCAAAGTCGCGGGTGTGGAAGACGGCGCTGAACACCCAGGACGCGATGCCGACGAACGAAATCCACTCGTACCACGGCCGCAAGGGGTAGGACGCCGGGATGACGGCGCGCAGCTTGCGCAGGCCGTCGTGGTGCGCCCACAGGTTCCCGAGGCTGAAGATGGTGCTGAACGGCTCCTGGCATCCGAAGACGCGGTGGAAAGGCCACTTGCCGTGGAACTGGACGACAGGCTCGCCGGCGGCGACGCGTTTCTTGGTGATTATGTGCTGGCAGGTGTAGTCGCATTCGGAGGAGCAAGTCCAGAGGAGCAGGCGGCGGTGGAAAGCTGCACGCAGAACAACAATCAGCTTCTCGTAGCCCCGCACTCCAGGGGGGGGGGGCGGGAGGAAAGACGTACGGATGGGCGTGGCATCTTTGCCGGAAGCGCAGTTCTCATCGTGGCAAACCTGGATCGCGGGGAAACGAAGGACAGCGTGTCAGTCAACGGAGGTCGGGGGAGGTCGCGTTACGAAGGGACAAATCGCGCGCGCGCGTGGTGGCACCAACTTTGACGCATTCTCGGAACTCAGGCAGGCGATCGCCGTACGAGCCCTCGACGGCTACTACGAAGACGAGGACGGCGAGGAGGACTAGGTACAGAGGAGACCGCGATCGCCTCCCCGATCTTGAAACCTTCATGACGCGGGCATTAATTGTCGGGGGGGTCAATTGTGCGTTGTAGTCGTCGTCGTCGGCGTCGGCGGTTTCCGTGCAGAGAGACGGGGTTGGTTCGGGGTAAGAGTTCGCGATGTGCCTGGCGGACGAGACAGTGCACTGAAGGGGATCGTCCGGAGGTCTCGGGCAGCAGCTGTCCCGTTCTGCCTTGCTTGTCACTGGTGGGGGTTCGCCGGTGTGATTGGTCCACTGTTTATGGGCTAAATTGCTGACAGGGCTCAACTTCTAGTGTAGTCCGATCTTCAAACCCTTCAAGGGAGTCCTGGTCTACCTACCTACTCGTAATCATGGCACAATCTAGGTGTTTTCCAACCCTCATCCCACTGTGGTACTATCCGTATTTCAATCGTTGCGCCTCGCGAGAAGCCTCGCATTTTGGACTGCAACTCAATTCCCGTCAATGGTCCCGCCCCCTTGACCAACGGCGTAGGCACGAACACTGCCAGCGTCGGTTTCTAGGCAGCATTCTGGACCCAGGGAAACCCACCACCATCACTGACTCCAACGGTGTGCAACCAACCTAGCCGACCTTCCGAATGGAAGCCCCAGTAGCCTCACCGGTGGCACAGCTAAAACTAACATGTACAGGGGACTGATATGCCCCATGCCCTGAGCGACTCGAGACTACGACTCGAGGTTCATTCTTCCAACAGAGTGGAGGCAACAAGCTTTGCCAAGTCGAGACCGGCGTGTGATCAGGACGTGGGGCGAGTTCTGCTCCAGGCACGAGGGCATCGTCGTGTTGGTTCGTTCTTGCGCCATATAGCCCACGCCAAGCCCGGCACGAGGGTGCCGAGCCAACGTCTTTCGGTGCACCTTCCGATCGCATGGTGTTTTTTTACACTTTATTCGACAATGAACTTGCGGTGCCAGGCACGACCCAACGTCTGCGGCCTTCGCGAGGGAAACAGCCATGCGCATGATGCCCGAACGTAGCAGGTCCCTGGAGACACGGCGACCCTGACTACAAGGCCCTGCCGATGGAACCTTTGAAATTGGTTCGCTTCCAGGTGGGATACGGTCTCCGTGATGTGAGGGTCTGGGGCTGCTGCTCTACTCAATTTGCATTGACTTCTGTTCGGCTTCTGTTGTGTTATATTTGCCGCATTCGCCGCTCCTAACCAGGCTTTCTCATTTTCTTCCCTATTCCTCGTCTTCGTTTGGTTGTGTACTCGAAAACTCGAAGATGTCGCTCATACTTCCCCGATACTCGTTACAATGCCTCAGCGGCGCCCGCCGGGCCATTCCCGCCTTTGGCTCTTCATTATCTCGTTCGGCTCGGCCAAGAACAACGTTCCTCCGCACGAATCTTCAACTTTTCAAGAGATGTGCATCTGGCGGCACGCCTGCTGACGCGGAGGCTCAAGTCGAAGGACAAGAGTGCATGGACAGAGAGTTGCTGAACAGGCAATGCCTCGACGCTGTGCGTGGCGAGCAATTGCCCGACTTTTCTGAGATTCCACGACAATTCTACAAGCAATATCTCATGTGGCACAACAACCCAATCATCTCGGCTTTGCCTGACTGGGAGAGCACCGTCATACGGGGCATGCAGAATACGGATGCCAGAGCGCGTGCCGCCGTGGTTCACGGTATCAGGCATCATGAGAGACTTGCACTTTCACAGGAAGTGACCGAGGTGTGCTCGCAAGAGCCTCTGTTCGCTCGGGCACGCAATGCTCGTCTCATCATGAGCAACATCATTCCTGACATGGAAACGGACGAGGTGAAGCCCTACTGCATTTGGTATCCGGACCTCGCAAGCGAGGACACGTACAGAGAAGTTGCCCGTCGATATCCCGACATGCGATACAACGTCGGCAGGGCTTGTGCCGCCGCTGGATACGTCAAACTCTACCACGAGCTCAACCTCCTCCCTGATGTCTCGATTGCTGAGGAAGCCGGAGACAATGCGGCCAGCGGGGGCCCCATTTTCAAGGCAATTACCGACCAGAGTGTGCGTTACAACGTCATGGACGATTACACACGTACCGTTCGACAGTCGGACCCCCTGGTCAGCGCGGGCCTGAATGGCGATACCGCAGTGCGTTCCTCCCTTACATATCGAGAAAATTGCCAGGACTGGCCTTTCATTCGTCCCACGACTCACTACTTCGACATTGAAGAAGATTGTAACCTGGGGGAGAACAGTGAAGGCGGCTCGGTCTATGGCGAAATACCACCGCAACACGTCGACCTACTGTACTCGCCTTTGCCGCAAGACCTTCCCGCCTTGAATAAGGACGTTCTCATCAATATGGCTGCTTACGAGGGCAATATCGACCGCTACTCACGCCTACGAAGGCCGAAGCATGTTGTCAACGAACTACTTTGCGTTGCCCGCGGTATATACCACCACACCTCATTCGCAAGGTGGCTGGCGCCTCGCCTCGAGGATATGTACGGCCCCAATGACTGCAAGATGTTCAGACTCCAACAAGCCGTTCATGCACGGTTCATCATGAATAATGACCTCTCGCGAATCGACGATTCTGTTGAGCATATCGATCTCCCTCTTCTGATTTGGTACCCGCAAATACCCACCAAGAACACATTGCGAGAGTTGGCCTGGCGTCGTCGGGACATGTGGATGCAGGTGGCGCTGGCCTGCATATATGCGGACTACAAAGATGTATACGACGAGGTGTGCATTGAGCCGCACCGTTATCTCTGGCGACAGGCGGTGCAGAGTCCGAATCCCCACTACTACGAGGATCAGACACGTCGTGCCGCGGAAGAGGGAGTCGACTTAAGCAAGCCATCTGAATGGAACATGCCTTTACCCTGGCCAGAGAACATTTACAGAGGCATCAACCGACCCGATAAGGAACCCACGGGCAACGTCTTGACTGGCGGTATTGCCAACCACCCATGGGCCGTGACGGGCGAGTACGACCTCATGACCATCATGTCGTTGAATGTGTGCGATGGGATATACGGTGCTGGTCTGCAGGCCAACGCAGCCCCTTGGCAGACATTCATCAGCGCGACGGAAGGTGCGAGAGAGAGGCCCGGCGAGTTGTATTCGGCTAAGGAGGACTTTGAGCGCCGGAGCAAACCGAAGCCCGGACTTTCGTTCTACGGCATACCGACGAGCGAGGTGATGCCTCCGCCCCTTTCCGCTGTATTTAAGGACTTGGTGAAGTAGGAGGATCTTCACAGCAGAAATTCGATCATCATGGCGTACTTCGATTGACTGGTGATTCCTTGCCTTGCTCCACTGCCCCGACGGCACCGTAGTTGAACCCCGGCATACACTCCAACAAGATTCCCCTCACGGCCAAAGCCTTGCTGGAGGAGTCTGCGCATGAAGATAAAGATACCGACGCATATACCCGAGGCGTTCTTATTCCTTTTGTCTGGGCAGACTGACCTTGGAGCCGCGCCAATTCTGCATTCATGGCCGCCTCGCACTCCATTTGCCGGTCAACCTCCTCTTCGAGCTTGTTCCGCTTCTCTGCTGCGTCAAAGCCCTCGCCTTTCCGGTACTCGATCCACTCTTGAGCCTCTCCCCTGCGTACAAAGTCGAGGAATTCTTCCTCGAACGCCGGAGACCATTGGCCAGGAGGACAGGCATCTCCGAGGCGCCCGTCTCGGGCGCAAGGCGAGAACCGGCGGTCGAACAGCTGGAGAACAGCTTTCACCGGCAGGTCCCCCGGCCTAATGATAGCGACCTCCATCACGTTCCAGGGCGATGGCTGGAACACCCGGGAGATGACCATTCGCAGCGGGCCCTGGAAGGGGGGGTTGCCGTTGGCGTGGACGGTTATCATGTTACCGCGCCAGTAAGGGCACCTGCATCCTCATCAGTAATGTGTGGAAAGGTAGCTTTGGTTTTGGATAGGAGTTGATTACGGTGAATAAGCCAACCTGAGCCAGTCGACGAAGCTCTCGAACATCTTTCTAACCCTCCTGAACATGCCCAGAAAGGCATTTCTGACGCAGGCCATGACAGCCGACATGTCGACTCAAGCCGTTATGTTTGTATTTCGAAATCTGGTAGAGGTGGGAATGTGGCCCAGCAATCGAGGCCGCGATGACCGAGATTCAGAGGGGTGGGATGGTAAAGGTGAGATGGAAAAGCATGCATCACCACGACAAACAAAAGTGGAGACCTCTTCTTCGAGCCTACCCGATTAGGAAATGAGCTAGAGCTCGTGTGGGGCCGTTGGGTAAGAGGCGCCCTAGCCCCCGGCAGTTCACCCTAGGTTTCTAGAAGGAATCTGCTCTAGTATATATCCAGGGACAGCAACGGACGGAATAATAGTAAGGATAGTGACCATAGTCATACCGATAGTAGAGGCTACTTTGTAGCGGGGTTTATGTAACAACGCATCCGGTAAGCAGCTGGGTGTAGGAGTAAGTAGCGTAAGTATACGAAACGTAGCTTATTAAAAGCGGCTTTAAGCAATAGAAACGGGATATATAAATTACTAGGGTTTTATACCTTAAGGGATTTTCTTTTATTTAAATAGGGGGTTAGACCCCTTATAAGGGCACTTATAAATCTAATTATATATAGTTAATCTATTATACTTATACTTTATTAAATTAGTATTAAAACCCCTTATTATTATATAGTAGTATAACTTTTTATATAAAGCTATTTATAATAGATTAATTAACTACCTATTACTTAGTAGAGCTATAGTCCCTTTATTACTTAATTAGTAGTTTACTTATAATATTATTAAGTATTTAAAAGGAGTGCGTTAGAGACAATAAAAAGGAAGTTAGCGATAATATAGTAGTAGTATTTTAATAGTAGATTAAAGAGTTAATTATATTATTAAAATAGTAAAGAAATAAAATTATAGTACTTAAAGGAGAGTAGTTTAAAAGTATAAGGCTTATGGGAGTTTTATTTATAATTATAGTTATAAAAAGTACTTTAGAGACTCATTCTAAAGTACTTAAGGATCTAGAGATATACTGCGTAATACCTCTTTAGCTAGTCCCTTAGTGTTTACTAGCCCTAATATAGGACGACTATAGTTACTGGTTTGTAATATTGCGGAGTCCGGCTAATACGCTAGTAGTAAAGTTAGATATTATAATAATGGATGTACTAGAGCCCTTTTTTAGTTTATTTAAATATACTAAGCCTAAGGAAGGTAAAAAGAAGGTTATATAAGACGGCCTTTTTAATAGGTACTTACTAAAGATACTTAAGGAGTACTTATTAAAAGGTAGTTTTAACTAGCTTATGTAGTTTATATAAATTATATTATTAATAAGATACTACTATATTAAACTTATATAGTTTATAAGTTATAGAGATAATTTTAAAGTTGTATTTAAAATTAAAAAAACGGTTTTTAAGGGTTTTTTTAGTTTTAGTAGTTTATTTTACTTTTATAATAGAGATATAGAATATATTTACTTAATACTATACTAGTAGTGGGTTAGTTTTATAAAGCTAGTTTTAAAATAAGTTATACTAGCTAACTTTTAAGTTAAATAATCTCTTAGTATATATTATAAAGTTTAATAAGTTTACTTATTAATACTATACTACGGGAGGCTTTTTTTAGTTAGAAGATAAGATCTATACGTTTTTTAAGGGAACTTATAATTAATAGTGTAACTAGACTACTTACTTTAGGTCCTTTTATTATTAAAGCTTTCCTTTAACTCTTTAGAAACTAATATTTAACTTAGTAAATAAATATTATATTAATAGTAAGGTAAAGTTAATAGTTATATAGTTAGTAAATAGCGGCTTATGTATTAAAAGTAGTAAGAAGTTAAAGATAGATTATAAGTATTATAATTATAGTAAAAAGGGTTATATTAAAATTAACTATAAAGTTAAAAAATAAAAAATAAAGTTAAGAGTAAAGGGGAAGTAGTTATTAGTTAGCTTTTTATTTTAGTAGACTTAAAAGATATTTTTAAAAGTACTTTAAAAAATAAAAACAAAAAGCCTTTATAGTTATACTCTATAAGGATCCGTTTAAAAGACTTTAATACTATTATTAAGGATCTTTAGTTAATTAGTAGTAAGAAGAATAATTAAGAAGTTAATAAGTCCTTAAAATATATAATAAGGACGTTTTAATTAGTCTCTAGTTAGTGGCTTTAGAATACTAGTACTAATGTTTATACTATTAATAATATTTTGTAGTTTTTAAGTTATTAAAAGATCTTAAACCCTTAACTTATTAAGACTAGTGCTAGTAATATTTATCTAGAGCTTATAAGTACTATCTTTTTAAGATTTAATAATAATAAAGTTATCCAGCTATAGAACGTTATATACGTACTAAACTTCTTTATAAATATATTTAGTAGGAAAAGGTTGTATTTTATAAAAAGCTCTTTAAGTAGTAATAATTTAATTAGACCTAGTAATAGGGTCTTTAATACTCTTAATATTTTTAAGTAAAGCTTTTATTTATTTATTATAAAAAGTAATATAATTAAAAAGAGTTATGTTATATAGACTATTTAGTAGTAGTAAGAGACGTAGTTATAGTATTAATAATTTAGCTATCTAGGGTATTATAAACTACTTAGATCTATTAAGCTTACAAAGGGGTGCCCTCTAAGGCCTAAGGATGTAGTTCCTTAACCTTGCACTACTTATAATATATTAAAGAGTCTATAATATTTACTATAAACGCTACGCAAGAGGGTATAGTACTATAGCGACTTAATTTATATAGATATTAGTAAAATTAAGCTAGCTATATAGTTCACTTACTTCTACCTTATTACTAATAATAAGTTATAGTATTAAATAGTTTTTATATTTAACTTAAAGGAAAACTTTGCTTATTAACTACTTAACTATGTAATTACTTAGAAGCTGTAGTATAAAGTTAATATTAAGATTATTTATACTAATAATACTAAAGAGTTTATAGTAACTTTTTTAAATACCCTATTACGAAAATATAGTACTATTATTAAATCCTTGTTACTGTATATATATAAGTAGAATAGTATTATAGAAAAAGCTATTCGCCTTATCCTTAAAAAGGTAAGGTTAATATATATTAATATAAATATACTACCTAAGTTATAGCTATAGATCCTTAGAGTAGCTATATATATTACTAATAAAAGCTTTACTTTAGTAGTTAGGGATAAGACCCTAGTTTAAGTACTTTTTAAAGAGGTTAAGCTTGTAAGGCCCTTAATCCCTAACATTAGCTACTTATAGGTTATTAGTAGTAAGTACTTTATTAATATTAAACTAAAGATAAAAGTTAGAAGTAAGAAGATAGTAGTACAAACTAAAAAAGGTATTTTTATTAGCTTTTAAGGATTAGAAGTATACTATATATAACTACTAAAGTACTAAATAATTAAAACAATATTATTAGTTTATATAAAAAAACTAAAAAGAAAAACTAAAAAAATAAAAGGGAGAATTAAACCTATAGCCTCTAGCTTTAATAAACTAAACTCTAAGCTACTAAGTAAACTACCTTTAGTAGCAAAAACTACCCTAAATGTTTTTTATTAACCCCTCTAGGGTACTTATAGCTAACTACAGCTCTTATAGCTAACTATAGTACCCGTAGCTAACTATAGTGCCTATAGCTAACTATAGTAGCTATAGCTAACTATATATAGGGCCTAGAGCTACTTAGCTAAACTGTATATAATAGACTAAACTCTAAAAGGAATAGTACTTTAAGAGCTAAGTTAATAGAGTAAGGTACTAGGTCTATAAAAAGCAGGGCTCCTTTTAGCCTATAGGGGTCTAAACTTTTACTTTTTTAGTAAATAGATAAGTATAGTAATATAGTAATATAGCACTATTACTACTACTATAATACTTCTACCTCTTTTACTTATATATTATATACTAAATCTATATTTTTATTAACTTTATTAAGCCTAATATTACTATAGAAGTATTTAGCCACCTTAATACTAACCTTAATACCCTTATACCTATACTTATAAGTTATAAGTCTAGCTTTATAACTAACCCTACTTTTCTAGCTAATTATAAGAGTCTATTTAGACCTACTTATTCAATAACTAACTTTATTTTAACTATAAAAGACCTAACTATATAACTAATACTCCTAGTTTACCCGTAATTTAACTCTTTAAATAACTAAGAAACCTAGTTTTTAAATAATCCTTAAACTATTAAACCTTCTTTAATAAATCTTTAATAAATCCTTATATATATTTACTATAACAAACGAATTTTTAAACAACATTTAATTAATACTACTTATACAGAAACCGAAATTATTACAGCTTTAACTATTTAGTTTAACTAATAAAAGCTTTTATAAACTAATATTAACTATCCTAAAGTTATAGACTTTAAGTCTATTAACTATAATAAATTAACTAAGAGAGTTAAAAAAGATATAGTAGAGTTTTATAGTTTTAACTACCTTTTTAAACTACCTAGTTAGCTATATAATAAGTAGTTTACTCCTATTATTTTAATAAATTAACTATTAAGTTTTTAGAAGTTTACTTAGTTTTAGTTATTTAAATAAAAAAGACTTTAAACTTATAAAAGATAAATAAAATTACTATTCCTAAGCTAAAAAAGCAATTAAATTATTAAGTTTAGTCTCTATAATTTAACGCGGTTTTATTTAGTAAAGATTTAATAATAGATTTTATTAAACTACTTAATAAATAGAATAAAGACTTTAATAATAAAGTATTAAGTTATATATAACTTCTTTATAAAAACAGTTCTTTATAAGTTATAAAAGACTTTAAAATAGTACTTAAAGTTTAAAAAAGCTTAAAAGAGTTATATTAACTTAAAAGGTTTATTAATAAGTTTTTTATTTATAAAGAGTTTTTTAATACTACTTTAAACGACTTTAAAACTCTTAAAGAATACTTTAATAAAGTTAAAGAGTTTATAGATAATCTAACTTTAAACAATTTAGTTTTACTTAAATAGGTAATTATAGCTTAAGTTTTAAATAGCTTAAATAACTTTTATAAGGGGTTTATAACTAATATTACTTAATTTTTAAAAAAAGACTTAAATACTTATACTATTGAGTTTTTATTTATTAATTTATTAGATAAATTTAAGAAAAAGGGTAGTAATAACTCTATATAATTCTTTAAGTTTTAAATTAAGTTTAAAAAAACTTTAAAACTCTAGAAATAAATAAAGGGTTATTACTATAGTTATTATAAAAAAACTAACTATATAAAGAATATTTATGGATTTTTATATCTAAATAAAGCTCTTAATTAGTTTAAAAAGATATTAAAAAACGACTCTATTATAAATAAAAAAGAAAAAAAAAGAGTTAAAAAATAGAATTTATATAAATAATTAGTTAATACTATTATTAATAATAATTCTAACTTTTTTAATTTATTTAAAGAAGTTATAGTTACTTTAGACTTAATAAATATTGACTTAGTAACTAAAAAAGACTCTAATTTAGATATTAAATTTAAAAATATAATTATAACTTTTAAAACCCCTATTAAAATAGATTTTAAAACTAATAAAATATTACTAAGTAATTTAATTAAATAGTTAAATAAGGAACTTTTAGATTTTTTTATTTATAAAGGAAAATGACTATTTTATTTAGACTCTACTGTAATAATCTATATAATAAATAACTTATTTCTATTTAATAATATAAAATTTATTAAAACTAAGGTTAACTAGGGTAAAGTAAATTAGTTGTTTGTTTATAAAAAGAGTGATTTAATTACTATTATTAATAATATATTATATGTATTTAAAGATATATACTATATACTTAAACTAGGTATTAATCTTTTAAGTTAAGCTAAACTTATTAAAATTAGTATAGTTTTAATATACTATAATAAACTAATACTTTATAATATAGTTAAAAATAAAGTTCTTTTAATAGGAATTAAGAGGAATAACCTTTATTTTTTTAACTTTAATATAAATAAAGAAGTTATTAATGTTGGTATAGCTGCTGCGCAGTTAGCCCCCGTGGCGTACAGTGCCACAGTAGGAGCTATAGCCACACGGAGTCACGTAACTATATAGCTCTACCTATAGCTCTAATATCTACACTAGTACCTAGGCTACTTTTAACTTATAAATATTATTACTCTTTTATTATATATATTTAACCCCGTACAGATTAATCACTAACGTTTTTACTTATAAATAAACTAATACTAATTAGTAGTTAACTTACTCATTACTACTTAACTATAAACTATAAATTAATTAGAATTACTTAAAAAAGACAATAATAAACTATTACAACCTTAACTTTAAATACAAAACTACTAAAATACTATTACTATACTAAGTATCCCTCTAATCCTAAAAAAAATATACAAAAAAAAAGAAGTATTAAAACGTAATAAATCTACAATCCTATTAAGTCTTTATTAACGAAATCGTAGCTCTAAATAACTAGGACACTACTACTAGAGTACTATAAAGAAACTACAAAAAATCCCCTTATAATAGCCTCTTTTCTTTCTCTTTCTACCTATAGCTTCTTTTTAACTTACTTTTTTTATTAACTCTTTTTTTTAACTTACCTTTTACTTTCTTTAACTCCTCCTCCTTTTAAAAAGCTAACTATAGTTTACCTTTTAATAATATAATCTTTTTAAAAAAGCTACTATTACTACCTTTTACTATAACTATAAACTTCTTTAATATTACTTCTCCTCTTTTTAATAAGGATTAAGATTTACTTTTATAAAAAGACCTTTTTACTAACTATAATTATAACTTACTCCCTTACTTTAAACCCCTACTATACCTACTTAAAACGCTATAAATTACCTTATAATTACCCGAGTTAATAAAAATTTCGTTACTAGTATCTACTAACTATTTAAACTACTATTTACCTACTAATCCCGTTACTTAAGAACCTATATTAGACTCTATAGATCTATAGATCTAAAGTTTTTCTCTCTATAGTTCTATATTCTTACTTTTTAAGTAAGTAGCCTATTTAGCTTTAGTTTTTTTATTAATAAGGACTTTTTACTAAGTCTTATAAAGCTAATAATAATAAGACTCTTTATAAATCCTTATAATCCCTTTTTTATTCCTATCTATTATTCCTATTATTTATTATTCTAACTCTATTCCTCTATATAGTAATAATAAAATTTAAAGCTATTACTAATTATTTATAACTTAATAACTACTCCTTATTGCTAGCCTTTTATAAAGTAGTTATAGAGCTTTTTAGTAAGTCTTGTAATTCTAACTAAAAGGACTTTTATATAGTTATATAGGTTACTAAAATGTCTTAAGTAGCCCCTATAAGTAAGCTTTTTAAGGACCTCCCCCTTATAGTAGCTGCCTATAGGCTAGTAATTAATATAGATTTTGCTTACTAAAAGCCTACTCTAGAGTATAATAAGTCTACTAATAAGACCCCTATAGCTATACTTAAAACCTACTTACTATAGTTTTTTAATAAATATACTATAAAAGGCTTTATAGGCTATATACTTTAGGAGATATTTAATATTAACTTTAGTAACTAGTTTATAAATACCTTTACCCGAGTTTTACTTAAAGTCTACTGTGTCGCTAAGGACTTTTTATATTTTAATAGCGTTAAGTTTAGCCCCTTATAAAAGAATATTAACTAATAGCTTTTTATAGTTACTTAGGCTTTTTAGTTTAACTTTTAGAGTAAAGAAGACGTTATAAAAACTATAGACTTCTACAAAGCCTTTAGAGTTAACTCTAAAAAACCCTACTTTTTTAAATATATTATAAATAGTAAGTTATATAGTATTTTAAAGTTAATTAAGTAGAATAAGAGTATTATTTTGCTATTAGTTAAATATTATAATAATACTATATTACGAAATATAAATACTTTACTACTATAGAGAGTAGCTACTTTTTAATTCTTTTTAAAAGATTAATACTATAGCTAGTTCTATTAACCTTATAAGGCTATATAGAGTTAATTCTACTTTTACTATTTTAGAGATTTTCCTTAAAATAACTTAACTCTAGTACTACTACTTTTTAACCCTTTTATACTAAAGATACTTATTAACCTTTTTAAGTTTAAGAACGGTATAATTTATAGTAGTAACTAGTATAAATCTTTAAATATAAAGCTTAGAATCTTTAAGTATAATTACTACTTTATAAGTATCTTTTAATATTAAGCCTATATTACCTTTTTATTAATACTATAAAGCTAAGTATAAACTTTTTACTATAACTACTTTAGTAACTCTACTTCTCCTTTATTACTCTTTAATGTAGTAGTTATAGTATATAATTACTTTAAAACTAACTAAATATATTAGTAGTACCTCTTTAAGTAGTAACGTTTTAACCTTACTATAAAAATATAAAATAGCTAAAGTAAGTCTTGTATTAAGTACTTTAATAAAATAATTATAAAGTTTCTAAAGATTTAGTTTATACTTACTAAGGAGTACTAAGGTAACTATACCCTACGTAGCTAACTTCTTACTACTTACTACTCCTCTTTAGACTTTATATTAGCTTTTATTAAAAAATCTTTTATACTTAGTAGTACTATTACTAATCTATAGTTAGCTATTAGTATTACTAATAGCTATACTATAAGTAACTAGTACGTTTTTATAAATACCTACTATATTAACTATAAATATAGTAGTTACTATAATAGCTACTACTAAAGCTATAATACTTATAACTATCCCTATAGTAATATACTTTTTTTTTATAGTAATAATATATAAAAGTACTATGTTTATAGTAAAATTAGTTATTAGTTTAATAGGTATATATAAAAGAAGTGTAACGAAGTATATAAGTACTATAAATTGTTATTCTATATTTAGGACCCCTTCTATAAGGAATATTACTAGTTCCTACTTTAATATAAAAGCTCCTTAGATAATAATAATAACCTTTTAGTTATTAATAGCCCTAAGAAAGGCGATTTAGAGTTTAAGAAGGATATTAGATTTATTTATTATATAACGGTGTACTATACCTCTATAAGTATTAATAGCCTAGTTACTATTAATAACTACTATATCCTTAAGCTACTTAGAAATAATACTATAGCTTATTACTTAATATAAATAAACCCCTTTGTCTACTTAGTACTTATATTAACGTTTATATATAATAATTACTATTCTTTTAATATTTTTTATAGTATTATACTTAATACTAGGGTAGTAAAGTTTTTAACTATAGACTATAATTAATATATAGTACTATAAAATTACTTTTTACTAGACTTTAAGTTTAATACTTTTAGTACTAGTAAAATTTCTATTTCTTTTAGAAACGTAGTACTAGTTAACTTATTTAGATTTATTAACGTTCCTACTTTATTTAAAAATATTACTTTTTATATAATATTTATAAGTACTCTATTTTTACTTAACTTAAGTAATATAAATTAACTTAGTATTGTTTTTAATAATATTTATAATAAGCTTTATTAAAGTACTACTATAGTTTTAATTATTTAATAATAGGGGTATAAATAGTTAACTTTTAATTCTAAAGAGTTACTAGTATTTTATTACTTAATTAATATTAAGCTCTACTATTTTTATTATTAATTTAATTACTCCTTTATTTAATAACTCTATAACGTTTTATAGAGAGTTAGGAACTCCGTTAAGATTTCTATTATTAAGGCCCTTAATTATATATACTATTAATACTAACTTAACGGTTTAGTACTATTCTACTTTAAATTTAACCTTTATAATAACTTTAACTTTAACTATAAAGTTATTATTAATATTATATATATTAATAGTAAATTAGTTTTATATATAGTTAATATATTTATGGTTTTTAATGCTACTTACTTTTTAAAATTACTTTTTATTAAATATTTATAATAAGTATTTTAAAAGAACTAAATTAATATATACTAGGGACTTTTTAATAACTTTATTACTAATTTAAGTACTAGATTTTAGTTTAATAAGTTTTATAGTAATACTAAATCCTTTAGTATTACTTTTAAAGATACTTTTATTAAAGTGTACTACTTAATTAGTAAAGTTAAGAAATACTATACTATAGTACGTAGGATTTATAAGATTTTTAAAATAAAGAACCTTAGGATAAGTTATAATACCCGTTTTTAAACTATAGTTAAAGCTATTAATAATACTACTGGCCCGAATAGCCTTATTCCGACTTTACTAGTATTTAGAGCGTACCCCTGTATAAATAACTCTTCCCTACTATTACTAGATATTATAGCTAAAGCTACTATTATTTATAAAGCTATAAATAAAGTCTATTACTTCTATACTAAATAGATAGTTATAGAAGGCTTTAGAGTATATAACGGCTCTAATATATTTATAAGCCTTAACTTTTTACTTTAATTTAAAGTTAGAGTATAGTATAAAAAGGGTAGTTAGTAAGGCTTATACTTACTACTTTTAATTAATAGTAAGTTTTATATACTAGCCCTTTTATAGGGCCTATAGATATTTAAATTAACTTTTATTAAACCCTTTTATAATAATAATAATAAAGCTAACTTTAGATTTCTATTACTAAATAACTCTAGTTATACTAAAGAAACTAAAAATAATAAGGCTAATAGCCCCGGGGATGCCCCCGGCGAGGCTGAGCTGCTTAAGGAAATTCTTAATAAAATTATTATTAATCCTACTCCTTTTTCTACTACTAAAAACCTTTTTTAGCTGCCTAGAAGACGTCCCGGCTGCCCTTATAAAAATACTACTATAATGTATATTTTAGTAAAAAAGGAAGTTAATTTTACCCTTATAATTAAGTTATATAATAAGGGTGTAATTACTATACCTAGTAAACCCTTTTAGTTATTAATAGAGTAAGAGATTATAGTGCTTTAGGATTGTAACGTTTTTAACTTTGTTCTTTGTAACTCTGAAATTTATAATAGCTACTATATATTTAAATTAAAGATTATTAATAAAATTAAAAAAAAGACTATAAATAGCCCTTATAAGAAGTTTTATTTTATAATTTAAGGCTATACTAATAATAAAAAAGCTAAGATTCTTACGTAGTTTTTAATAATTTAGTAAGTCTTATAGTAACTAATCCTTACTTTAACTCCTTTTTTAATTTATAATAGTATAACTCTATAGTTATAAGATATTACTTAAGTATATATATAGTTAGAAATAAAGCTTAATTATACTATCCTTATAAGACTCTTTAAGTAGATTAAGTATTATTACCCTTACGATACTATTATAGTTATTAAAAAACTGCTTTATAGTATTATAGAAGTAGGGATGTATTAGTAGGTAACGTATAACTACTACTACTATAAAAAGCTTAATATAGTTAGTTTAATATATAATCTATACTTTTTAATATTATTAATTAATAATAAAGAGTTTACTATAGTTAAAATATAAACTAACAATATATTAGGACTCTTTACTATTAATTTTTTAGCCTAAAAAGATAACTAACTTTAAAAAGTAAACCTTATAACTAAGCTAAAGACCTTTTTAACTACTAATAATCCCTTTATATTTAATAGTAGTATTTTAAACCTTAAAGGTAGTAACTTAGTATTCTAATAAAAGGGCTAGAGTAAGAAGCTTACTATTATGACCTTTAGGGTAAATTAAAAGGCCATATATATTTAATAATAGGCCTATAGTACTTATATTATAACGATTTATTAACTAGAGGTATTCTATAATTTATTAGTTGCTACTTAGCACTAGGAGTCTAATAATAATAATATTAAAGCCCTAAATAAGTATTTATAGTAGTAAATTAATTACCCCCTCTAGGGTAACTAACGGCCTACGGGCCATATGCTCTAGGGAATAGCCGTCTAGCTACCCACCTTATTAATCTTTTTCGTTTAATAGACAGCACTTAAATTCACTTACTACAACACAGCTTCTATAGATTTAAAGTAATAGGTGTTTTTAATTAATTTTAAAGTAGACTACTAATTACGCTATTAACGCCACCAAAACCACCAACACCTTCTATATACCTCCCATACACCTAACCGTCTAAACCGTCCCTCTAAACCTATTAAATTTAAACTAAACTATCCTATTACTTCCCTTAGCCGCGCAGCTACAGCTAGTTCAGCCGCTCCCTACTATTATCAGTATCCGTCTTAACATTATTAGCCTTACTAAATATACTAATATTAGTAGCCCCTTAGGGCTTCATAATACTAGCAGCCGCGTCCTTTAACTAATTAAAGTATTTATAGTTATTTTTAAACTATAGGAAATTTATAGTAGTTCCGTTTTATAATCCACGTATTATTACGTCTACTTTAAGTTAATTTCTAGTAGTTTAATAGCTTAAAGCGCTAAATATAGTAAGGGATACTCTTACGTTATTTAGAAGGTTGTTTTAGTTAAGCGTTAAATTAATATTAGGGCCTATACTTAAACTAAAGAGGTAATTATAGCTTTTATTATAGTCCGTTTTAATTTATATAGTAATAAAATAGTATTTATCCTAACTATAGGGGGAGTTAACGGGTAACCTTTTATTAAATATTATAGCTTTAAGGGTTATTATTATATATATATAGAAAACAGAAGGAATTAATAAAGGCCTTACTTATAGTAGTAGTACCTTTTTCTTTAATAGTAAACGCCACTAGGGCTCGTTAAGCCCTATACACAGTGTGATCCAGCCAAAGGTTCGCACAAGTAAAGGTTTATTTTAACATATTTAGCGCCGCCTATTAGTAATAGTATTGTTATTATTGCTAGAAGGGCAGGTAAGTAGAAGCGTCAAGAGCTAAAGGGGGTTAAAGCTACTAAATACACCCTATTAAATACTTCTATTTAATTATACTATTTAATAATATATAGCTATAGTACATTCTTTTTAGAACAACTTATAGAAATGTCCGGACAAAACAACTACTTAAAAAAAACACAAATAGTAGTAAATTAATAACTAAAAGTAAGGGCTAATATATATCTTCCTTAACTTTATTATTAATAAGTTTTTTATATTTATAAATAAATTATTTACTAATAATAATAACCTTTTATTATAACTTAGCTTTATTATTATTTTTAATAATAAGTACTACTTTACTAATAATACTTTTAAGTTTATTAGTAATATTATCTACTATAGCTCTATAAAAAGCAAGCGCGTTACCCGTAGTATACTAGTATTTAAAATTTATAGTATAACGACTAGTACTAATATAGCCCTTACTATTACTAAAACCCTTTAAATTATAACTAACTATTTTTAGCTTTTTAAAATCCCTATAGTAGTATATATAAATTTATACTTACTATACAAATACTTTATTAAGTTTAGTACTACTAAAGAAAAGCGCTTAATAATTAATATTATAGCTCTAAAATAGTCCTATAAGTAACGCGAGATTACTAATATCTACTAGATAATAGAAAGTAATAACCCAGCTAATACCTTTATAAAAACTTCCTTAAACTATACTTTTAAAAGCTTTATTAATAGTAATAGTATAATAATTAAGATAAAAGGATAGGTTATATAAAAAGGTACGTAGAGTTAAGAACGTAGAGAATTAAGGGATACGGGTAGTATAAGGAGGAAGATATAGACTCTAGTTACTTTAAAGGTAGCCCTAGTAAGTCCTAGGTGCTTTAATAAGCCCCGGGCTTATTAAAAATAAAGCTTAACCCCTATAGGGGTTTTTAGATTTTTTTTTAATTTTATAAAGAGTAATAGCCCGTTAAATAGTATTAATTACTACCCTTTTTATAAAAGTAATTATTTTTTTTATTAAGGCCTTATACTTTAGACTATAAAGTAAAAAGTACTAGTATTAGTATAGTTACTATATAGTTAACCCCTATAGTATATAGTGCTATAGTAGGAGCTATAGCTATACAGAGTTATGTAACTACGTAGCTCTACTTATAGCTCTAATATTTATACTAGTACCTAGGCTACTTTTAACTTATAAATATTATTACTCTTTTATTATATATATTTAACCCTATATAGATTAATTACTAACGTTTTTACTTATAAGTAAATTAATAATTAATATAATAAAAAAGTTTTTAAAAAAGTTTTAAAGTTAGAATTAAACCCTAGACTCTAAGATTAATATAATAAGACTATAGTATAATTAATTAGGCTATATAAATTAATAATTTTTATTTATTAGTTTAGATTAAATTAAAATTATATATAAAAGGGCTGTTGTAGAGGTATTTTGTAAATTACCTTATAAGGCTTATTTAAAAGGAAAATTTATAAATAAAGTGAATAAATAGTTTAATAATTATAAAAAGGACTATCTTTACTTATATAAAATTACTTTAGATTTATACAGGCCTATTATACTTAAAACTTATAATAATTATAGATAGTTTATATTATTTATAAATAAAAAGACCTGTTTTATATAGGGTAAATTACTAAAAATAAAGGAATTTAAAGAGGTTTTTAATACTTTTAAGGAATTTAAATCTTTAGTTAAAAATAATGAAAATAAGTATAAAATTAATTAATTTAATATAGATAGTAGTAAAGAGTTTAATAATAAAAGGATTAAAACTATATATATTAAAAATAGTATAACTTATAATATAAAACTACTTTATATATATAAGTTTAATAGTATTATTAAAAGAATAATATGTACTTTAGTAAATAAAGTAAAAGCTATACTAATTAAAGCTAATATTAATTTTAAATTATAAAGAAAAGCTTTTTTAGTAGCTATATATTTATATAATAGAACTCTATATAAGTTAATAAGTAATAAAATACTATATAAAGTAAAGAATAATATAAAACCCTTTTTAAACTATATAAGGGTTTAGGGGAGTATTTACTATTATAAAAATAAAGACCTTAATTTTAAAAAGCTAGATAATAGAGCTAAAAAGGGTATAATACTAAACTATAGTAATAATACTTATAGAATCTAGGATTTAAAAAAAAATAAAGCTATATAGTTCTGTAACGTTAAAATATTTAAAAATATCTTTATAAAAGATATAATAAATAATAATTAAAAACTATTTATACTAAATAAAATAAATTATCTATAATTTAGTATAAATAAAAGTGGAAAAGAACTTTAAAGTAATAGTTTTTTTAAAGTAGACTTAGATTTTAATAATAATAATAATAATACTAATAATAATATAAACTCTAAATTAACTATAGAAATTCCCTATATGGATAAAGACATCTAGGAAAGCTATATATGGGTTGAAAATTAAGAAAGTGTACTATTTATAATAAAAGATTGTTTATTTTTAAATATAATATCCGCTATAAATAGCTTAAAGAATAAAATCTCTTATATATTAAGTATTAATAGTTTAAATAAACCTACTATATATAAATAAGTTTTAGAATTTAATAATTTATAAAACTGGATTTAAGTTATGTATAAGGAGTTAAAAATATTAATTAAAATAAATACTTAGAGTATAATTAAAAAACTATAATTTATAAGACTTTTAGGGGGTAGATGGATTTATAAAACTAAAGTTAATAATAATATTAATACTAAAATTGAAAAACCTATTAAATATAAAGTTTATTAAGTAGTTTAAGGTTATAATTAATATATAGGTATAAATTACTTAGAAACCTTTAGTACTACTTATAGGCCTGAATTCTATAAGCTATTATTCTTAATAACTATATAAAATAATTAAGATATTAAATAATATAACGTTACTAGTGTATTTATATATACTAATATTGATAAAGAGATATACGTTTAATTACTTACTGGTTTTTTTAATAATAATAATAAACTAGTTTTTAATAAGGATTATAAAGAATTTAATAAAGGATTAGTCTGTAAACTTAATAAAGCTTTATATAGTTTAAAATAAAGTCCTAGACTGTAGTATAAGTATTTAAAAGAAATACTTAAAAAGGAAGGCTTTAATATATTACTTTATAATAAGGCTATTTTTATACTAAATAAAAAAGGAGTTAAAGCTATTATGGCTTATTATGTAGATGACTTTTTAGTTATTACTCTTAACTCTAAAATTATTAATAGTATAATTAATAATATTTCTAAAGAAATTAATATAAAACTACTAGGGGTGCCTAAAACCTTTTTAGGTGTTAAAGTAGATATAAATAGGTTTAAAAAGATACTATTTCTATACTAAACTAAATATACTAAAAAACTACTTACTAAGTATAATAAAACCTACTTATATAGGTATTTAATACTTATAAATAATAATATAAAAATAGTGGAAAATATAGAAAAAGCTACTAAAGAAGAAATAAAATAATTCTAATAAGAAATAGGCTCTTTAATATATTCTACTTTAAAAACTAGGCTAGATATAGCCTTTATAGTTATGTTATTAGTTTATTATATAAGTAATTCTTTTAAAAAGTATTTTATTATTTTAAATTAGTTATAGGGATATTTAAATAAATTCTCTAACTTAGGGATTTTATATAACTGCTTTACTAAATTTAATATAATAGGATTTTTAGACTCTAATTAGGTTAGAGATTTTAATAATAGAAAATCTACTACTAGTTACTTATTTTGCTTAGGATTTTATAATATAATTAGTTAGAATACTATAAAACAAAAAATAGTAGTTTTATTTACTTATAAAGTTAAATATATAGCTTTAACTAAAGCTATTAAAGAAGCTATATATTTATATAACTCTTATAATTATATATTTAAATTTTTAAACTTTAAAGGGCTTAATAAACTAAAGATTCTTATAAATAATAAAGTAGTTTAAAGGCTAGTTGAAAATTCTGAATTTTATAAAAGAGTTAAGTATATTAATATTAAATATTACTTTATAAGAAATATAATTATTAATAATAAAGCTTTACTATACTATATATTTACTAAAAATAATTTAGTTAATGTTTTAACTAAACTTGTGGGTAAAATAATATTTAATAATTATTTAACTACTTTAAGTATAGTAGATTATAAAGGTTTTTTATTTTTTCTTTAAAATAAAACTAAAAAGAATATAAATCTAATAAAAGATAAGTTAAAAATAAATAACTTATTATATTAAAAGAAAAGGTTTTCCTTAAATTTAAAAAAAAAATTTTTATTTTTACTCTAAATATTTTTACTTAAAAAGAAAGGTTTTTTATAAAGTCTTTTAAAAAGTTTTTAATACTAATAAAAAGTCCTTTAATTAGACTTTAAAATACTAAGATCTATAATAAATTTAAAATAATATATATTTTAAGGGGGGATATTAGTTTATATAAAAGAACTAAAAAGAAAAACTAAAAAGATAAAAGGGAGAATTAAACCTATAGCCTCTAGCTTTAATAAACTAAATTCTAAGCTACTAAGTAAACTACCTTTAGTAGTAAAAACTATCCTAAATATTTCTTATTAACCCCTTTAGAGTACTTATAGTTAACTACAGCTCTTGTGGCTAACTATAGTATTTATAGCTAACTATAGTGCCCGTGGCTAACTATAGTAGTTGTGGTTAACTATACATAGGGCTTAAAGCTACTTAACTAAGCTGTATATAACGGATTAAACTCTAAAAGAAATAGTGCTTTAGGAGCTAAGCTAATAAAGCAAGGTACTAGGTCTATAAAAAACAGGGCTCCCCTTAGCCTATAGGGGTCTAGACTTTTACTTTCTTAGTAAGTAGATAAGTATAGTAATATAGTAATACAGTACTATTACTACTACTATAATACTTTTACCTCTTTTACTTATATATTATATACTAAACCTATACTTTTACTAACTCTATTAAGCCTAATATTACTATAGAAGTATTCGGCTACCTTAATACTAACCTTAATACCTTTATACCTATACTTACAAATATTAATTATAGTTTTTTATAAACTAGCGACTTTTAAAAAAACTAATTTTTACTAATCCCTACCCCTAGAGTAGGGGCTAGGCTTATAAAGATGTTAATAAATAGTATATAATTAGCTATAATTAATATAGTTAATAATAGGGTTACTTAAGTAAATTTAATTTATAATAGCTTTAAATATATAGTAAGTATTAACTAAAGGGCCTTTTACTTAAGGGGAAACAACTTTATAGCTCTACTTAAATTTAACTACTATTTCTAAAGTAAAAAACGGTCCTACTAGTAACTAGCTTTTATAAAAAGAAGCTACGTATACTAAGATCCTTTTTTTAATTAAAAAGGGAGTTCTTTTTTTTATACCCCACACTAAGGCTCCCTAGGGAGCCCGTTTAATAGTAAAGTAGGTACTTAAGTATAAAAAGGCTTAAGGGATTATAGTTAAGTATAAGGCTAGAGTTATTATAAAAGGCTTTTTATAAGTATATAAATAAAACTTCTATAATATATATATATTTATATTAAAAACGGTATTATAAAGAATCCTTTTTACTTATACCTAGTGAAAGGGTTATATAGTATATTAATAGAATTTTATTAAAACTTACTTTAATAGTAACCTTAATAAGAATATCTATATATTACTATTTAAGCTTTTAAGAAACTTTTTTATAGATACTTAATTTAGATACTACGTAGTAGTTATTAAATATAATACTTTATAAAATTAAGTAATCCTTTTATATAAGGCTCTATATAGGCTTTATTAGAGTAGAAGGTAGTAGTAAGTTAAACTATAAGAGGTTTTAGGGATATATAGCTTTAAAAGGCTTATTTTAGATATAGCTATGTACTATAACTCTAATAAAAAGGTTTTTATAGTAACCTATATTAATAATATAATTGTTATAGGCCCTAAGGAAGTAGTTTTTAGAGTATTTAATTATATTAGTAAGTATATTAAAGTAGTAGATCTAGGAGTCCCTAAGTTTTTTTTTAGTATTAAGTTAGAGTTTTCTACTATAGAGACAATAATTAGTTAAGGATTTTACTTTAGAGAGATTAGTAAGGAATTTATAGAAGAGATAAAGCTAATAAATACCCTAGTTAAGACTAGAGCTTTTAATATTACTGTACTAGTTAATAAAGCCGTTAATTTAGAACTTTAATTCTAGTACTATTAGTTAGTTAATAAAGAAGGGTTTAGTACTATAATAACTCGGCTGAACCTTTTATATAACTATAGCCTATAGAGAAGGTTCTTTTATATACTATATTATTAGTATTAAAAGTTAGTTATTTATATAGTATATTATATAAAGTAGTAGTTGGATTTATTTATTGTTTATTTAATTATTAAATAGGATAATAAAGATAATAACTTTAGTTTTAAGGACTACTATAATAGTAACTATACTAAATATAAATTAACGTTAAGATCTACTATAGAGTAGATATTTTTTATAGTTAATAGTTCTATATTATAGAGATTCTTTTATTAAGTAACTATAGTTAAGTTATTAATAAAAGCTAAGTATTACGTAGTATTAGTTATAGCTTTAAAAGTAGTATAAATATAGAACTTTTTTTTAGAGTTTAAAAAGATACTTCTAAAACTAATTTAAATAAAAGCTAATAATACTAGTACTATTACTTTAATAAAGGGCAAAAATAGAAATAATTAAACCTATTATATCTAAGTTTATAATTACTTTATTAAAGAAGTAGTAAATTATAAAAAGGTTAAATTTAAGTATATCTATACTAATAAGAATATTATAGATCTATTTATTAAACTACTTAAAAGGCCCGCTTTTAAGTACTTAAGGGTTAAGCTAGGTCTTAAGAGTACTAGTAAGTAATATAGATCTAAATAGCTTTAAGTTAAAGGGGAGTATAATAATGTATTTAGTAAGTAGCTAGGTATAGGAGTAAGTGGCGTAGGTATATAAAACGTAGTTTACTAAAAGTAGCTTTAAGTAATAGAAATAAGATATATAGATTACTAGGGTTTTATACCTTAAGGGATTTTCTTTTATTTAAATAGGGGGTTAGACCCTTTGTAAGGGCACCTATAGATCTAATTACGCATAGTTAATCTATTACGCTTATGCCTTGTTAGATTAGTATTAAGACCCCTTGTCGTTATAGTTTAGACGGCAGACCTCTCTCCTAGGAATTAGCCTAACCAGCCTCCCCGGTTCTACATAGTAGGCCCATCATCAGGCCAAACCGCACGGATGTGTGGCCGAAGCACGACATCCCTCCCGCATAAAGTTTCATGACTCTAGACGGGATATACTCGTCTGAAGTGTTGACTGGCTCGAGTCCAGATGTCGAGGACTCTCGGAACCGCCGTGACTTGCGAAAGAATAAGCAGTCCGAGAATGATCACAGATGGATTCTGGGGTACTTCGCAAAGGGTCCGTCTGATTCTTGTGGATAAGAAACTCACTTGATCTTCCGAGCCAAGTGCAATGTACGAGTGGCCTAACTTCTAGGGAAAATGGGCTGTGACCATGAGGGGCCTTCTCGGGGGCTCCTGGTCCCCTATTCGGCATCAGTCAACCCTTCCTTGAAGGAATCGTAGGGACAGCAACTACAACACCCACAATAGTGATGGTAGCCGTAATGAGGGAGGGTGATGATATCAATATCCCAGTTTTATTGATACGAACGAGGATATCGAACGAGTTGAAAGACTTTGAATAAGTGGTGTATTGCGGACACAATTAAAGCCCAAGAATCCGATTTACTCCCGGTGACATAACGTTTAATAGACGGCCGTGCTCGCCGTTCGTCGCCCTGATTTCCCCATTCCAATAACGCCAAACCTCTCCCGTAGAATACACCTAATGAGCCCTCAATATACATAAGAGAAACCCCGTTCGTCCTTCCGGCCCGCAAACATCCCCTAGAACCAAGGCGGTATCGCGAGCATCCACGCGTCGAGCCACCTCGAGGCCGCGAACCCGGCGACGAACCCGCCCACGGCGATGGAGAACATGACGGCGGCCGTCAGGCTCGGGCTGACGTCGTGGTCGAGCCACTTCTTGCGGAAGTCGAGCGTGCCGACGTGCATGTGGAACATCTCCTCGACGTCGACGACGCCCCGCCAGTTCGGCTTCAGCTCGGTCGACTCGCGAGGTCGGTGCTTTCTCTGGACACTATAAATCGAGGCACGGGGGACGAAAGATCACCCCTCACTTTTTAGTCCCGTCTGGTCAGCCGCTTCGGTAGGGCAGAAAAGGAATGCACAACGGGCAAGGGGGGGGGGGGGGGGGGGGGGGGGGGGTGTTGGGGGGTGGACAAGTACTGAGAATGGGCTACTTACAGCAGCGTCAGGCAGATATCGCCCTGCAACCTCGCCTTCAGCTCCAGCTCGGCATCCAGGTTCAGGCCGATCTGTAGCCTGGCCGGCTTGGAGTCGGCGAGGCGGGGGATCACTTTTGGCGGCGGGAGGGTCCCTCTAGGTGCAGTCGTCGTTGTCGTTGCCGCCGCCGCCGTTGTCTGCTGGACCTGCTTGTTGCGGTTCCTACGTCGCCGCCGGCGGGTGCTGCCTTCCGAGGACGCGCTCGACGCAGCGCCGACGCTGGACGCCGAGTCGTCCACGACAATCTTGCGTTTCGCCAGCTCGGCCAGCAGCTCGTCTTCCGTGTGGCCCGCAAGCGTGTTGGTGGTGTAAGTTATCTGGGTCGCTTTCACATCGCGGGGCGCCATTTTCTCGTCTTCGTCTTCCGAGGTGGCCTTCCTGTATCGGGAGGGCATGTAGTAAGGGATCATTTGTCGTTGGTGTCCGCCTTGAGATGCGGTGACTTGTGCACTATGCGGATGCGCCAAAGGTGTCGGAGATGCAAGTGAGTTTGCTTTCTTTCGAGTTGATGCTCGAGGAATAAGAAGGAGAAAATTCAGTCTTGCCGATGAATCAAGAGGTTCAGTTCTCAGCCGTAGGGATGGCTGAGATGGCAAGCTCAGACTATATAACCGTCCAATTCCATCCAGCCAGCCCCTGGTACCCGACTCGCCACGACCACCACCGCATTTCCACCCCCAGCAACTCTGAAATCTGTTTCCGATTCTTCACTCCGTATCCTCTGGAAATTCCACCGACTTTCAGAATATGTGCTTACACGGACCCCTCGAGTGCCTGCGACGGGATCACGTGATGGGTCGATGGTGGAGTCAAACGGATCGAGGCGTCGTACGATGCCGTCCAACGCTGAAACCGCGATGCAACTCCGACGTTGCTGGTCAACCCCGGCGTGCCAAGACAGGGGGGGCAGAACACCAGCAGCAGCGCACAGGACTCGGTTGCCATCTGTGAGTGGTGACGCGATTTCGCCCAAACAACTTTCTTTTTGCCATGCGACATGCTGTTCCCCCCTTCGAGCCGCTCGCGACCCCTAGCACAATGCTTGATGATCAGGGTCCTGGCGACCGCTGGTTATGTGGAGGGTCAAACACTAGTCAGCTACCCCGATCGTATGTTTGGCTGATGTCCTTCTAGGCCTGGCCCCATTTCGAGCGGGAAGATCTCTCGGGCAGATGGAGTTGCGGTGTCGTTTGGTTCTAGGCCCGTCGGGCCAATCAGTTGCATTGCCAATCACGTCTAATAGATGCTCGCCTGTCTTGGCCCTTGAGCGACGAGGACGTAAAAACAAACAAAACTCCGGAAGATGCGCCGCGCCAGCCCGATCACCACCTACCCAGACCCTGCCACCCGCGTTATCCCGTCTCGAACCCACGAGATCAGCCTTCTTCCTTCACTGGACTCATTACCGACACTCTGTCCCAGAGCTTCGAGGAACAGTCTAAGATGTTTACCCGTGACCCACATGGGTGACCGAGACCACCTGGCCACCCTTCCAATACCGCATACTTTTTCGCAACTTCCTCTCTTCAACTCTGTCAGGTACTCAACAGGTCTCTCACAGACATACCGCGGCCAGTACCACGAGAAGAGCTGACGCTCTCGCTGCCGATCGTCCCCCTCCTGTCGTTATTCAGCATCAGCAGCGCAGCCGTTGCCTCCTGATCAAGGTCCCGCTGCGGTGCCAGCGCGGGGCTGGTCAGCGTCGAGAGCGACGCCGAGGGGACCCCATGGCCGTACGGGTACGACTGCGGGCCGAAGGCGGGCGACGTGGTCGCCGACGACGCGCTGTAGCTGTAATGCCGCTGGTGCTCGGTCGACACAGACGAGTACGAGTCGTGGCGGTGCCTCGAGTCCTGGGCGAGGAGCGCGGGCGACGGTGACACGGACGGCTGCTGAGAGCGAGAGTACTGCTGTGGGGCGGGGAAGGTCGGCGACGGGGCTTCGGATCCGGTCATCTCGACGTCGTCGGGTTCTTGTTGGTATTTCGGGACGAATTGTGATATGGAGCCCCACAGATCGCGGCCGGACGGGGTCTGGAGCCCAGACTCGGTCGGCGAGAGGGCCTCCGACGCATCCCGTTGGGCCTTGAGCTTGGCCACGCAATCCTCGAGGTATCTTACGTATTCAATGGATGCCTGCCGACACAAATTCGGTCAGTATTGCGCGGAAACGGAACGAGTGATATTGACTACTCACCTGTAGGATGGCAAGCTTGTGCATTTCACCCGTGCACGCCGGGATCATGCCCTTGAGCACCGCGAACTCCTCGTTCATCTTGGACCGACGGCGACGCTCGATCAGGCTATGTGCCGTTTTCCTCGCGATCTTGCGTCCCGCCGCGCTCGTCGCCGAGGGTTGCTTCTTCTTCGATTGCGCCGTTGTCGATCCGGCAGCGGCTTTCGCGGGGCCGGACGACTTGGCGGCGGTGGCGGGGGCCTCCTCGGACTCCTCCTGCGGCCGGGGCTTCATCTGGATGATTTTGCGGGACCGCGTGGGGGGCGGCGGCAACGCGAAGCTCTCGCTCGCGGCTTTCTGTGCTGCCGAAGACCGCCTGCGAGATTTGACCGTCTCGCTCGGCTGCATAGGGTAGGGTGCCGTGGTCTTTGAAGAGGGGGGAGCGGCGGCCTTTGACGACGTCCTCGTATCGGTGGGAGAGACTCTCGAGGCGTCCTGCGTGATTGCAGGCGGGGGCAGCTCAAAAGCCAGCTGCAGCGAGGCGATGTTTTTGGAGCCATCTTGGCCCTTTATGTCTGTCGAGGACGCCGGCGTGGGCGGCAGCGTAGGACGCGGCATTGTGAGGTGAGATGCGAAAGTGACGGGGCGCGGGCGACTTCTCTCGAGGGATAGAAACGACGTCCCCAAAGAGAATTAGTAGATTACGGCAAGCCGAGTGAGGAAACTCGATGCCTATGCCGGACGACAAATCGGTTGACGTCTTCTTCGAGGCTGTGCTCGCGCGGGAAGTAGATGCCGGATGGCGATGGACGGTGGTCGAACACTGTCTTGGCTTGGCACTGATGAGGGCGCCCGTCGGTTACGGTGATGTAGACGTCAGATGCCCGATTCGTCTGCTTGCCTTCGTCACAAGACAGGGTCGTGAATGCGAGAGAAAAGGAGGGCACGCGAGAGATGAACAGTTCAGGGCATAGCTAGGTGGGCTGGGAAAAGGAAGAGGGAATGGAATGGTTAAAGAAAGATACAGGCAGGTAGGACGAGACGGGATGGAGGCGCGAGTTGATGCACACACACACACCAGGCAACGTACCTTGGAACGAACTAGGTAAAGTGACTGACTCTCGCTCGCTCGCTCCCGCTATCCTTGGCTTGTCGTCCTCACCTTCGTCTTCTCCTACTGTCTATGGACAACCCCGGACTGTGGCCACGACGTGTTAAGGCACTCGCCTCAGATGGGTGCCAACATCTTAGCAGGCGTCCGGCAGACCACGCCCCTCCCCTGCCCTCCCCCATCCATCGCTTTACCGGGAGGGGTGTGGTCCATGTCTCTGTACACAATCCATAGGAAGAGGGAGAGAGGGCACGCGACTCCAAGCCAGAAGAACCCCAGCAAACAATTGACGGGGAAAAGAGAGTGAAGTGAGGAGCACAACCTAGTCTCTGGAGACAGATACAGACGGTAAGATCCAATCAGGGGCGCGGAAACAGACTCCTGGGCGAAGAAAAGGGCAGGAGAGGCATCATCGAGGGTTCGAGTCGGATAGCCAATCAGAGGGCCGGAATCGAGCACATGGGGTTCGTGAATGGTGACTGCACGCCCGCAGAGACCAGCCGCCAGCGTCGCCTTCATCTCAAAGAGAAACGTCAATCAGCACGGCCACACAGGCCACATGGATCATCGAGGGCCCTTGCCAACTTGGCCCCCTCGCCCACGGCCAAGGCCCGGGGGCTAGTCTGATGCGCGCTCTGCTGGGGCCGGCCAAGAGCCAGAGGCACGAGACATGTGCTTGACGTGCGGTTGGGTGACTGGTCGACGCGCTCGACGGTAGGGTCGATGAAAAGGTAGGTGATAGTCGAACAGTTTTCGTTGAACCGTGTTCCGCGTAGCATCCATTGTCTTATGGAGCAACGGGGTTGATTGAGCTTCAGCTGAATGACGACCCTCCGTGCGTGCAGAGTAGGAGCAGAGTGAGTGAGCACGTGGGCAAGAGCAATTCGTTTCAATTTGCGTCCCCGATCTGTGCCCCCGCAATAACTGCGTTCTTGTCCAACTTGGGTAGGTAGTCTCCCTCACTCTCTGTTCCCTTTTTCTTCTCCATAAGTGCGAGATGTACTTTGTGAAGTCTTGGAGGCCGCCTACCGAAGGCAATGGATGGGCTGCTTGCCGTCAATGGACAGCATACACCAAATATTTGCTGTGAAATACCCAAGTAGGTACCTACCGACACCGTCTGGAGCTTCGCGTGTCTCTCTCAGAAATAGAGTTTGGTCCCAATTTTCTGAAAAGGTGGAAGCTCTCGTGCGGCGTGCTTCCTTCCCAAAAAAACCCCAAGACATGGGAGAGGGTCGTGGACCTGCCTCGCCCCGATTCGGCCTAGCTCCCGAACCCTGGAGATGGACGGGGGGGTGCCCCCCCGACATGGCAACATCCATGGGTGGCGCAGGTGCCAATTCCAAGAAGCTTGTTGATGGCAATGCCAATTCCCTCCAACTTCCAATGGGGCACGTGATGATATCAACGAGACATGGCCTTCTGAAAACCGCTGAGTCTTGGCAGAAAATCACTCATGACAGCGAGCGCCCGTGGCTAAATTTATTCATGCATCCATTTTCACTAACCCAGAGAGAAAGTGCTTCGTAGGTTTTAGGTCTCCTCGACCACACGTCCATAATTCCCTCATGTCCCATTTGGGGGGCTACCCAGATCCCCGTGCCGTCAGAAAAAGAAAAGGAAACCCGAAAATGCGTTTAACATCGCTCCCCCGAGACCCCTACCTTACTCACACCTCGTTGCTAGGATAGACTACCTTCGTCGTAGCCGCGAACTCCTCCTTGATGCTCCTCACGCTCACGAATCGGCTGAGCAGGTTCTGGCTACCCGCCTTGTCGTTGGTGCCGCTGGCCCGGCCGCCGCCGAAAGGCTGCTGGCCGACGACGGCGCCCGTGCTCTTGCAGTTGATATAAAAGTTTCCTGCAGAGTCGCGCAACCTCTCCTCGGCGAAGCGGATCGCCGCCCGGTCGGTCGCGAAGATGGAGCCCGTCAGCCCGTACTCGCCCGTCGAGTCCGCCAGCTCGCACACTTCCGCAAAGCTGTTGGCCTTCGCGTCGTCGTATACATACACCGTGAGCACGGGGCCGAAGAGCTCCGTCGTCAGGAGCTTGTGGTTCTTGTTGCTCGTCTCGTAGATGGTCGGGTGCACGAAGTAGCCCTTGGACGAGTCGTACTTGCCGCCCGCGATGAGCTTGAGCTCCTTGTCGTTCTTGGCAGCGTCAATCACCCCGGAGAGCTTCTCGAAGGACCCCTTGTGGATGACCGGGCCCATGAAGTTGCTGTGGTCGACGGGGTTGCCAATCTTGATCTTGTTAACCTCTTCGACGAGACCCTGCTTGAATTGGGGCCAGATCGACTTGGCGACGTAGGCTCTTGACGTTGCGCTGCACTTCTGACCCTGGTACTCGAAGGCACCGCGAACCGTCTGCTTGACGGCGTTGTCGACATCCGCGGACGGGTGCACGACATGGAAGTTCTTGCCACCCGTCTCGCCCACGATTCTCGGGTACGAACGGTAGAGCCCGTCGGCCACACCCTTGCCAATGGTCCCGTACAGCTTGCGGAAGACGGCAGTGCTACCAGTGTAGTGCAGAGCCCCGAATTGCTTCCTACCCAGAACTGCGCGGGTGATCTCCTCGGGGTCACCGGGCACAAACTGAATGACTTCGCGCGGCAGGCCCGCCTCGATCAGGATGTTGTAGACCAGCCAGTTCGACAAGATGGCCGAGTCGCTGGGCTTCCAGACGACAACGTTGCCGAGCAGCGCCGGAGCCCCGGGCAGGTTGCCGGCAATGGCAGTGAAGTTGAAGGGGGTGACTGCGTACACGAAGCCTTCCAGGGCCCGGTACTCGACTCTGTTCCACACGCCGGGAGCGTGGTGCACGGGCTGCTGGGCGTACAGCTCCTCGGCGTATTGCACGTTGAAACGCAAGAAGTCGGCCAGCTCCGCCGCGGCGTCGATCTCGGCCTGCCACGCGTTCTTTCCTTGGCCGATCATGGTCGCGGCCATGATGTCGTAGCGGTACTTGGTGGAGATGAGGTCGGCGGCCTTGAGGAAGACGGCGGCGCGGTCGGCGAAGGGTAGGGACTCCCACGCAGGCTTGGCCTGGAGGGCAGAATCGATGGCCTTGTTCACATCCGCCGCCGAGGCCCGGTGGTACTTGGCCACCGCGACGCTGTGATCTGCGGGGTTGAACTGCTCCCCGACGTTTCCTGTCTTGACCTGGACGCGTGTCAGCGAGTTTTCGACCGTTGAAGAATGGTCGGCTTCAATGGACTAACCTCCTTTCCGCTAACAACAATCGGCACTTCCAAGGGAAGCTTCTGTTGTAGTGTCTCGATCGCGGCAGTCAGGCCCTCGCGCTGTGCCGAACCTTTGGCGTAGTGGTGCTGTGCCATCGTCAGCGGTGGACCAACCCCTCACCAACTCCAGCTTCTCGACCACGACGGCCACTTACGTTGGGTTCGTTGGACACTTTGGGCACCTTGAAGGCAGCAAAGTGGGCCAATCTCCTCGAAGATCCCGTCGCGGAGACGGCTAATTGTGTCGAAAGTCGGGCGGCCGATGTGTTGGCTGCTCGGCGTCCGGGGGCAGCGAGGCGTGATGCGCACCGAAGCTGGGAGTTCAAAAGCCCGGAAGCTCGTGTGGAAGCCATGGCGGGCAGTGGGACAACGAGGCGGAGGATACGTCAGTTGATTGAAAGGTAATTCCACCCAAGCACACAGAACGAGAGCTGGTAGATGGACCCGGGCCTGAGCGACTGATCGGTCTTAGATGGAATGGCTGGTGAGTGGAGGGAGAGGTAGGTGACTTGGGGAAAAAGAAAAAGCACGGAAAATTGACGGCAATCGGCTGGCTATTAAGATTTCGGAGCGTAGGATAATGGAAAGCTGTTTGAGTCGTGAGACATGCGCGGATCGCAACCACGACGGCGGGTGGCCACGGGTTAAGAATGCCCGGATGCTCGAGCAAGACGGCGGACCGGAGCTTGTGAGGGGCTGCGGGGCGAGGATGCAGCTTGATAATGCGGGGGGAGGGGGACTCTCTGCCAATCAGGATCTTCAATCGAGCTGATCCGGAGCTGGGGTCCAGATAACGGCGCCATCCCGATCCCGACGTTGCAGCATCGGCATCGGGATGACGCTCCGATGCTGGGAACCGAATCAGGCCGGACCTGCCTGCTGGTATCGCTGGCCCTCGGCAACGGATGAATACAACGCTCAAATAAAAGACAATAAAATAAATCCATGCACGCAAAGGTTATTATTACTATACGCAGTGCTTCTCTGCCAGAAGGAAACAAAAGAGGAAATTACACAGAAAAACATAGATCCGCCGTAGCTGATCAACCAAAGATGCACCAGCATCATCAACACATCCTGCACACATCTGCCGCTAGCTGAATTTTCTTCTTCCTCATCTCAGGGGTATATCATTATGTAACCAACGAGCCCTTTGGAACGCTCGTCCGAAAGACTGATACGATCGATTTCGGTCAGACGACGGGCACAAGAAACGGGAGCCCGTCAAGACTCCGCACGACGCCGGGCAGAACTCTATTCTCCGTGGCCGTTCGGGCGCTCCTGCTCGGGGAAGGGCTGGACCGGCTCGGGCTTCTGGTTGTACTTCAGCACGGGGACCGTCAGCCCGTAGCCCTCGGTGATGCCGTCGGGGTTGTGCTGGTCGATCTCGACGCGGATGCAGATGTCCAAGCTGCCGTCGTTGCCGGTGCCGTGCTGCTTCGTGGCGGCCTTGTGCTTCGAGCCGGATTCGATCTCGCCGAGGTGCAAGTAGTCGTGGCCGCCCTTGCCCGATATCGTCGACCGGGCGTCCCCGTTGACCGAAGGCGCCGAGAGACCGTTGTTGGGTGAGTTCTCCGTCAGGATAGCAAAGTTGCGGCTGGGCATGGTGACGTGGTTGGAGTTCGACGTTTTGCTCGAATCGCCTGGGTCTTTATCGAAGAACTTCAGCAAAGTCTCGTCCGTGTCGTGGTTCAGGTGGTGGATCTTGTTTCTCTTCGCCAAAAGGTTGGCAATGGCCGCCGGGGGCGGCTTATTGGTGATGGCGGACGAAACCACGTTCGCCATATATCTATGGTCATTCTCTGTGGCGATATTGAGGCGAGGGTGCGAGTAGAAACGGCCGAGGGCAGCCAAGTGCACGTCACCGCCGAGGATCGTGATGCGCACCGAAAACTCCGACGCAATGGCTTGGAGTCTCTCGACCAGAGCCCCGCGCTCCTTCTTGTGAGTCCTGGCTGTGTAGTGGTCGTCCAGGTCGTCGAGAAGGTCGACACTGCCGTCAAAGTGGTTGAAAACACCGCCAGCTGAAATTGTTAGCTACGACTAATCAACAGGTTTGCCACTACGTACCGAGGCCGAATCTTCGGTTCAAGAATTTCACAGGACCCATGATAGGGCTCCTGAAGACATTCTCCAGCCACGTCAGGCGCTTACAAGCGGTCAGCTCATTGATCATTGACAAAGACGTCCCACTTACCGGGTACGCAATGGGGATTCCCAGCAAGAGAATCAAATGTTTCAGAGGCCGGCCCGACTCCGCAGCAGACTTCAGCTCGTGCCTGAGGCGGCTGAAGATCAGGTCATATGTTTCGGGGTAGTTGATTTGGTGCCTCGTGCGCTACCTGTCGTCAGCCAAAACACTCTTGTTGTCCCGCCTCGGACAACCATACCTCCGTTCGGGCATCAATACCGAGGAACCCGATTCGGGCGCCAAGTCTGGCAAACATGTTGTGGGAGTGCTCCGCCACGTACGGCTGTTGAATGTGAGTGACTGCATCGCACTGGTACGACGTGACAACTACTTACACCAGGCTGCGTGCCAACGATGTACCCAGGATCCGACTTCGCCGGGGCGACGTAGGTATCCATAAGCTGGTTAGGATCAAGTCCTTGCCCTTCATTTGTTGCCGTGCGGTCTGTACCGGGTCAGCCAAGGGTCTCGCAGTCCTCGGTCGCCAACCGCTTACCAGATGTGTAGGTCGAAACTGGCGGGGGCAGGTGGTGCTGGAACAGCATGTAGTACTTGTGGGCTGTTCCGCCAATGCCCCTGAAGACGTCGCATCGCATGAAATCGTCGACGTAGGAGCCGAACCCGTCAATGATCTGTGTTTCCTGTGAGTGATATCCCTCGTGACCATCGGCGCGCTTTTGGGACTTACGTCGTGGTCGTCCCAGATGTTAAGCTGAGCAATCTGACCATTGGCAGTCGCGAAAGGCTCTGTGGAATACCTGCGACTTGGTGTCAGTTGTATCCTGCACCAGCAGGGCGCTGTCAACCCACCATCGGATGTAGTTCTTCAGGTAATAGTCGTCGCAAGCTTGACGCAGCTTCTCCGGGAAGGGGAAATGCCTCCGCTTCTTGGGATTCGAGATGTCGGTCCATTCGCGCAACGGACCGTCGACTCGGATACCGTCGTTGTAGATCTGGTCACCTCCTCCGAGCCTTCAAAAGATCATTAGCTACACAGCCTTGCACCGAAGCGAGACATTGAACCCACATGACATGGAACGGGCGCTCCTTGTGGTGCCTGTTGACGTCGTTCCACAGCGCAGGACCGCTCCAGGCATCTTCATCAGTGCCGACACTGAAGCCGTTGCAAGAGTGGAACATGATGCGCATTGACTCGTGGATAGCGGGAACAAAAAAGTGGTAGCGATCGGGCCTAATCTGAGAAAATCGCATGTCGGGAATGAGATACTCCCACTCGGCCTCAACTTGCGTGAGCGGCAGAGACAGGTCGAAGGCCCAAAACGTGTTACGGGGGTCAGAGTAGAGGCATTGGCCAGCAATCTGGGTGCCATTTGCGCTGCCGGAGCTCTCGCCGTTGGTCGCGGCGCCAGTCCCGTTAGCTCCGTTCGCCTCGGGGGCAGGGTGATGGACGTCGGCAGCACCCGCAGGACGCAGGATGAGGGTCGGCGCGAAGCTCTGAGTCTTGCCGCCGCCCTTGGCGACGACGAGGACACTTCCGTACCAGCGGTCGGCATCCATGCGGCGGTAGTTGAGGAGCGGGCCGCATATAATCTCCCTTCCATCTGGGGGATTCTGTTCGTATGCGTGGTTCGCGTTGGAGCGCGGGCGCTCGTCGCCGGTGGCCTCGCCGGCGGCGATCATGATGGGCTTGAAGTTGGGTGCGGCGTTGGGATTTTCGGGCTCGACGCGGTCGCGGTTGAGGAAGCTTGCAAGGTCGTTCGTGTTTCCGCGCTCCTGGGGGTCGCGGGGCATTGCGTGGGCCTGGGCAGCATGGCGCGCGAATGCCGAGCTCTCCTGGTGGCGCCATCTGTTGGACGACGCGTGAGGGTTATGGCCGACGTCATCGAGGGCCTCTCCGTGCGGGTGAGAAGCCATAATTGCGAACTTCGCGATGTTTTGGACAGAGTCTAACTGTCGATTGTCCGAAACCTGAGAATAAAACTGTTAGATCATGTCGAGACCTCGCGAGGTGCTCTCAGCAAAGGGGGCTTCTCACAATGTCTCAGCGCAATGTTAGGGCCGACAGGGAACCGTTTGCGCACCAGTTGGCTCTTTCAAGCCAGTCAACCAGGATGCGCAGCTTCTGATTGAGCACACCAGCAACCGGGATATTATACACAACCGGGTGGTGATGGGATTGACAGCCGCAAATGCAGTCGCTCGTCGACTGAAAAAAGGTAACCGGAGCAAAAAATGAAAGAAGAAAAGGGCAGAGAAGGAAAAGAAAAAAAGCAGGATTAGGCCAACGAGAGGGTGTAGTCGACACCCGCTACAAATCGCACGAGAAAATGTGCTGGGTTGGATTGGATGGGATGCTTGCTTGGCCGGGTAGCGCACGGCGCACGCAAGGTGACGCGAGCTAGGAATGAACTGGCAAGGATTGTCGTCAGTGGGGAGGAGACCGTCCACTACCTACCTGGTCGGTGATACCTACCAAGGAACGAACGCTTAATAGATGGATGTAGCCTATCAGCCTTTGTATGTAGGTAAAAGTACCTTGCCTATTCTATTTCCCTGTAGTGCGCGCTTCCAGGTACCTTAACCGCTGTAGCAACGCGCTAGAAGCTGCCGCAGGGTGAACCGGGGATTCTAGTGTAGTGTGTTGTCCGGAGTAGGGATAAACCTGGGACGGACTAGTCCCGAGGGTATTTCGTAGAGTCTCAGGATATCAGCAGTAGTAATAGCAAGGGGAAAATTCACCGTGTGGGATGGGCAAATGTTTTCGTTTTCCGTTGTCGGTTTTCCCAGGATTTGTTTGTGAGTGTTGCTTGGGTTTCCATCAGTGTTGTTGTTATTATCGCTCCCGGTGCTGGGCCGCCGCATGACAGGGTGCGGTGCTCATTTCTCTCTCTCCCGACCTGCTCTCCGATGGGACTTGGCTACCTTAGTGGCAAGTGCCAGGCGAACCGGGCATTCAACCCAGTCCGTGATCCTTGCTTCAAGCTTGCAGCTCCCGTCCGGCTGACTCCATGCAGCCAGGCCATGGAAGTTAGTAGTGTGTGTGTGTGCAAGCTGAGGATCGAGTCCGAGGTCTGTATCGTCGTCGTGTAAGCACCCGAGCAAAGCAAACTCGTTGCAAACCTCTTTGCCTCGTGACTGGCGCGTAGTCAGCAACGTCCCGCCTCTCACCATTGGCTTGTCACCAACAGTGCGCTGGTGCTGGTCGCCGTCCTTGTCAGCGTCCTCCATATTCGTTGGTGTCTTGGGATCGGATGACGAGTGGCCAGAGCTCCCTCCCGCCAGCTTGCTTTTCCAACCCCGGCACTGGCTCCCTTGCAATCGGTACCTAAGTAGGTAGGTAGTCTCGTACCAGGAGATAGGTCGGGGTGTGGTTTGGCGACCGCCGTACACTCTAGCACAGACAGCCTACCAAAGCCGCAAAGGCGGCGCGATGCTTATTACAGAGTAATGCCTTCTCGCGCACGGGAAACCTGTGTAGACGAGACACGGCCGGCCCGATATGGTGTCACAAGTGAGTTGTTGAGATGCCCTACCTTACCTAGGTAGGTAGGAAGTAGTAGTAGTAGTAGTAGTAGTGCAGTAGTGTACGGCTGGCAAGTGAAATTGGTCAACTACGTCAGGACTTGTGGCTCGAGAAATGAAACAGGAATGCCCCCACAAGGCCAAGGTCCAGATGACCCGCTGGTCCCACCGTAGTCACTCGAGTCCAGGTGCTCCTTGTTCGCCTCTTTGCAGAGGCCTCATGGAGGTCGTTATCGTTGTCGCTGCCATTGTCGATGTCGCGCGTAGTCTAAGAAGTCTGAAAGCTTCCCAGGAGAGGTAAGGTAAGAACACTAGGAGAAGTAGTAATAGATTCTTTCACATCGGAATCTCCTGGCTGACACCGGATAGGTAGAGGATTAGGGGAAAACTGAAAAGGTCACCTCCAGGAGCTCAAATGTGTTCCTCGACCCCCATGTGCCACATCCCGTAGCGCACTCCGTAAGACTAAGAGTAGACCAGGCCGGGTTTCCGCTACCGGTGGATACCCATCCACTTCCGACCCACCCCGATCCCGCGACAAGATCCACATTATGCCGGGATCCATCTCCCGTCTCGCCTCACAAAAACCCGACACTGATCTACCCGTAGATGCAGGACGTCCGGAGGTGACGCCGGCCCGCGGTACCCGCAACCGCACTCGCACCCGCACCCGCACCCGACGCCACACCTCAGTCTTCCGGCAAAAGTGGACGGACTCTTCGTCGGCGTTTGTGGCGGATCTTTCGACCGCCGGCGCCAGCAGCCCAATCGCAGTTAACGCCGGTGTCTCGTATGCCACAGGTTTTTGGTCTTTCGTGGCATTCTCGCTCCTTGGTGTGTTTCGAGACAATTATTCGTTTGGAAAACTGACCTTATACCCAAGGTGCCTCTTCCCGAGTCGTCACTACTCGAGACACGACCAAGTAATATACGCCAACCCGAGATGACCTGCCTACCTTAACTACTAGGTCGGTACCTATCTACCTGACGTGAGACAGGCGGGTGCCTGTGCCAGCAAGTTCGGCATCTCGTACCTAGCAGTTTCTGCCTGTATAGCGCGGCCGGACGAGCGCGTAGCCATCACCAATCTCTCACATAAGCATATGGGAAAATGAAACAATCTCTGTGAAAATCGGGCGATCCCAAGTCATTCCAGGCTGCAGCCGGGTTTTCTGCAGCCGTTTTGTGAGGCTCGAACGCAGGTTTAGTCAGTTGTGATGGCACGGGGCAGGCAGCAGCGCGCTGTAGGGGTCCTCGACAGGGATGCACATTGACAGGGCCCCTGCAGGTCACTGGACTTCGCGTCGAAAAGTCCCCGCGCTTTAGGCAGAACACCCCCTGTCTCGCGTTTCCTCACCGTCCCGTCTTCTCTCCCTCCCAGCGCGTCTCTCTCAGGTCGTGTTCAAGCCACCGGCGACAGCTTCATGCGCAAGCGGGACAGCCAGGACGGGAAGCGACCCTGTCAGGGTTCATTCCATTGCCTTGGCGCCCTGACGGCTGGATTTACTGAGGTACCTTGCCGTCAGGTAGGAGTTGCGTGTGAATGCGAGGTACTCGTAGCATTCTAGCCAGGAATTTGAAGTACCCATCTGTCACTTGTTTTTGAGCCACCGGGCAACTCTGCCTGGACGATCTTTCGCCTCTAAACCTCAGTTAATAGCTGACCCCGCAGACGTCGAAATGGTATAAGAAAGCTTCATGTTTCCCTTGCTTCGAGAAATGAAAGATCGAGTTCCCGTCTGCACCTTCTACTCCAGTCTTCTCCCGTCCTGTCTTCTGTCAATTGACCCAATTCTGCTTAGCTATTGCAGCCCGGGAAACCGCCTTGCCGTCTTCAGTTACCTACCCCGCCTCTTGACTGATCACTTCCCTTTGACATTCAGCTTAGCTACTCGAAGCCATCAGCGGGAAAGCTCCAATAGTTGCATTGAAGTTTCAAGGCCGTTCTTCTCGGACAATACCTAGACCTGCAGCCTTCACGAACCTTGCCGTACACGCAACCCAACACCGCCAACATGTCCATGCCCGCCCTCCAGGAGTTGCCGGCTCCCCACGTGGAGTTGGTCAATTATATTCACGATCACCCAGAGAAGAAAATGGTCGACATCATGGAGCCCTACCGCAAGTATGAGGCCCAGCTTCGATCCGTCTTTGCCCAGGACCGCAAGAACCCTGCCCTCGATGACCCGTACATCAACCTTGTGCCATTGTTCAACGAGAACACCAAGAACATCAAGACTCGAGCCCGTTTCCTTGCCGCTGAGTCCCAGGAGGAAAAGGATCGCTACATCATGGCCCTCCCTGATGACAAGCGCCGACCTAATGGCTCGCCCGCTGTTGTCTCCTCTCTCAAGGTATGCATCGAAAACCGACTGTTCCAGCCCGTCGTGCTCATGACCTTGCAAAAAGGATTTCCGCAAGAACTTCAACATCTTCTCCGAGTCGTCCCTTGCCGACTTGAACTGGGATAACATAGTTGCCGCTGGTTCGTCTGTTATCAACACTTTGCTGCCCGTCCCGGCGGAGTTCGACACCTCCAAGCGCAAGCTGCGTGAGTATTACCATGAGAAGTTCTGTCCGGCTTCTGATGTCGACTTATTCCTCTACGGTCTCGATCACGACGAAGCCGTTGAGAAGATCAAAGAGATTGAGACTGCCGTTCGAGATGCTATTTTAACCGAGGTCACGGTTGTTCGCACCAAGTACGCCATCACGATTGCCTCTCAATACCCGACGCGTCATATCCAGGTGAGCATTCCCTACGAGTTTGGTTGCTCGGATGCTATATACTGACGAACGAGGCTAGATTGTTTTGCGTGTTTATAAGTCAATCGGCGAGGTGAGTCCGGCTTTTGCTTCCTTCTCAGTCATCGGCCTCGTCTGTGAGAGGGTAAGGAACAGGTTTAACAACCACAGATCTTGACCGGATTCGATATCGATGCCGCAGGCGGTGCTTACGATGGCAAGCAAGTCTGGGTAACCCCCAGGGCTTTGGGAAGTTTCATCACCCAAGTCAATCACATCGATCTCACCCGCAGAAGCCCTTCCTACGAGAACCGGCTGTCCAAGTACAGCCACCGCAACTTCGAGGTCTATTGGCCAGAACTGGAACGCAGTCGCATCGATCCTACCATATTCGAGCGAAGTTTCCAGAGGACCCTCGGTCTCGCTCGGCTCCTGGTCCTTGAGCGCCTTCCCACATCCTCGGTTCGCGATACGTATCTCAACAAACGCAGACAGGAGAGAGGCCGCCCGACTGCGACGCGCTACAATCCGCATCAGTTACATGGAAACATCAAGGATAATCACGAGGACGAGATTGCCGACTGGGTGGATGAGACTGAGGTCTCCAACTATCACACCTTTACTGTCCCTTACGGTCAACAGTATGTCTGGATCTTTCCTGTCTGCAATAGCATAGCATACTGATGAATACAGGTTCCACGCAAAGAAGATTGAGAAGCTCTGCTACACCCGAGATCTGCGTTAGTAAACTCTTCCGGCCATGTGAAATCTGTTTGGCTAACAGCTGTTTTCTGTGCAGTCCTGAATGCAGAATGGAACCAGCCCGAGGGCAGGGAAGTCTACCTTCACAGGCACCCTGCGTTCTTCGGTCGCGTCGAGGACGTGATCGAAGACTGCTGCGGCTTCTGCCCGAAGCCAGTCACGCCCGAAGAGATTGAAGTAGCAGAGAAGGAGGCCGAGATCTACATCTCCGGCAAGGTCTCCTTCTTGATCGACGACCCTGGCCGACAGCAAATTGGCTCCTTTAACCCTCTCACCGAAGACGACTGGACCGACATGGCCTACGTGGGCAACACGGCAAGACTCTGCCAAAGCATCGTCGATGGCAACGCAGACGAAGTCCTGGACTGGTTGTCCCAGGAGGGTGCGGACCCCAACAAACGAGACCACACCGGCCGCACCCCACTGCATCTCGCGTGCATGAGCTCAACTCCTGAGGTGGTGCGCTGCCTCGTCGACCATGGATCCCGCCTTACCGCTCGCATTGCCGATGGTCGCACCGCTCTCCACTTCGCAGCCGAGCGCGGCAACGTTAAGATGATCGAGATTCTCATGCAAAAGAGCGCCGCAAACGAGGAGGAAGAGGAAGAGAAGCAAGCCCGCCGCCGGAAAGCCACCCAAGCCGATATCCACGGCAAATCAACTTCTCAAGAGCGCGATTCTGAAGGGGATGACGACTCCATGGCAGAGGGGGGTGATGACGAACAGGGCACTGATATGGGCTTGTCCGATGTTGAGATGGTCGACGCCGGCAATACCGATGCAGATTCCATGGCGACGGGCTCTTTCGTCAAGGTCAAGGACGAAGAGAAGAGCAAAGAAGATCTCGTTCTCGAAGAATCGACCGACGACCCCGACTTTTACAAGAATGACGTCTTGGCTTGGGATGTCCCTTGCTCGCCACTTCACCTCGCCATCTCCGAGGGCCACGAGGAGGCTGTCAAGACCCTCTGCGAGTTTGGAAGCGATGCTCTTCTTCCAGTCAAGTTTCTCGACTCGGAGAAGCAACCAACGGCTGCCATCCTCACTCTTACGCTTGCCCTATCTCTTCCCCTTGAGAAGGCGAAGTCCATGGCTCTTCTCCTGCTGAAGCTTGGGGCCACTTCATCTCAGGCTGACCTGAACGGCTGCACTGCCTTCCACCGCTACGTGGAGAAGGGCAGCCGGGAGATGATTGACACGTTGTGGGAGCACGACAAGGCTGGACTCAAGACGGCTCTGAATCACATGGTTTTTGGGGATCGGTACTGGAATCTCCAGGCAATCGCGCCCATTCATACGGCCATTGAGAATGGTGACTCAATCTTGGTTCTCAGGTTGCTTGAAGCTGGCGCAAACCCTCATATCGACTTCGACACATGGCTGAAGGCAGTTAAGTTTTCCAAAGCATCAGGCCGACTCAGCTCCTATGAGGCCAACAAGAAGCTATTCAATCAGACCACGACCCAGCCTCTGATCGTTGCTATCAGGAGTTGTCCTAACCCCGAGGTGGCCCTTAGGCTGCTGGAGAAGGGCGCTGACCCAAACGCCATGACGCCTGAGTCCCAAAGGGTCATCGACGATGAGTGGCAGCGAAGGTACAACAAGGGCGAGACGGCACTCGATCTTGTCCGCAACCAACTACAGCACCTGCGCAAATACAAGGGCGAGAAGAAGACATTCACCAAGCCGAAACTGCCCGAAGGAATAGACGAGTATATCCAGAGGCATGAAGACGGCACCTATCAGTACTGGATGGTCTCGAAAGACATCCAGTCGCGCAAGGATTCTTACAAGTCGGAATTGGAGAAATACGAAGAGGAAATCAAGAATTATGCCGATCGGAAAGGCGTCTCTGTGAAGCTATCAGCTATCAAGGAGGTCATCGCGCAGCTCGAAGAGGTGGAGAAGACCATCATTTACATGGGGGGCAAGACCTTCGAGGAGCTGTACCCCGACATCAAGGCGCCGGAGAACGCCACCAGCAACCGTTCTGCATCCGAGGAGAAGTCTAACCGGTATGCGCACGATGTCTCTTTCCAGGGTGTTACGGACGTCACCGAGAAGAGAAAGGAGGCATACTTGGAACTGTGAGTGCATTAATCACCGGCCGCTTGCGCGTTCACACTGACGATATTCTAGATTCGAAGCTGCTTGGACCGGTAACCTGGACAAAATCAAAGCACTCACCTTGCAAGCTTGGGGCAAGGACCAAGATGAGCCGCCGCTGAAGATCTCGGTCAGTGACAACGAGGAAAATACGCCCTTCTCGCTGGCATTTCTCCGCGGCCACTACGATGTCGCTGCGGCCATTCTGGAGATTGTGCTAGCGCAGTACTCCCCAGAAGAGAGGGACGCAACCAGATACAAGCTGGACAATGGCGACGCCGAATCCGATGAAGACGAGACTTGCGAAAGCGACGCGGACACGGATGACGAGCCCAAGATCGTCACTGAGATCGTAGGCAAGAAGTTCACGATCGAGAACATCGGCCAGGTGTCGATGCAGGTTAGATCTACGGTCAAGCCCCTCGAGGTTCTGACAAGCAGGGCCCAGACATTTCAGATGGAGAACGGCAGAGCGTCCACCGCAACATCGAGGCAGACGCTCTTCAGTTTTGTTCTGGACCTCGACGACCAAGCTGGACTGAAGGCACTTATCGACATGGGCACCCATTTTGCTGGCCAAAAGCTTGTGAGCGGTGGTCAGGAGGAGGAAGAGGACATTGGCGGACGCTTCTCATTCCCTGAAGACGACTTCATGAAGGCTGTAAGGGATGGAAAGACTGCGGCCCTTTCTCAAATCATTAGCCGCACCGGCGCCGGCATCCCGCTCGATGATCTGGTCAAGAAGAGTGGCGTTGAGATGAAGCGAAAGCCAAAGTTCTACCAGGGCTTGACAGTTTATGGCAAGAAGAGGTAAGCAAAAATGAGCCACTGGAGTAGCTTAGACTGACAACTTGCAAAGAAAGGACTGGGCGACGGCGGGCCGCAACGTGGTCGTCCGATCTACCGGGCTGAAGACACCGCCGCTGCTCCATGCTGCTCTCGCGGGTAGCATAGCCGGCGTCGAGTGGTTCCTCAGTGACGCTCCCCATCGACTCTACACAGACTTTGGAAAATCGAAGGCTGCCCGCGAAGATCCGAGGCTGAAGCATCTCAGCCAGTCACCCGGCGGGTTCGATCGTGCGATCTCCAAGTGGCTGGGTATTCAGAGTGAGTTTCAACGCTCCGATTTCTGTTCAGTGACTGACACTGCGTAGACGAGCTGGCACTTCATTGCGCCGTCATTGGAATCCCCGGAGAGGAGACCCAGAGACTTGTCAAGTATCTCGTGCAAGCCTGTCCCAGCTCTATCGAGTACAAGTCGACCAGCGGTGACACGCCTCTCTGGCTCGCCTTCCGCCTTGGCAGAGCCGACTTGGCCCAGACACTCATCAAGGCCGGTGCGAACCAGGTGGTCCGTAACAATTCGGGCGACAACATCATCCACGCCGCTCTTGGCGGCTCTCCTCAAGCTTGTCGGCTGCGCCCCATTCTGGATCTTGTTGATTCGGGCATCATTGCCCACCTGTTCCAGCAGCGCAACAACCTGCACGAGAGCGGCACGACTCCTCTGCACTCGTGGATTACAAGCATTTGCGGCACCAACAGATACTACCAGTGGCGCACGTACAAAAACGACGAGCAGGTGCTCCGCGTCCTCAGCTTGATCTTGGAGTATTCCAAGGGTCTCGAGCTCGAGATGCTGAACGGGGCAGGCGACACCCCGCTGCATACGGCTGTCATGTCGCACCATGCGCTTTTCGCAAAGGCTTTGCTCGACCACAAGCCGAAGCTGCTGTACAGGGAGAACGCCGTCGGTCGCACTCCTGCCGAGGTGGCCCGCGAGTTGGTCACGGGCGAGAAGTTTACGGCGCCTGGTGTCATCACGCTTTCTTACAACGCCTACAACAACGACCAGGAACCTGCTGCTCTCGTCAAGCGAGATGCGGGGTCTTTCGTGAAGGAAAGCGAGGATGGCGATGACGGGGAGACGCTTTCCGACAAACAATCGGTCTGGGCGGTCATCCGCGCCGTGCTGGAGAAGTTCCAGGAAAAGCGCCGCCTCGTCTCCCTCAACGAGGCCAACGACGTTGCCAAGCGACTGGGCGAGAAGTACAGTGGCAGCCGGTACTTTAGCATCCAAGGGCGTGTCAGGCAAAGCGCCAGAGACGACGGCTCGGAAGCCGAAAACAACGAGGGAAGCCAGGATGACTTTGCGGCTATTTCCCGACGCGGCGCCAGCGTCTCGTGGTGGTTCAGCGAGGACGACAACAAGCCAGAATGTGACTGCTGTGGACAGCACCACGACTGAAATAGAGGGCGTTATCCGTGATATTCGAGGGGGGCGGGGTTCGGTTGCTAGGAAATGAGTTGAGGCTTGCTTGGATATTGACTCTCAGAAATTGTTGTTGATGCCCTCGACGGGATTGGATTGATTGGTTACATGGTGGACGTAACGTCCCTCGTTTTCTCCGTTTCACCCCTACCTATTCAAGTAAACCACCATCTCGTATTATGACTTTCATTAACATTGCCAAGTACCACTTCCGCACTTGTTACGTCCTCAGAACCGACGCGTCTTTTTCTCTTCTCCTCTTTTCGAGACTTTTCGAGATAGCATAGCTATGACAAGTTCGACATCATGCTCATTGTACCTTCCAGTGGCTGCGCGAACAGCATTGAGAGTGCGCCTGTGTGAGCAGTCGTTCAAGACTCAGTCATGCGTGGCGAAAACGGACGAGATGGGTGAGCCCGATGGAGGCTAGCTTTCGGTTCTCAGGCTTTCCGGTATATATGTATTGTTTAATTGGTGAAACGACAACGCCAGAACTCCAGGGTATCTCGGATGATCTGCTACTTTCCCCTCGCAGCTCGCACGAGGCAACGGGGAAGGCCCGGTCGGTGTTTGCACACGTAGATAAGAGGGGACGTGAGGCTTCATCTTATGTAGACCTCGATGGTCTCCATGTCTCCAACGTCTGCTTCCTCGACCGTCATGCTCTCTTCCAACTCGTCACCGTCGAACATGAGCGTGATGGGGGCATCCGGCGCTAGCCCGCGCATCTTGCGGAAGAGCTCCATGATGGTCCCGATCGTAGTGGACGGTCGTACCGAAGTCTTGAGTGGCTCTTCGGTTTTGGTCTTGAGCAGCACCTTGATCTTCTGCTCCGCCGGCTCGGCCTCGGCTACTTCGTCATCGCCAGCGCCTCCTTCGTCATCATCTGAGTAATCGCCCAGGTCGTGCCGCCGTTGCCTGTCCACCTGCTTCTGGTGCTCTTCCCACAGATCCGGCGTCCACATCTCCATGTGGACCTGTGTCCACTCGTCATTGAAGCCCTCCCGGTCCCCAAGAGCCTTGCGGAACTCGCCAGGGAGGTCAAGACTGTTTAGAGTCGTCCAATCGTAGAGCCTGTGCCCGCGCCAAGTGAGGAAGACATTTTCCAGCTCGGCGTGGGGTAGGTCCACGCGGCCTTGTTGAACCTGAATCCAAGCTGTGCGCAACACCTTGAGCGGCTTGGACAGAGTGAAACGGAATTGTTTGCTGCTAGCTCCGGGGATATTCGTCGTGACGGCAACGTCGAGAATCTGCGTCGCCGCCTGCTCCTCCTCTCGGGCCCTCTTCCGCTCCTTAGCTTGCAAGAGGTATTGCTTCATCTCGTCATCCTCTTCCTCGTCTAGGCCAGGGGAGTTCTTGTCCGCAAAGACGTCATCGTTGTTCTCGTCAATCACGAGACAAGATTCCGACTCCGAGGTTGGGCGACGCACGTTACGGATCGGGGAAGCATCGTAGATGTCGTCTTCGCCATCATCTTGATCGTCGTCGCTATCGTCGATGGAGATGATGGGTTTCGAGGGGAGGGGCTCCTGCTTGCGCGGTGTTCGTGATGCGGCCGCGCGGGTCATGCGCCTCGACGGCGTCTCGTCGCCGCGCTGTTTTGATGGAGATGATTTCGGTCTGGTTTCGGGAGAGTCGTCGCTCGTTCGCGATCGTTTTGACGGTGGGGTGTTCTCGTGATACCTGCCGTGTGTTGATGATTAGCATCGTGCGAACCGTTGCAAGAAACAAAGGGAGACGTACCAGGCGTCCTCGTGGTTGTCCCTTCCGGCAGGGCCCTCGCTAACACGCGACGGGGATCTCTTCGAGTTTGGGGGTTCGGCCTGTGAGCTTCTCTCCCTCTCAGCTTGTTTGCGCTTGTTGCGACGCTCCTCCTCGGCTTCCTGTTCCGACCGCGGCCAAAACTCCTTTGAGCGCTGGAACAGATCTAGGCCGTCGTCCTCGTCGTCGCTCTTGGGTGGCGGCTTTGGACCAGTCTTTGGTCGCAAAGCAGTCAGCTTGAAGGGAAGTTTCCGTTTTGGTTTTTCTGCGTCCGCCATTCTTATTTCTTTTGCTCCGTATTGTCCTGTTGCTCGGTTGTTTTTCTTGCTCGTCCGTAATCACTGGCGTATGCTGGGTGTGGTACAATGCAATGCGATGCGATCCGATGATGCTGCAGGGATCTTACAGAGCAGACGACCGTGGAAGCTGAACGGTATGAAGCAAGCAATGACTGATTTATAGAGGCAGATGTCGAGCCGGAAAGAAGACGGGAAGACTGGAGTCTACACCGAAAGAAATGAGGCGGCAGGTGCAAGCATCACGGCTATGCGACGGGGGGAAGGCGTGCAGCGCATATTTAGTTGGGGGCGCGGCGCCTTGGGTTTCTGTGGTGAGAGGGAAAATAAATTGCTTGCTGAACCCCACCAACTGGCAGCAGAATGTCCTGCACGCTTCTCAGGGTGGGGTGTGCGACGATCGGGTAGCCTTACAGTGCGAACCATGTTCGGGCCCGTGCTCTTCGAGCGTCTGCCTGGGTGGCGCTAACAGCCGGAAAAGGCGGTACCTGAGTTTACCGCCACAACCTCTTCGTTCAGCTGCAGCTGTCAGGCTTATCGGTGCCAGCTGTCAACAATCTCGTCCAACGTCAACGACGCGGGCACTGCAGAGCAACCGCAATCCCGCACCAGCCTCACTCACCCGTAGCTCGCCCACCACCTTTGAGACCCCTACCCAGCCGTATCAACCCGAGCTACTGTCTTCAAACCCGCTGCATACACACGGAAACTACCCACCATGGAGAACGGAAACATCAGCCAGGGCGAGGGCAAGGACCCTTCCAGCTTCCTCAGCGACATCATCGGCAACCCCGTCACGGTGAAGCTTAACTCGGGCGTCGTCTACAAGGGTAAGCGGCGCTCTCTCTGTCTCTCTCTCGTGACTCCGCGCAGCACAGAGAGGCTGTAACTCTCCCCATTTCGGCTGGCTGACACCAACGGCAGGTGAGCTGCAGTCCGTTGACGGCTACATGAACATTGCGCTGGAGAAGACGGAAGAGTATGTGAACGGCGTCAAGAGGCGGGCGTACGGCGACGCGTTTGTGAGAGGAAACAACGGTAAGCCTCTTTCACTCGATGTGGTCAAAAGTCAGAAATCTAACGCCTCTTAAAGTTATGTACATCTCCGCGGACTCGTGAGATGCGGGTGGGATCTTGAGGATTGCTCACGCGACGGATTCTGGGCATAGACGTCTATAAGGACACTCATGAGACGCGCTTACCATGCGACAAATCTAACAAACATGAATATACCCTCTTAAATGACGAAGCGCATCACATCACCGATCATGAGCCCTCGCCTCACAGCCTCGAGGTCCACGCGAAATATGTAACCCCGTGCAGCGCGACTTCTCCCTTCTCGTTCTTTTCCACCGTCTCACCGCCCAGGATCTTGTCGAAGCTGTCCTTGAACGCCGTGGCCTGCTCCCCCTGAAGCACGGCCACCTGGCTGAGCGTGCGCAGCCGGTTCCAGAGCGCCTCGGGCGTGAGCCACACGAGGAACGGCACCCGCTCCTCGCCGACGGGCACGCTGAACAGGGGCATCTTGCGTCCGCCCTCGAGGACCACTTCTGCGACGGCCTTTAGCGGGTTCGAGTCGAGCTGCCGATCGAACACGTCCTTGAACACGAAGTCACGGAACCGGGGCTGGCCGTCGGAGCTGAGGCTGAAGACGAGCTCGTTGAGGGACTGCTCCCAGGCCGTGCTGGCCTTCCAGTGTTGCGGCTTGTTGTCTATGAGTCGCGTTAGTCCTGATTGGAATGCTCTCCGTAGTGATACTCGGCAACGAACAGTCTTCAATGTTCCAGATCATGCCCAGGACCGCAGTGGGCCTCAGGACTCGGTGGATCTCCTTGAGGGCGTCCTCGTTTGCAAACCTGTGCCCTTAGTTTCTGTTGCCGAATGCTGCGTTATCATTCGGGATCCTGCTCACCAGTGAAATGCCTTGAGAGCGCAGATGCGAAGTCAGCCATCGTCATTATCTCGAGACGTCTCCGCCCCCCTCCCAAGAACACCGGGGATTACTCACTTGGCCGACAACGCACGCATCACCCCACTCCTCCTCGAGCGGCACCTTGGCCGCGAACCCGTCCAGCACCGTCGTGTCCTTCAAGGCCTTCCTCTCCAGCTCGGCGCGCATCTCCCGGTGGGGCTCCACGGCCACGATGTCGAACCCTTCGTGCCGCGCCGCCAGCACCTCGGTCAACTTGCCCGTGCCCGCGGCGAGGTCGAGGACCCTGGCGTGCGGGACGTCGGCGATCCTGAGGTGCGAGAGGAACTTCTGCATCGCCTCGGGAGGGTACGACGGCCGGTAGGCGTCGTACGAGGCGGCGTCCGCGAACCCCTTGGTGCCGGGGTGCAGTTCTGTGGGAGACATTGTCGATGATGATGTCGTGGCGTCTTCGCTGTACGGATAGTCCGGGCAGTGGTTCAATTCACGGGCTTTCGTTTCGAGATATTTACTTGTTGAGATGCGGATGGGTATGTGTCTGCGGCTTTTGAGACCAGATGCGACGGAGACCGAGATGCTGCATGCGGGCAAAAGCCGAGGTCTGTAGATGCGATGAGCGGTGTTGCGTGGTTGGGCGCGGCGGGTTCACGGAAAAGACGAAAATGTACGCAGGTAAGTAACCATGGATATCTCTCAATGTTCATTCCCGGTCGGCCAAGCCAACAACCCCTCGCACGTCATATCGTTTTGCGCCACTCTTCCTTCCAACGGCAAGGCAGGGAAAAGCGGCAGTGGAGGGGCAAAGCGTGGAACGCTGAAGCAGAGACCCCAGTTTCGCATATCCGGCGCCGGTGCCGAAGTCGCGGAGCACTGCGCCGAAATCCGGAGAACCTGCCTGAGACGCGCGGGGGTGGGATGTGGCGCTGCCTTGGACCCGCTACATAACGAAAGCCGGGCAGTTCCGATGCATGTTTTAATACATAACCCTCCTGTTGGAAACTCCCCGAGCTTTGACTACGTCCGAGCACCTTCCTCTTACGCGCGTGTAAGTGACAAGCAATGGTGGAGCGAGAACCATATTCGAAGGTCTTTCTTTATTGTTCTATGTTAATCTGAATTGTTCTTAAGGATAGTGAGGTCCCCGTCCGTTCTCAAGGGTGCGATAATGCGGGATTCCCATTGTGTCCCAGGTTTCCGTCATCCTTCCTCCCAGTGTTCGTCCCTTTTTGCAGTCCCATTCCCCCATAGATTGCCTTCTTCCGAAGACATGGCCTTGTAAAAACCAGCCTGACCTCCCTGTTGCCCATTTGGCTTTTGCTAATGATACATGTTTGATATTAGACATCAAGAGAAGGGTAAAACGCGAAAGGAACCAAACGTCGAAATGAGAAAAGCAAACTCGCTTTACCAATCCATGCAGTACCCAATTTACAATCCTTCGCAATCCAACGGCCTCGCCGTGGCAATTCAGCTGCTGCTTCCACTCGCACTGCCGCTGCTACCGTCGCTGGCGTGGCGATGACTGGGGATGTACTCATCGGCTGCAAACGTCACATGCTGATGGTGGCCTTGCTGAGAAGGTAGGAGAGCATGGTCGGCGCCGGCAGAGTCGTTGACAGGCGAGCGCGAAGGGGTCGCGAACGGGTCGGCGAATTCGCCGCCAGGGGACTGTCCAGGAGAGGCTTGGGGGATGGTAGAGTAGCCCTTCTTCCCGTTGCCAGTGTACGTCCGCACCCCGCCCGCCTTAGGATTGGCGGGACTTCCGGTGCCTCGGGCGTTGTTCAGGTGGCGGTTGACCGGAGGGGGCCGAATGGGCACCCTGACGTGGATTCCGTATGTCTCAGATGAGGACTGGGAGATGCGATCGGTCGGGCCATAAGATTGGGACATGCGGTCGGTCGGACCGTAATGTTGGGACGTACGATCGGTCGGGCCGTAATGTTGGGACATGCGATCGGTCGGTCCGTACGACGATGGACGACGATCAGTAGGGCCGTAGTCGTCCATGTCAGCCGGTGCACTGCCACCACGGGGCTGGTACGTCGAGAAAGTAGGGGCCGCCGTGCTTTCGCCCTCAAGGCGTCTGAGAGCATCGGCCTGGCTAGTGATGCGGTTGTTCGAAGAGATAGACTTGGGGCGGTACGTCTGAGGTCCGTAGTCGCCGCGAGATGACGGCGGGGAGCCGAAAGGATCGGAGTTTGTCGAAGAAGGGGAGACCGGTCCCTGGGCGACGTACTTGCCCTTACCCTTTGCTGAGTTAGGAGGAGAGGGGTCGGTAGCAGGTGTGTTAGGGCGAGAAATCCAGATGCCGTCCACCTCTATGCCAGACTGGATCGCGCGTACACCGAAGGGGATCTCGGATTGCTTTCGCGGGGCAGGCAGACCGGTCGACTCTATCTCAGCGACATGAGCGCGTTTTTCGGCGTCGATGATCTCGAGCTTCGCGATGTATCGATTTGTATACCATAACTTGATGAACCCGATGATGAAAACGACAGCAATGGCGCAGGCGAGGACCTAGGAACGGAGCGGTCAGAGAAGCAACGAGTATTGGCGGGGTCGAAAAGACTTACGAACGTCATCTGTTGCCACAACTCCCAATCGACGAAAAACCTCTTAGCCATTGTGAAGTCTGGCGAGATAAATCGGAATGATTTATTCTTTCTTGTTTTGATCAACGTCGAGGGAGCTCGGGTTGGCACCAAGCAGGTGAGGAAGGCGTATGAGATCGGACGAAAGGCGGTCGAGGTGAATGGGTACGGAGCGCTGCTCCGTCTACTTGAAGTGAGGAAGGAAGCGAAGAGAATAATAACCAAATTGCCTTCGACTGAAGTCGGTCGTCCCCTAGAAATGACGTTCCTCTACTGCTACAAGCAGACGGTTTTGGCTTGGTTCTGATCGGATGCGGCGAGCGGTGTAAGTGGCGAGATATTAACACAACCAAGCAGATTTAGCACCACGCTCAACCAAAGCTCTCAAAATAGTATAAGCCAGTTTTTTTGGAAGGCAGTTGCTGAAGAATGAATTTCGAGAGACAGGCAGGCAGGCAGTCGAACGATACCCAAACCCAAACCAATGCGACGTTGTCGAATATTATTAGTCAAACAAGCTGAGAAGTGAAGTAACCTCGTATTCGCAAGACAACGGCTAGCCAGAGCATGCCATAAAGTCTTGGGCGGTCAGAAGGAGGAAACAAGATTCCGGATGGGAGGAAAGCTGGAGGGTGTGAATGGTCAGACGGATGCTGGCAGGTTTTGTACGAAACAGAGCAGGCGGATAACAGCAGTATACAACTCATCACGTCTCTCCCACCCGTCCATGACGGGCAACCACCTAGGCGTCTAGACCTGCACTCGCTGAAGAAACACTGGGCTGGGACTAGAGTGACGGCACCCGCGAACCAGCGTCCGTCTCGGGCGGGGTGTGTCGACAGTGGCTGGTCGACCGCTGTTGTTCAAGTGGAGATGAGAGGATTCCGCAGTGTGGACGAGAAGGGTGAACAAGGGCGCCGACTGAGGACGTGCGAGGACGGGTACGACCAAAAGTCGACGAATCCTCCTCCAAAGAGGAAGGACTGAAGTCGGGTGTGGTGGTATCGAAGTCGTCGGGCGGTTCCTGAGCGCTGCTCCCGTACCCATGGCCACTGCGGAGCGGGAGTCTGGATCATCCTTGCTCTTGCTTCCATCAAGATCCCCCGTGTTGGGATCGAAACAAGACGCTATTCCCGTTTGCGAGGAGCTCACGGCGTCTTGAACAGGCTCCCACCCGGCCAACAGCTCTAAGCGGTGCCATGACCATGTTGGAATGTTCCGGTCTCACTCGAGCGCGGAGGGACGCTTACTACACTACACTACCTATTACAGAGGCGAGGTGCGAATCGAATGCGTAGTGTGACGCCAGTGCAGAAGAGCTGGAGGAGGTTTGACTGAGGAACACAAGACAGGATTCCACAGCGGAACGGGTCTCAAAAGGCTGTTTGCGGAATGCAAGGTACGGGACGGGTAGACTAAGCTCAGTTGTTTAGCGTCGCAGGAAGCACGGAAGTCAAGCCACACCTGATCTTCAGACCAGGATTTGAGGGAACCTGGAGAAGCCGGGTGGGAGAGGGAGAGGGAGCGAGAGAACATATGCACGCTTCCGGCCAGAGTCAAGCCACTCCCTGCCACGTTCTCGTCCTGCGTGTGCGGTTCGCTGGCTGCCACGGCTCTGTGCGTCTTGTCTTGACGTGAACGTGGTCCATTCTGACCCTCTCGTGACACTTCGCATTCCCGAGATTTGAGTGAGCTTATCGTCTTTAAGCGTGACTTGACGGGACTCAGTTCCCAATCCCACAGGTGCCCTCAGCAAACGCCGCACCCGCCGTGCTGTCTTATCTTGTCCCATCTTGCGCGCACAATACTGATCACGACCAGCAACCCATTTTTGCTGACTGGATGATTCAACGCAGGAACAGGTCAGCGCGATGCACAGCCTCTTGAGCCGCTTCGGTCGCTGTGGTGTACCCCTGGAGATCTCACTTTCGTGATCATCCCACGTCTTACTCCCGCATACTGCAGCATGCGGAAATGCGTGTGCTGTACATAGGTAGCATCGCATTGAGGGCGGATCCTTGGTGGCATCGACCTGAAAACAACGAATCGTCTTGGCAAGCGATGGGCAGAGTACGATCGAGTGGAACTGTTTGAGCATTAGTCTGCTTGCGACGGCCGTTGGCAGTCCACTGCACTTCGCTCGGGCACTCGGCGGTCGATCATCTTCATATGCTTCTTTTCTTAGCGGTCCGGGCACCATAGCGCCGGCCTGGCGCACCATCGTGCGATCCTATAGCGAAGACTGGTGAGAACAGACATCTCCTCGTTACCACAGTGAGGTTTTGACTCGAACCATGCGGCTTGTAGAGGCGTATGGCTCGTCCCTCTCTCGGACGGTTGGAAATTACCTCCGTCTGAGCATTCCCCAACTCCTACTGAGCGTACATCGTAGTGGGATTAGCCAATGCTTGGCAGTTCTTCGGTTCCTTCTCATGTATTAATATCATTTACCTAGAGACCCTGATCTGGCAACTAGGTTCGTACGTCTCGGGAGTGGTAACGACTTCGAGATGTTCTCGCCGATATTCGAATTTGTTCACAGCCGAGCCCCTTCTCCATCAACTACACAATCGACTGGAGAGCTCGGACCAGAATCCGATTTCGCGTAATCTGAAAATCGGCCAAACCCAACGTGTCGAAGACTTCGTAATATGGCAATTCGACTTTCTTGGCCTGGAAACACATCAGCATGACAGGTATCTCTGAATTACACCACAGTGCATGCTTCGGATTGACGTGGCGCACGCGTCTTGGCTAGGTATTTTGACAGATGGAGAGGTCGTCGTCAGATCGGGAGCCACTGACGGTGATGGTGATGATCATGGCCAAGGTAGCGTATCGATTTCAACGCAAGACAAAGAGGTGTACGCAAGCGCATGGCCAATGGACAACTTTGCAGCACCAGGCTCCGACGGTTGGAAAGCGATCGGGAGCGTCTGCACCAGTAGCTTGGGGCGAGTCCTGGTGATCAACCCAAGACAAAGACAGATTCGAACAGAGGATGGTGGATCTGTTCAAATGCGGTTTATGATGGCGAGTATTTTGCAGCAGGGACCCTCGGCTGACGAGGACGAAGTCGATAATCCACTGGCTTCAACTACAGTGATAGTCCATCGCGGCATCATAATAATGGCGCAGCGCTTTTCCATGCCGAAAAGACGGCCGTCGCCGTCGCCGTCGCCCGATTGAAGATGTGTAGCATCACTGACGTCTAGACCAAGAGGTGTCAGGACGTCAGCTGTCAAGGGCGGGTGTGCGGCCCCTCCGTAGCTCCGCGAAGCTATAGCATCGGAACCCTCATTAGGTAGCCGGATAGCCGTACCAGGGAACAGCTCTCTCTCGCGATGACCCGATGCGGTGGATGTTGAGTCATTCTGTGAACGTCCGCCAGTTCCAGGGGTACTAGAAACTCTTCGTACGATGGAATTCGCGGTGGAACTTGGCAGGCGGGCTCGATCAAGCTTTCTCCCCGCTCGCAAGTCTAAGCCAAGACAAAGCCGTCGAAATTGGGCGAGGGCATCGCCGACGGGGGCGCAACATGCGGCGTACTGAAGCAAAACGCGATCTGATCGGGCGAGGCAGCTGAGATGGTTTCTTCCGCATGCGTCTCGTGGCGTTGTACGCGAGAGCAGCGACTTTTTCTCTGCCTCGCTGAGACCCAGCAACCTGGTTAAGAAGGGTCGGTTTTCCTGCAAGGAACATCTTGCGAACCGCTCAATATCGCCAATGCATGGATGGGCACCTCCTTCTTCCGATCAGTGCACCCGCCGTCAAAACTTGCATGTCCGCCATGGGTGACTCGGTGAGCCGCATCGATGTCCCTTCAGACTGTAACCAGGGAAGGCGGAGTGCTGCCCGGCCCGAAGCCATCGGTGAGTACTATCGATTCCGGGCATGCGGCGGTTGTTGGTTCCCGCCGGTCGACGGAGGAGGTTTGCCGTCTCCACGTGTAGGCATCCGTAGTGTGGGAGATGGATGAAAGCGTCATCCATCTCACACACTACTACGTAGGTAGGCGCGGTGTCTGCAGAACTCTCCGATGCGGTCAATCAGGGACGGTCGGCCGGACGTGATGCAGGTCCGCGGCGGCTTTGGGGTGGACAAAGGGAAGAACGGCATGCCGATCGTGCAAAATCCTCCCTAGCCAAGTGCCGAGGCATCCGAGATGTGTCGTTCCAGACCCGGGGATTGAGAATTTCGCACAGTCAAGTTCCTGGTAAGTTGCTGGGCTCTCCACAGTGCTAGGTCAAGGACTCAGGGCTAGACAAGTGGGTGCAGGGCTCAGGGCCCGAGTCGAAAGCCGAGACTTATGAGTCGTGTCGTGACACCCGCCATCATAAGCTGCCTGCTCGCGCCCAGAATTGCATGCCATGGCAGTCTCGGCGTCTCCCATGCCATTTAACCGCCGGAGCCAGGATAATCAGGGCAGCGCGCTGGACCTGGCGCTGGAGATGACGTTAGGCGTCACCCCATCCATGTTGCGTATTGGAGGGTTCAGTCACCAGCGTTTCCTAGCTCAGGATCAACTCGCAGGGGGGAAAATGGGACAAACACATGTCATTGTGCTTTGCCCTCCCTGGCATCCTTGCCCCGCCAAAGCTTCACTTGATAGGTTCGGTGTGCCCGGGCCGTCGAGGAATCTTGACGGAGGTCGGACGCATCTTCAGGGTTTTCAGTCTCCCGGCCTCCAACTATCTTTCAGTCTCGGGCGCCGTGGTGTCTCCGGGTGGAGTGTCTTTGAAGAAAACACTGTGAATAGGTATGGTTGTCGGCTGTGGTGTCGAGGTGGTGGTAGACTGTAGTTGTAGTTTCGGTAATCAGCGAGCTTCACGGGCAGCCTCTCGGACAAATCGAGGCCCACTGGGGTTCAGTGGGTAGTTACTACCAAGTCGGGTACCTAGCCCTGGAGCACCGGTTCTTAGTGTACCTGTCCATGTATGGCGAGGTTACCGCCCGGGGTGGTGCCGTTACCTCATGATCCGCTAGGTAAGTTGGATGCTGCTGCAGGAGGTCATTCGTCACTCTCGACTTTCCTTCTGTGGATAATGGATGGACCGGACGGTTAAGGTAGAGCGATATGCAGAAGTAAACAGGTAAGGTAGGCAAGTAGGTAATGTAGGTAGGTAGTTACTTTCCTGTGCGGTACATAGCACATAGGTATGGTCGGTATTGCCTACCACCAGAGACATACAGACTTGAAGAGGAAGGAATGGGAAAACACGCTGCACCGCCCAAAACCTGCAGATTCTCCCGCCCGATGATATTGAACTGCCCCTCCCCGTCCCGTCCCTCTCTCATCATTGTCACTTCTACTTCTCATCCTCTGTCCACCCTCACTCAACTCGACTTTTCTTCTGTCGACTGCATCCATCTGCGATTGCGCCTCCTCGCTATCTCGCCGCCCTGCCACCTGCGCCTTCTGTATCCTGTCCTCCGACCTCCACCGCCCGCCTGCAAGCATCCATCATCCCGTCTATTACGCCAATCCCGTCTCCGCGTTGTCGAGGGACCAAGCCACCGTCTGACTGTGAACTATACTACTTGACTACCTACCTCCACCTAAGACGGGAGACCCTGGAACGGGCAAGTTGCAACGAGCCAAGGGAAACAACCTCAACCAACCATACGTGAGACCTCAACACCGGGACGGTTAAGATTGCCTTAAAGCTACGGACGGATACCTCATCGCCGTCCCGTCTATCCCTCCCACCCCGCCCCTCCGGATCCACTGATCGAGTTCTTCGTCAACGGTCCAAGCATCACCCTCGAAACTCGAACGCGGCTCCAAACACCTCCGTCAATTTTTCCTCTTCAGCTCTGAACCCGACTCTTAAGTCTTCGCCTGCTTCCAGTTCTTCGAAATATAGCCTGGAATTCTAAATTACTCCACGTTGAGACTCTTTCCGGTACTCCCGCCCTTCGCGCTTCCACCATGCCTTCCATCCGTAATCCCTTTGCTCGCCGCCCGGGCGCAACGACCCTTTCTTCACAAGACGAAAATGCACAGCCAAACGCCCAGGCCCCGTCTCATCCCGGCTTCGAGAAGCAGGACACCGTTGGTTCCAAGGCATCATCCTCGCTGAGCGTGAGAACCACCAAGAGCCAGGACAATGGCGAATACAAGATGAGCGGTAGGCCCAATCCGTCAGGACCGCCGTTTGGTCTGCACCACGCATCACGAGTGCAATTGACTGACCTTAAGATTCCGCGCAGTCGTGAACGACAGTGGAGTCTATCTCCCCGTACGTCTCTCCTCTCAACCATTCCACCGCTTGTGAGACACCACTAACGAGCTTGCGCAGCCATCTCCGACTGAAGAAAAGGGCCTGTGGCCACGCAAGTACCTCGGCTCGGGTCGTAACTCTACAGACACTCGCACCGATAGTGGCGAGATCGAGCACTTCTCCATTTCTCGCGAGTCTTTCGATTCGTACAGACGCTCATTTGTACGTCGACTTCCTGCGACTCTCGGCCCTCATATTGCACCACCGCTAACAAACCACCTACTCTCTCCTGCAGGACATCTCAGCACGGTCTCCCATACCCAATGCCGATCTCCCACCCCGCCAGAGCCTCGATTCTGCCCGATTCCCGCGAATGCCCCGTTCGGCGATTGATAGGCGATCTGATCGGGACCTGCCCACCGCCGACGAAGGCTTCGAGGAGGTCGGCCTAGACGATCATAAGCATCAGCCCAAGACCAGGCGCGGCCTGTTCTCGCGCTTCGGTGACTCGGACCACAAGGAGCCGAGCGCCAATTCCCCCAACTCGAGCGTTACGCGCTTCTTGACGGGAAGGAAGCGCGGACAGAGCGGCGGTCAGGAACTGGGCACCATCGAGCGCCCCAAGTCGGCCGCGTCCGTGGAGACGCATGAGGTTCGCTGAATTCTGTGCGGCGCTGTTTTTTCCCAATTTGTACATACGACATACCAGCGGGAGCTTCAGATGGCGTAATGTTTTGGCGTTCTTGGCTGGGATAAGGCCTGAAATCCGGGGCGCATTCTCATGACATGGTTAGAGTTGGGCCGACCCGCATGCTCGCCGGGCTGAGCCGTCGGGTGTTATGCATATACGAACGGCAGGAATCCGGTCGGCAGAGAGAAGTGAGAGCCTCGTGGGACTTGTTGTCTCGTGGATGAGCTCTTAATGATAATGACAACAGTTGCGACTGTAAATTATGGCTTTTTCAAGGTGCACCCTCTGTGGCAGGTGAAGCGAGCCCAAAACGTTCTTCGGCAAATCAGACCGGGATGATCACATCGACAACACTGCGTACCCTTCCTCCCGGCAGGCGATTGGGGGGGCACTAGGGTCCGACAACCGGAGATGCAGCAGATATACTCAGACCCAAATCGTCTTTTATTTTTTCTTTTTTTTCAATTCCATCATTCCCTTTGTTGTGTGTTATTAGTTGGATGATTGACGTGATACCGCAAAGATCCAGTTGCGACCAGCCATTCATGCACTTATCGCACCAGGACCCATATTCGGGGTTTGTTAGGACCCCACCTTCTCATAATCTAATGGACGGGCAGAGCAGAGGGGTTCACTCCGCGCCCTGCGGTCTGTCAACGGCATCCATGTCAAGCCGTTGGTGACTCTTCTACATAGTATCATCATTCGGGGGTCAAAAGCTCCTACCATCTCCTCGCGAGTAGATCAGAGCCTTTTTTCACTAACTGAATTCTTGCCTACACTCTCTAGGTAGATACCATACGTCCAATCAACCAACCCCTCGAAACACCACTCCGAACAAGAGAGTAAACAACCCCGCCGTAGCAATCCAAAATGGCCCCCGCCAACGGCGCAGCAACTCCGGCCTCCGGTCCCGGCTCGGAACCGGCGGATGCCCTTCACAAGCTGTCTCTCGCCACGCGCACCGTCCACGCTGACGACGGAATCAGCGCTCACCGCGCCATCGCGCCGGCGATTCATGTTTCGACAACGTTCAGGTATAACTCCAACCCGGACGAGCTGCGTGCCGGAGATAATGCCGACGTATGACCCTCGCTCACTCACCCCTGAACGACACGCGAGCACGAGACGGCTAACAGCTCCCAGCCCAACGCCCCGGGCGAGAACCACATCTATTCCCGGTATACGACCCCGAACACCACCCGCTTCGAGGCCGTCCTTTCGTCTGTCCTCGGCGGGCCTTCCCTGACTTACTCGTCGGGCCTGTCCGCCTTCCATGCCATGCTGGTCTACCTGAATCCGAAGCGCATCGCCATCGGCGACGGCTACCACGGCTGCCACGGCGTCATCCGCATCCTGACCAAGCTCAACGGACTCAAGAAGCTCGAGCTCGATGAGGCCTCCCTGGACCAGCTCGAGGCCGGCGACGTGCTGCACATCGAGACGCCCCTCAACCCCACGGGCGAGGCGCGCAACCTGGCCTACTACGCCGAGCGCGCCCACCGCGTCGGCGCGTACCTCACCGTCGACGCCACCTTCGCCCCGCCGCCGCTGCAGAACCCCTTCGACCTCGGCGCCGACGTCGTCATGCACTCCGGCACCAAGTACTTCGGTGGCCACTCGGACATGCTGTGCGGCGTCCTGTCCGTCAACCCGGCCCACGCCGAGAAGTGGCTCCCCGGCATCCTCGAGGAGCGCTGCTACATCGGCAGCGTGATGGGCGGGCTCGAGGGCTGGCTGGGCGTGCGCTCGATGCGCACGCTGGAGCTGCGCGTCAAGAGGCAGAGCGAGTCCGCGACGAGCCTCGTGCGCTGGCTCGACGGGGAGATCCGGACGAACCCGAACGGCGCGGTGGGTAGCCTCGTCGACAAGGTCGTCCACGCCAGCCTGCAGACGGACGAGTGGCTGCCGAGGCAGATGCCCGGCGGGTTCGGCCCCGTGTTCGCACTCTGGCTGAAGGACGCCGACGACGCCAAGCGCCTGCCGAGCAAGATGGAGCTGTTCCACCACGCGACCTCGCTCGGCGGGGTGGAGAGCTTGATTGAGTGGCGCGCCATGAGCGATCCCACCTGTGACAAGCAGCTGCTCCGGGTCAGCATCGGTGTTGAGGGCTGGGAGGACCTGAGGGATGATCTGGTCCAGGGGCTGAAGAAGCTGGCCGAGGAAAAGAAGACGCGGGCTTGAGGGCTTTGTTTTGGATACCATGGTACATAGACATTGGAAACCTGCGTCAAACTTGATAGATACAACGTAGCAATCAGCGGAGGTAGGTATAAATGCTTCATCGAAAGCTGCCACCGACGGTACCCTTTTCTGTCTTAATGTTACATCTTTGAGTGGTCTCTAGGATTAAGTGGTCTCCGGTGTTGACTGGTCTTATTACTGCACTTGTCCTGCTAATGCGCTTCTGTCGTACGTCCCCTGTCCATCACTCTTGCTGTTCTCTGCCCACCATCGTCCTTCCGCGGCGTCCCTTACAACGTGATGTCTAGGGAGCCATCGTCGTTCAAGCAGCCCGCCAGCTGGTACCTCGTCGACTCGTATCTGGGCTCCAGAGTCAGCTATTGTGCAGGAGCCACTTTCCGGGACCGCTCTGGGGGGGAAGGAAAAGACCCGGCTGGGACGGAAGGACTCACGTGAACTGGATGGAGCCGGTGACCATGCACCGGCTCGCATCGCAGTATCTCTGTATCATCTGCCGTCCCCCCTCGCCCGCCGCCTCCGCCAGCACGCGAGCGGCGGCCTCAAACGAGGCGACGGAGACGGAGAGTTCGGCGATGAGGGCGTCCACCGCTTGCTGCGGCGACTTTCCCTCTGCCATGAGGATGGGGACGGCGCTGACGATGCTCTCGGCGGCGCTGTCATCCCCGGGCTTCAATTCTTGTGTCAGCAACCATTGTTTCATAAACCCGGCGTGCGAAGAATAGACGAAGGTGCAGGGGAGAAGTCGTTCTCATCCAGGATGACGGAGGTTAGAAATCCAAGGGCCCATACGCACGCCATTATCCCTTTCAATCCGGGAAAATACCACGTCGTCCTTGGACGGCATGGAAGGCCATTCTCGGTTGCGATTTGATAGCCTTTTTTTTTTTCTTTTTCTTTTTTTTGGGGGGGGGGGGGGGAGGGGGGGGGGGGGGGGGGGGGGGGGGTTAAGGGCTTGTAGACGTTCCAATGGAGGGAAGTTGAACGTTGGGAAGTCGGGTGTATCAGGGGAAGAATAAGGGAAGGAGAGAAATGATGGGGGGCGGCAGGAATTCGGGGCTTTGGGCAGGAGCGGGCAAGCCAGAGATAAAACTTACCATCTCTTTCTTGAGCGAGAGAATGTCATTGGTACTGCCAAGTCAGCGACTTTTCAAACTCAATACTTCACAGATCATAGGTAGATACCAGCAACAGAATTCTGTGTTCGCCGTTGCTGGTCCCATCCAAAAGTCTTCCAACCCATGACTTACATCCAGATAGCCCGGCTTGTCTCTGACCATATCGTCTGGATCTCACTCATGTAACGAACATGTTCTGGGATATTCTCGCCCAGACCATACCTGACGGGCCTTAGTAATCGTAAAAGTAGCCAGGAGGTGATTACCTACTCGATGAGGGCAGAGAGGAGCCATACGCCAGCAGTTCCATCGCGTATCTCTCTGTACGACCCCATATCAGGCAGTGTTCCCTGCAGTCTAAGGCCCTGCTCCTTGTCACAGTTCTCAATATAGTGCTGCATCTGCGCCATGAAGATCTGTCTTTGTTCTGTGCCTGTTAGCCAGGGTGCTCTTGTTCGCAGAAAACGGAGCTCTTACCCAATGAGTATGCGTTCTGCAGCTCGCAGCCAATGAATTTCAGCTCGGCGTTGACATGGTCACACTGGACACTAGAGCCACCCGGTGACAGACCCAAGGCCTCCTTGGTAACTTGAATAGTGTTGGCACGATAAGCCTTAGCTCTTGCGAGGTCACTGCTCAATGTGCTGGTACCCTGTTGATCAACAGCATCATCCCAGCAGAACAGCCAGGTAATGAAGAGAGACAGCGTCTTAATCTGAGGCCAGTCAGGGTGTGGGTAGTATCTGCAGCAAGTCAGTGACATGTAAGTTTCAAGGGGACCGAGGCGAAGTCCATACAAGCTCACGAATCTGGCGTAGTTGGCTTTGTGATACTTCTGTCGTAGAGTCGGGTTCTTCACCATCCTACCTCGGTGAATGTTGCTCAGCAAAACTTCCATGCTTTCCATCCCACTGAGAGCTTACCGATCAAAAGCACCCCTGACAATAGGGAAGAGTCGCTCGTAGTGAGGATTGCTTTGCACTGGCCAGTCTTTGAGTATTCCTCGAAGGTCAGGGACATGAATGGTCTGTCCCCTCAGAGATCTGGTGATACCCTGAGCATCGTAAGGCAAGGAACCCATTGTGCCTGTGTGAAGACAATGCTTGTGTGAAGACAATGCTTGTGTGAAGACAATGCTTGTGTGAAGACAATGCTTGTGTGAAGACAATGCTTGTGTGAAGATAATGCGAGGTTGTTTGTTTGTTGCAGCAGAGGTATGAGAACCAAGACGTGTTTGCAGAAAGGGGCAGAGGACCAACACAGAAGGTGTGGATCGGTCTGCTTGACGACTCTGTGATTGTTTGCTTACCCAAGGCCAGGGTAATGATCCTGTGATGATCCTGATCCTGTTGGTCGACTTGATTCGCCAAGCACTTTGTATGTTTGGTTGCTTGTGGTACTTTCGTCTAGTGTCAAGTCGAGGAGGGTTGGGAAATAAAAAGCCGACCTCTGCCAGTTCTGGTTGTGGGCATGGTTGTGTGGGAGAGTCAGGAGATGGATTAGGAAGGAAGGTACGGTCACTTAGCGAGAGCAGGCTGCCTCCGTCCAAACTGCCAACGACCTGCGGATGTCCTTTATATTCGGCGTCAGCTCTGCTCCAGGCAACCAAGCCCAAAGGACCAAATGGTCTGGAGGTATAACGCCCTGGTCCGTTAGTGTGAACTTGGTATGAAATCCTAGATATTCTTATATTTCTCAGGTTTCGTAGGGCTGGGGTTCAGATCCCAGCCTGAGCTTTTTGTTTTTTGGTCTTTTTTTCCCCTTGTGACTTTACGTTTCCTTCTATGTAAGGTAACCTAAGATTGGCAACCAGTATATCAAACATTGTGCCGAAGTGGGAATTTGGTGATTTCTATGTGCGGATATATTTTATTTGTTTCTCTGATGCTCTCAGCGTGGACTATTACGGGGATCACGCGTCGTTGTTTTGTGTTGACGTGTGTCTCTTTGGACTGGCCTCCTTCCCACTTTGGTGGCCAGGGCATTATGGGGTTTGAAAATTTCCAATGCCGTCTCCTGGCCTGGGGTGGAGTGTAATTAGCAAGAAAATGAGAATAGAAACCGGATAGTATATCAACTCAAGTTACTGCCATAAGACAACGAGCAATCGTGTGACGAGGAAAGAGTGAGTTCTGATGCAGCACAAGCGGATCCCGAGTGACACTTTCAAGAAGATCAAACTTCTATTTCCGACATAGATGATGCTCAAGAATCGGCTAGTGATCGTCTGCCCTCGCCCCCTGTACACCTGCAGAGCTGTGCTGCGCAGCGAAGGCGGGCGTCTGCTTAGGGAGTAGCATGTGACTTGGTGTTGAGCATAATCGTCGGACGCAGATAACCGGACAACATAGATCTCTACTTTCGCAGATGATCACACAGAACCGGCCATATTCGGAGTGAGCTTTGTTTACAATGATGGACGCTCTAGTCCCGTCTTTCAGGGATACACGGCTACCTACGTCGTCACACGAACGGGCATCTCAGCAGTCGAGATCCGAGGGCATCGCTATTCACACTAACCGGGTTTGCTTCCGAATGCCTCCGGGCGACTACGCACAAGTAGTCGGCTCTCTCATGTCTGCTGCCGCACACAGACCTGCCTGGCCTCCTCAGCGATCTTACAAATCATCGACCTTGGTCTGTCATATATCGCCCTACTGCACTCTGCCCAGCGTTTCACCAAGCGACGTTGTAGCTTGGTACGACAAAGGGTCATGTTTTCAATATCGATAACGGCGAAAGGGTCGCGGCTCGGTATGCTTCATCAGCCCTCAGTAGGCGGTATGTAACCATCGATCATGCTGCAGCCCGCAAGCTTATGCGGGAGACGCGGAGTGGAGTCTGTGTCTCTCGGCCGCGTGTTTCCGTAAGCAACGTGGTGCTGCATTGCAATTCGGGATGCAACGGTGAGACGAGGCCTGGTGTTTTGCAACGAGACGCCTCGACGTGTTTTCGGTGAGCTCAGCTCATACCAGACGTATCGACGCTTTCGGTGGCACCGCTGAGGATCCACATGCCAGGGAAACCTGAAATGAGGCACACCTCGAGTTTTTGTATGGTTTTCTTGCAGAGTAATGTCTTCTCGTTCGATTCTCATCTGTCCGTGTCAACCTCCTTCAATAACTCCGTCAGGTTGAGGATTCTGTAGCCCCTCCGCTTCAGCTCAGGCAAGACCTTCCGAAGCATCGGGGCGGTCCAGCTACGTCGGTCATGACATATAATAATGGCGCCCGGGCGCGCCATGCTCAGGATGTGGTTGGCGTTGAGCCGCCAAGAGCTGATCTGGGCGTCGTGCGGGTACACGCTGCCCAGGACCATTCTGTACCCCAGCTTATCAACCAGTATCCGCATCTTGTTGCTGAAGAAGCCGGAACCCGGACGGAAGTAGTTGGCTACCATGGGTACGTCCTCGTATTCGTAGATGTTCTTGATCTTCCGCCTGACTTCCAGTATTTCCTGCTCCAACTGACCCTGAGGAAGGGAGCGCGAGGCCTCGTCGTGCATGGCGTGGTTCCCGAGCTCGCTTCCGGCCTTGACAATATCGCCCATTTCGTCCTCGCGGCCGTTCATCTGAGAGCCGATCAAGAAGAAGGTCGCATGGGCGTCATTCTCCTTGAGGATCTTGATGATTTCGGGTGTGTGCTGCGACGGCGCGTCATCGATGGTGAGGCCGATGATCTTTTCGTTCGTCGTGACCTGCCACAGGACGTCGGGCCACTTTCGTGCGAAGTGATTGATTAGGAAGGCCGGCGGCTTGTAGATGGCGTAGAAAGGGACGACCAAGAGGACGGCCAGGGCGAGAAGGGAGAGCAAGGTGGCCATTCGGTTCCGGCGGGCCCGCCTGCGAAACTTGGTCGGGAATCTGAAGAGCGATATGCGTGCCATTGGCCGTCTCGTTCACCTCCCACGACGTTGATGAAAGGGCGAGGAGGTCAGCATTGTTGGGGGGGGGGCAGTTAGAGATGCTCGTGGGTGAAACGAAACGTCGCTGCTCGCGCATAGCTCCATTGCGGAACGGAAGCTACAGGGGTTGGGTCGCGTTCCACGCCCAGGGCCGGGCTTTGTGGCGGCTCCCAGAGACCGGGAGTGAATCTGGGGTGACTGTGGCTGGAGCCAATCACATGAAGTTCAGTGAGGATGAGGTCACCGTCCTTGGGACCCACTTTCACCCCTCCCCCCACCCTTGACCTTCAAATCCTCATCGTCTATTCGACCACTCATGGCGTCCGGATAGACCGTTAACACAGCTTCAAGTTGACCACACCTCGGTCCACGACCAAAGTTCTTTAAACACAGTAAGGTTCTCACCGTCATCCAGCCTCCCAGCCACATCAGTTCTGATGTGTTCCTGCGAAACTCGACAGACCCGTCGTAGAAGCGATCTCACTGGTCAGGTACCTAAGTTGATGCCTCATGACTTTTTGGGTCGTTGTGACCCTCTTCCGCCAGCTCCAGGCTGCCTCATTACAACCCCGGCATCATCGCTCAACTCGATAGGCAGCTGTCAGATCGAGCCCGTGTTAGAGGGCTGCGCAGCCCATTGAAAGCTGTGATTATCCGGGACATGTTCAGTCGACTGTCTTCAAACCAGGGCTAGACTGCTCGTCCGTCTCGAGAAACTTCGAACGTCAATCATATCGGGCATTGTTGCGTGGTTTGCGCATAGCTCACGGCGCACTTGACCAGCGCAAATCTCGCTTACACGGATTCACTATCAGAAAGGACTGCATCGAGTGGCAGCAAAGGCCTCCGATGCGCAACATCATGATGCTTAGGGTACGTTAGAAAGAGGGGGAGCCCTGCTGCTTCGGCATTGGCGAAAAGGATCTGGCACCAGTCCTTTCCTGCCTCATGGGCCAGCCAATGTCGTTGCCTAAAAGATCTTGTAACATGCTGAAGAACCGGCTCCCTCCACGCATCAGTCCATTTTAGATAGCATTCGGCACGTTGGCCGAAGCAAGGATGGGATGGAGCGGTTTCCCTGCAACTGCTGACTGCTTACTGCTACCCAGACATCTGGAATGGCAATCGGCTACCTCCGGGCCCTTCCAAGGCCTCGTTCACCCTGATATGCCCCTGAAGCGCCAGTTGGTGTCATCGGCGACTCCATCACATTGTCTGCCCATGACCTAATAGGAAGGGGCCCTTTCCTTCCGTGGAATAGCTGCCTGGTCTCGTAATACAGCCAGTCTCACGTGCGGCAAGGGGGTTCCTCATCCACCTGTCCAGCCCTACAGTCGTCTTGCTGAAGCGCCCCTGGCATCTTTGAAGGGCTGAAGAAGAATCCATCCTGTCAAATCCTCCACCATACTTTGTGTGTATGCATCCGGAGATCGCCAACCTGTAGCCGCTCCATCTGAGCCACGCAGAACGGTGGTCTAGCTTCGTTGGAATCTTGTTTGGAATCGTCCAGGACGCAGCAGCTCTCGTGGGGCTCGATTAGGCCTCCAGTCGCTCAGCACGCACAAGTCCCTTTTGTCGGAAGAAGGATCACTCCCATCAAGAACGCAGGGTTACCCAGCGATGAAGCTATATAGCAAGGTTGGGCCCGTGCCTCAACCTTGAGATTGGCAAATGCGAGCCGTGAGCGATTGATTCTACTTGATCAAAAGACTGCAAAATTTATGAACTCCGAGTGATACCCAGATGAGCGCCGACGTTAATGGCTCCATCGACCGGGTAAGAAAGAGCAAGACCCACGAGATACACCCCAGCGGCCAGCCCATCGAGCGTCCCACCAACACAAGGTCGTTGTCAGACCATATCTTGCATGCCGGCAATCGCAGTTCCTCAGATTCTCCACGATACTCGACGAGCCCGAAGAAGGACCCCGCTCTCGCAGAAGACGTTGTCAGAATGTGGTTGGAAGAGCAGCAAGATGATAAGTCGGCCAAGGAAGGCGTTGTGCGGGCGGTCAACATGCCTGAGCTCAAGTCCACGTCAACCTCGACTCCCTCCTACCAAACCGACAGTCCGAGGACCACCGATGCATTGAGCGACGCGGGCTCGGGTCGATCGGGGCAGGCCTCTGATCTACCCAACGCCCTCCGCGGGACTGGAGCCTTTGCGGAACACACACACATGGCCCCCGTTAGGAAGAAGAGAAAAAGGCCGTGAGTTGCCCGGCGTGTTCTGGGCCTTCAAGACTATCGCTAACTTGCGCTTCCAGGGCGACGTTGAAACACAAGCCGCTGATAGGCTGGGATCGCTTATGGCTGTGACGTGGTTGGGGGCGCTTTACATTAAACGAACGCATAATGATATTACGGGTTGGGTACGGATACGACGATATGGTTTCTGTTAAGCGCGCAGTTGTAGAAAGGGTCTGTTGGAATGAGTATACCAGAATTCCTCGAGCTTCGTCGAGGAGGTGTATGTAATGGGGCAGATATCTTGAACATGAAACGACCATATAATATGTCAAGGCCGGCCATCACCTCCGTGCAATGCTTTTTCGGACTTATCTGCGGCCTCGTCCGACAGCGGTTTCCGTTTCCGATTGACCCGCCCGATGATTCCGAGTCTCGGCGTCCGGCATGGCCCGTGGGCCCCGAAACACCGGGCCCGAACTCTGATCCGTCTACCGACGCCGTGGGATGTTCCTTGCAAATGCATGGATTCCTGAGGAGGAATTAAACAAGCACCGCTTTGGCGGTCTCGCCACAGGGGCGGCAACGCTGCTGCTTGGCCGACATCCCGGGATGTGTGCAAATGGAAGATGCGATGAACTCAAGGTCAGAGTTCGCTGACGTTCACACGTCATACAACGACCACTTCCCCTGTGTCAGATTGGGGTGCTCCCTCGAGAATTTAGAGTGGCAGAGTGGATGCCAGACTGTCAGTCGCTACACTACGTATTTGAGATGTAGGTGAGAGCCATAGGTATCTGCGTGCCCTTTCATCATGTGCGATGTTCTCGAACGGCATTTCCAAAGTGGTTCCCATCTCGGATATGACAGCTGAGCACCTCCCTACTCACCAGACAGGTGGAGATTTAAAAATGAATTAAAATAAAATCCCATCCTACGATCAAACACCCGCCTCGCGGCGATCGACGGTCCTCCCTCTCGCTTGTCGCCTGTATCGTCATGCGGGTGGGCGGGACACCACCCAAACCCCGGCCGGCGATCAAACAAAACGCTGCGGACACTGCCAGACGGCCACGCCGCTTGTTTGTGGCGGTCCCGGTCGTTGCGCCTCTCTCTCTTCGTTGCTTGAATCTCAATCCCATGCAGCCCCCTTCTGCAGGCATTCTTTTGATGACGTTGACAAAGCGTTGCCAGGGTGGCGTCGCAAGCGGAGGCGGGATAGAAAGAAGAAAGGCGAGATCCGATTACGCTACTCCTTAGAAACTGGGTATGAATGTCACCCTCACTCGGCAACCGAACTGGCCACCTTCTCATGTAAATGAGCGGGCCCAATGACATAGTAGTGGTGATACCGTATTCCATTCGGAGCCTCCCCTACGTGCCTTTTGCTTATCCTGCTGTACGCATGCACCCTGCTTCGCGAGTGAATCCACAAGAGTCATATGACACAACGAAACCTGTGCGAGAAGTGAGAATGGCCGCCAATCGCTGGCATCTGCCGGTCCCGAATGGCCGTCACATGGCACCATCCCGACGTTGCAGTCGTCAATCGCGGGACTAAGTGCCCCGGCAGATGTATTCAGCCAGATGCATCCGCCCAGCGAGATCATTACCAGCCCGTGGCCCAGTCAGTCAGCTCAGCGCACCGAGAGCGGGAGTTATCCCTCCGTTCCGTCAAAAAAATCCGCTCAACCCCTCTCTCCCTTGGTACGCCTCCAATCACCATCTCGAGCCAACGGGCGGATCCTCAGTGGTTGACGTCGTCCTTGAAGCCCAGAGATAGGCAGAGAGATACCTAGACTGCTAGAGAAAGAGGTAGGTATAGACATCTCATGTTCATGCTCGCAATTAATTCCCGACGAGCGCCGATCTTTTGCCTCCTTCGGGACGGGTCCCGGCAACACTTGACACAACCATCCTCAGCCTCCCCCACACCAACGATTTACCACCACTTGACGCAACCCAACCTTGCCGTGTGCCCCAGCAATCGAGACCACAAGAACACCCGACGAGCCGAAAAGGCCAGCGGCCACAGTCGAGCATTACTAGTTGGCAAGTTGGTATTTGTATCTGACTGCGAGGCTGGTCCGTCCCATCCTCTCGGCACTAAGGCAGAGCCTCGGCGGCGGTGTCTCCGGTAACACGGCCTGGGCCGTGGGGAGCAGCTGAGCCAGGCCGCCCGTCTGCTCGTCCTCCCGAAATAATCTTGTTCTCCCTCTCTCGCTTGCCGGGGCTGACCGACCGTGCGCCGCATTCACACCGTTCTCGCCAGTCTGTGTGGGCTCACGACCGTACTACTGTAAGAAAAGTACCACTAATGTTCGCCTGCCTTGGACGATCGGACGAACCATAGCTCCTTTTTTGAGTGTTGGACAGCTGCAGAGCACAGGTGAACTCAATGCGTAGCCGAACTCTGGGCCAACAAACACGGACCAACTTCAAACAACACCGCTGGCAGACTTGAACCGAGAGGAAAACAGCACATGTGTAAAGTAAACAAATGAGATTTTGCTAGTTATCAATAGGCAGTAGTGTTTTGAGCCGCCTTCGTAGGCGCTCGGGGGAATATCCACACGTCATTCAAAAGGTATATACACAGAAACGCCAATTATCCCCGTATGTAGTAGTGGGAGTGAGGTGACCAGACAAAGCATCCCCTCCCTTCCGCGAAATGTCCGCTCCAAAATAGGTTCCCTCTGGGCCACCAAGAGTCCGTTTTGTTTTGTTCATCAATCTTCCCGTAAGGGCCGCCGCCCGGTTTGCTCTTTCAATTATGTACAACGAATAAGGCAAATAAAACCGTGCCGAGATCATGGATCAGATCCACGCGGCAGCCATCGGCCGTTGGGGCGCGTGGCTTTGGTTGCGATTTTGACCGGGGCTGTCGAGAAAGATGCTCGTGAAGAGGCTCTGAACCTCAGCGAGGTAGTCCTCTGCAGCGAACTTGCAGAGACCCTCGGCCTTGAGGGCACGCTCCTCCTCGTCCATGACGCGGTCCTTGATGCCAAACTCCTCCGCAATCTCAGTGACCTGGGCCAGCTCGCGGCCAAAGGGGTGCGACTCGGCGGGTCTCTCTTGTCTCGGTTGGTGGTGGTGTTGGAATGCGGGACTTGGCATCGGCGGTACAGCCTTGGGCGCGGGGGCGACTGAGTTGTGAGACATGGTGGAGGCAGCGCTGGAGGCCGAGGACGCACGCGAGGAGAAGGTCATGCTGGCTTTCGATGACACAGTCTTCTCGGAGGTCTTGGAAATGGTGGAGGCGGAGCGCTGGCGAGCCATGGCGTCGAAAGATGCCTGTTTGGTGTGCGTGGCCGCACGCTTGGGAATCGCGGGGATCTTGGGCACCTCGGGACTCGTGGCCGGGTTGATGGCATGGTTCGGGGCCACAAAATAGCAGGACAAGTGATTCGGCTCGGGATCCGCAGAGCGTTCGTGGGGAGCAACGTCGGGGCTGGTCGGGGGCGAAGAGGCAGCTGTGTTGGCGCCCTCCGAGTCCTCCTCAGACGAGTTGGTAGACGAGTGGCTGGACGTACGGGGTCGGATATCGGGGGCGTTGTAGGAGAGCATGTTGGTGGTGTGAACAAGCTCCATGGGTGCCGAGATCTTATGCCTGACCTGGGGAGCCCTGGTGGTCTTGCTGCGCGAGATGAAGTTGTTGCTGTTGCTGCGCTCTTTACCGCGGGCAGCGTCGGAAAGATCGATGCTCTGCTTGACCCTGCGGGTGGTGAAAGCCCTGGAGAGAGACGACATTTTGACGATTTGAGAGTGACCCAAAACGAAGTAAGGTCTTGCGGAAAAGACGGAGGCTAGAGCGACAAGACGGGCCTGCTCGGGTGAATAAATAGGTCAGCTTGCGTCGTCGAGTTGTCGTGGGACACAAGCGCCTGATCTGGTGGTAAGGGCTTGGTGTGTGATGATGGACTGCGAAGAGGGTGATAAAGTGTTGGGCGCTGCACTTTTAATTGGGCCGGTGACCTTTGTCGGCAGGTGCGGTGGATCTGCTGCACGACAGTCGTAGCGAAACGGGCAGGCTGTGAGTAACTTTGGTTGAGGAAGGACAAGCCGGAGCAGTCAATCAGTGAGAGGGTCTGACGAGTCAAATATGAATGCGTGAGTAAGGAAGGGCGTGTGGTTTTGGTCGAAAGGAACGGGCGATTAGGTGAAGGTGACGGATTATCCTGCGCCAGTAGTGTAGTGTAGCGTTGGTTGATGTTTTGTGCGATCAGACACAAACGGTGAGGAGTCCAGTCCCTGATACTCGGCGTCGATCCGGCTGAGGTTTGAGTAGGTGGTGAATGAGTGTCTGAGAGTAAAGAGAGCGTCTGTCTTGTGACTCGGTGCGCGAGTCGGTGTAATGACTGTGGGTGGTGCAGATGAACCGAAGTTGAGATGACGGGCGTCGTTCGGGTGTAATACAGACAGTTCCGCGAATAGACAGGCGGGAGGGGGGAACGTTCAACGTGTCGAGCGTAAGAGTCAAATAATGTGAGAGCCGTTTTGTTTTATGGCCGTATCCGTACGTTCCTTTGATCTTCTTCTGGATTGGGAAGGGAAGTGTTCGAGCCCGCGACAAGTCGTTTTAATGGATCAATGCTCCTGGGGGAGACGATAAAACGCGCAAGAAGAGAAAAGACACACCACAAGGGAGCGACGATGCGTGCTGGGAAGAGAAGCGAAAGGGAGAGTATCCTTCTTCCTTGACCAAAGGTGACAGGCTGTGGAATAGGTTAAAGAAGGAAAAGAGGAAGGGAGAGAGAGAGAGAGAGAGGATAGATGCGCATCGACCGGGGCGCGAGGAGGGACAGCTAGAGTAATAATCGAATGCTGTGGGTGCACCATGCACCACGAGGCGGCGGCGGCGATCTAGTGTATAGCTAGGTGTATTCAGGTTCTGTCTGGGCTTTGGCTTCTGCCCTCCGCGGGCCGCGTTTTTTCTTTCTTTCTTCTGTTTCCCACCCCTCCTCTCTCTCCTTCGCCTCGTCTGGTCCAAATGGAGCTTCCTTGCTCCTTGACCTGGGGGATGTCGCTCTTTGATTGCCCCGTAGCCTGTTGTGGTTGGTCCTGGGCGCTGTTGAGTACCCTCTCAGGGACTGGAGCCAACCGCCGGAGGGCGGAGGCTGGCACTTGCCCACTAGGGCCCTGGCGCCATCCTTGCCGCCTTTTCTTTTGGCTTACCCCTGGTTCGCAGTGGGTATTGGCAATCAAAAAGGGTAAGGTTCCTGAGCTTCACAGTGTGTGTTCGTCAATATGTGGACCATGGGTGGGTCTGGAAACTGGCCTATTAGCGTGAGGGTTTCTTAACGCTAGAGCCCATGGAAGCGGTCTCTGCACCAATGACAGCTCACGTTTCTCGTTCCCCCCTGGTTCCTCCCTTTTTCATCCACTCATTCTGGGCATTCGGCTTTGGGCTCTCGGGGCACTTTCTGGGCCGCTCGTCCCCCTCCATTTCCAATCACCTCAACCTCAACTCCACCCAGGCAGGCACCTCGGCCGCAGAGAGAACATCACCTAAAGCCATGCATCAACCCTGCACTCCGGGTTCTCCTGAGCTGGCATCGCAGCGTGACGGCCACCTCCCACCCGCCAAGAAACATTTGAAGGCGGCACGCCGCACGACTCGAGTTGATGGTGGTGGTGTAGGATGCCAACAAATGGATCGTCCAGTGATGCCAGCCCAAACCACCGTTGACAAGTCGAGCCGCCACCCAGGGGGATGCGGTGATCTGCCTTCTGGAAGAATGGCTGGTATCGTCAGACCAGCCCAACCGAGACCGGTCCGGCGCGTCATTCGCTCCCTTCTGACAAGTCACCATGCTCGCCACTGACTGCAGAAACGTACGTGCCTCGCCGGACGCACATGCGTCGGTCGGGCTGCGACCGCCATGTGTTCTCGGCTGTGTTGCCGCGTTGCATCGTTTGGAGAAGAGTCAAGAGTGCGTTGACTTTCTTTCTGTGTCACACAAAAGAAAGCAGAGCTCGATCCCCACGAGCGAGCCATCACTGACATTCCCACTTCAGGGAAACCTTGCGTGGCCAGCTCGGCGTATCAGCATCTCATATCCGAGTCACCCACCGATGCCACCGTGAGAGTAACGCTCAAAGAAGAAACAAGAAACTCCTTGGACGCTCGTCACCACTTACAGTCACCAGTCGGCATCCCAACCAAGTTGAACCAACACTGCGATGGCTCATGGGCCTTGGACCCCGACGGTCCCCGACCTGTCCGGCGATTCGCAACTGCCCTACTCCGTACCGGCGTACCCTGGCAGAGATTGTGCGATTCACGATGGGCGAGCCGCGGTCCCGCGGTGAATCGTCAGGTTGCCAGGTTTCTCCGGGAAGGCACATCCCTGCACAGTGTGATGTGATCCGCCGGGACGGAGAAAAGAGCTTTCTTGGTCTCGATGGCGGGCTTCCTAGTGTGTTTGTAGTATTGTACCTACATACTACCTACCTACTACACTAGGGATCACACTATGTGTTGGACCAGTGATTGGAACGGACGCCATCGAGGCTTTCAAAGACTGAGGAAGACGCCATCCGTTCGGGGTTCCCAATGGTGCCTCCATTCGCCGGAGACGGCGGCGTCATTGGCTGTGTTCTCTCCCCCGTCTTCACCCGTTGGCAGGCTCCCCTGAAGTTTCAGCGTTTCACACTGCGCCATCCCACCCTGGTGCCGCCGCGTGCCTTGCATACCTGCGCAAGCGGTGCGAGAATCCATGTCGACCACGACCACCGCGCTACCAGTCATTGGGTTTCCTGCGAGTCGACTTGTGCTCGATCAAAAGACACAAACCCACACTGCCCCGTTTCTCTTGCGCATCTTCCAGGGGCATGGTTGATGGTGGTGTGGAAACCAGCCCATCAGCGTTGATTTTTTTCTCTTAACCTTCCAGGCTGTTTCTTGGTGGCGGCAAACTCCCAAATACAGCGCCTCCGCTGGGCAAGTCTCAACGACGACATTCGTAACTGCCGTGGGACCGGTTACTCACCTTTTCGTCGTGCATATTGTACGGGCAGTATTCGTTGAGTTCCCTCTGTGTTGTTGACGTGTAGGGCCCACCAGCTGGCAGATGCTTCCAAGAACCGAGAGGCACGTCGAGAACAGACCACAGCTAACATGAGCATTATTGGATCCTTAGTCTTAGGCGAAATCTGGTATTGGTCCACCAACTCACCCTTTCATCACGAGCGCATGAACATGTCAGGCTGCTGTCGCTGCCCCCTCCTCGATACGTCAATGCTTGATTAGGGGGCTTTTCGCTCGCTGGACCAGTTCAAAGTTTCTCGATGTCTTGGTTGTGTCAACTTTACAACCATTGAGGCCGCGCAGTCGTCGTTTCACCTGATTGCTTCACCCGGCTCACAAACATCATTCTCTGACGAACTATTCCTCACCGATGGCTTTCCGGGTTTGACAGTAACGTCTGACAGTCTTGGCTTGCTTCCCTGACGAAACTAATGTGGTCTATGCTTATTATCGTTCAGACGACGGCATTTAACTTCGGACGATTTCAAACTAACTCCAGCGCTTGAAAAAACAGACACTCACTCTACATTCGGTCTGTCTCGTTCGCAACCCGGTACCCAAATGCGCCATCCTCCGAAAGTCGCGTCGTTGACATGCTATTTCCGGCCCGCCACTGCCAAATAAAGGGGTGCTGGCGACATGCTCCTGCGACCTCTGTGGTCAAGCCGCCGGAAGCTCCCCCGGCGTCTTTCGCAAGACTGTACAGGCACGGCTTGCAGCTATGTACACCACGAGGCCTTCGCTTAGTTATTGGCCACTCTAGTCCTCATCCATCGATTCGCCGTCCTTCTCGCCGTCCTCGCCATCCTCGTCCTCGTCCTCATCCTCGCTAGAGCTGCTGTCATCTTCCGCAACACCGACGAGCCTGTCCTCCTCGGCGCCCTCAGGTTTCTGGGGGACACGCTCAGCAAAGGCATGGCGAACGCCGGCGTTGGTGCTCGTGTCCCAGACGTGCATGGTACCACGGCTACCGGCGACGGCCAGTCTGAAAGCCACCTCGGGATCGGGAGCAAACTGTGTGGAAAAGACCTTGCCCACATCCAAGTTGCGGGAGACGACCATGGACGGACCAGAAGGCTGGATGTTCCAGAGCTTCACCGTCTTGTCTGTTGAACCAGTCGCCATGAAGCCCGGTACGACAGGGTTGATGTCGAAGGAAGAGACGGATTCGTCGTGCGCCTGTAGCGTCCAAACGGCCTTGGTCGCCTCGGGCGTTGATGGAGCGTTGCGGACGTCGTGGAAGTGGATGATGCCGTTCTCCGTAGAGACGTAGAAGTAGTTGGGGTCGTGGGGGTCCCACCGGATGTTCTCGACATCACTCTCGACACCCCATCTCGGTGCCTTGGCATCCGGAGCTCTCATGTCGGCGGCGACGACGGTCCTGTCGTAACTGCCACTCAACAAGACCGTAGACTCGACCGAGTGCCAAGCAAGAGAGCAGACCTTGTCCGTGTGGTAGGTGTACGACTTGGCGCACTTGGCCGTGTGCAGATCCCAAAGCTTGACCGTCTTGTCAGCTGAGGCGGACGCCAGGAGGTTCCTGTGCTTCCTGTTCGCGGCGAGCGCGAGAACTGCGTCGACGTGGTACTCATCGTTGGCCTTTGCCTTCTTCTTCTTCTTTTTCTTCTTCTCCTCGGAACCCTCGCCTGCCTGGCCCAAGATGGCGTTGGGGTACATGCAGTCTACCGTATCCAGATCCCAGACCTCGATATCGGGGTCCATGGTGCCAATGGCGACAAAGTTGGCAGTCGAGTCCTTGTCAACGCCGGCCTTTTGCACGGGGATATCGAGCCATTCGACGCAGAGGGGTATCGCGGGCAGCATAATGTCGTGGTGGACGTAGAGGTTGTCGGCAGTGTCCTCGTAGACGTAGACCTCCAGGTGGGCCATCTCGTCCTCAACCTTGGCAGCGAGCAGCAGGTTGTCCGTTGCGAGAATCTGCAGGTCCTCGCGGTCCTCGTCCTCGTCGTCCTGTCCGCCGTCCAGGGTGATGTACGGGTCCTCCTTGTTCGACTCGTAGTAGGCAAGGGACTTGATGTTGCCGAACATGGCCATGCCTTCGCCCTGGCCGACCTTCTCCTCGTCTTCCTCCTCCTCATCGTCGTCGTAGTTCTCCAGGTCGTACTCCTTCAGGTCGGCGTCGTTGATGTCGATCCTGGTCAAGTCAGCGTTATGATCCCCCCGAGCCACGGCTTAAGGAAGAAATTACTGCTCTGCCTTGGAGCCTGGTGCCGATGCAGCATCCTTGGCGGGTGTCGCGGATCCCTCTTGCGCCTCCTTCAGGTCCTCTTCAGCGTCGTCCAGCTGCAACTTGGCGAGTTCTGCTATGCGCTCGAACTCGGCCTCGTCGAATGTGTACTTGGAGGGGAAGGGTGCCGCGAAGCCGCGAGGCACCCAGGTGGATGTTGTGATCATAGACATCGTGAAGACTGCCCGGCGATCGGGTATATAGGTCGTAAGCGAATGCGCAAGTCGATCCCAAGGTGGGAGTGTAGTTTACAAAAAGGTTCCAGACTATGGACGTCTGCGATTGTCGGTCTGCAGGGTAAAACTTCACGCCCCAACTCTGCATGGGGGGAAAAAAATTCGTGGTGGGGTTTATCTTATCTCTTTATCGATAAGACATCTACTTTTCTGCTTAGGTAGTTTCATGTACCCACCACCACTGTACCCATATTTCTGCCTGCGGCGTTACCCTAGGCTTTGTTTACTTCATTCGCTCCTCTGCTTGGAAGCAAGTCATCAAGGTAGAGTTCCTCCTTCGTTCTATTTTTCAACACACACAAATCCCAATCCAAGCGCATCAAGGAAGGGCGAGAGTCAGGAGCAGAACCGGCGACATGTACGACAATCGCGATGGATCGACGCCCAGCTTCAAACGTCGAAGGCTCGATGACGGAAGGTTTCAAGATTCAGGGCGGTCAACGCCTCGCGATTCCCGATCAGCCGCTACACCTCCCCGAGATGTTCCCGCTCCGACCGAAGAAGACTCGAAAGCGCTGGATCGCGACTGGTATATGGGCGATGAGTTCGGCGGACACGTGTTTGGCGATGATTCACACAACCCTTTCGCCGCGTACTCATCTTGGGAGGCGAACAAGCAGGAGGAGATCAAGGCCGAGAAGATGACAAGCCGGTTCGACGCGCGCAAGGAGCAAAGACAGAGGGAGAACGATGCCTGGGAGACGAATCGGATGCTGGTTTCGGGAGTGGCGCAGCGCAGAGACATGGGAGCCGACTTTGACGACGAAGAAGCGACACGCGTACACCTTCTGGTACACGATTTGCGACCACCGTTCCTAGACGGCCGAACCATCTTCACGAAGCAGCTAGAGCCCGTACCAGCGGTGCGCGACTATCAAAGCGACATGGCCGTGTTCAGTCGGAAAGGCAGCAAGGTCGTGAGGGAGGCCCGGCAGCAGCGCGAGCGGCAACGGCAGGCGCAGGAAGCTACCAGCATGGCCGGCACGGCACTCGGAAACCTTATGGGCGTCAAGGAGGATGATGGGGACAGCGCGCTACCGGTTGCATCGGAGGAAGACTCGAAGAAAACCGGCGATAAGAACGAGGAGCACAACAGCAGCAACAAATTCAGCGACCACATGAAGAAGGACGAAGGCGGCGGCAGCAGCGATTTCAGCCGAAGCAAGACGTTGCGTGAGCAGAGGCAGTATCTTCCTGCTTTTGCCGTCCGGGAAGATCTGATGCGCGTTATCCGGGAGAACCAAGTGATCATTGTGGTCGGAGAGACGGGATCTGGAAAAACAACGCAACTGACCCAGTTCCTATGCGAAGACGGATTTGGGAAGACGGGCATGATTGGCTGCACGCAACCGAGACGTGTTGCTGCGATGAGTGTTGCCAAGCGTGTCGCCGAGGAGATGGAGGTCAAGCTAGGCAGCACGGTGGGCTACGCGATCCGTTTCGAGGATTGCACCAGTAAAGATACCGTCATCAAGTACATGACCGATGGTGTCTTGCTTCGAGAGTCGCTCAACGAGCCTGATTTGGACAGGTACTCGTGTGTTATCATGGACGAGGCCCACGAGCGCGCCTTGAATACAGATATCCTGATGGGCCTTTTCAAGAAGATCCTACAAAGACGGCGGGACTTGAAGCTGATCGTTACCTCCGCGACGATGAACGCAAAGCGATTTTCAGACTTTTACGGCGGAGCTCCCGAATTCACGATTCCAGGACGAACATTTCCAGTCGATGTCATGTTCCACAGGTCGCCTGTCGAGGACTATGTGGACCAGGCAGTCCAACAGGTTCTGGCCATCCACGTATCGATGGATCAAGGAGATATTCTTGTCTTCATGACCGGTCAGGAGGACATCGAGGTCACCTGTGAACTGATTCAACGACGGCTGGACGCTCTTAACGACCCTCCGAAGCTCAGTATTCTCCCAATCTACAGTCAGATGCCGGCGGACTTGCAAGCCAAGATTTTCGACAGGGCGCCGCCAGGCGTCCGCAAGTGCATCGTTGCGACAAATATCGCTGAGACGAGTTTGACAGTCGATGGCATCAAATACGTGGTTGACGCTGGCTACAGCAAGATGAAGGTTTACAACCCCAAAATGGGCATGGATACTTTGCAGATCACCCCTATCTCACAGGCAAATGCTTCGCAGAGATCAGGACGTGCCGGCAGAACAGGGCCTGGCAAAGCCTTCCGCCTGTTCACGGAGAAGGCATTCAAGGAGGAGCTTTACCTGCAGACTATCCCGGAAATCCAGCGGACAAACCTCAGCAATACCGTGCTGATGCTCAAGTCGCTCGGCGTCAAGGATCTCCTGGACTTCGACTTCATGGACCCTCCACCGCAGGACACTATTACGACGTCCATGTTCGACCTTTGGGCCCTCGGAGCATTGGATAACTTGGGCGAGCTGACGCCGCTCGGTCGAAAAATGAGCGCGTTCCCCATGGATCCGTCGCTGTCGAAGCTACTGATCACGGCTGAAGACTATGGCTGCAGCGAGGAAATGATCACCATTGTATCCATGCTCTCAGTACCCAACGTCTTCTACCGGCCCAAGGAACGTCAAGAGGAGGCAGACGCCCAACGCGAGAAGTTCTGGGTGCACGAATCGGACCACCTGACGTATCTGCAGGTGTACTCGGCTTGGAGGTCCAATGGCTGCTCTGACGGGTGGTGCATCAAGCACTTCCTCCACCCCAAGTCGCTTCGCCGCGCCAAGGAGATCCGCGACCAACTGTTGGACATCATGAAGATGCAAAAGATGGAGATGATCAGCTGCGGCATGGACTGGGATATCATCCGCAAATGTATCTGCAGCGGCTACTACCACCAGGCCGCCAAGTACAAGGGCTCTGGGGAGTACATCAACCTCCGAACAAACCTCGGCGTCCAGCTGCACCCGACCTCGGCGCTGTACGCGGGTCATCCGCCCGACTACGTCGTCTACCACGAGCTCATTCTGACAGCCAAGGTATACGTGTCGACGGTGACGGCCGTCGATCCACACTGGTTGGCTGATTTAGGTGGTGTGTTTTACTCAGTCAAAGAGAAGGGGTACTCGGCACGGGACAAACGTATCACTGAGACCGAGTTCAACCGCAAGATGGAGATCGAGGCCAAAATGGCCGAGGACAAGAAGAGAGAGGAAGCAAGGATAGAAGCTGAGGCAGAGAGGTCGTTACAGAAGAAGACTGGCGGGGCCCCGGCTGGGAACGGGAAGAAGATTGTTACACATGGAGCGGTTCGAAAGCCCGTCATTAAGCGAAGGGGCAGAGGCGTGTAGCATATAGGTACTTATTTCTGCTTGCTTAGGATCATGCGTGAGGAGAAGAACGCGCAAGGGATCAACACACTACATCTCAATGAATCTTTAAGACGGTGCCCCTCTTCCGAATGGTCTATCGCCGGACCAGAAAGTCCTTCTCTCCATCGACCAGTTCCCTGTCCTCATGATCCAGCCTGACGACCTTGGCTGATCTCGGTCCCTGATCGATGTCCTTGAGAAGCTTCTGCAACGCATCATCGTCACCCTGCGCCTCACCCTCGACCTAGACCCCAGATGTGTTAGCCAGTCGCCCGCACAGTATTTAATAAGACTGCACGTTTCGGACATCCAGGTAAATCAAACGGATGGTTCTGCACATACCTTGTTGTTGTCCGTGTTTCTGCACCATCCCGTGAGCCCGTACTCGGTGGCGCGCTTTTGCGTGAAGTAGCTAATCCCAGTCATCCAAATCAGCATCGGACCATCCAATTCGACCGATTCAATCAAATCATTGCAAATTCGGTGCGAAGAGGGAGAGAGAGAGCGCATCACGAACCGGAACCCGACACCTGCGTGTGACGTCAGCGACGGTGAGCTTTATCGCCTCTTATCTCCAGCACCCATGGAAGCTTGGGAGCTCATGTGGAGGAGGGAGGGGTCGACGACGTACCTTGCACTACGCCACCGTGGGCAAGAAAGTATATCTGCAGGCAGCGTCAGCGTGTCGACGGTTGTATGAGGAATTGGAAGCTCACTCTCTTCGCCATGGCAAATTCTCTCTTTTAAGCACTCGTTAGTTGATAGGTTATGTGCCAGTGTTGTTGGTGAAGTAAGTTGGGGGAGGTAGGTCAAAAGTAGCTCGGAGCTCTTGCGAGCTTCGATAACACCGCTGAAGTGATGGGTGGGGCTTGTCTCACGTACCGGTGACAGAGGCGCCCTACCTACTCGACAGCCCCTGGTCACCTACTCGGTGCCAGCTACCTAGCCATTCTACTCGACAGCCCCTGGTCACCTACTCGGTGCCAGCTACCTAGCCATTCATGGAAGAGTTTCTACCCCTCCCCTGCCCCTTACTTGTGACCACTGCTAGTACTAGTTTCTTTGCTTTCATCGATATCGTCACTACTTAGATGTTGTTACTGTCCGAACCGTTACTGCTGTCGCCTATTGAGCACTGTTGTTCGTCGTCCAATAAGTACTATCGTACGCCAGGCCACCGACGTTTCTTATCGATAGGTTAAACCTCGGAAGCGCAGGGCCTTGGCGAACCCATTGTCCCTTCCTTCCACCTGGACTTTGTCCGTCGTCGATCCTACCATCATCCAACAACCACAGAAAAGACAACTTTCACCCCGACCAGCCTATCTCACTCGAGCCGCGCAAACATCTGAAAAACGCACAGTCAGCCATGGACTCTTCGGCAGAGACAGCCCCGCCAGCTGACCCTCCGATCCTCTTCCGCGCAAACAAGAAGCGCAAAGCAGGCCTGCGACAACGCGCCGCATCCCCCGACGAAACCGCGGCCGACGCTCCGACATCGACAAACGCAGTCCCGACGCCCCCGAACAGAGCCGCCGACCTGCTAGATGCAGACGCCAACCCCGGCGCCCGCGAGGGCGACGACCAGGAGGAGACCGATGCCGGGCGCTCCGCCGTCCGCCACCGCGCGCGCAGGCGCCTCAACGGCGTGGGCTTCTCGGCCTCCCGCGCAACACCCGGCGGCAGCGATTTGCAGTCCGCCGACCCCTCTTCGTCGCGCGCACTCGCGCTCTTCGAGCCGCCGGCCGACGACGAACCCCTAATCGCGAAACGCTTCGCCCCGCAGACGGGCGCGGCAACCACGATAGTCAACAAACACATGTATGTCGCCCCTCCCGTTCCTGGACCCCCCTTCGACCCTCGTGTCGCAACATCCTACCACTGCTTCGTCGTAATTTCTGGCCGGGGACTGATCAAGCAAGGATGGAATACATAGAATCCCACCTCTCTAACCGCAAATCTCCCGCCGCGGAGTCAGCAAACGCAACGCCACCAGCCGCCGGCCCGAGTTCCTTGGCAGCATCATCCGGAGAACCGACGGCAGCAGCAGCAGGAGCATCAGCGGCGACCGCCGCCGCTCCAGAAAACGGCCCCCCCAGGAACCAGCCCATCCTGCAGGGAAAGCTCATGGAGGTTGACCTCGGCGACGAAGCCCGGGCTCGCAACCAGGCCCTGACCGAAAGGGCCGCCCGCCGCATGCTGGGCGAGGTCGTGCCCGAGGAAGAGACCGAAGGGGGCCGTAGGCCCAAGAAGCCGCGCCTCGGAAGGGACGGCAAGCCCTGGAGACCTCGCAATCGTCGTGGGAGCGATGACATCAAGCGGGACCAGCTTGTGGAAGAGTTCTTGCGCGAGAACCGACGTGAGCACGCCCTTATATTCACCACCTCCAGAGTGCACGCACTAACAGCATGTCTCAGTTGACGTATACGATGTGCCCGCCACACAGCAGCCCCAATACGAGGGTGACGGCGACGCCGACGACCGCATCGCTGAAGAGTTCCGGCGGGAGTTCATGGATGCCATGGTGCAGCGCCAGCAGAAAAAGAAGACGGCCGCGCCGCCGGCCCGGGCTGGTGCCCGCAAGGCCGACGAAGACGTGCTCAAGGGACCCAAACTGGGAGGCAGCAGAAACTCTAGGGCCGCCATGCGCGATTTGCTGCTAAAGAAAGAAAAGGAGTCCAAGAAGTGACGGACGCAGGGCTTGAGGCCGATTGAGGCAGTAGTTTGATACCCACCAGTGACGGCAAAGTATATGAATGATTGAATTCCGTAATTGGCATCTATACACCAATTGAACATATCCTTGAAACATATTGCCCGTACCCAAATACTTATAAGATAGAAAAGGTCATGACGACGTGCAAGCCAACCGTGGTTTCCATACCGTTTTGTTCCATAAGAATTCCGAAAAAGTGAAAGGGAAAAAGAAAAAGCAACCGCTCCCAACCCAGAAGACTGTCATCAGTAACCTAGTCCTTGATAACGTAAAGAGTGTGTGGCACCGGCTCGTGAAAAGCTCTGTCTCTCTAAGCTCTCGCGAATTGCAACGCCGGGGTATTAATGCGGTTCATCCTCGATGCTGTGTATGCCACTGTTTCCCAAGACGCCATTGTGTGATTTCAGATGCAGAAATGAGACCTCCGATCCAAACGATGTGACTGATGCAAATTGGTGCTCCAAAATAGGCCCATTCATCGAATGTCAAGCTGGAATGGCTTAAATCGACCACCGATTGTCGCGCAGCGCGGGCATTTTCGCCGAGCACCCTGCTCTGCCATGAGGACATCAACGCAAGCCTGGCACAGGCCGCAGATGCATTCTGTACAGGCGTACGAGTCCTTTAGCAAAGAGACGCTCTGACAAGCTGCACAGTAGATTTGAGTGTTTTGCGAAGAGTAACTCGGTGACGAGTCTGACAAGCCTCGCGACTCGATATGAAAGTTCTCCCCGCTTTCACCGCTCTCAACCGACGGAAATGGGTCAATGGTGTCCTGGTTGTAGGATGGTGGGGTTAGGGCTTGCTGCAGCGGCGAGGCCTGGTAGCTCACTCCAGCTGCGGCTAGCTGGAATCCATGATGCTGGAATGGGGGCATTGAGCCTCTGTGAATGGAAACTGGCGATTGAGGTACCTTGGCGATATTAGCCGGTGTCCAAACGGGCGGTAGGGGGACCATCTTACGGGAGTCCTGTCCTCATCGATGTCGCCCGCAGCCGAAGCGGCCTGGTCGGCAGCATCGATGAGATCTTCCCATCTTTTCCCATAGTCTGCAGAAGGTTCAGCCGATAACGCCTTACGGTCATTATTACCTGGTCTAAGCCGTTCGTCATTCTGAATGCGCCGTAACCAATCGGCGGCCGAACCACGAGATTTCTGCTTCTTGTGGTGTGCCTCCCTGCCTCTCTTGGTGACCGACTGCTTCCTGGGGCGAGTAGGTCCTACAGGGCGCTGAATGGGCGGTAGTGTCGAGGAACGTCCCGGTGGCGAATTCGCAAGAATGGACGGCAAAATATCCCGTGGTCTACTGGAGTTCATTGCTGGAAAAGGCTCGCTTGTGATATCGTTATTTGCCAAGTGAATGGGAGGCAGTTCAATTGAAGTCCTGGGTATTCGCCGGCCTTCGGTGTCGGAATGCCAATCCTGGTTGACCAAATTCGTTCAGCGCAGCTCAGACGCCTGTAAGTGATTGTGGGGAGATCTCTCTCGACTCACCAGTTCCGATTCCCACTCAGGCTCGACCTTGTGACCGTGCAGCTGCGCCAGTGCAGCGGCCGCACTGGCGGCTGGGAGTAAGGAGCCCACGGCATGATCTTCCAGGGTCCGCGGCGTGCCGGGATTGCTGTTCTCGTACATGTGTCGATCATGATTGAAGCCTTGAAGATGGTCAATCTTTGGCGGGAAGCCCTGGATTGAGAGGGACGAACCCTGAGGGACGGAGGTCGAGTTTGGTTGCAGGGGCGGGCGTTCGGACGGCGGGGTGTTAATCATGAGCAGGAAGCTCTCTTCGGTTGCTGGAAGCTTGGAAATGTAGTGTTCCGGGTGTGCTCTACGGATGTGTTCTTGCATCGATCGATATCGTTTTTCCTGTGATGCAAATTCGCCGTTAGAGAAAAGCTCCATGCTTTTGTCCCGGTCGGGGTGTATATCAGAGCTCTGCGCTACAATCGCGAGCGAAGACGGGCCCAAGGCGCAACGGTTGGCGCCACTGTTGGAGGCGAGATTCCTGCAGGTAGAGACTTACACCGATGCATCGCTTGCGACAGCTGGAGCCGTCTTGGTTTCGCAGCGGACACACGACTTCATTGTTGGAGTCGGTGATTGAGAAGGAGGACGTCAAAGAAGATCTGGGAGGCATCTTGACCCCACCATGCGCGCGAGGGCTGGTATCGATACTGAGCGGGGTGAGGTGCGATAAGTGCGGGCGTAGTGTATCGCGAAGCGAGGCCAATTGAATGCGACTTGGTTTGGTGAAGCTTGAGCATCTAGCAAAGCGAAGAAAGCTGCGATGTTCTGTCAACAACAGTTGGAGCTCTGGAAGCTCTCTCCTCTCTCTTCGGTGTGTTACAAAGAGTGTTTCGAAGGATAAGGTGTAGTGGAGGGAAGGAGAGACGAAGAGGAAGAGGACGAGAGGAACCTGCTTTTGGGGGCAGAAGGGAAGTTGACCGAAAGCAGTAAGTAGCGGTAATGGGGAAGGGGGGGGGGGGGGAGGTACGCCGTACGGTACGGGTACGGGCTAGGGGTGTGGCTCGGTCTGGTGGGTATGCGCAGTACCTGAAGTCCTGTACGGTACCTACCTACCTACCTAGCACTCAGCACGACGGCCAGGCCAGCGAGCCCAGCAAAATTCTACGGATGGATACCCAGCTGAGTGGTAGGAAGAAGCGAACAAGGTGCGTGAGCAAGGAGGGAGCTTGGATCCAGCAAGCCCCTACCTTGCCGGCCGGGTAGGTAGCCTTGGACCTTCACAACAGCGTCGACGAGGCGACCTTGAAAAGCCTAGCAACCGCCGAGGACCACAGAGAACCTCAGGACTCTCGCTGTGCAGCACTCATTCGTGCCCGGATTGGATGTACCAGTGCCTAGGAGCGGCGGCGGCTGCTGTCGCCTTCGCTGCTGGATTCAGAGAGACGGGGCGAGAGACAAAAAAGGACAATATCGGCCACGAATACATAAGGAGACGGGGGGCGAGGGGTGCTGGGAACAGGTCGGTGCAAGGAAGTGGTGGGTTGCGGAAGCGATTGAACAGCTGACAAGCCGGCGAGGTAACAAGTCATCAGTGCTTTGCAAGGTTCGGTGTGTGAGGTCAGTCAGGTACCGTACCTAGGTAGGCTGGTCAGGAAAGTCTGGTTGTTTTTTTTGGTTGGCCTGTGGTAGGCGGCGTCAATGTCACTGATCGAATCCTGCCGCGACCGACTGACTACCTCCGGCTTGTCGTCGCATCCATTTGTGCTTGGATAGGTCGGGCAGTCGCTGCTCCGATGGGAGCGACCGTGACGCAGTTGTGTAAGTGGCCAAGTGACCATGAAGGTACCTCAAAGCTCGACCACTCATCACGACGATATCAAACCAACCAACAGGTCAGCCTCTGGTTTTACTTGCACGACACGCGGCGACACCCCATGCTCGGTCAGTAGCCGAGTCGCTCTTCCCAAGGACAACGGTTTCGACTGGAAAGCAGCTGGGAGACGAGACCCATTGCCGGAGGAACGAGTAGCAAGTTGTTTCCATCGAGTCAGTCACGCCAACTAACGTCTTTGTTCGACGAAATGTGACACAGCGAAGTCACCGACTTGGCCGAGAATGGCGGTAACTAGTCGCCGGCGACGTGGAGAGAAGAGCACCACGCAGGAGACAATAACTCGATTCTCCATTAAGCGTCAGTAGCCGACACGGCATGTTGCTTTGCTTCGATGGTTCGGCATCCGTTCTTGACCTTCGCCCAGATCGAAGAGCTTGTTGTTGATTTGACGGCCATCGTCTTCCAATAGAAAGTCGACAATCCACAAGCTCGGGGTCAGCACAGCACTGCGCCGGCACAACGAGCATTTGTTGGCAGGCTGGGGAAGGAGTGTAGTATTTCAGAGAGAAGCACACCTCTACTCCGTAGTGTACTGTGCATCCGTACCTTGGTAGTGTAAGAAAGGCCCAAGGGAGAAGGGGGGAAAGGGTCGGTAAGTAGGTAGACCCGCCGAGGAGCAACATGGTCATTGGTCCCAGACGATTGACAAGATGAATGACTCGATCGAGGATGGAGTGCGCCTTGTGGTTGATCCAAGGGTTGGTTGTAGGAACTAGGAAGCAAGACGACGACTTGGAGACGGAGACGGAGGACAAGGGAGGGGCGTGTGTGTAAGTCAAAAGATGGCAGCGGAGCACAAGCTGGGTGAGGACGGAGCGGACGTGGAGGGGGAGGAGCACGAGGAGGGGGGAAAGGGGAGGGGTGCAGTCAGAAGAAGTGGGCTGCTTTTCCTTTGCTCTTCTTTTCGGAGCTTGCGAGTGGTCGAGAGAAACAGGGCCCCTGCCGCAGTTGAGAGGGGAGTTGGGGAGCTCCTGCTCTTGAGTTCTGAGTCTGGATTCTCTTGGTAGGTGCCGCTGAGAGCACTTTCCAGCTAGAGGTCTTCTGGAGAAGCCACAGAAAAACTGTTCTGCAGAGGTAGACGCGCAAGATCCAGGCCGCGCCATTTTTATCAGTACTTCAATCACCTAGACACCAGGTACAGAAAGAAGCTGTGCCGTCTCGCCCGTCTGTGTGCTCAGAAGCTGCTTTGCTTCGTCCCGGTGCTCCTGCTGCTGCTACTGGACCCCTGGTGCAAAGTGACATGCCTTGCGACGCTCTGGTTGGTCATGGCAATGCCTGCTGCTGGATCCCCGCTGTTCGTCACGTTGACATCCCAGCCGACGGGTAAGGTAGATAAGTAGTGTATGCAAGTACACCAAAGTGCGGATAACAAGGCGGGTAGCCAAGGTACCTACTAGTGTGGTGTACATATGTACCTGGGCAAGGTAAGGTACCTACATAAGGTAGCATAGCAGCTTGGAAGCTTTCTCTGCTGCTTAAATTGGGGAGAGCTGAGGCACGCTCTGCCGTGTCGTGCAATGCAGCCTCCAAAAATAAGGAGACTCGAAAGCAAATCTCCGGTGTAAAAGCGACGAACGCCAGCCGGCAAGGAGAGGCATGGTCGGAACATGAGTTGGTCGTTGGGCATTGAAGACGAGGTTGCCGCCGTCGGGTCGGCAGCGCACCACGCACCATGCCCGCCATGCAGGGCCCAGGGCAGCTCTGAGGAACACAGCAAAGGTGAACCTGGGAGCTCTTGCTGCACCTGCTGTCTGCAACGTACGGAGTACCTACCCTCCGGATGCCTACCTAATTGGTGCATAGGTAGGTACGTATCTACCTTACCTACCCTGCCAACCTGCCTTCGGTAGGTACTTACTTACCTGCATGGCAACCTAGTGCCCAATGAGGTACCTCGGTAGGTGAGGTAAGATAGCTGTTGAGGCGTCTGTTGCGCCTGAAGCAACTTTGAAGTGGGCCCCCCGACGTTGGCGCCGAATCGTCTGTTCCACAGCGGGGACGAGGGCGGGCTTGACGGGGTAGGTAGGAAGAGGGGGAGGAGGGCGTGGTCTGCCTGGATCGAAGTGGGTTCACCAGAGCTTGCTTCAGGGGTTTTTTTTCTTCGTCACAGTTTTGGTTTTTTTTTCTCTTTCCCTCTGACTTTTTCTTTCCTTCTCGCTTTTCAATGTGCAGCCTGCAGGTGCCAGGGGCTCTAGGGCTCCAGGGCTCCAGGGCTCCAGAGCTCTCCAGCACGTCAGCCTGGGTACGGATACACCATTGACTATGTACCTCTTTCGGCTTCCCTGTCTAGCCAGGTGCTGCGATGCTTGCTTGCTTGTGAAGCGAGCGAGCGAAGCACACTCAGCCTGCCAGCTCGGGTAAGGTACCTCCCGAGTAACCTGCCTTACCTTCCTCATTCCGCGCTCTTGTACCTTCCGCATGCTCCACCCCCCGAGGTCATGAGCAAGGCAAGATCCGTGAGGTACGTACTGAATCTACCAGGGAAGGTCCCCACTTTCTGAAATCGGACCCTCCAGTTCTTCACCTTCAGCAATCCTACCACAGTGCACCTCGGCCTATCACCAGTCGGCAGATTCCTGCGTTGCGCGGCCAAATATGAGAGGGGAGAATGGAAAAAAGAAAAAGAAAAAAAATAAGCACTGCAAGTCCAAAAGCATCGGCTCAAGATCACGAGTGGGTGTCCGTACACGGTCGACCCAATGCTATAACAACTACTGCTCCGCCCTTGTCACGCCCGTTAGACCAGCCTTGATCGAAATAAGCTAGGTTGCCATCAACCACCCGAAACCACGGCTCCTCACCGAGGCGGCGACCGCCAAAGAATAAAGAGAGCTACTGCCTTGCAGTCCGAGTCCATCCAGCCGCCATGTCCATATGTCGGCACCAGCTTGCTCTGATTGAGTCCTTGAGCATAACCCGACAGGTCACGCCCTCTTGAGAATCAAACGCGTGCATCCGGCAACACCGAGAACGACCGAGCGGACAACGGCAATAGCATCACTGTCTCTCGAGACTTTCATGCCTACCTATTCTCTTGCGTGAGAGCACAGCTTGAGGGCTGGAGCGAGCGCCCAGCCGGTTGCCATCAACACTAATAAATTTTCTTCGCCACTGGGCCCCCTTGGACCCCTGACTGATGACTGGTAAAACAGCAAACAGCACTTGCAGATAAAGCGGGTATCTCTAGGCTTTGAGGCACTAAAGTGACATCACCCTGCCTACCTACCGAAGGGTAGCTCGGTGCATCCACGTCCTTTTTGTCCTTTGTTCCTTCGCAGACCTTTTAGTTTTATTCGAGTAGCGAAGCGGCAAAAAGGTGGAGGCAGTACCGATACTACACTACATGGTAGGTACCTAGGTAATTGGCGTCTGCCCACTCGGCACCCACAGAGCCACGAGATTCATCAATGGATTAATGCATAATTACCCAGCCAGCGATGATGTGCAGTGTTCAATCAATACGGATACTATGTAGATACATAGACCGCAGCAACAGCTGGTCGAGGCCCTCGTCTCTCAACTCCGGCCCCTCAGCTTCGGACCATATCGGGGTATGTATTTTTTGCAGCCCACGGAACGTTACACAAACGCGTGCCCCAGTATTAATACTTCTGAAGCTGGCAAAGAGGGTGGAAGGTATCGTCGTCGGTCTCACGCATGCCGAAGCTCCTAGGCGAGGGCGAGCGAGAGGAAGAACAAACAAGGGTTGTGGTCTGACTTCGCCGTTCTTCTACGGATACTATCGCGACTGCCCCTTTTGTGTACCTAGAGGTACCTGGCTAGGTATGGTACTACCGACCCAGGTAGGTAGGTAGGTACATGTGTGGAAGGGTGTGGGGGATAAGCTCCCAGATGCGAGCTCTGGCGCTGATAAGCAATCACCAACCAGGAGTCAGGGCAGCTCTACGATAAAGCTCCCAAAAGTGTTCTAGCGCATTTGCATGCTCTGCTCGGTTGCCACTACAGATACAAATGAAGCAATTGAATTCGACTCGACGAACTCTATGGACGGTTGAGGCGTTTCTATTAAAGCTGGACGCCCCCTATTATGACGCTTGTCGATGCTGCTTGGACCAATTACACTCCTCACTGACTACGATTCATGGACTCGCGCTATTCTGTCCTCTAACCTGAGAGGAACTAAACCGATGATTTGGGCATCGGCACATTCGGTCCACGGCAACGAAACTAGCAACAAGTCGGTGGTGTTTGTCTGTGCCTTCTCCTGCTCAACAAGAGACTTTTTGTCTGGCAAATTCACAAAGACGACAGAGACGCTGGCAAAAATAATCACCTCTCGCGCCATCACATGCGCTCCGGCTTCTCCTGAATTAGACCCGTGCTATGGAGATTGTGGCAACAACCCAATCGTCGTCCACTGATCTCACTCCTGGCTCCCTGTCACCCGAGACATGGCGGTCAACCCAGAGTTCTTCTCCTCCGTCGGTGACTCCGACTGAAGGTGCCTTTCCTCACCGCACCTGCACCTGGTGGCCCGGCCAGAATTCAGGGATGACTGCACTTGAGCTGTGTCAGAAAGCATCGGTGATGCTGCTATGGGAACCAGTGTGCCCTGTCTGCCATCGCATCATCCGACACCCTACCATAGCACGGTAGTGGACTGCGGCATAGCACTCTAGTAACAGTATCCGTACCCAAAAACGCCCCTATTCAATTCAGTCTCGATGCTGTGGAAGACGGGATGTCCCCGACAGCGTCAGAATTGCCAAGTTGAACAGCTCAGCATTGAGGTATTCGCCCCTCATTTCGACGACAGATGAACTCCTTGTAGCTACATAGTACCCGGTATACTCTCTCTTTCTCTCAGTCTCAACCTGGAACCCGTCCTGGCCCATGAAAGGAGACGACGGGACGGTCTCATGCTTTCGAGTCCCGCCATCACTAATTTGCTGCCCTATGCGCACGCGAATGGAAAACATTCCTGATTGGCCTCCCACCCACACGTACAAAGTCGTGATGGACAGCCTCACTTTCCCAGCCAGAGACGCTGACGACCTTGATTCAGACAGACCGCCGGACGCAATGATTTCTTCTCTCATGGGGCGTCCGAAACCGTCTAGTGCCGCTGCAGCTGGTTGTCAATCTTGCATGAGTTGCCGGAGGGCACCAGCAGAACGACAGCTTCGCCGTCAACCTTTTTTTCTGTGCGACTTGACGGTGGCGATCTTGCTGCTCTTGGGACATCGGAAATCCTAAGAAGACGAACATCGGATTATATCCGCCAACGTTGTCCAATCGAAGGCTCACCACCCATACGCAGCATCCCAAACAAACTTGTCACAACTCCTCGATGATCATTCCCCCTGCCTCCAAGATGGCCGCACAGACGTGTGGAATGGGTCCTGGACACTGAGATTCATGGGAAGGGAAACCAAACTGCAGCGATTTACGCTATTTGACCACCACTTCTCCTTCGTCTTGTCTACTCTCTTCTATCTTTCGCATACTGGTCCCAAGGACAGAGCAATGCAAGCCCACTCCCAACTCACTGGATGACCAGTGCGGCTCTGCCTGAGGCCTGGTGATCGGATGGTATTAGTATTTTCAGAATCTGCAAGGGACGCATTCCCCCATGTTTCCAGATCAAGATAGGCACAGCCACCAGGGTTTCAGCCTCCGACCACTGCGACCAGTACCGAACTTGGCATCGCCAAAACCCCTCCCGCATATGACTTGCCGGCCGTTCACACAGGTCCGCCGTCATAGTCTCCAGCCGGCGGACTCTCGGAAGTCTGAGCACCTCGCGTTCACTTGCCTCTAGGCCCGTCTAGTCCTGGTCAAAGCCCAACTGTGATGCTCTGACCGCGTTCTCGGTTCGCGGGCTTGAAGTGCAGATTGGCGTTACAGGGGAACATTGATCCCACCCAAGGCCAAGGGAAAGTTTCCTGAACTCGCCTCGCGTTGCCCTGAATTGGCTCTCCACGTCCGATCATCCACGGTTGGACATCCCCGAGGTTGCGGTCCAGCGTGAGCTTCCGCATCAGCTACTACAGCCCGCCGTCATGGGACATATCTAATTGCTGTGCCGGCCCTTCCAGAGTCGCACATTGTCTCGCGAGCATACGGTTGCTTTGCAGCCTTGGTCGAACTATCGTCAATCGTATTCAGGAATCCCCCCGTTCTTGATTTTACGATCTGGCGTCATGGCCCTGACTGTCAAGCAGCTCAACGCGGATGCCACTTTCCTTCTGACCTTCGAACCTATCGTGCCCGAGTCACAGCTCGGTGCCACTCCCAGGCCTTTCAGGATCCTTCTGGACCCGTGGATCACAGGGGCCTCTACGATCTTTCACTCTAAGTTGTCAACTACGACGCATAAAGAGTCTCCTTGTGTTTGCTCACTCCAGCACCTCCCAGAGCCCGACCTCGTCATCATCAGCCAGCACAAGAGCGACCACTGCAATGAAGCCACCCTCCGACAGCTGCCAGCCAGCGAAACGAGAACGATGATATTGGCGGAACCGGCCGCGGCCAAGGTAATCAGGAGCTGGAAACACTTCGACAAGAACAAGGTTCTCACGATACCACGATGGGAGGATCCTCGAGCCGCAGGAAAACAGACCGTCATCCGGGTCAAGGTGCCTCCGTTCGTTCCCGGCGGGGAACCCGGCGAGGTCTCCGTTGCCTTCATCCCCCAACGTCGGGACTTCAAGGGGCTTCACGGCGCCATTGGCATAACCTACCGGCCGCCTTCGACACGACCCAGGTTTGCTCACCTGCTGTCTCCTCCGGAGACGCCAGTAGCGCCGGGCCAGAACGCGACGTCTTCTTCGGGCCACGCCGCCGCGACATCCCGTAACGAGGCTGCACCCGAGTACGTCAACCTGCCTACGCCTCCACAGACCCCCGGCATAGGCTCTCCCCCGTCGGTTCCCTCGTCCAAACCCATCCCGCAGCCGACAGACGCCCGCGACCGCGCAGTCTCCGTCATCTTCTCGCCCCACGGGACGTCCTACCGCTGCCTCCGGCAATACGCCCGCACGCACCTCGCCGCCGAGGCCGCGCTCCCCCTCACGGCGCTCCTGCACTGCTTCGACACCGTCTCGAACCCGTGGTGGCTCGGCGGCAACATCTCGGCGGGGGTGCCCGCGGGGCAGGAGACGGCGGCGGCCCTGGGCGCGAGGGCCTGGGTCAGCGCGCACGACGGTGTGAAGGACGTGAGGGGCCTGGTGACCAAGCTGCTCAAGACGAGGAAGTACGCCCGCGAGGAGATTGCCCACATCGTCCGCCCGCCGTCCAACGGCGACGGCCGAGGCAGCCAGTCCAGCCGGGAGAGGGTCGGCGGCAGCGACGACGGAAACGGCAAGCGCACGGAGGTGCTGGTCCTCGGCGTCGGCGAGGAGGTGGCGATGACCAGAGACGGAGTGTGGAACGTGGAGCCGAGGCCTCGGGTGCTGCAGTCCGAGAATCTTCCTCAGCATGAGAAGACGGTCTCTGGGAGGGCGCGGGGCCAGAAACTGCCCCCTATCATCACCAAGCGGTGAGGAAGTTGGTTGGCGGCTTCAGGTGATGCCGAGATATCCCACATTTCGTTTTGCTGTTGTTGTCGTATTTGGTTCTCCCACCCCCGACCACATGTTAGTGACAGGGAAAGTTGTCTCTCTGTCAACTCGTTGTTTCCTTTCTTCTTTGATGTCTTTCTTCGCAGGACGGACAATTCGATGTGGATATACCCCCCTTTTCGAGGATCAAGTTTGGTTGATGATTCGAGACAATACAGGGCCCGAGGTGGCTGGCAAACGGAGACAGCAGGGCAAATGGTTCAGGAGTTTGTGGGAACACTGCACATTCATACGAAAAGCACAATGCTTGCCCGGGACGGCAGCCATGTATTTGACTTTGGGGGAACGGTTGGTACCGGGGAATGGTGGGTGCGCAACAGGTGGCAATGTTTTAAAGGGTGTTGACCCGATACCTACTACCCATACACACAAGCCTCGTAGGGCCTGTCTTAATTATGATAATAACTTGAATGCTCTTTACACATCTCGAATATCACCATCTTGTTCTTTTTCCGTCACTCGGACACGCCGTCTTGTCATAGATACGGGAGGGACACGAGCTGCCCCTCCTGAATCGGCGCACCGGGTATTGTTTCCCGATTTCATTTCTGAGCATATCAGCGACACGTTAGCCAACGGTTTTCACATTACCCGAAGCAAAACCCGTTGATGAGACCACCAAGATAGGACCACAGGCACAGAAAAGCGTGAGGCAGCCCCCCTATTCAAGGGAAGGGCCGTCGTTGATGGAAAGCGACATCCGCATCTCTCCTCCCCCCATGTCATTCTCACTTATACCTCATATCTAACACACGTAGTTGCGTTGCGGCGCCCGCGAGCACAGGTCGGCCAAGGTCATGTGGGAATGCAAATAGACAATCTCGAGCTCCATTCCGTCTCTCTCTTTCTCGGGTCGAGAGACGTCGAACCCAGTTACATGACGACGTTTCGGAGCTTTCTTGATGGCCAAGCCGAGAAAGCAGGCAAGCTAGCAAGGAACAAAAAAATTTGTTCAAGGGGGAGGATCAAATAGGGCTCCATGACCTACCGATATCGTGAATGAGAGAGCTCATGCTGAAAGCTCGAGTTGACCTCCACGAATCACCCTCCGGTCATGTAATATGATCGTTGATACGTCAGAGGAAGCTCCCATTCGAACAAGAGAAAGATCCAGCAGCGTGAATAGATGATACAGTATTCCTTGCGAGAAGACCGAGCAGTCTTGGGTGGGAGAAGTTATTCGAACGTGGTCAGGACACACAAGAAGTGACGTTGGTTTTGGAACCAATACTCAGCGCTCTAGTGACCAACAGTACTGGCCTATCCCTTCTTCAACTCTGCCAAGGGGCCGATGCTCATCCCAGACTTCTCTGGCTTTTTATGATGTCTTTATGGTGCGAATTGAACACTATGAGACCGCCCTGTCGTGGATGGGTGTTTTCCGCAAGCCGCGTCGTCAACCTCAGGGTCCTTCTCTCTCTACATTACCTACACCCACCCATCCACCCAGGGTATCTAATTTTCCCATGCAATATGATTGACATCTCATCTCCTTTGGAGATGCACACTGTTCCACGTATCCTGCCCACCGTCGATCCCCAGCTACACATAGCTCACTGGGGCTATGCACCATATTCAACCGTTGCACTTCCCCAGTTCATGCACGAAACTAGATGCTGCCACCTGCGCACGCTAACATGCCAAAAAACAAATGGGGCACTATCCCATGCTGCTTCCAAGCCGTCGTCGGGCCGCGCGCGCCTACTTGAGTTGCTTCAAGATCTCCGTCAAAAAGTCCTCGAAGCTCAGGGTGATGTATCCGTCACGGTCGTCGTCGTACTTCTTGAAGACGTCCGTCATGCGCTTGAGCGAGATGCAGGCCTGGACGAAGAGGTCGAAGGACATGACGCCCTCGCCGCGCTTGTCGTAGGTGCGGAACAGAAGCTCGACGAAACCGGGGCTGAGGCGGTAGCGGAAGGCGACCAGGGCGTTGTTGAACTCGGGGAGCGAGATGTTGCCCGAGCGGTCGGCGTCGAAGCGGTCGAACAGGGTCCGCCACGAGGCGAGGAAGGACCAGAGGCCACAGAACTCGGCGAAGCCGATGGTGCCGCTGCGGTCCGAGTCGAACATGCGGATCATCATGCGAACGGTCTGGGGGTCGAAGGCGGTCCAGTCCCCGTTCACGAGAGCAGTGGAGAGTTCGCGCTCGGAAAGCTGGCCGGTGCCTGGGATCGTTCTGGTTAGAGTGAGGCGGTTCTCGAGAAGGCTTTGCGCCACGTACCATCCTTATCGACGGCCCTAAAGAGGGGCAGCAACGTGGGGTCGGCGCCGTCGGCGTTCATGTCGGGCGCGGGAGAAGGGGGCGGTCTTGAGTTGGGAGGGGGGCGGTTGTGCATAACCGTGGGACGCGGACCGCCGGTCGGAGGAGGAGAGGTTGCGCCGTAGATGGCGTTGGGGCTCGGGCGACGGTCGTTACGAGGATCGGGGCGGTGGTAGTCGTCGCGAGGCACAGGCGGAGGCGGTTTGCTCTCGTAGCGCGGCTGAGATGGCCTAGGGGCAGGAGCGGCACCACCCTTCTGCAAAGAGACGGTCAGTTTATCTGCAGCTTGGCGATGGACGCAGGGCGACGACAACGGCGATGGTGATGAAGAACACCAGCCGGTGGGCGGGCGGGAGATCGTACCTGCTCGGGCTCCGCGAATCTGGTAAGGTGTTAGCATGGCGGGGTAAGTTAGATTGCGATGAGGGGCTCTTGCGAGTAGTGCAACGTACCTCGGAAGCTCGTCGGGGTTGTAAGGTCTGTTGTATGCCATTGCGACTTGATCTTTGCTCTAGGCCAGCGATTAAAACGCAAGAGAGAAGGAACCTTGGGGGGTCGGCTCGATTGAGGCTCCTGGACGGGTAATAGATGAAGTTGCTGAGGTGGGGGCTCGCGCGCCTTGTTTGCAGGCAGGCTGAGGGGAGCCGTGGCAGCTATGTACCTCAGGTCGGGTCTGGGCAGAGAGGCCAAGGCAAAGGACCCAGGTACCTACCTAGGTGGGTAGGGGTCGCGACGTCAGGCGGCAGTCGGCACGCTAGTACCTACCTACCTAGGTTGACGGGCAGGTAGGGCTGCTTCGGTTATTAGGCTGCGCTGTGCGCTGCGCTGCAGTGCAATGCGGTGGAGGCTGTGAAGGTGCAAACCGGGGCGGTCCCGAGCTCAAGGGAATCAGCAGAGAGTTTCAGCCGCACGCTCAGCACCAGAGCAGAGAGAGCGAGGTATGAGAAAGCGAGGCTCAGGCTGAGCGTTGGAATTCTGCCGTGCCTAACCAATTGCCGTTACACAAGGCTGTATTCGTCTTGTTGAGGACGTAGCGGGAGCACGGGCTGACGGGAATGCGGCACGGCGTAGGGCTTATCTGGCCTCGGACAGGGAACCAGGGAATAGGTATCAACACCGAACGTTGGTGGTTGGTCTTGCGGTGCCTTGTGGTGGATTTGTAACAGAAAGGAGCCCGCGGGATGACGAACTAGACGGGATGAACAAGTGATGGTTTAGTATCTTGAAACCGTCTCCTCGGTTCGTCGAGCGTGCTGTCTACCTAAGTACGAAAGAACAAAAGAAAAATGGTCCAGGAGATCCTACTAAAAACAGAAAATGCTCCTCGGAGCCAAGGATTCGAGGTGGAAAGTCAGAGATCGAAAAAGGACATGATCCCGTCTGTATGTCGGGTACTATCCATTCTTTTCCGCGCGGCCTTGGCGTACACAGCCCGCACGATATTGTTCATCTCTCCTCCTCCTCTCGGAGCGCAAGGCGGCCGGGACGGGAAGTGGAAGGGAACTTGCCGACGGGATGAACTGGGTGGGTGACTGGATACATGGAAGGTATGGAATAATACTGGATACGGATGCTGGATAAAGGATTCTCAGGGCACCTACCATCTGCTGCTCGGCAAGTCCGTTCCCTGAGTGGGTAGGTAGGCACCGGTAGGAATGCTGTAGAGAATACGCGGCAAGAGCCCTTCGTATGGAGGTACGGATACGCTGTAGGCTGTTCGTATCGACTGCACATTGGTCTCAATAATAATACTCCGTACTATGACACTAATACCTACCTAATGTACGGATAGTGTAGTGTACTAGTAGTAGTACCGCTGGTATCCACAAAACTAACCCCCTTGGGTTCCTAGAAACGGGGACTTTCTTCGTCTCGGGACCGGGTATTGACACGATGGAGATACAGGTCGTGAGGTGAGAATGCGAAAGGGGAACCCGAGCACTTTATTTCAGCCTGAAGGCTGGAGCCGGCGATCCGGACCTGGTGCAGTTGCTTTTACCTTCCCTCGAGTACACTAGACTTTCACCACACCCACGTTGATGGGACGTTACGGATACCTTACATAGCACCCGTAAGTGTGTCTCATATAATGTGTTAGGGCGCTACCTATTCTCAGCACCTGCGAGGTATAAGATGCACACCTTCTATAGCTCGTCCACCGGCCCGAACGGCATGATACTTGTCGTTGTAGAGGTGGTGGTCGTATCCCCGTTTAAGCTTAATTGATTCAGTCAAACGGTCGTTAACACCTGAGATGATCTGGCCAGTTGGCAGTCGTTATTGCACCTCACTCGTCCGAAACTTGCTTGCCTTTGCATCATCCCACCTGTGAGAAGGTTGAAGATTGGTTGATTGTAGTTAAAATCTATCGCCGACCAGCAGGACTTGTGTAAACCTACCAAGTACTCCATATCCATAGTATTACAAAGCACATCCCCCCCAAACAGCACCCGTACCACCCTAACACGCTTCACTCCATTGCCCTTCTCCCCCAACCCAACCCGCCCCACAACAAACCCCCGACCCACGCCCCTCCCCAGAGCGCCGAGCCTCTTGCACGGGACGCCGGCAAGCGGGATTGCGTATGCTTTCCCAGCTTTGCAGCTTCGCACCGCTCGAACTCGCCCAGCCCAACTTTCTCGAACACATCGAACTTTTTTCTCGCTCGCCTGTTTGTACCTCTTCTCTTCTCTTCTTCCTCTCCACGTACGTACAACGATCTTCTCCTCCTCCTGCTGCCCGCAGCACTGAACCACCGCCCTCGAGATCACCTTGTCGTTTATGAAGCTCTAGCCCCTCCCCTTTCCCCTTTTCCCGGCCCATTCGCTTTGGAGCCTCTCATGACTTTCTTCTCTTTCTTGCGACCTATTTTGGGCTTTCTGTGCGGAGTGTCCAATATGTGTACGCGCGGCTTGCTGGGGCTCGCAATGCTCAGCCCGCTCCGCCGTTGCGGCTTGCCACTTTCCGGTGCTACCAACGGCCGGTCGTGGACGAATACGGATACAGCGTGACAGCATTTGCTCACCTCGCAGCCAGAGCCTGGCAAGTGCCTGAGATATCCAAGATGGATCGTCGACTTGTTTCTGCCGCTGCTCATGATGTGTAGTGCACGCCGGCGCCAGTTGTACCGGAGCATGACTGATTTGGTGTCTATTCCTTCGGATTCTAGACCCTGGAATCCCGGCGGCCTCTTTCCGTCTCTCTGTTTCTTCCCTCTCTCCTTTCATATATCGTCGTGTTCTACGTTGGGCGCCCTCCGAATTCGCAGTACACACCACGTGCCCAAACTGTGAATTTGCATCGTCTCACCGTATTCGCTCGTCTCAACAGGTCTCTCGCTCGTCGTTGACGACTTCTGTCGAACCGACCAACGCGGTTCTTGCGCCATGGCAGCCGATAACGACCTTTCCACCAACGGCACCGAGTTTTGGCTGTATGGCTACGGGTGAGTCGGAGTTCCAGATCATACATCTCCCTCACCCCTGCCCGGCGGCCTCTTGGATCTGCCCGTCCGTCCTTGCAGCACTTCCTCCCGCTCTCCCGCATACACATCCCCGCCGCAGACCAAGCTCTCTACGCACGCAGTCCCTAACGTCACGAACCCGCTTCTCCAGGAGTCTGATATGGAAGCCTCCGCCGCACTTCGGTTAGCCTCACCCGCAGCCCCCCCTTCTCTCTCTTGCCGTTACCCGAGCTGCCGGCTGATCTGTCTCGGCCACCCCCACAGATAGGAGGATCCCTGGTTGGGTGACCGGATATGTCCGACGCTTCTGGCAAGTGAGTCTCTCTCCCTTCCTTCCGTCCTTCCCCAGACGCGGCCCCCTCGCCCAGCCCTGCGGCACGCATGGTCATCTTGCGTCCCTAGTGCCCGCTGCCACAATGCTTATTTGCACCTCACCCCTCTTCCTCCCCTGCTCGGACCCGACCTCGAACTCAGCCATGCTGACGTCTAGTATAGGCAAGGTAATGAATGAGTCCCATCCCGGGCAGGCCCTCGCAGTCTTCCCAGTCCTGTCGTCGTTGCCTCAAGGCGATCTGACCTGTTCTCGCCCCCCATCAGCCAAGATCACAGAGGCACCCCCGAGGCTCCCGGCCGCGTCGCCACCCTTATCGAGCGCTCCTACTGGGAGCAGCTGACGGACCACCACGACTCGGCCCCTGACCGCGTATGGGGCGTTGCCTACCGCATCAAGTCCGACAAGGTCGCCGAGGTCAAGGACTACCTCGACATCCGCGAGATCAACGGCTACACCATCCACTACGCCCCCTTCTACCCGGCCGACGATTCCGAGCCGATCCGGACCCTCGTGTACATCGGCACACCGGACAACGACCAGTTCGTCGGGCCCCAGGACCCCCAGGCTCTCGCCGAGCACATCTGCAAGAGCCGCGGTCCGAGTGGACTGAACACCGACTATCTTCTCGGCCTCGAGGAGGCGCTCGACGCGCTGAGCCCGGAGAGCGGCGACGTCCACATCACCGACCTCTCCAACAGGGTCCGGGCCATCATGGCGTCCGGGCAGGAGGCCGCTTCCGCCACGGCTTCGTCACAGCCCGCGATGCCTGCGCCACCTCCGGCGTCTGCAGTCAACAGCCACTTCAAGCAAGAAACTAGTGTCAAGGAGCAGGAGGAGACTGAAAAGACATGCTGAGGAGGACGTGAGGAGGACGTCTGCAGGCACAACTTGCCGCTGGATACGTGGCCCCTGTCCCATTGCAATTTTTCGGAAACGCCAGTGTCAACCATAACCTTTTCTTTTTCTTAACAGACGATAGACAGACAACCATGCAGACCAGACCAGTTTGCCACGATAGACCACACCATTCTTTTGACTCCCACTCGACAACAACACCCGAGGTTCACCACACGTGTCGCCCAAGCAGTACAGCCCGAAATCGCCCAGACACCCGGGCAACGGGACAGGTAGGGACGAAGGAAAGATGCGAAAGGCGGGAAACATCACCACATGCAACAGAGCCGCGACAAAGCTCCCAGAAAAGGCAGAGAGGCAAGGTAGGCGGAAGAAAGAAGCAAAAACCATTCCATTTGTGTGAGAGAAGACTAGGCCGTCACCAACCCTTTGACCGCGGGTTGGGGTTTTGTTTTCCAGAGATCCATTGCAACAGGAGAACCGGGTATTGTGTTGCAGCGAAGAACATCATCACCAATGCTCGATCGAACCAACGGGCGCGCGCACGAACGTCTGTCAGACTCGCAGGAGGTATCGTCGGCAACAACTCTTGGCCGCATGCTCCCGAGTTGCGAATAAAATCGACAGCGAGAGAGCAACGAATCTCCGAAATCTAGCGTGAATCAGTAACCCCGGCCGCCCTGGGGCTGCTGGTTCGGGTCCGCCGGGTAGCCGTAGCCCGGAGCCGGGTAGCCGCCATCTGAAGGGGTGTGTCAGCTTTCTGGGCTCGCGGTCTGAAGGGAGATCTAGTGGCCTCTACTAACCCTGAGGGGGAGCGGCAGCGTAGGGCTGCTGCGGAGGGTATCCGCGGCCATACGCCGGCTGCTGGTACATGTTGGGGACGGGGTATCCGCCGGGCGCGCCGCCGTACTGCATGGGAGGCGCTCCATAGCCGCCACGGCCACCGCCGAAGCCGCCGCGGAAGCCACCGCCTCGGGGACCGTTGTCAGAAGCCTTGTCAACGCGGATAGTGCGTCCGTCAAACCTAGAAAGCTCGTGTCAGACTCGATGGGTCCACCTCTCAACCTTCATTGCGCCGGGACAAGCAGGCAATGGAAAAAGCAAATTCGCAAAGGCAGCGTACTCGACGTTGTTCATGGCGGCAATGGCCTTCTGGGCATCTCCCTCCTGGGTGTATCGCACGAAGCCGAATCCACGGCTGCGGCCAGTGTCGCGGTCCTTAACAACCACCTTCAAAATGGGGAAAAAAGCATGTCAGAACCTTCTCTCTCTCCCAAAAACACGCGCATGCTCGCCCAATGCGCTCATCTGCTTTCGTCTCCTGTTTCACGGTCTTGGAGGGACAAAGTGTCTCGCGTCCATGGTTGGGCCGATCCAAGAAAGCTCTTCGCGGACGGAGTGTTAGAACTTACAGCTTCTTCGACCGCACCGAACTCCTCGAACTTCTGTCTGAGGGTGCCTTCCTCAGTGTGCCATGCAAGGCCGCTGGGCAAAGGGTCAGCAACAGCGTACACACGAGGCACTTGTGACGGGAAGGGGGGAAACGCACCCAATAAAGAGCTTGGACATTGTGATGGTGTTTGTTGCTTCCGCGCAAATTCGGTTGTCTGTGGTTTGCAGGTCAGAGTCTGATCGAGCAGAGAGCCCAAGGGAGCTGCGATGGATAAATGCAAGTGGTTGAGGCGGCGCCAAGACGACGGATCCGCGTATGGGAACAGCAGAATCAGGCATTCTTTCTGGGACTTCCCGAGCAGAAGCCAAGTGGACTCCAGAATGCAGGCTGTGCCCAGCAGCGTCACAGAACGAAGTGGCAGTGTTGGAGATCTTTGTCGGTTGCACGATGGCGCGCGCGTACCAGGAGGCTAGGTTTTGGAGGGGAGAGGGGCGCGCCAAAGCAGACATGCAAACCGGGCCAAGACGGGTGTTGTTGCAGGAGAAGAGGCAAAGGTGCAGGCTGTGCCAAACAAAGGAGGACTTGCAGGTGCGTGTGGTCCAGTGTCGCCACTCGATGAACGATGACGATGACGATGTAGGTGAGAGCAGTTGCGTTGGTTTGCGGTACGGTAGGCGATGGAAGTGTTTGTAGGTATGTAGCAGAGAAGGTTGGAATAAGGTGGGCTGTTGTTGGTGGGAGGAGAGGTTGACAGCCGGACGGTTTAGGGCGCTGGGCTCGATGGACAACGGATTCCCGAAATAAGGAAAGAGGGGTGGGAAGATGAGAATGCGAGATGCGAGAGGCCACCTTTGAAATGGGAGGAGAAAGGAAATCTTGCTAGCGGGAATTTTTTTCCTCTGAATGGTCGGAGGGAAAGGGCGTTGAGGCAGTGCAAAAAAAATCGGCCACCAGGTACGGTAAGGTTTTGGGTGTATGAGTGGGAGTGGGAGTGTGAGGAGTGAGTGGCCAGGAAGGCGGGGTGGGTTGACAGCGCAGGGTGAGGTGTAGTAAGTAGGTATCGGGCAGGCAGAACCGGAATTGTGCTGACTGCGACTGCGACTGCGACTGCTGGTTGCTTCTGCAGAAGCTTCTGCTTCTGCTTCTGCTTCTGCTTCTCCTACTGCAACTACAAGTAATACAACCCGCTTCTTGGCGCTGGCTTCCATCGTGCCCGCTGGGGCGCTCGTTTGCCTTCAGCCGCTGCCGCCGCCGCCGCCGCCTTCATCGCCGCAGCGGCACAAGACGGGAGGACATGGGCTTCACAAAGCTCGAAGGAGGCAAGTGGAGAGGTTTAATCGTAGTCGGGTAGGCTACTGCCTAGATCGACACCGACTGTGTGGAAACACGAGGAGACGCCACTGGAAAGAAACGAAGGGGAAAGAAAAAAACGCCGAGCCATTGGCAACGTAGAAGATGAAGAACATGCGAATACGGCCAAAGCAAAGCGCAAGACTTGAAGGAAACTCTGGGCGAATGGGCTGTGGATGGAGCATACTAACCTCGGGAGCTTGATTCTTTGTCGTGTGCGGGCGAGCTAATGTGTTCTCCCGGCTTCTCTTCTTTGTTGGTTTGTCTGGGAAAATGACAGTCGACTGGCTGATGGTAAAATCCGATGAAGGGGAAAAGAAAGGATGGCGAGGGGACAAAAAGTTGGATGCGAGAAGAGCCGATTTTTTGCTTCTGATAAGAAGGCGAGTAGCAAAGGTCGGTACGAAATACTGATGCTGGAAATTAATACAGGGCGGGGTGGGAAAGAGGGAAAAACCCAAAGGGACTGACTGACTGATGGACTACTACCTAGGTAGCTGGACGGTTGATTAGGTAGGTATTCAACAGGGACAGGTGCAGGTCGGACGGAATCGAATAATCGCGCTCGTGGACCTGGTTTGTTGGTCTTTCCTTTTTATTTCCCCTTCTCACAGTCACAGTCACGCTGGACATAAAAAATGCTCTTCAACCTTCCCTGTCCCTCATCTTACCTACTTTATGTGACGGATGGACACGGGGTCCGCTACCGCTGACGGCGGCGGCAAAAAGGATAGGTACTCAAGCACAAGGTACCAAAGAGCAAGAGCAGGGCGAGCCTGAGTCCTGCTTGCTACTGCATTGCAGCGGCAGTCTGATGCCTCCACTGTCTGCAATACCGGATGAAAATGGTAAGGGGACGACGACGGGACGAGGCAAAGGGGCAAGGAAGGGGAGGGGTTGCTGCTCGAGACGTCCATCAGGTCGCGGTAAGGGCATGTAGGTAAGTGTATGTAAACGTAGGTAGGTACATCGTCTTGCCTGCCTTCACCTGCGTTTTGCGGAGTATCTACCCACGTCTTAGGTATCAGGTAGGTATGCAGGAAAGTACTTGGGGTTCTTTGTCGCATCTCTCTTGCGGTCTGCCAAGCCAAGGTACCTGACTTCAAATCGCATCCACCTGCTGTCGCCGCCGCAGCGACTACATAGTACCTCCATACCTACACTACACCATGTGCACCGGGGTTTGCTGCGAGCTGCTGCGCGTCTCGCTGCGTCTGCTGCTGGTCAGGCACGCCGCACACACGAGGCGAGGGCCAAGGCATCTGGAAGATCTGCCCGGGAAGAGGGACCCATGCGAATGGGATAGGTGGGACATGGGCCGTGGACGTCTGGGTAGGTGCTAAGTATCCGTACACTAAACTAACACTAGGGCAGCGTCATGAGGGGCAAAGAGGGGACCGCCCACATCCAAATTCGGCTCTTCTACGGAATGGAGAAAAGGCGGATGAAATACCTTATGCTATGCATTTTAGCACCCATCAATGTTTCGACCAGAGCCTGACCGTGTGCCAACACCCCTCCCAAACAAGCATCAAACAGACGAAAAGCCTTGCAGGTGCCCATCATACACAAGAGTACTGATACTACTTCCACAGCATGGGAAGGGAATGACGAACCTCTCGGATACGCTTCCAGCAGGGCGTGAAAAGGTGCACTTGCATTGCGTTTGACACCTGCCTGTCCGATTCAGCATCTCGTACCGGCGTCGTATGGATGCCTGATCGGAGAACAACTCTTAATACGTACGTACGTGCGCATTCGTCGTCGTCGTTGCTGCTGCTGCTACTGCCGCAATGACAGTTTGAGCCAGGCAGCACACCACGCACCACGCGACGTACACGCTTACGCACTTCGTCTCCCCGTTGTGGTCCCTCGAAGACTCGAAGACCGTACTTCTCCGACGCAACAACGGCGAGAAATGCCATCATCACCACGAGTCCCTGTACCGAGACAAAGTCTCGGCTCGCCCATAACGATGTAGCGTGCTTGCGTGCGGCATGCCCAGCCAACATCATCTCGTCTCACCAACCCCGCCGCCGCCGTCCGCCGCCCGCCGCCCGTCAATCCATCCATACGGATCGAAATGCCCAATCTGCTCACACTCGCAATCTGAGTCTGATTGACTTGACTGACTGACTAACCAGGGACATGCAAGCGTGGTGGGATAAGACGCAGTGACCAGGACGACAGAAAGCTTCTTGTGAACCATGAACCCGGCCTCTGCAGGGTTGATGGCAGCCAAACGGCACAACCTGAACCGGCTGGTGGTGGTGGCTGCCACGATAGTTGCGAGAAGGAACACAAACGTGAGCACAGGTTCTCTCTCAAGCTCCAGGCCCCAGGCCCCCAGGCTGTCGGCCGGGGTGGGTATGATGAAAAGGCGTGGCTGGGATGGGATGCATTGAAGTCGAGGATGAAGGTGAGAATGGGAGAGGATATGATGCGTGAATGGGAAAAGGCAGGGGGTGTGCAGATGCAATCCGCACAAGAGAAGAGGCACCGGCGGGATCCCTGCACCAAGAACTGCACCGTGTCATTGGCATCAAGCGGTATCCGCCGTGGCTTCAGGAAACGCTGCGCGGGACGGCAAGCTTGGCTTGATCATTCGCGGGCGGACTGGATCAGGGACGCTGGTGACTGGAGTCTGGACGCTGAAGTGACATTCCCATTCGACCCCACACTTTGCACAGCCTCCTTCCACCATGCCCTGTTTGAAGCAAGATGGACATCTTGGAGGAGTTGGAGGAGCTGCTACATATTGTCCGTACTACCTACGGATACACTAGTAAGTACACTCGGTAATACGTGACTACCTATCCGTACTTACTTGATTCTCCAGCGTCCACCTTCTCCGGGTTCTTGACCCGGCTTCTTCCATGCCTTTCCAAATGTCAAGATCCAAATCCAATCCAATGCCGCTCCCACACGGACGTCAAACAGCCCCGTGGTATTAACTCCCCCATCCATAACCCCCCCTCGGCTGGCTCGCTCTATTACCAGAGTTCCGGCATTTCGTCCGTGCCTTGGCTTCGTCCAATCCCCTTCCCAGGATCAGTCCGTCTGCTTCATGACAGGTTTGGTCCTTGGCGAGTAAATCGTAAAGCAAGTCCCTTTTTGGCGCGCAAAACGCTCAATGCCGTCCACTTGAAGCTCCACTGCGGGTTTTTTGCACTGACCAGAGGGAGGCCCAGGAACCCAAACAAGGGCTCTGTGATGTGGGTGAGGTTGAGTTGGGAGGGTTGTGGGCAAGCACGCTGGTGGAGATTGCCTTGGTCGATCCGGTGGAGACGCGGATGGGCACAACCCCCTCCGTCGTACCCTCTGGTGCAGTGAATCGCCAATAGGACTATTGTCTGGCGATAGTTGCCCCTCCCCCAAGGTCGACCTGCGCACGGCGCACACACTACACCCACAGACGACCCCTCAGAAAATGCGGTAATAGGTAGCTTGTCATGTATGATGTATCCGTAGTGTATGGCGGCGGTAGGTACACCGTACACCTGGTTCGGAGTATCACCTCTATCCCCCCGGCGATTGCCCGCCGCATGCTTTGTATGACCCGACGTCGGCCGGTCAGCCAATCCTGGTGGCTCATCGCGCCTCGCACGGAGGAGACAGAGGAACTCCGGGAGGAGCCATGCCCTTTCAAACTTGGTGCTGCCGCCCGCCGCTTTCCGCCGCTGCCCTTGCGCTCCGATGGTGGTCGTGGACGTGGACGTGAGCGTGGAATCGGGGAGGAAACCGTATGGACAGGATGGGCCCGATGTCAACCATGAAATGTGACGCAACGCTGTGGACGGCCGGGGAATCCATCGTCGGGGGCTAACATGTAAGGTTGTGGAACCTTCAACCTCGATATCCCGGTGTTGGCATGTAGTGTAGCACATACATATCAGTATAGCCGCCGTCGTACGCGGTGGCATGAACCAACAGGTAGGTATACTACATAGTAAAGGACGTAGTATGTAGACCTCGACATGGTCCATCGAATACCAAAGAGGACCATGGAGGGTCAATGTTGGTCTTCGGAATGCCACCAGGAGAAAACCTAAAGCAAATGGCCATGATCCAGCCGGAGCCCGGAGGTACCAAGGTTTCGAACATGGCTCCATGCGCCCGCGTCTTCTTCACACCGCTTATTAGTCGTTTTTCCTCTTCCAGATTCTTGGCTTTTTGCCTCGCCGGTCGTGTAATGAAAGACCGTGGACACACACACGGCGGCGATAAACGGAGTAGGTGAGAAAATGGGGCTGTTCCTCTGGTGATCCCGGTGACATTCGAAACCTGCCAGCCTCCAGGGACCATCTATAATTCACCAGACGTGATGACTGGACGAATGTGAAACTTGCTGCGCCTTCCTCACGGGCCCGCCAGGGTTATCCACTCAAATGGTCTGTTTGTAGTTGTACAAGTATCCGCGCCCGCACCCGCATCCGCAGAAGCAAAGAGCTTTGGGCAAGGTGCAACGACGTCGAATTGATAATTCCGCGCAGTGACCCGGTCGGGGAAATCCTGCGGCCACGTGCATCGTCACGGACGGACGATGCGACCCTGCAAAAATGTATGCCGAGTTGATCCCAAATGCCAATAGCCTTCCGCCGCGCCAGAACCGATTTTTTGGAATTCGTGCGTGGTTGACTTGATGATGTAGCTGAATCGCGTACGCTTCTTCGTCTGACAAGTTCCCGCTTCGCTTCCATCTTCCGAGCGAAAACAGTACGTAGGCCGCCGGCATTCGTAGGCTCTACCTGCATTTCGTTAACGTCATGTGATGATGATGATATACAGCTCTCACCGGCAGCCCGCAAAGACTTACATCGTAAGTATTACTGGCCTCGCCGAGTTGGTCGCTGCTATCAATAGAACGCGGCTAGAAACTCGACACAGGCCGCGTTCCGTCACCACCGGGTTGCGTCTTGGCATACTGAGACAGCCGCGATTTGGGATTTGTAGCGAACAAATATCAAGTGCGGCTCCCGGCAGCTTCGTCATGAATCAGGCCTTTACCGACAGTCTGAATCGGGCAGGTCTGCCGTGAGGTCCGAGAAACGCATCCATACCATGGCGCAAGATTAGGCACCATCAAACATAGTAAGCAGCGTTCGCGAGGTTCCGTAGTGTGTCGTGCGCAGTAATAGTAGTATTATTAGATTCTCCGCGGTTTTTTGACGAGCCCCTTGCTTCATCTCTGGCAGGTTCGGCGACGCGTTGTTGAGCCAAGCCTGCAACCGACAACGTCAAGTCCATGGGCAAGTCATCCGATTGGTCTCGGGAGACATGGTCTTTCTGAGTCGTTGTGACTTGTTCCGCAAGGTAGTTAGGAAGTAGTAGTGTCAGAACATGGGGAAAGTATTGGGAAACTCGCAAGCAGAGACCTCTTAGCAAAACTCATGGAGCTGGGCTTTCCGCCTTTTGCTGGTATGTATCCGTATGTACACAGCAATCTTAGCGTTTTTATTCAGTGCGCAGTCTCCATCACCAGTGGGCACCAAGCGGGAACGTTGCCAGCCCTCAAGTAAAAACTGTGAGTGGACAGTGGCGTTCCAGCGGCTCCACCCTCCACCGTCTTCAGTATTTAATACGGTGTACGTACCTATCACCTACCATCACATCAACGGCGGCAAGTGCTGTCGAAGATGATGAATATCAGCTTTCCTTTCTCATCTAACCGTGACTGCAGGAGCACGGCATGTATGCGGATTTCAGAAATGAGGAAGGTTCGGCATACAATGTCATCTTCAGGGGTTCTACTAAGGGAAGGCAGAACTTTGTGGAGGCGGGCCAGCCCAATTCAGTACACAACGTCTAGCATCGGGCATGTAGCCAGCCCAAGCTTACCAGAAGACTGTTTCGATTTCCACTTCATCAGATTGTGGTGATAAAGCCATCTTCCTTCGCGAACAACAGCATGACCGCAAATGATGGATCATCATTCCGCGAGGCAGCACCGCAGTCGCGACACACAACGCAGATCAGATCGTCGACACCACCGCCAACGCCGCACCGGTCATCAAACGGCGTCGAAACATCAAGGTCATCGAGGCCTGGATGAAGACCAGGGACACTTATGGTCTGGTCCAGCTCATCACACTTCTAGTCTCGTCGAGAATTGGCTCACCGATGTCAGCCGAAGAGGGGTGGTCTCGCCTGAGGCCCCGGGTGAACGATGGCAGGACCAGGAGCCTCAACACCCTCAGGTTCCAGAGTGGCGGCCACATGGCATATCGATACAGGAAAGTTTTCGACAAAGCCACAAGCGTTCTCGCTCTCGCGATAGCTCCATAATTGCAAATCCACGTGGGAATCCGGCGGGTCTGTCTCAGAAGCCTACGAGACATCACAAGTTGGACGTTGAGCAACCGCGATTCTTCGACGAGCCAAGATCAGGGCACGCTATTCAGCCAGGATCCAAAGAATCACCCAAATTCGAGAAGCGTGCGCGACGCAAAACCCGAGAAGACCGATATGATTCTGAAAAACAGCCGAGGCAGAAGCCTCGCAAGGAAACTGCAGACCGGTCAAGTCGCCCACCTAAAAAGAGCCTTTCTTCAGCCAAGGAGGTTATGGACAATTTCCAGTCAGGATCCATCCTTCAGGAAAGACTCACAGTAATCACTTGCGTTCCAAACGGGAGATGGATGCTGTGTGGCTAACAGTGGTTGGCAGATCCAGCCTCCATTCACAACTGGCCTTTTTCAGAACGGTCGCGTTTCTTCCCCGAAACTTGGTGCGTTATTATGAGACCCAAGAGCTTCTCTTTGGGCGCATGACTGATAATCATTAGTCGAAGAGCTCGCCCACAATGCCATGGCTGTTCCCGAGGTACCACCATCTCGCTTGTCATTTCGGCAGCAGCACAGTCGTTCTCGGGCAAAGGAGCGCCAACGAAGGACACAAGAGGCAGACGAGATGTTGGAATACTTTGGCAATGGCGAGGCGCTAACAACTACGACCACGGGAGCTCCACCCGAACAGCCTTGTGACGACTTCGAAAACCCCTGGTCTAACGACCTGACGGGTCCTGACTGTTTCGACAGCTGCCACGAGACGAAGCAAATGTCTCCTGACAACCTCAAACGAAATAAAGGAAGCCTTAAAAGTAAAATGATACAAGGCCAGACTGAACCTGGCTCAAAGGTATCTTCTCATCATCGGCCTAGTAGCAGGGCAACAAGCTACATGACGTGGTCTACGAGCAATAACCAACCGTCCATGAAGTACGAGCTTATGAACAGAGACCCAAGCAGCACACCAGAGCCGGTGAGAGAAGCTCTGAGGCAGACGGGCGTCTTCGATGGGACTGGCTTACTAGGCAAAGACCGACTTTCGCAAACAGGGGCACTTCCATCTGACGAACCCCGTGGGCAGGCCGAAAATCTGTTAGTCCGTACGTCAGAGGGCGAACGGAGAAGATCAACCTCACGCCATGATGCTGTTCGACGGGCCGATATTATTCGATACCAGGATAAAGGTATCATGACCGCCGATGACCTTCCCCAGAAGCAGCTCGTGCGGCTGAATTGCCAGGCTATGCAAGATCGCCCTGACAATTTGAAAGAATTTGGACATGTTGGGAATTGCCTGCCGAAGGTCAAAATGACGAGCAAGTCTACGTCGACATCCACCGTCCCAGATGACGAGACTAGAATGCGAGCGGAGGTAGGCTACAATAGGCCCTCAGCTCAACAACCAGAGAAACGTCCTGCAAGTAGAGCACAAATTTCGGTACAGACATACGTGGGGCCTCAAACGAAGGAGATTTCAACGCAAACGTCGCCAGCGCCTCGACTCGACGCCCATAATCAAACGGCGCAGCCTGAATTGGCCGCTTCAATCGGCAGAGAGACCACGAACAATGGGGCTTCAACCACCAGACCACACGCAGAAGACTTTTTGGCCGTTCGCAATACAGGAGAAGGCCGACTTAGATTTGAAGGCGAACACAGAAGCAACGCGTCTCCTATGGGATGCGTTGCTCCGGTTTTGTACAACGACGCAAACAGTCTGAATCCCCATTTTGACAGACCCTCTAACCGTGGTGGTGTCTCTGGGTTTCGCGATGCTTTCCCAGATTACGGCCTTGCAATACACAGTCGAGACAAAAACGACTACGAAGGAGAAGCAGATACGTTCTATTTGGCCCCGGAATCCAGATCACGCAAACAGCTTCTAGATGAGTTGTATCCTAACTACAAAGCTCGGGCCCAGAATCCCATTGGTCGTGATGGACTATCTCAATTACAGTCCCCGGGAGGTTTTGTTGACGTAATCTCACGCTTCGAAAAAGATGTCGCGGCGAGAGAAGGTGAGGATCATCGTAGCAAGACACCGCGCTATAGGCGCGCGTCGTTCGAACCGGGTGCAAAGTATAGCGAGTCACCATACGAAGAATGCCACCACTGGCAGAGTGGCTCAACGCCGATGGTCGTCGCCACTCCTCAGAAGTTGAACAGGGAAACTTGGCATTCCTCCGAACTTGCGGGCCCGGGTGTTGTAAGACCTGTGCTGGCATCAAGACTCGACAGTCCCTGGGAGCCAGAGCAACGCGAAGTTCACATCAGCCAACCATGGGAAAGTCAGGCACCTCATCAAATTGAAGACAACGAGCAGGAAGAAATACACCCGTTGTGGGAACCCAACTTCTTATACTACTGACCCACATTATACAGGTTACTCAGGTTCCTGGTTCCTCCATTTTTCTCTTAAGCTGGTTACATTAACGTCACATTTTTCCGCCTTAGCAATGATCGCCTTGGCCTTTCCTGTCACCGGGGCATCGATCATCTTGCCGTCTAGAGTCCAGGCACCGCGACCGGCGGCGCTGGCTTTCTCGTCGGCGATGGCGACTCGAACTGCCCACTCGACTTCCTTCTCGCCAGGAGCGAACATCTTTTGGACTACCGCCACCTGGCTGGGGTGAATACACTGCTTTCCATTGAAGCCCATCGACTTTCCGCCGAGGGACTCCTCTTCCAGCCTCTTCAGACCTTCGTCTCCTTTGTAGGATGTGCAGACAAGATCGATGGCACTGGGCAAACCAGCAGCCTTGGCAGCCGTCACGATAGCAGACCGTGCGTAGAGAAACTCAGTAAGCGACGGAGTTCTCGTGAGAGACAAGTCAAGTGCAAAATCCTCGGCAGCAAAGACCAACCCGCTCAGATACGGGGATGCTTTGCAGATCTCCGACAGATTCATAACAGCCTGCGCGGATTCGATCAAAGCAATGATCTTGATCGGATTATCCGACTCGGCCCCATGTCGTTGGGGCGCGACATGCCGCAGAACATCGGTTACATAGGTCAGGTCCGCAGCTGAGTTGACCTTGGGTACAACCACGGCATCAACATTGGGCAGGGGCCCGATGGTTGTCAGGTCATGCAAGGCAAATTTGGTTTCGACAGCATTGACTCGAACAGCAAGTTCGGCAATGGACGCTGGGCGTGAGTTTTGGTTCGCCAGGAAAGACCGAAGTTGACTGCGAGCTTGGGGCTTCAGGTGTGGAGTCACTGAATCCTCCAGGTCGTACGTTACGTTATCGGACGTGAGACCCAGGGACTTTTTCAGCATCTTCTCTGACGAGGATGGCACTGAACGAAAGTTAGTCGAATAGTTCACGAGCGTTTGGGGCAGACCGGTGCTGACCATAGAGGAGCGCCCGGCGGACGATGAAAGACGACCTGGCTGCCATGATGGATACGGAGGTTGTATGGACGACTTGGCTTATAAACAAAGTAGATAAATTCGGAGCTGGTCAGAATGATAGAGAACTTTCAGTCAAGTAGCAGACTCGATCACAATCCCATGGCGGTGGTGATGGACTGACAGCAGCAACTTCTCACTTCCTCTCTGGCCGGCAATGTCACTTTAAAGGACGCTCGATGCCCCTCGGCAACTTGACCTCAAAGCACGTTGGCCCGAATCGGCTATTAGGGGTCTTCTGTCTGTCTGATGACGTAATAACCAGTATGGGGATGTTGTCCATAGGTTCTTTGTACAACGACCGACCGCTAAGGTATTATTATAGGCCCTTGCATCTGCTTAAGGGCCCGTGCATGCGGGATACCTAGCGGGTACCTAGCTCCCCTGGCGGAATAATTCAACCTCCACACGCCGAACAGCTTACCGTAGCTTCAACATAGCGCGACCTACTGGCGCATTACGACAGCTGCACCGTGTTAGTTTCTAGATGAGGCATCCCTCCCATCCCCCGTTTGACGACCGAAACCACAACCTTACGAGGCCACGACATGCGCACGACGATAACGAAGCCAATTTCCTGATTCGCTACCAGCAGCTCCGTTCCGACCAGACAAACATCATCCAACAGTTGTTTCGACGACCAGCCCACGCCCCTGTCAGCCCGCAATGGAGCAGCAACAGCCGCAGCAAGATGCGCCGGGCTCCCTGAGCTGGCGATTGAGCTCGCACCCGATCACTCTCTTGACCTTTCTCGCGTTCCGGATATGTAAGGCGAACATGATATTCCTGAGAAGTGGCAGACATGCTAACAATGGCGCCAAAACAGCAAGCGTTCTCGTGTACTTCCTCGGTCTGTGGATCATCAAGAGCATGTACGTCGTCGCATAACCCCCTCCCTTCAACGAAAGCCCGAAGCGATGCACCATTGTTCTCCGCGGCCGCGAATCATTCCGCATCACCGGCGGAAATCAATTACACGACAGCCATTCCTACTTCCATGTTGAACCCCGTCGCTTTGGTGCGGTTTTCGGTGCTGAGCTGACACGTGCCCCCCCTCCGCAGGATCATGATCTTCATCATCACCATCCTCCTCCTCGCCGCCGACTTTTACTACCTCAAGAACATCGCCGGGCGCCGGCTCGTGGGGCTGCGCTGGTGGAACGAGGTGGACCCGCAGACCGGCGACTCCCAGTGGGTGTTCGAGAGCAGCGAGCCGGGCACCAAGACGGTCAACCCGACCGACAGCCGCTTCTTCTGGCTCGCCCTCTACGTCCAGCCGCTCCTGTGGGTCCTGCTCGCCATCTTCGCGCTCGTGAGGTTGCAGTTCCTCTGGCTGCCCCTCGTCGGTAAGTTTGAACCCCCCCTCCCCCTTTCCCTCTCTGTTCCGGTCTGTTGTGCGGAGTCCGCGTCTGCTGCGAGGGAGAGTCGGCTAACCCCCGGGAACCAAATTATCAGTCATCGCACTCGTCCTGACCATCATGAACGCCATGGCCTTCTCCAGGTGTGACAAGTTCAGCCACGCCTCCAACATGGCCGGGAGCGCCCTCTACTCCGGCGGCCTGGCTGGCAGCATCGCGACCAACATGGTCGGCCGCCTGTTCAACCGCGGCTGAGAGTCGCCGCCTTGAAACCGGTCGAGAGCGTGTGAATTGAGAGGTTGTATTGATGTGTGTACCCATGTTCAAAGTTACCCCCAGGCCGAGGAAGATGATTTGGCGTCCCAGGGCGAGAGAAAAGGGAGAGAGATGAACTGATATGAACCGTCCCCTGCCCGCAGGGCCAGTCGACGGCGGACCTTTTTTTTATATGCTATACCCAGCTGTATACTAGACGTGCAAACCATTACCCGGGTTCTTGAATGGTGCTGTGCTTCTTTCTTCTCGATGTGGCGCGCGTTGAGTGACGTTCACGCAATTCAATATGGTGCCGAGCAGACCTCCAGCAAGGCGGGCGTGTAAGCCAGAGTTGCGGCTTCAGGAAGGCTCACTCGAGAGCTCATGCCGGGAATATTGTGGAAAGAACTGCAAGGGATCATGCGCAAAGTATGTTTCAGTCGTTTCATTCTCCTGAGGAGTGTTTCTTTTGAGCTACAAAGCCTCGCGAAGCCGAGCATCTCATCCCAGGAGACATCCAGAGACGATGAGATGTGCGTGCTCCACGCAACGACCTGGGTATCGACACCACGTCGAGCAAACTCCGTCTGCTCCATCATCCCTACCTACATTCCCTTGAATCACTACCCGACTAAGCGAATGAAGCGGAAAAAAATCCCAAAAGGCTGAACCCACACAGAAACTCCTATCCCAAGCATTAGATAGTTGGATGATTTACACAGACAGACAGACAGACACTACAATGTTCGGTCAAATTATCCAACAAGAACTCGCATCACCATGCGAAGTAGGAAGGGTGGCCGGGGGGCACGACTACCGGCGCTGCCGCTGGGTCTGTCCTGCCTGCTCGATCGCCGCGTCCAGCGCCCGCTCTTCCTCCTCCAGGCGCCTAATCTCGTCCTCCGTCATGCCGTCCTCGATCAGATGCGAGACATTGGAGTTGACGTTCGGTGTGGACGATCTGGCACCGGAGCCCCGGTTGACGTCGTCCAAGGACCGCGCGGCGGTGGGAGTGTGCTCCTCGTACGGCGCGAACGAGCGGCGGCCCGTGGGACTCGTGGAGGAGGCCGGGACTGCTGCTTCCTGCTGGGACGGGGGGAGGTGCGGCTGAGGCTGGGGCTGGTGCTGATGTTGACCATCGTCCGAGTAGGGCGACTGCGGTGACTCGGTGACGCGGGCGTGGGACTCTTTGTCGGCAAGGTAGTCGTGAGGGCCCTGCCCCGAGCCGTAGGCGCCCTTGGAGGCGTCTTGGGCGGCGCGACGTCTGCGGAGGAAGAACCAGAGGAGGAAGGCGATGAGGGCGATGCCAAGCACCGCTCCCACGACGATGCCGGCTATGGCGCCGGCCGGGAGACCTCCACCGCCGCCACCACCTCCGGTCTGGACGCTTGGGTTTTCAGTCGGCCCCCCGCTGGTCAGGTCTGCACCACCACTGGGACTGGAAGTGGGTGCAGTACTGGAAGAAGGGCTGGACGATGCTGTAGCTGAAGGGTCGAAGTTGCGGTTTCCCTCGGATTCATCTACTGTGTCGACGCCCACGTTCTGATCGCTGTTGGCCATTTCGCGTGATAGCCGAGCCTGGAGTTCTTCGTATCGCACTGGCTGGACGGTGTTGTCGAAAACTGCGAAGACGCCACTGGTTGTAGAACCGGACTTTCCATCCTTGTTCCAGTTAACCTTGATGTTCATATTCTGAGCTAGCGACTTTTGCAGTTCTCCATCAGTCTTGAATCTGCCAACTTGCAGCTGGACCATGTTGTCGTTCAGAAATGTCACTTAACAACCAAGTGTTAGCAATATAAATGCGGCAGTAGACAGGCCGGAATCATTTCTCTTGTCGATGTGGACAGGGACTTACTCAGTGAATCTCGCGGTTGCATTGGAGCAGAGTCAAACTTTGTTGCTGATACGAAGTCCTTGCCATTCACCTGCCAAGTGGCGTTCACGGCCTCGATTTCCTGGTTGTATTCCCAGGTGATCATGTGTCGGTCATCGGCAGTGTTGATGATTCGGGAACCCGAAGCCGTGCCCAGGCTGGAATTGGTGAATTTGATCGTCGGGCCACTGTTCGCATTGTTTGTTGAGGTGGGCAACATTGACCATACAGAGTTATCGGTGTCCCCGAAAGGGAGGTTGTTTCCCTCTCCGTCTTCATTCTCGAACAGGCCGGGCGAAAGTGTCAGTGACATGTCCAACAGTCTCGCCGCCCACAGTCAGTTGGTCCTGATTACAATCGCTGAAATTCCGTGCTTCGGGTGGCGAGTATCACCAAGTCGAGTGTGTGTGGTGGAGTTGAGTGAAGTGGAGGCCGAATCCCGTGTAAGTCGACAGTTCCGATGCGTCCACCCAACCCAGTTCGTTAAGCCCAGTCCTTCTACCGGGAATTCAAATCAGTTCGTCGTGCGGGTGAAACCGAAAGTCGTGATCGTGAAAGGCGAGGAGGGCGAGGAAAGCGAGAAAAGTGGGAGGAATGGTGGAAAGAAGCAGGCTACGGGGGGAGGGAGGATGAGACTAGTAGAGTAGGCAAGGCAGGGAAATCAAACGGTCCTCTCAGTGTAAGACGGGAGATGGGAGGAATGGAGAGAGAAGGTGGAAGGAAGACAGAGACAGGGGATGGGTAGGTAGGTAAGAGGAGACGGACCGGGGTCGGACAAGGCTCGACGTTGGGACCCTCAAGGAATAGCCTACACGGTATTCGTGGAGACAGGGAGAGAGTGAGAGAAAGGGACTTCACTTTTGTTGGTTAGGTCGAGGAATCGGTTTGCTGACAGTCAGTCGCGCTTGCACAGGCTGGAGACGCCCGGTTGGACTGTGTTCTGTGTTCTGCTCACACACACGCTCGCGAATGGATCTGCGCTACACCAGCTGCAGCAAGCCACGCGCCAAGGCTGCGCCGCGCAAAGAAATGTTGGAGCTGGATCCGCGGGTTCGACCAGGCTGGTCTGACAAGAAACAGTCCCTCCCCACCCCGTCTCGTCTTAGTCCTCGTCCTCGAGTGAGGCGCTGTCGATTCCCTCGACGCAGCCCGCCGCCTCTAGCCTCCGCCGGCTTCGTGAGGCCTGTCCGGCTATATGGCTGACGTTTCTGCGGTTTCCTGAGAGCTCGTTGTCGTCAAGATGACAACGAGAAACGTCCAGTTGGAGCAGCAATCCGAGTGCTTATTCTCTGCAGCATCCAGAGGGAAGAAAGCGAGCCAGAACTCGGACTCGGTGACGATGGCTGATGATGCATGGATGGGCAAGCCGCCTTTTGCCCTGCAGACGGGACATGAACAACACCGAGCCAGGGCTTTGTTCCCAACCTCGAATGCGTTTTGGTCGGACGGCGTCCCGATTGCCAGAACAGCGAGAATGAAAGGAAAGAAAAGGACAGAAACAGACACCTTGACACCGTTGCTGGCCGCTGTCTGCCAGGAATCGCAGTTCAGGGTTGTGAATCCCAAGGACCACTCTCACCAATGCCCCTCCTCCCTTGGAGACTCCTGCAGGCTGGCCCATGCTTTTGATACACCACATTCCAAAGTCCATTTTGCGAGCTCAGGATCGGCAGACATGTCCGTTACACGGCAGCAGCGACAATTGACGTTGCCACCCCCGAATGCCCTGTCAACCCCCACGAGACCACAAGCAGCAGACACAAAACCACAAAGAAGGCGTGTCACCGTCTCCTCCCTGTGAGCATCTCCACGTTTCCTGCCTCAAGAAAAAGCCACAGAGGCAGAGAGTGGGAGAGGTGGACAGGAAACACGCTGACACTGGAAGGAATGGAAAAGAGAAACACACCCATGATTACACGAGCCAGCCTGCCAGCCCAATTTTTATTTTATTTCTCTTTGGCCGAGCACCTCACAAGTGAAGCGTGTAAGGCTGGACCGGAGGTGGAGACCCTTCCCTAGGTACTTAGGTACCTACCGGGGTACGTACTGGTATACTTAGCGCGATGCGAAATGCGCTGTAAGCAGCGAGCAGGCCAATGGGAAGGAAGCACTGCGGCTTTTGCTGCTATTAATTGAAACGCTCGACAAGGTACAAAGTCCCATGTGTTGATTGTCCCTTCGTCCCTTCGCCCCTCCCCTGCAGAGAAGCGAAAGATCTACTACCTACCTAGGTGTAGCTGCTCACTAAGTCGGCGGCAGAGAGGCCGAGAAGGTGCGCGACCCTTTCCGCTAGGAACCTCCAACGGCCTAGCGTCACGACCTACGCTACACCACCTCTACAATTAGTGCCGCTGCGGCTGATGATGGGGGCTGCGCTAGTCCCAATAAGCCCGGTATAGCGACCGGGGGGGAGGCAATGCCCACCTCCTCCAGTTCCCGAGTCCCGAGTCCCATTGGAAGTTCCCAAGTTCAAACACCTAATAAGCTGGTCTCTCGCTTGCTTGCGGTTTGCCTCGTTTGCTTGCTCAGCCCGACACCGAGGGCAAATGAGATGCCCGGCTCTCTGACTGAACCTCGCCCTATAAAAAAAAAGGGCAAGGGGAGAGGAGGATGGCTGACGAACGAGAGGGGGGCACGTACGTGCGCATATGGCTGTTCACTAGTTCACGACTCGCGGGTAAGCTTCTGAAGTTCAAACATCTGATTACCAGCCCGGACAGAGAGTTCCGGGAAGACGAGACGACAGCCGCCCATCGTTCGAAGTCGGTAACGACGCAGTGTAAGGACGAACTGAAACTCGCGGTGCTAACCGCCAGCACGCTCTGCAGAGAAAATATAAGAACGAACTACGATGACTACTATCATCTCCTTTTCTATTGAGCCTCATCAGTGCTGCTACGCACATCCCTCTTCTGCTGCCTGCCGATCAATCCCCCCCTCCTCCCTCCATCACCAGACCCCGGCCGGCTCTTCGCTCTCTGCCTGATCCAACGCGACCCGACCATGTCATCCCGAACGGGGCGGTTCCAACGCCAATCCCAGACCTGTCCCCACTCTTCCGAGAGCGAGTCGCCCTCGTCGACGACACTCCTCCGACCGCGCCTCAACCCGGCCGGTGGGGGGTGATGGGCGTCAGTCATCCTCTGCGCATGGGGGCAGGGCAAAAGTAGCCAACCAGGGAAATTGATTGCCCATGGCGTGTCCTCTGGACTCCGGAGCAAACACCCAGACGCAGGATTCTAGGTGACGTTTTGCTCTTTGGTTCCAATAAACCCCCAACTGCATGCTGTAATACCTTGTGGTATCAGGTAGTTGCACGTCCACTCTCCCCTGCAGCTTGCATGCCGGACAAGGGGGGAAATAAGAGGGGGATGGTCTTGTCAGGGAGTATCTCGGGAGAGTGGGAATGAACATGATATAAATCTGCACCAAGAGGTCGGAGTGTGCTCGACCAAAGAATCTCTTCGCAGCTTTACCGCTTGACCCAGGCGCTAACAGTGTGATGTCGTTGTTGTTGGTTGTTGGCGCCGATACATTGGACAACCAACAGCTCTTATTATTAGCGTACGCTGAAAAACTATCACATGGAGCTTCATTCTTCATGTTGATTGTTTGGGAGATTATAGCCACCCGCCGCACCTTGCACTACGTACTGCGCCATTACTGTGAATTATATACGCGAAGGCCCTACAGACTGCGATTCGACCCAACACTGGACCGGGAATGTAGATACTGCGAGCGGCACCGACAAACAACGCCCCCCCAAAAAACTGGCCGCATTATGATTGTGTAATATCCATCTACTAAAGCCATGCGCCTCATCGAGGGGCATTCTCACGTTGTGCGGCTGCTTGAAGCCATTACACGCCTGCCACCTCGCTATGCAAAAGTCATGGAGATTTCTTTCTCCTTGCCGAAATCATCATCATCCGGGTCGGCCCACGGGTCTGCCAGCGTAATATTCGGTACTGTTTGTGCCGATTTGATCTCCGGCCGGGCTGGGGCCATGTCGGGTCCATCCTTGGGCGGAGGTCTTGGAGCGGGCGGGGGGTCGTGGAACGATGTGTCGAATGTCATCTGAATGTCATCTTGGGGCGAGGCTGCCGCGTGGTATGGTGACACAGATCTCTGCGGAGGCGGGAACGTCTGGCTGGAGTGGAATGTCGGGGTCCGCTCTGGCGTGTAGCCGTACGAACCCGAAGTTTCGTACGACGCTCGGCCTGGTACCGAATTTGCGCTCTTCGTCTCTCGCAGACCATCTCTCGGGTTTAGGGAAGAACTTGACGAGTTCAGATCGAGCTTCATCGGAGGGAGGGTCGACTGGAGCTCTTTCACTTGAAGCTCGGCCGGCTCTTCCTCTTGGTGCTTCTTCTCCTTGGCCACCTCGGCCCGAATGGCCTCAATGTCGAACAACACACCATGATTGTTGCCCTCTTTATCCTCCGTTCGGGAGGCCGGCTTGCCGCCGTCTTTTGTTTGATCCTCGTAAATCTCCCATTTCTCCTTCTCCGCCTTCTTGCCCCGCCCGAAGATGGAGAATCTGCTTTTCTTCTTCTGGCCTTCCTTTTCGAGCTCTTTGCGAGCCTCTTCGATCTCATTAATGAGCTCGCGCTGGCGCTCCTGGTGGTTGTCGGGGTCTGGATCCTCGATTTCCGTGAACTCGTCGCTCTCGACCAGCCAACCGCACTCGCGAAGGAGACGAGGCATGGCCTTTCGGTATTCCATGTGACCTTTGACGATCTCTGTCACGTCAAGGTTCTCGATCCATGGGAGGTCTGTGATCGGCGCTAAGCCGGCAACTCGCCGAGGACCGCCGCTGGTCAGGCGGAAAAGATAGGCCAGGATCCAGTCGTTGGTGCTGTATCCGTTGACGAACCGTCCAGGAACGACGGTTCGGGCCTGCAGGTACTCGTCCTTCTTGACGATGAGAGGCGATCCGAACATATAGACATTTTGAACCAGACCATAAGCGCCCTTTCTTGCCAGCTCTAGGAGGCAGGAGAAAATCACCCGAGATCCAAGCGAGTATCCGACGAGGGTAACGGGGCGGGTTCCTAGATTTCTGTCGATCAACGAGTCTGCCAGAATGAGTCCGGCAGCCCACGCTCTGTCCTGGGACACGCTCCACGGGTTGTCAATCAAGTATGACAGCTTAGTCAAGACAACTGGTAGGGTGATGGCAGCCATTAGAGCCGTAAGAATGGTGCTCCCCAGAACTTGCTGGAGGCCTTGGGTGAGGGCCTGTCCTGCGTCAACATAGTACAGAACTTGGCTGGATCGTTGAATCGGCTTACCTCTGTAGCCAGAATGTTGATGGTGTCACCCATACTTCTCAGCATTTCAGGTTCCCAAAAAACAGAGTACATGTCGCCCATGATGGGATCCACGGTACTAAATGGCAACCGGACGTCGTCGACCTTGCCCGTCATCCAACCGGCGACTGTGACGATGAGATGTACTCGCTTGTTGTTGTGTAGCGGCCGGTATTCGAAAGTCTTGACGGCGCCTGTTCTTCGATTTGCGGCTCGGACGCCGATTACACTACCCGAAGCCGCTGCGCTGGATGTAATGATAGCGGCTCCTCCAACTCCACCGAGGAAGCCTGTCGTTCCCGTGACTCCGATCGTTGTGAAGCCGGCGGCCAGACCGGCGCCGATGACGGGGGCCAACAGACCGGCAGACAAACCAATGACCAGCCCGCCGCCGACCGTGGCCAATCCCATCATCATGTAGCGTTTTCTGAGTGCCTGTTTTCTTCTCGTCTCCATGTGTTCGTCTTCGTTCCAGTTCTCCTTCTCAGCGGCCTGCTGCATTTCCAACGCGTCGGTGACCTTCTTTTCGAACTTTCTGACCTCTAGCCAGTCAATCTGCAGGCTCTTGCCGACCCGCTCCAACAGAATCCTAGACCGACAGTCATACACGGAATCGGCGATCAAAATGAGAAACAAATCACACAGCACCGTCCATCGCAGGTCAATGTCGATATTTTCTGCCGTGGTAAGCTGCGCCGGCGTCTTGACCGGCGGTAGCTCCTCGCCCTGGTGGGTATCGTATGGCGGCGGCGGCTCGGCCGCCCTCTCTTCTTCTGAGTGTGTCGGCGAAGGAGGCGGCAAGCTCTTCGGCGACGACAGGGACGTTTGCGAGTCTTGTGCCTCAGCCATCGGATTTTTCACCCGAGCATTGGCCATCAACAGGGGGGTTAGGTCGGAAGGCATCACGCCGTGGTCGCTCAGCTGTTCTACCATGATCTGCTCGGCTGAACTGATGTCCATATGCGAGTATAGGCGGATCATCATCTTCTGTCCCCACATCTTGGTTGCTTCGGCGGACATCATGACCTCTTTCTTAGTTTTCCTGGTGTGCTCGACGCTTTCGGCCTCTTTTACCATGTTGTGAATCTCTAGTCTCGTAAGCCCAACGTAGGCAATCCTCTGACCCTCAGTGAGGAGGTCCTTGGTCGCCTGCATTTGGGAAACGGCATCTCGCGTGTCGGAGTCGTCCTCGGTCATGCTCGTACCCTTCGCCTCCTTGAACAGATATTGCGTGTTTTCATCCATACTCGTTGCTGATTCCGCATCGTCGTCCATGATTACTCTCGTGTACCCCTTTCCTGCGCCACCAAGTCCGCCATACGCATACTTCTCGTCATCTTCTTCGACGAATTCCTTCGCAACCAGCTTATTGTCTTCATCGTAAATGTCGTAGGGCGCATACGCGGGCATCTCCTGCCACTCCCCATTATCATCGTCGTCGTCCTCCTTCTTCGTCGTCAACTGCTGGTGGGAGAATTCCGATACGACGACGTTGCTAGCAGTACTCGTGTCTCGACTGTGACCAGCTGCTTTCTCTGCAGGCTTCGTTTCGGGCTGGTCCGCTTTGTCGAGAAGCTTCACTGGGGAAGCGGACCGCTCTTCCTTGGTCGACGCGGATGCTGTTTGTTCTGACAACTCGGGATCTTTCTTGACGTCCTTGCCATTCGGTGTGTCCTTCGGGTCCTTGGAATCATCGGCGTCGGCGGGGGCTGCTGGACCTGAGCGCTTCTCCTCCGTTGACAGGCTGGCAGATGTTTCCTGCTTTGGCTCTTCCTCATCCTTTCTGTCGCTGTCGCCGCTTGCCGACGCAGCCTTTTTGTCGTGGATATCCTCTCTACCCGGGTCTGCAGCCGTCTTATCTTTGACTTCGTCTTTGTCCATGTTGGAGGTCACAGGGGTGGATGGGGCATTGGAGCTGTCGACGGACGCAGTGGCAGTGGCCTGCTGTTCGGATTGCGCGTCTTTGAAGTCATCGTCACTGTCGGACTCGGCCCCGTTGCCGTTGGCCTTTCCCGCCGGTTCTACCGCTTGACCGCCGCTGTCTGTCTTCCTTTCTGCCTCTTCGGGTCCAAGGCCGGGCTGTTTTGGTTCGGAATCATCTTTGGCAATCTGATCGGTTTCGTCGGCCGGCGGCGGCACGTATCGTCTGATGGGTAGGCCAAAATCATCGACCTCGGGCTTGTCGGGCGTCATTGCTGCAGCGGAGGGTTGCGGTTGCTGTTGTGCGGTCGCATCTGGTGCAGATGCAGGCGCAGGTGCAGCAGCCTCGGGAGTGGCATTTGATGTCTGGGCTGCCTCCTTGTCGGCGGCGGGACTGGCGGTTGAGGCGGGAATTGTTGTTGAGGGGTTAGGTGTGTTGTCAGACTCGTCTGAGCCGGCCATGATGAAAAGAACAGTACCGTGCTCTACACAAGCATGCAGGCCGGCGTTGAAATGCCTAGAATGTAGAGCGACAGACCAAGAGGGGGGGCGGCTTATTTTTTTGTGTGTTTCGAGCGTTGAGGAAGAGATGGGTCAGGACCGGTCGGGGGGTCGTTTGCCAGGCAAGGTACGGAGTGTAGGAAGGCACGGCACGTCGACGCGTAACAGCCAGTGGTTGAGCGAAGCTGACCACCTTCCAATTGCCCCGTAGCGGGTTCGCGATTACAGTTAATAGGTACCAATACTAGTTTGCTGCGGTAATAGGAAACAAGCACTGCCCGCGCCTCTGAGCCTCCTTTAGCTGCAGGAGCATCCCGCAGTGAACACCTTCTCAGGACGAAGACGCTCAAGAGTCCACGTGCGAATCTTTGCTGATACGCAGGGAACTAGCTATCGGTATACCTAGTATTACCTACATGTGGCCCATGGATGGGCTCTTCTCTGCGGGGCGTGCGCGGGCTCGAAAGGGATGATGAAAGACCGTTAGCGAAACAGCGTGATGCCCCTGGCGGGAGAGATCAGAATTCCCCATGTTGATCCGCTACGGTGGCATTCCAGTGGGCCCCACAACGCAGCCACACTGCAACGCATCCTCCCGTCTGTATTATTCGTACTTGTATTGTAAGAACACCTTTCTTCCGTAAGTAAGAGATATTAGTAGATTGCCAACGGAATTGGAGGTTAGCGGTGGCCCCCAACAGCTGTCTGCCACGCCCTCCATCGCTCCTTTGATCGCTGAAGGACTATGCTTGTGCTCACTGCTGTCAGCCAAATGCGGGCACACCTCCAATACACCACGACAATGTTCGTTTCAGCGACCGAAAGCTCTGGCCACTTATCAGCCCTGCCGTTCACTTCCCTCCAGCGGATTGGTTTCGCTGCGTCCACTGACGACATTGATGGCAGGAAGCATGGGCAGTCCTGGCCGACGACCACTGATATTCAAGGCTGTCCTTGGGATTTGACCCATCTGACATCTGCCCATCGCCTCGGTATAGGCAACCGGTCCTCCGCCGTATCTGTGTGTGAGATTGGTCGGCTCGGTCTCAGCTGAAAGACATCTTCGTAGGTAGTCTGGTGACTGTCGACATGAGGAAAACGGTTGGGATCCTGACAGGGGACCAACCACGTGGCTGTCAGGCAAACTTGAATAAAGACCCTCGATAGCAGGAATTCCTGGTTAATTGGTATCTCAGAACTTTTATTGTACCTACATTCCAAGCAGTCCCCCAAAACGCCCTTGTAATGCTCTCAGATTGTCTACGGGCTTCCAGCCACCTGCTCTGTCGATCCTTGTTCCCCTTGAGATGCCGACGCGCCCGTCGTAATTGTAGTGGCGGCGGCATCATTGGCGCCAGTGTGAGGCCTGTGTCTCCTCTTGCGCTTCTTCTTCGTCGGCGCGTCTCCCTCGCCGTCTCCTGCCGGTGCGGGCTTCGCTTCGGGCTTCGCTTCGTTCTTGTGCTTCTGCTCTGCCTCCGTGTTCTTCTTTGGCTTTTTGACGGCCAAGGGGTTCGGTCCCTTGGGTCCCTTCTTCTTCTTCTTCGGCTTTTCCGGGCTTCCGTTGGCAGCGGCCCCATCGTTCGTCGGCTTTTCGTCCTCGTCCTCGTCTTCGCGCTTCCTCTTTCTCTCGGGCCTCACGATTCCGTCACGGAACTTGCTCTTCTCCTCCTTGGTCCTGATTTCCTGACTTTCCGTCGCCATGGGCTCGAGAATCATGACCGAGCGCTTGATATAAATTTGAGGGACGCCGGGGATCTCGCGCAGCATGCGGCGCACGTCGGCCGACTGGCTGGCGACGCAGTAGCGGTGCTTGTTGACCAGGTTGCCCTTGGGATCGACGACGGCCTTCATGCAGTCCATCGTGCTCAGGGGCTCGGGGTACTCCTCCGGGAGGTGACCACAACGTCTTCGCTCGAGGGTCTTGGCAAAGTCGATGATCTTGTTCATGTCGGGCTCGTTCTTTCGGAGGTACAGCTTGCGAATCTCGCATTGCGTGATCACTTTCGCAAGCCCGTCAGCAAACCGTCGCGTACTAGATAGTAAGATTGATAGAACTCACTGGGCTTGACCTTGCCGTGCAATGTGCGTTCCAGTCCGGCGAGCAGGTCATACTTAGACTTCTGGCAGTCCACCACCATTTCGGCGTCGACAAGACACTGGTACGGTTCGCGGAATCCCCATGTCAAGGAGTACTGATTCATCAGCTTGCGATACTGCTTGCTACGTTTTCCGCGCATCTTGAGGGTGGGCGGCTGTGGAGCGCCGTGCCGTGCTTCGTCGATTGAAGGATGGTTGTTGCTGGCCTGGACGTGTTTAGGTCGCGAAATTTCTCCTCGAGGAAAAAGTTGCGATAAGATAAGGAAATAAGAAATCAGACCCTTGGCGGACGCACTGTACCTACCCCACCACCAATGACCCGATATGGAACGCCGACCACCGGACACAGCTAAGTGCCCCGCATGATGTACCTATCTCCCGTCCCTTGGTTCACGGAAGAGAAAAAAAAAAAAACAACGGAAGGAAAACATCACTCCTCTGCAATGGTCTTTTTGTAAGAATTGTATCATTTATCGATGGCAATAGGACAATGGCCAAACTTGGAAGCCCAGAAACGCCTGATTCACCCGAAAGAAGCCGCTGTCATCCAATCCTTGACAGGGCGCCCACCAAATTACGTGTAACCTGCCCTTGCGAAGCACCCAACATGCAACTCTATTCCCAGTAGCAACCGTTTCGTAGGAGCGTTCTTCTCTCATGCATCATGTTCCCTTACCAGCGCGGCGACGACACTGATATCGTCAAGTTTCCCTGAGTTGTTAGCCAAAGTTTGATTAACTGTGCCAAAGAAGCGACCGAAACTTACCTCCCTCGCTGGCCAACCCTTCCTCAATCGCATGCTCCATAAAGGGGCTTTCGGCAAAAGGATCGGTGGCAATCTTCTTTGCTGCAGCAACCAACTCTTCGGCGGCAAACTTCATGCCACCGTTTGCACCACCTGCCCGGTCAGCCCCGGACCGGTCTCCGCCTCCTTCTCCGTTTTCCCACCGCTGGATGCTGTTCTGGATGCTGTCGACGATCTCGTGCTCCCAGAGGTTGTCGATGACGCCGTCTGACATGGCGAGCACCACATCGCCAACTTGGATCTCCACGACATCTACCACCGCGTTCTTCTCTGGGGTGTCGGGGCTGTTCGTGCCCAGCTGGCGCGGACAGTCAAACCAGTGCCATTGCTCTTTCGTCTTGTAGACGATCTTTTCGTGCCGTGGCCGAAGGATCATCACCTGGCAATCACCCAGATTGGTCACGTAGACCTGTGGTACGTGTTTGCTGTTTTCCACGGTCTTGAAGTGTAGCTGTGCCCCACTCGCCGTTGTCGTTCCCTGCCAGTCGTTCGGATCTGATGTCGCCTTGAGGGTCTGTTCGTATGCCGTTTGCAAGTAGGCCATGGGATCGGGCTTGTAGACGTCGGCGCCGGACCGCTTTTCTGCGTCTTGTTGGATGGCCGTCGCCCAAAAGTGAAGAATCAGTCGCGACCACAAACTGGACCATGGTTAGCTTCTGCAGGGTGAAGGGGGACCGTCTGGCTTTTGCATACCCGGCGTGCCCTCTCGGGCGCGTAGACCAAGCGCCGACCCCGTCGTTTGCACATATGAAGTTGTCGCTCGCAAATACCGCATCGTCTCCGTTCGTCTGTCCGAGAATGATCTCCCCGTTGACCCTAGCGCGCCGGTCGCGGCTCCGGTGGTGGGTGCTGAGCGGATCTGAGAAGGAACCGGAGGGCGGAGATAGGAAAGGCGGCGGGAAAGGTCTGGGCTGTCGCTTCGCAAAGAGGGAGACACCCGTCTCAAAGCGAAAAGGATGCGACGGCGGTTTCTGGTGAGCATCGTCACGGCGCGGCGTTGTCGTCGATAGGGACCGGAGACTGGTCTTAAGTCGGATTGGACATGGAGGCGGCCATGGTGCGGTGCGAGGCACTCTCGGCGGCCGCGCAGTGAATGAGTTCGTCGCCAACAACGAGCCGGATAGCCTCCTCATTCCCACTACGAGGCAGATCAGGCGCCTTTTGCGATGTTGGATCGCAACGAGGCCGGAAAGTTGGGTCTGGTACCGTAATCTTTGGCTCTGCGAGGAACCTCCAGCTAGGCATGGCCGGCTCCGGGGGAGGGGGGTCCGTAGGTAGTGTAGGTTTCTTCTCGTTGGTTGGGGGCGCTCCGAACCGGGGGTCAAATTAGGTGCACACGTGCAAGCGCGTTTGGTTGGCGCACGCGCGCACCGACGGTCCGGGTACGTATGTAATGATTTAGCTAATCAGTGGCCTCTGAGAGGGACGCTGAGCCGAACTCTTGGAGGCACGGAGGGCACTGTCTTTCAGCCCAACACTTCCAATTTCTCCTCACTTTCTCTGGGGTGCCCTTGTTGGTGGCAGACCGCATTTCTGAAATGGCCATCCTCGCTGGCATCATCCTCCTCCACGACGCACCGAAGCAGAGTTTTCTTGGAGACGAGAAAATTCTGACTGAAAATTCTTCATTCTAGCGGGTTCGTCAGCAGGATCTTTGTGGCAACTAATACCGCATCCGCAGAAAATCGCTGTGGTGTAATTACCTAACAACGAAGGTCGACTTGTCGATCTGATTTTGGAGAATGCAACCTCGTTCTACGGATAGTCGCTGCATTTTTATTCCCTCTCAAGTCGTTAACAAAATTGTCAGATTACGTGGATTTGAGCCCACCGCTCTAAACAGCGTAGGAGCGGATTTCGGCCACCCGTACGAGCCGATAGCCGAGGGCCGGCCCGGATCAATAGAAGGTCCGGCGGCCAAGCCCCTGACGGCTGGCGCGGGGCGTAATAGGGGCGAAAATCGCGTATAGTAGCACATAGATACTTACTTTAATATACGTACTAAAATCAACGCATAATTCAACAATTAAGAGTCTTATACTATAACCCCTCTACTATATATAATTAATTAATTACTATAAGTCTTTTTAAATAAATATATTACTATAATAACTAATTTAACTACTAGTAAAATCTTCTTTATAGGCCCTAAAAATTAAATTTTTTAGTAAAACGCTATTTAGACTTAAGGGGTCTCTTTTAACCTTTAAAACGCTATTAACCCAGATACAGACTACTAGCTACTAATTAGCACTATAGTACTACTTTTAAAGCTACTTTTAAGTAACTACTTAAAGAGCTTTACTTACTACGGACTAGAGCTACTAAGCCTTTACTCCTTAATACCTATAGGATCTAGGCCTTTTATAACTATCCCTAAGAACGTTCCCCTCCTATACAGTATTAATAACTTTTACTATACTATAAGTATTATAGACCTTTTTACTAAGTACCTTAAGTACTATATTAATACTTAGGCTATATAGGGAGCTATTAGTTATTACTATAAAAACTATAAAAAGAATAAAAATAACTTAGTTATATAAATATAAAAAACTATATTTCTTAAACTTTAGTACTAGTACTGTAATATAAATAAAGGACTAGTTAATTAACTACTACGTTTTAAAAGCTACTTTAATATAACTACGTCTCTCTACTACAACTGCACAGAATAGGTGCTCTAAAACCACCTTATAATCCCTTATAGCTGTTACTTTACATTAAAAGTAACTACTACTAAGTAGTTTAACTTATAAATTACTAAAATATATAAGGAATAAGCTATTTTACTTAAAGCCTCTTTAAAAAACGAATTTTAGTTACTTAATATATACTAAGTCCTTAAGTACTTACTAATTTAAAACTTTATTTAAAACTTTAAGTTAAGGTACTTTAGGGTATAGTATATAGCTACGCTTAAGGAGGTAATTTTATTAATTACTAAGGCTATTAATAACTTACTAGAGTTAATTAGAAGATCTTAGTATGCCTCTAGGGTATTTAATATTAGCTGAGTAAGTAGCTAAGAGTTAAATAAGTAGTATAAAGACTACTTATAAAGTACTTACCTAAAGTAAAATAATTACTAAGGCTCTTTGTAATATAATATCTACCCTACTTATAACCTTACTTACCTACTTAATTTATATTATTATATTTTTTTTAAAAAAGTATTTAAGGAATAGTATTATAATATAACTTATTAAAAGTAAACTAATAAGCACTTAAAGACTAATAATTAGTTAATTAAACTCGTTAAGGATTTCTATAGTAAATAACTCTATAGTTAATATATTAAGAGTTTTAAGTAGCTGCTAGTAGCGTTTTAAGCTACTCTTTATAAGGGCCTATAAACTTACTTTTTTAAAGACTCCTACTTCTTTAACTTTAGTGTATTAATTTATATATTCTATAATAAATAGTTATTTATAAGGCTCTAAGTAGTTAGTATAAGTGACTATTTATAGGTAGGCTCTAAGTTACTTATAATTAAGGTATATAGAAACGTAAGTATTAGGGTTACTTAAGTTAATAAAAGAAGATCTATAATATACTTTTATAATGTAGTACTTTATATATTTATAGTAATAAATCTTGTTTCTTATTAGTAGCTATATAAATAAGGATACTAGTGGGATAAGTGCTTTAGGTATTAGTTAATACTATATAGATTTAATTATAGCTCCTTTAGTATTATTAAAGTTAAATATAGTTAATACGTACTAAAGTATAATAAACTTACCCCTAAGACGGTGCATAGTAGCTATAGCTTTATATAGGCCGTTTAGTATACTTATACTCTATAGTAGTAAAATAAGTATAGCTCTATAAAGTAACAGCCTCTTAAAAGTAGCAAAGAAACGTAGTACTAGTAGCTTAGCTACTCTAGCTCTAAGCTACTTTACTGTTTAATAAACTCTATAAAAAGAGTTTATATTATAGTTAGTGCCCTTAGATTTAATAATAATAAGGCCCCTTGCTCTTACTATAACGCGTATAGTATTAATAAAGTAAAAAGAATAATCTATTATAAGTTATAAAAAAGTAATATATACACCTACCCTAGTAAGTATATTATATTTAACTTCTACTTATATATAAAAGGATATAGTAGGTTTATATCTATACTAGTATTTACTAATTATATTACTTAGTACTTATAGAACTATTACCTTTTTAACTACTCTACTAATACCCTTACTAAAACCTTTAATAAGTTTATTTTTATAATAAAACTTTAGTATAACGTTAATATACTAGTATTTAAGTATAATAGAGAACTTACTAAATATAAAAAACTAATAGCTACTCTTTAAGTGTAAGGCTGTCTTGTTAAGCTATTTACTCTAAATACTTAAGATTAAAATAGTAGTGCTAAGTGTGTTAGTACTATAGTTAAAGTAAAAGTAAGGACTATAAAAGAAAGTAGTAAGCTCTTTTATAAAATATAGCCTAATATATATAAGTTTATAGTATATCTCTATAACTATATACTATAAGTAGTTTTTAGTTAAAAGACTCTATATAAGGTACTTTACTAGTAGTTTAAAGATAATAATACTATAAAGTTAAGTTTTACGTACTTATAAGTATATAGTTATAAAGTATATACCCTTATAGCTGCTACTTAGTTTAAAAAAAAGCACTTTAACTACTTTACTAACTATGCTTTTTTAGGGTTCTTTATAAAATATACTTTAATAAATTAATACTATATATAAATATCCTTAATTAAAAAGGTTATTACTATAAAGAACGTAATATTTAATAAAACTTAATAATTTAATAGTAACTTAGAGGCCTTTATTAGAGATACTTTAAACCTTAACTTTAATACTATTACTGCGTAGGTTTATAACTACTTTACTAATAATAGAGAAAGTAACTATTAAGTGTTATATAGACTCCTTTTGCTAAGTAAAGAAGATAATAAAGTTGTGCTTTTTATAAAGGCCCCTAGTAAGATTTTTAAAAATCCTAATTCTAAAGACTCTGCTATAAAGTAAGCTCCCCTTAGTAATTATTCCTACTTAATAGCCCGTTTTAAACTAATATTAATACTACTTAACTTACTTACTACTTTTTTTTAAGTACTTATTTATAAAAAAAAGTGTTTAGAAAAGTATATAGAAGTAGTACTGAGTTATAATAATCTAAAAGACCCTAAGTAGATCTATTACAACGCACTTACTAAACCCCGTTAAAAGTAAAGCTTTTATAAAGCCGCCTTTTTAGTAGAAACCTTATTATTATATTAAAATACTTTATAGTGTTACTACTTCTAAACTAGCCCCTTAGCTACTTATAAACTATTAAAGGGGATCCCTAGTATTTAATATACTTTAGGAGTATTTTAAATAGTAGATATTAAATACTTTAATAGTAATTTTTAGCTATAAAGAGAGGATATAGGTACCTAGAGAAACGAGACCTCCTTGCTAGGCGGGCATAAGAAGCTGTACAAAGCGCGTAGTAATTTACTAGTACTAAGTACCCCTTAAAAAGATCTCTAACCTTTACCTACATTTTATATAGAAGTATTAACTTACTTGTATACTATAGCTATATAAGTAGTTAAAGTAACTTATTTTAAAAACTATTTAAAAATAAACTTTTAAAAAGAGGTACTTATAAGTACTATAAAAGGTACTTAGATCTTTAGTTATTATTAGGTTTATACTTATAAATTAAATAAATATAATAAACTCTTAAAAATTAAAGCTTAGTTTATTATATATAGTAACTAGTAGTATTAAAATAATTAAAAAACGTATACTTTAATACTTACTAGTATATCTTTTTAAATACTAATAGCTATTACTAACTACTTTAATTTTAAGCTTTTATAATACAATACTATAAATACTTTTATATATATAGAGCTTAATAAGAATATTTATATATAAATACTCCTTAGTTATTAAAAGAAAAGCACTATCCTTAAGCTTATTAAAGTACTTTATAAATTATATTACTTATTACTCTTTTAGTAGTGCTATTTTAAAGTGGGTTTATAAAAGCTTAAGTTAAAGTAAGTTATTAGTAAAAACTATTATTAAATACGTAGCTGTATAATCTTCTTCTTTTATATAAATAACTATATACTTTACTTCCTTTTAAAGTACTATAATAAAGCTATAGAGTTTATTAAAGCTTTTTAGAAGTAGTATTATTTTAAAGGTAGTTAAGACTTATAATAGTTTTTAAGGATTAAAGTTATTTATAACTATACTATAAAGTAACTATAACTCTTATAATCCGTATATATTAATAAACTTACTAAATAACTTTAGTAACGCATAACAAAATTAAGAAAAGCGTATACTTTACTACTTTAGCTAAATAAGCTCCTTTTATATAAGGGGACAGCTACGTATACTAAAACTAACTAGTATTAAAGTAACGTTAGTTCTATAATATACTTAGTAATAATAGCCCAGCCTAATATTACTCTTTTAGTTAACTGTTTTACTTACTTTAACTATAACCCTAGCTTAGAGTATACTAAGGAGGCTAAGAGAGCTATAGCCTACCTCGTCTACTAGCGCGCCCTGTACCTTGAATATAGTTATAAGGAAGGAGGACCTAATAATAGCTTTATAGTCGCTATAAACATAAGCTTTACTAATAATATAGTAGATTGTAAGAGCTTTTAGGCCTTTATAATTAAGTTTTTTAGTAAATTAATTAAGTAATAAGTTAATAAATAAAATATAGTTACTATATTAACTATAAAGGCTAAGCTACTTATACTTTTTTAAGTAGTAAAAAAAGTAATTTTTATAAACTAATTAATAATAGCCCTTTATATAAACTTTAAAAAAAAGACTTTTAAAGCTGCTCTAGTGTCCCTAGTACTAAGTATACAGATCTAATATAATAATTAATAAATAATTTACTTTATTAATAAAGAAATAGTTTAGTTATAAATAAAGCTATACTATATTAATATTTATAACTATTAATTATATTAAAAGGCTTAAAAAGGCTGTATTATTATTAAGTATACCCCTATAATAAAGTTAATAGTTAATAGGTTTATAAAGCTACTTATTAGTACCTATTTTAAAGTGTTCCTTAAGTAGCTAAATTTCGTTAATTAAACTAAGTAACTTAAAGTACTCTATAAGGCTAAACTTAAAAGTAAAAGGCTTAAGGGCCTTAATTTTACTAATAAGGAATAAAAAGAAAAATCATAAGCCTTAAGTACTTTATAAATAGTACTACTCTTCCTACTATAGGGGTAGAGGTTTAATAAGGGTAATAGGACTACTTAAGAGCTAAAGAAGAGTAACGAATATACTACTTTAAAGAAGTATTTAAGAGGCACTAATTACTAAGTAATTATAGAGTAATTAAGGAAGTAATTAAGCTATAGAGTATATACTAAAAGGAGTGAATAAAATAATATATTTAAAAGGCCTCTTAGTTATTAATTTAGTAGTAAGAGTCTTATAAAGGCCCTTACTAGGGAGGTGTGTTAAATTATGTAGATTTAAGCCTACTACTTTAAATAGTATAGGAGTGGATTTTAACTACCTATATAAGCTAATAGCTAAGGACCGGCCTGGATTAATAAAAGGTCCAGCGGCCAAGCCCCTAACGGCTAGCGCGGGGCGTAATAGGGGCGAAAATCGCGTGTAGTGGCATATAGATACTTACTTCAATATACGTACTAAAATCGACGCGTAATTCAACAAAAATAAATAATACACACTAACGTCACTACTCTACCCCTTACACAGCCCCCGTACCTACCTAATACCCTATAGTACCTACTACTAATTTTACTACTAATCTATTATTTTATATTAGAATTTTTTAGTTTTTTTAATTATAGTTCGTAAAAAGCTTTATTATAATATACTAAAGAGATCCTGTATTTAGGGGGTATTAATATATACTAAGTACTTTAAAAAAATAACTAGTTTAATATATAACTACAAGGCCCTTTTTTAGCACTTTAGCGTACTTTATACCACAGGATACTATATTTTAAATAGTACTTTTTATACTTTTTATAACTAAGTATTTATTAATAAAACCCGTAGTTAGTTAAGGGTATTTATAGAGGATTAAATTAATAAAATAAAAGAGTTTTTGTAGTATAGTGGCTTTAAAGTAAAAAAGCTTAACTATACCACTATCCCCACTACTACAGACCTTAATATAAATACTAGTTAGTATATAATTAAAAGAGCCTTTAAGTTATAGAATTAGTAAAAGTATATTATTTATAAAAGGAGTTAAGTTAATTATAAGTTAGCTAAGTAGTACAAAGAGGCTACTTATAAGTCCCTTAAGCTTTAGTTAAAAAAAAAGAACTATTATAATATACACTAGTTAAACAAATTTTACTTTTTTTATAGTTATTAGTAACGTACTTAGATTCTATATAAGCCTAGTAAAAAATATTATCCTAACTATATTTAAAAGCAACCCTCTTTATATAACTACAATATTAAAAAAGTATATTTTTAAAGTATAGTTAAGTACAATTTTAAGTTACTACTTATCCGTTATAAGGTTCTATTAAACTATAACAGAAAGCTTACTTAAAAGGTCTATTACAACTAAATCCTTAAGCCCATTATTAGGGAGTAGCTATATACTAAAGGATTATATACTTTTATACTTAAAAAGGATAGAAACTTTAGTTATAGCCCTAACTATAAAAATATTATTAAAACCTAAAAGAAAAAAAACAGCCTTTAATACTTCTTTAACTACCCTAAAAGCCCTAACTTCTTTTTTATTAAATATTACTAAAAGTAGTTTAAAAAGTATATAAAAGGCTTTTCTATTTAGAATAATAAAAGCCTTACTAAGTTAATTAAAAAAGGCTAGGGAAAACTTTATAAAGATAATATTAATACGCGGGTTAATATAATACCTTAGATTTTAAAAGATTATATCTAAATAGAGGGAAGAATAACTGGGTATTAATTGATTTGTTTATTAGTATAGTGGTGTGGTAGGTGTAAGTAAATTTGGTAGTGTGTATTATTTATTTTATCAACGACTTGCCTCTGTCTCCATCGACATTTCGGTCTTTCCGCTTTTTCTCACATCCGAATCTACATCGGAAAGGGCTCCTCTGTTCGAAACATCAAAAGTTGACCATTGGCCCGCAAGCCTGGCAGACTTCTCCCTACTCTACCGCAGTCGTATGCCACCTTTCGGACTGAGTGATCGACTCTCGGGATCGACGCAAGCTGGGCCGGCCAACTTGGCCGCCGGTGTTTCTGCAGCCTATGCGGCTGCAATAGCTAAACCAAATATTGCGGCTGCCAGCAACCGGACCTGTGCTTCAGCAACCTGCGTCACACACCAAGATGCGGACTGCCTCCGAGGGCTTACCGACGCCGGCCAGCATCTTGACGGTTGCCGGCGCTTTGCGGTTGTATGCCGACCTTCCAGGAATCCAGAGAAGAAAGGATGGACACAGTGGGTACGAAGGACTTGAGAAGGACGGAAACAAAACCTGGAGTTGACGACTTGCGCCGATCTTTTCTAACAATAAACACGGGCAGCACAGACACCAAGGAACGAACGCATGCTGTGGGCTACATACAGCTGACGAACCGCTCAGGTCTGGTTTCCTACCCTCTGATCTTCGGTCATCAGCGCCGTGGTATCGAAAGACATGATGGTTCACTGGTCCAAGGGAGCTCTGCTGTCCAAGTTCAAAGCCAGCCGTTTGAATGATTGCCCCAACGGTGTCATTACACGGAACGGACTGCCAACCGCCTGGTCGCCCAGACGCCAGCCCAGCAGGGATGCTCAGGGCCCGATATGACGTAATGGGGCTGACGCTCGTTGCGGCTCGGCCTGTGGTGTAGCACCAAACGTTCTTACCGTTACTGCGATGACAACGGGTCTGATTGTTTCTCTCCGTGTCGTTTGTTTGCGGATCATGAACGCGCGTCGAGGACAAGCAGCCACGAGCGCAAATCGCCGGTCTACCGGCCAATCAGCCGGCTTGGCCGTGTCTCTCGGTGGTATCTGTCTAACCCATCATATGCCGCTTATATCAGCACCACTTGTGGTGAATGCAGTCCTTTGGGGTACACAGATGGTTGGGGGCCGCTACAAGCGCCGACAGCAAGACCCTCCAGCTGCCCTCTGTCACGAAAAACACACGTCTAGCTAGCACAGCGGCAGCCTGGTGACAGCTTGCAATCCCGTCAAGTGACAAACCGATTGAAGAGGAGCCGGACCGTTGGTATTGATGGCGCCTGACTTGCACCACCAAACCCCGGGGGTTGCAGCGCTTAAAGGCTGGGAACTTCGTATCGTTCCATCATGCGTTGTCCTCGATGATTGGGTCATTTGGGCAGAACACATAAAGAATCAAGAGCGGGCGGAAGACGCCTTGGTGGAGGTGCCAGAAGACCCTGAAATTCTCTGGATCGCTCCTTTTGACCGCCACGAGCTGTTCCCCTCACTATCAATCCACAAATTGATAAGAGGTCGCTGGAGCTTGCGACAGTAACCCCTCTGTTCCGCAACTCCTGGTGAACAGCAGATCCAGCCACCTTCCAACACTGCAATAGTTGTTGTGGGGAGTCACTGCAAAAGTTGTTGTGGGGAGTGATTGTAAAGAGCGGCAAACCCCCTGTTTGCTCTGCAAGGAAATGGGGCCGACCAGACGGTGGTAGGGTGGGAATGGGTAATAGTGTAGTATTGACGCATGCAGGAAAGGTCCGCCGCCATGGACCCTTGGAGTCCATGTCGCCCGCGTTTTCGGGTCACCCTGTGCCCTTATTGATTCCTCGTCGACGCCGTCCGAAGGCCACCCTCGGTGCGTGTGTGTCGCATGGGGCAGTAAGTTGTCACGGCGCTATACTGAAGCGTAGGACTACGAAGGACGGGGCAGAAAACCCGACCAGACAGTTTCAGACCAGACGCAATCTTCCTCAGAGCTGACTGGACAGCAATGTTCCGAGACTCAAGAGGCGGTGTTCACACTTTCGTCGCAAATGGACGGAGCCCCTGCGGAGAAGGATCAGGAGGCCGGCATCAACGGCCCCTCACCTGTCCGTTGGCCTCCTTTACCGCCCCAGCCCCATTAGTCCGACCTCGCCTGGGAGGCCCTGTCAATGTCTGCCGCCGATGCCTGAATGAGGCAGGCGGACGTGGAGTTGCAAAGTCGCAAATCATGCCATCTCAACCCCAGTTACTACGTGTTCAAGGGTGGGCAACGGTCATTGCTTGCTGGTTCCTGCGGACAAGCGACGCAATGGTCAAAAGTTGCGAAGCCAAGTCGGCAATGGATTGCCTTCATGGATCCAGTTGTAAATTACACTACAGCCATCCTCTTGCCGACCAGCGGTTGTCCTACAGTATGTACACTACCTATACACCCGCTGCGTAGCTTGGACTTAGTATTGGTATGTGGAACTCGCTGCCGCCTGACCAAACAGGGCCAGGATCTCTGAGAAACTGTATCGTACAACGACCCGGATACGTTTCGTTGAGCAGAGAATGGCTTTGCGACGTCGCCGGATGTGCTGTTTGGTCTCTGTATAACCCACGAACTCGTGAAACGGTTGATGCTTTGAAGGCGTTGAAACACGAGCGTTGATCGGCAGACGAGAAAGGAACCCGGGACCTTATTAGAACGACATTGCTCCTTCGCTGGACGTTTGTACTTCGGCTTGTTGTTTCTGACGAACCAATCCGATAATCAACCGCAAGGACAACATGACTTTGCCCAGTTCCACTCAACCCGTCGTTCATCGCAATGTCTGGCAGGCTACTTATGCCGGACGTCTCCTCCTCGAGGTTCCCGGCAAAACCAAAACTCCAAAGAGCCATGTAGAGCCCGTCGTCGGCAACAAGCCATTGCGAGGCACCGTCGGGGAAGGGAGGGAAGCACCGAGACCGAACGTCAAGTGACAAGCCCCGAGGCCTGCTCTGCGCACCGAGGAGGACATTTCGAACGCCCGAGGCCCCGCGAACCACGGCATCCCGATCCCCCTCAGGCGGGCATCGGCATCGCAAGGCCTGGAAGCAAGCGCGTCGCCGTCGCCCTTTCTCCTTGCTCAGCCACCGGGAGGGCCCAATGGACCAAGTGCGGTTAATGGCAGCAATGTCGAATGGCGTGCTGGTGCAGCGTTCTTGCCGTCTGCGGGCCTTTGGGATACATTAGTACTAGTACGGATACTACTGCCGTATTCGAGCGGTGCATGGAGTTTGGTGTCGTCGAGAGAGTTTGCGTCTTGGCGAGCCGGGGCCTTTCCATCGATTGTGGAAAGTCTCACGGAAGAGGCGCCGGCAGCGGCGCAGGGGATGGGAGAAGCGAGGGGCAGAGAGCGAGAGAGAAGGCTCTGAGAGAGGACAGATTCGTCACTTGTTGACTTTGTTGGAACCCGCGCATTAGAGTCCACCGTCTCCATTCGACCGCGCTCTCGACGGATACCGTCGTCGGAATTCCACTCCATTCCCAACCTCTTGCAACGAGACAACAGGTGTCAAGGTGTACATAGTTGCATGTACAAATGCACGCGCACCTTAATCCGTCCCAAGTCTTTCCCACAGGTTACCGGGGTTGTTGTTCTGGTCAAGGGATACCCGACCTGAATGTCGCGGGAGGCGCATCACCCGCGTGTTTTGCTTCAGACGATGTCTGCCCAAGCAGTGGTAATACGGACGGAGTTGGACAACTCTCGATTGACAACAGCATGGCCCAGAAAGATACCTACCTGCTCTGCTGTCCTCCGGCCAGACGCCGTCACGAATCGCGAGTTATGTCGGCATCTGCGCTGTCAGGCGTCTCTAGCCCGCTGCTAGTGAGACTTGGCTTGCTCACGAATCCCTCGTACCGCCGGGCGGCCACGAAAAGCCACAGCCACAATCGACCCGACCTCGCACATTCCATCCACCCCCTGCTCTCTGCGTGTCCTCGAGCCAGTCTCCCCGGGTCGTCCTCAGCCAGCGATCGCCTCGTGCACCCGATCTCTCGAGTCTTGGGGAGGGGGTCGGGTCTCTGAGGAGGGGCCGGCGTTGCGCGTCCACTCACCATCCTGTCGTTCTTCTTGTTGTACCCGTAGCACCAAAACAGAAGGGAAACGCAACAGTAAGCAGCAGCAGATCAACTTGCAACTCCGGCCCAGCGTCGGTGTCGCCTGTTGCGTTTGTGTATCTGGACTAAATTGCCTCGGGCAGGGAGAGTCAATGTCAGCAGAGCTAGAGCCGAGCCGCATAGGTGCCTCCAGCTAGGTTAGCCATTGGGTCCTGCAAGCCGACGCTTCCGCCGTGGTGTATCTGTACTATGTAGCAGCAATATAGTAGTGTATGTAAACGCCGCCGCACCCCTTGAGGTAGATCTCCGCGAGGGGAGACTGGGGTTTGTCTGCCAGGGAGGTGAGGGAACGGCAGGAACAAGGGACAGAGTGGACTCAGGGGAGGAGGAGGAGAGAGGCGCCTCCATCCACACCCACCGGAGAACAATCCAGACCAGCGACGAGACCCTCTTCCCAAGTCCGCAGAGCCCGGAGGGTTGGCTTGGCGGCCAAGGGCTTTGGGGAGGGGCTCCTCGGAGGCTCGCATCGCAACGAGGAGCGAAGACGGACCAAGGAACCTTGACGTGCTCCGTCCGCATCTGCATCTGCATCTGCATCTGCGGTGTGCATCGTCCGGCTCATCCGTACGGGATGGAGTACGGCAGCCCATATCGACATTGACATTCGACACATCGTCCCGTGGCGTGCCATGTTCTTTCCTCCCCGCCACTCCTCTCAATGGAGGATTAAATACTGCATAATAGCAACCCTGGGCGTCATTCGTCCCATCGGGGCCCCGTCTCCTTGCAGAAGAGACAGACATACACGACGGCGTGGCGGGAAACCAGCTCACCGTGTCGTGTTCCCCTTTCACCCCCTTCCCTCCTCTTCTCTCCCTCCACAGCAAAACGTCTCAAAATACTCGTCGAGCGAACGGTTGAAGAGCGAGAAGGAAGCGGCGACTCGGCGACCACGAGACCCGGAAAGCAGGTGGCTGAGAAACAACGCTGGCCCGGGACCAACACGCAGACGCACGACGGGAAAAAGAAGGAAGTTGAGGAAGGCGGAACCACGTAACATACTCCTTCTCTGCATTGACACTAAATAAATCCCGACGGAAGGGAGAGAGAAGAGAAAGAATCAGACAAAAAAGTAAGGAAGGATAGTTACGCCTTGCAGGTTGTGGCTAGTCTTCGCGCTTGTTGGTGACACTAGATACAACTAGGACGGCCAACACCGAACGGAGCAGAATCAACAGCATCATCAACATCATCATCATCATCACGACGGCAGCCCAGCCCAGCCAACCAAGCTCGTGTCGAAGAAGGCGTCGCATAACGCCATTACGTCGTCGGCTCCTGCTCCGAGGGTGGCCCTGCAACCTACCCTACCCCCCCAAGGAAGGGCCAGCCCTGGTTCGATCTATCGAAGTAGAGAATACCTCCTTGCCGCCGACACTACTACCTGACACCCAGGTACTTTCCATTGGGTCTGGAGGTACCGAACCCTTTCCTAGCTGTCGTGACTGGGGCACACAACCTTACCTTGAGGACATAGGTACTTGCTTGCACTACTTATCCGATCTATCCAGACAAGTACCCTTCGTACCTCTGGCGCGGTATCCGTACATGGTAATTGTCTGTGCCGTGCGTGACGGTGAGGTAGTGCATGTAGGTAGGTACTTGGGGTAGTGCCTCACCTGCTCTCAGTCTCGACTTCTGGGCTCCCCCTCCATCGGGTCTTGGACGACGAATACCTGCCAACTGTTTGCGCCGGCTACTGCGACCTTGCCGCTGGACTTGAAGCAGGTAAAACGAAGCAAGGCAAGGCGGATCAGGATCAGGTCGACAAGTCCATCATATCAAATCAAGTCAAGTCGGGTCAGACCAGGCCCGGAAGGCGGTGTTGGTGGTTTTGTTGCATAATACTTCTCCCTACGCCTCGCCTCGCCTCGCCTTTGCCTCGTCTTCTTGACACGTCCTCGTACGGGATTTGGCATCTGTTTCCGACTTTCGTCTCTTTTCTCTCTCTTTTTTCCCTTTCCCCCTTGCCCGCCTAACCTACCATACCTTAACTTTACCTTGTTGGCCTACCTTTTCGGTTTTGGCTCTGGTTTTGGCTTTGGTTTTCTGGCCCGTGTCTACTCCATCCGCCACTTTACATCGCACTCACTCACATACATGGTCGATACCATACCGATATTGGAGCGACGGCATAACGCATTTCACTCTCACACCGACATATAGTAATTAATCACTGACGGCGGCGACGACAACGACGAGCATCATCACTGCCTCCACCACCACCCCCTTCTCCTCGACAACGACTACGACTACGACTACGACGACGAACTTCTTCTTCCTCCTCCACGACGATCAAGCACCCGGCCCGCATCCGAATATCGCATCCTCGCTTTCGTTTCGCCCTGAACGTGCCTTCATTCACCAGCGCAAACCCCCTACCCTCGTCGAGCATCACCGTCCCCAGTCTGGCGCACATTGGATTCTCCATAACTCATTCCTCGGTGCGAAAGAGACAACCCGCGCCCACGTCCAAGTCCACGTTCCACGCCTCGCCGCGCCCTCCCGTCCGTCCTGCCCGGCACCAAGACCCAAGAGTGCACGGCGCGCGCCATCGTCGTTGCTGTCTCTCAGTAATTTGCCTGCATGGTTGCTGGCTTGGCATTGTGGTAATAGACTGCCTTGGGCTACGATAGCTAATACCTGGCCAAGATGGGTCGCAATCGAGGTTCGTGCTTCTATTTCCTGTCTGCTTCTCTGCTACTGCTTTAGCTCTACTTCCACATTCCCCCGATTCCCGAGCTTCCACCCTCCCTTCCCTTGTCTCGCCCTGCATCGCCGGCGTGCTCTCGTTGCCGCGACTGCAATGCAACCCGCGCCGGCCCTGTCGTAGGAGGCGTTTTCGCGCTGGCGTGCAATCCCAATCCCAATCCTAATATCCCGTCCGATGACACCTATTACCTATTCCTGTGTATCCGTACATACTATGTAGTATGTATACACCAACACCCCGGCCTGGTGGTCTCTGATGCTCTCCCATGCTCGAGTTCGTCAGCTCAGCTGGTCCTGGATCATACAGAAGAGACCCTCGTCGCCGTCCATCCCAGTCGTCCCCTTTTCCCTTTCCCCATCGCATCCCTACCCCGTCAGCCTACGGTGACAATACCGTTCCCTGCGACCTACCTACGGAGTCACTGCCCCCATAGCATTATCGCATCTTTCGGCCCCATTGCCCACGCCAACGACAGCGCGTCCACTACCACCCACCCCTAGCTTCCCTGTGGCCCCCCTCACATCCTCCCCCCCAGTTAGGCGGTCCTGGGCAATTACTCAGACTTCAGGCGATATTACCACTTTTTTTTTTTTTTTTTTTTTGCGCCCTCTCTTTGGCGAGTGGGCGGCTTTTGCAATATTATTGTATTTTTTTGTTTTTGTTCATTATTACTACTGGCCCGTTGGTCAGAGGCGCTCAGTCATGCTAACTAAGTCGGCTTCCGTGGGCACAGTCCTATCCTTCATGTCCCAGTTTTCTGTTTCTGGGACCCCGAGAGACGGCAGCAAGAACACTAACCAACCGACGCCAAATTCGTCGCCCCCCCACGACTCGACGCCTTTTCCCCCGTACAAGTCTCAACAACAGCCAACACAAACAAAAACAGAGCCCTTCCCCGAACCGCCAGCCAGCTTCGCTCAGCGCCCCGCTACCCCTACCTCGCCGACGCGTCCACCGCCCGAACATGCGTCATCGCCCGCCAACACCAACACCAACACCTCTGTAAACGACTCGCCTGTAAATAGCCCCAGAGGTCGTCAACGCAGCTCCTCCCGCCCACTTTCGATGGTAATGCCATACCAACCGCCCCTCATGGACATCAACGAGGATACCATTCCCGAGCTCCAGCCCATCTTCACTTTCCTGAACAGCCATGCGAACAAGCTGTACCAGGAGGGCTACTTTCTGAAGTTGGACGATCAAAACACTCGTGAGTCGCTCCGTCGCCACCGTGGAAACGGGAAACCGCCAGAGGGTGCCATGTGCGCGCCGCGGCGCACCGCCTGCGACGAGGAACATTTTGCGCTGACTTTTTTAATTTCAAAATCGCAGAGGGAAAGCCAAACCCCGACCGCACCTGGACCGAGTGTTTTGCTCAGCTGGTCGGTACCGTCTTGTCGCTATGGGACGCATCGGAGCTCGACGCCGCTGGCGAGGACGGCGAGGTGTTGCCCAAGTTCATCAACCTGACGGATGCATCCATTAAAATGGTAAGTCACAACCTGAATCGTTGCTTTTTGGTGGCACTCGCAGCAATTGCACACATAGACTCCCCTCACTTGGCCCCCAAACAAAAGCATGCGAGCGGCATGGCTGGCGGCAGATGGGAGCACGGAGATGCGACGGTGGGGGGGCCTTCAAGTGCTAATTTAATCGCCTCGGCAAACAGATCGAATCCCTACCTACACGGTCGAATGACGAACAGCCGCTGCAGAACATTTTGAGCATCTCGACTGCCGGCAGAAACCGCTATCTCCTGCACTTCAACTCGCATCACTCGTTAATACAATGGACGGCTGGCATCAGACTCGCCATCTTCGAGCACTCGACCCTCCAGGAGGCCTACACTGGCGCTTTGATCGCCGGCAAGGGCAAGTCCCTCAACAACATCAATCTAATCATGGATAGGTCCAAGTTCAAGACGGAGGAGTGGGTGCGTGTGCGATTTGGCGCCGGTGTTCCCTGGAGACGCTGCTGGTGTGTCATCTCCCCGCCCGATGAGAAGGAGTTTCAAAAGGCGCAGAAGGAGATGAGAAAGAAGTCGCCCTACGACCGCCACGTTCCCGTTCTCAAGGGAGACATCAAGTTCTACGACACAAAGAAGGACGGCAAGAAGCAGAAGAAGGCCCGCCCCATCGCCACCATAACCGACGCCTACTCCTCATACGCCATCTACCCGCAGGCCAAGTCCCTCATCGACGCATCCACACTCTTGAAAATCGAGGGCAACATCACCATCCACTCCGAGCCGCCCTCCTCGACCGAGGGCTTCGTGTTCATCATGCCCGAGACCCACCCTGCCGTGAGCGGCTTCGAGATGCTGCTGCGCTTCCTCTTCCCGACCTGGGACACCTTCGGCCTCTACGGCCGTCCCGGCAGGCTCGTCGCCAGTGTGTTGGACCCGAGGTCTCTCATGTTTGCCATGCCGAAGCACAGGCGATACGGCTACTTAGAGATTCTGGATGTTTCTGGGCTGATCCTGACCGAGGGAAGCTCATCTTGGTCGGAGCGTGAATGGAGGAAGCGGCTGAAGGAGCTGACAGGCAAACGAATGAATGCAGTCGATGAAGGAACAGCAGCCACAACCCGTCAAAGGAGCGGCAGCAAGAGAAGCAATCGCCTCAGCTTTGGCAATGGCTCAAGCCCTGTGCCAGTCAAACCCAGGGTCGGCTTTGCTGACGATGCCATCTCAAACCGATCGTCTCGGTCCATGTCGTTGGGCGCACCCAACCGCTCAGAGACTGCACCCGCAGTCACTAACGCGCGTGCACCTCCGCCACCCCTCGCAGGCATCCAAAAGGCACACCATGCTCGCAACTCCTCAGACCCCCACCTTCTTGGCCATGCCCCTCCGAGGGTTGACGATCGTGGCTATGATAGCGCCTACAGCAACTCCTACAACAACTCTTACAACAACTCACCTGCTCGTGGCCCAACCCCCGTCAGAGGCATCCTCCGCTCCGGCACCCAGAGCTCTGATGAAGATACAGCCCGCAGCACCCCAGTGAGGGAGATTGAGACGGAATCGCGCATTCTGGAGTCGCCAGAGCCTGTCTCGGTGCCTCCGGCCTTCAACCATGGCCCCCAGGCCAAGCCTTCAGGAAAGCCTTACCACTCACCTGATCTTCGCAGGGCCACTAGTCGTCTTTCAACCACTACACTCTCGCAGCTTGCAAAGGCTGGAGGGTTCGCAATTCCCTCTGACGATTCTTCGGAGGGTTCCCGGGAGAGAAGGAGTGTGGAGGATCCTGCAACAGCCAACCGATCGGTACATCCTCACGCTGCCAATTTTGTTGGGGGCACTGCTGACAACAACCTCACTGGTGAAGCTCTAACCCACAATATCCCCCTTGTTTCGGAGTCCCTGCCGCCCCCCATCCCACCCATGAACCAAAAGCGCTCGCGATCACCACTTGCCCAGCACTCGTTCGGTCCCCCAAGCCCTCACCCGCGTGGCCCCTTGCCCCCTGATCCCTCATCTCGCGGGTCCCCTCATGATGACATGAGAGATCCTCAACAGATGAGGAGCCCTGTAGAGGGACAGTCGCCTCAATTTCCTCCTCACGACAGGCCCCAGCCTCCTTACAACAACTTCTCGCGCCCCGAGGGATCCAGGACGCCCCCAATCGGAGGGCTTGGTCGTGTGCCAACTCCCGAGATGAGAAACCGAGGCATGAACGGACCGCCGCCGCCCCAGCATCAGCCCAGAGACCCTCGCGCACTTCCCTCCATCAACACGGCCAACGCTTTCCAGCGGAAGCCTCTTCCGGCGCGTTCTGATAGCCTGAGGAGCCCCCAGGAGACCCCCATCTCAGCATCCAGCGGCGGGAGCTGGGGCAACAACATCATAGACCAAGCCGCGTTCCAGCAGATTCATCCTCGCGACGGCAGGCAGCAGATTTACAGGATGCCAACCCAGAAGAGCGACGGCAGCTACTACGACGATGCCTCTTCCACCGCAAGCCCCGACTACGCCAGCCGCAAGTCTAGCGAGACGCAGCATTCTCAGAAGTCGATTGACCGACCTCGCGCCGGTGTTTTGAAGACTGTCGGCGGTTCTGAGTCTCCTGTATCTGGCAAGGAAGACTTCGACATTCCCGAGGTCAACTTTGGTCCTACGTTGAACTATTCCGCCAACCAGCCGGCCAGGAACAAAACGCCCACCCCGTTGAACCCTCAGAGTGTGCCGGCAGTGCTGAGACCGTTTTCTCCGGCACTCAAGTCTCCGCCCATTGACGCTGGCCACAACCGACAGGAATCCGACGACACGGTTAGGAAGGTTGCCTGGCAACCGGGTGCGGCAAGCGTTAGTGCCGGTCAAGGAGGCCAAAGCATCACCGCTGAGCAGTTTGTCCAGCAACGCGCTGCCCAGGCCACCACGACCCCCATGTACGCACACAACCGCACGCCGTCCGGTAACATCCTCACAATGCGATCGATGACACCCACCCCTTCGATGAACCGAAACACGTCCACCGAGAGGTTGGCGCGCCACTCCCGCAGCAGCTCGGCGGATCTTCTCCAGCGCCCCAGCTCTCGTGGCGCGAACGCCGCGCTCGACATGTCTGGCAACGGCGAGGTTCCATCGTACCTCTCAGCCCGCGAGCAAGAACACGTGGCCCGGATGACGGGCTCGCCCCTCATCACCATGGCCGGAAACCGGAACGCCAACAATAACCAGGGTGCTGGACTAGTGGGCGCCATCGAAGCACGCGAACGCGAGAGACAACAAGCCAAGCAAGGGATGAACACGCAGGCTGTGCAACATGCCATCAACCAAAGACAGCAACAGCAGGCGATGGCCTATCAGCAGCAGGTCCAGAGACAGCAGCAACAACAACAGCAACAGCAGCAGCAGGCCTATCAGCAACAGATGTTCGCCCAGCAGCAGCAAGTCATGTCGCCGCAGGGCATGTACGCTCAGAGCAACATGTCTCGCGGCCAGATGGGACCGCCGCGAGGACAGCCCAACGGCTATGCCGCTCCTGCTCAGAACTTTGGCTACGGACAACAGGGAGGTGGCTATGGCCAAGCAAACGGCTACGGTCAAGCTGGCGGTTATCCCCAGGGAGGTGGTTATCCCAACGCAATGGCCATGCGGCAAGGACGTCAGTCGCCTGGACCTCAGATGATGGATCCCCGATTCATGCCGCAGGGCGCTTACTCGCCAGGACACCAACAAGGCGGCAGACAGCCCTTCCCGGCTCAGTACCAGGGACAGGCCTTTTGATTTTTCGGGGGTTCTTTGTTATCCCTCTTCTTTTCCTTTCTTTTCGCGTGGGGAGGCTTGGACAGAGCAAGGAAGTATCCCGAGGTGACATTAATAGCCAGGATCCATGCCTCGCAAAGACGAACAAACAAGGTGTGCGTATTGTATTACCATTAGTGGGAACAATCCCATGGGAGGCGTTTAGGAAACAACCTGAAGTGACAGGAAAGTCGTTGGTCTTTAGACTGGACAAGCATCTGGGGTTTTCTTTTGTTTATGGGTAGAGTTTGAGTACAATAGCATGGTTGGTAGTGGCATAACGACAAGTGGACGGCCGAATACACATTATGAGAATGCACTGGCAACCCTGTGGTTACTGCTGCCGTGATGCTGCCTGCGCGACTACTATTATGTAAATCGAGTTTGCTGGTTGTGTAACGAACATAACCAAAATATCCAGTCCAGGATTCGAAAGCTGAGGCCTTCGCAGACAGCTAGCATGCCGTGGCTCTCCCTTAGCAGGCAGACACGAGTACTCAGACGGGTGGGCGTAACCCACATGGGTAGGTAGGGTAGGTTGTTGGCGGCGTTCACCGACGTGACGCATGTTCAACACGACAGGCCGCAGGCGATCGCGGCGAGACAAGACGCGCTTGGATGAACTACCCATCCGGAACGCGACGGGTGGAGCGATGCTGCCGACGCCAACTTACCTACCTTACCTTTCTAACATGACCCGATCATGATTAAGGTAGGGTGGCGGCGCGGCAAGGAATATTGGAAGGTCGTCCTCGACGGGTCCGAGTCCCTGCCGAAGGTCGTCGATTGTCTAGGGCCCTGTCTGTTCGCCACCGAGTGGCAGGCAGACCTTGGCGGGCGTTGCCGGCACATCTTAGCGGGTGACCATGATCCCTGTGGCCTTTCGGCTCTGCGCGTTTGACGACCAGTCCAATTGGCGCCTGGCTGACGACCTGCGGGAAGCCCCATGGCCCCTTGGGCGCGTTGCGCGTCTACCATGTACATACAGTGTACGGATACTTAGGTACCTCGGAGTGGCTGGAGTGCCCCCCCCCCCCCCCGTGACAAGCGGTCCCGAGCCTGCTAGGTAAGACCATTCACAGCCAATGCCTCGTCGCAATCGCGAAGCGAGAGAGACATTCGTTCTCGAGGTGCGGTGCACGCTCACGCCTCGCGTCCGGAAGCCACCGTCATCTGACTTGTCAGTCCCGTCCCTTTTCTAAACCCATTCCCTTCCCCTGCCATAGAACTCACCGTGGACCGCGACGAAACCGCGTCGCTTTGGCGCCTTATTGTTTGGCGACTGTTGTGATCCGACTCCCATTAGTCGTCATTCTTTTTTCTTCTCCCCTTCTATTTTCAACAGCCATGCTTGTCTCGCAGTGGCTTCCATGTTTGCCGGCATGACGTCCTTATGTGCTGCGTTATTGGTTTATAAAGCCGCATGCTGTTGCTGGGTGACGGGGAAAGAAAACCACCACGACCCCTCTACCTTCTGCTGTACTGTATCCGTATGTACCACTGAGGCGCTAACCTAAGTACCTACCCTACATAGCCCGTACCAAGGTTACGTATTTCCACTGTGGTTGGGTACCTCACGCCGCTTGCTCCCACCTTGCCTGGCCTCGCATTGTAGGATTTTTGGCGAACGACAGCAATCGCGACCACGACTATACGAATACCTGCCTATCCATACGAATCTCGAGAAACAAGGCGCCCTCCAACGAAACGAAGCCCCCTTCCCCGTCTCCCCCGCTGAAGCCTGTAGCTGTGGCGCAAAAGCAAAAGGTCGGAAAAAGCAAGCAAGCCCGGGCATCACCACTCAACATCCTTGTATGACATCGAGGGCTCTCCCCGCGAGGTTGCGCGCGAACACACAAATTTCCTACCTAGCCAACAGTAATAAATGCATCGTTGTTCGACCAGCCGCGAATCTCCACGAACCGGGCTCGCATACTAGACTCTCTACCACGCAAGACTGCCCTCCGTCGCCTGTGCCCGCGATCGAGACGGCAGCCTAGACGAGCTTCCCCCAGCTTCTCCCACTTCGTCGCCCGTCCCAATGGAGGGTGATGGATCGCAGCCCACCCAAGGTACGCATCTCGCTGTCGCCCCGGGCTCCTATGTCTCCAAGATGCCTCTGCGGTCCGTCCTGAACACGACATGACGCTAACCTTTGTTCCGCGCCTTTAGCTACTCAAAATGTAATCGACCCGCGGCGCGTGGGCAAGCAGAACTCCGGCTTCTCTGACGACGACATCTCCGACATCATCTGCCTCCTCTATCCACACTCCGAATCCGCCCGCCGCGAGATCTCCCGCATCGCCAAGGAGGAAAAGTCGCCACACATCATCGGTACCGATGAGGCAGATACTGTCGAGCCCGACTACGAGGTGGAGGATAGGGCGGACCAGTTCCAGCTGACGCCGCCCAACACCCATCACGCCCTCATCCTACGTCTGTCCGCCGAGACGAAGGACCCCCTCAATGGCTTCCTCTTCGGCCGCAACGCCACCCGCTGTGACGTCTGCTTCGCTAACGACCCCATGAGGCGACTCAGCAACGTACACTTCCGCATTTACGTGAATGAGTACGGCGTCATCATGCTCGAGGACCGGTCAACCAACGGCACTTTCGTCGACACAACCCTGCTGCGCATGAAGCCCAAGGACCATGCCGATAAATGCGACACGATGAGGACACTGACTCACGGCTCACGGGTGAAGATACTCATGCACGCCGAGGCAAAGGATCTGGAGTTCCTGGTGAGAATACCGAAGCGCGTCGGCGAGTACGCCGGGGCTTACGCCTCCAAAGTGGACCAATACATCAGGCGGCTTAAGGCGTTGAAAGCGAAGCAGCAGAATGAAACAATTGCACCGGGTCCAGGGGGTCACGTAAGTCTCGCCCATTGCGCCCACGACGATAGATCCGTGTCGCTTACCGCTTACCTGTTATGTAGGTCGATTTGTTCCCGGCCCCTAGAAGGCAGCCGCAAGCCCCTAGGGCGAGGATAGCGTTACCGTCAGGGACGACACAGGACAACAATGATCGTTTCCCGAGAGACTGGGACGGGGCCGGTAGGTACAACCGCGTCGGTCAGATCGGCAAGGGAGCCTTTGCCGTGGTGTACAAGGTGACGTCCAAGTTCGACGGAGTCCCGTACGCCGCCAAAGAGCTCGAGAAGCGCCGATTCATCAAAAACGGCGTCCTGGACCAGAAGGTGGAAAACGAGATGAAGATTATGCAAAAAGTGCAACATGTATGGACCACTCCCTCCTTTTTCTTGCCTCGCCGACTTTGCTGACCCTGAAAGCCCAACATTGTGCGATACATAGAGCATTTGGAATGGGACAACCGACTGCTAATAATAATCATGGAATATGTCGACGGCGGCGACCTCGGAAAGCTAATCAGCAACCGAGGCCCCTTACAGGAAAAGTCGGTCCAGCAGATGGCGGCTCAGCTGCTGAGCGCCCTGGCACATTTGCACGAAAATCACATAACTCACCGGGATGTCAAGCCGGACAACATCCTCATTTCTTCACTCAGCCCCTTCGATGTCAAGTTGACGGATTTCGGTCTGTCAAAGATGGTGGACAACGAGCAGACGTTCCTCCGCACCTTCTGCGGCACGCTGCTCTACTGCGCGCCGGAAGTGTACTCGGAGTATGCTGAATACGATGACCATGGTCGCCGGAACCCACGCAATAGAGCTAAGAGGGCCGCAGTTGGCCAGCGATATGACCACGCCGTTGACGTCTGGTCACTCGGAGGTGTCCTCTTCTACGCGCTTACGGGCAGCCCTCCTTATCCTGTCAGAAACGGCGTCAGCTACTCCGAATTGCTGCACACAATCATGACGCAACCACTTAACACGGCGCCGTTGGTTAGGGCGGGCATTTCGCGACAGGGCATTGAGTTTATGTGTCTCATGCTGGAGAAACGCCCCGAATGCCGTGCGACGGTGCGAGACCTGCAGTCACACCCCTGGCTGGGGGTTCACAGGCTCAAGCCACCTCCGAGCGGCGATCAGTCATTCGACGAAATCACCGATGAAGAGGATGAGCTGCAGATCGATGCTTCCCAGCTCAGCCTTGAAGAAGGACAGTCACGGCATCTCGTGGACACCGAGCCTCCCTTCGAAGACGTCGTGGACGATGACTTTGTTGATGACTTCATAGAAGAAGACTCGGAAGATGAGAACCGCACATTCAGACCCCCGGCACGAGGGGCAGGGCCCAAATTGTTCGGGGAGGTCAACGAATCAGCCGTTGGCAGCTCGGGCGCAATACCACAAGACAAGCTCAACCTTCCTATTGCCGATTCCGGGGTCTTGGGCCGCCAGAGCCCGAATACTGAAATACGAGACAGCATAGACTCTGAAGATGCCTCGACGATCATCGTGAAGAAGTCTCAGAGCGGTGCTCAGCCATCAATATCCGCTGTGGACGGCCAATCTGCAGACCAAATGCAAAGCCTGGTCTTTAATGTGGCATCGCAGAGCCTTGGCGGGGCTAGCTCCATCCAAGATGTTCACATGAAATCCGCGTCGACATCGTATGCTAATGGCACTTTCTACACCGCCAGCAAACGGAAACCATCTGTTGATACGAGCGATGAGTTCGAACCACGGCCACGAGAGAAGCCCGAGTTCAAACGCCTTAGGTCGGAGGGTAATCTCAATACCATGGCGGACGACCAATTGGAGGAGTACAAGCTCCTGGCTTCCGTGCCGCCGATCCAGAGGTTGGAATCAGGGCGGCAGATCGACAAACCCTACAACAAAATGGGCTTCTGGGGGGGCAATGAAAAGACATGGCATCTTCGATACCCCGAAATGACGCAACTTCAGTTTGACATGTTCAAGCAAGCTGCAAAGGCACAAAAAGAAGAGTTTGCTCCTGGCAAATCTTCTCTGTGGGATCTTGCGCTCAAGTACTTTCCCTCCCGCAGCAAAGCTCCCACGGTTAATGTCAGCGAATATTCTGCTGTCGACGAGACCAAAACTACACTGAGGCATGTCGACAGGAAAGCAGCGGAAGGCAATGAATGGGATATACCTCCAACAGCACCTTCGCCCGAGGAGGATTCCCTGCCAGACACGCTGCCGCTCGAAACACAGCAGATCATCGTGCCGGTGCTCCCGGAGGAGGACAAAAAACGGGCTGTCGGTGTGCTCGAATCTTCCTCCGGGTCGATCGTGTCAGGAATCTCTGTCCCCGTCAAAGAGTTGCTGGTATCGTGGGGAAGAGGGCCAGAGAACACTGTGGTGTACGAGTCCAAATCGGAAACCAGAGTCCCCAAATATGCCTTCAAGGTCGTATTGTGGAAAGATGGCCTGGATCCCTCAAAATGGAGGATGGCCCTCCCTTGGGACAAGTCCGACGAGGGCAACGGGTACACGTTCTACCTCTCGACAAAGGCCACTAGCGGTGTCACAGTCAACGGCCACGCCCTCCCCTCGCACGACTGTAGGAATCCGTTGAGCCACTCTCGCAACTGGGTCCCTATCTACAACGGTGACGAAATTGTGGTTTGGGGAATGCCCACCGACACGGCCCACCAGACGAAAGTCACTTTCCGTTGCTTCTGGGGTGACTCTGCAAAGCACCGCCCAGCAGACTCGCCACCCAAGATCGTTTCGTCGACGACGGCACGCAAAATAGACGAAGCCTGCATCAAGGCTTACAAGCACATTCGGCACCAAGCCGAATTCCGTCGGCAATCCAAGGAAGCAGACAAGGACTACGAGGAACGCGTCGACAATATCGAGAGCGAACGCGATCGCAGCCGCTTGTTCGAAGCGAAGCGCCTCGAGGCGGTGAGGTTCCTGTCGCAGAGGAACGTCTCGAGGCGCGGGTCGCCGGCTAGCGCGCCCGCGACGACGACCCTCCGAGGCCAGACGCCCAAGCTGGGCCTGCCGTCGCCGTTGCAAGAAACTCGGACCCTGCCGAAGTAGAGAGACGGCGGTCGTTCGGGCCAAAACGAAGGCACGCGTGCTCCTGGCTGGCAAGCAAATTGGCGGGACGGGGCAAGGCACGATCCGATGATGCGGCATCGCCGTGAGCGGAAGAGCTGAGCATCCACACGGGAGGGCCAGGCGGCTCAAACCGCTTGACGGACTGGGCAGGTGCAAATGCAAGGCGCTTGGCGATTTTACTGCTTTTTTTTTTTCGTAAAAGAAAACAACATGGTTAGGACAGCGATGGATGGTCGGAATAAACTAAGGGCATTGTTATGGAACGGTGGTTGAGAATGAGAGAAGGCGCGGTCGTCGGTTACTGTTTCAAGGTGACGACGAGGACCCATGGTAGATAAAAGAAATCCTCCTCTCCAGCGGGGAAATCGGCGCAGTAGAATAGATGATGGAAATGATGAAATCAAGACTTGTCAAGTAAAGCCAAAGCAAGCCCGGTCTTCACGATCACAACACGTCCTCGTCTCCAAGTAGGTAAGGCTAGGAATGTGGTGGTCTTCATGCAATCATTGCATCTATCTAACTGCGTACAGCTTTTTCTGCGTGTCTTCTCACTCTCGTTAAGCCTAGAACACCAAGCAGCGTTGTCCAAAGTCTTCCTCAGAGAACATCCACGGAACGACCCAAAGTCCCAGGGATATCCAGGCCAATACCACAGTCCGAAAACGCCGTAGCGTCTGGCCAAAAGACAAGGCTCATCATCGCCTCTTCTCCAAGGACAATTTCCCAAGCCTCAGTCAGTTGCTGCCCAAGAGAAAAGCGTCTTCTTCCCAAGTGTTCCCAGTGGTCCGACCCGTGCAATCAGACCGAGCCGTCCCCCGAGGATGGCCCTTTCGGCCTTCGACGGCGTTCCATGTCAATCTGCCAACATCCAATTAAAGCCTTATACTCATTTGACGGTTCTGTATGCTCTATGAGCGGGTGCGTCCGAGACAACTCTGTAATCCGCGGTCGGGCGGAATTGGCGACGGCGCGTGTGTAGTCGTTACTGTATCGGTCGTGATGAGGGAAAGAATAATCAATTGGGAAAGAACCCAGAAAAACAGACAAGTAATGAAGAAAGAAAAAAAAAGGAAAAAGGTAATAAAAGAAGGGGGTGAGGTGGAAGAATCAGACAAGACAAGACTAAAGTATTCCGTATCAATATTCTGCAAATCGTCTGCGGCAGAATGTAAGTCGACAATATGTTTCCGTCGCGGCATGGCCAACGGTGCCTTTCCGCGAGTTGTTGATATGCTTCGAGGCAAGAGGCTGAGCTGGTTCCGAGCGATAGAAGTTGAGGCATCAGCTGCACTTTAGGCTGGGCTCGGCTCCGCACGCCAAGGGATGTAGTCATCGAAGCCCGGGATGAGCATCGTGTGGACTTCGCTGTCGGATACATCGTCAGGGATCTCCATGGCGAAGCCGACGGGTGGAAGCTGGTATTCGTGAAGCGAAGGAATGCCGTCGGCAGTACTGGTAGGCTCAAAGGGGTCGGTGTTATCATAAGAATCCTTGTGCTTTCCATCTCGCTTTCGGTCCGTTGAGCGATGATTTGGTGCATTAGCAGAGTTCTCCGAGTTCGAGTGGCTCCAAGAGCTCTCCTCAGGTGAGTATGGTCTCTCGCGGCTCCAATCCTCAGTCGTAGATGGTCCGGGCCATTGCTGAGTGTAGCTTGAACCTGGGCCAGGCTGACTGGCGTTTTCTGAGAGGTTTGGGTGCTTCGCTTGGCGAGATGCGCCGTCGCTTGTGTTCCTGTGGAATCGTTGCGGTTCTTCATCCTCGACCTGACAGTCTCCGTGGCAGTTGTCAAATGCGCCAAAGCCCTGGTGATCAGCATGAGGCACCTGGGAACCCCAAGCAGACTTGGTGTATTCGGAAAAGCCACTCTGCTCAGTAAATAGACTGGAGGGGCATGGTCCAGACCATTTGTCGTGATGGACATCCCCATGGTTGTTGTGGTTTCCAAAAGAGTGCGAAGAGTGAGCATCGCCATGGGTGGTGTGGCCCGCATGGAACGGCCGGTTCTCTTTTCCTTGACTATGAAAGGCGCTGTTCATGTTGTACGACTCTGGCAGTCTGTTTTCGGGGTTCGATCGTATCTCGTTCGACTGCGCATTGTCGTAGAAAGAAGAGCTGTGGAGTGGCTGATCGTTGCGATGGTAATTCTCTGCAGTATACAAGCTACTGGGATGAGCTCGACTGGGCTTGGAATTGGATGTGCTGGGGAACTGTTCATTGTAACAGCCTGCCTTGGGAGTTGCGGACCCATCGTATCCTGCATCTGGCATGCTCCAGGAGTTGAAGCTCTCTTCGTCAGGGCTATAGCGAGGGACTTGGTGAGGTGGCTGAGCACTGAGACCATCTGGACTTCTGAGGGGTTGCTGGAGCGGAGTTGCTTTCTTGCCTTCACGAAGAGCTTCGTGATACTGCTCGTGCCGAAAATTCGCATAATTATCGTCACAAGGAGAGTGTTCGCGCTGCCAGTACGTGGGAGACGTACGAACCTCCACGCGTTCGTCGAATGTTGCTCGCTTACACTTGCAATCCTCCCCGAAGTTCGAGCTCAAGGATGATCCGACATCAAGGCCACTGTCTCTCATCTCAACCTGTTCTTCGGGCGTAATTCTCGGGCTGGGGGTTCGCATAGCAGGAATCGGGATTCTGTCGCCAGAACCAGAGCGCTTTGCATCCGGGGCCTTCCCGTTGTTCTGCTTAGCGATCGAACCGTCGGTGGCGGCCTCTACCGAGGACGGCAGATTGCTTCTGATGGTCTCAGAGGCTGTGTCATTCTTTTGCATTGATCTCGAAACAGGTGCACTTCCAGCAGAGCCCAAGGTCTGTCGGGGGAAGCGGCCCTGATCCGGCCGCTCTTGAATGGGCTTCGAAGAGAAGGCACCGACTGGGGCATCTCCAGGCTTCCGAACGCCGTCCGAACGATGGTCTGCTTTGACTCTCGACGAAGCGTTTCCGCCCTTGTTGTCTGTCAATCTACGCCTGACGTAGTCCGACGATTCGGCGCAATGATCCTCATCCGGTTCAGATTCGCTTTCATCAGATGACTAAACACTGTCGTCAGCCGAAGCAAATTATGGATGCCACAATTCCTGTAAACTTACGTATCCGACCAGAGTTTCTGCGGGAATGACATGCTTCTTGAACTTGCGCTTCATGCAATGAGTGCAGAAGTTCTTCGCGGGTGGCTGTCCTCGCTTGATAGGGTGCTCTTTGTTGAAACGGGAAGATCGAGCAAACCCGCAACCGAAGCAGAAATTGCCGAACTTCTTGGCCGTTTTGTAATCGCCGCTTGATAGGTGTTTCTCGTGGCAAGGCTTGCAAAAATTGCGCCAGGCTGGTTCTCCGATGCGAAACTTCCTGACTTGGTGATGCTCCTCCGACCGCCGGATGCCACAGCCACAGCAGTAGTAGCCGTCGTTGTTGTCGTCAAGGTGAACGGGTATCTCGGACTCCTAGTCGCGAGAAACATCCCGTCTGCAGCTCTTCTTTTCAGCTCTGGAAATGCTGCTCAGGGCACCGTCGGAGGTCTTCTCAAACTCGTTCAGAGCCTGAAATGTCAACGAGGCGGGGTGCGCCGGAGATGCCAATCCCACACTAGAAATTTCTGGCTGAAAAGTGAATGAGTTTCGGCCATTGGGATTGGAATGTTGCCCAGTGATAACATCTGAGCCGTGGGCGATACTCGGTAAGGCGCGAGGGAGTGCCCGAGGGCCAGTAGAAGCACGACTCGACCTGATGCGTCTCCTGCGAGGTTCGTCCTCCTGTAGATCCTTGCGGCCACGGTCGTCACCCATAGGCTGGCGACGACTGTAGCGAGGCAAAAACTTCCGTATGGCTATTTTCAAATGCGTCAGCTCTTGTCGCGAAAACAAATAATCTGCAGCGGCGTCTCACAGTGAGGTCGAGAGGACTCTGTTCCTCCCTCTTCTGAATTCGGCTCCCCGTCTTTCGGCCGCATAGCTCTCGCTGCTTCTGGCGATTTTGGCAAAGCTCGTGCTATTCTGATCAAGTTTTGAGTAGGGAATATGTCAAGCACCGGAAACGCGTCTTGGTGGACTGTTTAGAGCACGGGGAGGGATAGAGTGTGGTGTAATGGAAGGAAGGAAGGAGCTTCTGCGAGAGGCTGGTTAAGCGAGCTCCGTGCCTTCCAGGACTTAGGCAGACACCACTGTCATACTCACCCAACAGAATCTAGTACTTAATATGGCACATGGAAAAGAAGACCTCCAAATACAAAGGTACGTATCAATCAAACTTGGTACAGCTCTTGGGTGGAATTCTAGAATACAATATACAGTGTGTACAGTCCGATCTCTGTACACTGTTCCCTCAAGACTTCCCAGAGTGCTGCTGTGGACTTGGCAAATTTAAACACTTGTTCAAAATCAGAATTAGACGTAATGGAAGTTAGACACGACTCTGTTTTTGTCGAAGACAAGAAAGCATGGGGGATATCAGGAGAAGATGGTGAGACTCAAAATCGGGCAACACAGGTCCCAGGGATAAGTCAGGACAAAACAAATTTTAGGATCAAGTAGAATGGGGCGCAGTACAGGGATCAGAGAATAGGAACTTACTCTATAGCTGTGACAGCTCTCATGAGACTCAGTGCATCAGTGCTCACCAAGTGTTCCCAGGTGTGGTCGGTGGGAATGCAGAAGATAGGCTCTTGATACTATGGCATTTGTCGTCGGATTCACAAAATAGCTAACACCCTTTCAGAGGCTCCTACTTGAATGACACAGCCAGTTTCACGAGTTGGGCTACGCAGACGGTACATCATCATCGAGAAGTTGTCCATTTACCAGTGTGCTTTTTTTTGTCTACAAGTGGAATCTATGCCCACCTTTCCCCAACCTGATACAAAGAAATCCGAGAAATGTCTCGGGGTAGTCATCGTCTGGAGCTGCCAGCTTAGTCAACTCTGAGAACTCTAGGTCCCCTCTTCTTCGTCGCCTTCTTCTTCTTCTGGCCTCTCTCGAAGGCTGCAGCAGCCGCGTGGTCACGGCCGACGTTGTCAAGGTCCTTGACCTTGTAAATGCGGATGATCCAGTTCTCACTGGTGAAGGCCTCATCAAGGGTGTTGAGAGTGGGGCCGACATCAGGAAGGCGAACACCACGGACGCGGTCCTGGGCCTGGCCGGCCGGGAAGAGCGAGTTGTAGTTGTAGTAGGACATCTTGTACCTTTGATGGTGTCAGCTGGCAACAGGGTCAAAATGTCGAATCGTTTACTCACATCAAGCTGTTCTTCATGGTCTCGGTTGCTCCGTCGTCAACCCTGTACTCACCACGGGGAGTAAAGAACTTGCGCTCCTGAACCTCCTCGGGCCAGATACCCTCGGCAATGCGGACCATCCACAAGAACTTGTTGATGTCATCTCCGGAGTATCCCAGAAGACCACCGAAGACAACCAGGACGTAGTCGACTTCGTGCTGGCGCATGATGGGGTAGCTGACTTCCTCGCGGGAGCTCATGGCCTTACCAACAGTGGCAATGTGAGTGTTGTTCCAGGTGTTGTTGTCAACCAAAGTGGGGCGGTCCGCCATGCCACCAATCTGGTATCCGTAGTCCCACCAAGACATGATCTTCGCGTCCTCCTTGGTGTTCTGACGCAGCCACTGGTAGGCCTCACGGTAGTCGTCGATGATGTGCTGACTGCCATCAGGCATTCTGCTGGCGAGGACGACAGAAGGAGAGGAGTAGGCATTGGAGGTGACCCAGGTGCAGTGAAGGACGAAAAGAAGCAGGAAGATGGACATGCCGGCAACCACGAGACTCTTCGACAGGAAGGTGTAAACTCCAATCAGAGGCTTGCTGGTCGACTTGAGTCCACCCTGCTTGGCCGCCTTCTTGGGGGTTCCCTCAGCAGCATCGTCAGCCTTGTAGTCCTCAGGGTTGGGAGACTTGGCAACCATGTAGGTGTCGAGAATCTGCGAAGCCGCAATGGCTGCCGCAACGCACACAATGGGGGTGAGAGTGAGCATCAGGCGGACCATCACTCCAGCAAAGTAGCTACCAAAGAGCGCATAGACAATGACGAAGACGTGCTCGTCCTTGAGATCCTGGAAGAGAAGGTAGACACCTGCAGGGAAGAGCCAAACAAGGAGGTTGAGGTCAAAGAAGAACGCAGGCCACGCAGTGGGCTGGTGCTCAGAGACAGACGCGATAATAGGAATGTGAATCTTGGCATATCCAGTATCCCACAGAGAGTAGAAGCGGCCACCCCAGGGGGCAATGTAGCCAAGCGAGGTCAAGGCCACCAGACCAGCCAGAGCCAGACCGAAAGTCGCAGCCAAGAAGGTGTAGAGGAAGGTCTGGAACTGACGGCTGGGAATTGCGCTTCGGACGTAGTCAATGAAAGCAATCAGCTGCAGGAAGCCAAACATGCCTACGAAGGGTTAGCATACACTCTGATGGATCAATATGAGAGGCACTCACCAAGAGCAGGCATGTGCTCGCTGGTCTTGACGGGCAAGAAACCGACGAAAGGAATCTGCATGCTGGCCAAGGTACCCAAGGCATACCAAGTGGTGTAGCTGACGTAGAGACGGGTGCTGTAGCGGCCCATGCAGACCAAGGTCAGAGCATGCAGAGGGAGCATGCAAGTAATGAAGGCATAGCCACCCCACGAAGCAACCATGTAGCCGTAGAAGAGAGCACAGAGAGCTCCCCAAAGCATGGAGCCCAGCTTCAGTGCCTTGATCCACAGGTAGAAGGTGAAGACGAGAAGGAAAATGGCAATGGCCTCGTTGTCGTAACTGCCAGCAACGGATCGGGAGATGTAACCAGGGGAAATACCCATGAAGGCGGCCGCAAGAAGGCCGGCCGAAGGCGAAGTGGTCATCTCATTCGTCAGGAGGTAGGCAGCGAACGCCGTGAGTCCCGAGAAAGCGGGCGCGAGGAGGACGCAAATGTTGCGAATATCGACGGGGACGGTAAGAGCGCGGAGGGCGTGGTAGATGGCACCGCTGGTCACCATGAGACCAGGGTAAAGGGTTCCTCCAGTGACCCGACCAAGAGGATGCCACGTGCGGTCATCAAACCAGTCCCAGAACTTGTAGAATCCATTGGCCACGAGGTACTTGGTAGCTCTGAAGTTGAACCAGGGGTCGACTGCGAGGCGTTAGTGTGATGCGGCGAAGAAGGAGCTCGCGGAGGGGAAACGGACATTCGTGAATAATACTCTCGAAACCTATCAGTATTTAGTTAGCATCTCGACCCAAGCTAAAATATAGGATCGCGATCCTCCAGCCGTGTGCCAATTGCGCGCGGGCAAGTGGGCAAGCGCGGATTCGGAAAACGTGTCGAGGGGCACGTACGAATGACAGAGAAGAGACGGCTTGCAACGGCGGCAGCAGCGATCAAGATGAGAATGATGACTCTGAGTAGAGTTCTCGTGTTCTTCGCGCTGCCTCCGGAGAGGGCTTCCAGAGGTTGGGCCGACATTGTGGCCACGGGTGGTACTGAAGCAGTGGCCTTGAAGGTGAAGATTGCGTATTGTAGCTTGCCACGACCATCTGTCTCAGGGACCTGAGAAGGACAGCTTGGAGCTTACGCACCTGAATCGCTGTCCAGGGGCGGAGCGCACGGTCCATCTGGAGCCGAGCCGTTCAGCGTCCCGCTGGCAGCTCTGCGGAAGGAAGTCGCGCCTTCACCCAGGTGTACCTGCCAACTAGGGATGTGGGGGTCACGTGGAGCGGACAAAGTATTTCCCAGAGGCAGAGAACAGCCCGCCCGGTCCCGCATCCATGGATGAATGGAAGAAATCCGGGGTGGCCGGTGCTCCGGATCCCGGCCGTGATATGAGATGGTGACCAGTGGACGCGGGTAGTGCCAGTTGAACACGCACAGCAACCGATGGCTTTTCTTGGGAGGAAATAATGGCGATGTTACATTCACACTTGCAATCAGCTCACAGTTGGTGTTCCTCCGCGTCTTGGAGACTCCAAAACGTTGGGGAGTTGTCGCATCGATGCGAGGATGGAATGGAGCCATAATAGCGGGCGATCAACGATGAGATAATTAGAAGTGCCAGGTAGTCTGCAATAGTGCGACCCAACCGATAAGCTGGCCTTGAACAATTACAAAAATTGCATCTTCCCCCAGCATTGCAAACCATCACACAAGGTCTCGTGATGCTCGACTCAGGTCCCTCAACGGCCACATACACCAATCGAGCGGCCGCCGCTAAGTGCGGCTGAGCCGGCCGGTCCCTGCGTGAAAATCGACGGTTGATGGAATCCAATGGCTCGTTCCTTGGAATTGTCATCTAGTAGAGCGTATTGTACACATGTACATCCGGTAAACAGAGGTATAAGGAAAAGTCTATGCAGTGACGTCGGGCGTGGTGCTAACCATGCACATACTGCTGCCGAAAGACCGGATTATAATGTCCCTCGGTAGGGCTCTTCGTCTTCTTTTTGCGCAGGCGTATCCCCGATCCTGACTCTGTCTATCCGTTGTGCAAGTCGTCCTCCCCCCCAAGTCTATCCACCACCTCACGGGCTCTGCTTCACCAGGTTGTTGAAGTAGGCCTCCAGATCGAATTTGGGGTCCATGGGGTCTTGGTTAACTGTATACAAAGTCAGTTCGGTGTATCCTGTCGCTGCAGTCGTCGAGAGTGCCGCGCGAGACTTGCGACATTCTAGCGCTGCGATATGCCACCCCTCCGAAGCCAAGAGATACGCACCTCCAGCATCCGTAGCCTTGACGGGCGAGTTCTTCTTCGCGAATTCCGCCTTAGCTTGCTCGATCAACTTCTCCTTGCGCTCGTACTCCTTCTGGGCGGCCGCGGCCTTCTGGCTTGCCGTGATGGATCGCTGGTGTGTGAAGCCGTAGAAAATGCCCAGGCCGAGGGCCGTGTAGCGGAGCACCTGTCAATTCCATCAATCAGCCAATTTGTTTCTCGTGTACCTGATAAGAAGATGGTCGGGATCGGGTTGCGCGTCGCGTCGCGGCGATGGTGGCTCTTCGGGGCAGGGAGGAAGACGTGGCTAGGGGCCTCATCAAAGGAAGTAAATGGGGCGAGGGCAAGAACAAGCAGATGAGGGTGGGCAGAACATACGTTAACTCCTGAGGAAGACATTGGGGGCAATTGCCTGGATTGCGCGACTGCTTTCGGGAGGGAGCGAGCGATGGAAAGGACAGTGCGCAGGTTGACAATGGCTGCCAATTGACCCTATTCGGAGCTCTGTAGAGGGAATTACGTTAGGGACGCAAGGTGTGAAGTTTTGAAAATACCTATGCTCGGGAAAACTCGCAGATTTTCCACCGTTTGGCCGCCAGGTCACTCCGGGCCGCTGGAGCTCGGACGGGGGACACCAGCCCAGCAGCAGTGCTAGTGGCTGGCTGCCCGTTGCCAGTATTACCGACACTGAGCTCAGCCTAGGCTACAGTGGACTACCAGCAAAATACATCTACTAACTAGGTGCTAAAACCAACGGGGAAGTATCGACTGTACTTCGGAAGGCGGGCAATAATCCCTGACAGCCTTTAGTGCCCCTCTAGAAGTGACTTAACGTATGTACAGCTACCTATCTACCTATTGAAAGGTACTTGGGGTATCTACTACTACTACAAGGGGCTTTGCTGGTCCTTTACTGAATCAGTATGTAGACCAGTACAATCACGTGCACTATTGAGGTTAGCTGATTCACACGTCAATGGGACGGGAATATCCACCACCCGTCAGTGGCCTGGACCTTCCACCAGAGGGAACAAAAGGTAGCCTAGGTACCTATGCAGGGGAGGATCAAGCACATACCTCTCTGCAATTTCGTGGTAGTGCTGATGTGCCTAGGTACCCAACCTGCCAACCTACCTACCTAGGTACCTTCCCGTCACACAGGCAGGGCCCGGGGTCCCTTTTGGAATCGCGACGGGACAACGCGCATTGAGAGGAACCCCCATCAAGCCAAACGACACTTCCACACCCAAACAGACGTTGCCTCTGCCTACACGTCAACTCCTCCAGCAACGACTGTCCTCTTGTCAATTTTGAGAAGCTCAGCCGTCTTCGTAAGGGTCGGCTCCTGCTTCCCCGCGACCTCTCGTCACACTTTATCGGCATTCCCGCGATGGGAGTAAGGAGACGCCAGGATGCAACAGCGAAGAGATGAAATTCTGGCGAAGAAGGCCAAGCTTGCGGAGCTCAAGCGACAGAGAGAGCTCCGCGCGAGCCAGGCTACCGCGAGCCGGCAAAGTGCAGGAAGCCCAGGAGATGTTGGTCGCCTCGACCTCGCAATGTGCGCACCTTGCTGATCTCCGATGACACAGCTAGTATCGCCTATTCCTGGCCGAGCCGAGAACCGCCGCGATATCGAGACGTTGATCAACAGCCTTGTGGGGGAGAGTCGGCCTGGATCTACGACAGGAGCTGCGTCACCGATTCGTAGGGGCAGTCGGCCGAACAGCGTTTTGAGTGCTGGAGAGCTGAGCACCGAAACCTCTGAATTCGCAACCCCCGCCAACGGCCAGTTACCACCGGTATCAGCTCCTGTTGCGGCACCAGCCCAGTTGAGCTTGACTACGGCCCCCCTTACCACGATATACGAATGCCCGCCTTCGCCCGTGAAGGAAGTACACTCCTACAGCAAGGGAGTACAGACTGCCGAAGAATGGACACCGCCTAGCCGACCTCGGGCTCAGTCACTGTCCGACAATGAGGACGTTCCGCCCGTTACCTCGACGCCCAACAAACGTTTAAGCCGCCGACAGCGTGACAGGGAAGAAGAGCTGAGACAGGACATCAGGAAGGAAGTCGAGGAAGAGCTAAGAGCATCGCTGGAAATGGTGAAGGATGGCGTACTCCCTCAAGAGGGCCCTGCCAAGCAAAATTTCCCCATGCGCAAACTCACTGCGGAGGAGCTCGAGGCAGTTACAGGTGCACCCGACTTCGCCGATTTCCTGGAAAAGTCCACAAAGGTCATAGAACGAGCTTTGGACCAGGAGTACGACATCCTTACCGACTACGCCCTCCAGGGCCAAGACGTAGACGATGAAGACGACGAAAGCGGTAATGTTGGAGGCAAGGGCCGGCGGAGGGTGAAGGAGGTTGCTCAATTTTTTGACGAGAGATGGTCCAAGAAGCGCATGATCAGCAGCATCGACTTTTCGCACCACCACTCCGAATTGATGCTCGCATCATACACCAAGAATCCCACCGCGCCACATGAGCCGGACGGTCTGGTCCAGGTCTGGAGTTTGGCCCTGCGAGACAGACCGGAATACGTCTTCCACGCCCAATCAGATGTTCTTACCGCCAAGTTCTCTCCGTATCATCAGAATCTCATCATTGGCGGCACGTACAGCGGCCAGGTTCTTCTATGGGACATGAGAGCGAAGTCGGCACCCGTTCAGAAGACCCCTCTCACGGGTTATGGTCACACGCACCCTATTTACTCGGTCGATATTGTCGGCACGCAGAATGCGAACAACATCATATCGACTTCAACGGACGGAGTGGTGTGCGGCTGGAGCATGGATGTGTTCGCCCAGCCACAAGAACTGTTAGAGCTGAAGGCACCTCCGGGATACAAGTTGGACGATGTTAGTCCTACATGTTTGGCTTTCCCACAGACTGATCCGACTTTCTTCCTCGTCGGCAGCGAAGAGGGCACTATCTTCCCATGCCACAGGTATGACCGAGCCGGTGCCAAGGCGGGCGTCGATGCTAGAGTCAGCTACAAAGGTCACACAGCGCCGGTCATGTCGGTTGATTTCCACCCCGCACGCGGCCCCGTGGATCTCGGTGACTTGGTTCTCTCATCTTCTCTGGACTGGAGCGTCCGTCTTTGGAAAGTCCGCGCGCCTGCGGCAACGTCGACAGCCGGCGGCGAGCCAACCGTATCTCCGCTTATCGACTTCGTACGAGAAGATGTTGTTTACGACGCGCAGTGGTCGCCGATTAAGCCCAGCGTTTTCGCCCTCGTTGATGGAGCGGGATGGCTTGAGCTCTGGGACATCACAGTCGAGACGGAGGAACCTGTCGCGAGGATATCGCCAAGCGCCCGCAAGGATGGTAGGACCATGTTAGCGAAGAGCCTGAACAAGGTCGCCTGGGAGCCTTCCGAAGGCAAGCGTCTGGCTACGGGTGGTATCGACGGGGTTCTGACCGTCTTCGAAGTCGCTTCCGGGCTTGGTGGTAGAGATGATCTCAAGGCGGAGGAGTGGACGAACGTGAAGAAGCTAGTCAATAGGGTTGAGGCACATGGTTTGAGCGGAGCGATGGTGTAGAGGTCGACTAACTACTATGGACCACGCGTACTCTCAATTTGGGAGACGCTGTTATTCGATTTGTCGGTACAAAGCGCATTCCTGTATACCCTGATACCGTGGTTAGCACCCAAAGTGCCAATTTATGAGCCGGAAATTTCCCAATAATTCTCAAGCGTACACTATTCGTCTCAACACTGGGGAGGCTATATCTTGTACCCACCATGGTCGTCACAACAGGAAACGGGGCGCCAAGATCTGGCTGCTTAGTCATGCCGCAAATTTAAGACTTTGCCGACAGCTCGCGAACTTTTTCCACCGCTTGCAACTTCAACATAATTCAACAAGCCAGGCTCTTCGGCCAACTTTTGAGTTCCGGCCGCCAAATGAACAGTCATCTGTTCTAATATGAATGGTAAGTCCTACGACGTTTTCTCTTCCTCTCAACGGCACTATGATGAACGATCAAGAATTCTGCAATGCTGAAGGCCGCAAGGCCGTCTGTGGATAAAATCTTTGCTTCGGCAACACTGAGCCAAACTATCTAACTGTGATTTCTGTACTTGCAAGTAAGACACACAAGGAAGCTGACACCTAAAAAAAGACAGAAAGAAGACCCCTCAATCGTCTTACGTGTTGACATGAGCACCGGCGGGGTAGCGGCCGCCGGCAACCTCGAATTTGGCCAACGTGGCATCAATCTCTGCGAGCTCCTCCCCAGTAAGTTCCACCAGCTTCGCATTCTCGTTGACCCTGGCGGCGGTTGTGGCACCGGGAATGGGGATAATCTCAGGCATGCCGGGCTTCTTCGAAAGGGCTACGGTCCAGCTGATGGCCAGCTGAGCCGGCGTGACGTTCTTCTTGGCGGCCAGGTCCTGAATTTGCTTGACGAGCTTCAGGTTGATGTCGAAAGCGTCGGGCTGGAAGCGCGGCATAATGCGCCGGAAGTCGCCCTCGGGGATGTCGTCAATTGACTTGATCTCGCCGGTGAGCATACCGCGGCCGATGGGCGAGTACGCAATGAGCGGGATGTTGTGCTCGGCGCAGGCGGCGGCGATGTCATTGGAGAGCACGTCGGTCGAGAACAGACTGAGCTCGACCTCGACACCGGTGATCTTTGCATGCTTGACAGCCTCGTGAATGGTAGCTGCCGAGACTTCGGACAGGCAGATACCGCCCACCTTGCCAGTGTCGATGTATTCCTTCTGAATGATACCGAAAGTGACATCCAGGGGTGTGTTTTGGTCGCGGCGGGCGCACTCGAAAACGTCAATCTTCTTGCGGCCCTTGAGCTGCGAGATAATGTTATCGAGAGAGCGACGGATGCCCTCGGGCGAGCCGTCCGGGTGCAGATTTTGAACGTTCACGCCGCCCTTGACGCTGAGGACGACCTTTTCGGCATCCTCGGGATACTTGGCGAAGTAGCGCTCGAGGAGGGTCATGCTGTTGTACTCGGGGGTTCCGTAGAACTCTCCCGCGTTCCAGAAGACGTTGCCGTTCTTGATGGCAGCGCGCATCGCCTCGAAAGCCTGTTCCTCGGGGCAGGGCTTCGCGCGCCAGGTCAAGCCCATGAGGCCGAAGCCAACTTGGCCAACTTCGTGTCCGTTGATCTGAACCATGTTGGATGCGTTGTTTTGAGTGAGTTGCGTTCTGAGTGGATACAGCGTAAGTAAGGTCGGTAGTAGACGTTTTTATCGCGGGCTGCGGGGTACTGCGGCGCTTTGGTAGTAGAAGGTTGCTGCGGGTTGGTGTCGAACAGACGTCGATTCTGGCGGAACGTCTGACGATATATATACAATTTCTTAGAAGCTTCCACGCAACATCACAAAGTCGTGGAAAAGTACCGAAACCGTGTCACCGTCGGGTCACGATAGAGGGTCTATGCGGGAAACAGCAGCCAACGGGTGGCTGTCGGGGTTAAGCCCGCCCGGTTTTAGCAACAAGCAGAATCCTCCATTCCCGAGCGGTCGGAATTGTGAAATTCTCGGCCAATCGGCCGCTCGCCAATGCAGTAAAGTGTCTGAAGATCTAAACACCCGCGCGGGAGCAGCCCTGTCAGATTCTTATTCTGTAGCACGTAATACGCCATCAGCCTGCCGTTCTCCAAGCTTTCGGAGTTTGTCTAATGACGCCTCTTATCCCGAACATACGCGCAACGAATTCCCTTGATGCATCTCCTCATTATCAACGATAGCCCGCAAACTCCGTGTTCCCAGGCGTCATCCTCCCAAACTCGGGACTCGGGGACAATTCTTGGCCAGGGCTCCGAGAGACAGATGATCGAGCTTCCGAATGCCAAGGAAATCTGATGAAATTTGAGACGGTAAACAATTACATGTTGCAGCCCTAGGAAATCCCCAATACATCCCTTGTGCACTAAGCCAGAGAGCCAGCCTGCTGCTACCTATGCCACGACCAACAATCAGATGTCGACAAGCTTCTCAACCTGCAGGCAATTCTGCTGGGCCTTCTTCGACTGCGTTTGCCCGTTTCCCGCACCCAGCTTTCTCTTGCCACCATCTCCGGCCATGAGCGCCGATGATGCAGTCGCGTGAGCCCTCTCGATCCCGAGCCGGAGGAGATGGGCCTCCTCCGCCGTCTTTCTCTCCTCCTTCTCAGTCTTGAGCTTGGACTTCTTGGACAGGTTGGCCAAGGACGACACTGTGCCGCCAGGTGTCGTCGAGGTCGGACCAGGACTCTTCTTGCCTCCGCCAGTGGCAGCAGAGAAGATGCGGACGTCGATGGTACCCTCTACGGGCATGCCAGCCGACTTGCGCCACCACGAGGGCAGCTCCGTGAGGCCTACATCCGAGAGCCCCTCGAGCGTCATGGGCATCTGGTGCGTGTAGCGGCAGTCGTTTCCCCAGCTGCACTGGCCAGTCTGGCACCAGTGCCGGCAGAGGCTGCCAGCTGGACGAGCGACCTTGGCTTTGCCGGGCTTGGCTGGTTTCTTGGTGTTGTTGTTGTTGTTGTTGCTGTTGTTGTTGTTGTCCTTACTGTTGCTGTTGCTGTTGCCACCGCCGTGAGCCGCGGCCGAGGCTGTACGACGAGACGCCGTTGCCGCAGCGGCGATCTCAAGCAGGCGGTCCGCCGTTTCCGCCGTGGTCTTCTCTTTGAGCCTGGCCATTGTGACTTGCTGGCCTCGCTTGCGGTTCGCGATGTTGTTGCTGGAGCCGGAAGAGTTTTCGGCTCCCGAGAAATCGTCCGTGGAGATGGACTCGGTGTCCTCGGCCCAGTCGAGGACCGGACGCTGAGGCGGCGGCATGACCGGCGGCGGGGCCCGAGCCTGAGGGCCCGGGTTCGACTTGTTTCTTTGAAGAGGAGGGGCAAGCTTAGCGGCGCTCCTGGAGCTGTCGGTGCCGACGGCGATAGGCTCGGCTTGAATCGACTTGAAGCGCAGCCTGTACTGGCCCGGTGGCTTCTCGAAAGCGCCGAGGTTGGACATGCCGACCGTCTCTCCGATTGTCATCGAGCGGGACGCGCCGACGACGTCGACGTGGTCCGGGAGCATGTCGACGGGAATCAGGGGCACGAGGGTGCCGAAAGGGTCTTGAGGGCTGCCCTTCCGGATGATGAAGTACGTCGGCTGCGGGGGCGAAGACAAAGAGCCGTCCTCGTTGCGGGGGCTGTGCATGGACTCTGAGAGACCTCTCTTGTCCCGGTTGGGGAGGGCCTCATGAGCCGAGAGGCCTGCGTTGGACTTGGGCGGCATCGTGGCAGGGGCTCTGCGTGGTGCAAAGGCAGAATGCGTTTCTTTCACTTAGGCCAGAACTGAAAGAAGATGATCGGGGATCTCACGTCTAAAGAGGAGGAGGGAGAGGTCAGCCCCTCTCCCTTTTCATCTCTCCGTTTGCAAGACAAAGGTACAAAATGGGCAAAAAATGTCCTTCGGCTTGCTGTGCGGCAACTTGCGTTTACACCATGTCGCTTGCTTAGACGCAGCAAACAACACAAAAAACGCAAAGATAGACGCGGCACGCAGTCCATGTATGCAACCTCCCGCGGGCGACATCAAGATTCCACATTCCCTCCATCACTTGCGATTGCTCTCATCTGTCCTCAACGCGGATCTTGACATCCGACCCGTCCACGCAGAAGCCCAGCTGCCGGGGCCCATCCCTGAGCTCAACCTCTCTCTTCACCCACCTGCCGCCCTTGCTCTCCTGTGCGGTTCCGGCTTCGTCTCCCTCACCGCCCCTTGCACCGGCGTCCTCCTCGTCGCTGCTGTCGTCCGCGTCCTCGTCCTCCTCGTCGAACCCGGCCACGGGGTCCCATTCACCCGTCTCCCAGACCAGACGCAGCCGGAGCGGCTCCTTTCCGAAGAGTCTGCCCGCGATGCCCTTGACTGCGTAGATGTCGGATGACTTGGGAATTGTCGTAGTTTTGGTCATCGTCTGCAGGGCGTCGCCCGAGACGGTGAGGTTGGTGAAGTGTACTGTGATCAGGCGCGCCTCGAGATACGAGGGGTTTATTTCGTCGCGTCGTATGATATCCGGGGCGCCGTAGATTGAGCAGAGCTCTGTGTACCGGGCGTGCTGGACCAGAACCTCGGCCTCGGCCGCTTCCGGGACGGAGGCGAGCTGCCTCGCGATGCGGGACAGGTAGAACATTTCGGCGTTGGCACGGTCAGAGTTCGAGATGGAAGTGAAGTTGAGAGCCTTGAGGCACCCCAGACGGCCGATGGTCAGCATGTAGGCCTCATCTGTCGACTTCGTCTGGTTGCTTCCACCGCCCACGGCCTCCGGGTCTGGGCGCTCGTAGATGGGGTTATGCGCGAAACGGAGGGCAGTGAGGCCTGGTAACGATGCGGGAAGGTCGTCGATAAAAGACCAGCTCGTGACGGCGTTGTATGATATGTCGAGGTACTGCAAACTTGGTGGGAACACGGGGGCCGGGGACGTCGGAGAGGAGATGCTGGAGATGTTGTTGCCTTTGAGATGAAGGTTGCGGAGAGATTCAAGCGATGACAGGGAAGCAAGATCCGAAAGGAAGTTGAAGTCGTTAAATTCCAGGGTGAGAGTCGTGAGAGTTTGGCTGAGGTGAGCAAATGGGACAGAGGGGAGCGTGGAGAGCTGGTTCAAGCTGCAGCTCAACGTTGACAGATCTGGAAACATGCGGGCAAGGCCACAAAGACTCTTCCAGTCCAGTAGCGTCTCCTCAAGCTCGACTTCCTTGACCTTGGGGAAAGCATCGACGCCCCCATCCTCGATTACTCTGAAGCGGTTGCCACTGCGTACAAATTAGCCTATGCCAGTGAGCAGAAGAGAGCAAACCCACTTCAGTCTCAGGCTTCTCAGACTCTCCAGCTCCTTGCAGATGTGCACGACCTGCTCAAAGTCTTCGAACAGGTTCCTACTCAAGTCCAACTCAGAGATGAGGGGGCTCGTCTCCTTGACGCCTTTATCCCCCGGCCGGATGTCAACGGCGATGCGCGCTCCGTCCAGGATCACGATGGTGAGATCCTCGACGCGCGCGAGCTGGCGCCGGATCTTGTCGAAACCAACCTCTTCGGCGGGCTTCTTTCCGAAAAAGACGATCTGAATCTCGGGCTCGCGCTCGGTGGCGGCCTCTGACGCATACTTGCCATTCAATGCGGCGACGAAGCTCTGGGCCGCGTCGGCGGGGCGCGTCGGGCGCACGAACGAGGCGGCGGTGGAAGATTTGGAGAGGCCTGGTACAGCCGCTTTAGAAATTGACCGTCGTCAGAAACGAAGAGGGAGGTGTGTGTGTACAAGTGAAGTATCGAACGTCCTTGTGCTGGCCGTCATGCTTCCCGCGTCCTGCGTCGTCCCATTCTACACCAAGCCAAGTTCCGGAAGTGCCAGCGACTGATCCGATGTAGCGGACAGTGCAAAGAGCACCGTCGTAAGACAGCCGCTGGCCCAAGTAGTTACTGGATTCCATTGCGTTAGGTCTGAGGTAGGCGATTGCTGTCACCTAAATTTTTGTCGATGGACGAAGAACATGGTTCAGATACCGGTTTTGGACAAGTAGTTGTCAGGCAGCAATTTTTAGTGAAGCTGGAGGTGAGCTGGAGATACCACACCGCACCGCACCACAATTGTTAGTGACCGGCTCACCCAAGGCACAGCGACAAACAGCGTCTAGAATCTTAACAGCGTCATCAACCAAATTGTTCGACGAGACCAAAAGTGAACTGGTCATATTTATTTATTTATTTATTTTTCAAAAAAAAAAAAAAAAAAAAAGCAGCATCCTCATTGACAATCATATCTGAACTGTAAATACATCACTACCCGCTCGCTCGCCTTTCATTCAGAGCTTCGACTTGGGGGACTCCACAACCTTGAGCAGGGCCCGGCCGTTGCTCAGAACGACCTTGCCACCCTCAACCTTGGTCTGGAAGCGAATCTCTTCCCAGCCATCCTTAACGTCGCCAGTTCTCCAGGCATCGGTCACCAGCTTGTCGCCAGGCATGACGGGGCTGGCGAATCTCGCCTGGTACTCTCTGATGTTGGCAGGATCGCTACCACCGAAGTGCTGCAGGATGCCATGGGCGGTGGTGTTCCACGAGTAGAGGCCGTGCATGATGGCGCCGGGGAAACCCATCTTTTTGCCAGGCTCGGGGGTCGCGTGCAGCGGGTTGTAGTCGCCGTTCAGGCGGTACAACAGCGCCGACTGCTTGTTCGACTGGTGCTCGAATGTGACATCGGGCTTCTTGCCCTTCGGTGGGGGGAAGTTCTCGGTCGCGGGACCCTTGGGGCCGCCCCAGTTGCCCTGCGCGACGTAGAAGCTGCTGGTAATGACGCTTGCGTAGTTCTCGTTGGCGCCGACCTCGAACAGGTCGGTCTGCAGCTCGACAACGGTTCCAGGTCGGCCCTTGTCGTAAACGCCGAGCACCTTTTGTCGGATTTCGAACGTCTTTCCCTCCGAGCTGGTCGGGAGTGGCTTGTAGAGAATAATCTTGCGCTGGCCGTCAACGACACGGCGGGGGTCGAAGGAGGGAACGTTCGGAATCTGGACGGCCTTTTGCGCAGCGTAGAAGTCGATCACATCTTGGTGATTGGTCTTGAAGGCTGGCAGCTGGTCAGCTAGGCTGGGAACCGGATGATGCGGATCGGGGAGGCTCACGGAGGATAATGGGGTAGGTAGGGAAGACGGCAAATTTGGGGTGAAGCTCCTAAGTAAAACATTAGCTTGAGGATTGACAGGTCCGGGGAAGAAGGGGGCACTTGCGTAGAGGAAGTGAAGCTCCTCATCAGTGCAACCGACAGTGTTGGCAAAAAGGAGGACGTCGCGCTTGACCCAGGAAACCTCCTGGCGAGGGTACTCGAATCCAACACCGGGGCCACTCATTTTCGCGGCTGAATACGTAGAGTGAGTTGCGGTGATAATGCAAAAATTGGTAGAATATGGCTTTCAATGGGCAACGGCAATCAGAGGGGTTTATCTGGTCAGATCACACCTCGGCCGAGCTCTGGGCTTCGCGACGGTTTTAACTGGTGCTGGCTGAAGATCCTCGGCGCAGCTCCCGGGCGGCCAGCCCAACTAACCGCACCTCCAACGGCACTGTAATACAAAGCACCTTGCCAATGCCGAGGTCCAAATGTGGGTGGAGTTGGGTCATGCAACCCCGGATCTCGACTTCGGGATCTTGGATGGCTCCCCAATTCCAGGGAGGACTAAACTCCGGACCTATCTCTTCCAGCTTTCCTTTTGGTCAACTGGAACAACATTGTGTAATACCTAGAGGTTGTTAGCGTTGCGAAAAATACGTTAGTCGGTATCCACAAGAACTCTCGCACTTTGTTCTTGCTCTTTCTTGAGGTACAGTGTAGCTAGCAGATTCCTAGGTTCAAAGTCCACTAAACACGGTCGCTTAATGTCGGCGTCCGGCGGTTGTCTAGGCCGACTGTCTCCTGAGGAACATGCCCGCATGTAATAGGTGCCAACCTACATAGCCACCATTCGGATACACTACCTACCAAGGCACCCAGCAGATATCTGGTGGGAAGAGTCCATCCAAGAAGTGGTTAGCTGATAACATCGAACAGGTGGGGAACTGAGCATAGGTAGGTTAGGTAGGTACCTAGGTAATAGCTTGGGGTCCTGGAAGGTAGGTTTTTGTAGATTTTTGTCTGCCTACCTAGGTAGGTACCCAGTGAGGCAGAGCTCCTTCCTTCGCTGTCACCTCGAGGCCTTGGGATGCCCTCAGTTTTTTTTCCCTTCTCCAACGCCAGACGCAACACGGTAAAATTGTTCACCTACCTAGGTTCTTACTTCCTTGCGTCCCCACTCTACAACCTGCTTCTTCCTGGTGCTCCTTCGCCTTTCTCCTTCCTCATTCATCCCCTCGTACAATCCCGGTACCCGCTAAGATCGCATCAGATGCGGCCATGATATGGCGCCCTCCAAATCTTTGAACACCCAGAAGGGTGACTGCGACAACTTTCCCGAGCCTTTAACCTCACATGAGCGCCGAAAGCTAGCCAAGAAGGTTGAGAGCTTGATCAGGGACAGAGCTCAGACTGACAAGATAATGCTCGAGGCCACTGAGCGCCTTCATCATTCAAGCGGATCCAGCGCTCAACTTCAACGTGAGGAACTTACTCAACTGTCGCTTCGCATGAAAGCTCGAGAGCAGAAGCTCAAGCGCCGTCAAACGAGAGCGTTGGCTAAGCGGGAGGAATTGTACGAGATGGACCCCACCAATGCTCGTGCCCGCGACGTCGACATTACTAAGGCTATGCTTGCGAAGCTCGACAACCAATTTGCATCGCCGACGGCTAAAAACATCGAGTCACTGTTTGCTGATTTAGATCACGAGAAGGCAGTGGACGATAGCGACTTTCACAGCACTGTTGAGCCTGAGCTAGGCACTCCTATTGTCTCGAACCCCCTGAGCATCGCGTCCTAGAAGAACGAGGATGCCATGCTGGCAACAGACAGCCAGAAGGGCAAGAGCGACAAGAAGAAGAAAAAGAAGAAGAAGAATGCGGAGGCGAAGAAGTCCAAGTCTTCTTTCAGCAACGATGTTGAGACACTCCAGGAACCTGAGAGCCATGCGTCCCCGGCTGTCCACCAAGATACTCAACAGAAGAAACGCAAGAGGTCCAAATCACTCGATGCAAAAGACCTCAACGAGCCAAATGATGGAGAGTCGCTTGGACATTCCGTTGCTCACAATTACACCACTGAATTGAAGAAAGGCCTTAAGCGATCTAAATCGTTCTCAGCCGAAGATGTCGAGTTTCCCAAGAGCTGCGACGGCGAAAACTTGGCCGACCACGGCGGCCCCGAAAGAAAGAAGTCGTTTCGGCCGGCTCGGAGCACCCCCACTCGCATCGAGCCGCCAGTGGTTCCTGGACCGAACCAGGGACAGCCGAACCACTCGGGAGCTAGAAGGACTCCCTTCAACCCCTTCTTTGGCCTCCAGAAGTTCAGCGTCCAGAACCCAGAGCCGATCTATTCTTCCCCGACGCAAGCGGCGGAAGCTTCGAAGGCGTCCGAGTCGAACCCCGACCAGAGAAGGACGGCTGACCCAAGAAACGCTGGCGAGAAAAATAAGAGTGAATCCAGAGACGCGAAACGTGCGGCTAATGCGAGAGGCAAGATCGCGAAACACGACAAGAATGATACCGACTCCCCTACACCCCTGCCCAAGAAGGAGCAGAAGAAAAGGGGTAGACCTAAGAAGATCAAGGAGCCAACGGCTGCCCAGATGTCTCCGCCAGCTACTGCGCGGACTCTTGTCTCAACTACGTCCGCCCAAGCGTCTGGAACTCTCGCCCAACTCACCACGCCTTTGGCGGCACTGCTTGGCAGTGGAGAGCGCGCTGAGCAGTTGATCAAGAAACTCGAGCAAGACAAGCAAATGCTTGATCTGGAGGCAGAGGCTTGGCGGAAGGCCATGAAGTTTTGATTGCTTTGAATTGCGTTTTGCGTAGGGGGGTTTGAGATTTGCGAGAGCACCTGTACATGACGTTTGGCTCGGACCTTGGCCAGAGAAGCTGACATGGAACCATCAATACCTTAGCTAGGGAAACGACGTACAAGTTGATAAGTCAATACACCTCACAGAGGGTTAGATCCGATGTAATTGTGAAGAGACGCAAGGGAATGTTGCATTCTGGAGACTAAGCCGCTCGTGGGGCCATAGCCATGTATCCAGTACTGTACAATGAATGTAGATCCTTAAATAGCCCATAAACCAATTTGCGGCAAGAAAGTTTCGCGAACACGAACAAGGGCACCCTAAAACCGTCCCTTGGCACGGTCACATTCCTCAATAAACCGATAGATGCCTTCCAAACCTTCGTACTCGTCGTTCTCGCTCGTCTTTGGCGTAGGCGACATGCTCTCATAGCCCTCGATATTCGACATCCAGGGACTCTCCCCCATTTCGTCCATGAAGGCCTCTTCCAGATCCACATCCAGACCGGAAAGTGATCGGAGAGAGCCGCCCGGTGAAGTGAGCGTCTTTGCATCATCGCAGTCGGGTGCGAAGGGAAAACGGAGGGCGACGGGCACACCATAGTCGGCTTCGAAGCCAACGTCTTCGCCAACCACGCCACGCTGAACGCCATAGTCGTCGCATAGACGCTCAACAGTCTCGGCATCGACACCGGGGAACCGAACCCTTAGCACGCTTCCTTTTTCCATGGTGATTGCTAAATCGCCCAAAAGAGCAAGCCTCTTCAGGTCGGCGAAAATGACGGCGAGGTCCTTGACGGCGCGAGCGAAGTCGACAGAGAGGACATCGAGGAAGCCTTCCTCGCCAAGGGTTGCGGCGGGAGCGGCAGCAGGGGCGGAGGTGAAGCCCGCGGCGGCGGCAACAGCAAGGGGGCTGAGGGCCGTGATGGTGGGGCTAAGGTTGAAGTCGACGAAAGCTCCGGGGTTGCCGCGGGCGGCACCCATCATCTTCGCGTAAGTAGCCTGCTCAAGCTCTGATACGGCACGGTAGCACTTGTCACCGTGGGTATTGAGGCCGTCGTATCGCACCTTTTGCCCAGAGAGACAAAAGGCCCGCATAGCAACGGAAACGTTGTGAACCACCTGCGCCGGGGCGGCCGGGGTGTGGGAGAAGTACCGGGCTCCACCCCCAACGCTGTAGCCACCCTGAGTGCGCGGAAGGGCGCCGCCGGTGAGGTTCGGTCGAAGAGTGCTCGCAAAGGGAGCCCTGCCGGTCATCTGCCCGACGCGGCGCGAGGTGTTTGAGCTCGGGAACGAGGCTCGGCTGAAGCGGGGTGCGCCTGCAGAGCCACTGCTGCCTTGAGCGGTGGAGATCCATCGTCGGACGGTATTGTGTACGTTTTGGGTCGAGTACCATCGTCCAGCACGCTTCTGTCTAAGGAGAGCAGCAGGATGAATTGGCTGGCGGCCGGTCGGTAAGGTTCGGATGGGAATGTGGGCGAATTCGCCCTGGGCGGCGGGACGCGTGGCGTTGGCGAGTTTGGTTCGTATCATCTTGGTCGTCTTGACGATGCCTACGCGGAGGAAGCGTAGGGCTGCTGGAGCCCATACCCTCCCCGCGGCGGCAGACATCTTGGCGGTAGTTTGTGAGTCCTGGGCTCACACGGCCTTTCTGGAGGAAAAGGACGTCAAAAACCAGCACCAGAATTGCGTGAAGATGGCTTGCAGCTAGAGGAGCGACGGACGGGTCGGGGTTGGCGGGTGTTCGCGGGGGGGACTTATATGGGTGGCGGCGATAAGATAGACTTCGCCACCCTCGCAGATCGCGGAGACTTCCGGACGCACCGCCACAGACGACATTGAGGGGCAGAAGCCTCCAGGTCGAGCTAGCCTAATAGGGTTAGCTGCGTAGCCGACCGTGCTTGAGAGCCTGGTCTCCACTTCTATTTTTTTCTGCGCTTTAAAATCTTTCTGCGAGCTCCTTCTACAGCTCTCGACTTCTCTTTCTTCTCATCAGGTCAACAACGACCTTCTCTGCCTGCCCCAAGGCGCACTCGCGTTGTCGCATGGGCAGGCAGCAGGATTCTATTGGTAAGTTCTTGCTTCCATCGAGCTCACCGTGGCTTGTTTTCTTTTCTTCTTGCGAAGATGATTTTTCATTTGAACAATCCAAATCAGACTACAACATGGTGTTTATTATCTCTAGAATTACCCTGAGCAAACTCTTCAGAGCACTTCTGCTTGGACTGGTATTTTGGACCACTGCTAACGCATTTCAGCATAGAAATCCTTCCGTCGAATTGACGATCGCTTCAAACTGGAAGCTTGCGAGAATTTTTCTCATTTGAAAAGGTATGCGCACACTGCACGCTTCTCTCACTCCCTCCGCCCTCTTCATGTGATGAACACAACAGTACACCATAGGGATTCCTCATGCAGAATACATAATGTTGAATCCGGTGCAATAGTTTCAGCCTTGTCTGATCTAGAGCCGAAACACCTCGTTTTACTCGCATCTATCCAGAAGGCCACTGCTAACCCAGTACTTGATAGGTAATTACACATTTTGTTGCTCTCTTGGCGCCCTTTGCCGTTGTCCCACCGTCTTTCGCACCGATCCACGCATGAGGAAGCATTGAACGAACGGGCGGACATAAACGAACCTCGGCGCCCCTCGCCAGAAACAAACAGGTCGTACAAAACCTGTGGTGTTGGGCGTCGGGGCTTCTTGTTGATATTTCGTCACCTGATTGTGGTCACCTACTGTTGCTTTTTTCGGAGGCACGGGGCTTGCGTCGTTTCTGGTCATGACAGAAGATGCTGACTGGTTGCCACGCAGGTAAATATCTGGATGCATCTCCCATGTTTCTAGCTGGTTGTGCTGTGCGCCATGCACTCAATACTATGATGAGTTGTCAAGTATTCACACTGTTTGACTGGCTTCCACTTCGGTGTTTGCTGGACATGAACACACTTATCACCTTCTGATACTATTGAGGTACTTCAACCATCTTCGGCTTTGCTAGCTGTTGTCCACTAACATTTATTCCAGCTTAGCTATTTGATGTTTTGCTTCAGTTTTCCTGAGCCGTTGCTAATCTGCAACGCAGGTAAGATAGGATTGTGAGCAACATTTGCTTTTGGTACCACCAATTGTAGGTTTTTCTCTTCTTTTTTTGCGCATGCCAACCCCCTTTCTCTCTGATGACCAAACATTAGCTCTAGTACTGAGTTCATCATGACGAAAAAATTTACCAATCACCTTGGAGAACTGATTTGAGAAAAAAAAACATCATTGGCTATTATTGCATTTTGCTACCACATCGGAAGCTAACTTTGCAACTTTTAGGAATCCTTAAGATCTGCAAGCGATCGCTCTGTCCATAGATGACACAAATAATACATTTTGATTCATATTTGCACAATGGCATTCTGCCTCAGCCCGTGATGACCATGAGTAACCTGCTGTTAGAGTCTACTGTCTACTGGGCCTTTTGTGCTACGGCCATTTAGCGTTCTGCAGTACCTGCGTACCTAATGCTTGAGCTGCAGCCGCGAGTTCATCCCAACAATGCATCTGATGAGATCCCAATCGCCATGGGCGCCCACCCAATCAGTGACGATGATACCAGTCGCCGCATCGCCGACGTCAAGTTGGTTCGGACCCTTGCCCAGCTCACCGTGACTCGTGCAGAGGTACTCGATGACGGCCGGATTTACCTTGGCGGCGATCCGTTCAGGCCAGCAGGTGGCGTTGAAGAAGTTGCTCGCGCTCAGGAAGTTGACGAAGAAGGGCAGCGGCGGCGCGTCGGGGTCGAAGTCGGGCATGCCGGGGAGGTGGAAGAGCTGCTGGGCGGCGCGCTCGAGCTGCCCGTGGGAGTAGTGGATCTTCTTCTCTATGTTGGTGGACTGGTCGATCTCGTAAAAGTCCTGGACGCGGATGAGGCCGCCGCCCACGGTGCCGTCCTCGCAGTTGTCGGGCCAGTTCTGGGCGTCGATGCCCCAGCCGCGGCCGTCGTGCTCGCCGCGCAGGGAGTCGTCGATGCCGAAGCGGCGGATCAGCACGATGCGGCCGCGGCAGTCGCCGAGATGGGGGATGCGCGGCTCGACGAACCAGCGGTCGGCGTCGCGGCCGACGTAGCGGTCGCGCAGGTAGTGACCCAGCTGCTCGTCGCTGCCCTTGCCGGTGCCCTCTCGCTTGACGGACATGAGGACCGTCTCGGAGGGGTTGTCGTCCAGGTAGGCGTAAATGTCGGAGAGCATGTCGGCGAAGTACTTGTTCCCCGTCAGGGAAATGGGGAAGACGGAGTGTACGAGGGCCAGGTCGTCGTTATCCTGGCTCGCGGAAACGCGGATGTCGAGGAAGCGCACGCCGTTGTCGAGCTGCTCACGCACGCCGACGGCCTGACAGCGCACCGAAGGGAGCGCCGTGTGGCACGTCGGCGAGTTGTGAGTGCCCGGGATGGACAAGAGAGGTAGCGGGAAGTGATCCTCAAGCTCCTTCATCCATGCGTTGAGGTTTGCAGAGGACATGATGGCAAGGAACGCACCCGACGGCACGTAGACGGCCGTCAGCTCGAGCGGCGCATCGTCGATCTTCTTCATGACGGTGGAGCGGTTGGAGGGGCTCGGAGCGTCGACTTCGTAACGGTGGTCTTCGATCTCGAAGTGCAGACGGGCCACCTCGCGCCCGCCATCCTCTACGGCCCGTAATTCTGTGGCGTGGAGGGTGAACGGGTCGATGTGGATGTCGACATCCTCGGTGGTGTGGGATTCGCCCTTGGCGACGGTCTCTTTCGTGATGAAGTTGGTCGCATTCATGAAGGAGGTGATGGAGCCCACCGTGTTGCCCAATACGCTCCCAGTGCGGACCTTCTCGCCCTCGAAACGCTCGACGCGCTTGAGGATGACAGGCTTGGCCGTCAGGTTGCGGATGGTGAGGTTGGCCATGGCGATTGGGATATCGGTAGAGGAGAGGGAGGGGAAGGGGAGGGAGAGGCAGATGCCCATCTTGGGATGATTTTCACGGGGGTATTAGAGCCCCCCCGGCGGCTTGATGTACGCGTGTCGGGGTTCTGGGCGTCTCGGAAGCCGTTACGTGCTTGTAAAACGGGTCTCGCGGCTGCGGCTGACTTAGACGCAGCCAAAGTGGCCGGATGAGTCGTGGTCGCGGCGTGTGTTGTGTGGGTGGGATTTCAGCCTTTTCGAGGCATGTCGAGCTTGGCCTCACTCAGGAGTGCGATTCCAGGCGGCGGGCCAAGAACCCCAAGCTCGAAGCCGGCAGCGTTGTTCCTAGCGCAATTGACGTTGCAGTATGGCCCCGCCAGTGCAGGTCGTTTTGTGTACATAGTATGCGGATCCATGGATAATTATCCGCAATAGGTACTGGGTATTAGTGTAGGCGAGTTGAATCTGGGAGTGGGAGAGCTGGCCATTAGGGGTCCTGAAACTGGCTGTGATTCGCCGGGGATGATGAACGGAGCCACCCCTTGGAATTGACGTTGCCCATTGGGCCGTGGGAGTTGCCAGTCGAAACTGAGCTGGGCTCTCGAGATGGAGGGGTTCCTGGACGTCGTTCACTCCAACTGGGTCGAGGCGGCACAAGGCAGTTTGGGTCTGTTGGCCAGCTACGCGCTACAAATACATTGAGGAGAGATTGTCGTTACTTTTACATAATTAAGGATCAAGGCGGAGTCGAGATTCTTTTTGTGGGTAATTGAATCGGCAAAGTCAAAAAGACGGGACGAATCGCCCGAAGATGATTTAGTGCGGGAAGGCCACGTTCTCCGCCAACCAAAACCAAGGCACCCTCACTTCAGTTGGTTCCAACAGAACTCAAACAGAACTTTGGTCCCTAGATCAACACCTACCCATGGCCAAGCCAACCGTAACCGCGATCATTCCCATGTGCCTGCTCCTTTGCGTAGATCGCGAATGACTTGGCTTCGGGTTCAGGGGCATAAAAGTTTTGCTGAGAGGTGGAATCGCCCTTCTCTGGTCGTGACTACTAAGTCTCGAACCTGGACTGGGCAAAGCAATCCAAACAGAGCGGCGAGAAGCTTTCTATCCTGCCTCGGTGATGCTATTCGGGCAGCAGGTATGGTAGGTAATATAAGAGGCCCTGCAGACAACCTGGAAGCTCTTTTCGGACCAGGCCCAACTGGGCAACTGACAGCCATCGTAACTCCACAGCTCGTGTTTCTGCCTGGTTGAGTGCGGCACGAAATTTCGACCATGGGACGAGTTGTGGGAGACTCCCGGGCTATGCGTATGAAAAGGGCAAGTATATAAACTCGCTGTCTGTTGGCCGTGAGACTGTCCTCCGGTTACCTCTATCTCCCCACTCCTCCTCTCTTATACCTCGTCAACTTACCCCAACCACCGGCTACCGTCACCATGGTTTCCCTCCGCTCCGCTGCCCTCGCCCTCTTCGCCGCCTCGGCGACGGCCCAGAAGCTCCAGCCCTGGGGCCAGCAGAACTTCGGCTCCGCGGCCGTCACGGACTTCGACGCCAGCACCTTCGTCGAGCGGGCCGTCGACGGCGTCCCGCGCTTCAGCCTCCTGTTCAACTTCCCCCGCTTCGTCACCGGGGTCTACGTCCAGTCCTCCGGCGACTTCGTCACCGACTACGAGTTCTCCCTGACGGGCTTCCTGGACGCCGGCGCCACCAGGGTCGAGTTCAAGGTCTGCGGCGCCAGGTCCAACTTCACCTACGTGCCCTTCGTCAACCCGGACGGCGACGGCAAGACGCTCGGCATCAGCACCGACACTCTCTTCCTCAGCCCGCTGGCCGCGAGGAACGGCGCCCAGACCGTCCGCATCAACGAGATTTACCCAATCTTCCGCGGTGACGAGGTCTTCAACCTCAACAACACCTCGCCGTGCGCGAACTGAGTCACCGGTCCTAGGCAGATAGACGGCCTCGAGGAACACCTTGCTCCTTTATTCGCCAATCTGGGACATCATGTCTTGCCGTAAAACTATGGTCATTATGAGAACAACCTCAAGCCCGTCCCCTAGGGTCACGTAGGCAATGGAAGAGACCATGAGGGTAGTCGGGCAGTGAAGGAGGACTCAAGAGCGAGAAGAGTATGATTAGTCTAGTTCCATCCGTTCAGAATGCCAAGCAAGCGAGTTATGATACCCAATAAATCAAATGTTGTGGTTAGAGCGTCGTCAGCTGAGCAATATGCTCTGGTCGGCGTTTGCTACTCCTTCTCACTTGTGAAGACATCACATCTATCACACCCAAGTCATGACGGAGATGAGGTGGGTGGCACTGCCACAGATGACAAGATCAGGCTGGAGGTAACGCGAAACAGTGTTGTCGACTATTGGAGCAACACGATGCCAAGACACTGCATGACAAAAATAACTAAGATGTTCAATATTTCTATACACCAATTCCATAGGCTGGCTATCACCTACTTGAGCATATCTAAATTTGAAGCTTATGGCCCACGCTCCAGGGCATGTCACCAGGTGGGCCAACTCCTTTTCTTCCCTTACAACATCGAGCCCCTTCAACTTAACCACGATTGCAACTTGGTCGTATGTATGTGTTCGAGTCGACCCTTGACCATCGAAAGATCGCCAGACTAAATTGCAGGCGACTTGTCCAATGCCTCCGGTTTCGTCACCACCGATATGTGCTCCTGATTTGAGCCGAATCGCCCCGATGAGTGCTGTATAACCTCAGGGACAGCTATGATATCCAGACGAAGTCTACAAATACTCTGGGTTGTTCGAGATGTGTTGATGCTTGCGCCTCGTTTAGCGTGACTTTGAGCTTAGAGAGACGGTCATCGACGCTGTGTGCTCGGTACGGTGGAGGGCCACCTTCCCCGGAAAAGTGTGAAGGAAGTGCAACAGGCAAATGGCTCCCTACAACCTAATAGTGACTTCGAGCTCTCTTGTAGCGTTGTTCCTCGAGATTTTCAAGGTCTGATGCCCGCCGCCTTCGGAGTGGTGATGTTGGTGATGTCGCCGACGACGGGTTGCTGGCTCCGCGTGGTTGAAGCTCGATCCACTTTCGCAGCTGTGTTCTTTGGCGAAGGTATTCGTTGATGGTCGACTCGGTGCCAATGACATTTGATGATCCCTCGACGGTGATACCTGCGTCGACCTCAAGCTTAATGGGCCTTGGCCGGCCATTCTCGTCAATCATGGGCAGGCCGGAGGCCCAATCCTGCCCCTGGATAGTTGCCACTACAGCTTTGGCGATGGAGTTTGCCTGCTCAGTTGGGGATGATGGCAGGGCGATGATATTCCCGTCTTTTGCCACGTTGATGCGCGTCGAGATGCGCAATGAGATTGGCGAGAGCTCATCAGATTCGTCTTCGAAAACACACTCTGGGGCAGAGATAACTGGGCATGGCGCGATCCTTGGCGTATCAACAGCTGCATTGTGGACGGCGGTATGACGAGCGAAGTAGGTAGCGATGCTGTCTATAACGTTCCTGGAAGGAGGTGTATATGCCGGAGGCTCTCCGTATGAAATGGGCCTGTTCTTTTCCGGTATGGAGCCCAGGCCGTGAAATATGGCCACCCGCTGGGCTTGGATGTCTCGGTGTTCAGATTCCATTGTCGAGTTCTTGGTGTGCAAGAAAGAAAAAGCTCCGCAGTAGAATATCGGGATATGTTGAAGGTAAAAAGATGTCTGAACTTTGGCTTGTTTGACCTGAAGAGATGTCATATAGCAAAGGAGATGATGAAGAGAAAAGGAGGAAGGGTGATACCAGAGGCGTCTTCGACGACTATATGAGATTTTCGGTGCCTACTCCGGGAGAGCAAAGCAGCAAACATCCAGAAACGGACTCCTTCTGTAGCAGAGAATTGTAACGGGGAAGGGAGGGCCACCGAATGTGAACATGCAGCTGGGGGTAGGAAACAAGGACCGTAAGCATATCCTGAAGGGTTAAGGGGGGGCGGCCCCCAAGGCAAGCGCAGGCGAGACATTTCGTAAACCCAAACACAGTTCCATGATCACTCAGCAAGGCATAATCTCGCACCTTCTCCATCTTCATCTTCAGATATTGACGACCATGCAGGCACAGTACGTACGGCCCCGCAGGATGATGCTCGGCACACTCCACTGACTTGCTGCAAATACGGATTTCCGCAATCGCAGTTCTCCCGAGCCATGTCGTCCTCGATCCTTGCTTGGGCCACACCTTCTTGCCTATCCATGACGGGACATGGGGTGCCTATTGGTGTTCCAGTGATGACGGGGTGACCCAATGCATTGGGTCGGTACAGGGCTTGACAGGGTGACAGGTGATTCCCAGCCATCGTTCCGCGAGGATGATTCCAAAGACTGATTGTGACTGGCATTGGCGCATGGCCAGGGGTCTGGATGGAAAATTTCCGCACTTTGGCGACGATGCAAAAGTCTCGTAGCGAGCTCGAGACGACCCAAATGGCCGAAAGGCCCGTCTACTCGTTTGTCGTTTGGCAAATCTGCGTGGCTTAGGACAAGGATGGATGGACCGACTGGGCACGGAATGGTGTTCCAGTGTCCCGCGTCGTCGGGCTGGCACGATGGACCGGCGGCCTGTCCGCTTAGTCCTACTTCGCCGAGGATCCTACCCATTGTGGCGGGTCGTGCTTCCTATTGTTCTCTGTCTCTGGAGGGCATTTCAGCACGCTGCAATTGTCGATGAACCCCGGTTCCAACAGACACCGTGCATCCAACCACCCACCACATCCGCCGGCCGAGTGGTGGGCCACCCGCTGGGCCAGCGGCAAGCCAAGCCGCGAAGCACACGGGGGTAGGCTCGGAAGGCAACCCATGAACCAGTTCGTCGGTGTCCCAGCTCTCTTCCCTTGCTGCATATCCATCTCTCACTAACTGACACCATCACAGGCCCATACTCCATGTTCCATCACAGCACCCCTGAGAGACCACTGCATCCAACGCTGATGATGATGATGGATTGAATGACTTGGCCCCGGCTGGTTTGGGGGCTGTATCCGTCCACCCCGGCCCATTAAGTTTCCAGCTCCAACGCCGCGTCTCTTTTCGAAGAGTTGAGGCAGAGCCAACGGGGCGACTTCGGACGTGGGACTTGTCTAGAAACCTACAGGACCGCCCCCAATGGATTCGATGCAATATTGCGAGGTCCGATTGCCCCGGTATCATCCCCTTCTCCAGAAATAGGGCCGAGAGTCGGGCTAATCATCTTTCCATATGTGATGGATACAAGCAAGAACATAGCCCGAATCCCAGTCTTCAAATCCCGAGCAATGCCTGGCGGGAGCCCGAGTGTCATGGCCTCGACAAACAAGCCGCAGACCCAGTATATGGCTGTGCGGAACATGCCAGATCTACTCTCTATTGGCTGTGCCGGGCCTTGACATCGCTCCCGCCACCTTTTCCGGTGACGGGGGCTCCAACAACCTGACCAGGGCCCCTTTACGCGCGCGCGGGTTCTATTCGCGGTATTAGCTGGCTGATTTTCATCATATGTCATCATCCTTCTATTCGAACCAAGCGAGGGATGGCGAGAAGTGTGCTCATGCCACCATCTTCCTGCCATCCAGTTCACTTATAACGGTAATGTTTCTCTGGATTTACGGCCTGGCGAGACTATTCGAAGCCAAACATGGCTGCGACACAGTGCCAGGCCGGGGAGATATGTATACGTCTACAATGACACAGTAGACAGAGCATTGCGGTCTTATGTCCACCCGGGGGGACTTCATCGGTAACATAACTGTCACGCTCATGTGTAATGTGATGTAGATTACCCAAACCCAGAGCAATCCGGCGCAGATACCTATTCTATGTTGGTGATGTCTCTCATCAAAGAAGATGACTGCTTCAGGTGAGTGATATCCTGCGTCAGTTACACTGCCTCGGAGGCCCGGCCTTTCCCGAGTAGGACTTCCTACCGCAAGGGGGAGGGGGAGAGCGACATTCACAAGCAGCAGGGTAACCTATGATCTACCTGGTGCCCTGTCTGCTGCTGTGTTCAAGACGGGTCGGCAATTGGAGATGCATGTGCGCAAAACACGTGTCTTGGGGTACCCCGGCATCATTTGTTTGTTTGTCCTCATAGACACGTCGTCATGTTGATGTCTCGCTCGCACAGTGAAGAGGAGAACATGTCGGATGGCCAGGTTCTGATCTCATAGTATCAAAACAGGTCCAGGGCTGTCCATCACCGAGAACACTGTGTCGATTCATCGCCAAGTGCCGTCTTCTCTCTCTGTCTATCTCCTTGTCTCTCTTGTTTACGAGGCATGCCTGACATTCACGACGGCTTTCCGGTGGGCAGGCGCAAACCCAGCATGTGCGAGGTTTCACGACACCGATGTTGGCTCCAGCCATCACCCCGCATTCATCAATGGCAAGCTGCTACCGAGACGCTTGGCTTGGTTCCCGCCCCTAGTCGTTCACGTCGTCGACGGTGTCCTGAACAGACCTGGACGAACAGGCGATTCAGTGGTATGACAAGCCCCGTGGCAGTCAGCAGGCGAGAGGTCGTAGCAAGTCTGAGAACCAATAGCGAACATCAGGCAATAGTGCTCTGCGTCTATCGTAGATCACATTGAGGGTTTCCAAGGCTTATTTGCGAAAAAGGTTTGCCTGCGAGACTTGAGACAAAAGGGGGCCTCCCACTATGCCTCGGTTTTCCGCTCAGGTTGTACTTACCTGATACAAGAATCTGTGGATCTGGGCCATGTCACATAAGAGCTGTGTCACGTCGAACCCTTCTTTCTGTTCACACGATGCCAGCTCAGAGGCTGTGATCTTACTTGCCGTTGTGACAGAGGTATTTGAGAAGAGACCAGCCTCCCCGAGAGAAACTGCAGAACCGAGCCGCTTTATCAACCCCGGAGGGATTTTATGGGAATGAACTTTTATCTTACTGAGCCGTACACAAAGTACAAGGCAGCGATTACTCGTCCTCTTGCCACGGTTAAGTCACCCACAGCAAGCAGCGAGACGATGCCTCGGCCAGGAAAGTCCCGAGGAGAATCTGCCCCTATCCTGAGCGGAATGGGATTGTATCCTGAATGTTTCGTCGTCTACACGAACGTGACAGGGAAGCCAAAGCTCGTAAACTACAACACGATGAACGAGAAACAGCACCAGACGCCCCCTCTGCTCAAGAAAAATTCAGAGTTGGCATTTCAACATCCATGACAAATATTTTGGCTAGACCTATACGCCGTGAGCTCGCCACGTCGACTGCAGCAAGATCTATCCTCAATGCTCGGGGACGCCTGACAATACCGCATAAGCGTTGCACAGCATCCTGTATTCCACTGGCATGAGAGAACAGCTCATGATGTGTTCATGCAAGGGCGACGCAATCGCCTGTCGGGCACCCCGTTGCTTTCTCGGGTGAACGACCGCCACTTCATCAGGGACCAGGGAGGCTGCGCAGTCTGACCATCTTTCAACGTGAGATAGTCAGCATGACACTTGTAGAGCTTCTGATGTACTACTATGAGTCTGGATCACAAGAATCTCTGTTTGGATCGGTAGTCTGAGCGCCTTGGTCTCCCTGATGTTGCAAATGCTGCTTCGCAAATATGTGTGTGTACGTTTGCGACACTGAAGCACTGTAGTCTTCGAACATACCGCGTCGAGGGGAGGACAACGGCAGCACAATAATGGGTGTACTCGTAATCGTATCTCAGGCCTTTGGCTTTGAGGGTTGTTGAACCGCTTCTTTCTCCCAGCAGCAAATTGGCCGTCGTCACTTTGGCGCCTCGACGCCAAGAGACGACGAACATCATCAGCCCGACCAACCGGAGCTCACTCCGACGTCGAGTGGAGGGCCCAAAATAGAGCTCCTCACGAGATGACCCCGAGGAAAGGCGCGCCGTTTGGCGTGCGCTGTGCGTCATACCGTTGAGAAACCACCACCTCAAGAGCTGTTGCCCCTTGTTGAGACCCGAGTTGCGAAGTAGTGGTAGTAGCAGCGGTGAGGCCACACCGACAGAAACCCAGCCTTCACTGGCATCACGTAGTAGTCGGAAGAAGCAAAGACACAACTCATCGAGATTCTCTCTCTATTGCGGATGGCCAACCGGCCTACCGTATAAACTCACTGCGGTCGGAATCCGCCCCCCCGCTCCCCCACCTCGCTTAGAGTGATCTACGGAGAAAAAGGGGGTCAAAAACGGGTCAAAATCCGGCAGAATCCGAGACCACACCTAGCCCTCACTAACCGCCTACTACGTTAGGCTTAGTGGCACTAAGTTAGGCCAATCGGATCAGTGGGGCCTCTTGACTTGGCACCATTCAATACCTTGGGATTTATGTGGGTAGCGGGGGGGCGGATTCCGACCGCAGTGAGTTTATACGGTACCTATCTACGATGAAACGGGCCAAAGCGGCCCGTGACGTCCCCTCGCCTGAGGAATCTCTTTCCGTTTCTCTCGTCTCGGCCCCTGCCATCGCCCCATACTGCAAGAGATGGTCGGCTAGAAAACCAGGAAAGAAAAGATGTTGAAGTTCTTTTGTTTCCCCGTTAACGCCGATGTAGATGCTTTCTTTGTTGCCCCTTTCGAACAATCCGAAGGGTATCTTCTCGTAATGCATGAAAAATCAGAAGAACAAAATGTGTGTGTACAGGATGCGCTCCTGTCAAAGCCCACTTGTTTGTCTTTGTTGAAAGACGCCACCGCTCCCTTGACCAGAATTGATTTTTAACACCAGATAAAAAAAAAAGTTGTAACCCTTCCAAGAGACCTCTTTGCCTTTTGCCTTTACCCGCAAAGGCTTAAAACCGGGATTCGTTGAGAACCGTACGCCATGTCTGAGTGCCTGTCCGCATGAATATCAAAATTATTATAAACGTCTAGGTCGTTGCAATGCAGGAAGCTTGTTGAAGAAATCCTGCTCGGTCCAGAGATACCGTCAAGTCGCTTAGAACTTGAGGGCCTTGGGCTGCTCCCAGGTGAAGCTCTGGTTGGTACCAAAGTGGCCGTTCTTGGCGGTCTGGAGGTAGATGGGGCGGTCCAGGCTGAGCTCGCGGACGATGACACCGGGGCGGAGGTCAAAGTTGTTGCGGATGATCTGGACGAGCTCGTCGGAGGTCTTGTCGGAGGTGCCGTAGGTGTCGACGTAAATGGAAAGGGGCTCGGCGACACCGATGGCGTAGGAGAGCTGGACGAGGGCACGGCGGGCAAGGCCGGCGGCGACGAGGGACTTGGCGATCCAGCGACCGACGTAGGCGGCGGAACGGTCGACCTTGGAGAAGTCCTTGCCGGAGAAGGCACCACCACCGTGGGCACCCCAGCCACCGTAGGTGTCGACGATGATCTTGCGACCAGTCAGACCGGCGTCACCCTGGGGACCACCGATGATGAACAGGCCAGAGGGCTGGATCTGGGAGGGGGTCAGTGACCGAGGCTCATTAGAGTCGGCTGTGGCGGGGTGACTCACGTGGTAAATGGTCTTGTCGTCGAGGTACTTCTCGGGGATGACCTTCTTGATGATCTTCTCCTTGATCTCCTTGCGGAGCTGCTCGGTGGAGATGTCCTCAGAGTGCTGGGCAGAGACGACGATGGTGTCGACGCGCAGGGGGATGACGGCACCGTTGTCGTGCTTGTACTCAATGGTGACCTGGGTCTTGGTGTCGGGGCGGAGCCAAGGGAGGCTGCCGTCACGGCGGGCAGCAGACATGGCGGCGTTGAGCTTGTGGGCGAAGAGGAGGGTGAGGGGGAAGAGCTCAGGGGTCTCGTCAGTGGCATAGCCGAACATGATACCCTGGTCACCGGCACCGAGCTGCTCGAGGGCCTTCTCGTAGTGGAGACCCTGTGCGATATCGGGGGACTGCTCCTCGATGGCGACGAGCAGGTTGAGGGTCTTGTAGTCAAAGCCCTTGGCGGAGTCATCGTAGCCGATGTCCTTGACGGCCTGGCGGACGACCTTCTGGTAGTCGAGCTTGGCCTTGGTGGTGATCTCACCGAAGACCATGATCATACCAGTCTTGGTGGCAGTCTCGCAAGCAACCTTGGAGAGGGGGTCCTCAGCCAAGCAGGCGTCGAGGATGGCATCGGAAACCTGGTCGGCAATCTTGTCGGGGTGACCCTCACCGACGGACTCGGACTACACCGGAAGGTTAGCAGGGATGGCCGGGAAGTAGGCTTCACCGCATCGGCGGCCGGGAGCGCGGTGGTCGTTTCTTACGGTGAAGAGGAAGTTGCCCTCGTTGTGGTGGCGGCTGGTGCCGTTGACGCCGTTGGCAGACATTTTGAGTATGGTTTGGGGTGGTAGAAGGGGAGGAGAGGTAAGAAGTGAAAAGATGTCGAGAAAAAAGATGGAATTCGGAACGGTGAAAATCTACCGAACGCGGGGCACCGAGGGGCTTTGAGGTAGCAGGGGGAAAAAAGCTACTCTGGGTCGACGGGTCAGCTTCTGTGGACGTGGAGAAGGTACGTGATAAGGTATAGAGAGCTGCGGAAGCTCAGTGAGAGGTCAATGGCTTACCTTGGAGGATATGCGGGAACCAGAAGAGGCGAGGCTTGTGGATGTGGAAGAGAGAGAGGAGGTCAGGAAGCAGGAGGACAAGAGATGTGGCCGTTCGGGTTTTAAAAGAATAGACGGTTGGGAAGAAATTCTCTCTCTCTCTCCCCCCCTCGGCGCAAAAGCTCAAGCGGATTTGACGCACTATTCGTGGGAGACCTCCACCGAGAGCCGGAGGATAGGTGAAGTACCTCTGGGGTGGCGGTGAATGCTGCAGAGCGACATGTACCTCATCCCGCCCGACCCCTCCATCCCTATGTACCAGCCCTGTCGAGGGGGGGCCCCCAAAATTCTCCAGATTGCGCCATAATCGCGACCGTCTCCCTTGACCGCCTGCCAGCATTTCTCTCATTGAGGCCACCTAACGGTGCAGGCCCCGTTTTCAAGGACCTCTGCGGTTACCACCGAGGTGGTGTTGGAGGTGCTGCGAAGCAGCGCATATCCCGGCGTCCCAGCCATCCCATACAGCTTCGACGCTCCGAGGCGGAGGGCAGATTTACACAGTGACCGGGATGCGCACCCCAACGAGAACACTTCCCATCCTCACCTGTCTGGAGTTCGGGCTTGTTCTGTTTCGATTCTGCAGTATCCGTACGAAAAAAGGCAACAAGTGATCTGTGGCTTTGAGAAAGGAACATGGCAGGCATTCTCTCTGTCTCTTTCTCGCTCGCTTTCTCTCTGCTTAACTCAGGCTGTTCCTGGCCACTACGTATCTAACTTTCTTTCGACATCTTCGTACCTAGGTAGAGGTACCTACCTTGTGGCCCTGAGCGGCGCAATCGCGCAATTGTACTCAGCTATTAGGCAGCATGCGCTCTGAAACCCTCTGGAACTTTATTGACTCTGACTGTACTCGACTCTCCCATTGTCCGCCAGGCGTGTTGCAGATTCGCAATTCCTACCGCTGACCGCCCAATGTAAGGGCAAACATGCAGGCAGGCAATCGTTATTGTCAGAAGCTGTGCCCCTTTGCTTCCGTAAGATTGTTCCCCTTCTGGAATGTCCAACGGCACGCGCCGACCTAGACCGACATTCCTCGGTCATAAGCCCGCTATCGTGATGAGCCTCCCTCGGCGCATCTCTGCCGCAAGTGTCACATTCCGAGAACAAGAGCGCGGCGGCGGCCCTTTTTCGCCCCTGCCCTCCCTCTAATGCCTCCCGTCCTCTGGCCTGGTCCACCACGTCTCTGCTCTGCGCGGCAGGGGTCTTGAGAACGTGTCGACGTTGTTGAATCGTCAGACAACTGAGAAACCCCTGTCGAAACAGACTTGGCCCCATTGGGCACCGGCCTGTGGCAGAACTTTCATCTGGGGGGTGAGAATATGCCCCTCCTGCCGCCTCCCTCCATTCACACGTGCGAACGGCATTGGTCCGCATTCCGCAGCAAACGAATCGCATCTGCTGGTTGGCACCGCGAGGAGGAGGACGAGGAGGAGGAGGCAACAAGGGGGGGGAAAAGAAGGAGGAAAAAAAAAAAGACAGGCTTATCTTTATCTTATCGCAAGCTATCTCTCTATCGCAAAGATTTTTCTGCCCCCTCTTCTTCGCTCGACCAACCCCTCGCCAGTCCGCTGATGACAGGATAATTACATACGACATTCGACTTCTGGAAAACGGAAACCGAGTGCAAAGCCTTGATGACTTACCATCATTAGTGGCTAACTCCCTGCAACCTTCCGTGCCTCTCCAACCCGAGAGTGGCGCGCAAGGAAAGAGAAAAGGCCGATCACCGCGACCCCTTGGGCCTTGACCCGTGCCCGTTCCTGCATGGCGGGGTAGCCCGTTGGGACAGTGACTTAATAATTTTTTTCCCGCCATCTGAGCCGAACCTGAATCAAGCCTCCCCCAAGTGAACAGCCCGTAAACTCTCCATCGCTTTAACGGGCAACCATTCCGTAACCCCTTGCATTACGACCTGCCTGCACTTTCAAACTTGCTACGCATACACATACGCACGCCCTTAGCAGCGACACTATGAGCAAGTACGGTGTGATGGTCATGGGCCCTGCCGGGGCCGGCAAGGTAAAGTCCCTTCCCTTCCGACCATCGCACGCATCTCTCCTCTCCCCTTCCATCCCCAGCCCGGAGTGCCGAATCTCGGCCTCGGCCGGCATGCTTGGCCCCGGTGGCCGGCGTTCGCTCCGTGCGCAGTCCCTTCGTGGACGCCATATACACCGTCGCGAAGCAAGGCTAACGGCCCTGGCCGCTCGTAGTCGACATTTTGCGCCTCCCTCATCACCCACCTGAACCTCAACCGCCGCTCCGCGTTCTACGTCAACCTCGACCCGGCCGCCGAGTCCTTCGAGCACGCGCCCGACCTCGACATCAAGGACCTCATCTCGCTCCACGATGCCATGGAGGAGGTCGGCCTCGGGCCCAACGGCGGACTCATCTACTGCTTCGAGTTCCTCATGGAGAACCTCGACTTCCTCACCGAGGCCCTCGACAACCTGACGGAGGAGTACCTCATCATCTTCGACATGCCCGGCCAGATCGAGCTCTACACGCACATCCCCATCCTGCCGGCCCTCGCCCGCTTCCTCTCCCAGCCGGGCTCCCTCGACATCCGCCTGTGCGCCGCCTACCTCCTCGAGGCCACCTTCGTCGTCGACCGCGCAAAGTTCTTCGCCGGCACGCTGAGCGCCATGTCCGCCATGATCATGCTCGAGATCCCCCACCTCAACGTGCTGTCCAAGATGGACCTCGTCAAGGACCAGGTGCGCAAGAAGGACCTCAAGCGCTTCATGACGCCCGACACCCACCTGCTCGACGACGACCCGACCATCCCCGCGAGCGAGGAGGACGACGGCCGCGGCGAGGTCCGCGACAGGGACCTGGTCATGCGCGGCAAGAGCTTCCAGAGGCTGAACAGGGCCGTGGCCGGCCTGATTGAAAGCTTCAGCATGGTCAACTACCTCAAGCTGGACGTCTCCGACGAGGACAGCGTGGGCGCGATCCTCAGCTACATCGACGACATTATCCAGTACCACGAGGCGCAGGAGCCCAAGGAGATGCACGACGACGAGTTCGAGCCCCAGGAGGAGGAGTAAATAGACGTCGCCGTCGGTGCTGCTGACATGTGTTTTGTGCTACGGTGCAGTGCAGACTGCCTCGAGATACGGGGGAGCACCTGGGAAAGCTACGAAAATGTCAAAAGTTGAGGTCGCAGGTGAGGGAGAGCGAAGGACATGGCTGATTGCATAGCGTTGGCGTTGGTATTGATTTCTATCCTTTTGACTCATTCATAATCATATCTGGCGACACGCCGGATGCCGCTTCTCTGCTGCAACGCATGTCGCGTGCGCCGCCGCCCCCCCGCGGCTCGTGATGTTCGGCCCTAGTATATCCTGCTGTGATCGCACATGCCCAAATTTGGTGCTGCTTCTGTCATCGCTTCTCTTCGGCGAGAGTGTTTCTTCCAGTGGCCTGCGGTCCAAGCCATTAAGGCGGCCTCTTGTCGAATCCAACCTCTTCGACCGTAAAAATTCCAGCGTATACGAGTGTGTGTGGGGGGGATTTCAACATCCCCCCTTCGCCCTTCCTGAGCCCGTCCCGTTTCACCTGTGTCTGCTCCCCTGCAGCTTGGTCTCCTCCTCGTACCTCTTGTACTCGGAGATCCACACGTCCTTGACCGCGGCGGCGAAGCCCACGACCTTGCCCCCGACGACGACGGCGTCCCTCGCCGTCTCGAAGACGCCGCGCTGGACCACGGCGGCGAGCACCGCGACGACGGCGGCCCAGAAGGCCACGCGCAGCACCAGCGCCGTCCAGAAGGCGACGACGCGGCGGATCCAGTTGAGCACCACGACGGTGGCGGCCAGCAGCGCCAGCAGGATGCCGAACGACACGAGCTCGGGCGACTCGTGCAGGTAGGCGAGGGTCGCGTCGACGGCGGGGGCGACGTAGGGGTACAGCGCGTCGAAGAGGCGCGTCGCGGCGAGGACGACGTGCTGGCGCAGCACCTGCGGCGGCGAGGACGGGTGCAGCGCGTTCTTGTGGATGAAGTCGACCGCCTCGGGCGGCAGGAGGGAGCGGAGGACGAAGTTTGCTACCGACGGCTCGGCCATTTTTGGGGGTGGTTTCGAGCTTGTTCGTTGTATGGGTAGGTAGGTTGAAATACCTTTCTTTTGGTTCCCAAGAGGGTGTAGGCGGCCGAGCTGCCTGTTTGAGCGGGGGTATGTGGTGTGGTGCGTATATGTGCGTGCGTGTGATTTTGTTTTTTTGGTGGTTTTTTGTGTTGGTGGATTTAGTTGTGGTTTCCTTCTGCTCTGGGCGGCTACTACTGCTCTTGTTGTTATCGCCTTTTCCCTTTTCCCGGCGGGTGTAGCTTGTGTGCTGCTGTTTTTGGCTAACGAACAATGCTGGAAAGGAGCTTGTGTTTGCAAGGCAAGGAAGGGCAAGACGAGACCGCTTGTGGGCGGTGGGCTAAATGTGTTGTAGTGCCTGGCTTGTTATAGCACAAGCAAACACGTCGCGAGGTGTGAGGTTTTGTAAGAGTTGCCCGCGCAAAAGGCTGGACCCCTGGAAGCACAAGCCTCTGCTGTTGGCGATATGCGGTGTAGCCGGGTCGGGGTAGGTTTGCTGGTAGGTGCACACCGTGGTGCCGTGGCCATTGAGTGGGGCGAGTGTGGTTTGTCGCAAGCATGTGGGCTGGTGCCAGACAGAGAGCACTGACTGACCACGGAAGGAGCAGTAGAAGACTGCAACTATCTGATACATACATAGGTACAACTAACAATATCTACTTGCACAAGCAGAAGACAACAACAGGCTAAGAAAATGAAACAAAACAGGGCCTAGCCAGTGGTGATATGCCTGTTTCTCCAACTTGTCTTTTAATTCCTCTACTTTCCAAACAATAGAGAGCCTTAACCAGCCAAGTTCTGAAAACAAGCATCGCAAAGCATCTTACACCGGTGAGACTAAGAATATGATCACAGTGCTACATAAATGAAACTCCATTCCCTTTTTACCACAACTCACTGATTCCCTGGAAGTCACTAAAGACTATCAAGTCAAAAGTCAATTGAAAATGCAGAGAGCAAGATTCAGTTTGGCTATAGGATGGCACCATCACTGGCCAAACCCTGCAAGAAGATGGTTCCAGGCAGGCTTTGAACCAGACATTGTCATGCCTTTCGGGCAAAGAGGATGTATGTGTTGCCATCGTGCAGATGCAAAGTGAGATACATGAAGAGAAGAAGTGGGCTGAAGAAGAGCCACCAAAAATGTACAAGAAGGGTATCGAATCTGGGAAAACTGAACCGTGCCAACCAGCCTAGAATGGGGAACAAACCCCATGCCCGGCAACCTCCCACTTCAACCACTGTGTCCACCGTTTTCATTTGACATTATCAGTTATTCGTTTTGACGCGCCAAATGTCAGTGTCCTGACCAAGCCGCCGTGCCTGCGCCTTGCAGCCAAGTCCCTGCTGCTTTGTGTTGACCAGAATACTCCAAGCGTAATGCTTGATCCAGGAAAAAGAAAAGTACACTTCCATTAGGAAGTTTCGCCCATGCCCTCCAAAATTCGGCGCGCTGTATCAATGCGCCTTCTATACATTCGGCCTTCTGCCGAAGCCCTGCCAGCTTCACTTAGCCCCAATACGCATCGTCCCAGGCTCGCTACGAAGCGCTCGACCAGGATTTGGTCTTCCTTGGCCAACTGCTGCATGGGTGCGATCTGATCCGGTCCATTGAGGCTCTCCTTGTCGCAGATGCTGGCTGTCTCGCTCATCAGGGCATCCGATATCGTTCGCAGCTCCAACTCGGGAGACCCCTGAGGAGTGGGTACACCACCAACGCTCACGCGTGGCCTGCCAATCAAGGGAAAACTGCGGTTGGTACCAGTCGAGTCAAATGACGCGGTCGAAGGGCGGTGGCCCATGGTCGCTTGTGTGCTCATCGGACGGCGATAGGCCATCGAGCCAGCACGCGCTCGGGTGCACATTTCTTCCAGCACATCGCCTCCGTTGATGCTTCCAACAGTTGATCGCTTAGCGGTTGGTGGGCTCTCGGTCCGTTCGCTAATCGGGCTGACGCTCGGAGGGGTGATGACGCCTTGTCTGATCTCCTCCTCCGTGTTGCTGGTGCTGACCCGGCTGGCCCGACCTTCATGGGCTGTCGCAAATGACTCCATCGTCGACGTGGTATCGCCACTGCCTCTCCTGTTCAGCGATTTCGGCCGAATCGACTCATCGGACGCCATGGGCCCACGGGTTGTCTCGACAGAGCCCTCCGAACTGAAGCTCCCACGACGGCTTTCTTGTCGTGCCATGCGCTGCTGACTGATGGTGCCCATAGCACTGTGGAGGAAGAAATGCTCGTAGTCGAAGGCGTCTTCCCGGTCCTCATGTGAAAGAGGAGTTTGGAACGTGTCATGGTAGAGGGACTCTCCGCTTTCGCTGTCGTATCCCTCTCCCTCTCCCTCTTGTACCTGCACGCTGTCCTCGAACCCATCTTCGGTTTGCATGTCAGAAATGTCATCTTCGGGCTCCGCAGGCGAGTTCGCTTCCATGGCCTCAAGAGCTTTCCGGCGTTCCTCCAGGCGAACTGTTTCCTGAGCGGCTTCGTAGTCACCTACTACCGACATCGTCTCATCCCTAGCGAGCGCTTCGTCGCTTTCATCATCTTCCTTCTTCTCCTGGTCCTCCCCGTCCATGCTTGCAGCCTCCCCATTCCATGGATTCCTCTCCGAGGTGTCATGGGTTGGCTCTGGGGAGGTCTCCTTGGGAGTTGCCGCGTACCACTGATCAACCTGGGCGTGAGTAAAAGGGCTAGGAGTGCGCAGACTTTGAAGGCTGCGTCGTCTCATGCTGTCTGCCCGCGCCTGCTCCCTTAGCGACGAAATCTTGCCCTTGAGGTCTTGAACCTGGCCTTTCAGATCACGCATCTGCGCCGCCGATGCCGAGCGCGTCAGCGGCTTTGTTGGACCCCCCAAAGCAGGACTCAAGAGACTGTCCCGTCTGGTGGTGCTGTCGCTCCCCGAGTGGAATTCTTGTGCAGCTTCGTCTTCACCCAAGGGTTCCAAGCTGATCTCTTGGGCTGCTCTGTAGCGCGGTTGCGCATCGCGACCAGAGCTTAGACGGTCCATCGAGATATCGTGAGCAAGGTTTCGTGTCGGAATGGGTTGCCGATAACCCCCGGCTGCGCCCATCGCACTAGCCGATCTCCTAGGCACAGCACCCGTGCCTGCCATTTCGGTGTTGATCGACGAATCACTCAGCATTCTCGCGTGCCCGTGGATGGAGCTGGGAGACGTCGCTGAGGAGGCCGACCTCGGCATGGGAGGAGAGGGAGTCGACCCGGCACCGTCGAACGAAGACATCGAAGGAGTCGAAATGCTTAACGAGCTTCGTGCTCTCGACAGATTTCCCTCCATTGTCTGCCTCCATTAGCTCATGCCAACATATTATTTTCAGAGCAACATACCGTGAGTCTACGTTTGGCATTTGCAAGAATCTGCTCTGCTCTTCGACTTATTAAAGCGGTTGAGTACCTATTAGGATCATTAAGAGATGTCCTTGTAGGTTGAGAGATGATATGGGCCTTGTGAACGGACACATCATCTGCATAGGACTCTGCCACGCTCTCCTCATCGTCGCCCTGAAAGTTACTGTCGTCGACGCTGACGGTGTCATCGAAGTCGGCGAACATGGCATTCTGGTCCTGCGTGGTGGTAATCGTGCTCGTGGAATCGGTCGAGGACCGTCGCTCGTGCGTCGCGCGCGCTCGCTTCTTGAGACTTTCGAAGGCTTTCGTCGGCGATGGGTATTGCACCTCTTCGGCGCCTCTGTTGCTGGGCCGCGACCAGACGATAGAGGAGGGGCGCGAACCCCTTCCCGGCGTGCTTTCGGCCTCGGTGACCTCCCCGATATCAGACAGCATGGTTCCATTTCCGTAGATAATGGGCGTCGCAGGCGTCACGGGGCCGGCGACGTATGCGCTCGGAGGGAATTGGAATTGCATGTTCATGTCGACAGCTTGTGAATTCTTCCACATCATGAGAGGAGAATGGGATCGGTCGGGGGAGGGCGAGCGATCATAGTCGGGAAGAATCATGTCGGGGTTCGTCAATGTAGGAGAGCCGGGCAGCGGGGGATATGACGAGGTGGAGCCCGAATGGGAGTGTCCCGCGTGAGCGGGCGCGCGAACGGCCTGTGTTGCCATGATGGCGGGTTGAGTTAGGCAGGTTTTTTTTCCTGCAGGCAGGAAGGTTCCTGCGCGTCGGTTTATCTGAATCGCAGACGTTGATTGTCGTTGCAACGTCCGTGGAGTCGTGGGACGGAGAGCGAGTCGTTCCCCAACCAACAAAACAGGGCAGCTGACTGCAATTGACGGGCGAGTCCTTGGTGGCGCAGGAGAGTTAACGGGAAAACTATTCTTGGTATACGAAGACCGGACGAGACGAAGGCATCTGAACGGGACTCCGGGAAAAGTCAAACCGATCCCAACTCTGACCCGGTCCGTGGGACGTCAAGTCGAGGATTCGGATGGATTAAGATTCGTGGATGGAGTGGCCGGGGGGGTCGTGTCGTGGAAGGCGAGTGAGAGCCCGTCGGCGAGTGGTTTGCAGCGGGACTAGACGGAACCCGGCGTGGACCAAATAAGTCAAGTTGCGGAAGTGGACGAAGCCGAGAAAGAAATGGTGGAGGGTCGTTCGTTTGCTCTTGCAGGCAGCCAAGTGCAAATGCAAGGCAAGGGCTCGCTCGCTCGCTCGTACCGCCCGGGGCTTGATTGTAGATATGCGAAATGGGTAGCTCCTGCCAGGCGCTGACGGTGGCAGAGCGAGTTGACGACCGAGTGGCCGTTTGCGGGAGGCAAGACGTCGTTCGTGGGGGTTTGGGCCGTATGCAGGCGCAAAGCAAGGCAAAGCCAGCAAACGCGCTGCCGGGTTCGGGGAAGTGGGTGGCCGGACTTGGAAGAGCGGCTGTTGCTCAATGGCGTTCGATCAAAAGATTCGATTGCAAGCACAAACGGCTTTTTGCGGCGTTGACCGTCGAAACTGGCGGTTCCCGTCTTGCCTTTCCCCTTCGTCGTTCCCTCCGTGCCTCCTCTCGAAGCGTTCTGGCCGAATCTCAAAGGCGGCTGCGTCGCGACGGACCCGAGTTTAAGGGGTTGCAGTCGAGTTGGTGGTGGGTGGGCGAGTCAACGTGTGTCGAATGCGATGGAGGTTCCAGGGAATGTCTGAAATGATCTGAAAAAGCCGACCAATCAAGACGTGGAAGCGACCGAGAGACATGCAGCTGCTGCCTCTAGGGCCTGTTCTTGTCTCTCGCTGAGGTGCAGGAGTAGCAACAGAAAAGTGCCCGCAAGTGCAACGCGCGAAGAGAAGAGCAGGTGAGGATAAGTTGCAGGAGAGGTTTGCAACGAGCAGCAGCGTTTCCTGCTATGTGTTCCCTCGTTGATCTCGGTTGGCTGCTGGGCCGGGAAGATAAGATGACAGGCTGCGGGAGATGAGCGGGCAAGGGTCGTGAACAGGACAGGCCGACAGCTCAGAGACTACTACGGATACTACTACGTAGACTGTATCCAGGCGGCAGTCGATGGACCACTGTATTAGGGCCAGGACCAGCAGGAGTAGACGCCGAAAGGTGCAGTTACTCAAGCCTTTGATTCGGGTTAAAGATATTGTGGCGGCGCGGAGGGAAAAAGACGTGCTGGTGAGTACCTAGGTAGTCAGTCCATCAGTCAGGCACCTAGTTAAAAGCTAAGGGTCAACCAAGGTGAGGAGGTATCCGCGGGAGGACCGCGACTGACCGATGACCAGGGCTGATTGATTGACAGTAAGTACCGCACTACGGATACATAGCAAGTACCTACTATGCTAATGCAAGCAGTTTGGATTGGATTGGATTGGTCGAATTGACAGAGGGGCTAGTGTATCCGTAGACCCAGCCGGAAGGACCGCAAGTCGTCAACCTTATGCGCGAGGTACATCGACTCCTCGGGGCTGGAAGTAGCGTATCCGTAGGGTACCTATCATGACTGCCGAGAAAACAACTCTTTGACCTTTTGAGGTGCGAGGGAAGGATCGACAATCTGGCCGAGCAAGAAAGGCAAGTGAATGGATGGGGTGGCACGGCTCACTCGATCGCCAAATCACCAGATTCAGTACGGAGTAATAACTGCCAGTTTCGATGAAATCCCTCTCATTCACGGTGACCTCTTGCTCCTTCCCTCCTTTCCATGGCTTACTTTAAGAGTAGGTAGTTACTGAATTGGAGCCGCTGTAGCCTGTAACTTGTTGCTTCTAGGTGCTGGGCGCTGCTGAACCGCCGGGTCGTGTCTCGCTTCAGCTCAAGTCATCATCTTCGTGCCGTGGGTTACAATTACATAGGTACTCCGTACGAAGTGATAATTCGCAGCGTATCAGCCAAGGACAGGCATTCCCCATGTCTGGCAACCCTTTCCATTCGTAAAATTTTCAAATTTCTTGTCCCAAACACCCGACACTCTTTGTTCGCGCATCCTGGTTTTGGACCCGTCCCCCCTGGACCGCACCCTTGGCCCCGGTGGCTTGCTGCATGGTTGCGCGCGCGCATACCTACGCTACGGGGTCACTTGTGAAGACAGTTGGTATACCCCATGGTAAGGTAAGGTAGGTACCTTCCATACCTCAATGCTATAAGTACTCCCGAGAGAGCTATACCTACCGCGCCCTACGTACCAAATTACGAGGAGGAAGGACTGAGCAGACCCCGACCATGTGCTGCCGGTAGGGAAGCCATTGAAAAGATGCTTAGTAACGAGAAAGGTTGGAGATACCTACCTACCTAGGTACTTGATATCTAGATGATAGCCCTCATCGATGCGTGGGTTGTTTTACCGCCTAGGCTGTGTTGGGCAAGCGGCTCCTGGTGTGCGTGGTGTTTCTTCTGCAGGTGCTGTCTTGCGTGCGGCGTGCCTGTGTACCTGCGTTCCTTCCTGGCAATGGACAGTTGAAAAACGCATGGCTGATTGGTCAAGACAACTGAGGCTACCCCGACTGTTTGCTACAGTACCTGCTGGAGTACAGCAGATCCGTAGCTGAAGCACTGAACGTGTAGAAGTACCTACCTGAGCTGGGCAGGTACCAATACCCCAGCTCCCCCAAGCATTGGCCATCAGGCGAGCTTCGCGTGCTGCACTACACCCTGCTCCCTGCTCCCTCCACCATGTAGGTACAGTCTGTTTAAGGTGGATGGACCAATCCCTCGTGCAGCGAGGATTCAGGAACGACGCGGCCCAGGACGACGTCCAATTTGGCAGGAGAGGAGCCGCTCCACGTCGGCGCAGTTTTTGAAGTGGACTGGAGTCGTTGTCGGTGGTCGCTCCGCTGCGCTGCAAATGGGGAAGACCGGTGGGTTGTCGCTGGAAACAGTCCCTTTCAGCGTCCAACTCCAGCCTTCGGATTATCAAGACAGCAGGGTCAGGGACGAAGCACTGTCTTGCCATGTGGGGGCTAGGACCGCTGGTAAGACGCATTTCGGCAATTGATCAGCCTTCCGCTTGCAGGCCCTGACGTGCCTGACTCTGAGTCCTTGGCGGGCACTTGTAGTAGTGTATGTAAGTTGATGCTCTCACGGCATGGCTGCACAGTTACTACATAGTAACTCGTCGAATAGGTGGCTGGACACCTGGCTTTTGCCGTTGCCATCTCCACGCTCTTCATCATGACGAGACGAACACGTCCGAGTACCATCCTCTGCCTGTGGGGATGCGCCCCTCGGCCGTTCCTTCGGACCTGCCGCCGCATCTTACTCTCGCACCTTGCCCTTTGCGGCTCACGGGCTCGTGGGACTCTCGTGGGCTTCTCGTGGAGTCGCCGTCGTCAAGAGCGTTTAACATTACTCGAGTCACTATCCGTGTTAAGATCACTTATATCGATACCTCAGATTAGTTGCAAGATGTGTATTATCTAGGTCTAAGTACTAAAGTAATTACTTATCTTTATACTAAATACCTAGCTATTAGTTATATAATCTAATACGCCCCCTTAATAAGTAAGGTATTTAGTATAGTAAAGGATATATTTAACTAAGACTAATAGTAGAATACTACTGTTTTAGGATAGCTTTAAGTAGTACTTTTATACTTATATTTACTAGGTTTTTTTTCTTAAGTATCTATTTTACTTTTATAGTCCCTTTGTTCTATAGTTCTTTAATTTTATAATATCTTATATATATATACTTTATCTTTTTATAGTATTTAGCGTCCTTTAAAATTAAAACTAATTTATTATTATTATAGTATATCTAAGTAAGCTAAATATTAAACGTAATTAATTTATAGTAACTAATCTCCTTTAGTAGTAACTTTAAATACACAGCTTTAAAGCTACTAAAAAAGAGTAATATATACTCTAACTCTATACTTAAAATAACTATACTTCCTTACTTACAACTCTTCTAGTTAATAGCGCCCCCTATAAGGGTAAATATATAGCTTTTAATAGATTTACTATTACTTAAGTCTTTAGTATATTTAGTATTTATAAATCTAATAAGTCCTTATAGGTTCCTTTTATTATATAAAAAAGTAAAGAATATTATAGCTTTAATATACCTTAGTACTTTTTTTATAGTTTTTAAATATATATTTAGGGGGGCTACTAAAAACTTACTTAACTTTACTACTAAATAAATAAAGTTAAAGTAAGTACTAATTATTATATATATTAATAACTCTATAATAAACTAAAATAGCTTTTATATAACCCTATTTAGTATATACCCCTTAGGTATAGGTTAAAGTTATTCTTTAGTATTTATTAGGGTTTACTAGAGTTTATAAGTAAATATCTTAAACTACTTAAGTACCTTTTTAAGGTAAGTACTTTAACTAAGTCAGATCTTCTTTTCTACTCTATTACACTTAATCTATATACTTAAAAAGAATTAGTATAGTTTAAGATTAGTTATTTTAAAGTACTCTTTAAGCTAAGTCTTTAGCTATATAATATATTCCTTATTTATACTAAAGATAAGGATATTATTAATATATACTACTAAGATAGTATTTAAGGAGTAAAAAACAGCCTTATTCTACTATAATTATTATAGCCTAAGCTCTATTAGTGCCCTTTTTAGAGTTTTAAACTATACTCTTAGGGCTTGTTTTAGCCTATAAAGTACTTTTAAGAACTTATAAACCTTCCCTAGTTATTTATAGTTTAAAAGTAGTTCTACTAAAACTATTTCTTTAATAAACCTATATAAAAAGGCTATTTTAATATCTATTTACTTAATTTCCTAGTTATAAATTACTATAAAAACAAAAAGGGTTCTATATATTTTCTACTTAACTATAAAAGTAAAGGTCTTATAGTAGTTAATACTATTATTAGCATAGCTACTACGCAGTTAGCCCCTATAGTATACAGTACTATAGTAGGAGCTATAGCTATATAGAGTTACGTAACTATATAGCTCTACCTATAGCTCTAATATTTATACTAGTACCTAGGCCACTTCTAACCTATAAATATTATTACTCTTTTACTACGTATATTTAACCCCGTATAAATTAATTACTAATATTTTACTTATAAGTAAACTAATACTAATTAGTAGTTAACTTACTCGTTACTACTTAACTATAAACTATAAATTAACTAAAATTACTTAAAAAAAATAATAACAAACTATTATAACCCTAATTTTAAAGGCAGGACCTTTAAAATACTATTACTATACTAAGTATTCCTTTAATCTTAAAAAGTAACTCTAACTTTAAAAATAGAACTTCTAATAAATATAAAAAGAAAAAAGTATTAAGATACAATAAACCTACAATTCTATTAAGCCTTTATTAGTAAAATTGTAGTTTTAAATAACTAGGATATTACTACTAAAGTACTATAAAGAAACTATAAAAAATCCTTTTATAATAGCCTCTTTCCTTTCTCTCTCTACCCACAACTTTTTTTTAACCTCCCTTCTTTATTAACTCCTCTCTTTAACCTACCTCCTATATTTTCTAACTCCTCCTCCTTTTAAAAAACTAGCTATAGCCTACCTCTTAATAATACAATCCTTTTAAAAAAGCTACTATTACTGCCTCTTATTATAACTACAAACTTTTTTAATATTACCTCCCCTCCTTTTAACAAAAGTTAAAATCCACTTTTATAAAAAGACCTTTTTATTAACTATAATTACAACTTACTCCCTTACTTTAAACCCCTACTATACTTATTTAAAACACTATAAATTACCTTATAATTACCTAAGTTAATAAAAATTTTATTACTAGTATTTACTAGTTATTTAGACTGCTATTTACTTACTAATTCTATTACTTAAAAACTTATATATTAAACTCTATAAATCTATAGCCTCTTTCCTCTTCTTCTATAACCTACTTAAGTATATTTTAATAAACTTTAAAAAATCTATATCTTTAAACTAAATATAAAAAATATCACTAAGTCTTTTAAAACTAATAATAACAAAACCCTCTATAGATCCTTATAATCCCTCCTTTATCCCTATTTATTATTCCCTTTATCTATTACTTTAACTCTATTCCTCCTATATAGTAATAATAAAATCTAGAGTTATTACTAATTATCTATAACTTAATAACTACTCTCTATTACTAGCTTTCTATAAAGTAGTTATAAAGTTTTTTAGTAAATCTCGTAATCTTAACTAAAAGGACCCTTATACAGCTATACGGGTTACTAAAATATTATAAATAGCCCCTATAAATAAGCCTTTTAAGAACCTCCCCCTTATAGTAACCGCTTATAAACTAGTAATTAATATAGATTTTACTAACTAAAAACCTACTCTAAAGTATAATAAGCCTACTAATAAAACCTTTATAGTTATACTTAAAACTTACTTACTATAGTCTTTTAATAAGTATATAATAAAAGGCTATACTAGTTATATACTCTAAAAGACTTTTAATATTAACTTTAGTAACTAGTTAATAAATACCTTTGCCTAAGTCTTACTTAAAGTCTATTACGTTACTAAAGAGTAGTTATATACTAATAGTATTAAGTTTAACCCTTTATAAATAAATACTAACTAATAACTCTTTAATACTACTTAAGCTACTTAATTTAACTTTTAGAGTAAGGAAGAAGTTATAAAAGCTATAACTCTCTATAAGGACTTTAAAGTTAACTCTAAAAAGCCCTACTTCCTTAAACACATTATAAATAGTAGGTTATATAGTACTTTAAAACTAATTAAGTAAAATAAAAGCGTTATTTTACTATTAATTAAATATTATAACAACACTATATTATAAAATATAAATACCTTACTACTATAAAAAACAGCTGCCTCTTAATTCTTTTTAAAAGATTAATACTATAACTAGCCCTATTAACTTTATAAAGCTATATAAAGTTAACTCTACCCTTACTATTTTAGAAATTTCTCCTAAAACGCCCTAACTCTAGCACCACCACTCTTTAACCCTTCTATACTAAAAATACTTATTAACCTTTTTAAACTTAAAAATAGTATAACTTATAATAATAACTAGTATAAATCTCTTAATATAAAGTTTAGGATCTTTAAGTATAATTACCGCCTTATAAACATTTCTTAATATTAAACCCATATTACCTTCCTACTAATACTATAAAGCTAAATATAAACTTTTTATTATAACTACTTTAGTAACTTTACTTCCCCTTTATTACTTCTTAATACAGTAGTTATAGTACATAACTACTTTAAAACTAATTAAATATATTAATAGTACCTTTTTAAGTAGTAATATTTTAACCTTACTATAAAAATACAAAATAGCTAAAGTAAGTTTTATATTAAGTACTTTAATAAAATAATTACAAAGTTCCTAAAAATTTAGCCTATACTTACTAAAAAGTACTAAAGTAACTATACTCTATATAGTTAACTTCTTACTACTTACTACTCTTCTCTAGACCTTATATTAACTTTTATTAAAGGATTTTCTATACTTAGTAGTACTATTATTAATCTATAGTTAGCTACTAGTATTACTAATAGCTATACTATAAGTAACTAATACATCTCTATAAATACCTACTATATTAATTATAAATACAGTAGCTACTGTAATAGCTACTACTAAAGCCGTAATACCTATAACTGTCCCTATAGTAACACACTTTCTTTTTATAGTAATAGTATATAGAAGTACTACGTTTATAGTAAAATTAACTACTAGTCTAATAGGTATATATAGAAGGAGTATAATAAAGTATATAAGTACTATAAATTGTTGTTTTATATTTAGAATCCCTCTTATAAAGAATATTACTAGTTCTTATTTTAATATAAAAGCTCCCTAAATAACAATAACAACCTCTTAGTTACTAACGACCCTAAAAAAAGTAATTTAGAGCCTAAAAAGGATATTAAATTTATTTATTATACAATAGCCTACTATACCTCTATAAGTATTAATAGCCTAGCTACTATTAATAGCTACTATATCCTTAAGCTACTTAAAAATAATACCACAGCCCACTACTTAACATAAATAAACCCCTTTATCTACCTAGTACCTATATTAACATTTATATATAATAATTACTACTCCTCTAATATCTTTTATAATATTATACTTAATACCAGAGTAGTAAAGTTTTTAACTATAAGCTATAATTAATATATAGCACTATAAAATTACTTTTTACTAAACCTTAAGTTAAATACCTCTAGTACTAATAAAATCTCTATCTCTTTTAAAAACGCAGTACTAGTTAACTTACTTAGATCTATTAATATCCCTACCCCGTTTAAAAACATCACCTTTTATATAATACTTATAAGTACCTTGTTTTTACTTAACTTAAGTAATATAAATTAACTTAGTATTATTTTTAATAATATCTATAATAAACTCTATTAAAGTACTACCATAGTCCTAATTATTTAATAATAAAAATATAAATAACTTACTTTTAACCCTAAAAAGTTACTAGTATTCTACTACTTAACTAATATTAAGCTTTACCGTCTCTATTATTAATTTAACTACCCTTTTATTTAATAACTCTATAACGTTTTATAAAAAACTAAAAACCCTATTAAAATCTTTATTATTAAGGCCCTTAATTACGTATACTATTAATACTAACTTAATAGTTTAGTACTATCCTACTTTAAGTTTAACTTTTATAATAACTTTAACTTTAACTATAAAGTTATTATTAATATTATATATATTAATAACAAGCCAGTTCTATATATAGTTAATACATCTACAGCCTTTAATACTACTTACTTCTTAAAATCACTCTTTACTAAACATCTATAATAAGTATTCTAAAAAAACTAAATTAATATATACTAAAGACCCCCTAATAACCTTATTACTAATCTAAGTACTAGATTTTAGTTTAATAAGTTCTATAGTAATATTAAATCCTTTAGTATTACTCTTAAAAATACTCTTATTAAAGCGTACTACTTAATTAATAAAGTTAAAAAATACTATACTATAGTATACAGAATCTATAAAATTTTTAAAGTAAAAAACCCTAGAATAAGCTATAATACCCGTTTTTAAACTATAATTAAAGCTATTAATAATACTACTAACCTAAATAGCCTTATTTTAACTTTATTAGTATTTAGAGTATACCCCTATATAAACAACTTCTCCCTACTATTACTAAATATTATAACTAGAACTACTACTATTTACAAGGCTATAAATAAGGTTTACTACTTCTATACTAAACGAATAGTTATAAAAGGCCTTAAAGTACATAGTAGCCCTAATATATCTATAAACCTTAACCTTCTACTTTAATCTAAAGTTAGAGTATAGTATAAAAAGGGTAGTTAATAAGGCCCGTACTTACTACTTTTAATTAATAGTAAGTTCTATATACTAGCCCTTCTATAGGGCCTATAGATATTTAAATTAACCTCTATTAAACCCTTTTATAACAATAATAATAAAACTAACTTTAAATCTCTACTACTAAACAACCCCAGCTATACTAAAAAGACTAAAAATAATAAAGCTAATAGCCTTAGGGATACCCCTAGTAAAGCTAAGCTACTTAAGGAAATCTTTAATAAAATCGTTATTAATCCTACTCCTTCCCCTACTACTAAAAACCTCCCTTAGCCACCTAGAAAACGTCCTAGCCACCCTTATAAAAACACTACTATAACGTATATCTTAGTAAAAAAAAAAGCTAATTTTGCCCTTATAATTAAACTATACAATAAAGGCGTAATTACTACACCTAATAAACCCTTCTAACTATTAACAAAGCAAAAGATCGCAGTACTTTAAAATCACAATATCTTTAACTTTATCCCTTATAACTCTAAAATCTATAATAGCTACTATATATTTAAATTAAGGATCGTTAATAAAATTAAAAAAAAAACCATAAATAGCCCCTATAAAAAGTCCTATTTTATAATCTAAAGCTATACTAATAATAAAAAAACTAAAATCCTTATATAGTCTTTAATAATTTAATAAGCCTTATAGTAACTAATCCTTACTTTAACTCCTTCCCTAATCTATAATAGTATAACTCTATAGCTACAAAACATTACCTAAGTATATACATAGTTAAAAACAAAGCTTAATTATACTATCCTTATAAAACTCCCTAAGTAAATTAAGTATTATTACCCTTATAATACTATTATAGTTATTAAAAAACTACTCTATAGTATTATAGAGGCAAAAACGTACTAGTAAATAACATATAACTACTACTACTATAAAAGGCTTAATATAGTTAACTTAATATATAATCTATACTTCTTAATATTATTAATTAATAATAAAGAATTTACTATAGTTAAAATATAAACTAACAATATATTAAAACTCTCTACTATTAATTTTTCAACCTAAAAAAATAACTAACTTTAAAAAGCAAACTTTATAACTAAGCTAAAGACCTTCTTAACTACTAATAATCCCCTTATATTTAATAGTAGCATTCTAAGTCTTAAAGGTAGTAACTTAGTATTCTAATAAAAGGGCTAGAGTAAAAAGCTTACTATTATAACCCCTAAAGTAGATCAAAAAGCCACGTATGTTTAACAGCGGGCCCGTAGTACTTATATTATAATAATTTATTAACTAAAGGTATTTTATAATTTATTAGTCGCTACTTAGTACTAAAAGCCTAATAATAATAACATTAAGGCTCTAAATAAGTATTTATAGTAGTAAATTAATAACTAAAAACAAAGACTAACGTACGTCCCCCTTAACCTTACTACCAACAAGCTTTTTATATTTATAAATAAATTATTTACTAATAATAACAACCTCTTATTATAACTTAACTTTATTATTATCCTTAGTAATAAACACTACCTCACTAACAATACCTTTAAGCTCACTAGTAATATCGTCTACTATAGCTCTATAAAAAGCAAGCGCATCACCTATAGTATACTAGTATCTAAGATCTATAATATAACAACTAGTACTAATATAGCCCTTACTATTACTAAAACCCTTTAAATTATAACTAACTATCTCTAGCTTTTTAAAATCCCCATAGTAGTATATACAAATTCATACTTACTATATAAATACCTCATTAAGCTTAGTACTACTAAAAAGAAGTACTTAATAATTAATATTATAACCCTAAAACAGTCCTATAAATAATATAAAATTACTAATATCTACTAAATAGTAAAAAGTAATAACCCAACTAATACCTTTAGAAAAACCTCCCTAAACTACACTTTTAAAAGCTTCATTAATAGTAATAGTATAATAATTAAAATAAAAGAATAGGTTACGCAAAAAGGCGCGTAAAGCTAGGAACGTAAAGGATTAAAGGATACAGATAGTATAAAGAAGAAGACATAGGCTCTAGTTACTCTAGAGGTAGCCCTAGTAAGCCCTAGGCACTCTAATAAGCCCCAGACCCGTTAAAGATAAAGCTTAACCCCTATAGGGGTTTTTAAATTTTTTTTTAATTTTATAAAGAGTAATAGCTTATTAAATAGTATTAATTACTACCCTTTTTATAAAAGTAATTATTCTTTTTATTAAAGCCTTATACCTTAGGCTATAAAGTAAAAAGTGCTAGTATTAGTATAGTTACTATATAGTTAGCCCCCGTAGCGTACAGCGCTATAGTAGGAGTTATAGCTATATAGAGTCACGTAACTACGTGGCTCTACCTATAGCTTTAATATCTATACTAGTACCTAAGCCACTTTTAACCTATAAATATTATTACTCTTTTACTATATATATTTAACCCTATACAAATTAATCACTAACGTTTTACCTATAAGTAAACTAATAACTATATTTTTACTTAAAGCCTCTTACTACTTAGTATACTTTATAGTACTAAACTATACTATTACTATTTTATTTAGTCTTAAATACTTACTTTTTAGTAAGTATATTAAAGTTTAGTAAAAGTAAGGTCTTATTTACTAGCTTTTAAGTATTATTCTTCTAAAGGGTATAGTATTTATTTTATATTATAAGCTTTTATTTCTATACTAATAAGTAGTTAATTACTTACTTATAAGTAAAAGGATTATAATTAAAAAACTCTTTTACTTTCTTTAGTACTATAAAGTATACTAAAAGGGTAATATTAACTCTAGCCTTTTTCTTTATATACTATTTTAGTTCTTTAAAAAAGGCCTATTTTTATAGTATAAACTCTAGTTTAAAGTTTAATTATAGGCGTTTAAGTAGTATTATAGTAAAAGTAGTAGGAGTAGCTAGTATAGTCTTAACTAGTACTAAAGTAAGTTGTTTTTTTTTTAGTATCGCTCCCTTAATATATAAAGTAGCTAGCTACTCTAAAGTATTTTTTTATAGTACTAGGATCTACTAAAACTTATCCAGCTCTTAGTATAGTAATATATCCTTAGCATAGAGTAGCGCGACCTTATTTACACTTATAGTTAGTAGTACGTACTACTCTTATAAATTAAGTTATATATTTTTATTAAAAATAATATATTTTACGCGTTTAACTGCCTCTATAATAGGATTCTATAGTCTATAAATTATCTCTACTTTATACTTAATAAGTATACAGGTTTAGGTTCTACTATTAAGCTTTTTAGAGTAAAGGGCCTTTAGTATAAGCTTATATACCCTATATCCTAAGTGCCTAAAGTATTTAACCTTTAGCTTTTACTTAGTTTAGGCCTTATAGAGTATTATACTATTAAGGCTAGAGTATAGAGAGTAAGTTATTATTCTAACTACTAATAAAAGGATTTTTCCTTAGAGCTAGCTAGAAAAGTAAGCCTTAATTATAATAGCTTTAACTTTACCCTAGAGGGTGTAGTATAGGTGCTTAACTATAGTATTCTATTTAACTTAGTATAGTACTATAAACTTAAGCTAGATTCCTTTGTATTAGTAGTAAGTAATAAAAGTACTATTTTTAAATTCTTTATTATTATTAAAGTAAATAAACTAAACCTATAGGCTTATTTTAGTTTCGATCTGCTTTATATCTTAGTAGATAAATACCTCTACTTAGTCTTTACTTTAAAGTAAGTAGGCCTGTAGTATTTTTATAAAGTTATTTATAATAAGTAAGTAGTAGCGTTTATTAGCGGGTGTTAGTAGTAAGATAGGGCTACTAAGATCTATAAACTATTACTAGGCTTAGTATAGGGTATATAGGACTATAGCTAATTTTACTTTAACTACCCCCTTGCTTTATATATAGGTATTATAAGTAAAGTTAGTACTATTATTTAGTAGTATAATACTAAGGTCCTTTACTAGCCTCCTATAATTAGTAAGGCCGAGGTAGCTTATTTACTTATAAAAGGTAACTAGTAGTGTCCCTAGGGAGACATCCTTTATAAAGTATATAGTAGTATTGCTACCTATAGACTTTTAGTATTCTATTATAAAGGCTACTAAGTAGTTAAGATATTAGAAGTACTTATAAGTAGTACTCTAAAGAATAAGGATAAGATAGAGATATTTAAGTATTTAAATAGTAATTTTTATACTATAATAGTTTTATATATAAATAATACCGGGGCGTTTAGTAAAAGTACTAATAGAGAAGAGATTAATAAAAAAAAAGGGTATATATAGTACGTTTTAGAGGTAAATAAGTTTTATAGTAGTGTTATATTATAGTATAATAGGGACTATACCCTAGCTAAGGGTATAAGTACTTTAACTAATACTATTTATATATATATAAAAGAAGAACTTTTAATAAAAGCTAAAGAGGTAGTATTTAAAAGTAATATAATATTTAGTGCTACTATTTAGAAGCTAGGTATTTCTTTTACTATTAGTAGTACTTAGCTTAATACGGATCTTAACCTATAAAATATTGTTAATTAATAGGGGGCTATAGTGTATATTAGTAAGTTAGATTTTTAGAGCTTTAAGAAAGACTAGTATAGTATTTAGGTTTAGAGTATTATTACTAAATAGTTTAGCTTTATAGGCTACTATAGTAGTATTTAGCTTAGTAGAACGTAAGTGTGGGTTTTAGTAGAAGTACTTAAAATTATTATAATTATTTTTATTATCCTACTAACTATAAATAGTATAAGTCTTTCTATAGGAGCTAGTATAGTTTACTAGTATCTACTTAGGTATAAAGGCCTTTTTTTTTATATAGGGCCTATTAGACTATATAGTGGTATGTTTATACTTAGGCCTAGAGGTACTAGCTTTATAGTAGGCTAAAGTAGAGATATAGTACTAGGAGATATAATACTTTATTTATAGCTAGGCCTATTTATCTTAAGCTCTACTAATAATCTAACTTAGTATAAATAGCTTGCCCTTTTTAATACTTATAATTTTATAGTTTTAGTATATATTAGTTTTAAAAGATTTAAATTACTCCCTTAAGTTAGTAAAGTACTAAATTTAGTATATTTTGTTTAAGAGGCTTTAAAAGAAATTTATTTACTTTACTTAATTAATATACTTAAGAAATATTTTTAAATAAGTTTTAATATCCTTATAGTAAAATATATTATTTTAAATAAAGTTAGTTATAATTTTATTAAAGATATTAGCCCCTTTATAAGTACTTTTGTTTTTTAGTTTATAGTAGACCTTAAGGGCGTTTTTTATTCTTTATACTTTAGTTCCTATAAAGGGAGTTAAGGAACTATTAATACTAGTAAGTAGGTTACTATTAAGTTTATACTAGTACTAGTATACTATAACGTACTTATTCTATTTAACTACTAGAGTAACTTTTAGTATAAGGTATTTAGGCTTAGTAATAGTACTAGTAAATAGATAATTAAACTTATTAATAACTATAATTTTTAAAGTATTATTTTATTTTATTTAGTTTTTAAACTTTATTAAAATAAGTAGTTTTTAATAGTATAAACTGTTTCTATAAACTTTATTTATTTTAATAATAGTATTAATATTGTATAAGTTTAGCTTTATTAAGTTTATAGTAGTAATAGCTTATATAGTTATAGGCCTAGGATTACTATATTAAAGTAGTATAATTTAAATTATAGTATTTAATAGGGTATTAATACTCTAGAAGCTTTAATAAAGTAGTATTATAGTATAGGGGAGTTTATTATTAAAATAAGTAAATATAGGAATATTATAACTTATAGGGAAAAAATATTTTATATCTAGGGGATAGTAATTAAGTAGTTTATAAGTTAATATAAAGTAATAGTATAAACGTTATTATAAGTACTCTATATAGTAATAAATATAATAACTTTTTATTTTACTTTTAACTTCTTTTAGACTTTAAAAGATAGGGCCTTTATTTACCTTTATTTTATATACTTTAATTAACTTAATTAAGTTCTTTTAAAGCCTTTAGAATTCCTTTTTAGTAATTAGAACCTTGTTGACTTTAAAGCTTCTAGTGTTGTAATTTTGTTAAGAGGGGATATAGAAAGTAGTATTAGAAGTATTAAGGGGGAGCTTTAGACTAAGTATAGTATTTAGTAGGTAAAAGGCAAGGTCTTTAGTGTTTTAGGCTTTATTAGTATTAGGGCTAGTATTAGTTATACTAGTATTAGTAGTAGTATTAGTTTTAGGAATGTTTTAATTAAACGCTTTTAATAGGGTAGTATTTTATTTAGTATTAAATATATTATTCTTTATAATATAAAAGTTTTTATATTTAAAAGTAAAGTTATTTTATAATAGTACGTTTAAACTAAATTAATTAATTCCTTTAGTAATTAATTTTTAAGTAATTATAGGTTTTGTATAGGGATAATTAATTTTAATAAATATATTTAAATAAGTAGTATATAAAGAGTTTTTTCTTAGTAAAGAGTAGCTCTAGAGTAACTTAGCTCTAGGACTAACTTATTTAGAGTTATCCTTTATAAATTAGTATAAGTAATAAAAGTAAAGAATAAAAGGAAAGTACTTATAAGGATCCTATACTTTTAATTTACTAACTCTAGTAGTATATAACTACTAAGTTAGCTAGAGTAAAGGTAGTTTCTATAAAATAAAAAAAAAGGTACTTATATATAAGAATTAAAAATTAGGGTCTTAGTCCTAGTAGGTATATATACATAGCCTTATTTACCCCTAAAATATATTTCTATAGTTTAGGGGATTTAATATTTACTTAAGTATTTAGATTAGTAAGTATTATACTCTTTAGTATAAAAAATAATCACTTTTCTTTCCTTTTCCCTTAATTATATCTTAAAAGTTCTAACCTTTTATTAGGGTATTAAGTAGTGGCCTTTTTTATATTATCTATATCTTTTTAAGCTATTATTCTAATAAAAGATTTTTATACTAGTTCCTTAGTTATAGTACCTTTTATATCTATAGAATATACTTATAGTTTTTAGGATATATTTATAGTTTTTATAAATATAGAAGTAATAAGTTTAACTTTAATAGTTTTAAAGCTATTACCTCCCTATAAGTATTTAAGTTTAGTATAGTCCTTAGTTTAATAAGCTTTAGTATTATATATTAAGTATTACTCTATTCCTCTAAGGGTTTAAAAGCTCCTTTAGTTATAATATATAATTTAAATAAATAAACTACTTTAATAAAACTATACTTATATTACGTATTATAACTTAGACTTAATAAATTATATAAGTAGTAATTAACTATTAGTTTTAGTATAGTATTTAGTTTATAATACTCTTTATATAGTATTTCTTTATAAGTTTATTAGTTAAGGTAAATAAGTACCTCTATTAATTCTATTAGGATAGGGTAGAGTATAGTTTTAATACGTCTTTAACTTAATAAGTTTTAGTAATTTATATTTTTTATTTTATTTATTAAATTTTAAGAAGGAAAAATCTAGTATATAGTAACTTAAAGGTTTTAGTATAAAGAACTTACTTTAGCTTTTTTATAAGTTTTAGCCTAAAGGTTTAGTAAGAAGTTAAGTATAGAGTATTAGTGACTAGGTAGTTAATAATAGTAGTATATTTAAAGTAATTAAAATTAATTAATTTAATAATTATTACTTATATATTACTCTATTAATAATAATACGTATAGTTTTTAAGTATTAATTTTAAAAGGTATACTTCTAGGCTTATAACCTATTAAGATTACTTATATTAATACCTTAGATTAGTTGTAAGATGTGTATTATTTAGGTCTAAGTACTAAAGTAATTACTCATCCTTGTACTAAATACCTAGCTGTTGGTTATGTAATCCAACAATCCGTACACTACGGAGCTCTCCCAGCTGCTTGGGACTCGTCGGGGGCTTTACAAGGTGCTGCCCCAAATCCCCGGAGGTCTGTGGAGCTGCAATTCAATACTGCTACACTGCATCATCAGTTGCATCACTGCCACCCTGTAAGATGCGACTTCTCTGGAATGCCTGCCAAATTGACCGAGTCTGTGATCCATCGGCCCATTGCTGGACTTTTGCTTTCGGCCATCTTCCTTTTGGATGCACTGTGTTGCATTCGACCCTGACGGAATTAGCCTGTAACGCCCCTAGGCCCAGACGAGCCAGGCGAGATCACCAGCGGACCAAGAGAAGAAGCACACGCACACCTTTGCGGACTGAATACGAAAACCTCGCACTGCTTGGCCTGCCATGCTCGTCCCAGAGTGAGCAGAATGGTCTTACCCCCTGTGCTCGCCCTGCCTTCCAGGCCTCTCTCTGGCTGGGTGAGGGCCAGGCGCTCTCAATCTCTGACAAACTGCCTGCGGCGCGGCTCTTAACGCGTCGAGATATACCTCAATAGCCAAACTCGTTAATCTGGTCATTTTTTTTTGGCTCTGCGGCATTGAATCGGCGCCGAACCAATTTCCAGAAGCAATCGGGACGGGATCCCACGATCCTAACGAAACCTGCGGTATCCTTGCCAGGCTCAAACCGGTGGACAATGCCAGTGGTGGACGGCAATCCTCGGCCCGGCGTGGGGGAACGTGAGAAAGGGGACTCGGGATGAAGCCTACGCGACTGAAATTCCCGGGATATCCTCGACGCGTCTGCAACGCGCGTGGACGAACAGCATCGCAGGAAGACTGTGAGGGGGCGCTGTATCGCCCGTCAGCCGCATCAGAGTCACGCGCGCAGCGGTTGAGGCTTGCGCCCGGACCGGGGATCTCGTCGCCTATCTCGTTTGGTCTTGGCCCTTCCCATCTTAAAGATGATCATATTCTCCGCAGTTTCTTTTCTGTTCTGGAAAGCAGTTTACCAACCAAGAAGCAATGAACGTGATTCGGGCCAAAAAGCTCACACGCATGCCTAGCAATTATGACTCGCGATGTCTTTACCGTCTCGACGCAACGAGTCACCGGGTCTTACATTGGTGGAAGAATCCGTTATGTTCCCCAGCAAGCGACCGGATCTGGCTGCCTCCTGTCTCAGACGGATCAGCATCGTTTTCAACCTGCGATCATGCCTTCATTTGCGCATGACGGGAGGACTCTCCTTCCAAGGCATAACTTGCGCCGGCACCTTCGAACTCGGTTTCCCCGTGCCGGCCGGACAAACCGCATACACTCAGTCTGCCGGTTGCTTTGGCCTTGACACGAACAACTGTACGCGTCCTCTTCTATGTTGAAATATGTCTAAATACCCATGTCTTTTATGCTTTTCTTATCCTTTTCGGCCAACCGTAATGCAGACTCCGACGATCTTTCCGTATGACTTACCAGGTATCAACGACTCAGATGCTTTTTTGTTTTGAAAAAATGGAACAAACCGCCTTCCTTTTATCCTACTGTGAAACTCTCCATCGAGGTTCTTCTAAGCGCTACAGCCTGCTCTTAACCCTCAATGAAAGCTTCGTTTCTGGCCTGCGCGGTGCTGGCGTCCTCCTTGCCGTCGTCCTTCGTCGTCGGGCGGTTGGCGATGAGACGCTGTAACAAGTCAGCATACCAGTTTCAGGCCCGGTCGACGGTAAACTCACAACCAGGTTCCTCAGCAGGCACGCAATCGTAACCTTGCCCACAGAGGGCACGTAGATGGCCGCCTTCTCCTTGACCGTCGGTGCGTCGAAGTTGCGGAACGACGAGAAGTTGATGCACACAGCACCCTCGCGGATGAGATCCGTGTTGATCTTGTACTTCTCGCTGGGGACGCCGCCGATGATGACATCGCTGATGGGGAGGACCTGCTCGAGACCCCATCCCTCCTTGTTCGTGACCTGGTGGCGCAGCTGCTTGATGCCCTGGCCGCGGGTGAAGAGCTGGACGCCGGTGATGTCGACAGAGTAGACGGTGGCGCCATCGTTGGCCAGCAGGGCGGCGAGGGGGCGGCCGTTGACCTCGGATCGGTTGATGACGGTGATGGTCTTGCCGAAGAGACGGTTGCCGTAGGCGAGAATGGGGTTGTAGATCTGGAGGTGCTCCAAGATCTTGACGACCGCGAGCGGGGTGCAGGGCAAGATGGACTTGCGCAGGTTGTGGGGCGCGTCCAGGAAGCGGACGTTGTGATACATGTTGTAGATGTGCTTGTGGCAGAGGCCCTCGACGTCCTTGGCCAGGGAGACGGTCTCCTGGATGTACTTGTCGTGCGTGGGGTTGCCGGGGAAGATGGGGTAGTAGACGATGATGCCGTCGACCTGGTCATCCTCGTTGGCCTCTTGGATCTTCTCCTCGAGCGCTTCCTTGTCAACCCGGCGCAGGTCGAAGTTGAAGCCGCTGGAAGGGTAGAAGAAGGACTCTCGTCAGTACCGTTGCACCTCTTTGGAGTTCACTTGATTTGGTTTGCTTCTAAAACATGATGATGCTCTTGCAGACATGGCAGGGCTCGCCTACTTCTCTACGCAGGTCTTCTGGGACCACTCGGCGTACTGGAGCGCAGCCGGGTCATCGTTGGCGAGGAATGCCACCAGCGTCGGCTTGAAGACGCCACTGCCCTGCACCTTGGCGAGGGTGTCGTGGACCTCAGCCAGCAAACGCTTGGCGATGGTGTCGGCCAGAATGACCTTGCAGGTCTTGGGGACTTCGGAAGCCATGCTTGGGTCAGGAGACAGTCGTGACGCCTTGATCTATATCAGCCAGGATCAATTCAAGTGCCAGGAGAACTACTCACTGCCGATTACGGGCGATAAAATGAGTGCCTATCGGCGTCTATCACCCGGTTAGTACTCATCGAAGCCCCACCATCTTCAACCCCGCGGTGTTGCCCTCTCAGTGCATCCAAGGTGCGGAAGGAAAGGCCGACTGACCAAAAATAGCCTCTACGAGAGAATAAAATGACGGTTTGTGGTCCTCGGTACTGAAACAGAGAACAGAGTCCGAATCGGGGCGGTTGAAGTGAGAAAAAGATGGTTCCGTAAAATGATCGTGAGTGACTCTGATGAATCTTTTGGAGGGGCACGCTCCGACTTCGACACCCCAAATTTTTTTCAGTCGCTGGGACAGGACCCCGCGGCCCTTGCGCTGGGTTGGAATTTACCCCTCCATGCCCGCTTACCTAAAGAGGACTAGCGCGTACTTCAAGCCATTGGCAACTTTCGCAAGAGATTCAGCAAGAAACAAATTTCAAAGGTAGAGAGCTCAACTATATTTGAAGTTGCAGACTCTACATAGACAATTTTATTTATTCTAGATTTCTCCCAGTCATTAGTAACAGTACATGGGTTTGCTCAACCTAGGTAGTGAGATGGATAATAGCAAATGCTAACTTTTTCCTCCCCGCCACTCCAAGAAAAAAAAAAGCTCCGGTACCGGGCTTTGGTTCTTCCATAACTGTGATAAGACGGATAAGGCAGACACCGCCTTCCTGAAATCATTTCCCCGCCAGTCATTCACCTGAGTAATTATCTCGGATTGTAGTTGGCTTTCAGTGACGTGAATTCAGTATCAGCCACTGGAAAAGGCCGGGGCATTGAACAATCCAGCCGTTGATCAGACCATCTCTGCAGCCATTTCTTTTACATTTTTCTTGGATAATCAGTCCAAGATCAGTCAGCGTCTTTGAGCGCATCGCATATTGGCAGGTGCGGGGTGGTCTTCACTTCCCAGTGCTATTGAACATTGTAGATGCTCAGTCTACCTAGACTGAAGTCTTCTCCCCCCGATCTTCTTCTGGCCTGCCCTATTGCCTCCAAGTTTTCCATTGGGAGAAATTCTTATTGATCGGAGAGTGTGTCTCAGCAGTCGGACCACCAACTTGCTTGGCAATTTATGAGCCAGGAACGAAACGATGGCGGACTTCAGAAAATTGGCGTTGGAATTTGTTCTCAGTGATGATGCCGACAGGCAGGCATCAATTACCAAGGAAGCGGCGGCAGGTATGTGTGCATATATATACACCTGGAGGCTCGAGAGTACAAGGATCGGCGTAGAATGCTCACTCACTCTGGCTTCTAGCAATCCAATCAGCACCAAGACCCAGCAATCCGGTTGCAAGATGGGTAGAGTCAATCAGGCCCTGGATGCCAAACTCGAATGACGACGAGATGGAGGATGGAGAGGATGGGGAGTCGAGCGGTGACATTATTGCTCGATCTAAGGGTGGGTTTTGACTTCCTCCTGAGAGCTAGGCTATCAGAAGATGCTGACCGGATTTGTTCCCAGCTTTGAGCTTTCTGGCCGGAACATTGGAACACATGGACCCTTCTTTTCTCAAGCCGGACCAAGGTGAGACAGGTGTTATGGTCGTGGGTTCGTATATCATGCTGATACGAAGCTCGCAGTCAACCTTCTCGTTGCATTCTTTGGAAGCATGTTCAAAGTTGACCACAAGGCTGGCATTCTGCCGGCTTCCAAGGCTCTCGACCGAACAGCGGCCATGAAATATTTTAAGCCGCAGAAGGCGAACGACATAATTACCAGCATCTGTGGTCTCGGTGATGACTTCAAGAATCAAGTCGCAGAGACCCGTGCGGCGGTGTATGAACTGCTGGACCATCTTCTCACCAATGCGGATGTTGCAAATGATTTGCAGTATCAGCATGGCGCAACTTCCGGATTCATGACAGACCTTCTACAGCTGTGCCGCAACGAGCGAGACCCGAAGTGTCTGATGACGTGGTTCAACATTCTGAAGACTTTCCTCGCCGAGTTCTCACCTGCTCAAGAAGTCGTCGACGAAATATTCAGCATTTTCTCGGCGTATTTCCCTATTTCTTTGAGGACCTCTCAACATCCCTCCGGTATCACGGCCGACGATCTGAAAATTGCCCTGCGAGCGTGCTTTTCTGCGCATCACAGGGTAGCGGCCAAGGCCATACCCTATCTGATCGGCAGGCTAGACCAGGGCGACAGTGTGACAGTAAATGTCAAGGTTGGTCAGCAATGTTGTTTTGGACGATTTATGCACTGACACAATCTTTCAGGTTGACATCCTCAAGACTCTCACTGCTTGCTTAACCAACTACGAGCATGTTCAGCAGGGAATCGTCCCCTTCACTGACAAAATCTGGGGTAGCCTGAAGTACGAGGTCCGTAACGGAGAGATCGAAGACACAATCAATGCAACCCTAGAGGTCATTCGTACAATCGCCAAGAGACTCTCAGGGGACGAGCTCAGAGATTTTGGTCTTGCTGTGCAGAGGGACTGCTTGGAGGACCTCTCGAACCCGATCTATACTGCAGCTTCAGGAAAGCTTCTGATCAGCGTCCACAGCGCGAAGCCCTCTGCGTTCGCTCTCATGATCGCTCCTTCGGTCACACACATCAAGGAAAATCTGCGCCACACCAAGTCACCCGAGCACACCAAGAACCTGCTCATCTTGCTCAACTCCCTGCTCGAGCTGCGACAAGTGCTCATTGGTGGCGATGCAGAATTGACGGCAGATGACGCCGCCGCCTTCAGGTCAACAGAACCGCTGCTCGCCCCGTTGTACAAACAGTCCTACTTGCCGACCTTCCAGAAGGCAATCGAAAACGGATCGCAGAAAGAGGAGGTTGTCATCGGGCAACAAGCAATCAAGGGCATGGGTTTGATGGTCTGCCAGCGTGCTGCATGCGCAGGTCGGTCAACTCTACCCATGCTTCCGGAAACAACTCTCTCAGAGATCTGCGACGACCTTGCTGGTGTAATTCTCAGAGCACCCGAGCAACATGCAATGGACGAGATGAGAGCTGGCCTGGTTGACGAAGCAGTGTACGCTCTGCAAAAAGCTACTATGGCATATCCCCCGGCCCTGAAAAAGTTGGTGGACGAAAGCTTCAGGATATGCGAACCTTACATTGCTTCCCCCGAGACGACATCGATCAATGGCCTTGTCGAAACGTTGCAACAACTCATCCCGAAGCTGGCTTTTATTGCATGCTCTGAGGTCTCACGCCAAGGGGACAAGTTTGACAACTACGTGCTTATCCTCAGCGTATTGTTGAAAAACCTCCAGTCGATGCTTGACATCAAGGCCCCGCCTCAGGTTTGGTCAGTTTTTGCCTACGGAATTCAAATGGTCATGAGATACTACCGAGATGCCATACACACACTCGCACCGAGATCGCAAGACCTCGTCAATGACAGTCGATTTCACCCTGACGCCTGGGTAAACTACGTGGCCAGGAGGTTTCCCGTGCTTCCTCGTATCGACGGCGAAAGCAGCGAAGCGACTACGACAGGGGAGCCGATGGACGTTGATGCCCAGGAACAAATACCAATCAACTCCAACAGCGAGTTGTATGGTGACTTCATCCTGATCGGCCTGTTTGTGGTTCGTCAACTCTACAGACGCGCCACGAAGATTCTCAGCTACGCGGACGATGCCGAGCTTTCCCTCGAGCTGAGCGATGACTTCGTCAGCAAGGACCCGGACGCGCGCATCATCGAGGATCGCTATCTGCACTACATTGGCAGCATGGCCACATTCATCATTCGAGAGATGAATGAGTTGGAGCAGACCGCACTGCTGCTTAATGAAGAAGTCGTTACGCTTTTCCGCGGTGATGACGAGTACTTGCATAGTGATCCTACCCACGCACACCCCTGGGCAAACGCACACCTAAGAGATGCTATGCTTCGGACATTCAGCCCCCAACCCTCCTACGACTTGCGATCTCCCCCCAAGTTCCCTATCAGCGGCTTCAGCCACGGCCGCGCCGTTGTGCTTTCGCTGGGCATCGTCCAGCCCCTCCACCCAACAGCAGTTCAACGTTTGGTACGACCCATCGAAACCCTCGCATGAAATAAAATTACTAACTGGCTTAGGTTGAGAGAGGAACCGCTCACCAGATCCTCATTGCTGGCCTCCTGCTCCGCGACCACTCGGCTTCGCCACGCTCCCGTCACGTTGTGTCTGCGATCCTGACCATACTGGCCAACAAGCATCCTGTGGAGAAATTGTCCGAAATTGTAACCATACTCGAGCAGCAGATGAAGTTTATCGCTGGCGGCGGACTCATGTCGAAAGAGGACGAGGACGCCACCGGCTTCCTCGAGCACGAGGCAAACAAGATCCCTGGCGGAAATCCTGACCAGGCTAGAGCTGACCTGGCGAGGCCTGTTTATGCCATCACTGCTGGTGTGCTTCGGCGATACACTGGAAACTCGTTGAAGCAAGTCCTGGGGGCTATTCAGGAGGGCCCAGCCAACAAGAAAATTGGCCACACCTTGGCTCGAAACCTCGAGATCATCTTTGCGCCGTATGAGAGCCTGAAAAAGGAGTTCTTCGGAGTTGTCAAACCCCTGTGGCTGCAAAGAGCGTACTTCGAGCTCGTCAAGCCGATGCTGGCCAAAGCATGGCCGGCCGGCTCAAACAGCCCGGAGGACATGCTCATCGCTGCGAACTACAGCATCGCGGTTCTCGCAGCGGTCAAGCACATCCCCTTTGAAATCTACGAAGACGACACAGAGGACCTGGTGAGACTGATTCTCTGCGCCATTCGATACCTGCCCTCCGGAGGAGACGTGTACGCTGGCCTTAGAGTTCTCGAGGAGATTACGCGGAAGTCGCCCAACCGCGTCAAGCCGTTCCTCAAGAGCGTCATCGAGGCTTGCGTGTCCATTTTCACCCGAGACCCATCGCAGACGCAGGAAAGCTCCTCGTGGATGCCTGTTGGATACATACCGTTCGACCACTCAAACATCACCCAGGCGCAGTGCCGGTGTCTCGTCGTCCGTCTTTTGGGTCTCGTGCCCCCGCAGTTCGAGCATCGACACCTGCTTGACTCGGCATCTTTTGTCCGTCGTATGCTGTCGCAGGCTTCTGGCGATCGTGTGAGAGAAGTGCGGAAGGCCGCTCTCGTAGCTCGTGCGTCTTGGGCGGATATCAACTAGAGTCGACGAGGAATGGAAATCTGTACGGATGGTTTGCCAGGCAAGGTTATTGGCACCAAGAAACGCAAGACGCAGCAATGTCGATATAATGACGGCATGGCGAGGCGTCAGGGGATGAACACGTCAAAGATAGATGAGAGTCAGGAATAATGAATTAAGGTAGAGCAGCCATGCCGCCGCCTGATAAGTGCTGTATTTGGTGCTCGCAACGGCGTGTTCAGAAGTTCGCAGCATGAATATGTCATGCGGCAACGGTGAAGACCGCCAAGTACACTGGAAGTACCTCCTGCTGTCCCCGGACCGCTGTGCCAGTCGAGAACATAAGTCTGTGGCCAGCCTCGCCTACTCCTTGAGGTGAGCACGGTATTCCAAATGGTAGAGCAACTGTGGTGCAACTTTTCAGCACGTCGCAATAATCGCGACAAGAATCGTAGACTTTTCCAGGCCTCTGGCTACGTTACAATGCGAAGCCGCTCGTGTGCGTTCCGACACGACGGTGTAAACCCCAGTCACCCAGCCGGAGCCTACCAACTTATGCCTTGCGTCGCTTGCTAGAACCCTTGGTCGCTCCCTCGGCGCCGCTCCCCGTCGCCGTGCTCTCGGCATACAGCGCGTCTAGAACGTCGGACGAGTATGCCTGGGACGCAGACTTGACGCGCTTCGAGTCCAGCTGGCCGATGGCGGGAATATTGGTCGCGAGGATCTCTTGGAAGGGCGTGGCGACGAAGTGGCCCTGCGAGTCGAACCACTCGGCGAAGGGCTTCGAGAGCTCGATCTTCTTGGTAGTGCCGTTCTTGGAGGTGATAGTGACCTTCATGTTGTAGGTCGGTACGTTCTTCTTGGTGGAGGTCGCGATGTTAATCTATTTCCGGATCCTTGTAAGTCAAGTTTCCTGATCCGCTTGTAACAGACGGCTGAGAGGGTATACCTTTTCGCCCGAGGGAGACGTGCCCTCGTACACGGTGCCCGCCTCCTTCAACCAGATCCATAGCGTCAGTGCACCGTTAAGAATCGAGTAGATCACGACCGCGGCGGCCGTGTAATATTTCGTGCTCTGGAAGCCGAACTTGTAGTCCCAGCCGAAGCAGGCGGCGGCAATGAGAAAGGCCGACCAGCCGAGTCCGAGACGAACGTCGGTTAGGGTGTGGGATTGGGTGAACTTGAGAGAGTTGAGGTAGTTGGGGAGGGCATCGTCAGAGGTGTTCTTCAGATCTAGGCGACTGGCGTGTTAGCACGAATGCGACAAGTGCCACAGGGCTGAGAGACGGCAGCAAAAACGTACCTGCCAAGTTGTGGACTGTTATTCTCTCTCCTGACATTTTGGGCGGTCAATATGCTAGTCCGTCTAGAATATCTGCTGGGTTTTCACGGCTTCACGGGCATAGAGTTCAGGTAGATTGGTTGCATGTCTTGTAACCTCCAGCCTGGCTTCTGAAGCTTAGGTACCCTAGAACAGCTCGGGCCCCTGCGCCCATTGGATCCGCCGCAAACCTAGGTAAATGTGGAAGGTGGTCTTTCGGGATTTCGCTGAAACAAATTTCCGAAGGAGCTTTGGATGGATTGAACTCCACCAACATAGGTAGATGACCTATGGAGATAGTGCAACGTCGACGTAGCGCATCACCATCAGGCCGGTACCCGTGTCGACGATTGTCAGATCACTCTCTCATCAATCTCCGTCTGGCTTTTTGAGCCAGCTTTATCCACCATGGCCCAAGTCCCGGTGCAGACGATCCATCGGGATCCCCAGTTGTTGTACGTATTCCGTGGCGCGCATCTCCGCTCTCAGCTGTGCTAATCGAACTGCGCGCGACAGCTACTGGATCCTGTTCCCGATCACGGTGGTCATGATCTTGACGGGCATTCTGCGCCACTACGCCTCCGTCCTACTCGCTACCCCGCCCAAGAAGCTCGACAAGCCTGCGCTTCGTGAGCAGCGTCAGATGATGCACGGCGTTGGCGTCCGCACCAACCACCACGTTCTATCGAAGAAGTCGTTCGAGGCACGTCGCGACCAGCTCGTTGCTGCGTACGAATCCGGCGCGTTTCTCAAGGACCCGGATCGCAAGGGCCAGCCCCCCGCAAACCCGCTCACGGACCCCAGTGCGATGGACGGCATGATGGGCATGATGAAGAACAACATGGCCATGATCATCCCCAACACGCTCATCATGAGCTGGATCAATGCTTTCTTCAGCGGATATGTCATCAGTATGTTTGCCAAGACTCGGAAGTACCGTGCGGTTGCTGACAACAGTAGTGAAATTGCCGTTTCCTATCACTATCAAGTTCAAGAGTATGCTGCAGGCTGGTGTCGCGACTAAGGACATGGACCCCCGCTGGATGTCGAGCATCAGCTGGTACTTCCTTTGCATTTTCGGCCTGCAGTCTGTCTTCAACTTCATCCTTGGCAGCGACAATGGTGAGTCTCGAAATCATTCTGCCCGGGAACACGTGGTCACTAACATCAAACAGCCGCCAGCCAGATGGCCCAGCAGATGGGACAGATGGGGGGCGCCCAGGCCGCTCCCCAGATGTTTGGGCCTGGTGTTGACCCCGACAAGCAATTCAAGGGCGAAGCTGAGAACATTGCCGTCGTTGAACACTACTCTGTTTTGGATGAGGTGGAGCAGAGACTGCTCTCGGGTATCAAGTCATAGAATTGTAGAACAATGTATGCACATAGGTGCCGCCCAAGCGCCCTCCCGCAACCCTTGCACATAACCTGGCCCATGTTGGTGAGAATTTAGGGGCCACCGGCGTCCTACTCGCTGCCCTGTCCATCCCACCATAGGCACACGCCGAGACCCTCCATGGCCATAGTTCCCTTCACCTTGTACGGCGGTTTTGGGGGGTCGGCCTCGTCTGCTTGATTGGGTCCCGACGGCGTTTGATCGTGCCACTCCTCGTCGATGACCTGGAACCTGACCATTTCGTGATTGTCGTAAAAGAGCCTGTCGCCTTCTATGTTCCAGATCCACAACTGTTCGGAATGGTTGCTGCGGTAGCATCAGCTTACGGTCAAATGAAAGGAGGGACACGTCTGAACGCACAACTCAGCACCCTCGGGAAGCTCGTCGAAGGGGATAAAAATGTCGTCAAAAAAGTCCGTTCGCAGGTTGATTCCGGCTGGTGTAGAACTTCTAATTCTTCCGACCATAACTTCGCTCTTAAACGGTCTGAAAACGATCATTCTGAATTCGACTTCAAAAACGTCAGACCCAATATCTGTGACTCGAGAGCGCTTCACCCACCGTTGACGTTGACGAGGCCTGTGCCGTGGCCAATGAGTCCTTCTGAGGTCCATAGAATGTCATAGAGGCAAATGCAAAGCCCGATCTTCTGAATGACTTTGTTCGCGTACTTGGCATTGATGTTGTCCTCGATGGCGGAACCACTCTTCTTGCGAAAATCCTCAGGTGCGATCTCGACCAGATCGGCAATTTTGGTCTGCGGCCGTGTTAGTGAGTAATTCATGTGAAATCCGAGAAAACGTTCATACCAGGATGAACATGACGGGCAATGATGTCCTTTGGATGGCTATGACGGTTGAATAATCTCAGAAAGAATTAAGAAACCCAAACTCCAATGCAGTAATTATCCTTCTTCCATGTATACCTGCCCAGTATTGTCGCACGCTGTGTCTTGTCAGCCGGAGGTGAAATCGTGAAATCGGCAAAATCGCGGGGCGTGTAGCTCAGGAAGAAACTAATGTCACACCGCCCTCTGGATCAAGTTTAGCGCGAGTAATCGGTGACTGGCAGGCGCCGACCACAACCTTGCAGCTGACTAGTGGAGAAGCCCGCCCAAAGGGCCGCTATGGAGGTAAGTGCACCCGCTAGAACTGTTAATGCGGCAACCGAAAACTTCCACTCTATTCGTACACTAGGTATGGACCTAGCAAGTCGATAGTCCACGTCCCGTGCTGTGGAAGCTCCACTACTTCAGCTTCGCTTCGCGTCAGGGAATCTGCATCAATCTGCGTCTTCAACTCCTCCTCTTCTTTCCTTTTGCATTCGTCCGTGCGGCGCGCCTCGGTCCCAGTTTCCTTTCATCCCAGATCAAAACTGCATTGAACATCTGATTGCAAGCAGCTACTCTTCATTTCGTTGCCCAGATACCGTTGCAAGTCTTTGGGACTCGAGACAATCGCGGTTGTCTTGCAGAATCGTCGACTTTACTTACCTTGACAATTCGGGTTCCGTTATCGACCACTCCCTTCACACCAGGCCCAGCTGAAACGAAAAACCGAACGAGATACCTACCTTCTTCAAGACACGATGTCCGGCTACAACTACGGTCCTCCGCCGCCGCCGCCTCCAGCAGCCCAGGCTAGTCATCCCAGCTACGGACATCACGGAGGTCCCTATCAGCAACACTCCAGGGGCGCCGGAGCATCAGCTGCGCGTGGTGGTCGCGCCGCGTATCCTTCTAACGGGCGCCCTGAATACCCCCCGAATCCCCAACCTCCGCATGAGTACGGTCGGCAGCAACCATACTCTCAACACCCCAGTGGCTATCCTGCTCAACCCACCGGCGCCAACTATCCCCCTCAACAGCAGTGGCATCAAGATCACGCCCATCCAGCGCCGCAGCACGGTACTCACGCCCCTGCGCCGCTGTCAACTTCCAACTACCATCCCAACTACGCTCCCCAAGTATACTCCCATCCGCAACACGCCCAACCGCCTTCCCATCAACCTGGTTACGGCCCTCCGCAGCAGCATCAGTACGGACAACCTTACCATGCCCCAGCGCCATACAACGCTCCTCAGCAGTGGGCGGCCCCCGATCATCACCCACAGAACCAGTACGGTGGTGGACGTGGCCGCGGTGGCTATGGCAATGATCGAGGCGGCTCGCGAGTTCCTACCATCAATGGGCCGGCTCCGGCACCTTATGGCGGCGATGGGTTGCCGCATCAACCAAATGCTGCGTATGGACAACCTTACGGGGATCCTCGCGTCCAGCAAGTCCCTTACGCACCTCCTGCTCAGTATCCCTACCAAGCTCCTCCTCCCGCTCCTCATGCTGCCGGTGCTCCTCATGATACGTACTATAGCAAGCAAGACGGCCACGGTAACCGTGGCCGAGGCGGCTTCCGTGGCAACAGCACGCGAGGTCGAGGATCGTTTCACCAAGGTCACCACGGTAACGATAGGGCGCGGCATCGACCTCAAGGCAATAACCATCGTCACGAAGGAGGGTTCCATAAGCATGACCACAAACACGAAAACAAGCACGTAAACAGGCATGACAACAAGCACGACAATGCCCCTTCTGGGAAGAAGAAGAAGCGCAAGACGAACACACTGGGTCTGACTCCTGGGCAAGATTCGGATTCGGAAGACGATGAGATGGAAGAGGAAAAACTTCGCAAACTGATCGGATCAGATGCTCTGCAGTGAGTTCGCACACGAGCGCGTAGCTAATCAGTGACTAACGATGTCTTAGAGTTACCGATGTTGCTGCTTATATAGCCGAGCGTAAGAAGCGCTTTCCCACGGCTGCCAGAGTAAAAGCGAAGAAGTCTGCCGAGGTGGCACACGGAGGCAGCGACAAGTTCGCTGCCGCTCTGGAAAAAGAGGAAAACCTCGCAAGCAAGCTGAGGAAGCAGCTGGAGAAGGTCGAGTCGTCTATCAAGCGCAAGCGTGAGCAGCAAGACGAGGGTGACGAGATGAGAGATAGCTCTCCTCTGAATCTGAAGTCTGATGACGACGAGCCAGAAGTTGCCTCCAGTCGTATTCAGCAGGCCCCCCCTCCGCCTCCGTCAGCAAAGAAGGCGGATGTTTCAAAGCATTGCAAATATTACTCAACAGGAGGAACTTGTGGCAAGAAGGGCAAGTGCCGCTTCGTCCACGACGCCGCTGTCAGAGAGGCTGCGATTAAAGAACGCGAGGCGAACAACGGCCAGCTTACCATTCAGCAGCGCTTGGTCCTCAACGACAAGGACCAAGAGGATCTCACTGTCCTGCAGTCCATCCAGTATTTGCGCGAGAAGGGCCTCATGAAAGAAGATGCGAACGCTTCCAATGGCACAAATGGGCATCACGCGCCTGGTGGCTCTCAGTCTTCCCAATCTCACCCCCGACATTCAACCAGCAGCCTGCCCGCCGCGCATGCATCACTCCCCCCGCCGCCCTTGAAGCACCACAATGGGCTGCCTCCGCACAACCCGCCTCCCTCCTCACTATCCACCGGCGGCAGCGCATCTACAGTTCGATACAAAGGCTGGAACCTGAGCGGATATGGGAACTCAGGTCTCAAGTCCGAGGATCTTCCTTAGCGTCATAGTCTTCGCGGGTCCGTCCAGACGCTCTCGAATCCCTTGCCCTTTTGACATTTTGGGTTGACACTCTGATCACTTATTCGTTGAGTCTGGCGGGTTTCCATATGTTTTCATGGAATTCCGCTTTGGCGGAGAAGTCACCGTGAGCAGCAAGAAGCTGCAGCTTCAGGGTTTGCAATTGGTACTTGGTCCCTTCCTCACTCGACGATGGTATCAAGACGAGTTTTGGACTGGCCCAGAAGTTCTTCTGGCTGCCCTTCCCACTTCATTTGTCTTGTCCATGCGACGACGCTGGCAAGGCTTTTATACGGTTTCTTTTTCATTCCTGCCGCTTGCCACGAGGAGGCTTGCGGGTCGCAAAGTTTGCGGTCGCAGATCGCGTGTATCAACGATATAAATCAGAGCAGGGAAGCACAGCAGTTTCTTTTGTCTTTCCTTTTGCGGCCTTCATCAAAAGCATTTGCCAACGGAGGGGCTTAGTAGCTCTATGCACAGGCAGGGTCGTACGCGTGCCGGAATGCTAGGATGATGGCACTGTTTGAAGGCGTTTGGGGTGGATCACAGCCCGGCATGGTCGGACTCGATACCCCATGGAAGTTCCTGAATCGGGGTACCAAAGAGGCTGCGATGTGGAAGAGTCGAAGACGACATACGCAGATTCAGGATTCGACCGTCACCTGGGCCAGCAGAATTTTTGGATTTTTAGATAAGCGATTGAAACTTCTCTCGCAAAATTGCTACGTAAGACAACTCGTTTTTTACATGATAAAAAGGCCAACGTATTACGTTATTCGGCCTCGACATAATCCAGTTTGCAACACCGCCAAGTCTCAACAGCCTTGCACCAAGTTCACCGCCAGCCCCCTCTGTGAACAGCGAGCTTGGTTCTGACCAATTGTGGTACAGAAGTAGTAATATTAGGCTAGTGTTTGCTGGCCCGCTAGGTATCGTCGTGCCGCAGCACGTGTATACCGTTTTCCAAGTGACTTGTTCGCCAATGAAGCCGGTGCGAGCGGTTCACGCTCCCTGGTAATGACAAACCAAAATACAGAACGCCGTCGCTAATGTGATGCTGCCTACCGGTGCAAATGCCCATGGCGCCAGGTCCCAAACCCCTCTGGCATTGGCGAGTGTCCGCTAACGTCGTTCACGCTGCCGTTGCTGCTCCCAGAACTTGCGCTTCCGCTCCTCCTTCTCTGCCTTGAGTCGCTTCTCGAGCTTCTCCTGTTCGATATCCTCCCGACGGGCCACACGCTCGGCTTGCATCTCCTCCTGCCACACGTCGTCCATGCCGGCCTCCATATCCGACGAGCCGTCCGAGTCGTAGTTGTAGCGAGGACCGCCCTCGTCCTCCTCATCATCGTACTCAATGAAATCATCCATGTCCTCGTCTTCTTCATCTTCGTAGCGTGACCGTTTTGCTGATCCACTGTAGCGAGGCGCGGGCCTGCTGTTGAGGAGTGCGCCTCCAGGAGCCGGCTTCTTCTTCGTAGCAGACGCACCAGGTCTGGGGCGGGCAGTACCGGTATATCCAGTGGTTGCGACAGCAGCCTTCTTCAGCTTCTTCTCGTTTTCTTCCTGGGCGGCGCGAGCCTTGGCCGCGACTCTAGGATCTCTGGCTGTGTCGACCGTTCCATTGCGTGAGTTCCCATTGGCACCTGCGCTGCTTCGTCCCGCCGCTCCGGACGTCGGGCGGGCGGTGCCCTGGAACTGCGATGGCTGTCTCGCCGAGGCACCCTTCGCCCCTGGTGCCTTCGCCACTGATGCCTTCGCATCCTTTCTCGCGTCCTTGACCGTCTCTTCCCGCTCCTTCTTGGTCAATACCTTCTCCACGGGCTTATGCTGGATTTTGCCGACCTGGCCCATGGACTCTTGTGCCTTCTTTGCACGTGCTAAAATCTCGGCAAAAGACCCCTTCTTCGGCGGTGGGCCTGCTTTGGCTGGAGCTGCAGCAGAAGGCGAGGGTCGACTGGGAAGGGTAGACGTGGCCTTCGATGACGCTGACCCATTGATCGGCCTCCCCCCGGTCAGGTTAGGCTTCGCTGAAGAGATGCCATTTCCTACAGGCCTAGGCGCCGATGTTCCCCGATCCGAGGGCCTGGCGGCGCTTCCACGATAGCCAGTCGCAGTGGTTGTTGTGGTCGGCCTATCGGCAGGCCGGGCGCCAGGTCTCGGGGCGCTTGCTGGTCTTGAAGCCGACGAGCCTGTGCCAACTGTGCTTGTTCGCAGCGTTTTGTTCGACGCGGCGCCGCGCGGATCATCATCGGCTTTGCGTTTTGTTGCGGTCGCGACGGGCGGTCTCGTCGGGGCTGGCGATCCGCTTTGTGACTTATCGCCACTGATTTGGGCGAGGAGGTCTCCAATCTGAAGGGGGTTCCATCGTTAGGCAAACGGGGTTTACGCAAATAGGAAAGGAATCGCGTGCTCGATATACTTACAGGCATATTGGCGGTCTATTACAACCAGACGTCGTCGTCAAGCAAATTAGTAGATTGCTTGCACCGGCCGTCAGGATGCATCAGGCAGAAGCTTGAGTCATCAGGTCGTGGAAAGCACGAGAAACACCCGAATTTTCTGGGCGATTCAGCAAGCCGTTCGAAATCGAAAGACTCGGGATTTGGGTTGTGGAAAAGGACTGAAATCGGCCGGAAAGTCCAGAGCGAAAAGTTTCGATACGTGGAAAGGCGATCGCGAGGCACCCGTCGGTAGTCGTAGAGGTCGAAAGTTGGGTGTCGGGGGAAACAAAAGGAAGCGGCGTTGGAGATGGCAAGTTTATATCTTCCTCATTGGACGGGGGGGTGGGATCAGTGGCACTCTGGGTACGGCACTGCAGTGTGTCTGGCCTTGCGGCCTACCTAGGTATCCATCCATACAGGCTCTCGGAAGCAAGAGTGCCCCCGATCCCGGCCACACCGAGCATGGGCATCACCTAACCAGGGAGGCGGGCGCGCTATGGACCAGTATCCGTACCTACAGTGGCCTATGGTTACCTAAGCTACATAAGTCGATGTCACTGAAGGCTTCGTGTACCAAGGGACAGTGACAAACGACTGTAGGTGACAGTGACGACAACAACTACGACAATGTGAAAACAATAATAGCAGTGTTTGTGAAATTATCCAGTCGAAATAGAAGTAGAAACATATTTTCATCAATACTCTCTGACACCGGATAGGAGACCAGGTCCTCGCAAATTGGAGGATACGTCTTAGGTAATATCATGGAGGGCCTAGTATTACCTTCAGTTCAGGACCCCTGTCCAGGCCCAGTACCTAGGTACCTACCTACCTACCTACCTACCTACCTACCTAGGCCCTGCGTCACCTAGCGAAAGGTGTGGCTAGTGACGAAACCAGCCACCATCAGCGCAAGGTGCCCCACCTTAGGGTCGGCTATCTGAATTTTGAGCCCACACCATGAATCAAAAGCGAAACTTTTTGCGCGGCCAACTTCTTGTCGTTAACCCATCACCACAAATCCTTCCAGGACTCGAAGATTCAGTCTCCGCCCAACTCGCGGTTAAATTGATTGACCTCTCGTGTTCTTCACGTTAACTTGTAAGTCTCCTCCCTTTGCCCTTCAACCACGACGCCCTCGCCGCCGGTACAGTCCTCTCGCGTTACGCCCCATCATGGTGTGCATCAACCCTCTCGAGAGCTTGGTCTGACTTCTCCATCGCAGAAACACATCATTCAAAATGAAGCACCTCGCCGCTTACCTTCTTCTCGGCCTCGGAGGCAACACCTCCCCCTCCGCCAAGGACGTCAAGGCTGTCCTTGAGTCCGTCGGCATTGAGGCTGACGAGGAGCGCCTCACCAAGCTCATCTCCGAGCTCGAGGGCAAGGACATCAACGAGGTCAGTTTGAACAAGGCCTATGGAATTGGAAAGTAGAACAAGCGCTGACCAGATGTGTAGTTGATCTCCGAGGGTTCCAGCAAGCTCGCTTCCGTCCCCTCTGGTGGCGCTGGCGGTGCTGCCGCTGCTGGTGGTGCCGCTGCCGGCGGTGCTGCTGAGGCCGCTGCTGAGGAGGCTCCCAAGGAGGAGGGTAAGATTCTTCTCCCGACCTGCGTTGACATTAATTGGTTGCTAATTCCTTTACAGAGAAGGAGGAGTCCGACGAGGACATGGGCTTCGGTCTCTTCGACTAAATACCCTTACGACTCTGACGACCGGCGGGATGCCCCGATCTCATCAAGGATGCCACGCAACTATTGGCCGACATTTTCGCATGTCCTAGGCATGAGAGGATTATTCTTGGGTTGGACTTCGACACACGCGTGTGTAGTGAAACCGGCTATTTTCGGGCAAATAAAAAGTTCGCTGCTTCTTTGACAACTTGCGTCCGGTGACGATTCTGTTTGCGCGCTGTCAGCGGGTCCATTCTGAGATCCCCGACTACGTCAAGTCCCTGCAATCTAGACGGACTGCGATTGAATGCCATGTCAGTCGTAAAGAACCGACAAATTGATGACTCTCAGTTTCGGTCGCAAAATATTTCTGACCTGCCTTGGCCCGGTCGCGATTGTTCGCGAATCACCCCACGCAGGAAATTACTATCATTTTTTACTCCCACAATGCGCAGAACGCCGCCATGTGCTCGTTAAATCAGAAGCACGTCGAGAAGGAATTTCATTCCAGCCACATTCTCCCTTGTGTGGGGCGTAGAGCCGGGGTTGAGAATGGATGTGTTGACTGCGATCGTGGGACTTGGCCGTGAGAAGCTTTGGCCATGCCTGCCTCCCATTTAATCAGCTACCTTAAAAGCACTGGGCCTCAGGCATGGTGCTGGTGCGATGCAAATTTCATGCGACCACCAGGAATGTGCTCTTCGCGTCCCGCACTCCCACCGTGCTGTTGCCCCGACAACTCAGCCCACTAGTGTTGCCCTCTCATTGGCCAGCCCCTGCTAGCCCCCAATACTGCAGTCTGGGAACGCCTTGATTTCGACAAGGAACCGACACATCCTCTCCCAACCATACAAGATGCCCATGACGCGCCGCATGAACTAATTTCTTCCCCATTCGCAATATTTCTGATCATGGGCACCATCGACACGTAAAACATCCCTTAGTCGACAGAGACAATCGCTTTACCCGGCGGACGGTGGTCATTCGCGGAGACGTGGAGGGACGCGCCAATCACTTCCCAATTACCGTTGCTTACAGTTGCAAAACAATCACCCCCCAGCACCCCAATCCCGAGAGAAGAATAAGGACATGGCGACTGCTTCACCCACCCCGATGGGCACTGCCGCTGCCGGCCTGTCACGTCGTCCTTCTCAGAGACAAGGCCTCCGCAGACTGCCTTCACGACCGCAGCTTGGCCGAAGCGAATCGAATCCTGTCCACGCGACGTCGACGTCGGTCGCACCCGCGCTGTCCAAGAAAGCCGACTCGCAACAATACGCCATCCACGACAGCTCCGACGATGAGATCCCAGTGCCTATGAAACTAAGTGCTCTCACCAAAGCATTACTCAACGACGGCGGTTCAGCCGAACCTGAACGTGCTCCCTCGCCGCCTAGAACGCGCCGTCGCGCAAGCAATCTCGCCACTTCGACGACATCAGCGACCGAAGCAAGAAGGTCCCGTCGATCTGGAAGCATTCACGGCCACGATACGAGGTCATCGAGGCCACCTTCCAAGCCCTCGTCTCCTGTCAGGAGTCGGGAGAGCAGCCCTGTCCGCAGGAGAATTGTTAGGCTGAGCACGACGCCGAAAAGTCTAAGCCAGTTGGGCATGAGCACCACAAAGAGGCGATCTAGCTCGCTCTCGCGGTCTACCAACCAGCGCACCACCTCGCGGAACCGGCCGGAAAGTCGAGACCAATCCTCGGATGAGAGGCAAGAGCCTCCACAAGACATCAACACACCCGCTCAAGGAGTCCGGGTAGTTCGCATTGCTGCTGGTTCCTCTGGCAACAGAAGTCGAATCGGCAGCTCGGCGGGTCACTCCCGTCGCTCTGGCTCTCACCTTGAGCAGGAGTCCTCTGAAGAACCGGTGACTGCTGCTCGGCACGCCCCCGGTATCAATCCAGGAAGCGTTTCTCGGCATACTTCGAATGCCGGAAGAAACACCAAGCCAGAGGACAACCTGGCGCTCCAGAGCTCGATGCGTGTCAAACGTGTCGGTAAGGTTCCTGGAAGCTTCTTGAGTGGGCCTGCCCGACGGGGCCGCAGGCGACAGAGCGAAGAGGAGGCGGAGGCCAATGGTGAAGGTGAAGGTGAGGGGTTGATTTCAAGTCAAGAGCACGATGGCCAAGGCCATGAGATGGACAACGACTTTGCATCGTTTTACGGCAACGGACGACAACTTGCCTCGGGAAGCCCGGTCGCCATGAGCGACCCTTCAAGAGCCAACCACCGGAGACCCGTGTCGTACGCGGAGCCGGCCCCTCATGCCCGACCTTCACCCCGCGAGAAGGAAGAGCCGGAAGAAATTCACTACAGATTGCCAGCGCCGCGGCCTCAGGTCCCATCGTCCCACGACCAGGAAAATGAGCTCCCGTCCATCCTTCGGACTTCCAAGTCTGTGGCTAACATTGCCGCTGAAAAGGAAGCCGAAAAGGTTATTAAGCGACCTGCCGCCCATGAAGCTGTAAGCCAGCGGCACACTTCTCCAGAACGGAAGCCGCTTTCTTCGCTAGCTCAAAACACGCCCCGAAGACCCGCACCCCCGCCCCCTCCGAAGATGTCCGTTCTTGATGCTGCCACAACTTCGGCCGGAGCTGCTACTACCTCCCAAGGAAAGCAGAGGCGAAACATTCTTCGTGTCAATGGCAAATCCTATACGAGGCTCGACTGTCTGGGCCGGGGCGGCAGCGCTAAGGTCTACCGCGTTACCGCCGAAAACGGGGCGATGTTTGCGTTGAAGAGGGTGTCGCTCGAGAATGCGGACGAGACAACCGTCAGAGGCTACAGAGGCGAGATTGATTTGCTGGGCAGGCTCACGGGCGTTGACCGAGTGATTAACCTTTTTGACTACGAGATGAATGATGAGAAGAAGATGCTGACTCTGGTAAGTTGGAGTGTCAGAAACGAACAGGACTCTGCTAATATACTCTTAGCTCATGGAAATGGGCGAGCTGGATCTCAACACTCTGCTCCGGGCTCGACAGAACCCGGAAGCGGCGAAATTCGATCCCGTTTTCGTCCGCTTCTACTGGAAGGAAATGCTCGAATGCCTTCAATCAGTACATCAGTTCGACATCGTTCACTCCGATCTAAAGCCGGCCAACTTCGTTCTTGTCAAAGGGCGCTTAAAGCTGATCGACTTTGGCATCGCTAATGCTATTCAAACCGACGAGACAGTAAACGTTCACCGCGAAACGCAAATTGGCACCCCGAACTACATGTCTCCCGAGTCACTTCTAGACTTCAACGCGCCCCGAGGCGGTAGAGTAGCTGGACGCCCGAAGTTGATGAAGCTCGGAAAGCCCAGTGATGTTTGGTCACTGGGATGCATCTTGTACCAGCTGGTCTATGGCATCCCTCCATTCGGTCATATCGCGAACCAGATGGCGAGGTGTCAAGCAATTATCAACTGGGACCACGTTATTGAGTTTCCCTCTCGAGGAATGGGCGGCGTCTCCGTACCTCCGTCCTTGTTGAGAACCTTGAAGCGGTGTTTGAACCGCGATGTTCACATGCGACCAACCTGCGAAGAGCTCCTTCACGAGACCGATCCTTTCCTCTACCCTAATGAGCTCAGTGAGAAGGCACTCCCGATTGACGAAGAGCTCCTTGGTAGAATCATCCAGAGCGTCGTCACGAGATGTCGAGAACGGATGCCCACGGAAGCCGAGGCCATGTCGGTGTGGCCCTCTGCTTATTGGGCAAGTGTCAGAAAAGCGACGAATGCGAGTAGGTCTTGAGGGATTCAAGGCGCTGGTGTTGGAAAACTGTAGAAAAAGGGCGTCATTTGGCAACTTGACTTTGGATTAATGATGATGGGAAACATTCATAGCTAGGAGTTTCTTGGGCGTCTTGTCTTCTTGTTTAGCTGTTTCGTTGCAGCCCTCTTTTATTCTCTTACACTGTCAGGAATACTTCCTGCGAGGCTCAAACCTCCCGACCTTTCGCAGAAATTTTGACGTTCCGGTTGGCATAGGCTCAGCCTCCTCTGCATCAATTCCAAGTTCAAGCCAACACAGGCATTTAAACGTTACTTTGGTTTCCTTTACTCCTCGCCCACGTCAAATACGAGGATCATGTTTTGTTTTGTCTATTGTTACAGTCCCTTTGAGAAGGACGACACTAGTACATGGAATCCGTCTGATTCCGTGACTTTTGTACACCATGCATCGTACTCGAACAATCCTGATAGCACCTTGCAGTGACCTTGCCTATGCCTCGATCTCATCCGGGTTGTTGATTTTGAGTTCGCTGATCGCCAGCATGGTGTAGCGATGCTTGCTCTTCACCGTCTTGACTTTTCTGTTCCTCCGCTTCGTCTTCTCCTTGAACCGCATGGGCTCACTTTCGGTGCCCGTCACCACCGCCCTGCACTCGAACAGCCGCTCGTCGATGTACGGCGCGCCCTTGAGCGTGTAGTCTCTGCTGCCAATGACGGTGGCGCGGTTCAGGCGCAGAACGTCGCCGGGCACGACGCCGGGCATTTTGAAGGGGAGGCGAACGCTGTCGCCGGGCGTGACGAGGTAGGGACGGCCGTGGATGTGGAAAGTGATGTAGTGGTTGGGCTGGGCGGCCAGGAAGGGGAGCACAGTCTGCACTTGCTCGGAGAGGAGAGCGGGCGGCGATGGCGTGGCCTTCTTGGACTCCGTAGACTTTTTCGACCTCGTGGCTTGTTGTGCTATTGACGGCTTCGCGGCATCTGTGGGAGCGACGACGGGCGCATCTTGGGCGGCGGCGGCGGCGGCGGCGTTGGAGGCATGGGGCGGCTCGATGATCGGTGCCGTGGAGTTGAACCGCCGAGCGTGAATTGGCAGCAGGTAGGTCGGCGGGAGGCGCGCGACGGGTGTCCTGAGCTCCAGGACGGAGCGCAGCAGCGTTCGGCTCATGTTGGGTGCTTGAATGGGTGTTGTAAGTGAACCGCCGAGGACGCGATTGGGTGATCCGCAGCTCGAAAAAAGTTATGGAGCAGATAGTTAGGTCGTTGCGGCGGAATGATGCCGGACAAATAGCTGTTCCGGGCATGTCGATAGGTGGTGAAGGCTGGCTGGCTGGTGCCATCCCATGGACCTGTGGATCCGGTGGGCCCTGACCTGGCGTTTGATTCGTTTGTGGGTCCTCTATCGATAAGCAACTTTTTTTGGTTCTCCAAGCACCCGCCACCACCGCATCAAGCCCGGACACCAGCAATCTTGACGAGAACCGGCCTCGTCGACAGCATCACCGCCCCCCAACAGCAGCTCATAGTACCAGTCAAGTCGCCGCGAGCGCACAGTCTTCAACATGCGTATGTCCTCCAGTTTACTTCGCTGCCCTTGGCGGTATGGCCGTCTCTGCAGCGGGCTTCCTCGTGTACCCTGTGAGAAGTTCTCTATTGACATTGGCCGCCATAGCTCAGGGAGATTACATGGACGCCCATAGGCGCAAGTGGGGACGAAGACTCGATCACGAAGAGAGGAAGCGCAAGAAGGAGGCTCGTGAGGGACACAAGGCTTCCAAGGATGCGCAGAACCTCCGCGGCCTGCGCGCCAAGCTTCACGCCGAGAAGAGGAGAAAGGAGAAGATCCAGATGCGCAAGACGATCAAGGCCCACGAGGAGAGGAACGTCAAGGCGAACAACGAGAAGGAGCCCAGCGAGCCCATGCCCGCCTACCTGCTCGACCGAAACAAGTGCGTATACCAGAGGACCATCGGGGTGGACCTAGGGATGGAGCTGGAAGCGGCTGGCTAACGCGACATACAGCCCGAGCAACGCAAAGGCTATCTCCTCGCAGATCAAGAATAAGAGAGCGGAGAAGGCAGCACGAGTAAGCAGGTTGAGGTTTCCCAGATGCTTCGCCGTGGCTAACGAGACGGATAGTTCGCTGTTCCCCTCCCGAAAGTGCGCGGTATTGCGGAATCCGAGATGTTCAAGGTCGTTTCGACTGGAAAGAAGACCCACAAGTCTCAATGGAAGCGCATGGTTAGTTGTCTCCTTTGCTCCGTATCAGATGGCCCGTACTGACCAGGTTTAAGATTACGAAACCGACGTTTGTCGGACCCGACTTCACGAGAGCCAACCCCAAGCGCGAGAGATTTATCAGGCCGTACGTAACCTCGATTGCGCATACATCGGCGCGTGTGCTAACTTCTGCTCCAGTATGGGTCTTCGCTACAAGAAGGCACATGTCACTCACCCTCAGCTTGGCGTGGTGCGTACTTTTCTTCTTCACAGGTGGAATAGGCACGAGCTAACTCACGCTTCACAGACGGTCCAACTTCCTATTCTTTCGGTTAAGAAGAACCCCAACGGATCTCTCATGAGCAACCTCGGTGTTCTCACGAAGGGAACAATTATTGAAGGTAAGTGACATGACAGCCCCAAAAACCACTTTGGCGCTTGTAGATGCAACGTACTAACGGCCTCCAAAGTTAACGTCTCTGAGCTGGGTCTGACTACCGCCGCGGGACGCGTTGTCTGGGGACGCTACTGCCAGATCACCAACAGTAAGTTTTCTCCGGATACGTGTGCAGATCCAGTTTCGATACTAATGAAGCAGACCCCGAGAACGATGGCTGCGTAAATGGTGTTCTGCTCGTCTAAAGTTCAAGGAATTGTGAGGCACATATAGGGTTTTTAAAAAAGAAATCATCGGCGTCCGGAGTTGAGGCACCTCGAAGATATGGGGACAAAGGGGGGTGGATGCCCGCATAATGGCACAGCTAGGTAGATGAAACAAGATTTCCGTTTGTTCCCACACAAGCTCATGGACTAGAAGAGGAGCTACGTTACTCTCCTCTCGTTTGACCCGATTACGCGCTGAACCGACCCCAGGTGTGTCGACGAGCTTCCGTCGCGAAGGCTTAAATGTTCATAGGCACCTGGAGAAATATTTTGAGGGGATTATATAGGTAACGTGATCACATCTGCCTCTCGAGGTTACCTTTCTCGGCCGCCTTCATGTCGATAGCCCGGCCACGCACGATCAAGACTTGGGAAGTCTCCTGGAAAAGTTCTGAACATCGGCCCACAATATCACTCACACCTTACACAGAACGATGTCTACTTCCTCGTTCTACTTTCATGCCATCACGATCTATCGACCGGTTGGTCAAGGATGAGTTTGGCGGGCTCGGACAACTTTATGGTTAATGGTGAACTCGCGCACTGTCGTATTTTGGATTCAGCTACTATATGCGTGATACTTGTCTCGAGGGACCACTGTAATATTGCAGGGACAAACGTGCCTTCCACGCCAAATACTCCAAACTCATCAATCGTAAACGGTCGTTTAGAAGTACAAAATGTCTTCGAGCCGGCATGTCTCCGAAGCCGGCAGCAAACCAGAAATACAAACCAACGCCAATTACTCCCGCCTTAACCTTTCTTTAGGTCTATCAACCGACGAACTTGAAGTTCGTATAGACACGTGTAATTCCGACATCGTATCAAGCCAGTCTGTGAGCCGCATCCAGATATGAGCGATGGACACAAGGTCTTTACCGCGTGTCCCAGGGTACCCCACTTCAAACTTGGAGCATGAAATGTTTCGTTTCCTCGACACCGAAGTTACTTGAAAAGGGGGCATTAGCTTCAACTGTAGCCGGTTGGAACTAGAGCAAGCTCCTGGTTGAGAACTTACACGGTGAGGAAGAGCTTCGCGTACTCGTCAACATCTGCCGGCCTCGCCAACTTGGCGATTTCCTGGATGAAAAAGCTGTTGACGAGAAACATCGGCTTCTCCCGCCAAGCAGAGAAGAAGGCCGGCGACGACTGGGCTTCCCAGAGGTGCTTCGAGAACGTCCACCGGTGGGGGGCTAGCCAGTTCGAGGGGTCCGGTTCTTTACAGCCAACTGATATCAGCAATCGTCTCTGGATTGGATCAAGATGTGACGACTTTGGTGCATGGTCAAGGAGAGCCGAACGACTTACCGCTCTCACCGACCGTCTTGAGCATCTCGAACAGGGACACGAACATGTGGCCCATCAACACCGTCCTCCTCACGCACTCGTTGAACACCCACACCTCCCACGACCGGGGCGGCTTCTGCCTCAGCGACGAGTCGTCCAGCAGGTGGACGTCGTCGAAGTTGTCCCTGATCTCCTCCAGCTCCTTCAGCCACCTCTCCAGGACGCCCATGTCCCGCTCGGCCTGCGCCCTCAGGGAGATGTCGCCGTCGAAGCACCGGATGGTCTGCAGGAGCCACAGCGCCTGCGTCCTGGCGAGCTTCTCGTGGCACGTCAGGTCCGCGGACGACGCCGAGGAGGACTTGGCGCCGCGCAGCACCTCGGCGGAGCTCTCGCAGATGGCGCGGATGGCCCAGCTCTTGTTGGCGTCGGTGCGGCCCGCGTAGGCGGCGATGGCCGTGTAGGCGGCCATCAGGGGCCGGGGCGTCTCGCCGATGCTCCGGTAGAGGTGGCGGTGGATGAAGGGGAGCTGCTGCGTCTGGGCGAAGGTGACGTGCACGTCCTTGAGGAACGACACGATGAAGCCGATGCGCGAGTCCGGCTCGTGGACTTGCCACGGCTGGAATTCACTCGCAGACATGCACTGGGCCTCCCGTCAATCATGTGGGATCAGGACAAGGGTGTGGGCATCGGTGGAAAGCGAGTGATGGAGATGAAGAGGCGGAGTGGAGGGGTGTGAGATTGAAACGAGTGTGAGATGAGAACTTAGGGACGAGATGAGAGAATAAGGCGTGGAGATGTAGGAAAGCAGCGACTCACCATGGTGTCTCCTCGATCCATGAAATTACACACGGAGCCCATGTACATGGGCTCCATGGCCTTGGGCGCCAACGGCGGCGCGGGCGTCTCCCACAGCTGCATCTCGCCGCCCTGCGCGGGCTCGGCGTTCAAAAAGTCCATGACGGAGTTAAAGTCAAAGGGCATGTTCATATTGGCATCCAGATTGAGACTGATGGACGGCGTCGTCGTTGTCGTCGTGGCAGTGCCCGGAGACGTGTTGCTGCTGGTGCTATCGCTCATCGTCAAAGTGGGGAGTCCGCCGTCGACGTAGGACGGCGACAGAGACGGGGTTTCGTCCAGCGTGTTGAAGTCGAAGGGCGGCGGCGGAAGCCCAGGGTTGCCACCGTCCTCCAGGTCCATGGCCTGGAGGGTGTCGCGTCGGCCGCCTGCTGCCCCAGCGGAGGAGGTGCTGTTCCCGCCGTCGGGCCCAGCGGCGGGAGGGGGCACGTTCTGGTACACGCAGGAGAAGTTCTTCTCAGCGCAGCGGGTGCACCGGGGGGTCCGCTTGTCGCAGCGGCGCTTGCTACGGACGCAGGCGTTGCAGCTCTTCTGCCGAGACTTGTCCGCTGGGTCCAGCTCGCCGAGCTTGGGATCGATTGCGGACATGGTATTGTTTTTCCTTTTGGGCTTCTATTTCCGCTTTTCTGTGGAGAGTGAGAGGGTATGGGAGAAAAATGAGTAAGACTGGGAAATGGAGACCCGTGATGTCAGATTCCTCAGGAAGAAGCTATGGATGGGAATGGCAAGAATGGGGATAACGGATGAAAGTGAGGAAAAAAAAGATGCCGCTAATCTGTCCCCTCGATCACAGAGGAAAACTCTCGATTCGAAAACTCGCGAAGAAGGCAGTCGGGCTTACGCATTCCCCCCCCTGTAACAGCAGTAGTTGGGACGTCAGACGGAGGGTCGCGGTGAGACGTCGGAGAGCCCGGAGGTTGAGATTGCGGAGATTCAAACTCCGCCCAGGTCCCAAACTCCGCCCGCCGCGGCCCCACCACGGCACATCCCAAACTCCGCAGGCACGGGTCGCCGAAACTCCACCGCCGACGGCGACTTACAACAAAGACCTGACCGCGTCGTCGGGAAAGGCGGATGAACTCGTGAACACCAGTTTGGTGCATAGCATCTGTCGCTGGCCATCTTCGAAACTTTGCATCCGTTCCATCGTCCACGAAGCCACATCCCAGCTGTCCGGTCTCGCCTTTCTTCCTGGCCCCCCCAATCCGCTTGCGGAAGTCGATCCATTCATGGGGGGACATCAACCCCATAACTAGATGCCATGGCCCATGATGACCAGAGCTGCCAAATCCGGAAGACCGCGCGGGCACCACGAGGGTCGAGACTTTGCTTTCAATGAGTCACCAACGTCTATTGATTCGAAGAGAGCAGCGCACCCCACCCCTCGCGCATCACGCTTCCCCAGGAGCTGAAAAGCCAGCCCGCCCGCCCACGCGCTTCCGTTACCATCGACTCTCGAATGCCCGCATGCAGCAGAGACATTACCACGACTGACGATACCAAAACATGACGAAACAACCATCGACTCCGCGAAACGTGTCGCCATCCGCGAGAGACAGACTGCGAACTCGGGCCGGGCAAGAAGGGTCTCGTCCTGCGTAAGCCGAACGTCAACGGCTGCTTTCGGTGTTCGCTCATGTTTTCCTGAGTTCTGTGACCGAGAGAGCCGTGGGAACTTGAAGTGCCGTCGCTAGCCCTCCTTCCGAACCCGTTGGCAAGTTCGTCGCGGGCTTGCCGTCATCCTCGCGACGATCCAGACCAGTCTAACCATCTAGCAAATCACAATCTAGATCCAACACTCCTATCTTCTAGATCCAGGATTAGAAGTACTTATCTCCGACGCCCGGTCACACCGTTCGCCTAAACAACCGCCGCCCCCTCTTCAACGACCGCACACGGCGCCTTCGATAGGAGGTAGGTAGGTTCTTGAAACCAGCCAGGGAATTTTCTGGATTGCTACCTCGTCCTTCCGATCTCCTTGGGATTCCTCCCCTTGACAATCACGCTGGAGGGAGGGGAGGGGGGTGTGCTGCGAGTTAGTTCGAGCTCGTCAGGCTAGAGCTGGGCCTACGCTAGCATCTCACAAGAAGGGAAAGAGGGCCAGAGGATCCCCCAGCCACCATCGTGGGTTTTTCTCCCCTCGCACTTGGATCGGGCACGAACAGATCCTCAAACCGTCGAGCAGATCGGAAGCCCGTTCCCGCCTGTAGCACCAACAACCGCCCGGGCAGCAGTGGTCGCGCAGCGAGCGAGCGCGGCCATCACCTGGGGGGAAGGAGGGGGCGAAAGAGGCGACAGCGCACGATTGGGGCGAGGAAAGTGAGCTACGGGGATTTCTTTCTGATCTGGGCGGAACCGGAGCGTCTGGAGGATTCATAGTCTAAAGCGATAGTGTACCTAGATGGAAAGTGGGGGAGAGAGAAGAGAGAATAGACACTACTTTAGTTCCCGCGCAACAACTCCTTCTTGCTTCATTGCGCCCCCCTAGATACCCCCCTCCCCCCCCCTTTATCAGTCTTTCAGCCCCCGTGGATTTCCGTCCGTCCGCTTCGTTGCACGATGGGCAACACTGGTGTACGTGGGAAGGAAGCCGCCTCCCTTCTGGATATGGAATCATCAAAAGAAAAAAAAGGGAAAAGAAGAAAAGGGGGGGCTTGGCGTAGGGGTGACACAAACCACCACCACCACCATCGCCGCCAACCATAATTCCCAGGAACGAGAGAGAGAGATAGGGAGAGCAGAAAATAACCGACCATTCATCCGCTGTTCCTCTCCGCCGGGAAGAATAAGAAAAAGAGAGAAAAAACCGCATCGCCAATCACGTTCCGACCTGAACCGTTGTGTCAGTCGAAAGAGACACACGAGCAGCCGAGAGGAACTGTCCCCGACCAGGACGCCAGGTTGATTCGTTCCCTTCCTTTTTATTTCTCTCCTTGTGTTCCTCATCTCCCACAAAGGGCGCCATGTTCATCCCGCCTCCCGTGTTTTCCCCCCATCTCACCGAGGGCAAGAACCCTTGGAGAGAAGAAGAAGAAAAAAAAGCAACGCCCATGCCCCACCAAGATCTACATCGAGGGCCACCGAGCAGAGTTGCCTGTTGGATGAGAGAACACCCACTGGGGCTTGCTTGTTGCCTGCGTGTCCGGGCCGATAGGTAGATGGCGGTCGGTCGATCGGGTGGGCGGGCGGCGTCCGCCTCGGCGGCGGCGGCGGCGGAGAACGACAATACGGAGGCATGTTGGAAAAGCATGAAGCATGCCGCCACGTATGCGTCCACATACATGTACACGTAGTATACTACCTAGGCCATCTGGTTATCCATGTGTGCTACTATCTATGTATGTGGCTGACACTGGTCGGGACGCACAGCCCATGGCCTTTCGAAAAGGGATATTTTTTTCGAGTACGGATACGCCTATCGTGATATGACTGATCACTAATTTGATTTTTCTTGTCTTTATCTCTTTCCTTTATCGTGGAATGTCCCCCCTCGGTGCAAGTCACAGTCAGTGCTGCCATTCCCGATGGTGTTCCCACGCCCCTTTTGCCCAGCCAAGACAACCGAAAAAAGACGCGAGGGGTGTCGTCACACGAGGAGAAGGACTCGTTGGACCCGTGTCGGCGGCCGTGATACGCACGCAAGCCCACGGTTACCTCGCTTCACCAGGTAGGCGACACCGACCTTGCAGCCTCTCTCCGGGGATTGGCCCCGGCACCCGAGTCCCCCGGATGCTTTGGTGCATGTGTGCCTTCCCGCGTGAGGGTTGACGAAGCGGTCAGAAAGCCCGCGGGAGTCTTTTTGTCTGGCTACCGACCACTCGGCCAGGCAAGGGTATCTGCCTTTCCCTCGTGCAACCACGCCAGATGGGAGGGGAATGGGTGCCACGCAATTTCAGACTTCAAAATGCGGGCAGCCGGAAAGGCACGAAGCCACGAGGCAGACTAGATCTGGCTGCAAACAGGTTTTCGTTCCACCGCTCAGTCGTCTCAAAACACTTACATGGCGTAGGTAGTGTACATACGCGCACTTGCACACTCACTCACCCCCCTCCCACACGCGCACACCCTCCAGATACCTACACTAGGTGCCTGGTGGCGGTCTGATACATATTTGGAGGTGCGCAGAAGTTTTTCCGATATAATGGCGGTTCGGCAAGATAGGTAGGTACCTTTTCAAGGGGCGCTGGGGCCAGTCCGTCCTACGATGGATGGTAGTTAGCATCATAGGTCATATTGCCCGTGTTCCAGTCTCGCCGACCAGAGGCCACGCCGTCCTGCTGGCGACTGGCAGGTTGAGGCTAGCATGGCGCTTCAGTCCTGGCCCTGGCCTTCAAACCCACATGTCTCTTGTCAGTCCGCGCGGGAGAAGCGTTGCCAGTTTGCCAGTCCATGCGGAGGGGCCGCAACGGTCTGCGATTAGCAGATCGACTACCCGCCTCCCTCAAAGAAGAAAGTTTCGCTAGTGGGCATCTTAAAAGAAGGGCCTATTGTACACTAATGGTCGACGGAACGCCTCGAAGCGCCTGCGGAGAGTCTCTCGTTGCGAAAGCGCGTGTTTGTCCGAGTGATGATGACGAGCCTCTTTGGCCGCGGGGCGACCTCGTGCGCGCCCAAATCTTAATCTGTTCCTCTCTCCCAGGCGTGAAATGGAAATAAAAATAAACCAGCAAATCCGTCGACAAAGAGCGCACATAGCAGGTCTGCCTGCCGCCACATGAGACATAGCAAAACAAGTAGAACTGCAGCCGACTCAGCAGGTGTGCATCCCCTCAGGCGGCACGAATCGTCAGCCTGAGTAGAATTGTATCCATGTCTTGACCGTGGACTTGGTCAGCGTTGGTCATGGCAATAGGCTCTGAAGCATCTTCTCCTCTCCTCACCTCCCCCTCTTGGGTGAGCGGGACGCCCGGATCCTCTGATGCGCTGTGCTATATGCTTGCTCCAAGGGTGGGAGAACTTCCTAGCGTCGATCATCAGCCCCAGAAGAACGGACGTCGTCGGCCCAGGCCCCAAGTCATCAACGAGCTTCCGTCCGTCGGACAGGCAGGCAAACGACGGCAAAGCTCGTGGCAGGTGGGTTTCTGGATCGAATCATTTGGCTCTGCACTGTTGGGTCGCGTGGGAAAGCGATTCGGCCGTTGGATCATCGTTGCTGCTCTCGACACCGCGTGAGACATCGTCTGAATGCCCCGAAGCTAAAAACCGTTGATGGCATGCCTGCGGTCGCCAAACCCTCAATGTCCTCCTTCCCCTCCTCGACTAATACTTTGGTCAAGTCCAGGGCTTACCCATGCCAGCAATCGTCCATGGCGGAGTTTGTCCCGAAAGCAAGGTGCCACTCACATCCAAATCGAACCCGTACCGTCCCGTACAGAGCCACAGTGGAAGCAGACGCCGTCTGAGAACTGGTTGGGGGCGTGGCATGCTGGCTGCAAACTTAAAATGGTGAGGCGGTATAAATCATGTGTCGGGACTTCGCTTTATGCTTTGTTATCCCCTACCCTCTACCGTCTGAACTTGATTCTTCCTCCAGGGCGTCTGTGCTTGTGTACAGTCGTTACACAAGTGCGAGTGGTGGCGGACAAAGGCTTAAACACTTACCTCCTCGGAGATGTTCGTCTCACACATCAATCTTCATCTCTCGAGCGGTGCCGGCGATGGACGATCTGCGCTGTCGCAGATCGTCCTTAGCTGCCACCTCTAATCACTCCTTTTACTGTTGTTGTTGTTGTCCCAGTGTCGAATCTGGTTGCAATTTACAGAGGCCCGTCGAATGCTGTGGGTATCCGGGTCTGAAGACGTCGATCGAACCTGTCGATACGTTCCGGGTGATACTTACTCGAGGTGAAACCTTGCGCGACTTTGACTCAGAGACCGTTGCTTAGACAGGCAAAGTTGAATGCGGCCTCGAACTCACTATGGATCAGAAGCCGCGAACAGAGGGGCTTGGACCTTGATAGGCAACGTGAGGGTGTGTCTCCCACAAGGCTGTCAATCCCACGTACCGTCAGGAGACGAACTGGTGAGCACTGCGCATGATGCACTCGACGCAGGTAGCGGCCTTCCGACTCGCCCAACTGCCAAAAAAGGAGCCGGCCTGCAGACAACCCCATCTGGAATTGGAATGACTTTGGCTCGTGGTGGCTTTGTGGGGTTCATCCTTTTTTTTTGTGGGAGCACCCTTTCGACGGCCTGCTCTTGTGTGAATAGCAGCAACTCGATGCTTACAACCAGTCTAACACTTGAACCCGAGATCGGGATAGAGTGAACGACATCCGACAGCCCGAAAAGGTGCCCAGAGGCGCCGTTGCGACTTAGACGAGCCGGGAAAAGCCAGCACAGATCATGAAGGCATGAGCTGCTGGCATCTGACATAGTAGGGCTGGGTTATTAGGCGCAACATCAATATGGACGTCCGCAGCCGCCCCTGCAATACGGGCGGAAACATCATCTTTTGAGGCTTTATCTGTCGATGCAAAGCCCCAACGACATTGATGACTTCATACCGGTGTGGTGCAACAGGGGTTCCAGAGCTGAATTTCTGCGCTTTCAAAACGCCGGCATCCGTCATCTGAAGTCGGGTGCTCGATTGTCAGCCGAGCCTCGATCCCGGACTTAGAAGGTGCCTTGCCGCTGGAATGATGATGTGTCGAACATTAACAAGAACCCTTTTGGTTTGAGTTCATGAAAGCCTAGCCTAGCCATCATGGAGCGAATTGACGTGTGGCTTGTGGGTTGCTTTGGCGGGCCTTGACAGCGATGAGCCAGTCGATTGAGGCAAGTGCCAGGCGCACAACCCCCAGTTTTGACGCTGGAAAGGATATCAGGGAGTGGTTATCATGTAAAGTCTCGATTCTTGTCACTCGATAATGCGCCGTTGATGGACCTGCTTGGGCTCTGTCACATAGCCGATTGGGCGACCTATGACCAGCATTTGCACTAGTAGCGTTCCGTGCCAAAGGTGTTCGAGTTGAAATTGAGCGACTGAGGCGGTGCGTTTGCAGGGTCTGCTTCCCGGTAGGCGTCCATGGCTTGGGAAATTGCCGATGGCTGAGAGACGCACTCGGACTGCGTGCGATGTGTGTGAAACCCAGATGACGAGAGGAGGGCCATGCCGCCATAGTCTCGGCTCGCCAGCTCGAGAGCGAAACTCGACGGCAACGTGCCACCGCCACGGCCATCCCGATCGGTAGATTTCCCCCGTTGTAACAATTCCATGTGGACGAAAACGGACCTTGACCGACCAGTTTATCCTTTCCTACGAGGCGCAGGGGTCCAGGGGCGGCTCTGCGTCGGTCAAATACACCACAAGCAAATTGAACGAGCATGGTGGTGCATGTCCATCTGAAGAGGTCCATTGGGGAACCCTAGCCTTGGTCACTGCGGCTTTCGGATGGGCCAGGCCAGCAGCCGCCAGCGTTCTGGTTCCTGGCAACCAGGGTTTAGGGATGGGTATCGAATCGACCCGGCCGCCAACCTCGGGAGGTTTTTGGGCCTATTGGCGGTGGTTGACGCATGGTGACAGGTGGCCAACCCACGTGCGTCATGCTTGTCGAGCTGTCTTGTTGAACACCCAGTCGGTTGTCCGTAACCTGATGCATAAATGCAGAACGAGCCCTTAATTGAAGTGATCGAATGGCAGTCCGTCGTTCTTGATGGCTCCGAGCCTATCAATTGTCCGCCTTGTATCCGTATAATTGTTCCCGTCCGTCGGGGCGCCGTGGGCGAGGCCGGTGTTGCAACGTCACAAGGAGCAAAGGAGTCCTTGATTCCTTGGTATCTGTCGGGGCGAAGACTGGCGTGTGTATTGGGGCCGGGACGCACCCCCCCGGAGTTGGCAACCGTCCAGCGCGTTCGCTCATTGAGGACGGCAGCGAAGATCCTACACTGGCAGGTGGGAGAAACGTGGCACACGAATCTGAGGAACCGATGGGTCGTCACACAGGTGGGAAGGCAACGCAGGGAGCCTTTTCCCACCAACCCAGAGGCCAGGCCCCGCACCCCCCCTCGTCCCTTGAGAAACACGCAGTGCAGACTCCAAAACCCGAACGTTTATACAGATTCGGATGGGCACTAATATCACACACATATGACGACCCGTGTGGTGTGTGTGTGTGCGTGTGCATGTGCGTGTGCTTGTGTGCTGTTTGGTAGAGCGTTCCGTATGCGTGTCATTAACTGCAGTATTGGTCGATGTATGATGTGGTATCCGTACTGATGCCATCCCCGACGAGATTGGGCTTGACGACAGGACTGCTCTGTTCTTGTCGTGTGCGCCAGTGGTTTCTCGTTTCTCTTTTGTCCAAATAAAACAGAGAACAGCAGAGATCGCTGTGCGTGTCTAAGAATTGCGGTAGTGCCGCCGCATTCCCCTCGGTGCACGTCCACGTGGGACGACTCAATGCAGCCCACTTTTTTGCGTTTAATGATGATGTGCAAGGTGCCGCATCCTGGAGATGGAGGGTGACAGGGGAGGGGAGGGGTGGTGCTGTCGTCCTTCCCGAGGCAAGCCATGTAGACTGTACATAGTTGTGGTGAAGGTATCCGTAGCACTCCGCTACGTGCCTGAGGGCCTTTTGAAGCGTCTGTATCCGTACCTTAGGCTTGCACGGGTGGTAATACACGATCCTATTCCTGCTGGCAATATCCGTAATCGAGAAGGCAAAATCTGTTGAAAACAAGCGATGGCAAGGCAGCTCGTCCGTTCGGCTAGGGTCTTGAAATGAGTGCAAGCCGGCCTTCTTGTGTGTGTAAAGGACCTCCGTTGTCCTTGCCCTGTCGGGATCTGTCCCTCATCAGTCCAAAGCCCCTTGCCCACCACCGCTGCCCATTCCCAAGAACAGGACGCTTGGAGCCTCGAGAGAAACGTGACGGCTCTGACAGACGGGAGTCAAGAGGTCTGGGCGAACAAGGTTCGCTGATCATTGCTTGGACTGGTCCTGGGGTGCCTGTGGAGGCTTCTGGGGACTTGACTCGAACTGATCTAATTTGTTGCAACCTCCCGCCCGGGAATGGGAATGGAGAAGTGACAGCGGGGAGCAAGCCTGCCTGTGTCGCGCACAGGGAGGGGAACGCTTGGGGCCCAAGGTCTGTGTCCTCAGCGTAGTGTAGCTGTACTACGGTAGTCGCTGCTCAAGACGTGGTTTTTGGTTGTGAAGTGACGGAAGCCGATTTGCTCAAGTGACGCAGCGCGATCCACGCCTCTTGTGAAGTCGGTTTTGTGGTCCCTCAGGTGCATGTCCCAATTGGCGCATGCCGTAATAGACACATAGCAACTGTCTCCTGATTTTGGACTTGTGGACTTGCCCCTTTTCCCTTTCTTGTTGGCCGGTGCCAAAACGCGGCCCTGCCTCGGGCCTGACGCAGAATCTGCATATCTGGAGCGGCGGGAGATGGATCATCTTCGAGTCAGGAGAGGGAGGCGCGCCCAATTGACGCAGAAAGGTGTGGTGGTGGTCAAATTGCAAGTGGTATATCGGTATCGGTAGGCGCCTGGGAAGGGGTAGTTGACAATCAGGTCGGTTCATGCCGTGGGCCGTGGCATGGCCGTGAGGCTCCCTGAGTTCCTGGCACATTGTGAACCGCTCCACCCTCTAGCAGCCGCTGGAAGTCGATAGCGCCGACGAGGTCACCGAGCAGGTCAACAAGTCGTCTTGCATTGGGTCCTTGGCTGCATAGATTGACATGCCGTGGTTGTTATTAGCCACGCGGGCGCGAACATTGTTGCTTTCGAGCGTCGATCCAGGCTGGTTTCACATCGGCGATAGCCATTGTTAGATCGGCGGAACTTGTGACAAGAGCAACTAGTAACATCATTAGCAGCTGTTGGTGTTGGTTGACCAGCAGATAGCATTTTGCCATGCTTTAGCCGAAAGCACGCTGAGCAGGGCTGTTGCCAGTCATGATGTGGGGGGAGGGTTCCGAACCAGAGGCATCCAGACGTTCGCCATCTTCTTCGGACGGGGTAGGTTACGGGCGCCTTGTGTCCTGTGCCAGGGCGGATACCGTCATGGGAGAGAGAGTATGGTGGATGTCAGTAGGTTAGGTGGCATTCAGGCAGATGACTGCCGAGGGCGAGGGCGAGAGCGTGAACGTGAGCGTGAGGGTAGACATTCTCATCATTCATGGAGCGTTGGGTGTGGATGCAGGCGTGGGCGTGCGGCAGGGAAGCTGGAGTGGAAGAGGCAAAGATCGCCTGCGGGGCGCAACAAGTCGGTCGCCAGGTGCGGGCAGGAGCAGACTTTGCTTCAGCAGAGTGCAGCACCAGCACCAGCACCAGCACCGGGTGCTGAGTGGTGCGTGTAAAGATGTCGATGTACCTCGACTGATAGAAAGGCGTGGCGTTGCATGTACCAGGCTCGTATTCCATACCGGGCTCACGTGGTCGGCGGGAGATCGCGCGCATTGCAGCAGGGACGGAAGGGAAAATCGTGCTGGGCCTGCTCCATGAAGTCCGAACCTGAACCTAGTGTACACCTACTAGGTACCTACACTAGAGGCGGGGAGGATTTTATTCCGTATGAGCAGCCACCTACAATCGGAGTGTAGATACCTTGGGCTACTGTGACTTTTCTTATGTAAGACGACAAAGATACCTTGGACAGCATTGGCCTTGACAGCGTTTTGCGCGTCATGCACTATCAGGCGACGTAGGTGAGCGAAGTACCTGATGTCTTCGGTTGGCCGTGCGAGCTGAAGCCGGCCCCCCACCCGTGCCCCGCCCCCCCAGCCAGCCATTCGTTCGCCTTGTGCAAACACTGAAGTTCTGAACAGACTGCAGTGTGGACTTGAGGGTCGAGATGCCTCAGATGTGGATACGTACTTCGCCATGGCTCTCAGGAAAGCGCAACACGTGTATCAATAAGTACGGGCAGCGGCAATGCAGTTCGCAATACCTACAGATACGGATACCAGCGCACCACACGTGTACCTCCACCACCTGGGTACCGTACGCTAGGTAGGCAGGCACGCAGGCAGGTATTGTATATAGTTCACTACACTATGGAGTACGTAGGTAGGTAGTAGCGTAACACGCAGAGAAAGGAACTAGCGGCACCCACGTTCCCTCTGACTTGGACCATGCTGATCACGATCCCTCTTCTACTGTTAAGTTACGTGGTTACCGCCAACAAGAAAACAAAAAGCGCCTCCGTCGTGTGGCTTTAGGTTTCGCAGATAATCTCAGGGCGACCCTATTGGGGGAGATAGTACACAAAGGTGCTTTATAAAAGAATAGAAGAAAAAACTCTATTTTATATAACCCCTTAGAATTTTATATACTCTAATAATTAAAACCTTTCCTACAAAACTTCCGCCTCTTACGTTAAGCCCTAACTCTTTTTAAATTAAAACTTTAAGTAAAAGGAATAAAAAGGCTAAACTAAGAGTTATAATTATAAATTAAACTATCCTTTTTATATATTCTATACTATAACTTAAAAGATAAAAAAGATTAAGTTAACTAGCTAGTATATCGCGTTAATTAATAATAAAATTTTTAATACTATAAGAAGAAATAAGCCTCTTTTATTAAAAAGTTAGTATACTTATTAGTTATAAAAATAAATTAAAAGAATCTACTTTAATAAGCCTAGTAAGTTAAAAGTATATAATAGTTTAAGCTAATATTAATAGATTTAAATTAACTACTTAAGCTACTTAATTCTATAAAAGTATTTAAATATCTCTATATTAACTAAAGTATTAATTAAATAACTTTAATATAAACTTAAGGCCCTACTTTAATAAAATAACTAAAAAGGCTTATAGATATTAAATAAGTTAAAGATTAACAAAATAAAAATATATTAAATAAGTATATTAAACAAGGCCTAATAGTATTAAGTATAGAAGGATATATAGTAATATTAGTAGCTAAAAGACTTTATAAGATTAGTTATTAATAATCTTAAGTAATACCTTTTAAAACACCTTCCCCCAAGGTAAATACCCCAGAGGGGTACGCAAAGGTACGAGAAGGAAAAGAAACCGTGGGAGTCAAAAAGAAGAACCTATAATACTAGGTACGGAGCAATCGTGGTACGGATAGTGCAAAAGAAAAAAGAAAACCTCCACCCCACTTCGCACGAGGTTCCCTTGTCGGCGACCAGCAGCTAGCGCCGTCCACGAACGTATACCGGGGGGCCCAGCTGTGGCCGAAATGCCCCCTGGGTGCGCCCCCGAGGCGCGGACGTCACCTATTCCGGAGTGTTGCTGCAACTTGCAAGTTGGTCTTTCGGAGCCATAATGGAGGAATACAAGCCTACAAGGTAGTAGGTATCGATATACAAGGCAGGTACGGACACATTGTCCCAAGAAGCTTCCTTAAACATACCTACTTAGATACTTATCGGTATCAGATACCTGAGTAGACGAGGAAAGGCACGATGCAGCTTGTAGGCAGCAAGAAAACCGAAACAAAACACTCAAGGCTACCTGCCAACGTGGAGTCGTTGGGCTGACTCCAATGTGAAAAGCCCACATTAATGCCTACGTTCCTACACTCTACAGTGTAACCTACATCGTAGTATTCCAAAGGATTCTTCGTGTAGCTTGGTGGCTGTTTTTTTTTTGTTGAGCGCAACACCGTGGAAAGCAAAGTCGACATCGACTGCAGAGCTTGCCTGGCCGTGGCACCGTCGTCTCGTCTCACAACGGCAAGCCTTCGAGGTAAAGGAAGCGCCTTCGACGACCATGAGACCCGGAAGAGGTCGGAGACTCTCAGCAACAAACATTGCGGGTAGGTGTCGATGCCCGACACCTACGGACAGCACAGTATACCACCACGTAGTCATCACGAGAGTGTAGATGCACCATGCTTGAATGCCTTTCAAGATTCCCTGCGCGAAGGCCGCTACGTACATACACTACGTACTCTGAGGGATTCATTCGTGCGAGGTCCTCGCATCCTCTGTCCACATGGAATGCACATGGGACCGATCGGCTTAATCCAGTCAGTTGGAATATCGACATGGCATGGCGGGATGGATCCGCCGACAATGGACGAGGACGAGGACGAGGACGAGGGATGAGGTGTATTTTAGTGGACTGGCCGTGCACATCCCCCGCCACGTCCGTCCCCTCCCCTCCTCGTCTAACACCACCACTAAGCAGACGCAAAACTCAAACCCAAATGCAAACGGTACCTACCGCTCCTCTAGCCTACCGCCTTGCCACCATGCCTACCTCATAGTAGGTGCACTACTCTGTAAGTACCTGCCTGTGTGGTAGCCCCCCTCCCCCCCCCGGGCTGCGCACGAGGCAGGCACTGGCAGCCCACCGGGCCTTCCTGGAGACTAGGGGAAGCGGTAAGGCCTGCCTGCCCGCGAGGCCCAGTGCTAGGAGTGCCAGGAGTGTCAGCGCCGCACGCGGTACCCACGCCTCGTCAGTCACTGTAGGTGGTGTCCCCCCACTCGCGGGCGCTAATTAGGTTCCTATCACTATGTACACTGTACGTTGGTACCTGTACCCAGGTAATGTAGGCAGATTAGACATCACGAGCAGTGTGCTTGAACTGTGCTTCTTGTTTTCTTGCCGGGGCCGGGGTGACGAGAAACACCATCCTCTTCCGTCTGGTCCCCCGGAGCCGGGACGTCGTCCTTCTGATTGCTAGCCCTGTCCTGCTCCCCCGATCCCATCCCCCTCCTCTTCCTTGCCGGGATAGGGGCTCGGTGTGAAGGGTTCCCTGGCCTCTGATTTTTTACAACTTTCATCGGCAGCGGCCACCGGCTCCGTTTCCTCAGGGCGGCAAGCACATGCGGGCATAACAACGTCAACAGGTAGGTAGGTAGGTAGGTAGGTACGGATAAACCGTCTTGGATGGCTTTCCCAGAGACCACAGCCCGGTTGGTTGATTTACGATTTCTGGTATGGTCAGAATGATAGAAGCAGCTCGTTTGCACACCCAATGACACGAGAGGTGAAAATGAGAGTGAGTGAGTGTTTGTCGCGGGATAAGAGGTGTGTTTGTGAGCAGAGTGCTACAAATAGCACTCGTGTAGGTATGGGGCCTCTTCCCTCAAGGAAGCCGCTGGAATGCCCGGCCGGTCCCTAGGCCGCAGTGCCATGCCGCCTGTCGATACTTCTTGTATATGTCTTGAAAAGACGGCCTCTATCACCGCTGCCCAGCTGTGTGAAAATACCATATGGTAGGGATACCGTATCATCGTTGATACCATGTACCTTACCCAGAATACACACTAGTATCATCCGTTCCATTTTCGAGCGCGTCGACCAAACTGATGCACACATGGCGTAGATCGCCGGTGAGAGAGGCGCAAGACCCGGACATGGCCTCTCCGCGGCTTTTTTGTCTCTTTCTCTCTCTCAGTCTCTCGCTCTCCCGTACACTCTTTCCGTCGGGCCTGTCTTACCATCATGGCCCGCCAGCTTCCTTCTAAACCCCGCCGGCTCGCAAGCCCCGAGCTACTATTATGGAATGATTACGGGTGGCATTCGGTCTCGACCGGCTGCCAGGCGAAACATGAAAGCAGCGGGCCCGTCATAAGATCCCACCATCATCTCACATTCCTTCTGCCGCTGAGCGCCTCCTTTCACGGTGCCCGAGACCCGTCTCTGGGACCGCCTGGCCTGACCAACATGCCGGCCTCGTCTTGTCTGGTCTGGCCTCGCCGGGCATCGGAACAGCGGCGGCGGCGGCGACGACAACAACAACGACACTTAAGAGGGGAGGCAATATAGGATCAGCCTTTGGTTTTGTCTTCGGTGAACGTAGAAGTAGGTACGCAAACTACGCCGTAAGGGCACCGAGGCACGTGCATAGTATTAGTACTACCAACACAGTACCTACGTATCCGTATGCACACACGATCAAGCCCACCCCTTTCCATCTTACCCATCTGCCCCATCCCAACGTTCTCTACTGAACATGACCAGTTTTGGGCTCTCGCAAGCTATTCAATCAGACACAGGCGCAAAGATACGGGACGCCACAGGCCAACAACAATCACACAAACGGCCACGATCAAAAGAAAAGCCTTTCCCTCCCCAGGATGCCACACGAGAGACAGGCACAGAGAAGCAAATGCTCGATGCATGTGAGGACCACGGCCCCACTCACATCGGAGACGTCTCCTCGAGATTTCCCCCAGTGGTACGGAGTACATGCACTGGCACCATCCGTAGTGTACTATCCCTCTGTATCCGTACCTATAGTATGTGGTATGGAGGGCGCCTTTTCGAGGAGCCTTCCGTAGGTTAGTGTATCCGTACATAGTATCGATACCTGGTCCAGCCCAGGCTTGGAGGACGCCATGTGCTGGCCATGTACACCACTCTACGCCACGCAGCGGAGTACCTGTCTAGCCTCCTATCACCGTGGTGCGCACATGGGCAGGGATCTGCAGCTTGGCGAGACATAGGCCCCAGGTAGACACTACCGCCCAGCCCGGGAAATAAGCAGCGCGAACGGAGCCCATGCGAGCCCAAAATCCCCCGAATAGGGCTCGGCTGCGCCGCCACCTCGGCCACGACAAACGGGTGGACCGAGAGCTAGTCGCCAGGGACGCTGAGCAGCGGATGGGTTCAAGGTACCAGGTGCCCAGGTACTTCTCTCGTCTGCCCCGACATGGACACTTAAAAAAAAAAAAAAACCCACACCCCCTGGCGCTGCCCTTCCTGTTCTGTTCCTTGGAGGCGTGGTCTTAAGGAAGACACGGGTACATGCACTCGATCGGGCTACCGCTGTACCTGCCGACCTGGACACCTATAACAGCTAGGTAGTACAGTGGACGGAAGGCTGAGGAATCTGTAGTTGCGCAGCTCGACTGCGTGCTTAGTATCTATAATAGCACAGGGCAACCAGTGCCTTCCTTCTTTCCTTACCTGCCTTTCCTGCTTAGGTATCATATACACTAGGTAGTGTGTGTTATCTCTCGATAGATCTGGGGGAGGCATCATCTTGTACCTGGGAAGGTAGGTTGTGGTCGAGGCGTCTTGAGTGTTGAGCGATGACACGCCAGTGTCATTCCAGCACCCATGTTCCGGTGGATGCCTACCAATACTATGTACGTAGATAGCAGCAGTGTCTCTGCACCATGCTAACTCAAGGAACCACTTACAATTCTCTCTGCTTTCTGGCTGCTGTGCAAGGCGCCCTGGCTGTCTCTCCACGTTCTTTCTGCGAGTTGTTTCGCGCCTTTGAGGCGGGAAGCGCCAAGGTACAGTGTTCAGACAGAGCGCCCCAAGTCTAGGTATTGGCGGTCCAGTCCTGTTGGAAACACCACCAAGCCTAGTCGTGTACCTATTACGCTGATAGTGTACATTATCTCGCCAGATAGTGAGGTACCTAGCCAGGTAAGGTACACAGCTGTCTACCCAACTTCCCTCAGGACACTTGTCGCTTGCCAGGTGCCTACATCACAAAGTAGAAGGTTAACTCTCATTGCTCACACCCCTGTCCCCAGAAACCCTGTCTGTCTTGCCATGTCCTTGGCTTGACCTGTGTTGTGCTCACGCCCCAAGCCTTCACCCACCCCCCCCCAGCGTACCCACGGTACGAAGCCCGTCTCTCGCAGTCTCTGCCTGTGCCTCTCGCTCCTCTGGTTAATTCTGGCTCTGGGTCTGCGTCTCTGCGTCTGCGTCTGCGCCTGCGTCCTGGTTCTGCTGCTCAGACCAAGTCACCCTAGCGCTGCCGCTTGTTCACTTCCATCTTATCCCCTCCACCCCCAGCTCTTCCCAGTCTTGAAACAGCCTGCCTCGAGCCGTCTTTCTCCTCCACTGACATTCGAGTTCGCTAGACCTCTCCTCCTTGTCCCTCAACTTCGTAAACTTACAAAGTAACCTCCTTACCCTTCATCCTCGCCCTTGTCTTCGCTTCCGCTCCCGCCTCCGCCCGCCTGCTTCCCCCATCGTCCTCCACCGACTGCTCTACCACATCACCACACGCTCTTTACCCCCAAATCGCTCCACGGCATCGGGCAGCCTGCGATCAGAAGACACGTTCTCAGAGAAGCTGCCAGCTTCGCATGTTCAGCACAATTGGGTCACGGACAACCTGATCGTTCGCAACGCTTTTGCTGTCTGAGTAGGATCGGCTGGAATCGCCCGTCCTCCTGAAGATTCACACGCCACACGCCGCTACCCTCTCGAGACGCCGACGCAAACCGACTCCCTTCGATACTTTTTTTTCGCGCAGTCGAATCCAACCATTCGTTCCTCTATCCTCTCCGCAAGCCAGCCACACACCATGGACGCGCAGCGACCAGCCTCTGGGAAGCTGCCCGCGGGGCTGGCAGGAGTAATGAACCCGAACCCGGACGAAAATCGCGACTCGGCCTACTTTTCTAGCACAGATGCCGCCAGCAAGCGTACGTCGGTCGAGGTACCGAAGTGTCAGTATTACACACGTAGTGGCTAACTCGCTCTCTGTCAGATAACTCTGCCGCGTCCTGCGTCGTCACCAATGTCCTTAGTCCCACTGGGTCAGGTTATCAGTCCTCGTTAGCCGACAAGACCCCGTCACCCGTGTCCGCGAATCTGGTCCCCCAACCGTTAGTGTCGCCCGCCCAGAGCAACATGAGTGTTGCATCTATGGTGTCGCCTACAACACCCGGCAGTGCAGACCCGCGTCGATTCGAGCGTCCGACGTCACTTGACTCGGGCCCGCAGCTCACAGCCCACGACATGGTGCCTGGCTCACGAAGGGAGAGTGTTGACAGCAGGATAAACCAGGGGTTCCACGATATGAGGTTGGGCGGCAACTCGCCCTATGCCAGTCACAACCAGTCGACGACGTCGATACAGAATACTTTGAACCAGCAAAGGAACCCGCGTCCTGGCTTGGATAATCTCTCGGTACATCGCATCTCCAACGGCTATCAGCCAAGCAATGACAGGAATCCTGACCCTCATCCCAAGATAATTCGAACCGCGCCAGCCATTACCGGCCCCGCGACGAGCAACATTGCCAGGGCGGCCGAGCCTACTAAGGGCCAGGCATGGGCGTTCCCGGAAGAGGAGATCCAGCGGATAGGGCCACACGACGCATACCTCGATTCTAGGCGGAGCAGCATTGCCGAGTCCATGGCCAGCAGCCAATTCACTACCGAGTCGAGATTGCCCCCTGGCCAGCGTCGTTTGGACGAGCCCACCGACTTCAGCAACCGCCTGTCGAGCACGTCTTCCGACTTCCCTGTCGTGCACCACCACTCTCTTCAACACAAGCAAATCGGAGACCTCCGCGACGACGATGCTGCCTCACGAACCGGCTCCCAGCCATACAGCAGGACGCCCGAGCTGCGTAAGAGTCATAAACTGGCGGAACGCAAGAGACGAACGGAAATGAAGGAGTTATTTGATCAGCTGCGCGACTTGATGCCCCAGGAGCGAGGTTCAAAGGCTTCAAAGTGGGAGATTCTCACCAAAGGTTTGTCGACTAGCAGATTCACTGCCTGGCAAAAATCACTAACTGCGACGCAGCCATAACGGAGCACCAGCGCATGTCTGACGTCGTCCGTATGGTAACAAACCAAAATACGAGTTTAGCCCAAGAGAACGACGGTCTGCGACAGGACAATCAGCATCTACGTGTCGATATTCAGCGACTACAGAACGAGCTGCAACATCTCCGTGGACAACAGCCGTCAAGCGGACAGGCTCCAGTCCAGGCTCAAGTGGCACCACCTCCCCCTCCGCAGGTCGCCTATCAAACGGATCCATATGCGCGCCGCGAGCTTCCGCCCATCAGAGCAATTCCTAATGGCCCGGACTCGATGACTGGCGTTCAGTACGAACCGCCGAGGATGAACGGCTACCGTCCCGAACGTTACTAGGGCAGACGTTGTGATTATCATAGGCCGACTGTTCGTCAGCTATAGAACGAGCCACCGGCTTTCGTTCCCTCTTGGCTACCCTCTGCGATACCAGAATGAGACCTAAATCGACTATCGAACGAAAACCTCGGGCTTTGTTCTTGCGTCTTGTGGCACGTCATCACTATTCGCGACCTGGATGCCAGGTCTGCGTGTTCTATTACAGCCCTGTATTCTTTGCTCTGTCCCTTTTATTTTTTTACCTTACATTTCCATAACGACCAGAACGCCCCACGCTTTGCGTGATCCTTGGACACTCGAATGTCTTGCGTCTCCCCGGTCAGTTTTACAGTTACGCGGAAACGGCTCGCGTTCGGTCGAAGGGGCTCTCAGTATAATACTGGCTGCGAGGGACGGCCTCTATACCCTCGCCTTTGTCAGTGGATAAAAAAGTCAAGATGGCGCCGGTGCTTTTTTTGGTGTGTGTTTGGGGCCGCAAAGATCGATAACGCGGGGTTATCGACCAAGTTGAGGCGTGATCGGGTTGGCGAGTCTGGTGTATATACCCACGCGGTGGTCTAAGGAAGAAGAGGGGTGCGACGAAACCTATCACTTTGCATTGGGATGAAAACAAAAGTTCTGGGAGATGTTCGTTGGGGCCAGGTTCGACGATTGATGTTTACATGGATTTCAGACGGGTGTGGTCTGATTAGCGCGATTAAGCGGGTCGGGCTTGTCCTCACAGGCGAGAACGGGCTTCGGAGGCTTTCTCCGCAAGCGACTGGTGCTCGAGCTGGTAGTCATCATCTCCTAGACGAAATCAAGATTTCGAAGTCGATTATATTTTTTGAGAGGAAACAAACCATGAGGTTCATTGGCGTAGGAGACGGAGGAAAGCGGGCGGATTTGGCACTGTTGCAGTCCATCCGTCCGGGTACAGTCAGCGAGGCAAGCGCGGTTTTGGGCGACACTGAAGTGACACGAGGAGCTCTACAATACAGTGGCCTTTAGGTAGTTCCTTAGTGGCCTTCAGTCCCCTATTCCGTGTCAGCTAACCTGGCCCCGCTAAATCTCAACCACTGTCAGCAAACTCGGCGTACAAGGGGCGAATCGCCAAGCAGAGTTTTCATTCCAATATCCTTTTGACACAGGAGCTTGATCCATACCATACACATCATTCGGTTGTATGCGGGCGAAAGATGCGTACAAGTATACGCGTATAGCATACTCATATGATATATTCATAGTGGTATTAACGGACAATAAAGAGAACAGTAACAAGAGCAATAAACGGTAGTGTCTATAGTTATAATAGTACCTAGTGCAGTGCACGAGAGTGAGGGATGATGGTACGCATGATCGTAAAGGACGATAGAAATTTTAGGGGACCTGGGGCCACGGTGCCTCAGTGGCACCTAATATGGGTAAGTAGAGCTTGGGACACTAAGACCTAATACGGACTAGTGTGCGCTTTGCATGGTCCCTACGGAGTTCAGCACATCCAAATTTTCTGCATGTCCATTTAGCACCACTTTCTCCCATCATCACCATCGCCTGGAACAATTTTCTATCCATCCGCCTTCACACCATACGTTCCACAGTTCTTCAAAATGTGAGTCAAAAGCTCTTCTCTGCTTCCATTCGAACAATCGACGACAGATTGAATGGGTGATCAAACCAATGCGAAACTAGTACTGACTGGGCATCGTATGTAGGCAGTCTCTCCGTCGCGCGGTTACCCGCGCCAGCTTGACCAGCGCCATCTCTTCTGCCGCCGTCTCTGCCGCGCCGAAGACGCAGACCATCTCCTTCGCCGTCCGCTCCGTGAACGCTCTGCGATGCTTCTCCGTCGCTGCCCCTAGGGCATTCGCCCGCTCCAACGCTATGCTGGAGGAGCAGCAGCAGGCAGAGGGCCAGTCCACCCCTTCGACCAGCGAGGGAAGAGAGGCCTCCAGCCCGAAGCTGCACGGCGTCTTCGTCCAAAACCACCCTTTCCACTTGACTCGCGACGACATCAACGAAGCTTTCAGCAAGTTTGGCGAGGTCGCTCAGCTTGACATGCCCCCGAACAAATCGTATGTTTCCCGCCTAGTTTTTTTAGTCTCTCCCACTTGGGTCTTCGGCAAGCGTGTCTTCGCTCGCTCGCCGGCTGCACCTCCCGCAAGCTAAATCTGAGGAAGGAATAGCTGCTAACACTTTTTGCTCTTGGCAGGTTCTTCTTCATCTTCTTCAAGGACGCAGAGGCCGCCGAAAATGCCGTCGCGAACGTTGACGGCACCTTCTGGCACGGCCGCCGCATTGTGTGCAATTTGAGCCAGTCCACGCCCCGCGGTGATCAGCCTCGCCAGTCTCGCCAGCCTCGCGAGTTCACCGGTGATCGCCGCAGCCTGCAAGACAGGCCTGCCAGACCCCAAATCACTGAGCCGACCAACACTATCTTCATTGGCAACATTTCGTACGACGCGACGGACGCTGACATCAACCAACTGACCAGCGTCCTGAAGGACGTCAAGCACCTGCGCGTCGCAGTCGACAAGAACACCGGTTACCCGCGCGGCTTCGCCCACGCCGAGTTCCACAGTGTCGAGGCAGCAAAAGCTGGCTTGGAGGCCATCCAGGGCCAGGAGGTTCGCGGTCGCCAAATCAAGGCCAACTACGCGGCTCGGGCTCAGTACGCGCCTCGCTCCCCCCGCGAGGCCCGGGAATAGGCCTAGGCCAAGGAGAAAGAAGAACCAGACGATGGACTGAAACGCGGAAAAGAAGCACGTACGGGACATATATGGAATGCTCTCGAACACGGATCTGTCCTTCGCGTATGAGTATGCCACGCGAAGGGAAACAACACATCGGGGCCATCCAGGGAACTTGGCAAAACAGGGGTAAAAAAATCTATGACTGGGAAGGAATAGGATACGCGTCGTTTGCCTAGGACGGGAATGACGATGAAGCCGGCGGCGTGTACCATTATCATGTAGAAAAAGGCCACGGTTTGCACATGTAAAAAAAGACCATAATACCACTCTTTGCTTTCTTGTCATGCTTCTTTGCGCTATGAATCTCTGGACGCGGATGGTCTTTGCCAACTTGTAAGTGACGTGTAGTAGAGACATGGAAGTGCGATGAGCAGTAGAGATTTCGAGTATAGTTAGCCAACACTGGGTAGGGGACCGTGGCCTACTGAATACCTATAATAGTAGGAGTCTGTAGGACGCCTGCCATCGTTTGTCCACCCCCCGGGCAGCCGGTTCTTGGTCACTTACTCGGGCCGTTCGAACACTCAGAGAGGCCTTCTTCGGTGGCCGGCGGCCGGAGACGGGCTGGCCGGGCTGGAACGCACTCCCCTCCCCGGTCTTCCCTCTCCAACGTTGCTCCCTGTTCTGTCCTGTCTTCTCATGTGCGAGTCAGCAGGTTTTCCCCGAGAGGAACTGCGCACCGTTTCTATTTATTGATTTCTATTCAACCCCCCTTTCTCGGCTTCAGAAACGAACGGCGGGCTTATGTTTAGAGACCTCCCCCTTTTCTAACGCTAGATCACAGTCACGAGACGGAAGAAGGAGGCTTCATGCTTGGGCGCCCCCCCTATTACCTAGGAGACTCGCACGTTTCCTGTAAAGACGTACCTGGACTAAGCAGAGTACCTAGGTGGCAATACAAAGGGGAGGGAGGGATGGGCAGTGGACGAACGAGAGAAACCGCGAACCATTGAACCCGACCGGATTGCCTTCTCGCGGCCCCCGGTTCCATGTCCGTTCGTCTCGGTGGGGCCCGTCCGGTTCTTCCTTCCCTCCTCCTCGTTCACCATGGACCCCTGCTCTCGTCTGTGGATCGTGTTGGTTTTTTTTTCCCCTTCTCCTTTTGGGTCATCCCCACTATCTGCAGTAGTATTGGCCAGTCAAGTGAGCGAGCCTCAGTGGATATCCCGCATCCACTACCAAGCCAACAACACACAAGTTGAGCTGGGATCAGCCAAAAAAAGTTTTCCAAGGACAAAAATTGAAGCTCTTTGACCAGCCTGGGGGTCGAACCCAGAATCTCCTGATTCGTAGTCAGACGCCTTGCCATTGGGCCAACCGGCCGTTGTCCTGAGGGACTAAGGCTTGCTTGCTTGTGGTGTTCCAAGGCCGGATGACGATCTAAGTAGCTGGGCGGGAGGAGGCGTCGGTATCGTCGATGAGTACGGCGTACCCACAACACATAGGGCAGACATGTGTTGGCTATTGCTGCTTCGTCGAGAGTCTCGAGGTTGTACCATGCCCTTTGATCGGTTGCTGCCGTTGCCCATGCTCTTGGATGGATGAAGGACACCCTCATCTTGTCGCGAGGCATCTCAGTGGCGTGTGTGTGTGCCTATGCTTCGAAGTCTCCGTCAACCTCCAATAACGGCGCCGCTTTTCCTCGGTAGCACTGCGCGGGACGTAGGTGGGCGCCTGTCCCTCGCGTCCTGCCGGTCGAACTTTGGCTCGTCAATCTTCTTGACCACTGCGTCTCTCGTCAGCATCAACCTTTTAAGTAATGACCTGAGCTGGTGATAACCCACGCTGTCCAAACATGTCCCGCATCCGGCGCTGGTACCACCAGCCCACGAAGCTCACGACGGCCATGAACACGATGGCGGTGATCGCCGCTGGTTCCCAGTAATCTGGCGCCGAAGATGCAGGTTGTCAGCAGGACGGGTGTTTTGCCAAGTTTTGGGAATGGAAGGGGTCACGTACCGATGGCAGACTGGATCATCTCCCGGCTGTTGACGGACAGGACGACCGGGGGCCTCTCGGAGTAGGGCCTCCGCCAGTACTGCGCGTTGGTGTAGCACATGTTGGTGCGGTAGACGCCCATGATCTGCATCAGCGTGCCGCCGAGGCTCGCAATCACCGCGCCGAGCCCGAAGACGGTCTGCAGGGAGTAGTACAGGAGGCACCAGAGCGTCCGCGGCGTCCAGGACATGGGGCTTGCTAGATGGCCGAAGAAGGACGCGACGCTGTTGTGTTTGACGTCCCCGGCATGCCATGGCGCAGTCGACGGGTTGTAGAACCCCGTGCGGTCGAGCCAGCCGTCCTTGCGAAAGAAGTCGAGCAGGTGGAACCCCCGCCGCCGAACATCTTCAGCTTCGGACCGTGGAGGCGGTCCGGCGTAAGCCCACAGCCATAGACACAGTTGCGCAAGCTGCAGGGTGAAGTAGACCAAAAACGTCAGCGAGCGGCACGAAAGACCGACCTGCGGGGTGAAGAAGGCCGTCATGAATGCCAGGGAGAAGGGTAGGCCTATCAGAAGCAGCGTCAGCGACAGCAGGAGAAACCAGTCCAGGGACGAGAGCGTAGTCTTGGAGCGGAGGTCCTCCATGTCGTCATCGAGGTCGAGGTTCCCCGGGAAGTCGACGTCGGCTCGCGGGGCGTAGACGGAAAGGAGCTGGTCAATCCACTGCTTCTTTGTGTGGCCGCGCAGCCACTGCCAGGCGACCTTGTAGCAGCTCGGATAGACGAGGTCGAAGCGCAGGAAGCCGAGGACGTAGGAGGGGTCTTCGGGGACGGCCGGATCGCGCTCGGTTGCGAAGACGCCTTCGAGGATGTTGGGATTGTTGCCGGCGAGGAGGAGCCCGGAGATGATGGCGATATGAGGGATGATCTGGAAGGGTCAGCTTGTATACTGGGTGTGTGCTGGTCAGTATACTTACCATGTACCAGGAGCCAAATGCGATCGATTCCCTATTTGTATATGAGTCGGACGTCCCAGTTGTTCCACGGCAAGGCCAGAAATGTGACGTACGCAATATCTTCGTCTCCAAGATCATCAAGGCTCGTGAGAAATGCGAAAATGAAGCCCCCAAGGAAAAAGCTACAATGGTCAGCATTTCACATAGTATCGCGGGGATCAAGTGACAAACATGACGGGTGCGCCAACAATGGACCCGAAAGAGTATTGGCAGTGTAGCATAGTCCGCAGCCGGGTCTTGGCCTTGGCGACAGAGCTCTCTGTGTCGTCCGTTCGAGGCAGCGGTGGCTGGTTGTGTTCGTGTGCGTGGCAGTCCATCCCGTCCGAGCAGATATGCCTCGGCCACTGACGGGGAGACTCGCTTCTAGAGACGTCATCGTCGTCGTAAAGCCGTAGGTCATATAACAGAACCTCCATGTGACGCCACGGAGAAGCTGCCATCTGAGCTGTTGGGCGTCGAGTGATGGATTGCGCTGAAGATCCACTGTTCGACACCGGCCGGTAGACTGGGGGCTGCTGGATGCTGTGGGCGTGGAGGAGTCCCTGGTCGATGGAGGACGAGTTGGCACCCGTGGGCGAAGGTGTTCGGTTCAGTGACGAGCGTGTTATGGGAACAACGTCATGGTTTCGCCTTTGGAGATTGGTAGGATAGTCGGGAAGAGCTACCGAACTTCCATTCGCCCCTCTCGGCGAGCCCAGTTGCAGTTCTGGAAGAGTCTGTGGCGAAGATCGACCGGGTTGGGCGGTCGGGCCCTGCCGTGGGCTCGAGTCGAAGTTGCCTGTGGCTACAAGTGTCCGCCTCATTCGGGTCTCTGGGTCCAATTCGAGGTCGAGATTTCCTATGAGAATAAGCATTAGGCAGCGACATCGCATGTCGAGGGTGAGCCGTTGGTTCTGGATCTTCTCCCGGAGAAACTCTAGGATGCGATTATCCAGCATGGCTTCGTACAGTCCGCTCAGAATCATGGGGCCGGCGATGGCGAAACATATCGACAGCCAGATAATGGTGTCTATCGTGACGATTAGCCCTGCACCAATGGCGCCCAAAAGTGCTGGCAGGTAGCTTTTAATGCCAGCAAGGTCGGCAACAAAGAATGACCTGTAGAAGGTTAGTGGCATTGGTTTAAAGAACTCAGAGTCAATTACTGACCGAAAGATATGAAGCTTTCGTCTTCTGGGTACAGACAAGCAGAATATGACAGCAGGCAGTAAGAAGCTGGCAAGTGAGTGAAGCCAGGCGTTCAAGTTGGACTTGTCGCTGATGGACCAGCCTGGACAGGTCTCGACGAACCACTCGTACTGGATCAACACCTCGGGGGCACCTCTGGGATCCTGCAACTTCGTCAGCACCTGGTCCTGTCTCACAATATATTTCGACGGATCACTCACGGCATTGTACTTTGCAGTACAGGGAAACTGGTTCCGCTGGGCGGCGCTCTGGAGCTCAAGCACCGTCGAGATGCTGATGTTGCTGAGGGTATTGTTGTTGATCTTCAAGGTACCGTTGTCTATTGCGAGCGCGTTTTCGACGGCTTTCAGACAGCACCATGTGAAGTTCTGTCCACCTAGGAAGACATTCCCTGTCTTGTTGGGTGCGCGTTGGTCCAGGTCGGCCAACTGCCAGAACACGTCGGATTTCTTGGTAACATTATTAAGACTGGCTTGCGCGGCGACAAGAGTCGCAAAAAGAACCAGGAACGTTGTGAGAGATTTCAAGCCCATCGCTTGATTCAGTCACCAAGATGAATGGATGGCGCAGGATAGTTGATCGTGGAACCCATGGTTGGCGATCTTGGCAATAAGTATGGCCGGACTGTAAGCGCTCACGAACGGTAGCCTACAGGGGCACAAGAGGCGCCGGGTTGCCTTGGGGAGTGCAGCTTCCAGGTTCGGAAAGGTGTTCAATATTTCAGCCTCACTCGGGGCAATCGAATGCTCGAATGGGACCTCGTGATGGACAGCTGACCACCACCCACCTGCAGCTCCCTCCAACTTACCAGGCTGCAACATCGGTTATCTGGGGAGAAGAGATAACGAGCGGCGGAACGCTTGGTGACGTACACCGAGGTATTTCAATCGTTGAGAATGTGGTCAGTATGGTCCTGGAAGTTGTTGACTAAATCCGTACCACATGGTTGATGGCCAATACTGTTGACCTCTGCTGTTCAGGGTTGAGATGAGGCGACGTCCCGGACGGCGGGGGACGCTGGAGCTCCAACCCGGAGTGGGTCGCTTCGATGCCGTCCCACTATGTAAATGGAGCCATTGCAGGGACCTCATTCCCTGGCGCAAGCTGCAAGCTCCCCAGCCAGGTCAGCTTCGAGTGTCCTTGAAACTTAGGAAACATCACGACGTTCGTTTCTCTTCATCATCCACTACGTCGTGTTTTCCCGTCATATCCGTCGATCTGCACCCATCAATCAATTTCACTAGTTTGTTTGTGAAAAGTCAACCATGCCTTCGGCTCGAACCTTATACCATCAGATGCGAGCGAAGCTTCGGAACTTTGGAGCTGTCGAGCTGTCTGTGGGTCACACCAAAGCACGTTGCGATTCTTCCCGAAGGATTGGTTCCATGTCTGGACCCTGGCCATTCCACCCACCGAACGGAGTCATATAACTTGGGCAGGCCCTCAGAACTCGCATGAACAGATCTCTCCAAACTGGTCGAAACATCCAACACAAATCATGGCCGGCTTCGTGTTACAGACCAGCGTCCTGCTTGCCGTCCTGCTGGCGGTGGCCTTGCAGATGGTGCTGAAAGATCCTGTGAGCTTGGGTCTCGGCCTCGGCAAGACGTTCCAGCCACTGTCCGACTTCCCCTATTCGTGCCGTCGCATCGAAGATCCCCAACTGCAGGCATGCGAGGACATGTGGCTGTCCGAGTCGACGCGCCAGCTGTTCCTGGCCTGCTCCGACCCTCTCGCCCGCCAGAGATGGATGCCCAAGTACATAACCCCGACCCGGACGCCACCCCGGGCTTCCGCGCCGGCACAGCGCCCGAAGCCGAATATGCACCGAACTGACAGCCGCTTCTAGTGCCTATAATTTCAATATTTCGGGCCGTTCGACTCGTGATGCCGTCGTCGCCGTTGACATTGACGTTCCCAAGGGGAATGGCTTCGAGCTCCGGGCGCTCAAGACTCCCGGCTTCTCCGGTACTGCCGGCGATGGCTTGTTGCAGCTCGTCGGCTTCGCGGGCAGCGATACCAAAGACGGCGCAGTAGAGCTTCTCTTGGTCAATAACAGGCCACCGATCGACCCAACTACGGGGGAAATGCTGGAAAAAGCCAGTGCCGGTGCCAACTCCACGATTGAGCTCTTTAGAACTGGGCCCTCTGCTACGGAAATGAAGCACGTGCGGACCTGGGCCAATTCTAACATCTCGACTCCCAACAGAGTCGTCCACACTTCTAGCGATTCTTTTTACTTCACCAACGACCATGGGGATGCCAAGACCGGTCTTGTAGGAATCCATGCCCAACATCGTGCATGCTTAAAGCGATTTCGCTGACGCTTCGTAGAAATTCTTCCTCGGCCCGTTGATGGGAAGCGGCGATGTGTCTTACTGTTCAGGCGCGGAATGTAGGCGCGTTTCTACGTTCCACAGGATGCCCAATGGCCTGGTTCAAGGTCACAATGGTTTGCTCTACGTCCCGAGCTCCATGACTGGCGCAATCCAGGTGTATCGCACCCGCCAGGGCGGCGAACTTTCCAAGGTCGCCAATATTACCATTCCTTATGCCATCGACAACTTGTCCGTGGACGCCAACGGCGACATCTGGGCCGCGGTGTTCCCGCGCGGTATCGAGATTCTGCAGGCGTCGAAGGATCCCTTGAACGCGAGGGTTAAGAGTGCTGTCATTCGCATCCGCCGAAGAATGGGCGATGAGCCTTACGAGTGGGAGAAGGTCGTCGAGGACGGGGAGGCTGAGGTCCTTCCGGGCTCCACGACGGTGGTCCATGATGCGAAGACGGGAAGGCTGTTCTTCAGTGGTGAGTCTGGTCGATGTGAACCCCGCGAAGCTACGCTGATATACCTTGGCAGGGGTGAATTCGCCATTTATCGCTGTCTGCGAACCCAAAAAGTGAAGAGATCATGGCAAACAGGATTAATTCATGACTTTCCACTCTTCGAAGGACAATCTCTCAAACAATGGTTAATCGTCAATGGAGAAGAGAGAGGCTTCTGGATAATTGTACTATAAAAAGCACGGTGATAACTCCATACTCGGTCGTATTTCGATTGAGACACAGGAAATAGAAAAGGGCGATGCGGTCAAGATGAGGCATATGCACTGTGTTGGATTGTATAATACAGGTCGCCCATTTTCGGCATGCTCATGTAAGGCATCTGCAGCGCCAAGAGGAGAGTCGGATTCACATGGAATTCGACACCACGTGGGGGACCCCGAGACACTGGTTCAGCGGGCTTTCCTGTGAAGGCGTCTCTGCATGTCTCTAGAACGCATTCAAGTTGCTTGCAAAACGCCCAGCAAGTGGTGAGCGTATAGACGTCTACCTCGTAGGTACTTGGTACGATGTCGTCCAGAGTGTGCCGAAATCGCCTTTCTGCAAGCGGCGTCTGGCGTCTAGAGGCAGGTACACCGTATTACATCTTTCCCCTCCTCGGTCCTGTCACAATTCGCATCTCCCATCACATGCCAAAAAACCGCAGCACCAAGCCTTTTCCCCGGACGGGCATCCCCTGGGGGAGGGATTAGCGCAGTCCCGACCGTGCGTCATAGGGTGCATGTGGGGGAACCGGGGGCTGGGAGAGACGCTGTGGTTTCCAGCTCCAGCGTGTCGTGCCGCAGCGTGACTCGCCAGAGCCGACTGGAGGGCCATGGACATCCGAGGTACCGTAGGGCCCGTCACCTTTTTTGCCGTAGGTAGTAGGTAATCAACCACCACCACCTCGTCAACAACCACTGCCCTCCCGGACCTCACAGCCCCTTTCCTCTGACCTGCGAGCATTGCCGTCGTTCTTTTTTTTCTCGTGCCTGCAGTAATTCCCTTTTTTTGGTTTACGAACCCATGCGCTGAAAGTGCAAGCCCGCGTGTGCCAGTCCAAGAACGATCGTTCATCCGTCGCAATTGTCAAGTCTCCTCTGGATCACCGACGTTGCGAATTGCCGAGGCTAGCCAGGACACCCCGTCGCTGTCGCCAACATGTCGCTCGCCGCCCTCGATGGCCTCAAGGTGCGCAGACGAACTCCCTCGCACTCCAAGAGGAAACTTGGGAGTGCTCTCGTGTTTAAGTGTCACTCCCGTGAAGCTGACGCGCGAGCCAGGCCGCCATCGAGCGCATCATCCTCGACCCCAAATACCATGACATCCTCGCCGTCGTCAAAGGCGCTCGCAACGGCGCCGTCTACGGCGCGAAAGTCCGCTTCCCCCATGCGCTTGTGTACGTCGCGATCATCCCAACTCCAGCGTTGTATGATTGAGAGCTTCGCATTTCTAACCTCGCGACTTTTTGAACAGCATGATCTTCCTCTTCCGATCGGGAACGTACGTCCAATCCCCCCCACCACCACCCCGAAGACCCCCCATTGACATGTATCCTTTCCCAAACCACAGATTCCGCCAAAAGGCCAGCCTCGTCTTCCGCGCGACCCGGACCCACGCCCGAAACCTCGCAAAGTTCGCGACCATCTACAAGTTCACAATGTACGTGCTCAAGCACTACGGCCCGAGCCCGGGCAAGGAAGGGCCCTACGACTCCTTCTTCGCGGGCCTGCTGGGCGGCTACGTCGTCTTCGGCGGCCGCTCGCGCAGCGGCAAGATCTCGAGCGTGAACCAGCAGATCGTCATCTACGTCTTCGCCCGCGTCGTCCTGGGCCTGGCCCGCCTCGCCGTCGCCCCCGGCAAGGGCCTCCCCGTCGTCAGCCGCGAGGACCTCTCGGGGAAGATCAGCCACTACGCCTGGCCCGTCTTCGCCAGCACCAGCTGGGCCATGGTCATGTGGCTCTTCCGCTGGCACCCGCAGGACCTGCAGCCCAGCCTGCGCAGCAGCATGAACTACATCTACGTGCAGAGCAGCGAGTGGGACGGGCTGCGGAATTTCATCTGGCATAACAAATAGACGGTCATTGCGATATACCACGACGGAAAGGAGGTGGCTTTTGGAACTGCATCATTCGTTTCGGCTCGTGGCGTGTAACATCAAAGAAGGATCGGCGTTCAGTGGGCTTTTTGGGAGTGTTGGGCTCGTCTGCGGCAAGACAGGATGAAAGGACAGTCCGCGCGCATATCCGGGGGGCATGTTGCTTCTGTTCGTTTTTTCACGACATCATTATAGACCAGTCTATTATTATCCATATCCAATTACGATTTTTTGACTACGAGTACCTCGGGTACCTATGTATGCGCGACCCGCGACGCCGAGATGTTTGTTGTTATATATGTTTCCAGCCGTTCATCCACATTATCTGCATCTCGTTAATGAGACACATCTCGCCCGGCTCGCTCCTCGGGGGCCCGTTCGCTGGCGTCTCGTCGACCCATTGCTTCACCCGTCTCTCGATCATCCACCTCTCCAGCGTTAACTGGATGCTGTTCCGCACCCTCAGGTACCTGTTGGCCCAGACGCCCACGAAGGCCACCTTGGGCGTCGGAAACACATCCATCCTGACCTGTTCATACACGGCCTGGTTGTAGCCCACCCGGACGTTGGGGTTCAGCCAAACCCCCTTTTTCCCACTGAGCTGGCTGTCGGCGTGGATGAGGCAGCACTCCGACCCCTCGAGGTGCAGGGCCGCGAGGCTGTCGTCGACGGCGCGAAAGCGCAGCGGCGGCCGGTCCCCATTGTCGTAGAACGGCGCGGCGTCGAAGGCGACGATGCCGTTCCAGCAGCTCCGCACCTCGACGGGCTGCATCGCCGCCGCGGACGCCCGGGCGCGGGAGCTGTGGAACCAGGGCCAGTACCACGAGGCCGTCTTGAGGCCGCGGTCGTCGCGCAGGGCGAAGGTGTCGTAGTAGTACGGCCACAGGGTGAAGTCCATGGAGCAGGCGGCGGCGAAGTCACCGCCGCGCGTGTCCAGCAGCATGGAGACCTCGAGTGGCTCGAAGACGACGTCGTTGAACCAGAGGACCTTGTCGAACCTGCGGGGAGCGGGGCTGCCTTCCTGCTGTTGCTGGGGGGCGGCAAGGTCCTCCAGCGGCTTCATGGCCAGGTTCCGCTCGCGGGCAAGGTAGGAGATGCGGCGCATGTCAAAGTGCTGCTCCTTTGCGTTCCAGACCCATCCCGGCGGGGTGGCGGCGCCCGAGTTGGCCGGCGGGCGGTCGTGGATCTCGTCGAGCTGCTCGTGGACCGTCTTGCCGAGGACGACGGTGTTGGGGACGCCGCGGGCGTCGAGCTGCTCCTTCAGGGCGGAGAGTTTGGCCTTGGTGTCGTCCTGCGAGCCCGACTCGACGGCGGAGAAGTACACGCGGTCTCGGCCGAGGTAGTCGATGAGCCACAGCATGTTCTCGGACCAGGCATCGCCGAGGAGGGGCCCATTGTTGCGGTGTATGCTGGCGATGAAGAAGGTCTCATTGCCGGGGTGGCGCAGGGTGATGCGCTCCGGGTAGGCGGTGACGGGCCTGTTGCGGACGATCAGGTAGGCGTCCAGGATGAGGAGGGCGAGGGTGATCTGGATGATGGTGCGGAGGTAGGCCCGCCTTAGACGGCGGGTTGGGAGGAGCATGGCATTAGTGTAGTAGTAGTCCTGCCGGGGATAAAAAGAGGGTTCTAATCAATGAGAATGGAAGCTAAAATTGCGCGCGCGTTAGGATCGGCGGTCCCTTCATTGGGTTGAGTTTTGGTTCGCCTCCGGTTTGAGGGTATTCCCACCCCGAAAAAGAAGCAAAAATCGACTCCAATGCCAAAAGTAAAGCAAGCTCCTGTGAGATATACCCACGGCGACCTTTCGCGGCGAGAAATTTGATCAATTTTAGACGCGTAACGAGGCCATCACGAGGTGGTCACGAGAATGCAAAGGTCGGGTCGGGGAAGCGCCAGCTTGGAGGTTACCGTTACATCAGACACTTTCACCTCGGGACGAACACCCCTGCTCAGGAGTCAGGAGTCAGCCCCAGGATTCGTCACTCAGAACGGATGGAACGAGACGGGAGGAAGGTGGCATAGGCTGCAGCAGAGCGGGCCGGGGGTGGCGCACGTGGCTGACAGCTTCCATCTGAAGTTTAGGAGATAAGAAACGCCACACTGTCTTCTAACGCCGATAAGAAGGGGAGATGGAAGCAGGTGCCGCCCGGCGGCGGTGAAGAATCCAGAAGAGACGGAAAGAGGAGACGGGAGGGAAAGAAACTGTCCATGGCGCTGGCCTTGGCCTTTATTACGAATCAAAACTCAGGTGCTTGTCCCCTGCCAGCGGCAATTATGCCTGGTCAACCAACTGGTGTCCATACAGATGGTCCATGATCCATCTCGGCATCGAAATCTCTGAATGCACACCCCCACCCATAGTAACAACTAACAACGAACCGCCGTGCCAACAGGTAAAACCAGATACCCTGGTACAGTGATAGGTTAAGGTAGCCTTGGGATTCCAGCTTCGGGATCTAGACATCGGTGTTGTTCCCGGCGCAATCCCGATAATCGCAGCGGCATGAATCGAACTTATCAGAGTTGTGGGTCCTCGCAATACCGGGCCGTTGCATCCCTCGTGGCATTTCTCAGCACGTCAGAACTTTCCTCCGAGTTTTAAGGTTGTTCCAATCTCTTTGCCAGCGCCCTAAGGAGAACTCCGAAGTTTTCGGAAAACTCCTCCCATAGTGGTTGTTTTTGGTCTGAGAACCCCGGTTCCTTGTCGTCTCCGACGTCATTCCCGTCCCTTGCTCCAGACCACACTGCAGAATCGTTCTTTTTTTTCTCTTCCCCCCCCACCTCAGCCCCATCATGTTGCCTCGCAGTCTCTTTGGCATCGTACTATCGGATTTCTAAGCAGTCTCGAGGGCAACGTGGCTCGGGCTCCATCTTGGAAGGTGATTCGCTGCTTTAACACAATTCCCACTAGACCGGAGTTCTCCTGCAACACTGTGAACCAGCCAACGCGTACCATCTGCGGGACTCAATTTCTGATCGTCTCATGAAACTAGCTTCGTTCGACGACCCTTCGTCGCCAGGAACCCGCGGTCAGCGCTTCCAGGAGAATGCCTCGGACGCGCAGGCTGGAAGCCGTAGATCGTGGACCACATAACTAATCCGGAGTTCACCGCTTGAAGGCCGTGGTCCGTGAAGCTCACAGCAGGGTCTCGGACCCGCTCTCCCGAGTTGTCGCCGTGTCCCCCGTCCCACTCGGCAGACACAGACCCTCCATTTCCAAGCCGGCCAGGGAAAGAAAACTTCTTCGTCGAATGGAGCGAATCTCATGCGGGCAGATCTCGTAGTGGGGACGTGCCGAGTGTCTGTTTCCGCGGTGGGACTCTCCAGATGATTCCACGGCAATGGGCTGGTAGGCTACCAGTCCCGACTTACACGGAGTCATGAAGTTACATAAATACCCTCAAGCCGTCCGCTCCAAGTGAGGAAGAGATTTTGAAGAAGAGACAACACACCCTCAACTCTACCTCTCTCACACACCATTTTCCTCGATCTTCTAAGCATATACTATACCCCTTTTCAAGTCAGTTCATCTATACTCACACAATGGCCGCCGAGAACACCAAGCTCTTCCAGCCCATCAAGCTGGGCAACTTGAACCTCTCTCACCGAGTGGCCATGGCCCCTCTCACCCGCTACCGCGCCGATGACGATGGCACTCCCATCATCCCCATGGTCTCCCAGTATTACGCCGACCGCGCTTCTACCCCCGGCACCCTGATCATCAGCGAGGCCACCGCCATCTCTCCCGACGACATTGGCGACCTCGACCTTCCCGGCTTCTCCACCGAGGCCGAGTGCGCCGCCTGGAAGCAGGTCTACGACGCCGTCCACGCCAAGGGCAGCTACATGTTCCAGCAGCTGTGGTCCCTCGGCCGTGCCGCCGACCCCAGCTTCGTCAGGGGCCGCGGCTACAAGTACTGCTCCTCCAGCGACGTCCAGATGACCGGCCGCCCCTGCCCGCCCGATGCCCTCACCGAGGATGAGATCTGGGAGAAGATCAACCACTGGCGCCAGACCGCCAAGAAGGTCGTCGCCGCCGGCGGCGACGGTGTCGAGATCCACGGCGCCCACGGCTACCTCATCGACCAGTTCACCCGCGACTCCGTCAACAAGCGCACCGACAAGTGGGGCGGCTCCGTCGAGAACCGCGCCCGCTTCCTGCTCGAAGTCGTCAAGGCCGTCGTCGAGGAGGTCGGCGCTGAGCGCGTCGCCCTGCGCCTGAGCCCCTTCGCCACCTTCCAGGAGTCCTACTCCTCCGACACTTGGGAGCAGACCATCTACATCGTCCGCGAGCTCAAGAAGGCCGGCTACAACCTCGCCTACCTGTCCCTCGTCGAGGCCGTCGGCGACCCCGTCAACCTGGGCATCGTGCCCCGCCAGCCCACCGACGACGTCAAGCCCTTCGGCGAGGACCGCCCCAAGACCCTCGACTTCATCCTCGAGGAGTGGGACAACCTCTCCCCCGTCGTCGTCGCCGGCGGCTACCTCGGCGACAGCGCCCGCTGGGCCGTCGACGAGCGCTACAAGAAGTGGGACGTCGCCGTCGCCTTCGGCCGCTACTTCATCTCCAACCCGGACCTCGTCTTCCGCGTCAAGAACAACCTCCCCCTGACCCCCTACGACCGCTCTACCTTCTACGTCAAGAAGAGCAACGACGGCTACAACACCTACGAGTTCAGCGAGGAGTACCTCAAGGCCCACGGCGCCAACGGCGCTGCCAATGGCACCGCCAACGGATCCGCTTAAGAGAAGTCTTCTTCAAAAGTTTTACTCTCAAGGGGAGGTGGATGTCGGACGATAATATAATCGGAATACGGATGGGCAAAAGTGGGCATAGCACTGGCGTTTTTGGGTTTGTTTGCATACGATAGATGGGCTACATAGACCATACACATATACAATATTCTTTTTGTTCTAAATCAGACTCCCTAGTGATGAAGACACAAGTGCCCACCTAATCGTGAAAATGTGTAAAAGGCATGACTGTCCTTCTATGCGACGGCTTCCCCGACTGTACGGACGTTCCTATGCGAAACCAACGAGACTTGTTACCTCACCAAAGATGTGGATGGGGGACCCAGAGGAACTGTTCGATCCTCTTTGGCACGATCATGATATTCGCAGAAGACTTTGTCACGAGGCATGAAGCGGCTCTGAGCAGCATAGCCAGGCCGACTAGCCAACTAGGAAACCTGGAACACGAGTTGATCAGAGGAAGCACACCAGCATGGGAAAGGGCGACGTTGAAGAGGGAGCCCGGATCCTGGCCCGGAAACTCTCAAAAGACGGCACCTAGTTTGATGCAAATAGACAATGCTGGCTCGTAAATACGTGTCTTCCTTACTCGTCCTGGTCCACGTCCGCGGATTCGCAAACCAGATGCTTCCTACTACTGTACAACAACCTCAAAAAAGCCGACCACCGCAGACTTAAAAGTCGAACTCGCCCCTGAAGATCTCAGGATCCACGCCCGCAACGGTCTTCTCGGCCAGGTCGCGGCGGCCCATCTGGGTGAACACCCTCCTCAGCGTGTCGTACAGCGTCGTGCTGCGGTTCTGCGCCGTCATGCGGTCGATCTGCTCGTCGAGCTGCGCCGTGTTGGTGCCGCCGCGGGCGCCGTCGCCGCCGCCGAGGATCTCGTAGGCCATGTTGCGGCCGCTCTTCTCGATGGCCTTGTGCATATTCAGCGCCGCGAGGAAGTGCGAGGCGGCCTCGGCGTGGCAGCCGATGTTGATGCAGCTGACGCCGAGGTTGTAGCGGGCGCGGACGAAGTTGGGGTGGATGCTCAGCGCCTTCTCGTACGCCGCGATGGCCTCCTCGGACCGGCCCGAGTTGGCGAGCGTGGCTCCGAGACGGTTCCAGAGCAGGTGCAGCTGCTCCTGTTGGTTCGAGGTCCCGAGCTCGGACGAGTGGAGGGCCGCGGTGAAGCAGTCCACGGCCTTGTCGTACTCCTCGGCGCCGTAGAAGAGGACGCCCAGTCCGACCTGGACGTCCGGGTCCATGTGCTCGCCGTCCGGGCTGAGTTGCGCAGCCTTGATGAAGTGGCCGGTGACCTTGTCGTGCAGCTGCTGGCGGTCGGTGAAGCCCATCTCGGCCATCGGGTGCAAGTCCGTCGGGGCGATGATCTGGGGGTACTTCACAGACAGCCACCTTTCGAGCGTCCGGTAGGCAGTGCTGTCATAGCCTTCATTCGTGTATGAGACGGCCAAACCCATGAGAGCAGCGAGGTTGTTGGGGTCCTGCTTGAGAGCCTGCTCAAGGGCACGGATCGCGGCAGTCTCCTTCTCGTTTTGCGCCTGTGCCGAGCCGAGGTACACCCAGGCCTCGGTGTGCTCTGGATTCTGCTGAACAGCAGCCTCAAACGCAAGAGCCGCGAGAGAGAGGTTTCCGCCTTCACGCATGATGCGGACGCCCTCGTCAAAGGCGTTCTTCTCCTCGCTGAAGAAGTTATCCTCCTCGAAGAGATAGTTTTCCACCACAGGATCGCCTAGCCGTCCCCATTCGCTGTTCACGTTGGTAAAGTCCGGAGCCCAGTCCTCGCTGTCAAACTTGTCGAACGTCGAGTCGTCAACCATACCCCTGGCCGCTGCTGTTTCGGCCTCGATGCCCTTCCATATTGATTCGAAATCTCCGTAACCCGTTTCCGACTGCATGGCCTTGTCCATCTCTTCCAACTCGGGCTCGGCGGCCTTAGCCTCGGCCTCCTCCTTTTCTTGCAGCTCCATCTGCGCAAACTGCTCTTCCCACTTGTTGTCGTCGAGCTCGACCAGCTTTCCCTTGCCCTTGACGTCTTGCTGCGGCTGCTGCATGGGCTGCTGGTACATCGGCTGGAACATCGGCTGACCCATCATGCTGTTGTATCCCATGCCCATGTTCATCATTCCCATTCCCATCCTCGGCTGTTGCTGCGCCATCTGGCTAGGCATCGGGCTCGCTCTGGCCGACGACGGCTGCTGGTTCATCTGTCTGAAGCGCGCGAATTCTTCGGGGCTGAACTGGGTGCCGGGCGGGGCGTTGAAGGCCGACTCCATCGCACCTTGGTTCTGGAAGTCGTTCGCCCAGGTCGGTGACGCCGAGCTCGCACGGAGGTGGACGCCCTGCGCGGGATCTATCCGGACAGCGCCGTTTTGCATGGGCATATCTTGTTGGAGGCCAGGGGTATTGTTCAGGAAGCCGTTCATCATCTGTTCCGATCGCTCAGCCCGATGAATCGACTCCAAAGCGTGTCTTTGCTACTGCGGGGTTCTGCCTACCTCATCCTGGGGGGTGCTCGCACCAGCACTCCTGAAGCCTCCGGCTAGTGCATTTGGTCCTCTTTGCACCAGCCGGTCTCTTTGGAGGGTCTTGTCATCTTGGACGTGTTTCTGAAACTGGCTGAGGGGGTTGCCGGAGGTCGAGCACTCTGCGCCACCGAGAAACGACATGATGACGGTGCCGTGGGCGATGTAGGACGCTTTGGACGGATGTGACGAGAAATGGACTCGTCGGGAAGCACAGGCGTATAGCGTCAAGCGCAGGCGTAACGGGTAGCAAGTTCGTCGGTGGGAATGATCGGGAGTGATGGCGCGGTGTCGGTTGGGGAAACCATGCGGGACTGGTTTGTAATTGGGGAGTTGAGTCTCCGAGAACATGCCGAGGCAGGCCGGCGTGGGGCTCGGGCCCTGCTGGCGGCAAATTCACACTCTCTCCGCAGCCGGCGGTGGGGTAGCCAATCAGAAGCCAAGAGAGGCGGATAAGTTGCGGACCCCTGGCCGGCCCGTTGAACACCCAGAAGGCAGCATGTGAGCTGTGTGCATGGGTCAACATTAAATAGCGAAACAGTCACAACCACGAAGCGAAGCATCGCGGCTTGGGGGTTCTTGCTGCTAGATGAAGGGCGGAGAAAGCCCCTCCATCACCTTGTAACTCATCTATACACTAGTCCCTTATGTGAGAACTGCGACTTGTCGTCTTATTGCCTCATGGCCATTCTATATTTCATGTCCTACAAATGAACATAGGACCTCTACTGTGACCAAGGGTATCATCCAGTTGTATACCAGCTTTAGCCGTCTTGAGTGAAGGCTCCTCTTCTTCGATGTTTTAGCTGAAAGTTTCATGCCGCACCGTCTACACGTAGTATGTCGCCAAATCTGTATATGAGGCCGTTTCTGCTCAACCCTACTTCCTGATCTTCAGCATAGGGCGCGCTTATTTCACACCAATAAAGCCAACACTTTGTCTGGCCTTCTTAACTGCGCGTCGAAGGGCCTGGTCCTCTGTATCTGTCCACTTGACCGACAGTTGATCCCATTTTGATCCAGGGGTGTTGTACTCGCGCTTCCATTGCGCTTGCATCGCCTGTAATCTGCTCATCTCACGCGGATCACCGGATCCAGAATACACGATGAATGCTGTGCAAGGCGGGAGGCTGTCGTGGATGGCCTCCAGACGCTGAGAGAGACGGGCGAGACACTGCTCGAGAGGCGAACTGCCAAGTCGCGAATCAAGCTCCGTGGGATCGGCTTCGGGCGGTCCGCCGTCGCTGCTGGCATTGTCAACGCGGTTCCGGTTCCACCACCCTTGAAGCGCTTCAAGCTCTCGCATGCGAGCCCAGACGAAATCCACACCGCCTCCGGGTATCTCTAAGCCATCAGGGTCACCCTTCACCGCGCGAATAACTCCTTGGACAACATCTGCGTCAGATTTGCAACCAATTTGGTGCGTGGCTCCAGCGCCGGGCCCCTTCGACGGGTCACCCCAATCCACTGCTGCGCTCGTCTTGCCCGTAGCTTCGCCGCCGACTTCGCCGCCCTGTGCCTTGTACGACTTTCCGGCCCTCGCCAGCCTTCGGAAAAGATTCTCGCCTTGAGAGTCTGAAGAACCCCACATCTTTCCCTTTTCGCACTTTTGTCGGACAAGATCGAGACAGGCCCGGGCATCTTCGATAGGGTTGTGACCGTTGGCGCCACCCTTTTGGATCTCCCTGTTGATGTACTTCTGGGTAAGCCACTTGAGTGACGACTTGAGGGGGGGTCCTCGCGGGTGAGGATAGATCAGTGACGTATCGACGATGAAAGGGTGCGACAAGCGAAGAGCCTTGAGATCGGACTCAAGAGAGTGGCCGATAAGAATGGTTCGTGGGGTGATGAGGTCGAGTAACTTCTTTTGGATGTCTTGCAGAGTGGTCGTGACCGGCTCCAGAATCTCTTTTGTAATACCTGAAAAGCGGGTGACATAGTCGACAATGGGCTTCTCTGGCTTGACGAGCTCATCCATTATCAGGTCGCCAGACCAGGAGAGGATGCTGATGCGAGTGAGAGAATACTCATTCTCGCCCGTCATGCACATCTCGCAGTCCAACGCTAGGCACTCCCGGCCAGCGGTGACACTGCCTTGCTCGATCTCGTCTTCTGGGACAGAACCGTCCTCAAGCTTGTCGACCTTAGAGACCACCCATCCTTCAGGAGCCTTGAATGCCGCGCGTCTCTCTTCGTTCTCGATCAGCACCGGATGAATGAGGTGCCCGGCAGCCTCCAACTCATCAAGCGACGCCAGAAACTCCGTAATGCGGGTTCGCTCGTTCTTCCACCCGTTTGGCTCTCTGGCCGGCTTTGGCCCCTTCCTGTCGTCTTTTGACTTCGGCATTGGGGCCGTCAAGAAAGTTCCCATAGGTGAATGGAGTTTCATATACTTGTCATCGCCTGGAGCCTTGATGGGCCACAAATGAGGAAACATCTTGGCGAACTTTTGTAGCGCGATAGGGAGCTTCTCGGCGTCGAGAGGTCGCGGGTAGTAGTCGTCCGGTTTCAAATCATCCGTAGGCGAAGCTGATGATGTGTACTTGTCAAAGTTCACTGCCTCTTTGAACATGGCTTCTTCCAATCCAGGAATCATCAACACCACAATCTTTCGGAAATTCGGCCGATGGGACACAGAGACCCAGTTGGGACCGGTGCCGTCGGCGAACAAGTATAGAATCAGGTCGCGGAACATCGCAAGGTTGATCTTGGAGAAGATCTTGGCGCTTGAGGAGAAGGTGATGGCGGGATAGTTGTTGGAACCCTCGCGAGGAACCTTCTTGCGCTTCTTGTTGGAGCGCTCCACCTTCTGCCATCCTTCGTCATCGTCATCGTCTGGAGCAGACCTTTTCAGACTTCCACTGCTTTGGTTCTGCGAGGAGCCCTCGCGCGCTTCGTTCTCGCCATCGAGGGTCCCTTGATCATCCGTCGCGATCGATGCGTCGAGGAGGGGGGTTGCGACAGATCCGGCGACGGTCGGGTTCGCAAGGTCGGCGATGGATCCCTCGACCACTAGTTGCTCGCGCTGGCAGTTTTTCCGATTCTTCCCCATGACTGAAGCCTCCAGGTATATGTTCGTAGCCGGAGGTTGGTGGGAAGAGGCGATTTGCTGGTCCTAGCGGAAAGGTAGATACCAGTGGGGTTGGAGATGGTGATTTTTTCGCGACCGAGAAACCCAGAAAACGCCCATGCAGGATAGGGAGCTTACAACACTGCCATGCAATACAAAATGCGGGGCACTTGCGGGGCAGACCAATTAGATCAACCAGAAGGTACAGGGACGGTAGATAGGTACGAAGAGATAAGATAAGAAGCTAGGGGTTCTTAGCGGACGGGGTTAAGGTACCTAGGGTACCCCCTGGTCAGCTCAGAAGAGCGTGCACTCCAGTGCTTCTAGCAAGTCAGGCAGGTACCTACTTACAGTATTACAGACAGTACGGATACTCCGAAGACAGTTTTCCTACCACTGACCTTCCATGAGGTGCAAGCCTTGCCTTCCTTTCATCTCCTTGAACAACGTCCTATCGCAAACGGTCCTTCTCTACGAAAGCTACCAATCAGTACCTTCTACTACAGCAATCGCTATATCCTGAACTACTGAAGACACGCCAGTCAGGAAGGCGACGACATGGAAACTCTCGAGTGCAAGTGCAAACATTGTCAACAGCCTCTGGCCCGATTCGTCAACTTGTGGACGCGACTGGGGGAAAATTATTTCAGTCCGGTTGTCGATGCCATTGGTGAAGTCCAGATAACTACTAGAGATGCCATGAGGGTTGGCAAGCCACACACACTTGTGGCTGAATGGTATCACTCCCCTCCACCGGCCCGCCTAGACGACGATGCTAATGTTGCGGGTGCACAGCGAAATTCAGGATATTGCTTGTATCGGTTGCAGAGCAGTGATCGGAGTGAAATGCCTTAGCAGTCCCATCAATCATGTCCTTGAGGAGTAGGTCGAGAGGCGCTGCAAACATAAACCACACTAACAAAGACCAGCTCTCAGATTTTCCTTCGACAGACCTCAGTTCAGTTCCTCGAATCAAATGGTGGCACGGCAGAGCTGAAGATTCGCCGTACGTTGAGACTGAAAGATGGCTCCGAATTGAAGCCTGAACGATCAGAGCCTACCTTCCATGATTCTCAGCGTCGCGATTCTGACTTCGATGGTGATGACGATGACGACAGATCACTTGAGAGCGGATCTATTGACTTGGTAGATATTCAGGCTGATCTCGAAGCACAGCGGGAGCATATTGAAAGGATAGACACTGCGGCATGCCAGGCAATGTCTCAGTACAACGACACCATGACCAGCATCGACAGTCAATTCAAAAAGCTAAACGCAAGCGTCGCTGAGCTGCGAAGTGATATCAACGGCAGCAACAGAGACCTTGCAACTGCCAAAGCAGACATTTCCGCAGTGAAACTCACTATCCACGAAAGGCCTGGCACTGCCAAGTTCGAGAACAGCCTTCAAGAGGCATGCTTGGCAATAAAGAATTTGGAAAAGCTCTTCGAAAAGACAAGAAACGAGACTAATGCGCTTCGGGGGGGACTACAAACTACCAAGGATGATGTACAGCGGCTGAAGATTACGTCGCCGAGTCTGCGGCAAGAGCTTGCAACCGCAAAGAAAGCCGCGAGAGATTCTCTAAGCGCAGCAAAAGAAAACACCAAGGAACTCGCCAAATTGAGGGAGGAGCTGAAGCAAGTGAAAGAAGGCGCGGACAAACAACATTCTCAACTGTACGAGTCGAAAGCACAGTCGCTCGTGCCAAGGGAGCTGGACATTTTGTCAACCAATATCACCAAGATTGGGAACAGAGCAAGCCTGGTCGATTCGTTACAGATGGAAATGGACCTGCTCAAGAGCAGATTACAGCGTCTCGAGGCAAACGTGGAGTCATCCGCACTACGGAATCATGAGTATTCTCTCAAGCTGCCGCATCCGGAAGGATATTCGAAGAAACCAGAGACGGCGGAAGACCCCAGAGGCAACCTGACGTCTGCGAAACCAGGTGAGGACCAAGACGAAGACTCATCAGACGAGATCGGAGCATCATCAACTGCACGTCCCCATCCTCGGACGCGAAAAAGAAAGACCCCGTCGGAACGTTCAGAGCCTGCCAACACTCCCAGACTTACGAGATCACGTGCCGTCGACAAGAGGACGATCAAGAAACAGAAACAGAATTGTGCTGCGGATGCTCCAGCTTGACTTGTGCCTGAGATATTCTCGTTTTGTGGCAACCTAGCATACGGCAGAAAAGGCTTTAGTGGGTGGTCGTCCGGGTAGAAGCACGGCTCCATGTTTTGGAGGTGTTTGGGTAAGCCAACCCTTATGTACGGGTATAGAGGGGTCTACGAGTCTATCACGGGCTTTACGCCATGTTGGAAACATGAGTATACATGTCAACGAGAAGCGGCTTCTCTACAACTGCGGGTATCATTCGATAGACAAATCGCGATCCAAACCCATGTCTACTTCCAGCACGGCCTTTCCAAGCTCCGAAAGCGTTCTGATCGGTTCAACAAGAGCAAATTTAAAAAAGTCTTCCATGCTCTTCGGGTCTTTCCTCCAGGCGATGATCAAGCCGTTCTCCCTGTCCCGGCCAGGAAGACTTTCGATGTCCTTGAGCATCTCCCGCGCCAACACCAGCACCTCCCAGTCGGCTGACGGTGCCAGGGGGCCATGCGCATGGATGATCGATAGTATCATTTGACAGAGAGATACCTGGTCCAGGTTCTCCAGCACCTGGACGCTTTCTGCCGGGAATTTCTTCGTTGCGGCCATGTCTCTGGCAAGTTTCGCTAGCTTTTGTGGGTTTGGCGCTGTGTTGGAAAGGGCAATCGCGATGGAAGACAGTCCTTTCAGTCTCTGGGGATGCCACGGTGCGACGTGTTTGAATGGCTCGACCTCGTACGCCGACAAGCAGGCAACGGCGAGGGCGCACTCGTGGTTACCTCGATCCTTCCCGAAATAAAAGCATGCCTCGTCCACCACCTGCGCAAACGGCTCGATGGCCCATTTCCCCGTCTCAACGAAGTGCGACCCGGCCTTGTACGCCTTCCTCAGCCACTGGTGCTTCTCCTTGGTCTCCATGTTGCGGGGAGAGACGGGGAAGGTGTTGCTAAGTTTCCCGACTGCCGTACGCTGCGACGGATCGTTGCTGCCGCCGCCGGGAGGGTTCTTGAAGCGCAAGAGATCTGGCATTACGCTGAAGCTAGTGTTCAGGTCAACGGTTGGGTCTGTCTTGGCGACTTGGTATTCATCAAGGTCGTGCTGGCACTTGCGGCAGGAGCACTCGAAATGGTATAGACCAAGCTCGTCTTGTCTTTTGCCTTTGGGTTGTGTGTGGTCTGCTGCAAGTTAGTCACAGTCTTGTTGTCAGGGGGCTGGCGGGTATTCGAACCAATGTACGATATTTCAATCTCGTCGCCGGAGTTGATGAAGGCCGTGGCTCTGAGGGTGGCACTTCTGCCTCCAAATTGCACCAAAGCATTTGGAACGCATGAATGATTCATCATGGCCAGCGTCGTGTCCAAGAAAACACCGCCAGATTCATAGTACTCCTCGGTGCGGCTGAAGGCGTTCGTTTGAAGCTGGAAGATGTTAGCGCGAGCATTTTGAATTTGGGGACATGGAAATTCTCAAAGTCACCTTGCATAAAACCTGGAAAGCTGCCTCCAGTCCCACGGGGGTAATCTGATCTGCTCCCAGACACTTCACGACACCATGAGCCTGCAGCTTCAGGTTCATCTCATCCCTCTTCCTCCATGCCTCGGCGTGGCCCTCCAAAGCATTAAACTCTTCAAGGACCTTCGGCCGAAGCATAACCTGGGTTGCAGAGCGGATCGGGGTGGGCACCCAATCGGGCTGTCCCGCGGGCTTCGCCTCGTGCAGCCGCTGGATGGCCTTGCACTCCAGCTTGTGGACTACGGCCCAGTTGGCTCTCTGGCATGCCGGGCCGCAGTAGGCGACCGTCCTGCAGCCGGTACAGGCGCGGAGCTTCGGGGCGGCAGGGTGGGCTTGCTTTCGCAGGCAGTGGTTACAGTATTCGAGGGCGCGTTGCCCCGGCGGCAGTACAACGGCCGGATCGTCGAAGCGGGCGATGACATCGCCAGGTGAGAAGCGGCGGGTTGCATGGATAGAGCGCCCACCCTTGGCACCGCCTTTTGAGCCGCGGACCTCGATGCCGTCGTTCAAAGTAGACATTGAGACAGGCTTCTGAAATTTGGCACCAGAAAGTCTGAAGTGTGGTAAAGTCTGAAGTGTGGTATCTCAACGGCACATGTGGACCAAGGTAGAGGTCAACGTTGGGTGCATGAAAGCCTTTTCACAGTATGGAATTATGCTGTGTTGTGCCACACCTGATAATGTGTGGTGAGGCTGATACGCAATTGAAGCTATGATCCTGGTAGCACAGGCGCGTTGGAGTGCTGGGTATCCAGGAGGTTTCCAACAGGAAAGAAGGCGGGTGATTTGTGGCCGAAAAGGTCCATGTATCGTTTCGGATGCTTCCATCGAAGCCTGCCCAGGAACAGAGATTCCGGGGGATCTCACAGTGGCAGATCATCAGGCGTGCACGGACTCTTCCCTCCCACCTTGACGATTGATCAACCCCGCCAGGTCCCCTGAGCTGTGAATTGACAAGCTCAGGAAACCCCCACCATCCCAGCCTTGGATCTCGAAAGAAACATTGCTGCCACAAAAAAAAGTCTCCACTACTCGAAACACAGTTCACCACTCGGCCGGAAAAAAAAAAAAAAACCAATCTCTTGAAGAACGCGCAATTCTCTTTCTTAAAACCCACCAAACCAACTTATTCAGAAAAGACACACGCGACGCGCGGCGAACAGGCTCTGATGACTACCATCGAAAACCTCAAGACGATCGACCCCTTCGCCGATGCCGAAGAGGGCGAGGGCATCAACAATCCCAAGAAAGGACAGGACTACATCCACATCCGTATCCAGCAGCGCAATGGCCGCAAGACCCTCACCACCATCCAGGGCCTCCCCAAGCGCTTCGACCAGAAGAAGATCCTGAAGGTCATCAAGAAGAAGTTCGCCTGCAACGGTACCATTGTGGAGGACCAGGACCTCGGCGAGGTCATTCAGCTCCAGGGTGCGTTTCCACCCGTCGTCAGCGAGAGCGGGGCTGTCTATAGCTTCGCTTTCTCCTCCCCTCCCCCTCCTATTACCTAGTCCGACTCTACGCCCACGTCAAGAGCCAAGCTAACACGGAACCCCCCTCCCAGGCGACCAGCGCAAGAACATTCACGACTTCCTCGTCGACAAGCAGGAGGGTCTTGAGATGGACTCCAAGGTACGCACACGACGGCAACGTCAACACCGCCGGCTTACACTCCTGCCCTCGCTTCCCGAGCTCGACGCAAGAATGCACTCGGTGCCGCTCAATCGCATAAGACCGCTAACACTCACTTCTCCAAACAGCTTGTCAAAGTCCACGGTTTCTAAAGAAATCGTTACTGCCGGGAGGCACCGTCTCCTCTTCGCAGCCGACCGGATTCCGGTATCCCCGAGCCGATTCGAGTACTGGCCGGCCCGACAACAGTTCCTAGTGTTCGGCCTCGACCTCGTTGTGGAGGGAATTGCGACATGATCAGAGCTAGGGCATGCCGGTCTGAAAGCTCGGGTCCGGGGACGCGGGAGAATCCTAACGGTGCCTGCGGGAGACCAGTCTTGGGGGTTTCGGCAGACGCAGCCAGTGTCTGCCGCAATGGCGCCGCATTAGGAACCGGCAAGGGACACATGGTCTTGATGAGTTCGAGATTCTTCTTATCCATTTTAACGCGGCTCGTCGTTGGCCTTCCCACGCGCAGGGCTGATGACGCAGACTGGATTAGATATGACTATCGGGAGAAGCCTTGAGCTAGGTAATCGAATCGTGAGAAACCATCTGCGGCCCTGTGCTCAAAGTCAAAGATCAAAACCAAGTAGCAGCGATTGCAGACCCTGTTACTTTCGAAAAATGGCTACATAAGTTGATCTTACACTTCCTTGATGGCCACTACCTAGACAGACCGGTTTGTGAAGTGAGCAATTTCATCTTCAATCCGAGAGATAGTCGAATGCCGACGACACACGGCTCCAAAGTTTTACTCCGGAGGAGCTCCCAAAATCAAAGGACACTAGTCGGCTCTAGCTAGAGAACTTTGGCTAGAACGCTGGCATGCACAAGTTCCAGTTTGGGAGGCTTTAGCCTAATGGCCTCGCAGGGCTTACACACACAGTTGTCCCTTTTTTCGTGCCCTCTTGAAAAGATGGCCAGATTCCTGTTTGTGTTCACGTTTGGTTGCTTTTTCCTTCCCGCCAGCAAGAAGCTAGGTACGTTGTGTAGTGTAGTTGCATTCGGGGGGATAGGCGCCGCAAGTCTTTTTGTAGTAACAATAACAGCGATAGTAAGGGATAGTAATAGCAAGGGACAGTGACAGCGAGGGACAGCAACAGCGAGGGACAGTGACGGCGAGGGACAGTGACGGCGACAGGGACAGTGACGGCGAGGGACAGTGACGGCGACAGGGACAGTGACGGCGAGGGACAGCGACAGCAAGGGACAGTGACAGCGAGGGACAGTGACGGCAAGGGACAGTGACGGCGAGGGACAGTGACGGCGACAGGGATAGCAACGGCTTGGGGGTCGACCCAATAGCAAAACTCTTGAATTATGTATGTATTGATTACCTTAACAACGCTGATTGTATGCCATCGCTTTTACTCTTACTTCAGTGCTCTCACGCGCGCCCTCCTGGTGTCCTCAAACCCGCGGACTATCAATGTTGTAAGTAGTACGCAATTTCTTCCAAGTTATTCCACTTTTCTTTGCACCAGGCTTTCGGGGTTTACAGTGCAACTATGTCTATTGCGCCGATCGGTACGTCCTGTACTGGTGGACCCTCTGGAGGAGGAGGACCTTGTGGATTCGACTCTTCGGCCTGCTGAGGAGGAGGACCTTATGGTGGACCTTCGGCCTGCTCAGTCTTCGTGAACCAATTTCTGCACTTCTTTGGTATTTTCTTTTTGTACCAGGCGTTCTTTTTCTGCATATTGCCGCCCGGTGGGCCCTGTGCCGGTGGGTTCTCTGGAGGAGCTTGTCGATTCGACTCTTCGGCCTGTTGAGGAGTCTTCGTGAACCACTTTCTGCACTTCTTTGGTATTTTCTTTTTGTACCAGGCGTTCTTCTCTGGAGGAGCTCGTTGATTCGATTCTTCGATCTGCTGTGGAGGATTCTCGATTTCAGCAGGTGTTCTCAAGCTAAGATCGATGTTCAGGTCTGGGGGCATTAGACGATCCACCTCTTCCTCGATCTTCGTCTTATCTGATACTTGGGGTTTGCAATCTTTCGATTTGAGCGAAGCCGCTTTTTCCGGTACTGTGCTCGGAAAGGTAGATGGTGCTGGTGAATCGGGAATTACCTTCGGGTTACCGGCCGACGGAGGGCCTCCGCCAGTGGCCTGAGAGCCAGGTTCCGCGATGTTTTCCATGACGCCTTCCATGTTGTACAGCAGGGAGGGGAACAGTATTGTTGATGTGAAGCTGTATAAGGCGCGATAACAATGTGCCAAGCACTTGATTGATGGTAGCAAGCAATGATTCAGCAGCGGACGATGTGAAGATGATGAGAAAAGGTTCCTGGGACTCCGCGAGAAAGCAGTGTTAACACTGAAGTACCTGCGGTGGGGGGTGCGCGGTGTGCTTGGGAAGGCACCTCTCGCGCCAGGTATTTCTTCGTGTTTCCTTCCCATTACCTAGAGACGCAAGCAATGCGGCTTCCTCTTTCGACTGCGGTCCCCATCGACAGGGGAAGCAAGCAGTGACAGTTACGACGGAACAACCAGAGTCGGCAGGCACCGGCCACAATGCATCTCAACGTCACATGAGGCCAGTGAGAGAAATGAACTTGGAAATCTTGATTCAACCTCGGGTTGATATACGCAACGGTATCATACACCACCATTCTCCCTCACTCCTGCTTCTTTGCCAGCAGCTCGGCTTTCCGTGCCTCCTCGTCAAGATGCTGCTTCTTGTAGTGGGCGACGACGTGGTCCAAGTTGACCTGGGAGCCAGCGACGACGTTGCGGGCGGCGTGGCTTTGGAGAGCCCTATGTGAGAGTTCATGGGTCAGCTTACAACAGTCCGTCACGATGGAATTGCCCTTCCTTATGGGCATGCGCTCGGGAGGAATGCGGGAGGCTCACTCAGGAAACCGGAGGTCGACGTCGCGGTTCGCGGGGGTGGAAAAGAACAGCAGCCTATCGAAGCCGGCCTGCTCTACGGCCTTGGTGTGAAGAGCAGTCCTCTCTTTCCACACCTCCTGCCAGTGCCAGGCCTCGTGAATCTTCTGGGTGAGGTATGGCGGCTCGCCGTCCTTGCCGGGGGCGGTGATCTTGTACATAAAGTAGGCGGCAGGGATGACCGCGACGGTCGCCCAAAAGAAGTTCTACACAGTTTCAAGATCCAATTAGCCTCCTAGCCGCGACTTTGATTGGTTTGGCGCTGAGGCGACGCGAAGGTGCTGCTCATGAACGTACTCCGATGGGCTCCTCGACGTTGTGGGCGTGGTGGTGGCCGTGGTCACCTCCGGAGGCGTAGGATCTCGATTGGCGCAGGCCAGTCAGGCGCGACTGGCGCGCGATGTACGCACCCCGCGTTCGAATGGCCTGCATCGTGAATGACGTCGCGGGTCGTTGTCAATTGACGCTGGGGAATTGACTTGGGAGTGGGAGGAGGGAGCTTCGGGTGTGGAGGTTATTCCAAAGTGCCCGAGCGGCGTCACTTTTCGCGGATAAGCGCCCGGCGTTTGGGGCGTCTATTCCAGCCAATCAGAGCTTGCCGAATTCAAATAAGACGATTGCCTCCCAGGCTCACACTGGGGTCCATGGGGCTGGCTGTTGGAGACAACTTGGCCAGACGGGTGACTTCGATGAAATTCCATTTCATGAAGGCAAACTGGCCTTTTTGACTTTGACTCATTCTTCATTTTAACAGATTATAAGACTGTGGGCATGGTCTATCTATCTTGGGTTGAAATCACACCAACATCAAACATTAAACGACACACTTCAACGAACCCACACATCTTTCTCGACTCTTTTCTTCGCGTGTCCGTGCCCTGTTCTCTCATTCATCAATAACGGCAACACAGCACTAAGCGCCTAACGTTTGCTGCAACGGGAACTCTACAACTGTCTACACTTAATGTTGACTGAGCGACCCAGCCGGTTTCATTAAGCAGCACATCATCACCAAGCCGTCCTTTTTCTTTTCTAGCAAGATGGCAGCAAAATCTTCAATACGCACGCCGTTGCTCCCTTATACCATTTTCATGGTCGTCTTTGGCCTCCTCTTCCTCGCACCCGCCATCGCCGCCGCCTCCTCACAAGCATCGGTCGCCACGCATTCACCCTCGGCTGAAGTCGAACTCATCTGCCACACAGACAACCCGGCAGAATGTTATCCCAAGATTTTCCAGCCAACAGAGGAGTTCCAGATTGTCCATGAAGACCAGGATCTGCCGCCCGGCCTCCACGTTCGGATGAATATCAACACGGGCGAAAAGGAGGCTAAGATCAACGACCCGACGGAGCAGATCGCAGAGCTGGAAGGCAAGCCGACGGACCGCTCCATCGTGGTTGTGGACCCTGAGAATTCTGCCGAAGAGGAGCAGCCGCTGCCCAAGGGCGCGCCCAAGTACGACCCCGTCGGCATGGTCAAGCCGCCGCAGCAGGAGTCGGGCCAGTTCTACACAAATCTCGACTTTGTGAGGAAGGGAGCGAACGGGGCCGATCTCCCCCTCGACGAGGTCCTCGAGTTTCTCGAGGACATCTCCCACGACATCTACTACGGCGTGAAGATCACGGAAACCTTTGACACCGTCAAGGCCCTCTTCTGCCTCATGACCGACCCCAAGACGCCGGCACCCGGCGAGGGCGCCGTCCCCCGTGACCAGCAGGCCGCCGCCATCATCTCTGGCGCCCTGCAGAACAACCCCACCGCCCTCGAGGAGGTGACCAAGATCTGGCCTGCCCTGATGGACGCCAAGTGCTCCACCGCCGAGGTCAAGGACGCGCCCACTCTCCGCGACAGCTTCTACGCGTCCTTTGTGCCCTCGAGTGAGGACGGCGCCGCCGTGAGCACGGCCGACGAGGACGTCCTCCGCGCCGCAAACAAGGCCAAGGCTCAAATCGCGGCCATCAGGGGCCTCCTCAAGAGCCCGACCATCAGGGACGACTTCATCGCCAACAATGGCATGGACCGGCTCCTCGAGATCCTGGCCCCAGAGGACGCCCGGTGGGACAGCACTCAGCGCAAGGCCGGCCAGCTTGTGCTGGACAGCTTCCTGGACGAGGCCATGGGCGCAGAGGTCGGCGTCTGGCCTCTCTTCAAGGCCTCCGAGGCCGACGCCTCCAAGAGGGTCGCCAACCGCGTGAGCGACGGCAACTGGCTGACCGCCGTGAAGAAGATCATGCAACGGAACAAGGGCGACAAGAGCCACTGGAGCAAGGACCTATTTGACAGGTTGGAGGCACACGAAGGCGCGCAGCTGAGGAAGCTGGGCAAGCAGGAGTTGTAATGATTACATGTACCAATACCTTAGATAATGATATATACCCATGTTTGTTTGAATGTCATCGCGAGTCGGCAATCGAACCCAAGGCTCTATTACCTATTCCATCGTCAGATGCCCGGCCCTCTGCGGGGCCGGCACCAGGGCTACACTAATGTAGGTACGTGGGGACTGTGATTGCATCATACCGATCCGAACTGAGTCTGGGCTTCAAACCACAACGTGGGGAACCAACCCACTGGCACGATCACAGCGAGGCATGGTAGACGGACGCGTTTTTTTGGTACTTTTGGTATCTCCATTTCGTTTAATTCATTCCCTCTGAGGCTCAGACTTTTTAGCGGACGATGTTGTATTGAACTATCATTGTCCATACAACATGGCAGTGGCCTTGCCATGCTACGAAAACCATATTCCCGTTTCGCCGTGATGTCCGTTGAATGCAAGAACCTCCCAAAGACAGCCCACAACGATCCTCTTACTTGAGAGGAATGAAACGAGAAGAGTGGGTAGCACCGATACCGGGTCTACCGTGCTTGACAGGGCGGCTGCGGGAGCTTGTTAGCGAATCCGTCCCATCGGATTCCGGGCGTCGTGGGGGAGAACGTACTATGAGATGGAGAACTCTCCCAGGTAGTGGCCAACCATCTCGGGCTTGATCTCGACCTGGTTGAACTCCTTGCCGGAGTAGATGCCAATGACGCTGCCAATCATCTCGGGGACGACGATCATGTCACGCAGGTGCGTCTTGACAAGGTCGGGCTTCTCGTTGGGCTTGGCCTCCTGCTTCGCCTTGCGGAGCTTCTTGATCAGACCCATGGGGCGGCGCTTGAGGCCGCGGTTGATGCGCCGGCGGGCACGGGCGTGGACGACATCGCGGAGCTGCTCGGAGTCGAGGTCAAGGAGACTGCAGGTAGAAAAGATTCATGTTAGCCAGGACGGTTCCCTTCATTTCTCGACACGTGCGGTTTCTTCGTCGGGTTCGCGGATGGATGGATAATGTGGGTGAAGATTGTCGGCGAGTCTCGAAGGGGGTTCTCTGCGTGTGCGTGTGTGGGTGGGATATCTCAAACGGGCAAGACGTACGCCTCGAGGTCAATTCCGCGGTAGGAGAACTTGCGGAAGGCTCTTCTCTTCTTGATCTCGGCAGCCTCCTCGGCGTTCTGTTCGAGTAGCTCCAGTCAGCCAAGATATTCGATACCAAATGATGCGTCGCGCCACCCAAGTCCCTCGATTATCCGTCACCGCGACGGCGCGGTGTTTTTTCTGCCATCGCATTGGGGGAATAGGAAAACAGCAGGGTCGCACGTACGTATTCGTCGTCAGCCATCTTTGCGGTGTTGTGAGGTCAGGGAATTCGCTATCGATGCGATCTATCGAGAGCGAATAAGCTGAATTGCCGGTGCGGTTGAGGTTTTGGGAGACGCTGGGGCTTGCTCGCTTCGGGGCCTGCTTGACTAGCACCAACGACGAACTGAAAATTCCGTAGGGTTCTGCCCTCCCCCCGCAGTCATGTGATATTGGACCACAGAAAAAAAAAGACAAGTACGTAACTTTTGTGTGGGTCGCTCCCTAGCGGGGCACCTAAGCGACGCGGGAGCTTGGACCTCCCGTCTACGCCGTCCGCCTCCTTCAGTCACTGGGCCGCCTCCGAAGATCACCGGCGCACAGCATCCGTCGTGCTCCACTTCGCCGTGGAGATGCCTTGATTTTCTCATCCACACACTGCAGCGGCGGCCCGGTGAGGGCCGGTGAGGCCGGGTGAGGCCGGGTGACGAGGGAAGGGCTTCACTACACACGAACTTCGTTACGCTTAATGCAGGGCATGACCGTCAAGAGAAGCAAGCATCAATCGCCGTGGTCATCTTGGCTTGTCTCTCTTTTCACGTCGGAAAATGGCCGGACGACTGCCGTCGAAACAGACGAAATCTGAGTTAGCCCACAGGATGAAAAGATAAATCGGATTCGAGGGATGCTGACCAAGGCAGACCGGCGGGGCTGCTCTCTGCTGCGGCGGGGATGAGTGGCATTCAGCCACAGACGTGCATTAGAAGACAGCGTGGCAGATTCGTGCAAATAACGACACAAGTTTGCAACAAGCATGTTCCTGCGACCTGCATAGAATTGAGATTTGTACCGCCAGTAGTCTTCGTACCGGCTGGTCTGATGATGTATGTACGTGAACGAGAACGCTCAAAGTATTTACGTGCTGGAATAAAAGTATATGCCTTCCCTCGCGTGGCGAGCATGGTCGCCATAATAAGATCGCAAGGCTCATTTCCAATATGTACGTTCCTCCGCCGACCGATGTCTCTTCACTTACCGAGACCTTCTACTATATTTGAAGCTCAGCAAGAGCGTTGGGGCTCGCTGTCGCTATTCCGGGGGATGGTAGTTCCCATTGACTGGAATATGTGGCCACCGGCCCGATCACTTTTCAAAGCTAGACGACATGAAATGACCTTGAGCTGACAGCCAGTGTCGGCAATGAGAATCTCGGTGAATCTAGACGCTCATTCTCATCTCAGCTCACATGGAGCTCACTTAGATGCTCTTGAAGACGTCCAGACTCGACATGGCTGTGCCGGGCCACGAGAACAGGGTGTTGGAAGGGCAGCTGGAACCCAGAGCCTGGTTGTTCATCCTACACATTGAAAAGTCAGCAACAGCCATCTGGGATAGGCTAGATGGGGGTCTTACCACGCGGGCTCCCAGTAGTAGAGACCCTTTCCGTTCTTCACGCCGGCCACGACGTCGGCGACGCGCTTCAGGAAGGTGGTCTGGCCGGCGGCGGAGAAGGGGATGTCCTTCAGGTCGCTCGGGAAGGCGTAGGCAGGGCTCGGGCAGCTCGAGGGCCAGTTCGTCTCGGCGACGACGATCTCCTTGCCCCACTTGTTGGCCATGTTGGTCAGGCTGGTCTTGAGGGCCGACAGGGTGGCGCCGCTGCCGTAGAAGGGGTAGTACGAGACGCCCATCATGTCGAAGTCGGAGGCCTTGAGCACGTTCTGGGCCAGGACGTTGGTGTACCACGTGTTCTGCGTGTTCCAGTCCCAGCCGTTGTCGAGGTGGATCATGATCTTGGGCTTCGGGCTGAGGGACGAGTCCTTGACGCCGTACGACGCCGAGTTGAGCAGGCGGGCGACGTTGTACCAGTTGGACGTCCGGCCCGTGCTGAACAGCAGGCCGGCGCGGATCTCGTTGCCGATGCTGATGATGGCGGGCGGCACGCCGGCCTTCTGGAACGCGTTGCTCACCTCCAGGGTGTAGTTGTACAGCCTCCAGCTCAGGTTCTCGATGTTGGAGGGCCAGCCGGAGGGGATGCCCTGCTTGGCCGGGTCGGCCCAGGTGTCGCTGAAGTGCAGCGTCAGGTAGACGGAGAGGCCCTGAGCCTTGGCGCGCTTGGCGAGGGCGAGGTTGTAGTCGAGGTTGTAGTCGCCGTTGGACGGGTTGACCCAGACGCGCTGGCGGACGCTGTTGACGCCGGCGTTCTTGAGGATCGTCTCGAGGGACTGCGAGGCGCCGGCGCTGCTCTTGTACTTGATGCCGGCCTTCTCCTCGATCGTCACCGAGGACCAGTCCGCGCCCTTGTAGGTGAGGGCGGCGTTGGCCGTGGACAGGGCGAGGAGGAAGACGGAGGCGAGTGAGGCGAGCATCCTGGCGACACCTCTCGGGTTTCCGTTTCGGATCTTCTCTGGGGTTCGGCGATCGGCGACGGGAAGAGCTGGGGTGGAAATACCTCTGTATGGTATCCCTTTTTTTCTTGCTGTTGGAAGTCTAGCTTGCAGAAGCAAGGAGCTTCTTGCGCCAGACGGCGACGGCAGAGCAGTAGTATATACGGCAGCTCACCATGTCGTCAATACCAAGCCGTCGACCCCCCGTCTCTCTCATATTGACGGATCCTCCAAGCCCATCAAGACCCTCTCACTCCCGAACTACCGGGCGCGGCGGAGCAATATTCGCAGGCCATCAGCAGACGGGTTGGAATGTCACCCTCCCGGTCATTGCACACTATACTCACTGACAACCCCTGAACAGGCCGGCGAATCGCAGCGACGGCGTGGCAGACAGGAGACGGACAGGCATTCCATTGCTTCAGACATATTGGCCTCGAAGGGAACCCACGAACCCAAACGCAGCCAAACAGCTCTCCCTTTTTGAACAGCAGTGGGGAAAGACTGACGGAATTGCAGAGTCGACGTTTCATCGCGCAACCTCCTGGGAGGAGGAATATCCAGAGTCCTCCAATCACGGCAACGGTTCCCCACAGTTCCTCTTTGCGTTCCCGGAAACTTGGCGAACACTCCTTTAGCCTCCCCTTTTATTTGTGCCCATTTTGGCACCTTCCGGAGGTACACCAGTGTTCACCTGATGTGAGCTAGTACTCCTGCCCGTCCCTATTCCAACAATGTCTGGTTGTCCGCTTTATCTTAATCTATGTGCCGTTCGCCAAAGGGCCGAGAGTCCGACGCAACGCAGCTTACCCGGTCCTTCTATCAGATGCGCAACTGGGTCCTTCGTCTTGGATGGAAGCGACGGCGGATGTTGAAATAAGCTTGATCGGAGGAATGATCCGAGACACTGAGACCTCACCTACCACTCAACGCGGCGCCAGCATGTGGTATTCTCCGAAGTTCTCATAACCTCAGGTTGATAAAATCTCAGAAATGTTCCCGAACAATTTGCTGCTTCCAACCGCATTTGCCAAGTTGAGTTGTCGCGTATAGGCAGGCCAGCCGGCGTCTTGTACAGCTTCTGCCATTGCACTCAACTTCTGGGTTGCTCTTTTGGACCCGAGTCACATCGGAGACGCAGATGGTGTTGCAACGACTCGGGGGGCCGCCACTGACTTTATCCTTATTGCCAGTTGCCGCATGACACTGCCGCAGAGACGTCTGCTTGTCACCGACTCGTCAATACACACCCACCCACACCAAGAGACGATGCCGTGAACGACAATCGATGCGCGCCAATAGAACCTCTCCCACCATGCCACACCCAAAGCACCTCGAACTCCTCCAAATGAAAAAAGAGGGAACAGAAAAACTATCCGGCGTCGGCTCCTGCTGACACTTGTCCGAACTCCCATGCACGTTTGTTACACAACCCAAATGTCATGATGACCTGCTAAAAGTCTAAACCGAAGGGGGGGGGTGGGGGAGGTGTTCGACACACTCTCGATCCCACCTCTAGACTTTGACGAAACGTCAAATGGGAAACGTGAACAATGCATTCTGGGAGAAAGCTGACACCTACGCCAGCCTTCCTGCGCGCCCGGAGGTTGAAAGTAAATGTGAACGGCTCATTCAGGTGCCAGACCCGAATCCTAACTCAAAATAAGACAAACTGCAAACGTGACCGTAAACCAACCAACCAACCAACCAACCGCCCAAACCCAACCTAACCTCAAGATCCCACCCCTCTTCACGACACCCACCCATGTCACGCCCTCGTACGATGCCGAGGCCCTCGGGTCTTATATGAGAAAGTGGAGGATCCAGATCGACGGGTTTTAATCCGACGGAAGTTCAGCCCCGGCACTTGCGAGAGCATAGCAATTTCAAAAGTTCAAGTTGATCTCTTCTCCCAGCCCATCATCGGGGACATGGGCGGGAAGTCGATGCCTATTTTTGGGATATCTTATTCGTCACCCCCTCTAGCATAACTATATAGCTAGGCGTCACTAAGTCAAGTTTTTATTATTATTGTTGTTATTATTGTCGTCGTCGTCGTCGTCGTCGTCCATCGTTGTTATCATCGTTGTCCGTCATCGTTGTCCGTCATCGTTGTCCGTCATCGTTGTCCGTCATCGTTGTCCGTCATCGTCGTCCGTCATCGTCGTCCGTCATCGTCGTCCGTCATCGTCGTTCGTCATTGTCATCTGTTATCGTTGTATAGTAGAGGGGGCCTAGAGGAGGCCAATACTTAGAGAGCCAAGCCACATAGGGGGTGTTGAATACTAGAAGAGAGGGTGATGAATAAGATCTCCCCTTATTTTCTTTCAGAGGAAACCAAACCTGGCATGGAACCGACGTGCTCGGCCAACATGGGAATCTCCTCGCGGAAGCGCGTCTCCGAACCATCAGCACCGCCATCATCATCATACACTCCTTCTGGTGTGTACGCGTGTGTAACTTCGAATTCAAGCCGGCCATCTCCCCGTCTTCTCCGACGCCTCTGCCGTGTCAAACAATCATTCTTTGAGCAATGCTCCCGTCACCGCCGAGTCATTTCCACCTGTCGAGCTTGGCGCAGCCGGAGTATGACCCTCTTCCCTTGCTTCGGGACTCCGCCGCGTGAACCGTCGAGACGACGTCGCCAACGGCCTTTGCAAGTCCGCCCAAAACACAATGAACGCAGGGATGACTAGAGTAGATGCCGGGTATACGGTTGCTTGTCACCTTTGACAAGAGCCCCAGTCATGTTGTCTTGGCAAAAAAAACATCGACCTTCATCACCGATCCGGAGATCGGGTTGCGTTGCTAGACTTCGGGGCTTGGGCGAGATAGGATGAGAACCCAAGGAAGCCCCCGCCTAGCAAGGCATGATCAAGGTAAGCATTACCAACCAACGGGTGGGCAATTTTAGCCTTTGGTGAACCGCCAGTCCCGCCGGCGAACACATCGTGTCAATCACATGAAGGAGACCTCTCCCATCGCCCTCGGCATCCTCGGTGCAAATACGCGAGAAGGGGGCAATCAACAGATCACGCTACTCCGTCCGAACTGGGCAAGTGTCTTCAACAGGCAGCTGTCAACGGCGCTTTGCACCCAGAAGGCATGTTTGGCTCGTAGTGGCATACGCGTGGCATTGGCAAGTCTGTTCGCTTCTTGAGCCTCTTTTGGAGTTTGCAAGGGACATCCATCCTCCGTCTAGAACTCTTGCGACTTGGTAGGCAACGAAATGCCCGTCACAATGTCCTCTCGATTTCATGTGAAAGTTTGATGATAGATTGCCAAATGACGCTACTGTGCTCAGTGTGAGCTGCCCTGGCTGTAGAACCCCGCTATCAGCCGTTGTATATACCGTATACCATGTACAACTCCGCCCTTAAAAAAGCCGTTGCCGTAAATGATGCTATATCCATGACCCAAAATCCAGTGCCGTTATATGTGAAGTGTCCGCCCCGATATTCTCCTGAATGCCTGTGGCCGCAAGAAACCGTAAAACCATCAAGTCACGACCCCTCCAAATGCTCCATGACCTGTGCTCTGCCCGTGACTACGGCGCTGAACTCCCCGCTTTCCCAAACTCCCCGCCGTTGCTATGTGCAGTTTTCCGTGCACGCCGCTTAGATCAGCCGATCTAGCATGGCCCATCTTCCATCTATACAATTTTGTTCGTCATGCCTCGTGTCCGCGTAATAGCCAGCTGTTCCGCTTACACTGCATGCGCCGAGACGGGAACCGGCATCTGCTGTGCTCTCGCAAACGCCCCGGTCAAAATTTCGATATGGCTAGCGAATGATTCCGCCGTCATGTTGTGTCCCTTTTCAGCCTTGCTCTCTTCGGTGACCCAGTCGGATCCCCAAACCTCAGGGGGGATGATGGAGTGCTTGTAAAGGGCAATCTTTACGGGCCACTCGAGGTGAGCCCACCAGGGGCTGGTGGCCTCAAATTGCGACACGATGCCCATGACCTCTCTGCGCGAGACGCCCTCCAACCACCACACTGCCGATTCGTACCCTTTGAGCAGTGCGAAGAAGCAAGCCAAGATGATCAATGCACGTGGCCGGCGTTCCTCCAATAGCTCGATGAATCGCTTGGATACCGTGGCGGGGAATGCAAGGGCAGCACCTCGGTGAGGCAGCTTGTGGGCCCAGTTCAGAACGGCCACGGCATGCTGATAGGATTGTCTCGTCGACATGGCCATGATGGCGTCTTCGTTCTGCAGCTCATCTTCTAAGTTATCGAGCAGGTTACCGAAGAACGAGGTGGGAGAGGTGGCGTCAAGGTCGAGCTGGAGAACAGGCTGAGAGTCGATGATGGGGATGACGACGCCGCTGTTGCGGATCCATGGCCAGGAGGTTGCCACCACCGTCTTCACGCCCTGAAAGGCGTGAAACCAGGAGATTGGGAGTGAGTAGGCGCTGGTGGGGTCGCTCGGGTCGGCCTCGTCGCGGATGAATATTCGTTGGGCGGTGGAGGAGAAGGCAATGAGGGCAGCCGTCAGGAAGAGAGGCTCGGCGTTCGACTCGGTGATGCCGTTTTGCAAGCACGAACAGTAGGCGGCGAGGGCGGAGGCCATGTAGGAGTGAGATGCGCTGACGAGAGCCTTGTCATCTGGGTTGAAGGAGCGCAGGTGCAAGGCGGCGACTGCGAGCAAGGCATCGGCCAGGTAATTGGCCCCGCCAAATGCGAGCCTGGGCACTGTGTTTTGCCAGATGTCGTGGGTGGCAGGCGTGTTGACAGCCAAGGTGCGGGAGGTCATCGAGGTAAACTGGTGCATCAGCCGCAGTTCAAGCAGGCGGTTATTGGGCGATCCCGTCGTGGAAATGGCGGCAGTATGAGGGGTGGTGTAGAGCGGGGTGGAGACAGCGATAGGAGGTGAGCCGCCATGGGTGATGGAGGGAGTCTTGGCTCGGGTCGAGGGTGAGGGTGCGGAAGATGACGCCCTCTCGATGGGAGATTGCGATGATTGGGTGTGGGAGGGCGTTAGGGCGGTGAGCAGCTCCTCAAAGATATCGGGGTTTTCAAAGTCGCACGGAACGCCATGCTTGACACAATTGCCGCATCTTGGGTGAACTTCGTCGCACTGCAGAGACACAAAAGTCAGAACGGTGCTCTTTGCAAGCCCCCATGAAGATGGAGCACGGCAGGGCAAACGATAGTAGGAGGGCCACGTAGGCGGACTACGTTACCTTGATCTTGCGTGACTTGCACCGTTTGCAGCCAGCTCGGGACTTCTTGTGAGATCTTCTAGGAGGCATGCTGGCGGATCAAGGGGTCAGACGGCGCGACAGTGATGGTGATGATGGACGAATGGTGGAGGGGTCGACTCGGCGGGGGGTTCCACTCTATAAAGTGAGGGTTGGTGGGCTGTTGTTGTTGTTTTGTTTTTCACGTGTCGTCAACGAGGTGGCAGAGGTTGACGTCGCCGTTGTCGTCTCGTAGGGGCTGGGCGGTGACAGGCCGAGGCGCATGACAGGACGGGAGGGGAGGTTGAATCCCTTGTTGGAGAGGCGGGAGCTAAGAGCAGATGGGGCGAACCTGGCGTCTTTAAAGAGTCGATATACGCGAGGGGAAACGAAGCGAGGGCGTTGAAAGTGAGAGGAAGGAGGGAAGGATAAAACGGGAAGAAAAGAAGCGGAGAGCGTGACGGTGTCGAGGTTTCGGGGAAAAAGATTGGACAGGCGGTGGTGGTGGAGATGGCGATTCGGGGTCAAAGAGAACGGGGGACGGGGAACGGGGGTCGAGGGTCGAGGGGAGGCCTGGCACCTAGGTGGGCTGCATAGGCCAGGTACAGCGCAGTGCCCGCATTGCAGTGCAGTGAAGTGCAGGGCACCGGGCGGGCTTACTGTTCCATGGATTGTTCCAAAGAACCTTTGGGGGGGGGGCTTGTGAAGTCACGATTACAGCGTACCCAGCAGGTCTTCAGCTCCTCAAGGGCCTGAAGTTGCATCTGTCAGTGTCATGCTCAGCCACGCCATGGTCCACTGTCCGCGACCCACGACTCTGCACCAGTGTGATCCACGGACCCGTAACAGGGAAAGAGTGGACACGCGGAACAACGGAATCGGCGTCGGCGTCCAGGGTTTGGCTGCAGTTGGTAGGTGCCCGGGCTGCTGCTGCACTCCCGCCCGTCTGCCTGCAAGCATCGTGTGGCACTTGTAGTGTAGCCGTTGGATAGGTACCTAGTAAGTTAGTAACAGCCTCGGTAAGTACCTAAGTACCTACTGCCATGATTTCTAGGTTCCACCTTCCAAAAAGACACCAACCTTTCCATCGGAACAACAACAACAACGAATTCCTGGTACGGCACCATTACCCGCCACGAGTTTCCTACACTACAGCATCGAGCAGCTGTCACGGCAAAACTCTGAACAGCGGCAAAGTGTCCTATTCGACGTGGTTCACTCGTAACATCGATTCCCTCCAACCATCGCCCACCGGCCTGTCCATACCGTCCGTTCTGGTACGTCATTCCGGCAGGAAATAAGGTACGAGTTACGAGCCGAACCCGACCCGACATGTCAGGTCCACCAGCCCTGTCCAAGCTGCCAGACACCACACGTCCTATATCCTATGCACAGCACAAAACACTTGCCGTTGCTGTTCGGTAGGGCAACTGGGCAGGCAAGCAGATGGGCAGAAAAGCCAAATCATCGTCCGTGTGAGGCGAGATCGGTCGCAGGGATTGCCTCCCCACGCCGCCGCAGGGTCTCGATGGCACGCCACGCCACCTCCCCGCACCTTGGATGTGAATTCTGCCCGGTCCCGATAGCCCGGCTGTGCTGGAATGATGTGCAACGGCCCGCCGCATATGCCAGCAAGCCGTACGGATACACAAATAATCATCGTCGTCGACGGTTGTGGACATGCTACGCACGTCACGAAACCATCAAACAGGCAAGGGCCGACTGCCCGCGGGACCCGCCCTGCGTTTCGCTTCATGGATGAGGGGTCGGGGTCGGGGACGACACGGCCGAGAAGCCCAGGACCTTGTTCGAGACGAAAACATCACAGCGAGACAGGCTCTCTCCTAGAGTCCCAACTCGGAGAGCGGGCGGGTGGACGGGCGGAACGGAGCAGAACGGAGGGGACGTGAGTTGCGCTGCCAAAACTCTGCTCGCTGTCGTTCTTGCCCATGGTGGTGGTGGATGGTTGTGATGGTGGGAACGGACTTGTCCCCTGCTGGGCTTGCTGCCATGCACACTGACTTCAGCCCTGTAGTGGCACACACTCTCTCAAGCACACACACACGACCTCCCACACCTGGTGGGATCTCCGGCCAGTTGGTCGCTGCAGTTGCCCGATACTTCCAAAACCTCTCACGTCGGCACTCCTGCCGTGAAAAGTCTGAAGTCGAACACATGAGTCGGGAAGGATGACGAGCCTAAATGGTCCGGGCGGTTGCAGGACCCAGAGATGTACAGCTATGAATTCGAAGCACGGCAGTCAGACGAACGAGACTGAAGAAGCCGACCCCGATGGCACAGTCCAGAGACTCGCCGAACTCCGCCTCGTCAACCTTCTCGACGCACCGGACCTTTTTATTGGCACGTTCGTTGCCTGAAGATGCAGATCATGCCGGCAGATGGCACGTCAGCGTCAGCGTCAGCGCGCGAGTTCCATTCCCAATCCATACTCGCCCATGGTTGTTTGGTTGCTACATAGTGTGGCGTTGCTGGCTGTTGACAATCACAGGTTCTGTGTCGTTGATATCTCGACTGCTATGATCTGCGATCTACTAGCGTCCGCCTGGGGTTGCCCTCCAAGGTCGAATGGCGGCGGCCATGGGCAAATCAGAGAGCTCGAATAACGGCTGAAGGAAGCACGCACAGGAACAGGGACTCGACCATTGGGTCGGAGACTCGGAGGGCAGTCGATCCGGGTGGCCTGACGGGCCAGGGGCTGACGTAGATCTGGGAGGCTTGGACGCTGTCGATAAGCCGCACATGTAAATTGAAACATCCATGGATGCTGCCCGGGGTCCTGCGTGGATGGGCGCCACAGGGCGGCATCTGGGGTGGCCCCAACTTCCACGACCTGTGAGGCGCCTTTGATACATGGAAACACGCCGCGAGGTTTCTAGAAGTCTTTGCAGCAGGACTTGTCGAGTCGCTGGGGTCTTCTTCGGATCTATGCCCACGGACGCTTCCATACCTGTTTGGGAACACCCCCCGGCGACGAGGCCGGCTCCCCCGGCTGTCTCTTTCCAGGTGGGAACATTGACACACGCCTGACAAGATTGATGCCGACGGGATGGATGGATATGTCGCCATCGCACACGGGTGGCATAATCATCGACTGACAACCGCCAAGTTTTGGTGACCGGAGGTCAATGCCGTCGTCACAGTCAGCAATGCCTCGGCCTCTGGTTTCCTACGCAGTATCGGCGGTTAGATTGCTTGAGTGGGTGCCAAGAGAGCCTCATCGCATCGCATCGCATCGCATCGAATCGTGACACGTCCCTCGTCGTCCTAATCGGCGATGAGCGATGGACGGACGTGCGGACGGGCGCAGAGCGGCAAAGGCAGGCAGGTAGTGCTTGTCAGTGGCCCCCTCGACTGACTCACTACTCGCTCAACATGAGTGACCTTTGGTGACACGCCGGGATGTCCAAGCAAAGACGTTGATGCAAAAAAAGAAGCAGCGCCCAAAGGGGAGTAGTGCAGACCAAGTCACTCGAAAAGAACTCGCGCTGAAGGTTCGAGGCAACATCCTGCGACGGATGTCTCCTTATGTAAGGCAAGATGGACATCCTTACGCAGTCCGAGCCAGGGACGATTAAGACGAAGGGTACGTTTGAAGGTCTAGCCGGCAAGATGAAGGGGTGGGGGAGAGGCAGCGGCAGCATAAGTGGCAGCCTCCCACCGGCTCTATGCTCCGCGCACCTCGGGCAGGCCACATCGCATCTACATGGTACCTAGGCAAAACAACCTTAAGGAAGATCACACCTTATTGTGACCTCTCCGCCGTTCCCGTTCCCGTTCCCGCTCCCGCCGTCGGTGCTCGCCAAGCCCCCCCGTCGATGCCGCGGCTTTACCAACACCAGGCGCGGTCCCTGGCGCGGAGGAAATCCGTGCGAAAGACCTGCCCTTTTGGGCAACCAGCAGGTCTCGTGGTCCGTGAGGATCTAATATCGCGACGATGGTAACGCATCTGATTTCTGCCACATGTAAAACAAACGACGCCGCTCACCTCACCCAACCCAAAACCGCGCCCACGAAGCAGGACGGATCCAACGGTGCGGATAAGCTTGAACGGCCGGGGGAAAGGGGCTAAAGGGGGTTGTGGCTGGGTATTTGTCACCTCTTGAGGTGAGGTTGAGAACAACCTGTCAACAAGATCTTGTTACGGCGCAGTCGCATGCGACACTTTGGTGTTTGAAAGGGTACACAGAGTTGACAGCCATTACGCGAACAGCTCGGGATCAGGTCAGGCAGGCGGACATCAGGCGAATGTGTTGTGCTGTCTCGTGAGGTGTGGGAGGGCACGGCCGCTAGAACACAAGAGAAAAGCTAGAGGGAGTGTGAGGCGAAGGGATCGCGGGGCTGCCCCGCCTTGTTTGGCGGATGATGTAAGCGACGCTGTTAGTCACCAAGTCCTCGGAGGGCCGAGGCTGGCCGGCTTTGACCCACTTTCCCGCAGTTAGCCCGGGCACTGTTCCTCCGGCCGTTGTTCTCCGCCTCGACCATTATGCCGCCGGTCCGTCCAAGCCCGCGTAACACGGCAGTAGATCGAATTGGGAAGTGGTCATGGGACCCGGCGGTATGAGTGAGGACGAAGATGAAGGAGGTGCAACGAAAAAGAGTGAGAGAGAAACGAAGAGGAATGTGATGAATCATATTCATCACATTTACAAGCGCAGCTTCCAGCGGTCTACGCCGGCCACGTCTAACCGGCCTAGGCTACTTGCAGAAGTCTTCACCGTCGAGGCCTCGGGTACGTCTCACAAAAATACCATTCATCAGCACATGGCAAATTCAGATATGTCAGCATGCGGAACCAAGACCCCGAAATCCCCCCCCCCCCCCTGTTATCGCCGGCCAAGTAATCCGTACGCATGTTAGCACCGGGTGTGGGATGTCACCTACCAACAATAGAAGGCGCGCTGTGCCCCTTGCGGAGTCGGGCACGCTCTCGCGCCGTGCCATCATCGGGATTTGTGATGACGGAAGCCCGTCGAACCATGTTTATCATCGTGGCAGCTTTCTCAGCACTCGGCCTTCCTGCGCAGCTGGAACGCAAGCTGAGAAAGTCCTCGAGAGGCGGTGTGTGGCCACCTGAATCGAAGGCGTCATTCAGGGCTGCGATATAAAATACGATCTGTCTGCGAGTCTCTCCAGTTTCTAGACCTTCCCGATCAAACCGATCGACCGCACATGCAGCCCCGTATTGTCCGTGGGAATCACCCTTGAGAATCCCCCTTGCACTTCCCAAGCTCGCCATACTCTACCTGCCTACAAGAGCCCAGTGCCTTGCATAGCTCCGGATTGCGCCATTCTCGACATCCACTCGCAACAGATCCTGACCTCATTGAACCGTAACATCCCGCCGTAGCGCTGTTGTCCGCCCCCCCACCGACCGCGAACGACTCCATCGACAAAAAAAAAAAAAAAAAGGTCCCACGATCGTACAGGCTGACCGAACACCACCGCCGTTTTGTCCGCCCAATTCCAGCGCGCCCTTCCCCAACGCCAATTGCGCAACCCAAGCCGGCACGTTGGCTCACTAAAACCGCCTCTTGGTCAGCAGTCGAGCGATTGCGTGATTGATCCCCCTTTTGGAGCTTGGGGCACCCCCGACACAAAGCACCGCCGGTCGACTAGTACGGAGTACACCGTAGTAGTATTTTTGTAAGAAAAAAAACAGTCGCCGGAAGAGCGGGGCCATTTCCACCCTGTTGCCGGGAACGAGACGCCCTCCTGTTTTCCATAACATACAAGAAATTCACCTTGAGGACCCCGCGACTCGGTTACCGTCGACTTTACTCGCCCACAAACGCCGAGACCAATTTTTTTTCTCATTATTATATCTTGGGTCTTCTCCGAGTGTCGATCTTCGTCTGTTTCTTTTTCCTGTCTTCACCTGGCCAGAAGGAAATCCTAAAACACCAGCCTCGGAACAAAGATTCAACATCTCTTTGACCCCTCCATCCTCTCCCCCTCGTCATTCAACAACCCCACCACAACCACCACCACCACCATTACAACCACGGTCGCAATCATGACCGTCCCCGCCGAGCACCCTATCGAGACCCCTCCGAGGGCGCCCTCTCCCGTCCACAACTTCGGCACCCTCGCGGTCCACGCCGGCTCTCCTCATGACCCCGTGACTGGCGCCGTCATCGAGCCCATCTCGCTCTCCACCACCTTCGCGCAGACCAGCGTCGGCAAGCCCGTCGGCGTCTACGAGTACTCGCGCTCCAGCAACCCCAACCGCGACAACTTCGAGCAGGCCGTCGCCGCCCTCGAGCACGCAAAGTATGCCCTCGCTTTCTCCTCCGGCTCGGCCACCACCGCCGTCGTCCTCCAGTCCCTCGCCGCCGGCTCTCACGTCATCTCCGTCTCCGACGTCTACGGCGGCACCCACCGCTACTTCACCCAGGTCGCAAAGGCCCACGGCGTCAAGGTGACCTTCACCCCCGAGATCGAGGTCGACATCTCCGCCCACATCACCCCGGCCACCAAGCTCGTCTGGATCGAGAGCCCCTCCAACCCGACCCTGCGCCTCGTCGACGTCCGCGCCGTCGTCACCCAGGCCCACAAGCACGGCATCCAGGTCGTCGTCGACAACACCTTCCTCTCCCCCTACGTCCAGAACCCCCTCGACCTCGGCGCCGACATCGTCGTCCACTCCGTCACGAAGTACATCAACGGCCACTCCGACGTCGTCATGGGCGTCGCCGCCTTCAACTCGGACGACCTCAAGGCCCGCCTCGGCTTCCTCCAGAACGCCATCGGCGCCGTCCCCTCCGCCTTCGACTGCTGGCTCGCCCACCGCGGCCTCAAGACCCTGCACCTGCGCGCCCGCGAGGCCACCCGCAACGCCACCGCCGTCGCGACCGCCCTCGAGGCCTCCCCGGACGTCATCGCCGTCAACTACCCCGGTCTCGACTCCCACCCCCACCGCGCCATCGCCAAGAAGCAGCACCGCGACGGCATGGGCGGCGGCATGCTGTCCTTCCGCATCAAGGGCGGCCACGCCGCCGCCGAGCGCTTCTGCCAGCTCACCCGCATCTTCACCCTCGCCGAGTCCCTCGGCGGCGTCGAGTCGCTCGTCGAGGTCCCCAGCAGCATGACCCACGCCGGCATCCCCAAGGACCAGCGCGAGGCCGTCGGCGTCTTCGACGACCTCGTCCGCATCAGCTGCGGCATCGAGGACGCCGAGGACCTGCGCCGCGACGTGCTCCAGGCCCTCGCCCAGGCCGTCAAGGGGCAGCAGAACGGCTCCAACGGCTCCAACGGACACTAAAGAAACACTACTGAAAAAAATGGTTGGTTCTTTTTTTTTCTCTGGAATGAGAAAGGGGGAGGGAGTGTTTGAAGCAAAAGACGGATAAATGGGTCATCTCTGCGGGTTCATGATCATCTGAAAGAATCAAAATCATCATAGCGAGCGAGCTCATCATGTTGCCGCCGCTAACATGTTTTTTTGGGTGGCTGCATGTGTGTTTTTTTTGTCTTTTAGTATTTCCTTATTTCTTCATACCCCTTTTGTTTTCCGCATGGAAAAACGGATACGAAGAAGGAGGAGCTCTCCATGGCATGATATTAGAGAAGAGGAAGAAAAAGTCTCTAAACGAGAGAAAGGGAGGGCGCATAGGCATTATGAGATGAGCAATCGAATTTCTAGAACCGGAGTGGGTATTATCAATATCCTGACCATGAGAGAGAGAAGCAAGAGGAAGAAAACTCCGCAAGAGTCCCCCATGATATCCTGGCCCGTGTCGCCAACATGTAGAAGAAGAGAAAAAACATGTCATAATTTTGTGCGCCTTCTAGTACCTTGCTCCGGTGAACGCCATGCTCTCTAGTCGGGGCGTCTGCCCGACGACTAAGAAGACCTGAACCCCGTGAAAACGAGCCATTGATTCTCCTCGTTGGCAGGACTCTTACATCTCGGCAAAACAACTCCAACATCGCTTCCTCCATCAGTAAAGCGGGAAGTTCAGGAGGTTTCCCGCAAGCCCTCCACCACCGCCCCCGCCACCATCACCACCGCCATCGTCGGCGTCTCCTGCCCCGCCCCCGCCGCCGTCCTCGTCTCCCTGCCCGAGGTGCTCGTTCCGCTGGCGCTGGATCTCGTTCATGCCCTGGCAGGCCGTCTCGGCAATGTAGTGGAGCTCCTCGAGCGTGCCGCTATTGCAGTTGGGAAACACGCCGTCGATGCTCCGCTGCCAGCCGCTGGTGGCGTTGCGCACGGCGGTCTGGTAGGCGTTCACGTCGTACTCGGCCACCGGCAGCCCGCCGGGCCGGGGCCGGGCCTGCAGCACCAGGGCGTCGTTGAACTCCAGGGCGGGGAAGTAGCACACGGGGCTCCCGTCGGGCTGGGGCGGCTGGACGTAGCCGAGGACGAGCTCCACGAAGCGCTGGGCGATGGACCGCCCCAGGCCGCAGGGGTCGATGAAGTCGAAGTCGGGAGAGGAGGGGGCGGGGGACGGGGGCAGGTCGTCGCGGGTGTAGAGGTCGTAGCCCAGGAAGGAGGCGCGGCAGATCTGGAGGTTGGGGCACGACTCCCGCACGATCGTCGCGATCCAGTCGTCGTTGAGGCCGGGCCTCTGGTTGGGGATGCCGATCCAGAGGATCTGCTTCGAGTCCTCGTTCAGGTTCTGCCCTTGCTCCACCTTGAGATAGACCTCGTTGAGATACAGCTCGCGCAGGGTGCAGCCGAAGTTGCGGGCGGCGCATCGCAGGACCTCGGGGGTGACCTCGACGCGCTTGAGCTCCAGGGCTGTGAGGCAAGGCAGAACCACCTGCGGCGGGGGCAGGGCGCGTGCGCGCCACTCGTTGAGGGTCATGTTCCAGGACTTGGTATGCTTGAGGCCGCGTGGCGGTCGATCGTCGTCGGTGCCCGCGAGGCAGAGGGTTTCAAGGCTGTCGGCATTTCGTATGAGCTCCCAGAGGCATGTGCCGTAGAAAGCGACGCGAGGAGGGTCGACTTCGTGGCGACGGAAGGACAGCACCAGGTGCTCGAGCCCGACAATCGCACGCATGATGGCAAGGACGTCGGATGGGTTGGTCCACAAGTCGACAACCGCCTGGTCAGAGACGTTCTCGAGGACGAGAGTTCGCAGAAGAACGGAGTCTTCTGGGCGACGCGAGAAGGCGGAGAAGGTGTTGGCGAGTATCATGGTCGCGGCGTTGCAGCGGTGGCCAACGAGCTGGAAGGGTAGGTTGAGGCGGAGGGAGGAGACGAACTGGCAATTGAAGAGGATGGTTTCCAGTACATTGCGGTAGTCTAGAGTGGTGAAGGAGGTTGGCGACATGCAGTATTCTCGTTGGAGGCTCTGGACGAAGTGCTTCATGGAGGGTATGCGATCGAAGATTGCGGACAGGAACTCGACTTCCACTGGTAGGCAGATAGTCAGTCAGCATGCGGCGCGCTTTCGCAGGAGCCTTGGAAGCTTACGCTCATCGCGGAGGATCATGAGATCGATGTACATGGACTTGCAGTGGTACCCGATGGTCTGTAGGGAATCGATATCGGGCCGCTTGCGGCGGCTCATCTTGCTGAGCCTGCTGAACTCGAGGGCGATTGTCTGGCACGCGTACGGCTTGAGGAAGCGATCGAAAGCTCTGCAGACGAGCCGCAGGCTCAGCACATTGTTTCGGGGTCCCAAAGAGACGCATTGGTGGAGGATCGCGTCGACCAGCTCGCGGGGGAGCGAGTTCATCATCGTGGGGGGAGCTCCGGCGCGAGCGGCTTCGAGGACTTTGGGGACTTTCGATGCGGTGACTGGAAGACTCGGGTATTGCAAAAATTTGCAAAAATGATTGGTGGCATTCCCCCTTCTCGCAGGGTCTGTTACGTTCGGTATATTGGCTCGGGTCGTATCTATCGTGGGACAAATTGGGGTTGAAGGTTGACAAGCTGCGGAACACTGAAAGCACGTCGTCTGCTCGGATTGTAACGGGGCGGGATGGAACTGGCGGTCGGAGACGGGACGGGGGCGACACTGTCCGACAGGGACAGGGAGCTTGGGCTTCGTAATGTCACCAGCTTAGCTGGGCTGAGGTGAGGTACAGCATACACGGGCAAGCTGCGACATCTGTTGGGTGCGGCGGGCACAGCAGGGGTTCAACCCCTCAGGGGGTCCCTGCACGGTGCTTGAGAGCCCTGAACGACGGGCTCCATTGCAGGTTCCATGGATCACTCTAGGTACTAAGTACAGTTAAGTATTATTGTGTGCTACATACTTATTAGATATCAACGTGTTGAGGTGTCAGGTCTACTATGCAAATCAAGTACACCCTAAAATTACCGTCCTCGACAGATCACCGTGATTCATTTCATCAGTCAATGACAGCTCACAGAGTTCGCCCAAAGACAGATGACACGTTATGCGTTCGAATTATACCTAGCTGCAAGCTAGATGCCGATTACGATTAGAGTTACCCCAGCCAACTTTCACCTTGGCTCGTGAACCGTCTAGGCCGGCCGGCTCGGTCTCACCCGCGAACCTTACTAGCCTCTCTTGGGGAAGGGGTAGCTGCAGACCTCAGAACCTCATGACGCCCATGACACAGACATGTGGTCCGATCAGGTCGTGCCCGCGCGAGACCGAGGTTCAAGCTAGTCATCCCAGCCGTACCGTCTAGCAAACCACTTGACGAAGTACACCAGCCCCAGGAGCACCGGCACCTCGATCAGAGGGCCCACGGTCGTGGCAAGCGCCTCGTCCGAGTCGGGGCCGTACGCCGCCACCGCGATGGCAATCGCCAGCTCGAAGTTGTTGCTGGCCGCCGTGAACGCCTGCGTGCACGCGAGGCCGTACCGGAAACCCAGCTTGCGGGCGACGAGCAGCGTGGCGGAGAAGATGACGGAGAAGTACACCACCAGCGGCGCGGCCACCCGCACGACGGAGACGATCTGGTGCACGACCTGGGAGCCCTGCGAGGCGAAGAGGACGATGATGGTGTAGAGGAGGCCGATGAGGGACCACGGCGCGAGGAAGGGGATGACCTTGGTGCTGTAGGTCTTGAGACCGATGGTGTAGACGAGGGCGAGGCGGGTGAGGATCGCAGCGCCGAGGGGAATGCCCAAGAAGACGCCCACGGCGGAGGCTACCGTGGAGTAGGAAATCGACGAGATGCTGTTGTCCTGGCCGATGACCCTGATAAAGAGCAGGGCGACGGGGGCAAAAAGCACAATTTGCAGAAATGAGTTGACGGCTACCAGGATTGCGCAATAGTTGCCGTCACCTCGAGCCTGCAAGAGTATAAGCAATCGTCTCCTGATGGGTCTCCGGGGATTCTACGAACCAAGCTTGTCCATATCAGTACCATGGCTATACATCTTGCGATGCCAACGAGGATGAGACCGTTGCGAAGGCCCTCTTTGTCTGGCAGGAATGCCCACGATAGAGCGAGCTGTAACGTTCAAGTTAGTCTTATCCGGATATACTATCGGTGTAGTGTGATGCGTGACCTACCATGAACAAGGGTGCGATTATCCAGTTGATTATGATGCTGAATCCAAGCTGGATCCATATTTCCCTCGTACGAAAGATTTCATGGAGTTTCTCGTACTGCACTTTGCAGAGAATTGGATACATCATGACCAGAAGTCCAACGGCTACTACCGGTCAGTAAAGCTTACGTGACGTGACTGCAACCGGGAGACTTGCCTATCGGCACGGAGACGCCGACAAACTTGCCCTGCTGCAGAGCAGGCCCGGCGCTGGGCACGAAGTTTCCAAGCAAGATGCCGATCAGCATGGCGAGGAAGATCCACAATGCAAGAAACCTGTCGAGAAGACTGAGAGACTTGAATATCGAAGGGTCTTGTGCAGAATCGGCCGCGCGGCCCTGTTGTTGCTCGACATCGCGACTCGTGCCGTTTTCTTTCTTCTCAGCTGCAGTCTCTGGGCTTCGGGCCCAGTCTGTTGCGTTGGAGGTATCAGATGGCATCTTGATGAAACTATCAACGGAAAATAAACAAAAAGATGAGAGAGAAAGAATTTTTTCTTTCTATGTCGACTGCTCAAAATCGCTATTTATCATTGTAGGACCTGTTTAAGAGGATTGAGGGTCAGTCGGAAACTTGGGGGACGGGGAGAAGCCCGCTGAATTTGCTCATCCAGCCAATCAGAGTGAAGGGGTGACATTTCATTTGAAGTTCGGTTTTTCGCGCTTTGTCGACCACGAAACGAGTCCCCAGAACGGGGCCGGTGCGACACTCTCCCCCAAAAAATGGGTATTTTATAGTAATAGAGCTAGTTCAGCATAATTCTGACTTTTGAGCCTTGAACTTCTAACCCGCCCTCCAAAATCTTCAAACATGAGCCTCGACCTCTCCTGAGTTTCACGCTTGCACAAACACCCAGCTGTGGACGGTCGCCCTCGTGGTGGTTGCATAGATATACGATCGGCTATTCGGCTTTTGCACTGGAAACTCTGTCTTCCTTCTGGTTGCAGAGGAAGTTGGCAGAGTTCTGACCGAATTGAAGCTTATATAGAGCTCGTTGCACGATTAGTAAATGGGGCTGAAAGTCAAGTCAAGGGGTGCCGCCGGGATGATTTTGTAAAAAGACGTAGGAAAAAAGGACGAGCAGCGCCTACAAACCCGAATTTGTTCATGCATTGCCCGAACTGGCTCGAAGCTGCTAACAATGAAGGCAGAGACAGCGATCTAGCGTCGACGCGAAACCGTACCGACCGACCCCTTATCAAGCAACATATATAAACAACTCGACCACAGGGACTGCCTTTGCACACGCGGAAGAACCGTCGCCGTAGGATGAGTTCTTCAGCGGGGGCCGGGGTGGAAGGGACTGTCCCTGGAGGCCACTGGCAGATGTGCCGACTTTGGGTGGCTATGCGAGAACGAGCCTACGATTCGAGCCTCAGTTTGACGTATACGACCAAGCAATTTTCCAGGGCTCTAGATGAAGCGAGATCTTCGGGGGCTGAGTTCAGGAGAGATGGCAATTATGATTATGCCAAAAACTCATGGTGCTGCGCCTTTCTTTCTCACAGTTTTAACGTTCCAACATCCGTAGATGTCTTTAGACAACAGAGTGAAGATGAAGGGCCTGAAGAGGGAGCACGGAAGACCCCCGGCCTTGTTCGGGTGGGGCTCGACATTATGGAACCTGGACGGGAAAGTGAGAAGATCGGGCCGAGATACCTCCCGAAAAGAAAAAAAAAAGAAAAATCGAAAACAGCCCGGGCCCTCGTGCCCTCCGCTCCGGGTCCCCACTCGTGCTGCCTCCCTAAAAAATCTCTGCAGGAATTTTGTCTGCCGCCTTTCTTGTCCTTTCATCTTCACCCTCCAGATCAACATGGAAACTGACGTTGCGATTGCGATACACCTCAAACACTTCACGCGCCGGCGTTGATCATTCCATCAACCATGTGACGACCTTGGTGGGCCTGCGTTCTCCTCATCTCTCCGCCAACAGTCGTCATTCGCATATCAGCGTAGCTCATTTGGCAACGCAACGCGAGTCCCTCTAGGAGTATGAACTCATCCTGATCATCTTCTAATCAATCGCCCGCAAAGCGATTGATGATGATGCGCATCTCGATCACCCTCTCCGGCGCCCTGCAGCATCTCCAGCGCTTGTGCCTTGGAAACGGCGAACCCAGACTCTGGGTCTCATCTATCGTGCCGTCCACGGTGCATTGGTGCTGTTTCGAATCCCTGGGCAGGCTGCCAAGCGTCATCGCTTGTTTCCTGCCTCGCGAGTGCGAGGCGTTCTTGCTGACCTCTCCGACTTTGGCTAACCACGCAGCTACTGAAATCTTGACATGATCCCGCCTCTCGTTGGGTGTGGACAAACGGCATCAGTGTGTACAGCAATGGGCTTCTCTTTGTGCTCTTCTTGCTGAAGGAAACTTTCATCGTGCCAAGATTGAATTCTGCCCTTCTATTACCAAACACCTACGTCGCTTTTCATCTCGATAGCTCTGGTGTATGAAGTAAGGGCAACATACCGCGTGACAAGATATGATTGTTTTCGATTCGGTACCTATAATGAGGCCCTCGTGGATATGAGTCGGAAGGCCCATGCCGAGGCGTCGCTTTCCCCACGACGACACCTCGGACTCGGGGCGCTCCTTTGCCACCACCCACGGGGAATGTATCAAATCCTTCAGCTGGGATGGGACCGTCTCCTCAAAGCCTCAAATGAGGCATTCAAATGGCCAACTCCACAGCCAATCTGCCCAGTCGCCCAGCCCCAGTTTCTCTGCCCGGGTCACCCGGCTCACCGCCAACAGGCAGCTGGAATTGCGGCCGACCCGTGTGCTACCACGGACTCCGTGTACCGGCCGTTTGGCTATTGTGACGGACCGCGACATCAGAGATTTTTACCTGCTGGAATGATCTGATGTTCAGCACTGCTGCCACTCCTGGCGGGGTTGACAGGGGCTCCAGGGGCTCCAGGGGAGAGTTGCAGCCTGCTGCACCACCCCGTGCACAATACTTTGCTAATAAGTCCGCTTGGCGGCCGGTCGCCCCTCCCTTCCAGTTGATGACCTACAGGTGTGAATGGCAGGCGCGTGCTGTTGTGTGCTGTTCCTTCCTCCATGGGGGTTTTCTGCTGATTCCACACTGGAAGCGACTTCCAGTGCAGCGACCTGCAGCGGCCACCACCTGAAGCGCCACATCACATTAGGCCCACGAGCCTCGCTCACGGACCGCCCGTCAATTTCTTCGAAAAACCCGAACCTTTCCTCTTCTCCAGTTTCTTATTTCCCGGAGCACTCGAGCACTCTCTCACTTTGCTTTGCTGACGGAATTGAGTTCAACCGTCTTGGAGACACCTTGCCCCATCTCGCAAAGTCGGACAGACGGCGCGCGAGCCTACGGATAACTACACTACTATTCATGGAAAATACCTCCAACCTGGCACCCTGCGCCCAAGGTTCACCCCCGAGAAGATCGGGGCAATCGGAGAACGTGACGGATAGTGCTTGCTTCCTGTCAGCCCTGAATGAAGACTCTGCCTGTCCGAGCCTCGAGGGTAGGGCCCTGGCCACCGATGATGGCATAAGCCGCGTTCGGGGTACAGGTGGGCGGGAAAGTCATTGACGAGCTGTGTAAAGGCAACGTGCCCACTCCCGGACAGGGGGCCTCAGGTATGGCAATTCGCAGAGGGTCAGGATTGCGATGTGCGGATTTTGACAGGTGACGGCCGGCTAGGAACCATGCATGACTCCTTCGCCGGGCTGCCTGTTGTTGCTGCTACTGATACTTGTTGGAAAACAGTCTCTATTCGCATTGTTTGGTGTTACACTGCCTCTCGGACATCCATATCGCACGAGACACGACTCACTACACACCGGCCGAGACATTTCAAGCCACTGTGGACGGAAAACAAGGTTGACACACAAAGTTTCTGTGATCACTGGATATCTCCCGCGAATTCCAACCGACAGGGCCAGGGCCTGTCGAGCTGAAGACGAGAAGCCAGCCCGCTCACTCGCTGGCCCTGATTGCTTCCCGGCGACGCGCCTTCACCGATCTGTGGCAGGGCTGGAACAGCAGATTGCAGCTTGCAGATACGGATAACAGATGCTCAAGCGTTGGCCGGATTTCCAACGCATGCAGAGAGGCGCCCCCTCCCCTCCCCACGACTTGCACGCCTGCGAGGATCCCGCTAGACGACGTCGCGGCTCACGAGTCGTGACAGGTGTGCTGTTGGCCCGCGTCAGACCACGGTACCCTGCCGAATGCCGACGAAGCGAGCGGGTGGAGCGTCGAGGTCTTCCGTCTGGTTTGATCTCCCTCAGGCATTACCTGTTTACCGCCTTCCCACAGGGACAAGCCCGGGCGGGAAAAACTCAGCCGAACTCCTCGCGTTGTGTTTTCAGAGGATTGAGCGGACGGGGGCGGGAGGACGGGCGAGCGCGGGCGGGCGGACGAGCGTTTGCAGGTGTCAGTTTCGCACTTTCTTGAAAACAGAATGCAGGAAGCACGCCGGGCCGTTCGCTCGTTCAGACAGAATGTTCTGTGCGGACGCGGCTGCGGCTGTCCCAAGGCGACGACGTCGTCTCAATAGTCCAGGGGTTTTGTTGATGGCTGGGACTTTTTCGTTTCGGCAGAGGAACGAGGTCGACGTCGGACAACGGCTTCGTTAGCTCCCAGCCTAGCAGAGAACGCCGCACCGCCGCCGGGACGCTAGCAGATGCGCTGGACAAATCCCCTCATGATCGGTGAGACAACGCTCGACCAGGCGCTTTCAGTCTTAGCCAGGGGCTTTGGGGGTTAATGGGGGGAGGAGGAGGGTGCAGAAAGGCGGTTGAAGACAAGACAAGCCAACCGTCTCAACGGGCAGATCCTCCCCTCCCCCAAAGGCGACTGACGTGTATTGAAGCAGGGTGTTTTGGTCACTGGTGGGTGAAGGCGGGCGTGGTCTCAGGTCCCGCGATATGGTCGGGAGGGGAACGGACTGGACTTTACCCGTCCGAAAACGGTCATCACAGCGACACATGAATGTTCAGGGTCGAGCATGACCCGGGAGTCACAACAAGTGCATTATTTGGCGGGCTGGTGGAATGTGCGGCCTCCCCTCCAACAATGAAGGGCTTCTCCCTGACAATACGCGGTAGGCGGGCAACTCATCTCCCAAACTCGGCAGGGCTGCCTGCTGCCAATGCCACGACCAAGGCAGGTTCCTGTTCCTTGGCCGGCAGAAAGGAGATACGGGACCCTACTTCGTATTAATCCCCGCTGGTGCTGGGCGATCGACTTGCAGCCCCTCCCGTCTTGTCTGGTATCCCCGAGAAGGAGCGTTTAGCTTCGCTTCGAAGCGATAGTGAGGGTACTGTGCGGGCGCGGAGGCTGGAAGTACCCTTTTGTGCAAGAGGACATGAAAAAAAATTGCTTCTTCGCCCTTGGCAGCGTTGTTGGTGTCGCTCATGGAACGGCCTCGACATCAAACCTAGATTTACTCCGATACACTACACATCGGTGGGTCAGTATACCACGCTTGTAAACTAACTATCCAGCTAGTAGCCGCGGAGCATCTGCCTCCAGGCAAGGCGCAAGAAGGAACAGTGTCTGTGTGTCGTGTCGAAGCTGACCAGCTCATTATCCCTGAGGGGGGCGGCCAATCTGACGATAATCGCCCAGGTCGCTGGTACGGCGACCAAACCACTAGCACAATATGCACTACCTACCTGCCTTATTGCTAGCACGGATACCCGGGAGGTGCGGAGGGACCATTGAGTCCTGCGTTGAGGTAGCGACACGGCGGTTCTTCTTTTGTTTGACGCTGGGCTGGGGCATCATCCGTGATGTCGCAGTAAGGTGGTGAAGTGAGCGATGGTGTCAAGGGGGGCTACTTCGAGTAGTACCACCCTCACCGAGGTACATGATCAGTCAGGTACCTCATCTTCACTACAATGTACTAGCGAATGCAGAAGTCGCGCGAACCCAGCGCCGTTAGGTAAGTGAGTGTAATATTACTCTACGACTCGGTACCTTCCCAAGTGCAAAGTACCTGCCTCCTACGTACTGTACCTAGTGTACCTAGTTAAGTTGCCGCAGGTGGAGGTATCTTACCCAGGTGCTACATGCCTTACGGATACCACAATACTACCTAGTTTATATGGCTCCAATCACTAATTGGCAAATCGCCCTCGCTCGCAGTTGTCCCCCGACTGACGTATTAATTTCTATTATTACCATTCGCCTCTTTCTCTGTGCCTGACCTTGGGTAAGGTACGCGCATTTGCCTATCAGTAGGATAATCAGACAGCAGTGCCTTCTGACTGTTTGCTCTGCTGACGCTCCGCCTCCTTTGCGCCATCTGCTGGCTTAAGTTTTTTTTTTCTTTTCTTGTCGTCTGAGACAGGCTCGATCGAGTCTCAGACCTCACCATTCTTCTACAACAAGCTTCTGTCTCGCTTGGTGACCCGAGGCGCTTAATTTGCATCATCTTTCGTCTTGTCGCAATACGGCGCGCGTTCCCCAAGACCAGCACCTGCTCCTGCACCAGTGGGTGGAGGCCCGTCATAATATCCCAGCTCCGCTATTTTATCGCTCTTTGAAACGTTCCAGCTCCAGTCCTGGACAGGGAACCCTCCCCAGCCCGTGCCGTCCACGTCCAGGTCGCTGCTTCTTCTGCGCCTTTCTGTCTTTCTCTCGACACGCCATCCCCGACCAAAAGACACACTCTCGTTCAGAGAGCAGCCTACAGGATCACCCCAGGACCGAGTCTAGCAGCTGCTGCAGCCCCCGAGAGGCAGAACGAACGCAAGAGTCAACAGCTCAGTCGTTCGTTGTTTTGTGTGGTTCCTTGCTATTCATATCACATCCACCACGTTCGCGCCCACACCCACACCCACTCACACAAGCACACAAGCACACACACCACACACACTCACTCCCGCAGCCGCCAGATCCTCCCTCAGCTTTCCCGCTTCGCCTCGTCTCGTCTCTTCCCTCTGCCGGCCCAGATATACCTACAGTACTGACAGCACCGCGCCGCGCCGCTCCGCTCTACTCTGCCCCCGAAGTACCTTTCTCTCGACTGAACGCCCAACACCCAATACCCCCGGTTCTTTTTTACCTGGCTAGTGTGGTTATATGTCGAACTGAGGGGACCGACCGAGAACCAACCTTGCCTCACCTTATCTTGCCGCCCTACCTCGCCTTTAACCTTCACCCTACATACGACATACCTTAACGGAAAGACAGCAGACGTCGTGCCACAGTGACACCGAGCATTCCGAACGCCCTCGCTCGCCTTTACCAAGCGGATATCGAATCACCCACGAGCCGGCAACCGCATCTTCTGGTCCCAATTATCGACGTCGCCGTTGCCCTTCCCGTTGCAAGTAACAGCTTGTAACCTCTCGCCGGGCTACTGTAAGCAACCAAGGAAAGCTGCATCTGCAGTGATAGGGTCGGGAGCTGGACGAAACGCAACTCAGTGCTGGGAATTGGCCATGAAATGAATGGCCCGACGCTGACGATGGCCCCGGCTGCTGTCGAACCGGCCAATGGTTCTTTCCTCCACCCATCACACTCCTCCAATGACCGCACAAATGATGCGCCGACATCAACATCAACAGCAGCAGCGGCGGCGCCCCAGAAGAAGGGGCCGAGCGGGCAGGGTCGCGCTGCATTTGAACTGCCGTCATTTGACACCAGCCCCGACTTCGACACAACTCTCTACCTCGACAAGACCTCGAAGGAAGCCCCCGTAGCGGAAGAGAAGGAGAAGCCTCCACCGACCAAGGTTCGATCCGACCCGGTGAAGCTGTCCAAGCCCTCGAAGGATGACGACAAGGAAAACGCAAAGGACGGGAAGCAGAAGGAGAAGGACAAGGAGAAGCAGAAGAGGGGCAGGAGGGCATCACTGATTGAGCGACGGAAATCATGGCTTCCCGCCTCCAGGTCGCCGTCGAAAGTCAAGGCACCGCCGCTGCCAGAAAGACCAAGCACTCATGCCGGGGACCACGTGGACTTCGCTCTGGTTGCTGCCGCCGCTCCAGCTGCTGCTGTGTCATCCGGCTCGGCGGTATCACTGACGCGGCCTACAGAACCCGAACGCCCCAGGACTGTATCGGAGAGTTTCGCTACGTTTGCGAAGAAGTCCTGGATGTCGACATCGCGCTCCACGTCTCCGAAGCCTATCCCGGAATCCACCACGCAGACACCAAATCCGCCGACCCGCCCTTCCCGCAGCAGGGCCTCCAGTAACGACTCCATCAAGGGTGCCTCCGACGCGTCGCGCAAGAGACCGGTATCGCTCCTCGTGGACACCTCGCAATCCGCTGCTTCTCGGAGCGTCGAGTCGTTGAAGCCCACCTCGCGTGCTCTCAATCGCGCGAGCACATATTTTACCAAGATGAAGCAACGCCCGACGAGCATGCTCGTCAAGTTGGGTTCTGGTAGTGATTCCGATATTAACTCGTCGGCGTCTGCAGCCACCAGGGCGCCGCCGCCCAGCGCCGCTCCTGGGAATGATCAGCGCGGTAGCAATAACAATTACAGCACCAGCAAGCCCACCGACCCGGGGCCCGCCTCGAAGCCCGTCTCTAAACCCCCGTCCAAGGCTGCGTCGAAAGCTGCGTCCAAGGCGGCCTCTTCAAAACAGGCCTCCTCAAAGCCGGCTTCCTTTGCTGAATCTCAGACCACGGCAACAGACGAGTCGTGGAGCGAGATGTCGACCAACAAGGACACCATCTGGTCTGCCTTCAGGTCGCTCGACACCGAATATGGCGGATTCCCCAGCAAAGCAATGGCCCAGCGCATGCAGGTGGTACGGGCCACTTTGCTACCTTTTCTGCGGACCTACATGAACCACACCACCAACAAGGGGCTCAATGTAGAAGATGTTGAGCGACGAGCGACGGTGCTGAACAAGTGGTGGGGTGGCTTGTTGGAGATGCTGGAGGGACAGGGTGGCCAGACGCTCCCGGGCGTCGACCGCCCTATTCTTCTCGAAGCGTTGACGATGCTGATGATGCGACCCGAATGGCGACAGACGACAACATATTTCATGTCGCTAGCCGATCGCTCGCCGAATGAGCGCGTCCGACCTCGATCGGGAACCCAGTCTACGGCGGACTCGTCACTAGCGTCGAGCCAAGCTTTCCTGGCCGAGTCGGCAGAGCACAACGTCCGCACCATGTTCGTGGGCAACCTCATGAAGCAGATGCAACTTGTCGTTGACAAGATGTCGCTGCGCCACGCTCCGCTGAGTCTGGTCAATTGGTGTGGGAAAGCATGCGCTTACGGCTTCTTCTTCTGCCCGTCCGTTGCCGAGATTCTTGTCCGCCTGTGGGACCTGCGGCCGGAACTGATTCGACGAACCGCGGACGAGTTCGGCCTGCCCAAGAAGAACAATGGCGAAAGCGAGGACATTATGGCACTATTCCCCCCAAATCTGGGTGTCTTGGGCTGGCAATCACAGAGGTACATCAGCAACCGCTTCAAAGAGAGGGTCAAGCTATCTGTCATGGCGGCAAGGATCCCTTGGTTCAGTCCCTGGGTGACCAGGTGGCGCGGCGGTGACACCGACTTGTTCTTCATCTTTTGCAAGTATTTCCACATCCTCTCCGAGGAGTTTATGCCCGAAGGCCTGCCACTCCTCGAGAAGGCACGCTCGCCGGGCTTCGTTCTAGTCCAGGCCCAGATTCTTTCCTGCCTAGAGTCGACCATTCACCGCCAGGCCGAGGTTGACGCTATGATGAATCCGCTCCCAGCGGGTGACTCCTTTTACGGCGCCGATGCCGCAGCTACTTCGATGACCGTACCGGGCAACTTATTGAAGAACATGGCCGAAAACCGTCTCATTGTGTTGCTGAAGGATATCCTAGGAGAAACTGGCCTTTTCATCAGTGCGGCACGACGAACGTTTGCCGAGACGTTCCTATCGGTCGTCCGCGCAGCGACCCGTCGCGTTTCTGCTTACGACCACAGCGCGGTATTCACGCTATGTGATTTCCTGGAGGAGGCTTTGGTGGCGTATGATGACCTCGACGACATCGAAAACCCGAATATTTCCAAGAGTATTGACTGGCCGTTCTGGCTGGAGGTGTGCAGGAAGATGCTGGTGTCCGACAACGCCATGACGGAGGTCCGCCTTCTCTCCTTCATCTTCTCGACCTGGGACACGGTTGCTGCGGATCCTGCGAGGAAGAGGGCGCTCTGCCTGAACTGGCTGCTCTCCGAGGAGACCTTCGACACCTACTTCAACCATTGGTGCCCTATGGTGCGCGGTTACTACATGCGTCTACTTTGCTGGCGGATATGTCGGGACGCCGGTAGCGCCAATGAGGTTGATGCGTGAGTGTTTGCCTCGACGAAGCGATGTGCCTGAAATTGGCTAACGTGAAAACAGTGAAATCTTCCTCGTCGCCGCCTGCCGACTCAAGACCGTCTGGGCTCACTACCTCTGGCTCCGTAACGCCGCCGAAGCCGCTGAGAAGTTTCCTCCCTCTACGGCACCTTGCATGCCAACTCCGGGCAAGAAGTTCATGATCATCCGCACAGAAGTCAACCTCCCGCAGCCGGGTTACTTCAACCAACCTTTCGACTCGTTCTCGAAGATACTTAACGGCGAGGGGCAAGTCGCCACAACACCTCCGGCGACGACCGAAATCCCTGAAGTCGTGCCCACGAAGGCAGACAATCAGAAGAAGCGATGGTCACTCTTCGGCAAAGTCTTATCTCTAGGCGGCGCAGGGTCAGGCTCGGACAGCGAGGACAACGAACCGGTGCGCAAAGAGTCGAAATCGCTGGTCTCCCGATCCAAGGCGCGCCAGGGAGGCCCTCCTCTACCCCCGAAGATCTCCACCTCGGCTGCCTCGGCTGTGACGACGTCCTCAGATGGCAGCTCCCCGGGTGCCTCGCCTATCTTTATGGAACAGAAGTTTGTTTTCAAGTTTACGCTGACATGGCAGCCCCCTGCCGTCACCCAACCTCGCGATCGCATTCTCACTCGGCCGCGTCTTCCTGCTCCAGCACAAGCCTGGGTCAATGCTCGCTCTCGCAGCGGCAGCGCTCCCCCTCCCCCGCCAGCCGGCCTCCCCGATCCTACGCGTCGCGTCTCTGGCTCCAAAAAGAAGGGTCTTGTCGACGAGGCTAGGAACGCCAGTCCATTGAGCTCACCAACGATTGAGCGCAAGTCCTCCGTCACCGCGGTTTCTTCGACCTCCCTCGTCCGCAGGCTCAGCAACAAGTTCGACTTTGAGGAGAATCCCGACGCGGAGCTGATGACCTTCGACTTCGAGGGCGCGGAGAAGTCATCTGCTTCATCCATGTCATCCGCATCATCGACCGCATCATCGCCGGTCGAAAGCAAGCCCGACGAGGAGCAGCAGCCGCTGTCACCACCGCCCCAGCAGACACAGCATCAGCCGCTCAAGAAGTCAGGGAGCCGTCGCTCCGGGCCGGAGCCGCTTACGCAGCCCCTCCGACCGGTGGGCCTTTACACCAAGCGCGCCGTGTACACTGGTCGGGCTCTGGCGGAGTGGAGCATTGTCGTCGCCGAATGCAATGGCTTCGTCGACCGAAGACGGGACGAAGGCGTGCTCGGTCTCAGCGAGGTGGAGGTGCCGCTGCTGACCGTCGAGGGTTTCAGGAAGATTGGCTAGACGCCCACGTCTTGATTACGATGGGCAGCTCGTGTTTCTTGTTTGATGAAATGTTAGACATACTCTCTGGGCGAGAATCGTCAGGGGTGCTTACTACAGAAGGCTGCATACACACAGGAAAGAGGAATGCTGGGCACAGGGAAAGCCCTCCAACGGCACCAGCAATCAATCAAAAGCAGCCAACTTTACGACGTTACACAACCCTTCCACCTAACGAAGATACAAATAGGTGGATTATGGAGAATCTTTTTTTCTTCTTCGGGGATGTTGCTTTCCCTCCAGCGCTCTCCGTGTCGACGGTTTCATGTTATATTAACGAGCACAATCCTCAACAGTGGATTGCAAGTCTTACAACGGCCCGAGGAAAAGCCCCTTTTGAACGGGGCCCGATTTTTTTGCCATTTGGTTTCCAGGGGCGTCTGTTCCAACCATCTGTCCCGAGCTTTTGTTACGGGTTTTTATTGCTTAGAGGACATATCTTTCTATCATCTTCATTGTCAGTTTTGTTCACTTTGTTGTTAACAGTAATGATAGTTTTTTTTCTATTCTTCTCTTGTGTCGTGTCACAGATGGCGTTCATGGATCTTGGGAAAGAGCGGATTGCAACCACCACACTTTAGGCGATGTTTTTGTATTATATGTGTGTGTGACACGGGCGGAAAGGTTGTGAGGAGATGGGGAATACTCTTTTTTTTTCTATGGCAGTCTATATATAACAACAAGTTTATTGATCCAGTTGGATGAGATATGTGCATTAAGAGAACGCCTAGGCCGTTGTGTTCCCAAGCGCAGTCTTTAGTGTTACTGGTCTGAGAAACTGTTGCTTGAAAGGCAACCTGTTTCTGTCCAGTTGACGGGCGGGGGCATACAACCATCTAGACCCTTTATGCCTGTGACTCTGGACACATCCCCGCCAGCACAAGGAAGCCGTGATCATCAGTTACTGTTCAGCAAGGACTTTTCCTCGGCCCTGAAAACAAGGGTAGGTAGAAAGAGGTGGCCAGGGAGTTTAGAGAAAGACTGGGGGACAAGGGGGCTCATGGTCGAAAGGCTTCCGGTTTCCATCTTGGAAAAAACCAACGAGGCAGCGAGGATGGGATGTGTCTACTTCCAACGTTCTTCGGTGTTCTGGTATATCCGGATCGGTAGGAGAAGCGAGTCTTGTCAGATCTGGTTGTTTGATGCTGCTGCTGCTGCCTCAAGAGCAGCCCAGCCATCTTCGGCTCCGTGCCAGAGCAAATGTTGGCTTCTGTGCTCCTGACGTGACAACAAGCTCCGATTCTCCCCTAGCATGTCGATTTGGTATTTCTCGTGATGTTGGCCAAGGGAGAAGAGGTTGAGAACGATAAGAAACACCGAAAGTTGGGTTACTCACCAGGGCCCATCGCCGATAGGCGGGGAGAAGATGGATGTGTTCGAGTCTGGTACAGAGAGAAGGAGAAGGGGGGGGCGCATAACTACCCAAACTTCAGTGTTTGTTGCTTCTGCGTTGGTAAATTCTACGATAACAGAGCGTCCGTAGGAGCTGAGAAGTGTCCGTAATCGAGAGGGAGTAAGTCATCTTGTCACTCGTCAAGGGAGCTGTACATCAGCTGACAGTCTTCTGGCAGTTGAGTCTGTAGGAAACAGAAATTTCGCCCCTTAAACCGAGCAGCGCGGAAGGAGAGACTAACGGGAAGGTCCGTATGAAGCCATCGTATGATTGGGGCCCAACACACGGGTGCCCGGAGGAACCCGTGAAGGGGGGGGGGGGGGGCTGGTATAGCCCAGCCGTCCTTGAAAGATTCAATCAACAGGTTCGTCGTCTCGCCGAGTAGACTACGAAAGGAGATGGTGTTTTCTTCGAATCAACGCTAGGAGCAACTGTTGGGCAAGAAATTCGACTGGTGGAATCTACAGGCTAGGAGCAATGATACATCGTACGACCCATCGAGAAAGCATCCTCGTCTCATAAATCGCGCGCTTGCCAGAAATAGACAACATCGTGATCAGATGTGACCACCACCACGGAGAAGAAACATCACCACCAAACGCAAGGAATCCCGCAAGCGCCTTTCCTCCCTCGCGGAGAAAGAGCCGCTCATCCTCTCTCAGACTAGCTGGCCACGCCGGCCTGCTTGCTCCACTCGACGATGCGGGCGACGAGCTTCTCCCGCCGCGCCAGGCCCTCGGGGCGCCAGACGCCCTCCTTCTGGGGGTAGAAGGCGTCGAAGCGGGGCTTGCCGTCGGCAATCTCCACCGAGGGCTGCCTGCTCCGGACGAAGATGTGGACGTCGGGCCCGCCGAGGAGGGCGGGCGAGTCGAGGGTGCCGACCCTGAGGAATTTGAGGAGCGGGCCAGAACCGCCGTAGTTGCTCCAGACCGGGGTCATGCAGACGGGGCATCGCGCGATGAGCTGGGGCTCGCCCGACCCGGCAGGCACAAGGAGCAGGATGGGCGCGGAGACTTGTCCGCCGGGCGTCTCGTTGGTGGCCTCGTGGGCGCGGCTGTTGCCGTTGGTCGCGTCGTCGTCGCCTGGACCGGGCTGCCGGGGCGTCCAGTCGTCGAGGACGGACGGGGGGAATGTGACTAGGTCCCGAAGAGGCGAGGCGGAAACCGGGGCGCTGGGAAGGAGGGTCACCTCGTCGCCCCTCGACGAGGGCGTTGAGGGCAGTGGCAGCAGTGGACGACGAAGGGTGCGGCCTTGAGGGAGTAACGGATGTTGCCGCAGGCGCAGCCCCCCTGGAGGGGGAAGACAGGCTCGGTCTGGGCTTGGTGATGAGACATGGCCTAGCGGTGATGTCGTCCGTTGTGGGTGGCACGGGGGTTCGTAGGTGGAGAGACCCGGCTGCTATTGTTCCCGTAGTCGATCAATGCCTGGGCTCCAGGCCTTGGTAGATTTTTTCGTCAGTTGACGACACCCTGTTTCGGGATTCGAGGGGGCGTTCGGGGCTCTGGCTGGCGGTCTGGATGGAAAGGGGCGGTGGCCTGGAGGTAAGAGGCGTGTAAGTGAAATGTCTGCGGGGGGCTGGGGGAGGGGGAGTTTTCTGCACAAGAGCTGTCAGTGTCGAGGAATGTCTCGGAAAGACCCTGAGCCTAATCAGATGTAGCCTAGCAGCGAAGGATGAGGAGTTCGCATCAGGAAGACAAGAAGAAAAAGAGGAAGAAGAAGAAGAAATAGGAGAGAAAGAGGAGGTAAGCGGAACGGAGAGCATGAGGGCTCGGTTAGGTACTATTAGCAATCAAGCGAGAGAGCGTGAGGGGAATTCAGTCGTGCCAGTCAGAGCCGGCATCACGGCCTGAATAGGCAAGTCCCTTATCTAATCGCTGCGCGGTGATGCGAACCCCCCCTGCGCAAATCAGGCAGAGAACAACATTGTCGCATGACCGAACAAGAAGACAAGCTCAGTCCTCTCTCTTGAAGTGTTTGTAAGGCTCCGGGCTCTTCTTTGCATGTCTCGGTCTCGAAATAGAGGTGTATACGCTTGTGGAAACTCCATGTCGAACTCCATATCCGCCCTTTGCGCAAGCACTTGCGTTTGAGGTGGTGTGATCGACGCTTGTCATCCTCAAAGCTGACATCGGGCAGCGCTGTGAGACCTCATGAAGCGCCGACTGAGGTTCGAATCTCTTGGCCTCGGGGGACTCGGGGGCTTTTAACTGGCCATCTGTGAGTTGTGTGGTGTGTTGAACGACGGGGTTGGGAGGTTGACTCAGACAGCAGGACCCTTAAAAGGCTTCCAGACTGGGAAATACACCGCAGGGTCTGAATCCTCAACACCCTCCTTCGATGAGCACCACATTCCAACGGGTGGCTGGTTTTTGTCCGTTTGACGTCGGCGTGACCGTTGCCAATGTTCGGCCGTTGAACATGACGTTTCGGGTATCATTTCGTCATAATGTCTGGGCAGGTTGTGGCCTCTGAGAACGTGTTGGCGTTGAGATATAAACCGTTCGAACGCCATCTGGTTCTAGACCCACGAGACTTCACATTCAAGGCTTAACCCTAGAACGATAGCCCATTCCATTACCGGCATTTCCCAGCTTGCCAGACCTGAGAACGACTACCACCAGCCACTCATCTCGACAGACAAGAGCCACAACAGGGCAGACGCCAGTGATAATGCGGGCCACGACATATCTTGCAATGCTTCTGCTTGCCTCCGCATCCACGCTCGCCGCACCATCACTTCATAACCACCTTCAGCGACACAGAAGTCGGGCTGCAACACACGCGCACATCAGCCACGAGCACTCGCTGCTGGCCAAAAGAGCAGAGGAGGTGGCGATAAAAGCCAGGGAAGAGTCCGTGCCACTCGTTCGGGAGCTGCCGGCGGACAAGCCACCACACCCATCCTCACTCGAAGAAGGGACATTCGAGCCGACGATACGGACAGCGGAGCCGGGGATGCTTCAAGGGGACCTGGACGGACGAGTGCAGTTGGCGATGGCACGCGAAGGGGGCAGCTCGGAGGCGGCGGCAGCGGCAACAGGGCTCGATAGCCATCATCTCGACGCAGCGATGCGGCTGTTGCACGCTCATGGCTCCGGCCGTCATGATGGGCATCACCGGCGTTGAACACACGGGATCGAACTTGCGGATTGTCGACGGGAATGGCGATAGTATTTGAGTTCATGACTAAGCGGGTAATGAGGAACGGACGATCGAACAGTTAAACAAAGCGTTGCCGCGGGACTCGGGGAGATGCGAGCGGGATGGCACCATAGGGCTGGCTGGTCGGTAGTATTTTTAGAAATTTTGGAGAATACCACATCTTTCGCCATCGCTTTTGAGACGACCCTAGATGTGCGGCATGGCTCTTGCGTCAGTTGAAGCGCAAACTCAGTATCGAACATATTGGCTGGACCCTGAAAACGTTCGTCATTGGGAACTGTCGAGCCGCTGGTGTTGCACTTCCATGTGTCAGGCTTGCCGATGCTCGTGGAGCATGAGAGAATCCCGTCGGAGACGTCTGTGTCAGTCGGGCTGTGCAATCCCTGCGCGTACCGAGTGACGGGAAATTCGCTCAATGGCTCCTGGAGACAATGCCTGTCTCGTCGACTGCATTTCTCCGCCGAAGCAGCTGGAGAAACGTGAGCGGGTCAGGAAGTCGCCCTTCGTGATACATGGGCGCTGATCTTTTTGGTCGACAAAGATCAATATTTTCAACCGAACTGGAGCATGGGGAGGATGAAATCATCGGCATTATCAGGACGGATGCGGCGAAGGCGAGGCTGTTTCGTTTCGAATCGTGTCAAGCCGTCCCGTGTTGTTTCCTCTGCGCACAGAGATTGAGTTGCGGTGGTGTGTCAGGATAGGCGATCTGCTGAGCCGTGTGACAGACAATAAGCACACGGTATTCTGACGGGGAATTTCGCAATCGTGTACCGTACTTTGTGATGAGTGCACTGTATTTACAACCTCCTCTGATTGGTTTATGAGCCTAGACAAGGACTCCACCACAGCTTGCCTTAATGGGTACCTCGTTCCCTCATCGGCGAGGTGCAGCATGCAGAGTACCTTCCCCTACGGAGTATAGAGCAGAGGTACTTCAATCTCGGAACGCCTTTAAAGTATTGGGTAGGTACGGATGGGTAGGCTCCCAATCAGCTTCAGCTGAGAATCATTCCCGCCCAGTGACCGTGAAGCGAGTCGAACCAAACCTGCTCCTTACCCTGCAATCGCCCAGAGACGAATTGATCAGTCACGCGAACCAGCTGTCGATCCCACTTCCGCGCCCGCCTCGCATGCTTTCCGTCTCCTTTTGAACGCTCCACGATTCAACAACGACGAGTCGCGACGCTTACTAGGCACGCCGCAGCCATTGCCCCTATCTTGCATCCGCCATCACCACGTTACTGCCACGCTTGCAACCTCTACCACATTTCGTCTCTGAAATACCGCCCTGCCCTGCCTTAATAATCCCCCCCCGTCCGCTGATTCGAAACATTCAAAGCACCCGACTGCTGGGGAAGCTCCGGAACGCTTGGGCTCCTCATTTTGCGTGCCAGAGCCGCAGGGAGACAGCAGCTTGTCGAGACAAGATCCCTGCTCCCAGTTTATCTGTCGCTTGCCTGCTACCGTAGCATTTACGAGGCGATATCTCCTGAAGCCCTCCCATTGTTGCACATCTCGACTGTCCGCAACCGAGTCGACACAATCGCCGCGCTAAACGATCCGACAAACAACAAAGCCAACGCTCCGAGCTCTCGCTGCACGCTTCCGATCCTCCAGCCTTGTTGCGGACGCCGCTGCCCCTCCCTTCGGACCCTCTCACCGACCGAGCCCTACGACATCCCCCGCGATGCCTTCGCCAAGGCAACTGCGCACCCTATTGATCGGTGTGCTGATCGGCGTCATCTTCGTCCTCTTCTACACATCGTCCCTGCGAGCGAACGAAGTCAAAGACGAGCGCACCATTCAGGACTTCTACCACAAGACCGTCAATGGCCTGAACAAAAAGCCGCCGCCAGGTCAAGCGGTGCTAGACCAGAACAGCGGTAAGGCTGCCGGGCACATTCCCGTCGATAAGGATGCCGATGGCGACGTGGACGCCGACGATGAGAAGCTGGCCAAGGAGATGGCGGGGCGGTTGAAGGCCGCCGAGGACAAGGCCAAGGAGCTCGCGAACAAGAAGTCGCCATTGAAGCCCGATGCGCCGAGCGACGTCGTTGGCAAGGGGAACTCGGCCGCCGGCCAGGACAAGAAGGAGAAGAAACCGGCCAGCAAGGAAAGCGAGGTCACCAAGGAAAAGACAAAGGAGGAAAAGGAGGAGACGGATGAGGAGCATGCCGTCGAGGTCGAGCTCAACTCTATCCTGAAGAAGTCGCCTGGTATGTTGATCCTCGCGAGAAACTGAGTTGCGCACACTAACCCCGACTACAGTCATCATCTTCTCAAAGACGTACTGCCCACACTCCAAGAGAGCAAAGGCTCTGCTGCTCGAGAAGTACTCGATCGAGCCCGCTCCCTTCGTCGTCGAGCTTGACAAGCACCCTCTCGGCCCCCAGCTGCAAGCGTTCCTGGGCCAGAAAACCGGACGGACAACCGTGCCCAACATTTTGGTCAACAGCGTGAGCATTGGAGGGGCCGACGACGTCATCGACCTCGACGACCGGAAGAAGCTCGTCTCCAAGATGGTGGACCTCGGCCAGAAGAGGGTCGAGATGAGGGAGCGGTCTGGCCTTGCTGGCTCCAAGAAGAAGGACTAACTCCCGAGAGGTTTTGCATTCGGATTTCAATAACTCAATCTTCTTTTTCTCGTCACCGAAATTTTCCGGGGCAACTTATGGGCACGGTGGGAAAACTGGCGGCGGACTCACTGGTAATGGATACTGCATATTCGGCGTTTGGGATTGATTCAATGCTAGCGTGGACTGCAGCGCAGCGAGACCTCCGCCGGCGCCACAGAAAGCTTTGCCGTAGGGCCCAGTTCACGGACCGGCTGCTCAAAGCGAGAGTAGCACGCACCCGAGAGAGTCCTGTAATGCGGAGGGACTTGTACGAGTAGTATGTTGAGAGGTACATATGGCAGCACCAAGAAGCAGGCCGTTGCGTTCTCGCCTAGCTGTCCTGGTGAACTTGACTGTGTGGCCTATGGCTTATGTGCGTGGCTTGTTAATCGACTTCACAGTGTTGGCAGTCATGTTGGGAGGGGCACGGCAGAAGCAGGAGGCACCTGTCGGGGAGGACTCCTTCCCTGATAATAGGAGCTGCGATCCTCTTCCTGGCGCCAGTCGCGGGCGAAGCTCTGGGCTTCCAGTCCAGCGTCAACATCAAACAGATGCGACAAAGGTCCCCGAGGCTTGCTGATCAAGACTTAGTCCCAAACCACGGGATACGATCCGTATAGCCTTGTGTGCCAACATCGGCCGTGTCTCTTGTGGGAGGAAATCAACCGTCAACCCCGCGATGCCCCGCCCCTGTCACTGAATCACCGCGCCTCCATTTCATCTCATCTGAATGACAAACCGCGACCGCGTTCTACCCCTCTCGTGACACATGATTAAGGGCTCGTGAGAACCTCTATGGCCATTCTGACCACTTTTTTTGATGTTGCGCAAGACCCTGGAGCGGGGCACGGCAGCTTCATCGTCATTCATCAGAGAACCCTGATGGGCAGGTCCCGGCCATTGAAAGACTTCCCGGTTCGCAGCGCGCCTGCAGTGAATCACACAACGCTCACCTCATCTCGTCTTAACTTTCAAGTCACCCTTCGTGGCGTCTACTACTTGGTGGCTGTTTCCACGTCCACGTCCACGGGTCTCCCTCCTACTTCCCATACCACTACCACGGACAAGTGCCGCATACCTCAACGCCACTTCTTCTCTTACACCACGGACGAGCAACATCTATCTATGCCCCTTACCACACGATCCAATCACTAGTTCACAATTGAAGCCGTCGTTCTACCTACCATACACTACTCGTTCGTCTTTGGATATACAGAGAAACACAATTCCCTATAGATATTCTTCACTTCCGTACCTTATCCACCTTCAAGCCCGTCACTACCATGTCCCTGTTACCGGGACACCTTCTTCTCCTCGTTGCCGAGCGCGCCGGCTTCGCAGACATCCAATCACTGCGTGCGACTTGCAAGACAAACCGGGAGCTGTTGGACAATTACGAGCATTCGGTCACGAAGGTCAACACCAGCCGGCGCCCCTGCCCACCATGCTGTCACGTTCTCTCATCAGACACACGTCAGCGAGAAGTGCTCCCTAGGGACACCTTCGACATCATCCGCGAGCTGGAGACTCGCGAGCGCCACATCGAAGAAGTCATAGACAGCGCATATCTTGCCTTTCGAGAAGACTATAACCTACAAGACCTGTCGCAACGAGAGATCGATCTCGTACGAGCCAACCTGACACGCGCCCTATGGCAGTGCTCGGAGATCGCCGACTTGGAGACGCACTCCATCCGCTACAGGGACGGCGTTGTGCCGAAACGCGACCCTGCCGTCAAGTCTCTGATTCACCAAGAGATCATGCTTCGCGACGCCCCGCCTCCTGACGGCTGGCACTTTGCCCTCCAGGAGGTGCACGAGTACAACCGAGAGGACACGCGGACCCGTCAGATCGAATACATCCGCAAGCTCTCCGCCCAGGACCTTGCGGGCATAGCTGCCCTGGCGCACCTGGCGAACCAGGGTTACATGCGCTACAGGTCGCCGTCAGGTCGTGCCATGTCGAGACCCGAAGTCATAGAGCTGGGTGTGTGCGCGGCGGAGAACACCATTAGGCATGGGGTTTTCTTCCTCCACACCAAGGTGCGGGCACACATGGGCAGGCACGACGACGAGGACGCCATTCACCACGCGAACCTTCTCCTCGACGATGCTTGGCTCGAGATGCAACAGTGGGAGAACGGAGATCCCTATGCCCAGCCGGGGTTGAGCATGACGGTCACTTCGACGCTGTGCGAGAAGATTGGGTGTAAGCAGAGGAAAGATGCCATGAAGGCTGCCTGTACCATGTTGAAGGGGGGCGTGTGGAAAGAGGAGCCAGAGGAAGGCGAGGACGAGGGCCACGAGAAGACCGATGGAGCAGATGAAACCGGTGGAGAGGCAGACGAGGCCAATGAAGGAACAGCCGAGACCGAATGATTTGAAGTTGTTTGCAGCCAAGGACATACCGGCGAGACGAGACATGCCGACTGGACGGGATTGATGAGACTTTAGAGCAGGCACAGCCGGGTGCCGGGTTGGACACGATAGACAACGCCCTCTACGATAATAAAGCGTTATGACCTGGAAGAGGCTTGCACCGCCTGCCACTCTGAAGCTTGCGGTGATACTCCTCGCCCTTGGGGCTGTCTGTCAGGAACTTTCCGGTCCTTGCCTGCTGTTGAATCTGCTAAACGAGCGCAGGCTCTCCCCGTCTTCATGGAACGGGGAGACCGAGACGATGGCGTGGAGGATGTTACCATCCAGAGTCTCCTTGCCGCGTAAGAGAGCAACAGGGGACGGCCGTTGTATCTACACACCCCTCGGGAGAGCACACCGGCAGGCTCCCAGGAAGCGAGCATCTGGTACTCCTCCCCGGGCTCGTCGCCTTCAACAGCTTGCGTCGACTGGATCGCACACAACGGGATGACCCCGAGGCCATAGTCTAGCTCCCAGTTCTCCGCGCAAGTGACGCGGCCCTGCGTCCAGGCCATGCTGCCGTCGATGAGAAGGGTTTTCCTCTGGCGTGGAGTTTACGAACTCTGGAAGCTTCCGCTGTACCGACCACGATTCCCTCTTGATGTCGAGGAAGGGGTATGTTTGTTCCCTTGGCAATTTCATGCTCTGTGCGATCGATGCTTGCCTCCGACCAACATTCGAGTGAGAGACAGAGAGAGGACGAGCGAGGGGACGAAGACAACGAAGTCCAGGAAAAGGGGGCCAGGGCGTCGAGGCACCGGGGCTTGGCCAGGCAGAAGTCGCAAGAGCCTGAGGAATGTCGCCGTGGGACCTGATGCGTCGCGGAAGCCTAGGGACGCATAGGCAGATTATCTACACTCTTCTCCACTTGTGACGAAGATGAATACCAGTGATGCTGGAGATGACTAGGTAGGAGGAGGCGCGGCTTTCACAGCACGAATAGCGGCTGATGCAGCTCCAAGATTATTCAAGGGCAGCAGCCAAGCCGGTACCTAGGGGATCGCCGAGAGATCGGGCGTGTCGGTGACAAGCTTTTCTCTAGCCCCTCCTGGGGAGAGGTAATAGTTTCGGTTCCCGCAGCCGCGCGGAGGACGACGACTGCGTGGACCCACACGGATTGCGTATGGCTCATGGTGACGGACACGGGCTGGATATTGGACTCTGGACTCTGGAGTCATCGTGGTGGGGCTGGTGGGCTGGGTAGCCACCTATTCGACGTAGACGTACCAACGCGAAGTACTCGAATCGTCAGCCTTGGTCCAGAACCACTATGTAACCAGGCTTTACAAGTGATACTGCGCACCAAGTGCGGGTAGGCATGATTTTCCCTGGAGACAGGATGACGGTTCGTGATGCCGCGTCGTTGGAAAACCAGCCGGTCGGAGTCATCTCTGCAGGGGGTTCGATTTCTCGATCATCGACCCCTGTCCTCCTGTTGCTCTCCCAGAACTCCGGCAACCCCCTGCCCACGGTGCCATCCGTCAACGCCAAACCAACACATCGTATTAGTGCTGAGCAAAGTTTTCTTACTACTAGTAGTGACTCAGGCCGGGCCAAAAACCCATGTGTGAAAACAAAAAACACACAAAGGGGTTTGGTTCAGGTAACAACGCCGTCGCATGCTATGTACGTTGGTTTTCTCATCCACACCCCGTGGTGGTTTCCGCATCCGATCTCCACATGTCAGAGTACCCTTAGCGGGAGTTTATTAATGCGGTTGCCTGCAGGCTACACTATATGACAAACCAACCTTTTTTTCTTCTTTCTTTTGGCAGGGATGGGTGGTGTGAACGTGGTTTTGCCGTAGGCAGAGAGCTTAATCTGAGCCCTATTGCAGTGCCCTTTTTTTTCGCCGTGCCGAGAGCCGAGTTGGCCGCGTTGCCTTGGGGGCCCATCTGCCAAGGGTCCTCATCCTTCGAGGACGCGACTGTCGTAAGGCGATTGCGTGAGATGTGTACGTTTCCGCTGTCGCTGTCGTTGCCCGGGCTAATTTGGCATGTCATTGTTGTTGTCGACTTTTGCCTACAGTGTCAACTAACTACGGTGGAACAAAAACGATGGCATCACGACGAGCAGGCCTTGGCAAGACAGAGGCTGAGCCGTGGCTTTCGATAATGCTAGTGACTAAATACCAAGTAGATGCGAGAACGAAGCTCGATCGAGAGGTCTTCCTTTCGGTCGTTAACCCGCCCGCCATTGTTTCCAACTGCCGCCCTGCCGCCGGGAGACGCTGGCGCCTGGGCCGTGGCGATGCAAGCGGACAGCGTTGGGGGGAATCAATGGATGAACCCTGCCCCGTCAGGTGAGTGACTCACGGCCGGAGTAGTGAAGGGTGAATCGAAGGAAAGGGGACCGGGAAGCTTTGGAAATTGACGAACCGGCGTCACTCCAAGAGGATAAGCTCACAAGCTTTTTTTCCTTTTCTTTTTTCAACTCTCGACACTACGCAATGGGTGGGGCTGCCCTTGTGTCATTTCCGTCGCTGTGGTTGGTCATATGAAAGAAGCGGGGGAGGGGGTTGGCAGGGGTTGGTTGCCGTGGGCGGTACTGTCCGATTCTCCCTACCTTTCGCTTCTCCTAGCATCTCTACCGCGAAAACATGGGACGGGAGAAAAGGGTCGGTGGATGGTGGGAAAGTACCTACGTTGGCAGCTAGCTTAGCTTTTGCATGGAGATACCATGCATGCGTGTCCTGCGCCCGTCTGGCGACGCGCCGTTCCACTGGTTCGCAAGCCGGATTCCCAATTCGGGGTGGGAGAGACTGAGAGACACAGGATAACGGGTGACATTGGGCTGGGGGCAGTGCATCGCTGGTTGGACATATAAAGAGGCCTAGGGGACCGCCGGATCAATGATTCTTCTCCTTGGCCTGCGTCAGCAATCAAACAACCTTTCTGTATCCGTACGCATACAAAATCACTCATAACCGCTCTCATCTACCAACAACGACAAATTCTCACTCACAACCTCAACCACCGCTCCCACAACCTCACCTATCATCACCACTATCACACCCACCGCCAACATGGGCAGAGAATCACTCTCCGAGACGTCGACCATCTGCTCCTTCGAGAAGGAGACATCACCCGAGACGGTAGCCCCCACGAAGACGAAGCGCTCCATGCGCCAGAGAGTCAAGAGAGCCCTCCGCGACATCGGCAACCCGCCCACCTACCGCTACGATCTCGAGCACGGCATCGAAACCCCAAGAGCCGTCGAGGTCGGCCCCATGGGCCACAACGTTCTCAACCAGCCCTCGCGGATCTAAGTCCTTGCCGTCGAGATAAAACCAAGAAAATAAAAATTAACAAAAAATTACGCAGAAGGGAGGTAGGTGATTGATAACGCATCATCACCCTCTCGCGCTGGGAACGGGACATTATGAGCGAAACAAACGGCAAGGCGTTTGATGGAGTTGGCGGGATATCCCTGCGGGGAAGGTCCTCACATGGCGACGTCTTTGGATCATTTCAATGTTCTCTTTTTGGACTCAGGACGAGCAACCTCTTTTTTTAATGGTCTCGTCTCTGTCTTTTTTTATTCGGACGTAGAATTCGTCCAGCGAATTCGTGTTGGCAGAGGCGGACCTTGGGGATGCGGGAGGAAATCGTAGGCAGCTGCAGCCGGGATTAATGGCTGATGCCGACGGGAGGGGGGCAGGCTGCAGCGGCGTCTCACGGGCTGCCGCTCCCCAAGGACCGGGTCGACGCCGAGGCTGGCGATGGGTTCTACAGGAGTTGGGAATGCGACAGATTGAGCTGGATACCCATTAGATCTATCTGGACCTGGTCACAGATACGGCGATGAACAGAGTTTTTTTTATCTTCAATTATCTGAATGCTTTATGTGAATACCACCAACAGCGCTCCTTCGGACTGTGGAGGAGACTCAAGTCGTTGCAGATACTATCTCCGGGCCCATCTTGATTCGCGTGTCGGTCAACCCCGGAGGTTCTTCTAGTCGGTCCCGCTCTTTCTCATTCATCCCCGCAAAAGCTCGGCCGTAATGCCGTGGAAGGCACGGACAGACCCAGTTTTCCCGGTTGCGGTCCGGCGTCCGTATTTGTGGACCGGACAGGGACGCATTTCCCGAGAGAAGGGGCAAAAGGGGCTCCCGTCGGTCACCATTTGGCCTCCACAGCCCGGACAGAGTAGCGAGGTCATACCCCATGTCAATAGTCATCGAAAGAAATTCATTGAGGACTGGCTCTCCAATCGTCACCACTGAATCGCTATATAGTTCTGCTTGGAACATTCCCCAGAACCAGACTGGACTGGCCCACCTGGCAGGAATAGAAACTATTTTGAGCGGCGATGGCAACCGTCCAGCCGCATGATAAGCCTCTCAGATCTGCAAAGTGTTAATGCCGAATATTGACATCTCGCCAGGTCGTGTATACTTCTTACCTCCTTTTTGGGCATGATTGCTTCTCTATTGTCGTCCGAGGTTCATGAGGATGACGTGAGCAGCCTAGAAAGCCTATGCGCATACGTTGAAGACGGCGCCGAACCTCGCAGGGGATTGACGTAATGAAACAAACCCGTCCAAAGATTCGCCAATTGATTTTCGCCCGATGTCCTATCCAGACGGCGCAAGGACAGCAGCCGTAGAGCAACGGGAACAGTCCGGGCGTGCCCCACTCAAAGACGCTCCGCGTCCACTGGCTTAGAAATCACCCAAGGGTCTTCGGCGCCGACAAGTCTTCACCTCCAAGATTATTCAGCACTTCGACTCGGTGAACATCTCACACAGCCATCAGTTCTGAGGCTCAGTCCTTCGATTGGATCTTACAATGGCGGCCAGGCGGAATACAAAACGGGCTCGAGTACCCGCCGAGGACGTCACCCAACGATGCAGTTCCGGCACGCCACTCTTTCTCACGCCCCAAAGAACGCTGTCGTGATCGAGTGAATACCACATCGTTGCATATACACACCGTCCCTTCCCTAACAACATGGTCAACATCCCCAGGACCCAAAAGGCCGTGGCCACGCCCGCCAAGCGCGCGCCCCTGGTCCTCCTCGACCGCGACGTCGACCTCCCCGGCGAGGGCGAGGTCCTCATCCACAACGAGTGGACCGCCTCGAGCCCCCTGGACCTGCACCGCGCCGACGGCGGGCTGCTGTGCACCTTCCCCGAGGTCATGGGCGGCGGCGGCGCCGCGGGCACCGTCGTGGCCGTCGGCCCCGGCGTCGGCGACCGGCTGCGGCCCGGCGACGCCGTCTTCGCCTTCGCGTTCCACGGGCCCCGCGACCGCGCGCACCAGGACTTCGCCACCGTCGCGGACCACCTGGTCTCCAAGCTCCCCGCCAACGTCACGCCGCAGGAGGCCGTCACCGTGCCGACGAACCTGGTCACCGTGTTCCACGCCGCGACGGCGGACCTCGGGCTCGAGCTGCCCTGGCCCAAGCCGGAGGACTGGACGCCCAGGGAGCGGGACCAGCCCGTGCTGGTCTGGGGCGCGGCGAGCAGCGTGGGCGAGTACGCGGTGCAGGTGCTCCGGCACTGGGGCTACCGGAACGTGCTGGCCGTGGCCAGCGAGAAGCACCACGCCCACCTCAGGGAGGCGGGCGCGAGGGAGACGTTCAGCTACCGCGACGCGGACGTCGCCGAGAAGATCCTGGCGTGCGCCGGCGAGCGGGGCGTGCCCTTCGTGCTGGACTGCATCGGGTCCGTCGAGGGCACCCTGCGGCCGCTGACGAGGATCGCGCGGCGCGGCACCAAGGTCGCCGTCATGCTGCCCGTCATCGTCCGCGACGCGACCGAGGAGGTGGAGCCCGAGTACGAGATGGACGTGGGCAAGGTCTTGGTCGGCGAGTGGGCCGAGGGCGTCGAGCTCCGCGGTGTGAGGACGCATTTCTACTTGGCCGTAAGTCCCAGTTCGCTCTTACCATACAAGAAAACAAAGTGCTGACGTCTACGAACAGAACGAGTTCTTCAAGGAAAAGATGCAGAGGGAGATCGTCCCCAAGCTGCTAGAGGACGGCATCATCAAGCCCAACAAGCAGAAGATCGTCGAGGGCGCGACGATGCTGGAGCGTGCGCAGAGGGCCATCGAGCTGCTGAGGAAGAAGGACCCCAGCGGCGAGCGCCTGGTGTGGAGGGTATCAGATCTGAAGTTGCAATTGTAGACGAAAGCTTTTCGCCAGCGAGCACTGAAAAAGAGATACATGAACGTTCCGACTGGGGACCACAGAGATAATCCACACATGACAAGCGTAGCAAACGCGTCGAAAAATGCTTTTTTACTTTGTTCCTGCTTTTGTCTGCCGACCGTCTGCTGAAAGAAGCTCAAAACTCCGAACCGTGGAATGCCTCCTGACCTAAACAAAACAAAACGCCGTCGAGTGGTCCTCCGCTGCGTCGTCTTTCCCTTTTTTTCGTATCCACTCTGCTGCCCCCGTGACTATATTTTCCCTAGCTTCCGCCGCTTCCATTACGCCTTGCGGCTCTTGCTCTTCTTGGGTTCCTCGTCCACGCCGGCGGCGTCGCCCTCGTCCTCGCTCGCGACGTCCCTGCTGCGCTTCAGACCCTTCATCTTGCGCGTCTGCAGCTCGCCGAGGTCCTGGCGGCCGACGTGGATGCGGCCGACCTTGTCGCCCATGGCGTCGGTCGAGATGTTCTTCTTGGTGCGCTCCTCGGTGCCGCGCGGCTTCTTCATGGCCTCCTTGAGCATCTCCTCCTCGGGCTCGCGCATGCGGCCGACGCGGAAGTCCATGCGCGGGCCGATCTCGTTGACCTCGACGCGGGGCACCTTCTGGCCGCTGCGCTTCGTGCTGATGGTGTAGGCGCGCAGGCGGATCACGGGCTTGGCGTCGGCGGCGTCCGCGCCCGAGGGCTCGTCGGCGGTGACGGAGACGACCCACTGCAGGCCCTCGACGTCGATCTTGTCCGTGTTCTCGCCGCGGAAGAAGTCGATGAAGAAGCTGCGGGCCTGGGTGTACTCGTTGGCGATGGGGCTGTCCCACGCGGTGCCCGAGAAGACGAGCATGGGCTTGAGGCCGATAGGCACCTTCTTGCCCTTGAACTGCGCGAGGGTGCGGAACGTGTCCGGGTCGAGGTAGAGCTCGAGCATGTCGAGGACCTTGTGGCCGAAGGTGCGGATGAGCGTCAGGGCGTGGGGCCTCTTCTTGGACGTGTGGCCGAAGACGACGATGGAGGTGTCGTTCTTCTCGGAGAAGAACTCGATCGAGTCGGCCTTGTCGAAGGGGTGGATGTCGTTCTTCTTCACGAAGCGCTTGGCCAGCGGCTGGCGCAGCTGGTAGAGCTCGTTCAGGGCATCTTGCGCGACCTGCGAGCACGAGGCTCCGCGGAGGAAGAGCGCCGTCTTCGGGTTCTCCCTGTCATGATGGTGAGCTTTCGGTCCGACGAGGAGGAAGGGCGCCGAAGGGGCAGACGAACTGTTCCTTGGGCTGGCGCTTCTCGAGCGCGCGCTTAGAGCGGGCGTTGCGGGGCTTTCTGTTTGGCCATCGTTAGAAATGATCTCAATCGTGCATGCGACTGTGGGCGGTCCGACGTACATTTGACGAAGCATGGTGCCGGTGGTCGAGTTCTCGTCCGTCGGATGTGCTGTATGTAGCTGGGATGCGAGCAGAATTGAACTGCGGCGTTGAAGCCTTCAAAAAAATTGGTTATCGTTACCTTGGAGGGTTATCTAATCTTATCTCGGCCCCGCCACAGGCACGCTGCTGCAGCCACCAGCTGACTCAGCTTAGTGGGTCCAGCGTCGTTGTCTTGAGTTACCATCAACAAAGAGCCGATCTCAATTCCATCAACTAATAATACCTACTTGTGAACTCATGTACCCACTCTTTACTAGGAAAACCTTATACACAGGAAGACATCATTTCCAGTGCGATTATATGGATAAAGACAAGAAACTACAATATGTCTAGAGTCTCGCTAGTCTTGTTTATCTCAACTCAACAGAAGCAACTCATAACATACGCAGCATGATAGTTGCAGAGACTTTCTGGTTTCAGAGGTCAGTGAATTGGCCGTTAACGCATATTGTTGGCATAGCCGCTGCGCAGTCAGCCCCCGTGGCGTACGGCGCCACGGTGGGAGCTATGGCCACGCGGGGCCACGTGACTACGTGGCCCCACCCATAGCTCCGATATCTACGCTGGCACCCAGGCCACTTCTAACCTACGAATATCATCACTCTTTGCAACGAATATTTGACCCCGTACGGATTGATCGCCACATTCTTTTTACCTACGAGTAAACCAACACATATAATCCAACCTGCTGGCATTCCAATCTCCAACAATTTACCGACCTTGCTTGAAACTCTTCTAGCCTCGCTTCTTTCTTTAGCTGCGAATTTCACACGCTACAACTCAGTCAAAATATTCCTTTGCAGTCTATGGTCCACCGAGCGTTTCTTACATCGTGCACGACGTGGCATCAATAAAACTCATAACCAAATAGATTTTTTTCAATAACTCGGCCTAGTTCTGTAGCTCATAGAGCTGACTGACAGCACCAACTCCCTCTCTCGAGTACAGAGCCAGGAAGTGCGTAGGATCCCTGTTGAACAGTCCGGGCCAGTGGGCCTGCGCCTCGCCGGTAACGACGCTCCCGCTCCACGACTTGCCGCCGTCGACGCTCGTGATGACCTTCATCTGGCCGAAGTTGTAGCCGCCCTTGGGGTCGACGTCCTCGTTGGTCATGAAGCTGGCGACCAGGGTGCCCCAGACGTTGTAGACCTGCGGCGCGCCGGAGGCCTTGCCGTTGCGCGCGGTGTAGAGGCTGCCGCGCTCGCCCCAGGTGTAGCCGTCGTCGTGCGAGATCACGTAGTCCACGTTGAACCCGCCGTTGGTCGTGTGCTCGAAAACGGCGCTATTTTTAAGAGTCTGTAGTTAGTACTTGTCCATGCAATTTGCGCTGCGCCTTTCAGGAAGACTTACATCAGGTTTCCATCATTGTCGATGGGCGCCACGCCGACCATGCCGTCGCGCGAGACACGATCGCCTCCGGACACGGCAACCCAGTTAGACCAGGTCTGGCCGCCGTCCCTGGAGTACTTCATGAAGTTGTCCTGGTCGTCGCCCGCGTTCTCGGCCGAGTAGTAGCACTGCAGCGTGCCGTCCCTCGCCAGGCGGAGGAACGGCTCCCACAGCCCGTTGACGCCGCGCGGGGCGTGCTCCTCGACCGTCGAGAGGTACCCGAACGTCCTGCCGCCGTCGTCCGAGTACGACACGGAGATGCGGTAGCGCGTGTAGTGCCGGTCGTCCCCGGCGCGGTCGTGGTTGCGGTAGGCGTACAGCACGCGGCCGCCGGGCAGCTGCAGCGGGAACGCGTTGTCCATGTCGTGCACGGCGACGTCACCACGAAAAACCTCGCCGATGCGCTGCCACGACCGCGCGCCGTCGGTCGAGCGCACCACGCGCAGGACCTTGGTCGAGCCCTCGGTCGCGCCGTACCCGCCGATGAGGCTGCCGTCGTTCATGAAGCTGACGCGGACGTAGTGGCCGTTCGGGTCGATGACGACGGGCTCGCCGGCCTTGACGACGCGGCCGGGCAGGCGCTTGTCGAGGGAGACCGGGGTGCTGGCCCCGAGGCCGGCGATGGCCAGGGCGGCGACGAGCGTCTTGGCGAGGTTGAACATTTTGACCGATGCTGGGGAAACTGACATTTGGTGGTGAGGAGGCTACAACAACGGAGGAAGCGGATTGAGGGATCATCGTGCTCTTTATGTAATTTATCTCATGCTGGCGGTTCGTCCGGCTTGATGGCCGGAGATTGTGGAGCCATCACTCCTTCTGGAGAGTCGAAAGAGCCTCATGGTGATGCCCTCCCCGGCTTACAGAATTCGGTTGCCTGACCGTCGACTAGGTACAAGAATTGCCTGCCTATCGCTTGTGGGATTAAGCAGGGGTGAAAACATCGACCGCCATGTCGTTGTAGGGATCGCGGTGAGCGGAGCCCATGTCTTTTGAATCCTTCGCCCACACAACCCCCTGGTCAGATTCCTTGCGGCTTACGGAAGTAGGCATCTGCAACTAACTTTGTTTCTCACCTCACCTCCTCACGATGGTCACAGCCCAGCCTAGAGCCTGCAAGAAAGACCAAAGTCCCAGTAAGCTGCGAAGACGCTCGAGTCATGCCGGTTAAACGAGTTGCCGAATTCCTCAGTTTCTCGTCATAGGGCTGCCGACAAACACAACGTGTGAAAGGGTGCTGTGGCGGTATTCAGACAGATGCATGATGTGCGATTGGACACTTGACTCTGAAAGCAGCGACAACCGTGTCATGTTGAGATTCAACCAAGGACTTTTTGAGGACCGCGCACCAGGAGGTACTCGCTGGAGAGCTATGGAAACTTGCTACATCACTTGCCAGACAGTGCAGGTTTTGTACCTACTAGGAGTTTGAGGAGAAACCTTTGGAAGAATCTGTCTAGGTCAAAGTGTGAAGGCGTCAGTTCAACTGAGAAGCTTAAGGTTTCTCTTCACTCTGGTGGATTCACTGGATTGTAAGCAGTAGCCAACCTTTTCGGCAGAATCTAAGAGCTTGGTCGATTAGTAAAGGCAACATAGCTGACATTTAACATGCGGGATGCATGTTATCTGATTTGAAGTCCAGGTATAGTCTCAGGTATAAGCCTTAAAGTGAAACCTTGCAGTTACAGCACATTACTACATCAGCATTTCTCAATTTCTATATAGGGACAGCAATGGTCAGCATTATCAACAGCAACGGCAACAGGAACAGCCGTGGCCGTGGCTTGTCATAGTGACAACAGTGCCAATAACTAAAGCAGTAGAGATTCCTCTAGGAAGCAGATGGGGGACTGAGACGACCGAGTAGGAACTTGAAGGGGACAATCGAGAGACTCGCGGATCAGAGCCAATGCAACTCATAGTCATGTCGAGCACTCACTGACACGTTGTAGCTATCATTTCACTTTGGAACTGTTTAGGTGCCCACCCAATGAAGTGGTTCTTTAGGCAACTCCTGCTCACGCAACTAACATGCAGATCCAGTGGACTTCACCTTGGTCATGAACGCAGCCTTTTGGTTGCTAATGTCAGGACTCAGGTGTACGGTGTAAACTTCGCGGATGTTGATCGATATGTCACTCAATGGGCAAAGATTTGTATGTCCGCATGTTTGAGAACTGTCAACTTTACTGGCGTCGCCGGTAGTACAAATCCTCATGTTGGCTTGGTAGTGCCCAGTCGCATCCCGTATGATCGCGGCATGGCTTTCCAGGATTTTGCCTCGCCGTCTTTAACTCAGGAAAAAGCGACATTCCCACAAGGATGTATTCCTTTATTGATCTGGTTTATCGGCGACCGACTCCAATCCGACCTACGGCCCGAAACAACTCAACGCCAGTATGTGGTTCCGCCGAGCGACGCACAAGAAGAAAAAGGACCACGAGGGGTCGTAACAGCACGAAAGAAAAAACAAAATCTGCTTGCCTCGACACGAGTACCTATTCAGAACAGAAGTGGGACCCGGCACGAGAGCAGAAGAAGGCAGATATCAAGATGGGGAAACGCATGCCCAGTGCAACCGTTGTCAAAGCCGTCCTTTGTACGCCGCAACTCCAGTCCCTAATATCTTGATGATGAAGATGGTGGATGGTCAGCCCAAGTGGGGCGGGCAGCCCCCATACCCCCATGCTTTGGGGGCGCAGCTTCCCCCAAGACAGACCTCCTTGATGTGAGCCAGGAGGCGTCGAAAACCCCCCATGAGTGCGAATGAGAATACCCAAGGCCCTGGTATCCAGAAGAAGACCCAAATCCCGGTTTTTTCTAATCTGTGATGCTCTTGTGTGTTGATTCCGTTTGTTGGTATGCCGCCGACCGAGAAGTGAAATGAAGACAAAATGAAAGTCCGATGTGAGGCTGTCGTCGGGCGGCTGGTTGGCTCCGCTGCGCACAGTTGGTCGTTTGCCGTGTGCTTGGAAGTTTATCGTGTCTCTCTCCAACGCAGTAGATTGTGTATATGGGTGTCGTTTGAGGCGCGGAGGGGCTTGGCATCGTAGCCGTAAATCGGACGCATGAGGCGGCGGCATGGCGATCCTGTCATGCGGTTGTGGTGGCGGTGGCTGAACTGTAATGGACCCGGGAAAACGGGACGCAGTCGTGCGACTATTGCAGCAGGTCCTTCACGTTCTCCTTGACGTTCAGCGCCCATTTTAACCTAGCCAATGTCGATCTCGTCTCCTCGAGAAGCTTCTCTTGTTCCGCTTCCCTCTCTGCCGCGCCGGCCTTGATGTTCTTTAGCGCCTCTTCCTGTTGCGCCTTGTAGTCGGCGAACTTCTTCTCCATCTCGTCCTTTTGCCGCTGCAGCTCCTTGATGTTTCCGTCTTGCTGGTCGCACAGATCGCGTAGCGCCGTGATCTTGTCATCGTCTCTCCTGCGCTCCTCGACCAGGCCGGCAATCTCGGCACGGAGCTTGAGGTGGGCGCGCTTGACCTCGTCGCCCTGGTCCTTCCAATGCGAGCTGATGGCGTTGTAGCGGCCCTCCATGAGGGCAGCGTGCGTGTTGGCGTCCTCGACCTGCTTCGTGCTGCTGGCGCGCATCTTTTCCATCTCGTCGCGCCAGCCGCGCTCGCGCTCCTGTGCGTCCGCCGTGCGTTTCTTCTCGAGGTCCACGGTCGCGTTCAAGGTCTCGACCTGGCGCTCCTTGCGGCTCAGGAGGGTCTTTGTGACGCTGGCCTCCAGCAGACGGCTTTCGTAATCGCTGATGAGCCGCTCCATCTTGTCCTCGACGAGCTTGGCGGCTTGCTTGGCCTCCTCTGCCCTTAACCGCTCGATCTGTATGTCGCGTTTGAGGGCCTCGTTATCGCTGACGAGCTTGTTGATGACGCGGCCCGTCTTGCCCAGTCCGGCCTTGCCGATCGTCGAGTCCCAGCCGGCGTTCTGGCCGGCAGCATCGGCTGCGGCGGCATTCTCGTCGTCCGCTGGTGGCGAGCCTTCTCTCGGCTTCGAGTCGCCGTTGGTCCATTCGGATTTTAACTTGACGCTCCCGGGCGTCCTGTCTTGGTGGTTAGAGGCCATGCTAGCGACACTCGCGTTGCTGTTGACGGAGCTGGAGAAGGCGGAGTTTCGTGAATGGGTATCGGAGCTTGTGTCGCTCGCGGCTTCGAAACTGGGCACTGTACGGATGGTCTGGACCATCTTCTGCTGAGGGCCGGTAGACGAGGAAGGGCTGCTCGTCGACTGGAGGTTGGCGTTCCGGTCGAGGCGAGTGCTTGTGCTACTGCGGGAGTTGTCTGCTGTAGGTGGTGCGAGGGTGTGGTTGGTCTGGGAACCGTTCAAGGTCGGTTTCGTTGTCGCAGTCGCCGTGGTCGTGGTTGAGCTGGAGTCGACGGAGGGTGAAACTGGAAGGTCTTGAGGGAAGAGCAGACGTTAGCAAGAAGAATTTCTGGAGGATCACCCGGCCCGCGGGCGGTGGAGGGGCACAGGCCGATCACCGAGGGCAGTCTATCAAGTGAGGCTGAAAAGGAGTGGGCGGGAGGTCGGCGGATGGGGGGAGGCGAGGTTTCAAGCAAAGAGCAACAAGGACGGGGACCCTTACCGAGGGCAAAGTCTTGCTGGATATCGAAATGGGGAACCCGGGGAGGATTAGAGGGGAGGCGTTGCTTCTGTTGCTTCTGAGGTTTTTGAAGTCGACTAGGCATGTCTCGCGACCATTGTCCGTCTCGTTGCTTTAAGGTTTCTAGTTCGGGTAGGGCTGGTTCGACGTGGCGAGTTCGTTCGTTCGTTCGTCTCGGCTGGTGTGTAGTGGTGGTGTTGGTGGAGATGCTAAGTGGTTGCAGCAAAAGAGGGAAAAAAGATGGGGGGGGGGCGCGTTCGTCTAGGTGCACTTTAGGGTATTTCCCGGCGGTTCGAAAGCGGCGCTACCGTCTGATGTCGAGAAGGAGTGGCTGACGTGGGAATTGCGAGGATTGGCGATTTCGGGGTATTGGAATGAAGCGCGGTTCGCTCTGGGCGGACGTCCGGGGATCTCTGCAGCGCAAAGGCGCCGAAAGAAGGATACAGGATCTCTCTCGGTCCCCTCGGGGGGAGCGGATGCGGGAAACCTTGGCTGGGATGCGGCAGTGATCGAGAGGGGGGGGGGGGGGGGGGGGGCGGGCAAGAGAATGCAGTAGTAGCGGAATGCGGCCGATAATAAGTGAGAGAGTGCGTCGAGACCGAGTGCCTCGTGGTCGTGGCTGTGGCCGTGTCGTCGATTTGTGGTCGCGATTTGGTTAGTATGAGGTACGTCAGTCGGGTTAGGTCAGGTCATATTCCTCTGACAGGAGGTTGGAATGGAGGGTCGAGCGAGAAGGGGAAAGCCCAGATAAATTAGTCGAGAATCTCACAAAGCAGGCGGGCGAGCGAGCGAAAGCAATACTAATACCACGGGCCTAGGCGATTGTTTTTTCTGCGGCCCCTCCACACCACACAACCACTAGCGTTCGCCTACCCCCAGGTTTCTTTGGTACCTACCTGCACGCTACATACCTTAGGTACAAACCGTAGAATCCAATAGGCGCGACAGGGGACGTTGCACCTGGCTCAGCCTCCAGCCCAGGCACAGCACCCACCATATGGAGGTCAATCAGGTACCTACCTGGGTATTTACCGTGCCGAACTTGGAAGTCTCTCTCCCAGCGCGCCGGACGGGCAAATCACGGCGGGCCACGAGCTCGACGCGGTACCTCCTTCCGGGCTGCTGCAGTCGCAACTCGCCGCGACCGACCTTGAGACCCCCACTAAAAAACCAGGAGACTACCCTGTTCCCCAGCAACGAAGATCGCTGCAGCGTCACTCACTCTGAGCCCGGTCATGGCAGTGTGCTCCTTGTCTGGATGCACGGTCCTGACACTCTGCAAATCAGCTTTCTCTCCCATGATGAATCTGGTGATGCATTGCATCGAATTTCCTTTCTGTTTGAGTTGAGCTCCCCTTTCTTCGCTGCCTCCCTTGCCTTACCGCCATTTCATGTCCTCACCCTCGAGGCAACCAGTAAACACACTTCAGTCATAAAGGCACACAATGGCGAGCTACGTTGGGCCAAATATACTTCATGACGAAAACAGATGGCAACCACCATCTCCTCCTCCCTTGAACTCTGCTCTCCATCTCCTTTCTTCCCGGAACTTGAAACTGCTTCTAGCGAGAGAGACATGTACCATGTAGAAATGCTCGAGAAAAGCAAATCAATTCTCGGCCGTTCCACCCTTTCATCCAACCCAACCAGCAATGGCGTATTGATCCCATCAACACCAGATCTAGTCAATCGCGCGTATAGAGTAGAATACACTGAACACAATACATGCGAGGGCGAGACGTTCCAAGAAACCCAAAACGGGTAACCCTCTTCGTTCACTAATACCGCGAAACTTTCCATCAAAGCCAACAGGGACCGTAACCCTTCGGTCTACATAGCCTTTATCTGAAAGCTCCCTTCGAAAACCAAAAGAAGCAAGAAGAAAGGTTCGTCGGGTCTTCGGTTCAATATAAAACTCTCGGCCCAGCACCAAGCTCTCTCTGCGAGACACCCGTCCGGTCTAAACAACAACCCCCCGGTGCCCATCAAGGCACGTAATTGAGGAAAGAGGCCGGTCGAAACTTCTCCGTACATGACACGTGAATTTTCCGATGCCGGACATATCTATCTCTCTCGGCAACAATCGACCGAAGTTCACATAACCGGGGCCCATGACACTGACGGACCCGCGAGAGCCGACGTGCCAAGCGCAAGTCAACGCACCGGCCGTGGGCACGGAACGGCTGATCGCCTCGCCCCCGACGGGACCCCAAATTCCATCCTAAGAGAAAGCCCCCAAATGGACCGACGCCAACCACCTCCCCTGCGTGTCAGCGTCAATACTGGGGCCAGAGCAAACAGGAGGGAACATCGTCCGAGCAATGTTGGAGGCTAAACCCTGCTTCCGGTGCGGGAGGCGTTCTTCCGCCGGTGCCGTCCGCTTCCCCATCTCCGTCGTGCTCGAGACCTCACGTCGGGACTTCCAAAGAAGAACTCGGCCGCGCATCTACACGCGGGTGTTGTTTACGTCTGCTTTTCGGGCTGCATTGATCCCTCGCCCTTTTAAAAACCTTGACTTCACCCATCTTGCTCTCTGGGCCTCTTGGCCAGGCCACCCTTGACTTAATACGCGAACATACGGTTATCCATACACTTTCATGGTCCAAAAGCCACTCAAAACGCCAGGCATATGCCATGCTGATCTTCCGCCGTGTAGCCCTCTCTGTGTCTCCCGCAACCGTGACGTTGAGGAGGACCTTTCACTCCGGCTTTCATAAGGGTATCCTGGGAGCTCTAGCACCACTCGAGCCCTCCGTCCCAACAAGCTTCCATCGCTCTGGGAAACCGTCTCTGTACAATCCTCTGTAGCAACGTCTTCTTCCGATGAACCGCTTTTAGCGACTTGTGTTTAGTCTCACAAGACGCGACTTCATGCTCGTGTCATCCTTATCACCCATGGTCGCATGCTTTGGGCCGCATAAGAGCGGCCACAGCCACCAATGCGCTTATGTTGTGATGGCTGTCGCGTTGTTTGTTGTCGCGCCAGCACCGCTGTTCTCCGCATCGCCCTTGGCCGCCTCAAGGAAGGCCGGCCGGAATTTAACCAGGTACTTGGCCGCCAGTGGTCGCGCGTCCTCGACTAGTGATTGATTAGCATTGTGCAGAGGAAAGAGAACCGACAATATAGGCTTACATTCCGTCCAAATGTCCTGGACCGTATCAAGAGCCAACTCCTTGGCCGGCGGCCGCATCATCACCAAGTACAAAAGACTTGTCAACGCCAATGGGACAACCAGAGGGTCGCGGCACATGAGCTTGACTCGAGAAAGGATGGCAGGGGTAAGCTCCGGGATCTCGCCCAAGAACCGTGTGAGAACCTTGTCCTGTGCACTGAGATACTGCGAAAAGCCATCGATCAACTTCAAGGCCCACTTCTCGTAGTAGAGAGGGTGGTCGCCCTCTTGCTTCTTCTGCAGTTGATCGTTGTACCACTCTTCTGTCAGCCATGTGATAGCAACATCGATCCGTCGCCGGAAGTCCTCCAGAACGTAAGTATAGAGAGAGTCTCGGATGCTGTTACCAAGCGACGGGCGTGTAGCAGAGTTGCTGCCCTCGTCTTTGATGTCTATCGCTTCCAGGCCTCCCGATGACCTACTTGCCAGGCGGGTAATGATGGCGATCCAGGACTCTCGGTCGTTGGAGCTGGCTGCTAGCCGGTTGATACCGGATTTGGACTTTTTGGCAGGATCTTCAAGCGTCTTCACGAATTGGAAGAGTGACATGACGGAGCCTTGACCCGCGCTAAGGGCCAGTTCGGGAGTGAGCGTCGGCGGAGGAGGCAGCTTGAATGACCTTAGACCAAGATCTCCATCATTTGGTCTGCTAACAGGATCACTGTCAAGCTTGTTCAAGATCTGCTCGTTATCTTCGGCGGCGGAGAAGTCAGGCTCATAATCGTCGTCATCCTCATCAACGCCCAGGGGAGCAGTTTCGGGGTTGATCGGAGGCGGCGGTTGAGCTGCCAATGCGTTCAATCTGCCTCGGATGCCCTGGAAAGTGTTAGAAAGCGCCTCCTACATGCGGACGTTCGTAACTTACGTCAACAGCTTTCAAGAGGAGTTGTTGATCAGTGCGGAGGAGTGTGGTGATGCTAATCTTGGCAGCCAGGGCGGGTTGGAGCGTTGCGACGTCGAACGCCTTCAGTCCTTCGCTTCCTGTGAGAGTAAAGACATCGCCTAGACTGTGAGGGCCAGGAGGCAGTGGTGTAATCTGTATTTGCGGTACTGTCGCAACCTGTGGGTCCATCCGCTGGCGCTTTGGGTCCATCCCGTCGTGGTGCTGGGCCTCGAAGGCGCGCTTCCGACCGGCTTCGTCAAAGATCTCGTTCCGCACCCGCATCATTCTCTCCACGTGTTGCTGGATACGTGGTGCCATGGGGTTGTGAGGGTCGCTGCGTCGGTGTATTAGTCGGGTCCGGTCACAGTACAAGCTGCGGGGCAATACCGTTTGGATAGATGGATCAGAAGCATACGGGTAGTCTTCTCCATAGACTTGACCATCACGCGAGTTTTGGGAGTCATGGGCGAGTTTGCGAGCTTCAAAGGGTTGAAGTTGAGCACAGCATTCAAGATCCTGTTGGCAGTACCCGGTCTCGTGCGAATCAAGATGGAAAGGCAGTTGAGGGTGGCATCAACAATCAGGACATCACTATCACCCAGGTGCTGTGGTTAGCCTCGATCAAGTCTACTCTTTTCCCTCATGCGACCCTTACCTGCTGTTCTCTTGCAGCACGCTCAGCATCCTGTCGAGCAATCCGGCCGCCTCTGCATCGAGTGTCCTAGAATCCAATGTCGAATGGTTTGACGGGATTTTGTCAAGCGAGATGTCGAGAGAGTCGCCGCGCTGCAGAGTTTGTCAATAATGCTAGCAAATCGATGCGTCGGGCCGAGCCTACCCTTGGTTCCTGGGGGTTGGCCGCCGATTGTGCCAGGACGACTCGCTGCGCAAACTTGATGCAGCAGATTCGTACCGTAGGCTCGGCATCGTCCCATATTCTCAGGATTCTGGTCTTGACGGCGACCATGCGTTCCCACGTCACGTTGTCGTACGAGTTGTTGATGCTACCGAATCGTCAGCCTCCAGTCCCTACACCCATAAGCCCATAGCCCTCCGTCCAGGGCACACGCACATCCATCTCAGAGCAAAGGGGTATATGCTCGCGGCCGTCTGTATGGCGCTTCGCAGGACGTGGGCGTCCTCATTCGGATTCTCGACCATGGTCTGCAGCGTGTCCAGCACGAAGAGCTGCATCGTCTCCTTTTCGCCTCCGGGCAGGGCAGGCGTCGCAAAGGCCTCGGCCAGGAAATCGGCGCCCCATCGTCGAAGCTCAACCCGTGCAGTCGGTCCGACAATGGGAAGAATGCTCTTCACAACGGTAGGGTAGTATTTGACGTCGCCGAGGACAAGCTTGCGGGCGTCGTTCAGCTGTCGGATCTGGTCGTTCACGGACGCCTGTTCGGAGGCGGACGCCATGTTTGCGATGTCGTCGGGAACAAAGACTATCACTACGAGTCTGGATGTGTCGCGCGGAAAGACGAATGGCCAAAGACACGATTGGTTGAAGTGGAAAAAAGTGACGAGGGGCTTCGAGATCACGAGGCCAGGAGCTGTCGCGAGTTGTCGAAATATGGAGAGCTCAAGCTTTTCCGGACCACCATCCTCCAACGCGCTCCGAAAAAAACAGTAAGGAGGTCGGAGTCGTCTGGTTTTTTCGAAGCGGCGAACGTTGTGATGAATTGAAGGCAATTGCGGACGATCAGGCGACCCCGAGAAAACTAGTCTGCCCGTTGCGATTGCCCAGGTAGTTGCTCTTTCCAGGTTCCAAAAGTTTGAGCACCCAGCGACGCCTGGCGACGTCGAAAGGCTGCGTGACAAGCGACGCGGGTTATGACGGGGCGTGTCAACCTCTGTACCCGCTTTGGGTTAGCGTACTGGCAGCGCTAGGTTCATAGGTAGAGCCTCGCCGCGGCCTAGGTACTCCGTACGGTGTTGCCCCTACCTATCCGATGAAGGAGGTACCTGACCGGGTGGGGCGTCTACAACATAACCCCGTAGGTAGGTAGATATCTACAGTGTAACTTACCAGTGGGTGCTTAGGTGCCTGGGTGCCTGGGTAGCTTGTCACGCGAAAGGCAATGGATAAGAGAAGGTATAGCCGCAAGACCAGATTGATATGCGGATAATTGTCTACGGCGTAGAGGAAGGTAGCTACCGTCTCAGAGGTCCCTGAAGTTTTGGCCATCGTTACTTAACAGAGCGAGTGTCATAGAGGTGTGTCTGCGATGACGCCAGACGGTTGTGCTACTCTCAGGTTTGTACTATAGTTTGGCCAGGAACTTGAGGTAGCTGCGTACCTGCCCATCCAGGTACCTTACGACCGACAAAACGTATTATACGGGAAGCAAGGCAAGCGTGCATTGTCTCTCAGGCGGCAAGAGCGAGGCTCCTGCTTCGGCGAGAAACAACGGCCAACCAAGTCCCCTGCCAGAGCTTATCGGATCAGCCCAGGCCACCAGGTGATACTGCGCCTCTCGGATCTTACGTCATTATCAGTTTCGCCGATTTTCAGCCGGTCTTATCGATAAGGCGCCAATCAGCGATGAGGGAATGTTCGGCCTGTGAATTTCGTCGAGATTGTCCGTGTGTTTGCGACGGACGATAACCCGAGCTTCAATCCCACAGCGCCATCCCGATCGCCTGAGTGGCCGACACGAACTCACGTGGCTCTTACACCCCCAAGCAGCATTTTCGAAAGATCAAGTGTCCCAGAAACACGCCAAGGACAGTCGCAATGGCCATGTATGACAATCCGACTCATCCCCGCCGCCCGCCCCGATGAGTAGTGGTCTGACGAGCAGAACAGCCCCCAGAAGTCCTCCTACTACGATCGCAACCTGCGACAGGGTCCGGCCCTGATCCGCGCCCGGAAGCCCTACCTCGTCAAGAACCTTGCTGTCGGTGCTGGTCTGTGGTGCTTTGCCGGCGCAGTTTGTACGTTGCCCCGTCTCCATGCCAATTTTGTAGATGACACAAAGCGGACGGGTTGGCTAATTGACTTCATGCAGACTGGTACACGCTCCGCGCCGTCGGCCAAGACGAGTTCGAGGACGTCAAGGTCCCGGACACCCCGAGACAACCTACGAAGTCCAACTAAAGGAGCAAGGGGTGGATGGTTAGAGGAAAGAATACAAAGGCTCTCCTGAGGCAAGGCAAGGCTGCGGATGCATGGGCATTTGTATTGTGTAATATATATCAGCGAGTTGCAGCTCGCTCTGTGCGCCGGGTACGTCAATGTAGAATACCAAACCCACAACCAGCAGTTCTGTACATGTCTCGTTAAGGTACAGAAGAAAACCTAGTACATTCCAATGCAGACGCTGCAATCCGATCCAAGCCTCCCGTCTTTTGGTGATAAAATGAGGTCTTCGCGAATCTATGCGAAGCCAAGAGAAAGATGCTACCGCGCCCACGCGACGGCGCAAACAGCTATTGAAGAAGAGGGTGAGAAAAAAAGGGGGCGATCCGCCCGAGCCGTCGTGGGGTATCATAACAGTACAGTAAGCCACATAACGCCGTCAGCCACCGGTGATGCTGCCCTAGCTTGCCATTGCAGTCACCGGTTCTTGCTTCGGGGCCGAATCCTTCACGGCTTTTGACGCCCGGCTTCCCGCGCGCTTCATCTGAGCGCTTTGCGTGAGCACGTTGGCCGTCCGTACCATCTCCGGAGACGCTGACGGAAACAGGCTTGTGTGAGGCGACGTGCGAGGGGCCGGATGGCCATTCGACATGTTCGGTATCGTTTGTACATTGGACGAACCTGCTGCTGGCGGTTTGCTCGCTTGAACTGGGCTTCTCCCAGGCGCTGCAGGCCCGTTGTTGATCTTGTGTGAAATGTGGTTTGGGTTGGCCCATGGCGTGTCCTTGATGAACTGTTCTCCAGCAGGACCAAGCGTCCCGCCGAACGCGACCGCCTGATAGTCTTCGAGAGGTTGCATGATTGATCGCTGACGAGGCTTCGAATTGCGCTAAGAAAGTGTCAACGTGTGCCGGACAGTAGAGGCGAGCCACCACTGGCTTACCTTCATGGCTTCCAAATCATCTTCGATCTCTGACGGGTTGGCGCCTCGCATGGCTGGCACGGCGGGGAAACCCTCGTGCTTGGCAAGTCCTGCTAGGAAGGACACCTCCGAATTGTACGCGACAGCATTCCTCGTGCGCTGTGCAGGATTTGTCGGATACAGAAGGCCAAAGTCCGGAAACCTGTGTGCGCTTCGTCGGGCAATTGCCGTTTCGTACCACTCCTTGTTCAAATCCTCGAGCATCTTGGAGCGTTTCTCGCGCACTCCTTGGTAAAACTGATCCCAGATTTGGGCGCGGCGTGCAACCGCTAACCGCTCGAGCGCCTCGACAGAAAGTTCGTACTCTTTGTTAATGTGCCGAAGCTTCTTGTCGAGCCGCTCGTCCAAGCACTGCTTCATGTTGAGATACTCGGGATGGGAAGGAGGTTCGGCTTGCAGAGAGTTCTCTTCTTGCTCGAGGCGCTCTAGTCGATCCTTGTACAGTCTGGGGCAGACCCGTTAGCGCGTCACCAGGTTTGGCCGACAGCAAAGAACTTACCGCTCGCGGAAGAGCACAAACTTCTCCTCCAAGTCGGTCCATTCTTCGACCGCTGCGCGCTTTTTCTCGACTGAATGCTGGTCAGACTGCGAGAGCTCAATTGAAAGGGGTGTGGTTTCTTACGCTCTTCGTCGTGAGGTGCCTCGGCATCGTCGTCACCCTCGTGCTCGACGTGCTCCTCGCCGTGAGTAACCGCGTCTTCGTCGGCCCGACCATCGTCGCCGTCGTGGCCATCCTGGTCTTGCGCTTCCGCAGCATTGCCCTTGCGCTTGCTGCCGTTTCTGGTAACCTTTTTTGTGATTTGGGAGTCCTTGACTGGGCTATGGCCGTCGCGCGACGGGCCTCGCTTCATTGGAGGGAGGTCGGGAGCATTGTCATCGGTCGCGGAGTGATCGCCGCTGTGGGAATTCGTGGATGGAGCCTCCTCGTCGTGGGTATCCACGTCATTCTTCTGCTGCTCCTGGTCCTGGGGCACGACAGACCCAGTGCGCTTCCTGGAAGGCTGGCCCGGCTCGGACGACTCCGCGATCGGCGACCGCTTCCGCTTCTTGCTATCAGCAGTCTCAAAGTTATCCTCGCCAGACGCGAGCTCGGTAGATTTCCTGGGCTTGGTGGGTGAAGCCTCGTCAGGGTGGCTGGAGGTCATCGACACGTCGTCACGGTCGGAAAGGCTGTCCTCGTCGCCGTCGACGGAAAATGTCTTCTGTAGCTTGCTCGGTGTGCGTTCAAATACCTGGCCGTCGTTGAACTGATTGACGACAACGTCTTTGTGACGCTGGGCCTGCGGGGTGTCGTAAAGGCGCTCAGTCTCCGCCTCTGTGTCGTTCGCCTCGGACAGGTTGCTGTCGGAGTCGAGCGCATCGTCATTGTTGGACTGGGGAGGGTCGATCTGCATCCCGTCTAGCGACTCGCCCTCGCCGTCCTTGTCCTCAACATCGCTCAGAGGGCTAGAGATGTTGCTGTCGTCGTGATCGAGCGTCGCCTGCCCTGGTGAGAGGGCAGGCGGCGCGGTCGCCGTTGCTGCCATTGAGAGAGGAAGGTTATGACGTGCCGTGCGATATCAGATCGGGTGGTTTGGAGGTAGGATGGGTCGCGGACAGGTGCAATTCGGGTAGACGAGTTTTCGTGCGAGAGACCACGATGGGGCGCGGAGGGACAGCAACCAGCAGCGGCGGGCTGTGGAGGAGGGCTGGGTGTTTTGGGAAGAAAAGCAATGCTCTGCCAAAATCGGGAAGAAAAGAGGAGGAGAAAGAGGGCAGCATGAAAGCTCGGGATTGTCTGGGCCCCGAAAACAGGCGTGGACGAGGGCGGGTTGGTGGTGTTGTGGTGGGTTTTCGGAGGTGTGAAGAGAAGCGTGGGTGACCTCCCGCTCCATGAGAGATGCGCTCACCTGCCTGCTCCTCTCTGTACCCGTCCTCCCAGTGCGGAACCAGGATCGGTCGGCAGAACCAGTCTTCGCCCTGACAGCGAAAGCGGTGAGTGCTGGCACAACAGTGGGCACGGGGCACTTGTTCTCGGCAAATAGCGGCCTTCTGACGTTTTGCACCAATCCGTAGTTGTTCCGGTTCTTATCAGCCTCCGAACCGCCGAAATTTCCTTATCGCATCGGCGCGCAGACCAAGCGATAGAGGAGCTTGACTTATTTTTTCTGTCGCGGGCATAGTCTTGGGGGGTCGGTGCATCTACAGCAGGCCCGTTGCAGAAAAGTCTCGGAACCTCACACAAGGACAAAAGTCGCAACAATGGCCAAAGGGTATGCGAACCTCCTCTGGACTCAACATCCCGAGGGAAGCTAACAATTTCCAAAGAAACAAGAAGCTCGCAGCCTCCTCCAAGGCCATCGACCCCACCCTCGATGCACTCTTCGCATCCAGTGTAAGTGCTATCACCAGAAACATCTTTTTCGACCAATCGGCCGCGACAAAGAAGAAACTGACAACTTCAAGGCCGGGCCCGTGAAAGCACCCCCAAAGACGAGATATTCTGAGCCGCAACCCCCAAAGGCCAAGCCTGAAGAGAATGCCGACTCGGACGAAGAGCTTCCCGATGCCGACCAAGAAGACGAGGAGGACGATGAAGTGCTTTCGGAGCTAGAACAAGACTCCGACGAGGACGAGGCGGTCGATGAGGATTCTGACAAAGAATCAGCATCAGGAGAAGAGGACGGCGACGAAGAGGAAGCTCCAGAACCCGCGAAGCCCAAGAAGGAAAGGAAGCGCAAGCGGGAGGAGGATGATATCGAGGGCAAGTACCTGAGCAAGCTGGCAGAAGCCGAGGAAAGGGAGCGACACGCCGAAAAGCGCAACAAGAAGTCTGAGGGCGACGCGGAGAACAAGGATGCGGACGCAGAATCAGCAACGTCGGATGACGAGGACTCCGATGTCCCCGTCCACGAGTCTCTCGCCGCCGAGGGCAAGTCCAAGGAGAAGAACAGCGAGATCGAGAAGGCGAACCGCACGGTATTCCTCTCCAACGTTTCCTCCGACGCCGTCACCGACAAGGCCGCCAAGCGCGCCCTCGAGGCCCACCTCGCCAGCGTTCTCGACAAGGACGCCTCTCCGGCGCAGAAGATCGAGTCGATCCGCTTCCGCTCCCTCGCCTTCGCCGGCGGCGCCCTCCCCAAGCGTGCCGCCTACATCACCAAGGACCTCATGAGCGAGACGACAAAGTCGGCAAACGCCTACGTCGTCTTCTCCACCCAGGCTGCCGCGCGCAAGGTCGTCGCCGAGCTCAACGGCACCATCGTCCTCGACCGCCACCTGCGCGTCGACAGCGTCGCGCACCCGTCCCCGACGGACCACCGCCGCTGCGTCTTCGTCGGAAACCTCGGCTTCGTCGATGACGAGACCCTGATCACCAAGGGCGAGGACGGCGAGACGGTCGAGAAGAAGCGGACCAAGGTTCCCGCAGACATCGAGGAGGGTCTGTGGAGGACGTTCGGCAAGCACGCCGGCAAGGTCGAGAACGTGCGCGTCATTCGCGACCCAAAGACAAGAGTGGGCAAGGGCTTCGCCTACGTCCAGTTCTACGTAAGTAACAAATTACCTGCGCAAGAACCGTGGACCCCGCAAAATGCTGACAATGCCAGGATGCCAACCACGTCGAGGCCGCTCTCCTCCTCGACGGCAAGAAGTACCCTCCCATGCTCCCCCGCATTCTTCGTGTAGCCCGTGCCAAGGCCCTCCACAAGACCGCTCTGGCCATGGAGCGCTCCAAGAACAAGGGCCAGCAGGGCGGCAACGCCCCCGGCAGCACAAAGTACAAGGCCAAGATCACCCCCGAGCAGCAGTCTATGGCCGGCCGAGCGGGCCGTCTCCTGGGACGCTCCGGCGCCTTCCGCGAGCGCAAGGGAGACGACAAGAAGCCCAGGGCGAACGGTTCCGGCGTCGTCCCCAAGGACGACATCAAGGCGCCCGAGGAGTTCATCTTCGAGGGGCGCCGCGCCAGTGCGAAGGATGGAAAGCCCCGGGACCTCAAGTTTGGCAAGCGTGCCAAGGTCAAGGGCCGTGTGCAGAAGACGAAGCCTGCGGGACGTGGAGCAAGGCGAGCCCAAGAGTGGCGGAAGAAAGAACAGTCCAAGTAAAAGCGAAAACATGATAGTAATTAGGGGCTAAAAAGGACGTCACACGTGTATAGTCGAGGAATACCACTGTGGAGCATTGGACGGTACAGGAATGAGGCGTACAAAACGCAACAATCATCATCACAGTCCAGAATTCACCGTTCATTAGCGTGTCTCTTCCGCTTATTGGCCAACCAGTGAAAGACTAAACACGGTCAAGACATAAAATTTAAAGCATACTCGACTTCAGTTACAATTGACTACAGGAAAAGGTGCCTCATGAACAAACGGTAAACAAGAGACGACGCGTTTGTACTTGTGTGAAGAAAAAGTGACTGGTCTCGTCTATTACCAACTCGAGCTCGAATCCGCCAAGTATCCATTTATGGGTTATGGGGTAATCCAGTGCCGCGCGACCATATATCAGTTCAGCCAGAAATCTACCGAACCGCCCCTCCAACGGCTGCCAAGAAAACAACTTTTTTCATGCATTCGTTTCGGCCCATGCCAACAGGTAAGTCGTCACTTGTTGCAGCAAAATGGGCCATAAAACGAAGAACCAGCGCATCCGATATCGGCTTAGTACTCGGCGTCAACCTCGTCGGCCTCGAACGAGTCGACAGCAACCTCCTCGTAGTCCTTCTCGAGCGCGGCAAGGTCCTCGCGGGCCTCGCTGAACTCACCCTCCTCCATACCCTCACCAACGTACCAGTGAACGAAGGCACGCTTGCTGTACATGAGGTCGAACTTGTGGTCCAGTCTCGACCAGGCCTCAGCGATGGCGGTGGTGTTGGAAAGCATAGAGACGGAGCGGTCGACACGGGCGAGACCGCCGTCGCCGGGAGCGGCGGGAACAGCCATGGGCTTCTGGTAGTTGATGCCGAGCTTGAAACCGGTAGGGCACCACTCGACGAGGTTGAAGGAGGACTTGGCCTTGAGGGCGGCAATGGCGGCGTTGCAGTCGCGGGGGACGACATCGCCACGGTACAGAAGAGCGACGGCCATGTACTTTCCGTTGCGAGGATCGCAGACGACCATCTGGTTGTTGGGCTCGAAGCCTGTGGTTTGTCAGTCATCTGGAACAGGCATGTCCGTTGTTCTAGAACTTACACTGGAAGGTAAGCTCCTGAACCTTGAAGCTCTCGTGGGCACTCTTGGAGGCAGAGATGACGGGAGCGTAGCTGATCAACGGGTAGTGAATACGAGGGTAGGGGACCAAGTTGGTCTGGAACTCGTTCAGATCGACGTTGAGGGCACCGTCGAAACGCAGGGACGACGTGATGGAGCTTACGACCTGGGCGATCAGGCGGTTCAGGTGGTCGTACGAGGGACGGGGAATGTCGAGGTTGCGGCGGCAGATGTCATAGACAGCCTCGTTATCAACCAAGAAGGTACAGTCCGAGTTCTCGATGGTGCTGTGGGTGGACAGAACGGCGTTGTAGGGCTCAACAACGGCAGTAGAGACACGGGGGGCGGGGTAGACGGCGAACTCGAGCTTGGACTTCTTGCCGTACTCGGTGGAGAGGCGCTCGAGAAGGAGGGCACCGAAACCGGAACCAGTACCACCACCGAAGGAGTGGAAGATCAGGAAACCCTGGAGAGAGTGGCAGTTGTCTGTAGAGTCGTCGCGTCAGTCTGGATGCGGTCCCCGGGGATGCGGACGGGAAATGGAGACGAACCGGCGACGCGGCGAACACGGTCGATGACATTGTCAACCATCTCCTTGCCGATGGTGTAGTGACCACGGGCGTAGTTGTTGGCGGCATCCTCCTTGCCGCTGATCAACAGCTCGGGGTGGAAGAGCTGACGGTAGCCGCCAGTCCGGATCTCGTCAATGGGGGAGGGGTCGAGATCGACGAAGAGGGATCGAGGGACGTATTTGCCGCCGCTGGTCTCGGTGAAGAAAGTCTCGTAAGAACCACCGTCGACGATGTCCTTGGCGTTGGGGTCGGGGCGACCGTCAGGGCCGAGGCCGTGCTCGAGGAGGTAGCTGCGCGTCTATGGTCAGTCAATTGTTCCTCGGACGAATGTCTATCCAGAGGAGGATGGATTGGGACGAAAAGGAGGTTGACATACAGCTCCCAAGCAGAGTTACCCAGCTGGGTACCGGCCTGGCCGAGATGAAGGTGAAGAATCTGTAGATAGCTTCGGTTAGTACTGGAGCTGGGTGCCGAGGCTGAGGAGCGTCAGGCTGAATGCCCGGGGAATATTTCAGGGGTTCATCAACTGGACAGCAAAGCGAAGCTGAAGCTGCTGGGGTCAGATAAATAACAGAAAGTCGCGTTCACTTACCTCGCCCTTCATGGTGAACTATAGCTCAATGGGTCTGGGAGGATGCTGCGACGCAAAATAGATTGCAGAAAGGGAATATTTTCACGCGCGCAGCGCAGAGATGAGGTTTGGAAGAGCTAGGGGGGAGGAAGGCGTGGTGATGGTTTTCAGAGGTTTGGAGGGTCCCGTCTCTTGTTGTGGGCAAGGCGGGGCACAATCAACAAGGCCGACCAGTGGTAGGCCAGTGGCACGATAGGCCATGAGGAAGAAGGTGGTCTCCCCCCTCCTTCACTGGGTTTAGCGCCAGCCTCTGGCTGCTAGCTCACTATGCTGGGTCTCCAGTACTTTGCTGTTTGCGGGGATCTCCCTAGCCAATCATGTACTGTTGACCCTCTCACCGCTACATGGCCCAAGCGTTATTACCTCCCAGCCATTGGGTGAAGTTCAGGGGTGCATGAAGATACGCGTGCTCTAAGTCAAGGTGCTGGGCACTGCCACCTGCCATCACAAACCTTCCGATCTGGCAGGTGCTGTGTGGTGCTGTCTATTACCAGGTAGGCACTTTGGCTGTCAGCCTCAGGAACTCACTCTCAGCCCTTTACTCTTAACCTGGCTGCTGGGCTTTCATCTGCCTGATTGGCCTTTGGCGACCATCAGACATGTGAAAAAATGTCTTGTGCTGATTCAAGGGTCTCAATGGCGATCTTTTATTCTCTAGAGCCAGAGAAGACTCATTGACCTGCTCTTTCTGTCCCCCGTTTTTCCAAAATAAACTAGACAAAGCAAACTCTTTATCGTGCACGGTGTTTGAAAATGTCCAATTTCTGGCTTTAAGCAATAAAACTTAAGGTAGCATCGCCCCGAGGGAAGTTCCTCGAGCTATTGGTGGGATCTGAGCGATCTTGGAGCGAGGCCCGAGCCGGACTCGGCCCCACTCTCCGGCTCGTTCGATTCTTGTTACTGGGGTCAGGATGTACCTCACCTTCTGGAGTGTCTTTCGACTTTCAATGTCCTCTCTTCTTACTCTGTTTCTATTTGGATGGATTGAGAACTTGTAGTGTTTTTATTCAATGTGAGTTCCACAGAGCCTTGCAGCGGCCGTCATTCCAAGCCCCCATCCGCTTTCTCCTTGTGCCACGCATTTGTCTTAGCCACTGAGGTTGAGCACAATTCAACTTAACTATTTAGAAATATCACCATTATACGAGACATTGGATTTCCTGGCCATGTATCAAGGCAGAGTATAAGGTAACACCAGCACTAACCAAATGCGAGGAACGGCTTAAAGTGTCGTCTGATTTGGGTTGAGAAAAGAAAAGAAAAAAGAGGGAAAAGAAAAGCTCCTAGGCGTCCATCACAATCATATAGTTTTATGGCTTTTGAGCATTTCTGGCCTTCCCATTCTTATCTTGAAACTTGTCATGGTCCGGACTTCGTGTGCATTATGTCGCTTTACCAAAAGCCAAGTGTCGTAACAAGGTGAGCTGACCATATCTGCGAGTGAAGCCTCCTGTTCGATCAATATCTTCAAAGCTTGCTAGTAAACTCTGCTGCATACCACTGACTCACCCCTACTCGGTTCGCCTTGAGTAGTCCATGTACCCAGACCTGATATCACAGCGAAAGCTCTGGGCCCTGTTCAAATAATGACGTCATCCCTTAAGTCTACTGTCTGACTGAAAACGTCAGATTTCTGCTTGAAGAACACGGGACGAAAAGAACGCCAATAAAGAAATGGGATATATAGTTCGGATGCTCTCCTAACATATACTAGTGCTCAAAATTCAACGAAACCTGCGGTTGAGACAGAGCACAAAAGGTCAGACTGATCTGAAGAACCCGTTATGAGTACCAATATTATCAAAAGGTCGAACACATACTTATCAATTCAGTAAGGCTCATGAGCAAGAGACGACTGGCCCCCAATCTGCACCACCGAACAGTACAACCGGTTGAAGCTGCCTAATTCCAGAGATCCAATGAAAAAGATATGTCAAGTGCACAGAAGCCGAGTCAAGGCCTCACAATATCTCTTCCCCCAAGCCAAACAAATACCCAGCTGATCGCAATCATGATCTTCCTCCTCCAGCTTCTTGTCCAGCCCAAACTACCAGATCTCCATGCCAGCCACGCGCTCATACCGGTCCACTCCTGACGGCCTCCCACAATACCGTCGTGGCGTCCAAGATATGCAAGCAACGCTCTCTGCTTGTAGTTGAAAGGAGGAGGGTTGGGGCTGTCTGAGTTGAGTCTTTCGGTCAGGTACTCGCCCTTTTGCAGAGCCACTTCCGCCAGCATGGGCAGCGACTCCCCCTCAATATCCGCGGCGTCCCCCAGAGCATAGACGTCTTTCATCGGGCTCCCGTCGGGATGCAATATCCGCAGGTGCTTGTCCGTCAGGATCCTCGGCATTCCGTTCTCCGGCTTCTTCACGGGCAGTTTCTCCACCAGCGAGCAGGCCTTGTTGCCGGTAGCCCAAATGAGCAGGCCGTACGGCAGCTGCCCGTCCTCCTTGGTGAAGATGGCGTCGCTCTCAACCCGCTGAATATGCGAGCCCGTCTTGAGCTCGACTTGCTTCCCCTGCAGCGAACTCGTTGCGTACTCGGAGAGCCGCTTGTCGAAGGTCGACAGAATAGTCGGCGCGACGTCATGGATCGTGATGCTAAGCTTGCCGTCCAAGTGCGGGAAGAGGAAGCGCATCTCCTTGAACCAGAGGTCCCACAGCTCGGCGGCGGCCTCGATGCCGACGGCGCCGCCGCCGACGATCCGGATGTTGAGAATGTCCCGCTGCTGCTGCTCGCCGATGTTCGGCAGCGACGCCCTGTTCATGACCTCGAGGATCCGCTGCTGGATCAGGCGGGCGTCGTTGGTCGTGCGCAGGAAGAAGGCGTGCTCCCTGGCGCCCGGCGTGCCGAAGTCCTGGATGTCGCAGCCCGGCGCGATGCAGAGCTTGTCGTACGCGACCTCGAAGCGTTCCGGCTCGTCCTCGCCAACGTCGGCCCTACACTTTACGACGCGCCTCTCGAAGTCAATGTCCTCGGCGATCGCCTTGTAGTAACTCATGTCTGTGCGACTCTTCCTCCGAACCGGCTCTTCCGCCAAACGAAAGTTGAAGAGACCGCATGCTGCGCTGGCCAGGAGCGGGGTGTACTGAATCGTGCGGATCGGCGATATGACTTTGATCTCGTGTTTGGCGAGGGACACCTTCTGGGTGAGAGTGAAGCCTCCCCAGCCGGAGCCTATGACGACGAGGACGGGCTTCGACATTGTTACTGCTATCCGGGCATTGAGTCGTTCGTCTTATCTCCTGTTGCTGGTGCTTTCGATGCAATAACGTTGATTAATAGGCCATTCCTTTCCCCTCCATTGCGGGCCAGCCACTTTATAGCCTGACGTCACGTCTGCCATATCTACCGAAGGTTTGTTGACTCCGCAGTTGAAGCTCTCCAAATATGGCTTTCGTGAGTTTTTCGGATTCGGGACGTCATCGATTCCCGGGAGTTGGAGATGTTACATTTCTGGAAGTTGAACCCCTGGTCTGGAGAGCCTGATTGGCGGAGCACATCTCCGAGGGTTCCATATGCCGGGACTTCTCCGTGGTCCACCGAGCGAAGATCAGTCACCGGACAAGCGGCGGCATTAACCAGAGGCTGTTGACGGGATGACAGAAGTCACGAAGATTGTCCAGTCATCCATCTCTTGGTACCTGCATCGTAAAGTCCGATGGTCACGTCGAAACACGATGAAGGTCTAGCAGGACTTCAATCACACTTGGCATTGCTCTAAACTCCGAGAGATATCCTTCCCGCCCACGCTAACCCAAACTTCCGAAATCACAATCCATCAGGCGCCTGGGCGTACTTCCTCCACAGCGGATCCTTCAGCAACGTATCCATGGCAGTGTTCTCGACTCCCACGAACATCTCCATGCCTCCCCTGTGGGGGTCGGGCAGCACGATCTGCATCGAGTGGCAGACGCCCACGGCAGGCGGCCGGATCGCCAGCATCTTGTTGCCGAAGGCGGGGCCCCACTCGATCTCGTAGTACGGGAAGTCTCTCCACGAGGAGGACATCATGTGGTTGCCCGGCATGTCCAGGAACATGACCGCCACGAGCTTGTTGACGTCCTCCAGCCGCTCCACCAGCGCGTTGAGGTTGTCGAGGTAGACGCCCTCGGTCCTGTTCACCGCCAGGCGGATGGCGATGGCCAAGTCGGCGAGGGAGGCCTCGTTCTCCCGCGAGACGACCTCGCGCATGTCCAGGACCGGTGCCGCGAATCCGAGAATGTTGCCGATGGTGTGCTTGTGCATTGATACACCAGCCCTACGGCGCGCGTCAAGAGCCACGCTAATAATAGCAGGGGAGGGAGTCGGGTCCTCGGCCTGGGGACGTATCCTGTCGCCGTGCTGCGCCGTCTGCGTCGCGCGCCAGACGAGGGCGGTGATGGCATCGTTGGTCGTGACGTAGGCCGGGAGACCCTCCCTGCCCTTGAAGAGCTTCGCGTTGGAAGGGGAGGCCTCCTCCTTGAGCGCGGCGAGGGACTCGGGGGAGAAGTAGAAGACGTGGCCGTGGTGGATCGGCGAGGTGAGCTTCGGCGGGAGGCCGGGCGGCACGGTGGGGAGCTCGATGTACTCGGGGTGGTCCTCCGGCCTGCCCGGGTTGAGGCCCGTGGACTTCATGATCTTGGCCCTGTCCTCCACAGGGACGTCGGCCGGGCTGTGGATGGGGATGCCCTGCGCGCGCCTCACCTCCTCTCCCAGCAGCTCCGTGAACTTGTACGCCGTGGTGCCGTCCACGTAGGCGTGCATGTAGAGCATGTTGAGCAGGAGGCCGCCCCGGATGAAGTTGGCCTGGAGCCAGAGCACGTTGATCCGCTCGCCGGGCTGCGGCCACTCGCCGCCGAGTCCGCGCCGGCAGACGATGGCGGGATCGAGAGCCGAGCAGGGAAACCCGCGGGCCTTGAGCTCGGAGAATGTAGGGAAGGACGCGTCCCCGCGCAGATCCTTGGCGACGAAGTCATCGATCTCGTCGCCGTAGTGGCGTAGCTGAAGGAGCCCGGCCTGTTCGAAGCTTTCGAGAGGCACCACCTCGCAGCCGGCGATGGGCACGCGGTCTTTGAAGGCCTTGAAGGCGACCTTCAGGGTGTTGGTGAGGTGTTCGATGTCGTAGTCATCTGGAAGCTCGAAGTGGTAGAGCACGCGGACCCATCCCTTTGGACCGATCTGCTCGAGGGGCAGGAGAGGTGGTGTCAAGCATGATTGAGAGCTGGGGGGCTTGACAGCCGCTTCCTCTGAGCTTGGGATTTCGGTCACAGTTGTGCTCGAGGCGACCTTTCCAGGGAGTGGGTCGACCTCGCCGACAAAAGGGACTTCGGTGACTGCTGGTGCCATCGTGAATATTGCTTCAGGAGTGTGGAAGAGAGGAGTTCGGTAGGGAATTCGGAGTCGAGCCAGCAAGGCAGCGGTCTCGCAAGAGACCTCGCCCTATTCTTTAAGAATCTTTGCTTTTCTGGATTCTCGTTCCACGGACCCGGAACGATACCATTCGATCTTGTTGGTTCGTCGCTCCCAACAGCATGCAGCTCACAGCCGACATATCATGTACGTTTCAGGGGGATGGAACGTATCTACAGATTACTGGAGCCCAGACTGCGGCGTCTGCCTCCCTATAGAGTAGGTAGTCCAGAGTCCCGTACCAACCTTGGCCAGTTTTGGGCATTGCTTAAGACAAATCGGGATCTTTCGCCGCGAGGATTGCAACGACGATGTGATAAGTCATGGTAGTAGCGTGGGTAACTACAACATCCCTCCTACGGGTCTACTGGCTGTATTACACGAATCAACCGGCACGAACTCCGTACCGCCTGCTAATCTTTCCCACTGCAACTCTGTGAGACGCTGTTGGTGCAGACGCTTTTCTTCACAGGCACCTTCTTCAAGGAGTAGTCCAAGGTGGAGAAGCCGCGTATGGTCGTCCGAGTTCCGCATGCGGGAGGAAACCGGGAGGATCTTCCCGCGCAGCGAAACACCCATGCTCTGGGTCGCAGAGCCCCCTCCGTCCTTTTGCCAGGGTTGAGCGGACGCTGAATGTGCAGAACGGGTTCACCTGTGGGGGCTCAATCTCGGTTCAGGCAAGATCGTTGGTGTTGGTGTTGGTTGGTGCTGGGGAATGGTTGAATCTGTCTGATGCGATTGGACCGCCTCCCGAGAGACTCCAGAACAAGGCATGAAGTGGATAGTACGATTCGCGGAGGGCCGGGTTGACTCCGGTCGTGACCGTACGATTTTCGATTTGCTACAAAAGATCGTGCTTGAGGAGAGCACCCTGATCACACACTGGTGAGTTGTCGCAAACCTGGGACTGGGTAGCGTATTACTCGACTAGATTTGGGTATAAGCCCCAGCACCAACAAGATACGAATGGGTCTTTTATTGCAAGTAAGGTCAAGGGTTGGCTTTTTACGGATCGTCTCTGCTCGACAATAAGACCCATGGATCTCTTATGGCCGACGATGCCTTCTCGAGAGAGGCCTCGTCGCCCTCGTATTCTAGACTGGCCTTTCTTCCCGGGCAAAGCCGCTCTTGCTCCGATCCGGCCGGGATGTGGCGAGCCTGAGAAGAGTCCCGCCCTCTCAAAAACATGCGACGCCGTTGGCGATGTACCCCTTTTTCTTCCGACTTGTCGTACTATTCTAATGCAGGAAAGTCGTTGGCCGTGGATCCTGCAGCCAGGTATTTCTGCAGCGACAAGGGGGCCCGAAAACCCGGATACGATCTCGTCTTTCGAGGTGGTCAGCCCAGCTCCTCCTCCTCATTGATCGCTTCGTCGTCGGCGGCCGAAATGAAGGGATGTGCCCGCATGATACGCCGGGGGCTCCACGCATGCAATGCAGGCAGGTTGCCTTGCCTTGTTCGCAGGTTACCATCGTCTAAGTTGGAAAAACCAAAGTTCTTTTTTCGCAAAAAATTTGCGTCCCTTTCTTTGGTAAGTCGGCAGAGTAGCTCGCTTTCGGGAGCTTGCAACGGGAAGCGGGCGGTGGATTTAGACATCTGACCCTCCCCTCCTTCACGTTCCCGTCCCGATCCGCTTTGACTCTTTTCTCGGTATTTCCCTTTGTGTTTGTGTGTTTGCTCCTGCAGATGTCGAGAAGCCGACAAACAGCAAACATCCTACACAGATGGAGCTCGATCCGACCATCGTTTCCGTATTTGGGGAGCCTCCCGCAGGACTGGATCTGGAGGAGAGCATCGTTGTTGGCTACAATGTCGCCGTCTGCGTCGTCCTCGGCCTGGCTGCCGCCTCGGTTGCTCTTCGGTTCTATGTGCGAAGTATCAAGGGGGCAAAGCTCTGGTGGGACGACTACACCATCTTACTGAGCGTCGTGAGTGCTTGTCTTACTGTCTCTGGTAATCGGCATACATCGAACCTAACGGAGAATGTGTTTCGCTTCCAGCTTCTCTGCGGTGCGCCGGTGGTTAACACCATCTTGGGTACGTAGTTGTCCTTCGGTGCATTCCTCTCATCGCAAACCCCATTCGAGAACACGAATAACTAATCTTTGAAACAGCTGGCAGTTATGGTGCTGGGGAACATGTTTGGTCATCAAACATTGATAGGTTTATAAGTCTCGTCAAGGTACGCAAGAAATTTTACTGTGTTTGAAGGATTTCTGCGCATGTGTCTCAGTCCGGATACACTGACGAGTCCGCAATGCGCAGGTCGTCTACTCCGAGTCCTTCGTCTACGCCGCGGCCGTAACCTCGACGAAGGTCAGCATCCTCCTGCTCTACCGCCGCCTCTTCAGCGCAAAGGCCGGCCTCGGCCGCCTCTACTCCATCATGTACTACACCGCCGCCTTCCTGACGACCGCCTACCCCCTCATCCTGTGGATCTCCATCGCCTGCGCCTGTCGCCCGGTCTCCTACTACTGGAACCAGTACCTCGGTGCCGAGGGCACTTGCATCAACGTCAACCTGTTCTTCCTGGTCCTCGGCATCGTCAACATGTTCAACGACCTCGTCATCCTCTTCGTCCCGGTGCCGCAGATATGGCAGCTGCAGCTGAACAAGCGGACGAAGACGTCCATCATAGGCATCATGCTGCTCGGAGGCTTGTAAATTTCCCCTGATTGTTTTTTTTTTTTTCCATTTTGCTGCGCGTCTGCACCTCGTCTCCGCCAAACTCTCCTGACACCAGTTTCTCCAGTGTCTGCGTCGCCAGCATCGTCCGGATCTACTACCTCCTCGGCCTCTTCCAGAACGTCGACGTGACGTGGTGGATGGGCCCGTCCTTCGCCTGGTCCAGCCTCGAGCCCTCCGTCGCCGTCATCTCTGCCTGCCTGCCGACGTTCGCGCCGCTCTTCCGCATGGGGCGCAAGGGCACGTCGCGGAACAGCCCCTACCCCGGGTACGCCGGCGAGCGCATCGGCGCGGTCTCGGGGGGCACGGGGAGGGGGACCATGGGGAGCCACCACGCCGCGGGAGTCCGTCTCTCGCGCAGCAACACGGGAGCTTTCGGCAAGGGTCGAGGCAGCGGCGGGCACGCTGGGATCGAAGACGACGAGGTCGAGCTCACGTGCAAGGTGACGTGCGGGGACACGATGTCGAGCCGCGAAGCGGGGAGCAAGGGAAGCTCGGATTACGAGCGTGGTATCATGGTCAAAACGCAAGTCTCGGTGGTCTCGCAAAAGCAAGATCAAGTTTGAGGTGGGAGATGAAGCTTACACATATATTAACTCTGTTCTACTATAAGAAGCAATCGTTTTCAATCTTCATTTAACGTTGAGAAAAAGTCGCCAAAAGCTAGTGACTCTGCTCGTGCGTCCCAAGAAAGAGCCAAGACTCGTATTGCGGTTGACATCGGTCATGAATTCTTCACCGTTTACATTCTTTGTAATTGGTAATGGTAGGTTAACTTCTTCTATCTTTTTGATATTTTCCCAGACGAAAAGCCAATATTAGTCAACACCGTAAAATAGCACTGGTAAAGTTTACAGTTTCTAAGGTGTGTTGCAACGACGGTTGCATTGTATTTTTGGTCTGTCTTGCAGTTGTTACCCATATGTATGAAACTTTGGACAAAAGGCATTTATGAGGTAGATTGCCCCCCAGACATGATTTCAAAGTCGGAATGCTGATGCCTCATCAAGGCTTGGTTGTGGCTGTACAGACGCCTTTCAGATACGCAACTCCCGATCTATCACTAATTTGGTCCTTCAGACGTCGTGGACTTTTCCAGTAGCCCAGACAATTCTGTTCTACCACTTCTTTCTTATTTGCACTCGGTATATGTAAGCAGTGACAATCGCACTAGCCATCAATCCGGTTCCGCATTGTCAATCTTCCACAACCCACGGCCCGGTGCTTCGTTAGGCTCAAAAGGGACAACAAACCGCCCGGTAAGAAGAGGCACGTCGTCTGCCGCCCAAAATTTTACAAGTTCGTGAAGCCACCTCGAAACCTCTAGTATCCACGTAGTTAATTAATTACGCACGGAGATACAAGTCTTCATAAGGTTCTGACGGAGAGTCACTGCTGCAGGTCTCGTGTAGCACGTTGCATTTGCGGGGGGTCAGCCACCAGGGGTAGCGCCCAATCAGCAGCCGAACCGACGGGGAGGAGAGAGCTCTCCGCACGAGGGCCCCACGCGGGGACCACGGCGCCGCGAACCCCACATTCGGATTCGGGTCGCACCCGTCGCGGCTTAGTCAACGGGTTCTCTTTGTGCCTCGGCTGGCTCCTTGTTCCTCTGTCGTTGCACTCGCACGACACCAGGGACACAAATAAGAGGTTCTTAGGGGCCGCCGGCGGAAACTTGCGAATGGGATCGCCTTCGAAGGCGTCGATTGCGTTCCGCGCGGTCGGACTGGATGTCCATTTCGATACACCGCCGGACGGTGCGGGAGCTTCCAGAAAGTTGGTATTTAATGGCGCAAAGACGGGTGAGGTGGGGGTTCCTTATTTGGAGCTTATTAGCGCATGGATCGCCTCGTTTTTGAGAATGACCAGCATTAAAAAGCTTCGAAGCCCCCCCCTCCACATTGTTAGCTTGCCGAAACTGAAAAACAAGCTTGTAGTCTCGCATGGGTTTGTGCGCCTAGCCCCTCGTCTCTTCTCTCAAGACTTTTCCCTAGCTCCAGCGTCGAAAATCTGAGCCTCACGGTCGACTTCGCGAGCAGAGTTCTACGGCGAGACAAACAAGCAGCCGATCCAGCACAAGTCCCAGCGTGAGAAGCGTCACCCCGAGTCCCACGATGGCGTTCGACTCGTGGATTGCGAGAATCGCCCTGGGCCTGGCGGCGGCGGCGCTGCTGTACCTCTGGAAGATCAACCTCGCCATGTCGACGACCCCGCCCGAGGCCCTCCGCATCTCGCCGGAGAGATGGACGCCGGAGCAGGTCAAGCGCACGTTCGAGCGCCTGGAGAAGGAGCCCATCGACTGGACGCCGCACCTGCCGCCGAAGCTGGACAGGCGGTACATCGTCGTCGGCGGTTCCGGTACGTCGTTCCCTCGCGCCCCACGAACATGCTCAGGTGGTTTCCGTTCTGACGACCTGCAGGCTTAGTAGGCGGCCAGATGGTCATCCAGCTCATCGCGCGCGGCCAGCCCCCGGAGTCCATACGCATCGTCGACTTCCGCAGGCCCGGGCGCGACGACATGAGCCAGGGCCCCGTGTCCCGGGTCGACTTCGCCCAGGCCGACATCTCCTCCGAGGCGTCGACGTCCGCCGCCTTCGCCCGGCCGTGGCCTTCCTCCGTCGCCCGCCTGCCGCTGACCGTCTTCCACACCGCCGCCGTCATCCGCCCCTCGGAGCGCAGCCCCCTGGTCTACGACCGCTGCGCCCGCGTCAACGCCGCCGGCACCGCGCACGTGCTCGCCGCCGCGCGGGCCGCCGGCGCCGACGTCCTCGTCTTCACGTCCTCGTGCAGCGTGGCGCTGAGGCCCGTCGGGTTCTTCAACGCCGTCTGGAGGCGCCGGCCGACGAACTTCTTCCAGGTGCTGGACGAGGCCGACTTCGAGAGGCCGCTGCGCGCGCACGGGGAGTTCTTCGCCAACTACGCCAAGACCAAGGCCGAGGCGGAGCGCCTCGTCTGCGGCGCGAACCGGATCCCCGAGGACCCCCTGGAGGCGGGCGGGTTCCGCACGGGAGCGGTGCGGCCGGGGAACGCCATCTACGGGCACAAGGACGACTACCTCGTGGGCCAGACGGTGCGCATGGCCAGCTTCCCGACCTTCTCGGCGCCCTTCATGCAGAACTGGGTGCACGGCGCCAACGTGGCGATGGCGCACCTGCGGTACGAGGCGGCCCTGCTCGGCCCGCACGCGCACAAGGTGGCGGCGCGGCCCTTCCTGGTGACCGACGGGGGACCGCCCCCCGTGTTCCGGGACTTCTACACGCTCCTCGGCTCGGTCAGCGCGTCGCCCGTCCGCGTGCAGTACCCGCCGCCGGTGCTGCTGCTGCTCCTCGCGCACTGCGTCGAGGCGTACTGCCTCTTGCTGTGGCACGTCCCCGTGCTGCAGAGGTTCTTCTCGGAGCCCGAGATGCCGCTGTACATGCTGCAGCCGGCGAGCATCACCGGGGCGACCAATGCCATCATCAACGACTCCGACGCGCGGAGGCGGGTCGAAGACGGTGGTCTGGGCTACGAAGCCAAGTGCACGACGATGGAAGGGCTGTGCATGCAGCTGGCGGCTTGGAACCGATGGGTGCGGAGCGGCGGCGAGGAAGTGAGAAGTCAGAAGGGATTTGTAAAGGATACACTAGAGGTGGGAGTAGAGCCTGTTGCGACCAGAGCGTGAGACGTCAAGTCGGATGCACATATGTTACCTACCTGCGTATGATGATGGAACCGTTGAGTGCAGCGACCTCGGGGATATTCAGAGTCTAGAGATTTAGACTAGAACTCAGTCGTCTGGTTTCTCGCACAGCATCAACAATGGAGTTCATAGCTATCCGGCTAATTGATGGTTGTTCCGAGTAAAAAAGAGCATTGTCCTTGGTGGTTTACTTGGAGATAAGATGTTGTTGATCGGGCGACGGATCGGATTACGTTCCGGTGCTGCGGGGGTTTTCCGGAGGTGGAGACAACCCTCCGGTCCCCACAAACCCGGCCCCTCCCGCCAAGTCAACAGCGCTACGGACGGCCGCATGGCGCCGCGAAGATCTTTTCTTGATTTGCAACAATGGACTTCTGATTTCCCATGTCATAGAATCTGTGCGTTAGTTTGACTTCAGCCTCAGGCCTTGCTTTAGTCGGGGCCACAAGACAAATCAAGCCCTATTTAAGTGCTATACCTTCCATCTGCATCTCAAGCATCTTAATGAATCAACCAAAGAGCCATCGGTGATGAGTTTCGAGCCATGCTGCTTTCGAAAATGCGAAAGGCCGGGGCTGGGAAAGATGTTCGTAGACTTGTAGGCGGCAGAGGAACAAACTTCGTATCGGCGGCTGATTGCGCAGGCCTCGGTCCAGTTCTGCGAACCATACCCAACACGCACACGAGCTGACGACCACCCTGCAAGAAGTTGTGTGCCTATGGCTCATGGTGTCGGGGGAGGTTGGCTGGTTGGCCGACCGGCGGAGGGTGGATGAGATGGATGCAGCTGGGCGATCCGGAGAAGATGCAGGCCGGTCCGGATGATTGGGGGTGGTCCGATGGATGCGAGAGACAGGCTTGGCCATACCCCCTCAGACATTGGGAGTGATCAGCCTACCCGACTGGAATGGGGATTGGAATATCCGCGATGCTGGGCTGTATCCGTACTCCGCGTGGGAAAGCAACAGGAAAGCCATGAGGTTGGGGCCTTGGTAGCACGCGGGTTTGCCGTCGTTACCGCGAGGACCTAGGTACCTAGTCCAAAGACTTGGGCGGAGAGCATCTCACCTCGTCTAGTCAGACCATGTTGGAGGGAGCACCAACCCCTCATGTTGCTGGTCGATGACGATGAGTGGGAAGCTCGGCATGCAATTGGCCGCGCTGATTGGGCGCGAAGCTCGTGGGAGCTCCGCGCCCAAGACCGTGGGAAGCAGCTCACCGTGGTGTGGCACGGCCGGTGATGGTTGTACCTCGGTCGTGGTGGTTGTGTAGCGGTAGTACCCACGGCCGTACTACCGCTACTGCAACAGCGACAGCGTGCCCGCAGGTCGGCTTGCCGCCGCTAGGCCGATTTGAGACGAAAGTGCTGGGTCAGATCAATCCAGCTTCGACTTTTCGAGAAAGGCGGCCTCTTTGACAGCACAATTGCACTATGTATGGAGTAGATAGGCTTGCAACGGCGTTCATATTGGCGCGGGAGCTTTGGGCAGCGAGGCAAGGACCTAAGTATCCAAGTACCTTCGCTAGGTAGGGCGGGTACGTACCTGAGACACCATCAACGTCCGTCCGTCGGCCGATACTTTTTAAGTGGGCGATAAAGCAAAGGAAAGAAGTGCTTGCTTGCCTCACCCAGACAAGGCCAATGACATCTGCCGTGTGATGATCGAATGCCAGGGCCGTGGTCTTTCGCGAGGTGTCTGAAGGCAAGGGACCGCCGGCGGAAACATGGAATGACACAAGGATGCGGCAAGGGCAGAGACCAGCGACGCCAAGGAGAGGAGAAGAGGTTGCGATGTGAGAACTTGAGAGGGGGGTTGGTTGGAGAGGGCGAGAAGTGTTTCGAAAGATGAGACGCAGTGGTGCAAATAGTACGGAATACCTCGCTATCAGCGACCTGTACAGTAACACCCCGCCCTGTGCTCGTTTTCTGTGCGGTAGTATTACCATCCAAAGTAATACCTAGGATCCTAGCCTGCGTGGTGCATGTGCAAGCAAAGGTGAAGAAGATAACAAATACTGATGTGCAGGGCCTGGTCAGATCATGATGAGGTGGGGAGTTTGTGCAGATACATCACAATACGTAGTAGGTAGGTACCTACCTACCTACCTATGTACACGGCGTATCCGCCCGGATATTTCACCGGCAATGGCTGTCTGCTGGACGCGAACAGCGGGGAGCACCTACCTATGCGTGGACACTGGAGTCCACAAGGTTACGGGAGTGGACCGGCCTAATTTTGCTGGGCGCGTGAGCAGCGACAACAGCAGCTGGATTAATAAGATGAATGAATGCTTTTGCTTCCAGAGGTTCCAGAGGGAGGCGGGAGGAAACTCCGAGGACGCTGAGGTGGGGAAAGAGGAAGAAATTTGGGTGAGGTGGGCGAAACCTACGGAGGTATGAAAGAACCATAGCGAGGCAGGTGGTGGATGCGACGGAACGATTGCCCCAGAGAAAATGAATGCGTCCAATTGATTGGCAATATCTCGTCCTAGATTGTTCCCATGTCTCCACCTCTGCTCTGCTGCATCTTGAGCTGCAGGTCTCCCGGTCCGCGGCGACAGCTAGGTGGAGACTGTGCATGCATAAGTACCTATCTGTGGCTGGTGCATCTGAGTGATCTAGACCATTCCAGGATTAGCTCCGTCTCTTTTGACCGAGATGCGTTGGAAAGCAATTGAAGGAAGTTGAGAAGGAAAGAGAAGCGGCGGGTGGAACTGGGTTGGGCAACGTTAGCCCGAGATGAGGCCCCGGGACGAGAAAAGTCAGGCTGCCGGAGCCCTGGAAGGAACAAGAAGGTCCGCCTGGGAGAGCCCCAGGAGTCAGGACCACCCCCGAGAGAGTGAGGAGTTTCTTCTGTGACGAGACAGTCACACAGGTCGTGAGGAATGTGAGATTGTATGAGTCTTGGCATTGCGACCATCACCTGGTCAATGAGCGAGCAGCACCTATCCACCATCCATCCCATCCATCCCATCCCGTCCCATATCAGTACATCTTAGGTGCCGCGGTCGTGCGTGTGTCGCGCCCGCATGCCTCTCTCAGTCTGTGTTCCCGAAGACTGGCGGAATCGTCTGACAGGAACCGCAGGGAAGGCGCAAAAGTCAATTGTGCATGCTCTCTGCCTCGGGATCCCGTGCAAGGAGCAAAAGGAAAACCTTTTGCTTAGCAGACGGTGAGCAGCGCGCTGTGTGTGTTGTGTGTTTGCGTTAATTTTGGGACCCGGGAGGGAGTGGACAAGATGCGACGACCCAGACGATGAGGCCATCGCGAGGGGACCGATGAAAGTTTCAGTCTCGAAAGTCTGAAGCGCCCAGGACCAGGTACCGCGGCCAGGGAGGGCAGCCCATGTCTGCCCGGCGCGGGCATCCACCACCCACCGCCGGATGGTCGTCTACAACAGTTGGCTGGCGGCGAGTTGTAACTCATTTCGCAGTGTTCTCCGTAGCAAGGTACAGAAAATAACCACACCAAACTTCGGGATGGCGCTGTCTTAGCTTTTCCCGGAGCGCCTCCAGGGCATCAATCTCAGTCCCTCTGAGAACGGCCCTTCACTCAACGCGATTTGCGGTGACAAGCCTCGCCAACGGAAATCTGATGTGCGAAGGTGTGGAAGGGGAAGGGGCACGTACCGACGCACCCCGGCCAGTCGGTTCGCAGCCCGCCCCTGCCGATAACAGTCCGACCGCCTGTGCAGACCCTCTCCAGTACGTCACGCGGCGGCGGCGCACCTTCTCTATCCAGTTTGCTTTCCTAAGGTTCTGACTGAGGAAAGCACGGCACCTCAAGCAAAAAGAATACGATGGCAGGAACGTCAGCGGGACAGCAAAAATCCACGGGAATTTCGCAGTTGCAGCCGCGAAGATAGCGGATGGCGGTCGTCGCGCTGGAGAAGACACGCTAAGGCGACGCTAGAGGTAGGTGCCTTCCTGGTCCTGGTATTGGCCCCGGTCCTTGCTGTGGGCCACACACTGCTCCCCCACCCGATTTTGTTGATGTGTGGATCCCAGCCACACACACCTTGTTTGTGGGCAGGAGCCAAGACCAGCAACCTGCGACTAGGACGCATCGTGGGAAGGGAAAGCGAGGGGAAGAAAAAAAAAAACACACACACACACACACACACACACACACACACACACACACACACACACACACACACGGCCGGGCAGGTGCCGCTGCCGCAATCAAACCACGCCCTGCCTGCCCTTTTGGCGCTCACAAGAGGGAAGGTGCGGTTTCTGTTCCACCAGGACACCCTGCAAACTGGTCGATTGGCACCTGTACCTACCTAGATAGTACACTACACCTGTACCTACAAGAGTACTGTTTCGCCGTACCTGCTCTAGGTAGTTACGGATAATACCTATGGCACACACTTGCGAGGTACCTGCCCTGGTCGTCATTCCCCATCGCGCTTACCGCATCTGAAATCTCAAGGGCTGGGACACTGGAATGCACCGCTGTCGCTGTCGCCCTCGTTGCTGCCGAGCTTTCCATGCCTCGCAATAAAACCACATCGTTGCCCGCCACGCAACTCTGCCCGTCTGGTCCTCTTCTCTTTTTCCGCTCACGTTCGTCAAACATCCACACGAAGCAGGTCAAACATCTTCACTGCCGTCTACCCCAAAAACATTGGAACAGAATATCGCTTGTTTGCCTTCAGACACGCTTCTCTGTCTCCCTCCAGCAACTAAAAATAAAGACGCCGACCACAACGCCGCCATCACACAACACAACAACTCATTCCACTATTTCCGCACCACCTCACAACAGACAACATGCGTACTTCTTTCGCCGTCCTGGCCCTCTCGGCCGTTGCCTCCGTCTCCGCCCAGCAAAAGCTTTACAACAACACTGACATCAACGTCGGCGCTGTTCCTCTTGCAGACAGAGGTAAGCTATGCCAAGGAAACAGAGAGCAGGAGGGAAAGAGGGAGAGGGAGAGGCGGAAAAAAAAAAAAAAACACCACCGGCCGGCTCATCGCCGTCGGAGCCGACATAACCGACCGCACCCCCCAAATGAAGCTGCGAGTGAATCCAATGCTAACGCAATAACTCTTTTTTCTAGCCTCCTGGTGCCGAGCTCAGACCGACTCCTGCACGACTCTCTGCACCGGAACGACTGCCAACACCTGTGATTTTGTAAGCTTCCTCTATTCTCTTGCATTCGTTCCAATTACATGTGCAATGCTTGTCGCCCACGCGCAGCAATTCCGGCACTAGAAGTTGGGTGTTCCTTCGTACTAATTCCACATTTCAGAACACCCTCAGCTACAACTGCACCTGCAACAACGGCACCGCCCCCGGCCTTCAGTACTACGACCAGACTCTACCCTACTTCATTTGCAACCAGGCGTACGTGGACTGCATCGCCGCCAACGAGAACAACCAACGTGGTCAAGACGAATGCAAAGAATCGATCGTGTGCCTCAAGAACCCTCCCAAGAAGGCCGATGCTGCCACGACCTCGACCGCCGCTGCTACCCCGACGGGCGGATCTGCCACCACCGGCGCTGGCTCTCAGGCCACTCAGACTCCGGCCAGCTCGAGCTCCACTGCCTTCGCCGCCCCCACCGCCATTCCTGCCCTTTACGGCAATGCTGCTGCCGTTGCTGCCATGGGTCTCTTCGCCTACATGATCTAGATGCTCGAGCTCTAGGCCGTGGCTGCCCAGGTCCGTCCATCGCTTTGAGTCTTGGTGGCGTTCGAGGGCGGTCTTTCACTTCTCTGTATTCACCTTCCTTACTACTCACCTAATCATTTTGACGAGGAATACGTGGAATTATGCGATGGAGACGATGGATATTCCCACCCGTATGGCATTTTTGAAGTTCGAGAAGGAGTCAGTGCGTTACAGGGGATGGATGGGGTGGTCTCGTCCAATGCTGTTTTTACCCTGCTTTTGTGTTTAGGCATGATCCAAACAAGTCCAGACGACAAAGAAATGAAGAATTGGTTCTGCTAACCCTTGACCGTTTCTCGGCTGTGTTTTGACTCTTCATTACTAGACAAATGCTCGCTGCACACAGGGACGGGGACTTGGACTGAGGAGCTCTTTGATATCTGTCTGTGTGAGAGGTATGCTGCAAAGCCATCCACGCCTGGACAACCCATGGTTCGCTAACAATGGTCTTTGACATTCTCCAATTCAAGACATCTCGATAGGACACATCTTGGGCTTTCCTTTCTGCATTGTGTTTGAACTCTGCTCAAAGACGCTGCTTCTGAATTGACAAAGGGTGACATCTTCTCAACTTCAGACTCTCACGCAGTTTAGGCAGATATAATGCCCAAGAGGGCCGGCTCGATAAGACTCGGAAATTGACCAGCAGACCATTCCACTATCCAACAACTAACACAGCTTCTTCTTCTTCTTCTTCAAAACCACCTCAGGAAGGTATAACACGGCTTCTTCTTCTTCAAGATCACCTCAGGAAGGTACATTTTAATCCAACATACAACTTTCATTCACCAGCAATTTTCATCAAAATGTCCTCCACACGCAGAGCACCCACCACACCTCCCCGCGTCTCCTTCGGCGTTGAGCTGGAGTTCCTCGTCGCCTTCGTTTATGAGGGCGAGAGCGACCCAGATGCCGAAATCAGGAATGAACTGCAACCGCTCGTCGTCGTTCCTGTCGACAAGAATCCCCCCGCCAGCGCGACCCCGGCACCTGCAGGCTCCAACTGCCACGCACTCTCGCATGTTGATTCCACGACCTTTGTCTTTGACCAAATACGCAACGCGCTGGCCAAGGCCGGGTTACCCGTGTTCGGGCACAAGGAGAACATCGTCGCGGGCTCTGTCCAGGCCAGTCACAGCAGGAATCTCATGTCGGCGTTCCATATTACGGACGACTTCTCGATCGAAGAGTTCAACATCGACGGATACCGGTTCCAGCGCGTCGAGATGAACTCGCCCGCCATGTACAGCATGGACCTGTCGTTCGACATGATCCGGCTCGCGGTGAGCGTGCTGACGACCCAGTTCCGGTGCCGCGTGAACCCGACGTGCGGGTTCCACGTCCACGTGGGCGCCGGGCCGACGGAGAGGATCGACGCCAGGACGCTGCGCAGCTTCGCGGCGCTGCTGTGGGCGGCCGACCCCCTCATCAGCAGGCTCCATCCCCACTGGCGTGCCGCTCACATCTGGAGCCAGTCCGGGCGCGTGAACGCGGCGACGAGCTTAGGGATGAACAGAGGGCCGGCCGATGACCTCCTCGAGATGACCGGCGGGGGGGAGCCCGGATGGCTGCGAGGATCTACGGGGCAGAGCGCGATTCCTATCTCCGAGGACGAGCTCAAGGAGATCAAGTACTTCAGCCGCGATCGGCAGCTCGGCGAGTCCGTGGAGCCCGATAGTGACCCGGCTGCCATCGGACGCGAGATAGGAATGGACACAGTCGACGACATCGCCATTTTGAAGGCGGAGCCTTGGACTCACCGCTCCGCCCTGCCTCCCGTCCGTGGGACCAGAAGCTCGAGTCAGCCGGATGAGAACGACCGGTTCGACTTCCCCACGCTCGACTACACGCCCCCGATGCCCCGTCCCAAGGGGTACGCCGAGCACTGCGCGTCCCGGCTCAACGGCTCCGCCCCGTCGCGCCCGCGCCCGCCGCCGATCAAGCGCCGATACCCCCAGATCCCGGGAACCATGCGCGAGGACAGGCGCGAGGACGACGACTTCCTCGCGCCGTACCTGGCCCGGCACCGCCCGGACGCGAATCAGGGACTCATATATACGCCGGGCCCGCGCCAGCCGCCCCGTCGGTCGGACGTCATGTCCGGGGTGCGGGACCTCCTCGGGGCGGACATGTCGGCGGCGCAGGTGGGCGAGATGATGCGCAACCCGAAGCTGGGCATGGCGAAGCGCATCAACTACAACTTCGACGGCTACGGCGTCGAGTGCCAGAAGGGCGCGATGCGCTCGATCGCGGAGGAGCGCAAACCGGGCCCCAGCCCCGGCTCCGGCCCCCCCGGTCTCGGGTCGTCGTCGTCCCAGTGGGCCAGCAAGAAGGGCAACACGGTCGAGTTCCGCGAGGCGGCGGGCAGCCTCGACGGGGATTGGATCGCGGTGTGGGCGCGGATCTGCTGCCGGCTGCTGGAGTGGAGCCGGGACGCGGCGCCGGCCGAGTACATGGGCGTGATACGCCTGCTGGCGTGGGCGCAGGAGGAGGAGGGCGGCCGGTACGACGTCGTCGACTTGCTGATCGACCTGGGGCTCGTCGCCGAGGCGAGGGTGTGCGAGGAGCGGATCCGAAAGGGGGACGCGGTGTGGTGGGAGTGCATGAACGTGGTGCCGGGCGAGAGGCCGGCGCCGGGCTGCCCGGACGAGTTTGAGGTTTTGCAGGAGTTCCGTCATCCGTTCGATCGGGAGGTCGAGATGACGGATGCGCCGCCGCTCGAGGTGGAAGTACTCCCGCTCGAGAAGGAGGAGGAGAAGACAGACGACGACGAGACGGACGATGGTGAGTTGGCCGCGCTCGGAGCGCTGGGGGAGAATGGCGTGATCTGGTGAGGATGCCTTGGGGAGATGCTAATGAACGGGGCAGGTTTTATTCTGATTTGAATAGGAGCGAATGTCTTTCCTGCAGAGAATCTACGATACCGTCGTGAGTGACCTCGAGCTGATTATTGCCGTGTGGTACTGGTGACTACAGATGCCTCGATGCCTCGATGTCTGGTCTTGCATGAACTAAGAACACGACCCTGCTGTTGACAATAATGCGGCAAAAGTTGCAGAAGGGGGAATCCGAGCGTTGGACAGTGCATTGAGAGACAAACGTTTACCTGTAGGCGGCTCTATCAACAGTGGGATATTGCCCGGTCACGTTTGGCATGTCAGAGGGAGCAGATTCAAGTGAGTCAAGCCAGGGTCAGGGCCGACTTTCCACCCCTTTTCTCCCCCCCCTGGAAACGTTAACAAGAAGAGACAAAAAGAAGAAGAGGGGAGTTGAAAAAGACAAAAAGATAATGGAGCCGGCGAGAATCGAACCCGCGTCTTTCTCTTCCAGATATTGAGGTGGCGTGTCTTGAAATGGTCGAATTGTGAGTAGGCGGTTGCTTGGTAGAGTAGTCGTAGGAAGAGAATGTCATACCGCTAGACCACGGCCCCTTTCGGTGTGTTTGTTAGGAGCCTTGGGGTCGAATTCATACATGAGGTATGATCTCTTCTCCGTGGGAAACGGGAGGTGGCGAAAAGGGGGGAGGGGGGTTCACGGGTGGCGTGGCTGAGAGGTTTGGATACGAGAACTCTCTTGGTAACTTAGGTAGTCTTGAACATGACAGCTACCAAGATGCGAAGACGCCTGAAAGGTGCTCCGGCTGTAGCTCAGGCTTTTCAACGAGTGGAAACGACTCGCAAGGCTGCGGCTTAGGCGGCGCCACCTCGTGTTGTGAGCCAAGATACGATGCCGCGCGATAGGGGCCTCGTGGATTACGTAGGTGGTCAGAAGTGTGGTGTATTATATAGGCTCTCTGGTACTCAGGTGCCCCTGACTGAAGATTTGATAAGGGAATCTTGAGAACCCTCACAACCTCCCCCTCATGAGCGCGCCCCGGCTGCGGCATGAGTGGCTGGCCTTTCCCTCTCTCTTCGAGAACATTCACTTCAAGCACGCAGATGGAATACGACGCCGATGACGTGGACCGCCAGAGGCGGACGCCGGCCAGGCTCTTATACCTAAGGCAAACTGGGGGAGAGAGGTAGGTAGGTGGTTGCATCACCGGTGCCTGCTTGCTCTGGGGGGTTCCAGAACTCGCTGTCCGCTGAGACGACAAGGACACAGATGACAGCACTTGAGGAAGAAGAAGTCGGTCAGCCTGTCTCGGAGGTATCGCATTTATAGGCTTCTATCCCCGTGCCGCGCCCTCGCGGTCCTTGTGTCGTTAAATATAGGAGGTTGTGTCAGGTAACAAGACGGCTCATCACCGTCGACCAGCAACAACAAGCCGTACGATCGGATGTCGCTTCCAGGAGTCGGGGACGGAGAAGCAATGCAGGCTGATCTTGTCAAGAGAGACGGAAGTCTACGGCCACGTCGACGAAGTTTGGCGGCTGTTTCCCGGCGTTTTCGTCCGTCACTGTGAGGTTATTCCGGGAGCGACTGGTGTTCTCGTTGCGAGCACACACCAAAGCTCGGCGTATCAACAAAGCCCGGCAAAGTCCTCATACCATTCCAAGTTGGCAGTCATCATGCAGGGAAGCATTGACCGCATGACAAGTGTCCGGGGCGTCCGACGCCTGTTGATCGTCTCATCAGTCAGTTGCCTTCCTTTTTATACTCCCGGCGTCATCGGTTCGAAGGCAGGAACAGCCACTCAGACAGCCTGCCTGCTTTAGTTTCATCATCCCGTGATGCCTGTTTACCCCTCGCTCTCAACCAGTAGATGTCGACCACAGAAGCAGGACCATGCGACCAGCCAGGCGACCGAGTCTGTAGTAAGTCACGAAATCGAGTGGCTAGGATGTGCGGAGAGCCATAGAGATAGCTAGATTTCACACACCCCACGAACAGGCCACGAATCTCAGTATATGGTCTGTGTCGAGGTCCTGGCCCCGAACAGCTCAGCCCAGGCGAGCTTTCAGGGCCTTTGTTCTCCAGATAAGCCCTCGAGGCCTCGGGTCCGGCCCGAGTTTCAACGGCATTGTCCCTGCGCCGCGAACTGGACCGTTGTTGCGATGCGACGAACAAAGACTTTGACACAAGGGCCTGACCGAGGTTAGTACCATGCGTTGAAGACTATATATCGGCATCTAATCTTCTCCAAAGTTGCCTGTCTGTCATTCAGTATCATCATCCACTATCCGAGTCATCAGACACACTGAGAATCAAGCACACATTCCCGCTAAGTCAAGCTCCATCCCACGACCACCATGAACCCCCTCCCTAACACCACCGACCCCTCCCTTCTCGACCGGCTAACCAACCTCCCAGTAGAACTGCAGCACCAGGTGCTCTACCAGCTCCTGACCTCGTCCGGCGCCTGCGCCTTTGCGCTCTTCGTGCCGGACTGGGGCGTCTGCGCGCACGGCGCGGACCCGGTGAACCAGATCTACGACCTGCAGCGTACTGACATTTATGTAAAAAGCGACGACGGCACCGCCCGGGGGACTTTTGTCTCCGGCGCCGCGCACGACGAGAACGACCACGTTTTCATGTTCCCCTCATCCCCCGCGGACCGGGAAGCGCACGCGGCGTGCGGTATGATGGAGCAGCTCGCGGCCCGGTTCCCGGCGGCGCTGGACTGGGCCCTGCGCGACGTCGAGCGGGGGCGCGTGGACGTCTTCCAGCAGGCCCTGCCGCGCGCGCCGGACGACGTCGTAGGTAGGTACATGTCGACGGGGGCGCTTGTGTACGACCGAGCAACTCGGCGCGGAGGCTGCGAGGAGCCGCCGCGGCATCTCATGTTCAACGGCGCACCCAAGGACCCCTGGCTCCGGCTCCGGCAGCGGCGGGACCGGGCGACGCGCGCCGCGTTCGAGCTGCGGCTCGTCGTCGACGACGGCGCGGAGATGCTCGAGATGGACTGGGCCGCGATGACGCAGCTCGAGAGCGTGTTCCTGGACCTGCGGGCCTACGGGCGCGGGGCGATGGAGGAGGAGGGCATCCGCAGGGGTGCGGCGAGGATGGCATGTCTCCGGCTGTGCCGTCTCGTCGTCGCCGGCCTGCGCAGCGGGACAGGGGCGCCGCGGGAGGCGGCTCCGCCGTGTGACTGGGAGCGCGACGAAAGGGAGCCCGGCGGCGGGGTGAACTGGGTCAAGGTGTTCTCTGGGGCGGTCCGAGAGGGCGGGCGGCTGGTGTTCGTGGACCGGAGGATGCTCGACGTGGACTGGGAGGCGTGGAGGGCGCGGGCCGAGAACGAGGGCTTGCTCCCCCGGGCCGGGGAGCGCGGCGGAGGTAAGTATCTGAGGCACGTTGAGAAGGTGCTGCACTCGGGGAGCGACGCATGAAGAACAAAGGAGGTAGGTAGGCAGGTAAGTCTGAATGAATGATGAACATTCTTTTCTTGTTCTTGATTCGTATATTCGAAATGTTTCCACGATGGTTTCCCCGGACTCCCCGAACCAGCCACCGCCAACACCCCTGAGTAGCTTCGCTATGAATAAATAGACAGTAATGACAAAAGAATCTCTGTCCTGAACGCCGCCGACGCTATGTGTCGATGGGCATACCGCCATGATGGGAGCGGCGTGGAATGTCTGGCGGGCAAGGGAGACGTGGGAAATGCCGGCACGCGTGCTGTGAACCGCTTGCGGGCATGGGGAAAAAAGATCTAGCATTTTGATGACGATGACGTCGCGATTGAAATCCCCCATCGCTCGGGGATAGAAAAAAAGAAGCCCGCCCCTCGATTCGACGGACGACGAGGCGTCGGCCGGCCGAGGGCGCTCTGAACGTTGCTCGTAAATTCATGTTCCATCTCTCTGTTGGCTTCAAACCAGGTCAAACAAGTCAGCGCGCTGGCTCAGTAACCTCCGTAAAAGCGGGCCGGCTCTCTTACAAGTCGTTCTTCTTCCGTCGTCGCATCTTCGAGCAGACGGTGCTGCTGCGAACTGACGCTCATTCCCCGGGCTCGGCTTGTGGATCTCTCTGCCCCCGGCCCCTTCGAGAGGGGGCGAGACAAATAAGGTGGTGGTCTGGCGGGCAAGACCAGGCCCGTTCACTCCTCATCCGCGGCATCGGCGTCGGCGTCGCCCTCCCCGTCGCCGTCGGCATCGGGCTCGGGCAGCACGCGCATCTGCGAGGCCTCCTCCTCCGAGTCGCCCGGCGTGGGCTTGTTGGGCTTGATGCCCTCCATCTGGAGGTAGCGGACGAGCGTCTTGGTGGCGCAGGTGAGCTTGGCGGCGGCCTTGAGCTCGGCGTACGAGATGCTCGGGTTCTCCTTGAGGATGCGGACGACGTTCTTGACGTCCCGGTCCGAGAGGATGCGGGGGCGCCCCGGGCGGGGGCGGTCGCGGCCGGCCTGCTGGAGGCGGTAGCGGGTGACGATGCCCTTGATGCTCGAGACGGGCACGTCCTCCTTGAGGGAGATCTCCTTGAGCGACATGCCCAGCTCCGAGAGCACGGCGATGCGGGCGCGCTTCTCGGGGGAGTACTGCGGCTTGCGCGCCTTGGGCTCCGGGGCGGCGCGTCGAGGCATGGTTTGCGTGTTGACGGCAGTGTCTGTCTGGCTCTGGAGACTGTAAAGAACTTGGAAGCTGGGAGAATTGGAGATGCAGCGATGACAGGCTCAAGACGGAAATAAAAAAAGACAAGATTGATGGGAAGAAATCCGGATTTTTAGTGGACGTTGAAATGGATCGTTGTAAGGCTCGACGGAGCCGACAAGTTGACGAGGAGCGCGGCGACACTGAAGGGATGGAGAGAGAGAGGGTGACGGTAGTGAGGTGAGAATAATGAAGACGAAGACGGGGAGACCTTTTTTTTTGCTTTTTTTTTTCTTTCTTTCTCGACGGGTCCGGTGGACGAGACCCACCTTCCCGGAGTGGATCAGGGGGGGCAGGGCGCGCGGTACTTAGGTACACCGTACAATACACGGGGGGATAAGTGGATACGAGGGCTGCCGCGGGGAGGAAGGCACGCTCGGTGATGATGTCCGTACCGTCGAGAATAAGCAACCAAGTTTTGCGATTAGTCATTTTCCAGCGTCTGTTTTTTTTGTCTTCTTTTTTCTTCTTGGTTTTGAAGTCTCAAGAGGCAGAGCTCCTGTTTGCCAGTGCATTTGTACCACTGTTGGATGGCTTCTTGTACCCCCTCTCGGGTGATCAGACCTGCGGCTTTGACGCGCTCGGAATATATCGGTTAAACCCCGTATCAACCGTCCACTGGGGGCGCGTCCATAACTCAATCCATCATTCCTGGACGTGTTCCAGGCCTTTTTAGGCCCTCATCACCAGCCTCTTGTCAGTATCGTCAAATCGTGCTATGTATCGTCAACTTCGCTTGCTCTCGATTATTCTCCGTGGCAGCGGTCTATCCACAAAACGACAACCCCAGAGCTCTCTCGTCTTCTTCCCCCCGACTGCCCGTGCCACACCTTGAATCACGCCTTCGAAATAGACTCGCGCCGGTGGCGTCCCCTTCCTTTCCAATGGGGCGGTTTTGTGTCTATCGAATGCCAAAACTCATACGTCTTGTCACAGCACCTTTCTTCTTGTCTGATTGTGTTCTTTGCTCTTTATTTGCCTCATCCATCTCGGAACATTTCTTCGGAACATTTCTTTTGTTTTTTTTATCTTGCTAATCCTTCTTTCTGTTCCTTCACACTTCCTTCTTTTCTAGGTCCTTTGCCCCTCACTAACAACCGCTATTCGTGGCTTGCGTGGCTGGCTTGACCAGCCGCCACAGTTCCCTGGCCCCTTCCGGGGCGTGCATGCAGATCGACGCCAGCCGGCACTGGGATCCATGGATGTGGGGTGCTCGTCTCCAAATGTTGGGTAAGATGATGGCGGGGCATGGGCAACTCCTGGTGGCACCTTCCCTCCGATTTGGCATTGCCCTTGGCGACTCTTTCCTATTGTTCGAGTGGCAGGACGTCTCACGGGTGTGCTCTTTCCTTGTCCGATGTCGACTTGGTAGACTGGCGGGATAGCCTTGGAGCTGAGGCTTCGCATTCAACATGCAATCGCCGGCTTACTGAATCCCAACATTGTTGGATTGAGAGACCACTACAGCCCAGCAGGCCAACAAGCCGCATCAATTGATAATGTACCCAGTCTCTGTGGTACCCGTCCGAGGTGCTTCGTCGAGACATGATTTATACACGCGGAAAAAAAACAATTCAACACGCCAATCCATCCAGCCTCCTCAGTTCCCGCCCGCCTTCTTCGCCTGCTCGGCCTTGGCCTTCTCGTACGCCGCCTGCCTCTCGGCCGAGAGCTCCATGAACGGCACGTCGTCCTCCATCAGCTTGCCCCCGACGCTGACGGGCTTCGCCGGCTGCAGGCAGAACACGACCCTCGCCCACTTGTCCGTCGCGTTCCTCCACCCGTGCATCGTGCCGCGCTGGATCATGATCTCGCCCTCGCGCAGCGTGCGCTTGGCCCCGTCGTCGAGGTGGCACTCGATCTCGCCCTTGAGCACGATGCCGTAGTCGAGCGACTCGGTGCGGTGCATCATGGGGCCCGTGTTGGGGCCGAAGTCCACGACGCGCAGGACGGACCCGGAGGGCAGGTGCAGCGTCGGCATCTTGGGGTGGTTCGGTGCGTAGGCGGCGAGGTCGCGGTCGCCGTCCATGCTGATGGGCGACTCGGACGTCGTGAAGCACGTGTGGAAGAACATGTTGGGCAGGGCGTCCGGGGTGACCTCGACGGGGAAGGCGTCCGAGAAGACGGCGCGGCCGGCCGAGTCGTGCGTCGTGATGTGCCGGGACACGTGGCCGAAGGGGAGCTCCGCCGCGGGGGTTTCGGAGGACGACATGGTCGGTTCGCTTTCCGTTTGGTTCTGGTGCACTGATCAGAGACCTGTCCGGGTAGTATCTTTGGGATGGCAGACTCGGGGAGGTTCGAAGGAAGGAAGAAAATAAGTGGCGACGAGCACAAGCAGCTTCCAATTGCCGGTGTGTGGAGGAGGAGGGAAGAGTGGGTAGGTATTTGTTTGCTCACCTTGTTGAGATGCGAACCCCTCAATTATCGGGGAACAATCCGATCAGAAAGAAGAACGAATAGTCAATGCGTTTCTCGTCTGCGTAAGAATGCGATTGGAAGGGCGCGTGGGGGAGGGGAACGAGGGGTCCTTATTGTACTTTGTACGGCCGTTATGCTCGTCCCACAACCCCCTTCGGACCCTTCTCCCGCCGATGTGTTTCGGTCTCTTCATGTACCTCTTACCTCCTGCATACTACTCCGTACACTATCTGCTGCTAGCCAGCTGGCAAGCTTAGGACTTACCGATGTCGATCCTTCTGCCCCTCCACGCGTGTTGTCCATCCCGCCGAGGGGCTGGAGAGACAAACAAGGTTCGTCTCGTCCGAGTGCAGACGCCACCTCAGGAGACGGTAATACCCCGAACCTTGCAGCAGAGCAAACAGAGCACAGCTGCAGGAGGTTCGTCACCTGCTGGCAACACCCCCGCGGCAGCGTGCCGCTGCACTATAGGTATCTCGGCACTTTCAGCAAACGTCGTTCTTGGCTCCTGAGATTTCGGCTAATCCGAGCTCGAGACGGCGGGGAGCGTTGCCAACGGCGAAGGGGGCGCGCGCCAGAAAAGGTCCGCGGTGAGACGGCGTCTGACGGCTTGACAGACGATCGGCAGCACCACCGGGGAGAGGCTGACAAGCCTGCGTTTGCGTGTATTATGACCTGTACTCCGTTTTTTTTTTGCGTCAAACAGAGTTTAAGTTTTATATTGAACCACTCTGGCAGTGGAGTTTTACGTACCCGATGGATCCGAGTTCAATCATTTGATACTGGCGTTACGAGTCGCGTAAGGCCAAGACTCAGAGCTGTTGTAGTAATGGAGGAGAAAATGAGGCTTGGCTTCGCAGGTCGGCCTCAAACCCCCCGCCACGGACCCCGAGGGCGATGACGGATTTTGCGCTGCGAGATAAAAGAGGTTCCCCGGCGGTATAGTTGCACAACTCTTCCGTCTCCTCATCTCATGCGGATAATATCAAGTGCGTCTAGACGAGAGTGCCCGTTAACAGCGTCGCCGACTGGCAGCGTCGAACTAATACGGCACAATATGGACCTGCCGCTCGGGCTTGCTAGCTGAGCTTTCGGTCACCCCGTGCGCCCTATCCGAGATACGGGGAGAACGCCGACGTTGACAGCGTATGTTCTGGAAACATTGTCCGGGGCAATATGCAGCAAGGGTTAATCTCCGACCCCGTGTGTCAAATTGGTCGTTGAGCCCGGAACCGCGGGAGGCTCGCTTCGAGAAGAACAGCTCCGCGACCTCCGCAACCCATCATATAGCCGATATGCTCCCCGTCGAAGCTGGAAGCGTCGATCCTGGCGGGGAGGAATCCGACGGGGATGGGAGGACATACTCTATACGACTGATGCTGCGACGTCTCTCGAAGATACCAATGCGACATCAAACGCGAGAACGAGTAGGTCGGTTCCCAAGACCAAGTCTGACGCGGAAGGAGCCGCCGGGGAGACGCGTCAGAATGAATATCAACGACATTATGTGGTCGGGGAGCTTGCGAGACCACTCTTTGTGTGTATCTTTGAGATCATCGTCAACGGGGAAGTGCCGCCGGATCTACCCCCTACGCAGGCTCAAGCGGATCTGAGGAGGTCGTGGAAGCTGCTTCGATAATACCGACCACTACCATCGAAGATTGCCGTTCATCAGCTTTGGTCTCGGCCTGCGTGGGGGTTCGATGCAGCACAGCAGGGGTCTGGTTGTCTGCCCAGAACAGAAGCTAGCGGAAGCTCTGACAGCTCGGCATCGACCGGGCAGGCATCCCCACGCCAAACCTGTCATTCTTTATGTCATTTGTGACAGACGAGAATCTCTTCTGTTGCTTGAAGAGCTACCGCGTTCGGGGAGATGCCGCCGGCATTGCGTCCCCGATCGATGCGATATCAACACTTGCAATGGGACACGAATCACTTGTCCCTGTAGACCTCGCAACTCTCTTAGCCTGGAACAGGTCTCTCCGGTAAATGCTCTCTCGCGGGACCAACCGACGACATGCTGATTGACGCGGATCTCGCTTCGGGAACAGCCCGATCAGAATCGTTCTCAGACACTGCCCTCCCCCTCGACCTTGCTTGACCACCACTGCGCCCAGTCAACAACCTTCTTGCTCGTCCTCGCCTCTTCTGCAGCAAACACCATGGCATGTGAGCGGATCACTTCCTCCAGGGAACAGCCTATGAACTCGTTCTGTGCCTTCTCCGCCGTCCAACCGTGGTTCTTCACTCGATCCACGGCCAGAATGAACTGCCGTGCGAGGCCCTTGTCGCCACCGCCATGGCCAGCATCCTCAATGGTCGGGTGATACGACTGCGTAGCCCCCGTGTTGAAGTTCTCAATGGTGATGGTGCGGGAGTCTGCGTAAATCTCGCCGTCGACGCCGTAGACGTGGGTGTACCGCTCGCAAATCTTCTTCGTGTGGGCGATCATGTGCAGCGTGGCGGACTTGGACTGCTTGGGTGTCCCGGACTCGGATGGCACGTCATCCCAAGTCATCGTCACCGTCTGGTCGTCGCAGACGTTGTTGTCCGCGTCAAACACACAGCGGCCAAACCAGTTCCTCGACGCGACCTCATCCCTGGGCGTCGACTCGTCGTAATCTTCGGCAAGCTTCGAGGCGAGCGCCTTGTTGCGCTCGGACGCCGTCGGGAAGTCTTCGATCTCGGGGAGCACGATGCTGACGGGCCAGTCGGTGTTCCCCGATGCGAGGCCTTTGAGTTCCGAGCCTAGATAGATGTTCTTTGCCGAGTATTTGCATCCCTGGTCGCCCAGAGGGCATGTCAGGCAGTTCGTCGCAGCGCCTGCTGCTGCGGGCTTGCGGCTCTTCCTGAACAGCTGGAGCGAGCCCGTCGAGGACACGGTCGACGGCAGGTGTGGCGTGTCACCGCCCGCTTTCACAGGCGCGCTCAAAAGCCACAGAAGCAGGTCGATGTCGTGGCAACTCTTGGTGAGCAGGCTGGGCGCGGTGGTCTTCTCATTCCGCCAGTTGCCGCGGACATAAGAGTGAGTGAAATGCCACCACCCAACGGGCTCAGTGTGCACGATGTTGATGATGTCGCCGATTACCCGCTCTTCCAGCAGCAGCTTGCGAAGGAGCATGTTGTGCGGGCTGTACCGAAGGACGTGGCCGATGGAGAAGACGTTCTTGGGCTCCTGGCCAGCAGGCGGCTTGAGAGCCTCGTACATGTCGAGGCAGTCTCTCAGGGACGTCGCCAGGGGCTTCTCGCACATGACGTGGAGGTTGAGTGGGGCCAGACCGACGACGACATCGCGGTGCATCTCGTCAAGCACGCAGATGAAGACGGCATCGACCCCGGGCGGCACCGTCTCGCCAGCGGCGGCCCTCTCACGGCGGCGCGTCTCATACGCCACGAACTCGGTCCAGTCGGCGAACTGCTGGCCCTCTTCGGGAGCGCCCGAGCCCCAGATGTACGTCCTGCCGAACGTCTGGCGCTTGTAGGCGATGGGCTCGGCGACGGCCGTTACGATGCCGTTGCTCGACGTCTCGGTCGCGCGGGCGTATGCTTGCCCTCGCGATCCGGCGCCGATGATGAGGATGCGAGGCGGCGAGGCAGACATGGCTGGCTTTGGTGGTGGCACTGGGGCTGTTTCTGCGGGCACGGCGACGGGCGAGCCCGACTTCTTGATGGATGACATTATAGACGGCTAGTAATGGCGTCGGCTCCGGTCGAGTCCAGTTGCGAAGTAGTGACGAGGGTATGCTTTCAAGAGTTTGAGGTATCAATGGCTCTTCAATGCTGATGAGGAGAAGGCAGATTTGGTGCAGGTCACGGCATGAGAGGGGGTTTGGTGGTTGTTAGCAAGGCTAGGAAAGGACGTAGGTGCACTTACAAGTACCGTGCTAGGTCGGCAGGTAGGTAATACCTGGGCTTTCCCGGGGCGTGTTGTTGCACAGCCAAAAGGCGGGGGATCAGCAAAATCCAACCAATCAACTGTCTTGGATTTGAAGGTCAGCTGCCCAGGAGGCCTAAGGGCGTCAATAAGCTGCATTGGTTTCACAGGTAGGACATTCATCATCCGTGGACCAGGACAAGACCAGTCAGTTGAACCTAACACCAGTGAATATCTGTTGTCTTTTAATGCATTCCTATATCCTGTGTCTCCTTCACTTGGTGCATCCCAGCTATAGACTTGGTTAATAAAGCAGGACACCAATAGTCACTGGAACATCCCACTAGAAGTGAAGCAGACATCCCACTCTCAGCACTCTTAGATTCTAGACCTTGGTCTAGTCGTAAGTGTTCAAAACGGACTCTATAGGCTTCGTATTGGCGCGCTCCTAGTTGACCTTGGACCTTGGTTAAAGTAAAGGAGCCTTGATCTATGTGCTCTGGTTACTTCTTGTTGATGTATTGGCCATTCATGCCAGAGTCGCCTTTGCAGGCGACTGGGAGATTTAGCCCATCCTTGATTGGTTCATGAGGTAATAATTCGAGGATGATGCGAGGGGGGGATGGTGGGGGCTGTTCATGATCAGAGACAAAGGCCACTATAGGGCTGTTTTGTAGAGGACTCAAGTATCTATGTTGTCTGTGACTTGAGTGACTTCCCTTTCCTCTGTTATTTACGTAAGGACTCCGAATAAGCTCACATCCTCGCTACCGTGATACCTTCCTAGGACGAATACCGCTGGAAGTGGGGGTTCGGCAGTGGCCTTCTTAGTCATTCCTGCCTGGAGGTCACAACTCTACAGTGTACCAACCTACCTATCATCTCTCACCTCAGGTCCATACCACACCTAGCTGTCAAGGGTGCCACATTACCTGCAGCAGAAACTCCTTCCGGTCCCATCCTCCGAGAGCCTTGGACTTCGCCGACCGTTTTTTACCGAAATTTTGAGTGAGATCCTTAATCGCCACAAGCCGCCATGGACTTCCTTAGAGCTGCAGCGCCTGCGCCCAAGCAGAAATCCTCCTCGGACGGGCCTCTCGTCTGGATCGACTGCGAGGTGAGTTAGCCACCTGCTTGTTGAGTGTCCCAGTCATCACTAAGTAACGCTTGCAGATGACCGGACTGGATCCGGACAAGGAGGAAATCATTGAGATTTTCTGCATCATCACGACGGGCAACCTGGAGGTCATCGACCCCGAGGGCTGGGGCTGCGTGGTGCACCAGTCGGCAGAGCGGATGGCACAGATGGACGAGTGGTGTACCAAGACGCACGGCGACAGCGGACTGACGGCGGCCGTGGTCAAGTCGACTACGACGGCCGAGCAGGCGGCGGATGAACTGCTGGCCTACGTCAAGCGGCACATCCCGGAGCCGAAGACGGCGTTGCTGGCCGGCAACAGCGTGCATGCCGACCGGTCGTTCCTCAGCAAGCCCCCGTACCGAAAGGTGACGGACCACCTGCACCACCGCATTCTGGACGTGAGCACCATAAAGGAGGCAGCGAGACGCTGGGCGCCACCGCAGGTGCTCGACAAGGCGCCCGTCAAGCAGGGTCTGCACCAGGCCAAAGAGGACATTCTCGAGAGCATCGCCGAAGCCAAGTACTACAGGGAGGCCATCTTCGGCTTGACATGGCGACGAGGGGATGCCAGCGTGACGCCGATGAGCGAGAAGGATGAGGACGAGGCTTGGGCGGACAACCTGCTGTGATGCTATTTGCGATAGACTGCGAGCCGTGGGTGGGTAGGTAGGCATTTCTCGCTCGGAGGTGTTGACAATGAGATCACGATCAATTCAAGCACAGTTTAAACATGTACTACAAACTGTAGTTCGTACTGAGAACGAGGCGGTGTGGACAGTGTTGAAATACGAGCTCCACGCACAGTCTCCGCTCGCTATGATTCGTCAACCGGGCCCCCCCATGGCGGTATGCGACGTTGCCCCCCAGTGCCCTGGAGGTGAGGGGCTCGACCTGAAGCTGCCCCGCCCACGTCCAGCCGCAGGATGATATCACTGGCCAAGCAAGCAACAACCCCACCTCGGCCACAGCTCCCAGGTCGCTGTGGCCGTTCTGGCCTATCGCCATTCACTGCTGCCACTGCTGCCACTCACCGCACCACCTCAAGCTTCCAAGTCCCGGTTGCCAGGCCCAGTGAACGCCCCTCCCCTCCCCTGCTACATTGTACCGCAAGGTGGTGCACTAGGGAATTGTTGCCGTCCCCGTCGCAGCTCTCCCAACATTTGTACCGGTCTCCTTTTCCCTCCTCTTCTTCATTCCATCCACAGTTTTCCTCCTACACCATCATTGATTGGCATCGTCTAGCATCATATAGCCATCATGGACGTCCAGACTGTCGAGTTCAAGCCCTTCCAGGACCAGAAGCCCGGAACGTACGTCGCACTCATCCCTTCGCCGTTGCTCCTCACAGCTCAGCTATGCACACCCCGCCATAGCTCCCAAGGCGCCTCCATTGGAACGACGCATCGCTGACGTCTTTCTGCAGTTCTGGTCTTCGCAAGAAGGTCACTGTCTTCCAGCAGCCTCACTACTCCGAGTCTTTCGTTACGAGCATTCTGCTCTCCATCCCCGAGGGTGTCGAGGGTAAATACCATATCCTCCTGATCACGGCCATACCCTACGTTACCATAGACGACTGACGACGCGTCTTTTCAGGCTCTTTCCTCGTTATCGGCGGTGATGGCCGCTACTGGAACCCCGAGGTTATCCAATTGATCGCCAAGATCGGTGCCGCCTACGGTGTCAAGAAGCTCCTCATCGGCCAGAACGGCATTCTGTCCACCCCCGCTGCCAGCCATGTCATCCGCAAGCGTCAGGCCACCGGCGGTATCCTCCTGACTGCCAGCCACAACCCCGGCGGTAAGCCCTCCTGTGTCCGATACTACTGCGTCCTCAATGGCTAATTCGTGCTTCGACAGGTCCCAAGAACGACTTCGGCATCAAGTACAACCTTGCCAACGGTGGCCCCGCCCCCGAGTCCGTCACGAACAAGATCTACGAGGCCTCCAAGACCCTCACCTCCTACAAGATCGCCTCCATTTCTGATGTCGACATCACCACCCTCGGCACCAAGACCTACGGCTCCCTCGAGGTCGAGGTCGTCGATAGCACCGCCGACTACGTCGAGATGCTCAAGGACATCTTCGACTTCGACCTGATCCGCAAGTTCTTCGAGTCCCACCCCGACTTCAAGGTCCTCTTCGACGGTCTGCACGGTGTCACCGGCCCCTACGGCTCCGCCATCTTCGAGAAGGAGTTCGGCCTCAAGGGCGCCATCCAGAACTGCGTTCCTAGCCCCGACTTCAACGGTGGCCACCCTGACCCCAACCTGACCTACGCCCACTCCCTCGTCGAGGTCGTCGACAAGAACAACATTCCTTTCGGCGCCGCCTCTGACGGTGACGGAGACCGCAACATGATCTACGGCGCCAACGCCTTCGTCTCCCCCGGCGACTCCCTCGCCATTATCGCCCACCACGCCAAGCTGATTCCCTACTTCAAGAAGAACGGCGTCTACGGCCTCGCTCGCTCCATGCCCACCTCTGGCGCCGTTGACCTCGTCGCCAAGAAGCAGGGCCTGAACTGCTACGAGGTGCCTACCGGCTGGAAGTTCTTCTGCGCTCTGTTCGACGCCGACAAGCTGTCCATCTGCGGTGAGGAGAGCTTCGGCACTGGTAGCAACCACATCCGCGAGAAGGACGGTCTGTGGGCCGTTGTCGCCTGGCTGAACATCATTGCCGGCCTCGGTGTGCAGAACCCCGACGTCACCCCCTCCATCAAGCAGATTCAGAAGGACTTCTGGACCGAGTACGGCCGCACCTTCTTCACCCGCTACGACTACGAGGACGTCGACTCCGAGGGCGCCAACAAGGTTGTCGGTGTCCTCAAGGACCTCGTTGCCGACCCCAACTTCATCGGCAGCAAGGTTGGAGGTACGTATTCTATTGCACAACATCGCATGAACCCTGAGCTAACCATGGCAGACCGCACCGTCACCGGCGCCGGCAACTTTTCCTACACCGACCTCGACGGCTCCGTGTCCTCCAACCAGGGCCTGTACGCCACCTTCTCCTCCGGCAGCCGCATCATCGTCCGCCTTTCCGGCACCGGCTCCTCGGGTGCCACCATCCGCCTGTACCTCGAGCAGCACAGCAGCGACCCCAGCACCTACGACCTGGACGCCCAGGACTTCCTCAAGCCCGAGATCAAGATGGCCACCGACCTTCTCAAGTTCAAGGAATTCATCGGCCGTGACGAGCCTGACGTCAAGACCTAAGCTTGTGGTTGTATGATTTGGCGCACGTTTGGAAAAGAGTAGGGAGTGGATGGTAAAAAGGGACGCTTCAGTATAGAGAAGCCCAGCACCAGGCTTGCTGCGGACGATTCACGATGGTACACGATAGCATAAATTGAAACAATGCACCTAATAAAGGACAATAAGTCATTTGCAGTATCCGGAGTTAACTTTTGACGCCGTCATGTGCATCGTAAGTCGTGATCATAACAGTAAAACAGTCAACAGGCCGAATCAAAACTAGCCCATATTCGAACACTCATTGCCACAAGCCAAAACAAACGCTACGCTAACGTCAAACTGAGAGGCTGGAGTCGAAGGGATTCTGAAAAAGAGAAGAACACAATGGCAACAAGAACATCAAGCAAGACAAGACGACCGCACAGATCAGTCTTTCTCGGGGGTATCTCCTCCGAGGCCCCTACCTTGGAACATCCATAGCACGTGTAAACAACAAAGACAACATGACCGATTATGAGGGTCTATCGGTCATGATATGTTGCTTGTTTATACGTGCTGTGGAATATTCCAAGATAGGGTGATGTTGGTTTACGCAGGGTAAACAAATGGCAATTGATTGTAAAACGTAGGGGTAGTAATTGAGGTTGAAGATGGATAGATTTAGAGTCCTCCTAGTGAGGGGCTTGAGATACTTATATAATAGTGGAGCTAGGTCTGTGCCCCGCTATACCGCCGTTAGCTATGGGTAGCTGACTCTGATGTGGTTATTTCTATACTGGTAGTCTTTTTTTTTATAGCCTAAGGTTTTAATTATAGGTACTTTAGGCATCCGTCTCTTTAAAATAAGGGTTTGTTAAAAGAGGCTTAAAAATAACGTTTTCGAGCTCTTTTAATTAATTCCTCTTTAACTAGTCTTTTTGGGGCTAAGCGGCCTTATCTCTAACAGAGCCGTAGGCTCTAGCTATAGGTTTAGCTGTAGTTATGTAGACTACTATTTTTTTATATTTCTTAGTGTTCCTAGTCCTTTTATTAGATCCGTAGATTTTTTTTACTTAAATACTCTTTTTTTATTCTTTTTTTATTACTTAACTTTCTATTTTAATTATAGCCTTGTTTGTAGAGATAAAGTCCTTAAGAGTGTAGTTTAGTTTTGTTTTTGTAAAACTATTAGTAATATTACTATTTTTAGTAATTTATTGTATTTTTTAAAGCTCTTAGTACTTATATAATTATTATAATACTATAATATTTATTATTAAGTACTTTTTTTTAGTAGTACTTAATTTAATAAAGTATTTATAAAGTAAATAGGAGTTAGTATAAATAATAAATAGAATTAGGGGAAGGTTTAGGTAATTTATAATAAACCTAAAAGTTATTATAATAGTATAAACTATATTAATACTAGTAGTTATAGTATAAATCTCTAATACTAAAATACTCTATGTAATTTATTTACTTTTTATAGAGCTATAGTAGATAACGTTACTATAGATTTTAAATATATTATTATTAATAAATCAATCTTTTATAAAGATAATAATAAATCCTAACTATAATAATAAGTTAGCGTTATTAGTAAATAATTTATTTATAAAAATAAATAACTTACTCCTTTTAAAGTTAAGAGGGATATATCTTAATCCTTACTACTAGTTATTGATCTACTAGTAGAGTTGTTTATTAAGGGTGGTAATATCTTTTTTTATAGGTTCTTAGTGTTAAACTACTACGGAGAGGTTATATAATACCTTAGGTTAGTAGATTAATGCGATATATACTCCTTGGGTGCGTTATTAAATATATTAAGTTTTTTGATCTTTATTAAGCTTAATAATTACGAGTCTTTTATTCTAGTCCTTTTAGTGGAAGACGAGGGAGTCCCTTTTAAGTATTAGAATACTACTATTAAATATTAGTGGCTTTTTTAGGGTTAGAAAGGTTTTTGCTTTGGCTATAAGGTTTACTTTTTTAAGCTTTAAGATTTTGTAGGTTAAAAAATCGTCTATTAAAAGGCTAAGGGTGTTGTTTATTTATATTCTAACTAGGGTAAAGTCCGGGTTGTTAATTAATAATATTAATAAGTATAGGTTGTATATTAAAGTACTTATTTTGAGCTTTTCTTTATAATACCTATAATATATTGCCTACTAGTATATCTTAGCTTTTGTAATACTGTAAAGTAGCCTTTTAATAACTATAATAGAGTCTTTTGGGTATTAGTTGCGGATTTAAATTAGGAAATACATAAGGATTGTTTAATTTAGCTGTATCTTTAATTATATATATACTTATGTTATATCTTAAAGTTATAACTTTATCCTAATCCCTATAAAAATTAAAACTAGTACTAAGATTAATTATTAACTAGTCTATTAAATAGTAAAGGACTATATTAAAATTACTACTTTTTTATTATTAGTATAGCTTTATATAATAAAATAGGACTTTTTATAAGGCTAATCCGTTGTTTTTGCTTTAATTTTATTAATAATATAAAATTTAAACTTTTTAAACTTACTATAAACTTTAGAGTTAAATAAAATAATATTAAAGACTCTATAGTTTTATAAAGTTAAAATTTCTTTTTTAGTTAACTTTTAAAATAACTCTTTTAGAGTAGTAATAATCCCCTACTTTTTTAACTTAATAGTAAAAGTAAAATTAGCCTCTTTTTTAACTAAAATAAATATAGTAGCTAGGGTCTTTTAAAGTCGGCCTTGTTATTATTTTAGGGCTTCTACTAGTACTAGGTTTTTAATAGAAGAAGGGTTTATATTAATAACAATTTTATTAAAAATCTCTTTAGCCTTGTCCTTAGGTTTAACTACGTCCTTAGCCTCGTCCTTTATAGTTGTTAGGTCTTTTAAAAAGAAAGGAATTTCTAAGCCTATATTGTTAATATTTTTATAGTAGAACTTAATAGATATTAATTAAAAGGATTAAGGGCCTTATAGAAGGACAAGTATATACTCTTTACTGTTTATTAAAATTAATTAATAAGGGCCTTATTAACTGCCTTTTTTATACTATACTCTAACTATTAATTAAAGAGGGAGTCTTAGTATCTTAAACGTCCTTAGCCCGTTATATATATTAAAAGTATCGTTAACCTTGTACTTTGCATAAATATACTAAATCTCTTTAGTAGCTCTTTTAACTACTTAGGCGTATTTAGTAATATTTAGAGCTAGTAAAAATAAGTTGTTAATCTGTAGGTATACTTTAAAAATAAAGAGGGTTAGTATAAAGCTATTAGGGCCTATAGTATTATTAATATTCTTAATATAGACTTAAAGTATAATTTTAAGTAGTATAAGTGGGTTTTTAACGCGGTAGATTTAATAGACTTGTTTTAAAATAGTATAGTATTTTTTAATTTTACTAATAGAATAGTGGACTTTAATTAGTATAATCTTAAGAGTAATTCCTTATTCTTTAGTATATCCTTTAAACTTAGTAGCTTTAAACGTTATAGCTACGTTTATTACTAAAAAATCGGAAGGTCCTTAATAAATATCGATCTATATAGTATAAATACTTTTCTATACTACTTTAGTGGATATATTTTTAAAGAACCTTATAATAATAAATCTAGTTATAGTATTAATAAGGTAGATAACTAGCTTACTATTAAAGTATATAATATTTATAATAACTTTGTAGTTAAAGTTATACTTATTCTATAGTATAAATTAAAATCTTAAAAGTACTATACTATAAAGTTAGTAATAGTAGTATATTTTTATTAGAGTCTTTAATACTTAAATATCTAGTTAATAGCTGGCTCTTTTAAAGAGGTTATAGAGTTTTATAATAAATAAGTACCTAAACTAGTAATAAAGGCGTTGGAGTTTAATAGTAGTAAAGTAGTAGTATACTATTGCTTACTCGTAGTTAAATAATAACTATCCGTACCCCTATTATTAAATAATCAGTACAGTAATATCTCCCTTATATAAAACATTATTAATATTATTAAATATAATACCTAGGTAGTCTATATTTTAAAGGTATAGTAAAAACAGTATATTAGTAGGTATAATGTAAAAGATAATATCTTTAAATAATAAGGGAATCTTAATTAATTTAAGGGATTTAATACTATTACTAGTACTAAAGTGAATTAAAACGCTACTAGTACTTGTAGTATTGAGTTTAAAGTTAGGAAAGATTGTTTTTTTAAAGGCTATATATTAACTATAGCCCGCTATAAAAAACTCTACTACTCCGGTATTTAGTATAATACTTTAAAAGATAGCTTTAGAATATTGGCTATTATAAGTATATAGTATAAATTTTGTATAGTTTAGGTCTTTTGTTGTTATAGTATAAACTGTTACTTACTCTATAAGGGCTATAATTATTTTAGGACTATTAATTTATTTTAATGTAAAGTACGTAGTTATAAATATAGTTAGTTAAGTTACTGTAGTACTACTGTCCTTATTGTCTAAGAAGTATTTATCCGTAGGGTTATTATTAATCTCCTAAGTATTATTAAAAGTCTTATTACTCTTATACTTTATAAGGAATTATTAAAAGGATACTATTGTGACGTTTTGGAGGTAATTAGTTTTATAATAGTGGTTATAAGCTTTGTTTTAATTTTTAGTAGGATATTTTTATAAGTAGTAGTTAGGTTTGTTATAAATATAGTACTTTTTATTACTCGCTAGGCTAGTAAAACGCTAGAGACGGCGATCTCTGCTTTATAGTCTTTATTACTATAATCCTTATAGCCTCCCTCGCCCTAGTTAGCCTTTATTACTATAGTTATATATCTAATTAACGACGTAGGTGCTATATAGCTTTATAGCCTTAGTTAAGTATTGTAGTGTTTTTTTAGTTAATTTAGAAGTACTAACTAAGTTTCTTAATTATATAATAATCCTAGTAAGGCTCTTAGTTAAGTTAAAGAAGTAAAAGCTATATTTTTTAACTCTTTAGTATATATTAATAAGTTAATTATAAAGGGCCTCTTTAGTCTATAATCTGCTTAATAGTACGGGCTAGATATTTATTAGTTAATTAATTAGTAGGTTAAGTAACTTAAACTTTAACTTTATAGGGTTCTTATAAATTATACGGGTAAAAGAAGTCTATTACTACTTAGAAAGGTATTATTAATGTATTTTCTTAGTTTTAAAGTATTTTTAAAGCCTTCTAATTATAGTATTCTAATTAAAAAGTCTCACAGAGTCACAGAAACACTAAAAATAAAATATTAAAGCTTAATCCTTAAGTATAATTAATATAGCTATAGTATACTACGTTTAATTAATACCTACAAACTAATACTATTAACAGAATATTTTAATCTTTATAGTAAAGATATTAAATTAGCCGCTACTATACTTTATATAGTTGTTGTATAGCTTTATAAGGTTAGTAAGTACTTTTACTAGTAGAGGATTATTTAGAGTAAAGCTATAATTATTAATATTATCTTTTTTATAATTATTATAGTAATTTTAGTATTAGTTAAAAACGGGTTATTAAAGAGGGGGAGTGTAAAATTAATATTACTACGCTAAGGGATACTAATAAGTATTTTATAATAGGGTTTTATATTACTCGCGTTTTAGGGGTAGTGGCGGAAGGGGTTATAAATCCCTAAAAGCTCTTAGAGTCTTATAAAACTAAAACTTTATAAGGCTACAATCCCTTTATACTAAAATTTATAAGTTACAAACTAAAATCTTACTAATAAACCTAAAGCACTTTATAAGGGTTTTAAATACACGATTTTATTATATTATAGTATTAATTTAATTTTTAGACTATATAAGGAACCTGTTGGACGTTAGTAGGGTGTAGATTTTATGCGGAAGGTGTTTACTGGTTAATACGTAATTAATATAAATACTATAGTATATAAAAAAGTCTTTAATGTAGTGCTAAATGTTTTTATTTATACGTTTAAATACGTTAATAGTTTATTTAGTAAAATTAAAGTAAAAGTAGTTATATAGCTTTATACTAATAATATCGTCGGCCACGTAGTTACTAATATAGTAGGCTGCGGCTATTATGAGTTTCTTAACTCTAGGCTCTATTACTGGGTCTATATTATATTAAGGGCCCTAAATTAATATATTAATAGCTTAAAGAGTAATAGTTAAGAGTACTAGAACAAAAGTATCTACAGGTCTATTAATCCTACTAGTAATAGTAGTAGGCTTTAATTAATTTATTAACTTTAATAGTAATAAGCCCTAGTTAGTCCCTAGGGTTAATATTATAAAAACGTTATAAATCTCTTTAGTTTTTATTTATAACTATAGTTACTTTTTTAGGAGTTTTTTTATTTATAGCTATATTAACCGATAGTATAGTTAGAATTACTTAAAGGAAGTTTTTTAGAGTCTTTGTAATATTAAAAATATTGTTATTACTTTTTTGTTATTTAGTAGTAAGAATCTAGTAAGGGTAATAAATAATAGGAATAATAAATAGAAAAAAAGTTTTTAAATAATATTAATATTAATTAATATTTCTATTGTTTTTATTATGGATCCTTATTACTATTATAATTAAACTATAACGTTTTACTTTACTTTAGAGTATTATAATACTTTTAAAGTATTATAAATAGGGTTTAAGTAATTTAAATAAAAGGGATTCTTTTATTTCTTAGTACCTATAAATAAATTAAGAGTATAAAATAGAATCTCTATATACTAAATCTAAATTTAAAAACCTAACTATAATAGTAGACTTATTAGCGCGTCGCGCACTAGTAGTAAACGTAGTAAAATACTAGTTATAGTTAAAAATTGATTAAGTCTTTATAACTAATTAATAATAACGTTAATAGTTATTAAGTAATTATATTTTATTATTTAGTATTAGTTAGGGGGAATAAAATAATAGTAATAGGGGATAGAGATAAGGAACGAAAAAGAGGCTTTTTATAATACGTAGAGTACGTAGTTAGAGGTGTCTCTCTACTTAGTTTTTATACTACGGACTAGCTATAGTTTAATAAAGGCTTATTATAATTACTTAAGTACCTTTTTTATTATAAACTACTAATTAATACTATATACTATTAGAGATTACTTTTATATTAGAGATTCTATTATTAAAAAGACTTTTAATAAGGGATTATTAAACTAATAATACCTTAAATACAAGCGTTTCCCCTAAACTGCAGTTTTAGGGGTGTATTTACTTATATAACGGATTACTACTAGTAATCTCTAATACGTTAGGGTTTTTAATTAGTAGTTAGGATATCCTAGTAGTTTTATAATTTTTTTAAAGCACAGTATGTATTACTAGTATTTTAAATAACTAGTAATATTTTTAACTTACTTTTAAGTACTATTATAGAGTATAACTTAGCTTTAGGGCTTTTTAGGGGAAAACTCTATAGTTGCGTAGTAGGAGGAGGGGAGGGAGTATTGAGATGGCCTTAGAAGTTATAAAAGGGCTTAAGGGGTCTTTAAGGGTTAATGTAATGGTCTAAAGGGGTAGATTATAGCTTTATAAAGTTATAAAGAAATTTTCTTAATAGATTAAGTATGTAATAAATACTTCTTTTAATAAAATAGCTTTAAGTTTATTTAGCTATTAAATAAGGGCTTAGTATATTAACGTTATTTACTAGTAAGTAATTAGTTGACTCTAGGTTAACTGTGTTTATAATAATATCTCTTTTAAATAAAACCTTACTAATTTGTGGTTGTAAAATAGTGGTAACTATGTATGTTAACTACTAATTAGTATTAGTTTATATAGAGTAAATAAATGGTAATTAATTGTAAAACGTAGGAGTAGTAATTAAAGTTAAAGATAGATAGATTTAAAGCCCTCCTAGTGAGGGGCTTGAGATGCCTATGTGATAGTAGAGCTAGGTCCGTGCCCCGCCATACCACTGTTAGCCACGGGTGGCTGACTCCGATGTGGTTATTCCCACAGGTGAACTCTCCCAACTATTCCTTCTTCTTTTGCCTTTTTTTTTTTTCTTTTGTGATAGTTGCTTCGTATTCGAACCATGGTACATTGTCCGTAACCACACCGACCGCGAAGACGTGACACGCGTGGTGGGGAATTATTGAATCGCGTCGAGACCGCCGCCCCGTCAAAGGCGGTCAAGCTGGCTCCGGGGTGTCGGCGGACGGGCATGGAACTTGGGAGAATGTTTCGGAGAAGGGGTGGTGGTGGTGGGACGGGGTGGATTCCTGTCAGCAGAAAGGGATGGCGGAGATGGTTTTCTTTTCATGTGGGTAGGGCGTAGTGTAGGGGTCCAGGAGCACTCCGGTCGGGACTGAGAGGGAGGAGACACCGCCCACGATATTTTTGGAAGAACTTTGCCGGGTCGCTGTGGGACTGGACGGACACGATAGTGTGTGGGGGGAAACGAGAGGCGGGTCCGACGCAACGGCGGGGCGGCCGCGGGGACCGGCCCGGCCGTTACTTCTCCTCGATGGCCTCCCGGGCCGTAGCGTCCGCCTCGGTAGACGGGGCCGAGGGGGTGGGGTAAAAGACCTCTCGGAAGCGAGCGGCGCCCTCGTCCGAGACGAAGCTGATCTCGAAGGCGCCGGCCTGGCCCTTGCGCTGGTTCTGCTGGCGGTAGCGGTGGCAGAAGACGTAGAGCTGGACGTCCTTGAGCCAGACACGGTGGCGGGACTTGCGGTGCAGCCAGGTCGGGGAGGCGGACTGGTGGGTTACTGAAAAGACTTTAGTTATCTTCTCTCTTGCCGGACGGACGGATAATGGGTGATGGATGACGTACCGAATGCTGTCCAGACTGGACACTGGCGGAGTTCGCCCTCCCATACTGCGGCATGGAGGCGGAGACCTCTTGTTGCTAGGTCGCGGTAGACAATGAGGGAATGCTTGAAGCCATCGTCGATGATTTGGCTGCGAATCAGTTGGTTAGCCGCGGCCCAAGGTTCTCTGGGATGGGGCAAGCATACGCTTGGAACAACCGCTTCTCGCCCGAGAGCTTAAACTCCCTGGCGTTCATACTGATTGTCAACGTATTACGGGCTTTTAGCGAGACGAAAGTGCAGTGAAATAGGACGAGCTCTATAATCGAAGGTTAGCTTTCCAAGACCAGATTCCCAGTACACATTGAGCAGAGGAGACGTGCCTTCCCAGGTCTTGAAGCTCAGCGCGGACCACAGCTTGGGCATGTTGTCGACCTGGCTCCAGCGGTTGAGGTGCAGAGCGCCGCCCTCGCGGTGGATGACGAGCTCGTGGGTGCCTCGCAGGGTGAACCACGGCTGGCCCTGGTGGAACTGCCGCAGGAGGACGTAGGGCGTCTGGTTGACGAGGTTGAGGTACATCATCAGTGAAATGCGGTCATCGTCGAAGGGGCTGGTGGAGGGAACCATTTCATGTCAGCTTTAATGCTCTGAGAGGAATGGGAGGACGGGATAAAGGACAAGTTGGGGGTAACGCACCGTCTGAAGAGCATCTTGGTCTCCTTTGGGATATTCAGCTGCCCCCAGGCCATGAACGAGCCGCGAGCCTCCGACGGCTTGCTGTGCTTCAGAGCGGTCCGCGACGGCAGTGGGAGGGAGAAGATCTGCTCCGCCCAGTGTGCGTCCTGTTAGGTTTGTGGTTAGTCCAGCGCAATCTGGCTTCTTTCTGTTTGCGGATGAAGCTGTGGCCTTACCGGATCCTGCACCACGGGTAAGAGCATTGTTTCCGGTCGAATAACGGGCCCAACTTGTGATGTCGGCGTCGCTGGGAGGATGATGTTAGCAGGATAGAAAACTGTTGGGCAGCCATCCGTGGGGTCCGGGACATACGAAGGCCCCTCGCTTCTCGAAGCTCGATTATCCTAGTTCGTAGGTTCTCCAAGCCGTTTAGATCGAAATTGGGTGATCTGTCAAGAAGTCACTAATAGTATCTCAAACTCCTCCGGGCTTCCCCCACACAGGGTGCTTACCTTGTGAGTAGATGCTTCAAACACAGAAGAAAGTGATTATATAACATGAATCTTTGCGGCAGCGGCAGGCCTCTGGCCTCGGAGGCCATCGCGTGATACATCTTCCTCCAGCGCATCTCCTTGGTCAGCGCGCGGTTCTCGTAAAAGTTGATAATGTCCCTCAGCGTGCGCGAGATGCACGGCAGCAGGATGTTGAGGTAGTTGAGCAGGATCGGCACGCGGTTGAAGTGCATCTGCGAAAGGTCGGCCAGATCCCGGAGCGCCCTCGCGCAGGTCCGCATCTCCTCGACGAGAGTAACAAGGTGACCTCCAAGGCTCTCGGGTAGGGCCTGGCGGAGCCCCTCGAGGTTCACCGACACAAGATCCGCGCGCTCGGCCTCGAGGCAGCAGCCCTGCAGGAGGCGGTAGTCGATCTTTTGGAGGCTGTTTTCCATCTTGGCGTTGGTTTTTTGGATGACTAAAGGCCCGAGGTTGGCGACGCAGACGACGATGGTTCAAAGTTACATGGTTATGCGGGACCAGACACCGGGAAGTTGAAGGTTGTTTGAGAAGCGAGTCTCCTTCGTCCCTCTGCTGCTCCCACACCAAACATCCACCTCCAACTGTTTCAGTAGTCGATATCGTTGGTTTCGGATGCGGACGATGCTCGTAGTCGATGATAAAGGTGACGATGCGAAGCGACCTGTGCGGCTCACGGCTGCGGCAATATATCACCCAGAAATAGCAACGTGGAAAAGCAATGGTAAGAGAGGGAAAGAGAAAGAATATGACCCGCTTCCTCTGCCCGGCATGATCTTCCTCTGCAGTGCAGCAGAAGTAACGTGGTGGCCACAACCGCCCAGCAAGGGAGCCCGCTCAATGGGCGGGCGGGAAGCGGCTGCAATAGTAGCGATTCGGAGCTGCAGGTCTCGATTTTGACGGCCAACCCGGGAAACACACGCCACCACTCACAATCGCAGGAGAGAGGCACACACAGACAGACACACACAGCACACACGCAGACGCACCGGTTGCCAGACCTCTCAATTCAGCCGTGTCGTCTCCGTCACGTTTCGTTTCCGTGCTGGCGGTACCAACTCAGACACACCAAGCCAGGTTGCTCACATCTGACGTGTCCAACTGTCCGTGGTCGGCGTGCCGTCAGTGTTGGCTTGTTTATATTCGAAGATCAAACGATGATGCCCAATGTACATACCTACGTTGCGCAAAGCTTGTCCGAGGGTTTCCGATTGTGCCCCCTCCGACTTTGCTCGTGATCAGGGCTGAGGAACCGTCCACTCGGCCGACGTCGTTTTTGGCGTTGCTAGGTCTTGTTTTCCTGCGAACACAGGCAGCCTGTCGGAAAATAGCACTAGAAAGGCGAGCCACCGAAGTCAAGTGACCGGCGCAGGTGAGTGAAGCTTCGACGATGTCGGGCCAAGGCCGCAGAAACACACCGAAAGATGAGTGGTGCACGCCGAAGGCCAATTCGCCAACAAACTCGTAAAAAGACCAAGCAGAATAAAAAGAGAGACAGGACTCGAGAAGGAGAAAAAGAAGAGCAGTGCATGTAGGTCAGATTGCTGCCAAAGCAGAGTGTGTGGGCTCAACACATATCGGCCCGGCGACCGACTAGCCAGAGCATGCCACGACTGCTGAGGATGACCCCATGGACCTGTACGTTCTCCCCCTCTGCATGCATTAGGAGTCCAAGACGGTGCGGCGGACGAATGAGGCCGGGCCGGAGCCGGCGGGGTGATGTCTAGGCGACTAGCACTTGCATAATTAATGCAGATAAGGTCGGCAGACAACTTGGTTCCAGCAGAAGCAACTCCTTGAGGAACGAGAGGGAACTCGATTTCATCGTCGCAGCTTTGTGACGGGAATGTATCGGCTGGCTGTCCATTCCAGCAAGAGGACCGACCCCGCGTCGAAAAAGTCTAGAAAGACCAAGCCAGTGAATGCCAGGTAGCGTGACATCGCCCACCAGCTCAGAGCGGAAGCTTGCAGCGTCGAGGTGAGGTAGCGTAAGTAGCGAGAGTCCGATCGCGAGGTTGAGATTGCATGGCGGGGAGAGCGAGCCAAGTGCGTTGCATGCGGCGCAGAAGTATCCGTCACGACGAGCGAGTAATGACAGATGATGGATGCATGGCGAGATGCAACGCGATGCCATGTACTTTTTTTTTCTCGCTGCCACAATTGGTCCGCCTCCCTTCGCCGTCGTTCCTCATGCTCTTCTTCAATGGCACAGTTCGCGGAGCGCATTGCGCAGAGCCTCCTGAAGTGGGTGATGTAATCTGCCAGCTCAAGACTGGATGAGCGACTCGGTCTCCGTACCCGTACGGTCGGTTTGTCTGGACAATATTGGATCGGTTCATCTCAAGAGACGACGGCCACTAAGCCCCAACCGAAATGTGCCGAACACTGTCGCCATGCCTTACGACAGCGGTGTCACTGCTTTGGTTGTCGATCTTGATGTTCTGACGCTGGATCGCAAATTGGGGGCGTAAGCACCTAGGCGAGGCAGAGGTCTTCGAGGTAAGGTAAGGCAGAGACAAAGGTGGACGAACGGGTGGTCTGGATGCGCGATGCACGATGCGCGGTACGATTACGTCGTAGGGAGAGAAGGCCAGCGGGTGGGAGCTTGGAGATAGATGTGTGAGATTGAACAGAGATGGAAAATTGGTGGTGTAGGTGCCGATTGCGCAGCCTGTTGGTTTATGAAGAAAGCAAAAGAGACGTGGGCGATCAAAGAGGCCAACTTGATGTGGATCAGGCATCCATCCTTCCTTCCGTTTTATCTCATCCCACTCAGACATCCCAAGCTTCATTCCTTCCCCAGAGCAGGCGCGAAGGAGGCAACCGGCACAGCCCCGGGGGCCTTCCATTCCAGCGCCTGCCGGAACAGTGACTCACTGATGCGAGGAAACACATGGCCAATGACATGGACGGGACTGACCTTCTGGTACCCTCCAGTCGATGCAGTTTACCTAGGTAGGTAGGTAGTGTTCACATTGCTACAGCGTATACGGATCCATTAGCACTGGACCCTACCGTTTCACCGACCGGAACGGATACACTACGGGTACCGCTCACCGGCTCACAGACTCGTCTGGCCCACACTGCGCCGAAGGCAACGGCCTGGATACAACACACATGGAACCACCAAGCCCGGCTTGAGGCCCCTCCCTTCCCCGAGCGTCGGTACGGGTCCATAGGCCCCCCGGCCAGGTGGGCTTTGCATTAGCGGACAGGCCGATCCCGGCTGCCGTGGGCTGGCTTGTGCGCCTCTCCGTAACGCGCCCCGCGTTGCCACACGCGGACTCCAGAGCAAGTAATATCACGGTCCCTTGAGTGGCTGTCCAAAAATAATGCCCGGTTGGACCAGATCGTCGGACCCCAGGGGGAAAGGACCCTTGAGGAACTGTAGCCCTGGGCCACGTTGCAACAATACCACACACTCTCAGTCTATGCACACTCTTGAGTAGGGCCCCACCAACATTTTGCGACGCGTGAGCTACATGCACCGTGAACGTAGGTAGACGCCAGGACCAGCATGGCAATAGTAATACAAGTTTGTCAATGTAACCCGTAAATATCATTGCTGGTCTTGACGCCGCGCGGACGGATCATGTCCGGCTTGGGCGTTGACTAGCTATCATGAGGACCAAGAGGCGGCGAGAGCATGCTGCCCTTTCTTTCCTCCCAGAAGTCCATCCTGCCGAATTGCGTAAAAGAGAAAAGCAAACCCATCATCCCATTGTACACCGTCGAGCCCAAAGTTACAAGATAGGTCCAGAGGTAGAGCGACCATCAGGCCTGCATCGCTACCAGCTCGGACCGCCGAGAATGAACAGGAAAACAGCACTCAAGAGGACTCATCCTCCTCTTGTTCGGCCTTCAGTAGGACTAATTAGCTTCAGCACAACACATACCGGAGGGGTTGGGGGAGTGGGGTATGCTTACGTTGTAGGCCTGCTTCTCGTCCTCGTAACGCTTCTTGTCGGTGGCGGCCTTGGCCTCGTAGGGCTGGCGTTGCTTGTCGTTAAGGGCCTTCCAGCGCTCTCCGAGAATCTTGCCGACCTGTCCGAACGAGATGCCGGGGTTCTCCTCACGGACGTTCTCACGCTGCTCGTTGGCGAAGAACATGTAGGCAGAGAGACCGCGCTTGGGGGCGTTGGGGTCTGCGGGTAACAGGTTAGTCTAAGGTTCGACACCAGGAACAGGAACAGCGCGAGGCCAGATGTGCTGACGTACCCTTCTTGCCGCGCTTCTTCTCGACCTTGCCGGCCGCGCCGCGCTTAGTTGCTGCCTTGGGCATGGTGTCTGAAACGATTTGTGTTAGTCGCTTGCGGGATAAGAGATGAAGATGCGAGACGGCATGTAGAGGATGTGCAGCGATGGTAAAGGGCAAAAGGGAGCGAGAGGCGCAAATGGAACGGGAGAAGTGCGGTGTTGCGGCGAAAACGCGCAGCGACGGCTGGACGTCAAGATCCATCGCCGTCGATGCGCGATCGACATTGCGCGGGCAGTAGGCTGCGTGGCGCAAATGCCATTGCTCTCGCCAACGCGAAGTAATTGGGGTTTGAAGCTTGGAAGTCGATCATAGGCACCGAGATGCATACCTGAGTGGTTTTTTGAGAGATGTAGGAAGTGGTGCGGATGCGATGTTCTGGACGCGTCAAGCTCCGTTAGCTGTAAGCTCTTTGGGCGGTGATCGAGGATGATGCGAGGCGCTCAACACTTTGACTTGCACGAGGTGCACGCGAAGCACAAAAAGGGCGCAATCCACGAAACCACTCCCGTCAAGACGAAGAAAAAGTTGACTTTCTGCAGCTGCAGACCTCGAACTTTGTTCCCGAAAAGCGGTATTGTGGAAAATATAATGCAGCCAAATTGCGGGTGTTGATGCGGTGCTGGCGTATATGGGCAATGGGGCAGAGTAGGTACTCACCAGGCTGGGTGCGCGTAGGCTGGTATGTGTGTATTGTGAGAGTGCGTTTGTATGGGAGAGGGATTTGGGTGGGAGATTTGTATGGGAAAAGAAGAGGGAGGGAAATGTATGGGGGGAGGGCCAAGCAGCCTTTTTACTATGGGGGAGTGATTGTGCGGCAGCAACGCGCCTTCTGCACTTGTTTTTGCTGGGGGAGTCTGGGAGTCTGGGAGGCGAGAGGGGAAGGGGGGGGTGGAGGGGTGTCGGCTTGGGTCTGGTCGCCCTTTGGGCTGGGCTGCTTCCTTGCCGCTGGATGGGTGCTGTGAAGGTAGGTACAGTACACTGAGAGTGAGTACCGTACCTTCCTCGAGGCAGGTACAGTGGTACCTACCACGACTGACCGGACAGGAAGGGAAAAAAAAAAAAAAAAAAAACCGGGCTTGCGCACTGGCACTGGCAGGCCAGAACGCGAAAAAAGGAGCAAGGCAGGAAGGCCAACGCAGGCAAGAGCAGTGAGTGGAGGGGGAAACGGCAGTAGGAGCGAAGGGTGGGCGCGGCTGCCCTCCCTGAACGTAGGACCAGAGTCCAGAGTCCCCTTCCCTTTCTCCATCAACATCCAGGAAGGCACGGTACGGATACAGAGTGTGGGATTTGTGGAAAGTACCTCGCCACGGATACTACCAGGGGAAGTACCTCAGGTGTCCCGGTCCTTACCCCTTCCTGTCATGTCCTCACCATGGGAAGGGAAAAGGGAAGGGGGCCGTCAATCAGCATGCGACGTGCTACCTTACCCACAAGTACCACCGCACCTTGGCTAGTACGGCAAGATACTTGGCTAGTCGACGGTGTGTGCCCGCACGCAGCCAGTACATTCTGGCAGGCCACACCAGACCGGGCTTGGTGTGGGCACGCGCGCACGCAGAGGCAAGAGCAGCAACAAGTGGAAGGAAGCAGGAGGTGCTGGCCGGTATGCACCTTGGGGCATGGACAAGCAGCATCTCATTCTCAGCCAACAACTGCCGCCAGTAGCCCAGCACTGCCAGTGGTAGCACCACCACCACCAACAACATCAACGCCAGCACAGCAGAGAGAGAGGCAGGTAGGTTGGCACTGTCAAGACCAAAGGTGAAAAAAAGGAAGGGAAGGCGAGAAGACTGTCTGTCCGCCTTCCTCTTCCTGCCTTGCTTGCTTGCCGTGCTTGCTTTGCTGCCCGCCTTCCCTTCCCACCTTCCCGCCAGTTGTAACTCGTTGCGACTCCCGTGTCCCGTGTCCCATGCTCCCGTTCCTGTCCCTTGCCTCCTCAGGTCGCTGCCTTCCATATCTCACCCCATGCGCTCTTTCCCGGCTCTATTGCCTGTCGCTACTATAATTGTGTGGTACTGTACAGGTACAAAGCACACTCGAAACTCCGCACCGAAGTACTGGACTTGTGCTTTGTACCTTTGCCCTCCCAGAATAATTCGCACAGTATACACTGCCCAGATGCCCAGCTGCATCGCGCTCTTTCCTTGCAACTTGCCTCCCCGTCGCGTACAGTACCTACCCTTCCTTGCCTCACCTTTACCGCGCATCCACTGCTGGGTCCCTATCTGTACTCTACCTTTTCTTTTGCTTGTTGCTGATTGGGGATTTTTTCTCTCTCTGAATTTTCTTTCCCAATATTTTTTGATCTGTCTTTTGTACTGTACCCCACCGTCCCTGGCACGCCGAAGTTGAACGAGTTACAAGTTACAACGACCCGGAACACACAGACCATCTGGTGCCAGCTTCAGCCTTCCTGGTCTGGCCGGCCTGGGGCTCTCTCTCTTTCGCTCTGCGTCAGCATGGAGACGGAGACGGGAGCTTTCTTCCAATACCCACACAACCACAGTAGGTACCTCAAAACCAGCACTTTGCTCACTCAATAGGTGGTAACATTCACATGGTGGTGGTAACGGTGGTGGTGGTGGTGTGCGTCCACTGCTTCACCTCGTCGTCCACTCCACTTACACGGATCAGCAGCGGCTTCTTCGCACTCCATCATCCTTCGCAACCGTCTTTCTATGCTTCATGCCAAATAGAAATCACAACCTGGCCGCCACGCCCAGAAATTTCTGCGCTATTCCATGTTACTCGCACCCTCCTCCACCGATGCCCAACCTTGCCTTGTTGCAATCCAACAATTCCAAGCAAGCCCAGGGCAACATACGGATACGGGCACCTCCAGACAACAACCCAAGGAAAAAAAAAACCCCCCATGGGCAGTGACACACACGCCTGCCACCACCGACCAAGCATTTCCTTCATTATGCTCACCGGCGCTAAGGGATCCCCCTACCGCGAGCTGTCCGGCCCTGCCAGCCTGCAGGCACAGAGCGCGCCGCCGCCAGTCACGCTTGCCGCAGGTGCGGTGCCTTGCAAGTTACTCTCGTCCAGCCTAGGTAGGCCGCCGCGAATGAGATGGAAAACCACCATCCGCGCCGCGCAGCGCAGCGCAGCGCAGCGCAGGGGAGATGCGACTTGACTTTTGGTACGGAGCATGGAGTAGTAGACTGGACTGGACTGGACTGGACTGGGGGGTGGCCAGCTCCGCCTCAACCACGTCCAGCCTCCAGGTTTGCCGCACAGTAGGGGCTGTACCCCTCCACAACTCCTCAGCTCTCGTCCCTTCTTGCCAGGGTGACTGATTCTAGCTGATCTGCGCAGGTTGTCGTCTTTCTGCTGCTTGGAGGCCTGCTTCTTGGGACGATATCAAGACTGACGGCGACTTCACACCATGCCAGCGGGCTTTGACTTCCAGCACCTCCTTCTTACGCACACGGAACGAGGAACAAGTCTTGTTGTTTTGCTGGGGCTGTGGGTTTCGGTGACCTCATCATGGTCGAGAGCCTTCGCCCATTAGCGTCTTGTAATACTGACAAGCTTCACCAGTGACCACCTTCCGGACCTCCTCATTACCAAACCGACAAGGCCCGGCCGGCTGCAAGTGAGGGAAGAGATGGAGTATCGGTGGGCAGCGGGACGACTTGTCGTTGGAGACACCGGCAGCAAGCAAGCGCGACTCACCACACACCATACACCAATAACATACACCACACACCACACATGCGCACTGTGCCTGGCAGTTGCTGCGCAATCTCGCCCACACTAAAACACCACTCGACACACTTTGCGGCATTCCCCCTCCTTTTGAGTGGCTTGTCCCATCATCATCACACCTAGCGGGATCTGCCAGAGCACACCATGCCGACAAGTAGTGTACCTAGCTCCTATGGCTCCAAAGAGCCCGCCAGGGTCGCTTGTAGTGTACCTACTTTCGCGGGCGCAGAGTTCTCGACAAACGCTCCATGCCCGGCTCGCCCTGGGTTGCCAGTCCACGCGGTTAGACTCGATACATATCCGTATGGTCACGCCAATAGTGGCTGACCCGTGCGGCCCAGGTTGCAACATCATTTTACTACGGAGCAATAGCTGGTAGCTGAGCTCCGGGGAGGTGTCTTCGCCGGTCCAAGACCTCCAAGTCCACCCATCACGGCTCGACGCGGCTTGTTGAACAGCTGCCGGTGAGCTTCCGCCAACAGTGCAACCCCAGGCGGCTCCTGGCTGCTGGTAACCATCGAGGTCCCGAACCTCGACGTGTTTTCACCGCTTCGAAATCGACCGTGGTTCCCGGGAAAGGGCAACAGAGACAGAGTCGCCCAGGTGGCACGTTCAAGCGTTGGACGAGGCGGCTTCCGGTGCCTCTTCAAAGTACCGCCGGTACAAGACGGACTGCGCTCCGTCGCCAGGGGAGATGCGACATTGGAACGGCCGGAAAGTCATCATGACTGACTGATGGGATTGACACTCGAGATGGCCGAAACGAAACTTGGGTACTTCATTCATGCATACGCCCCATGTATCGTCATACGAGATTGCCATGTACTGGTACATGGTCTCAGGTACCTCGAACTTGGTCCACCGCGTCCGGAATCAGCTTCGCGGGAGTGCCCAATCACTCCCTCCATCAGCCGACGGTACTCTCTGGACCCCCCCAGCCTCCATTTTACCTCGATCACAAATCTCTCGCTCTTCTTTGGAAGGCAATCTGCTACACGCACTGGGTTTTATCGACTCTTCGCCAATAATCAACCAAGACGAACGGTGCTTCATCACATGGCTAGGCACCTAGCTTAACAGCTTCGTACCATTTTAACGAGCCGGCCTGTTACTATCCGGCCTACGGTACGCCTTGTTGAGTGCTGGTTTCGACTCTACCGACTGGTAGCATCAGCTATCGTGTAGATGGTCTCGGGTCCGATGCCGCCGGTTGGCGAAGGCTGACTGAGCTTCCTCGGCCTATCAAACGGAGCTTTACATATACATTTCCCTATCCGTACGGATACTATTATGGAGAGTGGCCGCGCAACGGAAATCCGAAAGGCCATCCGCGAAGTACATTCACTCGTCGCGCGCGTTCACTTGCGGGTACCCATCTCGCGCTATGCAGCGGCCAGGCAGTGCAACACTCTCGCAACGCCGAAGACGAGAGAAAGAGTGGGAATACCTTGTCATGCGCCCAAAATGTGCGGGCACGCCGTGTACCTCAAGGCGCGATGCTGGGTAATGCCTGTAACGATGGTCAGAGAGGATCCCCTCACAGATGCACCGTCCTATGCACCTGGGTGCAGCCGGTGCGCACCCCCAAGACAACCAATGCAGGCGCGTCTTCTGGATCTGCGCATCACAAGCCGGCACGCCGCACAGCACAGCACAGCACAGCACCAGGTCCAACACCAGGCTACCAGGCTGATTGCCAGCACGTAGTGTTGCAATGGGCCAGACGACCCTCACCCGTGTCTGCCGGCTGCCCAGTACCAGTACGAGTGCCAGTGCCACTGCTAGGAGCTGGACGGTTCCGCTACCCGCACCATTCCAGCCAGCCCGGGCCCAGCCATTTTGCTTTTGCTCGCTTGTTCCCTGCTCGGATGGCCCTCTGGAGTCTGAGGAAGGTAATGGGATGGACGCGCCAGTGAATAAAGTGCGCAAAGTACCCGGGACTTTGCGGGGATACTCGAGGGGCCAGGCAATTTCGCTGGGCTAGTCACCTCTGCGTCCCTAATACTGTGCTCTGTACCTGACGCTCCCCCGGCAATTTTGGCCCTCCCTGAGAACACACACACACTCTCTCTCCTCCCACACCACACCCCCTCCCAGCCCAAAACACAATCAGTCGCTCCGGCTCGCGCTCGACTGCAAAGGTACTACCTAGGTATGTAAGGTACATGTCCCATAGTCCAACGCCAGTCAGCTCCACTCCTGGCTGATCTGGTGCCGCAGAGACAGAGCTCGACTGACGGGGAGCTCTGCCCTCCCCCGAACCTCTACGCTCTCTGATTTCCCCGTCTGCTCTGCTCTTCTCTTCTTTCCTCTTGCGCAGCCTTTTATCAAGCCTTTATTCAACAAGGTGCTCCTGTCGACCCACCCGGATCACGCTGTGACGCGTAAACTTCTTTTTGCTTACATACTAGGGCGGCAGAGCGTCAGAAGATACCTGCGAAGCAGCGCGCCTGCAACATTGCGCCGCAAACATGCGACCAAACCAGCCAGTCTTCTAATCTCCATACCCTACATGCGATTTTAAACATGGAGCACTTTGTAATCACCATGAGCGTCCATCCGCGATCTTGGCCTGCCGCCAGATCGTGAAGCCAAGGTCTCCCACGTGATTCACCAATCGCGGTGGTCAAAGCGTCTCCCCGGCGCTAAGCCTTGTCAAGCTCTGGGAGAGCTTGTGAGTGGTGAGATCTTGTGGAGGCGGCAGGGGCCGACATCAGCTCAGGGTATCCGTTAAGATGCCGTAGAAACAAAAAGACCCTGAAATACCGGTGCCGTGCCGCTGGATGCTTCTCGATTGATCGATCTGGCGCAAGGGCAGGGCAAGCACCGTGATCCGACTCTGCCAGTACGGATACCTTGCTTGACCTGAGCGGCAGAAAAAAGGCACCCGAACGAACCCACAGCGGTAGGATTTCCTGCCACGCGCGCTGTCCCTGCCTGTGTGCCACTTTGTTTCTGAATCTAGACTTCGCGACATTCATGGCACTGTCTAGGATGCTGGAGATCTGGCGCGCTGGGCCATTCGGGCGGGAGTCCTCGACACGCGCAACCTAGTCTTTCATCTCAGCCCAATGTGTCCCTGCTCGGAACCTTGTTTGCGATCTTCTGCGTACTCAGCAGTAAGAGGGCTGGGCCTTCGGCGATATGCCAGGCCGGAGATATGAGTCCCTTAGACGGAGCGTACCCATTCTTGCGGCTGTCATCGAGCGGTCCTTGGTCGTGTCATAAATCCGTGTTCTGCTTTTCCAACTCCTCGGGCCCCCTCCCCTCCGTCATCATCGTCGTCATTCCTCCTCGGGGTCCAGGACCATTTCCCTCAGCTCATCGTCACGCGCCCAGTCGACACCGCTGCCGGCAACCACCGCGCTCGCCGTGCCCTTCATGACCTTCCACCGCTGCCTGCTGGCCTTGAGCTCGCCCTGCAGCCTGGCCATCTCGGCCTGGGCGGCCGGGTCGTCGGTCTCGCCCGCCCTTCTCTGCTCGGCCTCCTGGGCCAGCCGGAGGACCTCGGCGGTGAGCTCGACGTTGCGCCTGCCGACGCGGAGGCTCTCGGCCTCAACCTCGGTGAGCCTGTCGACGGTGGCGCGGACGTCGGCGGACGTCTTTGCGAGCGCGACGGAGGTGCTGTCGCGGACCGTGATGTGCGGCAGGAGGTCCCTGAGCCCGGGTGTTAGTGATGGCCCGTGTGGTTAAGGTCCAAAGAAGGTGGCCCGGAGAGGCGAGAACCTCGAGACCCAAGACAAAGCTTACGTTTCGACGGGCGTGGCTTGCGTGCTGCCGTGTACGGCCTTGAGAATCGGGTTGGCGGTCATGACGCTGTCGGTGATGTCGTTCCTGAGAAGCCACCCGGCCCGCGCCTGTGCGGCGTCTTCTTGCGCCTTTCGCACATTCTCTTCGGTGACGGGTGCAGATGACTCTGATAAGTGAAGTCAGAAAAGTTTTCAAATTTCATAAGCAAAGGGAGTCGGCTACCGGGCACGTAGTTCTGCTGGGCCTTGATAAGAGCGACCTTTATTTCGAGGTCGCGGAGCTCATCGTACAGCGCCAGGACGCGTTGTTCGTCTTTTGACAGGAGAAAGGGCGGTGGTGCCTCGGCATCTTTTTTGGTCTGTGGCTCATCCATAGTCGAGGGTCGTGCCTGTCATGAGGCTGGGAACGACCTGTTGGGTGATTGACTGCGTTGGCTGGTACGAATCTCCTTCCCCTGCCGCTTTAGACCGCGACGGAACACGCGATCCAGCACACTTCGTGAGTGATGGAGCGGGACGATTCCGAGCGGCTGTGGCTGGTGCTCCTGGATTCCGTCATCAGCCCCATCCCCGCCAGCCTTATCAGTGGCTGATAGCCTCCCCGCGAACACCCAATCAAATGACAACAGGGATCACGAGGCGGCATCACGCTATGCCCACCAAGGTTTTTAGCGGGTTTGCGTCTGCACGAGCTCCGGGCACCTCAACGGGCGTCTTGTTGGAAACCCGGGCGGAACGAACGCACCCTTGCTCACAAATCGCGGACCTGCCTCCATTCTTTCCTGCTGCGCTCCACGATCAACAACACTCTGCGAACCACCGAGACGCCGTCCGCCCGCCCGCCCCTGCCCCTGCTCCCCCCGGAGAGAGCTGCGGAACCTCCGATAGACTGCTCCCGACGAGCGAACGGCGGGTCAGCTTGCGAAGCTGCCGCCTGGAGATGTTTCCGGGATGACGATGCAGCTGTTGATTGCCCACACGGGCCAGCGCCTGCAGGCGGACTCGACGCAGTTCTCCGCGTATGCCCAAACCCTTTTCCCGCCGTCCTTCTACGCCTTCCGTGTGCCGGACGACAGCTAACTGAGGATCGTTTTGCAGGCTTGATGATCTCAAGGCCTGGGTCGCGACACGCCTGGCGATCCCAACAAATCAGGTCGTCGCTTTGACTTCACAAGGACGTGCTGTCAAGCCGCAGACCCTCCTCGAGGAGGTATGCCAACAACCCCCCAAACCGGCAGGTTTGTGCTTGCGATGCTGACGAGAGACCAACCGCGTTAGACCGAACTATTCGTCTTCGACATACAGAGATCGCAACTAAACGTCCCGTCCCCCAAGTCCGACGTTCCACTCCCCAAGCGCTACTCCGTCCCGACCGCCCCGAACTATATCGGCAACATCCGCGTGCTCTCGGAATGGCATGTCCTCTACAAGGAACGCCGGGACTGGGCGATCAACATCGTGGAAGATGCCGCGCGCCTGGCGGCCGAGACGCAGGAGCGGATGGACGAGGTGGATGTCATCCTCAAGTGCCTCGACGCCGCGGTGGCGAACCTCGAGCTCAGCGTGAAGACGATCGAGCCCAAGTACGCAGAGGTCAAGAAGTGGGTGGCGCCCATGCTGGCCGACTACGAGCAGCTCGCCGAGGCCTGGGAGCCGTGCCTCGCGGTCGCGCGCAGCGTGCCCATATCTGCCGCCATGGTGCGGTTCATGACCCACCGCGACATCAAGAAGAAGCAGGCCACCCTCGAGGACCTGATCGACCTGGACACGGCCCGGAAGTCCGCGCGGCTGGCGCCGACGTCCCTGAACAAGTTCAGCACCAAGGCGTCGGACCTCGACAGCGCGGCGGACGGGATGCAGACCGCCTTCCAGCGGCTCTTGGACGACTTCGAGGGTCTCCTGGCTCGGTCCGCGCTGTCGCGGAACGGCGAGGCGGCGCAACTGCTCCAGGACATCGAGGCCGTGGCCACGAAGATCGAGACGGACTACCACACCATGCTGGAGTACTCGGACACGCAGGCAAACGTCCTTCAAGCCTCCCGCACGGCGGAGAACCACACGTCGCGTCTGATTCCTACTTTGAAGAAGCGCGTCGTGGAGATGGATGACATGCTGCAATACGCCACGCAGGCCCGCAACGCGATGGCGACCGATTCGACTGAGTTCATGCGCAGGATCACGGAAATCACCCAAATGCACACCCGTGTCAAGAACCAGATCAATGCTCTCAGCAACGCCGAGGACGACATGACGACGTTCGACTACCTGCGACTGATCCACCAGCTCCCTTACATGTACGCATCCTTTGTTTCCGAGGCGATCCGCCGCAGGGAGTGGTCCGACAAGATCAAAACGGATTCCTCGACATTGGCCAATGAGATGGCGCTGTTCCAGGACGAGGAGGGCAAGAGACGAAGGAAGTGGCACAGGATGGTCGGCAGCATGTACGGCCCGGACAAGGCCGAAGGCAGCATACTCGGGCTGGAGGTCAATCTCCTGGGCGAGGAAGAAACGTGGCCCAGCATGGGGAAGCGCGATCTCGAGGAGTTCCTGGAGCACCTGCAGAGGCAACAGGCCGAGGTGGCCATCATCGAGGACGTGACGAAGCTGATGCAGGAGCTGAGCAGCCCGACAAAGCAGCAGTCCAAGAGGGTCAAGGCCTTTAAGAATGGCAGCGTTCACGAGGCTGCACTGGGAAGAAGTGGCTTGATGATTCGCGGGGACGACGACCTGCTGCGTAGCCTCCAGGACGACAAGTCGAAGCTGGAAAACAAGCTCAAGACTGCCGAGAGTCGCGTTCGAAGATTGGAGGACTTGCTCCACAGGCAAAGCCAGGCATCTCGTCCTGGAATCGGAGGCCTTTTCGGCCACGAGAGGCACGACTCAACACACTCAGTCAAGTCTACAGCCACAGCACCACCCGCGGAGGATAACCGCCGCTCGAACGCCAACTCGGAGGCCCTCACGCAGAGGATACAACAGCTGGAGAGCGAACTCAACGCCGAGAAGGAGAAGTCGGCCGCCTTTGAAAAGGACCTCAACGCCCGGACGACACAGCACGACGAGGTCAAGGGCCAGATGGAAGAGGCCAACTCGACCAAGAAGGGGCTCCTGGAGAACATGGAGGCCTTGCAGAAGGATTTCGTCAAAGAGAGGAAGTCGCTGGAGAACGAGATCAAGGGTCTCAGGGCACGCCTGGAAGAGACCGAGGACGACATTGAGAACTTTGGCGAGTCTCGCGAGAACGAGAAGGCGACCTACATCGAGCGGATGCACGACCTCGAGGCCGAGATCGAGAAGCTGCAGAAGGACCAGAAGGACGAAACCCTCAAGACGCAAGGCCAAATCGAGTTCCTCCGGAACGAGGCGCGCCTGCAGAGAGAGCAGAACGAGACGCTGGTGAAGCAGATCCAGGCTGCGAACGAGGAGGCGACCCGGCAATCCAAGAGCCTGGCCTCCGCTCAGGAAACTGCCGACGTGCAGCTCAAGGCGCTTCGCGATATTCACGACCAGCTCTCTCCTAACGACGACACCGTTGAGGATCTCAATGACCTCGTTGAGGCGCTGCTCTACAAGGCTGCCGATGCTGCCGCCAAGCTAAAGACTCTCGAGAACGACAAGTCGATTCTCAAGACGGATCTCGAACGGGCCGAAGAGCAAGTCAAGAGCCTGAAGGCAGAGATGGCCGAAACCAAAGCCGCGCTGGCGGGAGAAGAGGACACGTCGAGGCATCTCCGGGAGAACTTGGACGAAGAGAAGGCTCGCGTTGCTGCTCTCGAGCGGGAAGCGGCCGAGAGCCGAGAGCAGCTTGATCAACTGCGAGCCAAGATCGCCGACGGTGAGACGGGCTCCGAGAGTCTCAGGAAGAAGCTCGACGAGGAAGAGGAGCGCATGAGCTCCATTACCGAGGAGCTCGCGTCCAGGCAATCTCAAGTGGGCAGCCTGGAAGAAGAGCTCCGTCTCTACAAGGAGAAGTTGCAGACATCCCAGACGAAGCTTTCGAGCCTCACCACGCACTTCGAGTCGAGGTCCGAGAAGGCGAAGGATCTGACACAGCGGCTCTACTCGCAAAACGACCGACTGTGCCGGTTGTTGGAAAGACTTGGCTTCGCTGTTACCCGTCAAGATTCGTCGATGATTATCCAGAAGGTTCCTAGGTCTGAGAGGGGAACAATGAGCCAGATTAACCACAGCACTGCTGATGCCTCCGACGGCGTGCGTCGCTCTGGCATGCTCGCCAGCCGCTCCTCAATCGACAGCGCTGACTTGGAGCTCTTGTACTGGATGAACAACACCGACCCCGAGGCCGAGTCCGAAAAGTACGAGGCATTTGTGGCCAAGGCGGGCAGCTTCGACACAGACCAGTTCGCCGAGACCGTGTACAAGAGGGTCAAGGACGTCGAGTACGCGGCCAGGAAGCTCCAGCGGGACATGCGCGCGTACAGAGAGAAGGCGCACACGCTGATGAGGGACTCGCACGAGAAGATTGCGTTCAAGCACTTTAAGGAGGGCGACCTCGCACTTTTCTTGCCAACGAGGAATCAGACCGCGGGCGCCTGGGCCGCTTTCAATGTCGGCTTCCCTCACTACTTCTTGCGCGAGACTGACGCCCATCGGCTTCGCTCCCGCGAGTGGCTCGTTGCCCGCATCACCCGCATCCAAGAACGCGTCGTGGATCTTTCCAAGAGCCTGCAGAAGCAGCTGCCGGACAACGACTCGGTCAACGGAGAAGAGGACGACAACCCGTTCCAGCTCTCTGACGGGCTGCGGTGGTACCTTATCGACGCCCACGAAGACAAGCCCGGCGCACCGGCTACGCCTGGACTCGGCAAGTCGACCATCGCAGCGAACAACGTCGAGGCCATGGCGGACATGCACACCCACGCGCAGGCGAACGGCAAGGACAAGCAGCGGGTCAACACCAACAGCATCGAGGGCGTTAGCAAGGCCCTGAGCAAGAGCCTCGAGAGCCGCCGCAGCAGCTCCAACTCGAAGAAGGCCGTCCCCTTCGCCGTCGGGGCCGGCGGCGCCTCCCTCCTCAAGGGCAACGCGCTCGGCAGCGAGACGAACTCGCTCCGGGCCGCCGCGCCGGACACCCCGACGGACACGAGCCCGCCGCAGGGAGGGCTCCACGGGCCGAACGGACAGCAGGAACACGCCGGGCCGGCCGCGAGCCCGCCGCAGACAACAGAGGGCCAGCCCGCCGCGCAGGCGGGCGACGAGAGGCCCGGGTCGCCCGAGGTACGAAGCACGATTGATTCCCTCGTCGGGCCATGAAGCCGTGGTTTCTCACACGTTTTTTTGCGGGTGCGGTTTTTAGAAAGCCAGATCCCCCCTCAGACTCGAGCGCCAGCGCAGCGGGGCCAGCGCCGCCGAGAGCCCCACGAAGAAAAGCGTGGTTTGGGACTCGCTGTGGAGCGTCGACTTGAGCTACGAGAGCGGCGGGAAGCGCAAGTGATGTTGTTTTGGGGGAGGGGAGAGGGGGAGGGGGGAAAGGGAGCTGGCTGGAGCTTTTTTCCCCCAAGTGTAAGATGTTCCAACAACCGGGGGCCTTTTTGGTTTTTATCTTCTCTCCCGTGCTCCGTATGATGGGTGCCGTTGGGCGTCTATCTTTCTTGGTTTTATGTATTGCTATTGAGTTTTCAGGAGGGGAGATGGGGTGCTTTTATCATGGCACGGATTCAGCAAGGTTGGGTTCTGCCGAACAGAAGCCACGCGCTCTGGTGCTTTTTCTTGTTTTTCCTATTTTCCTGCTCACACACATACAACATACCCAAGGGATTTTGCAAACACATTGGGGCCATGTCTTGCGGAGTATTGGGCAAGGGGGGTGGGTGTTCACTGGCTCGACTAGACATGAGACCGCGGGGGGAAGAGAGAGAGCAGAATGATGTAAAGTCACTTGAAATCTTTGTTTTTCGCCCTCCCTTTCAGCCTTATGGTTTGGATTGGGGTTGGCATGGTGCTTGGTCAATAGAACATCTCGTTAGAGGATTTGAACTGTTGAATGTGTGTGACGTGTTTTCTCTGGTCATGTTTTTTCTCTGGTGAAGTTGGTTAGTGTTGATAAGTTGGATATTATTGAGTGTGTCCCCAGGTTCTGTGCAGTTATTACTGGCAGTGAGTTGGCTGGTATTGTTAAGTTGGATGTAGACGAGTATGGCCTTTGATGTGTGAAGATGGAATTGAAAGATTATTCAACACTAGGTACAAAGTGGTATTGTTGACTCAAACTCGACTCGCTCTCATACCTAGGTCTCGTGTCATTACTGTTCAGATAGTCAGTAAATGACCATGATACGTACCTGTTCTTAAAATAGGTGAGAGCAGAATGTTATTAAAGTGGACAAATGTGGCATTGATGCTATACACAACAAAGCCCACTGCCTTCTTCCTATGATAAGGAGTTATTCTTTTTTGCATAACCTTTCAGTCTGGGAGGCCTTTGCATTAGGCGGTTCAAAGAGAACATATCGCACCTAGGTATGAAAGGGGACCTTCCCCGGTTATCCAAGCCATTGTAGTCTTTTTCGTCGAGGTGAACGACTTTCAGGAGAATCGCCCACAGAATGTCATTGAGAACTCGATACCTCAACCGAAAGAAACACAATAGCTTTGGCTCTCCATGGGATATTCTTTTCGTTCTTGTGGTGCAAAAGAGGCTTTGTTTCGACTCTTTGGCTCGAAAGGACCATTGTTCACTCAGGTGATTGACAATAATGCGTAAGTCTCCTTCCCTTGGCCAGCTGGATCGAATTCGAAAAAATAAGAAGGACGCATGATACCTTGAAATCGGGCTATTCAGAAAATCCAGATATCCAGACCCGAAAACCCATTCGACATCAGACCAGCATTTCTTATTCACAGTTATAGGTTTCCTTTTTCTTCATCCAACAAGCCATACCCATATTTTGAGAAAATCATGGCGGCACACAATTACAACCCTCCCAACCCCGGGCCCTTGAACCAAACCGCCCAACCCGCAGGCGTTCCTCAATGGGTGATGCCAAATTTACCGACAGTCGCTAACATTCTAGGATGCAGTCCGGATCATGGAGACCACCAATACGCCTGGAAAATCTTGAACCTGCATTCCAAGAACGCAAACGAGCCTGCGAGGCGGCCGGGTCCCAGACAGTTCAGAGAATGGTGCAACGATGTTCTGTTTCACATCTGGGACGGGCACCCTGTGCCAGGCAGCCTGGATCACCGCCGAGCCGTCGAGGCCAACAGGCGGGTGCTGTCCGCCATGCACACCATCGCGGGCATCCGCCGGCCGGGGCACGAGGACTGGAAGCCCAACACGGTAGTCCAAATCTCGCCGGCTCGCGTTAATCCGGTGACCAGCTATGAGTGCGACGACTTCCCGGTGAACCTCAACGGGGCCACCTGGCACCACAGAGTCTACGTGCCGGCGACATACGATGCTTTTGAGAATCACTACAGACAAGTACGACACAGGCCGACTGAGGAAAACGAGCCGTGGATGCGGCGGAAGTGGGCCCCGACGCCGAATATGCGGGCCGATGCTCGGGAGCGGAGGGACGAAGATGCCCGGGCTAACCTCGCATGCTACGGTTTCCGTGCTCGGCCGCGCTTCATGTACCCAGATGACAAGACCGACGAAGAAAAGGAGATTTTGACGGACCAATTCTACGCCTTCCCTGTCCCTCGAAATGAGGACAGTCTGTGGTATTCTCTTTCGTAAGTCTTGCTGTTCTCCCCCCCCCCCCCCCCTTTTCTTTTTTACATCTTCCACTGGGCAGGTACTCCCGTTGTTGCACGACCAGCTAACTCAGCCCTTCTCTATTTAGGGTGATCCTCGAAAGCACTTTGCACAACTCCAAGGATATCAAGCACCGGGTGGCGAAATGGTTTGACGATGTGCTGACAGGCCCTCGTCAGCATTGGTTCCTTCTGGATGACCACCGCCGCCGAAGGATTCGATTTCGCATGTACTCCCAGCTCCTGGCCAACTCGAACGAGTCCTTACAGACGAGACCCGAGGAAGACTGGGGCAGCCTGGACCTCATGCGCTGCCTGCACAGGAACGCCAGGGGGTCGGGCAGGCCCATGGAGACCAGGTTCCACGAGTTGCTGCATCTCCTGGCCGACGTCTTCGCCTGCGAGATCATCACCTTCACGCCGGGCCGGGACCCGCCGGGTCTAGACACCGCGGAGACAGTGGCGGACTACCTAGCGAGAAACCCGTACGAGATGAGAGTCTACGGGAGGCAACGTCCCCAGGCCGATGTGACCCCCATGAACGAGCCCAACCAGATTCTGCTGGCCACGGACCGCGAGCTGCGGCACTTCCAGCCCGTCACGCATCGGTGGCCTTCCAACGACGACGAAATAATCGACACGGGCGCCTTTGACCCTTGGGATCGCCACAGCCCGATGCCCTGGTGGCCCGGGTGCCAGCGGAACGCCGACGACGACGGGTGGACGGGCGACTGGGACGATCCGTACCTTCGCCAATCTTTTACCGCCGCCCAAAGGAGCATGTTCGACATCGACGACATCTCTACGATGCTGTTCGACATGAACGGGGCCAGCGTCATCTCCCCGTACTGGGTATACCAAGTGACGCCGTCAGGCATCCAGGGCACCTTCTACGACGGGGACGCGGACTCGGACCGCAGCAGCCTGGTGGTGCAGGACGTGGCCGTCAGGTCCGCCTGGGCCCAGAGCTTCCCGCGCATGGGACCAGAGGACCCGCCGATCCGGGTGGCTAGGTACTGGGCGTCCAGCGCCGGCCACATCCGGGACTACCGGTACAGGTCGGACGCACACTTCAAGGGCCTGAAGCGCATGGCCGACTGCCACCTGGAGCAGTATCCGAACCACGAGCCGTCGTTGTTCAACGGGTACCTAAGGGTCCTGGCGACTGACGTCGAGGACCGCACGCCGTACTGGCACAAGCGGAGGAGAAACTGAGACCGGGGCGGGGAGAATTCTGTTTGTTTGGCGTCTGGATTGGATGAGACATGGAGAGGCTTCTGGTCTTTGGCGTTTGGGAGTAGCACGTTTGAAAAAGTTGGATAGATGCGGGTGTCATGAGAGACGAACCGCGGTGCCTGGCACTTAGATGATACCTGGAACCGTTTTACTATCCTTGACAATATAGATTGAAGTTCTTTTGCTCAAAGCGTCACCGAGAAGTAAAGTCAGACCAGGGTCTGATGACGGCAACCGGTCGTTATACCGGGTACGGTCTCGGCGCGGACCAGCTGGGCGGGTCCACGACCGGGGGGATGAGAAGTTGGAAGCGGCTTCTTGATGAAATCCCGAAGAGGTCCTGTAATACCCACACGGTTTGACTGGAGTCGGCGGGCTTCATGAGTCTCAGGCCCATCGGTCTGTCGCGTCTTGGCGAGCTTTGAGCACGAATTTTACGCTTCTCGAGTCCTCGATCAAGGTGAACTTGTGTCGATGCTGATGGTCAACCTGTACTCCGAACGCTGAGAGCGTGAATATGAAAGATTTCTTCTATAAAATGATGGCGGTGGTCTGACCCAGTCAACGGACCGCCCCCCTGTTTGCGGCAAACCATCATTTCGCCGACGCCCAACCAGGCGCGGGTTCAGGCACCGCCCAGAAGTCGATAATGGGTAAACAGTGGGACTGCCTAGACGTCTTGATCCTCATGCGGCTTTCGTGACTGTTCGCCGCGCGACCCCGGAGTCATCGTGTGTCATCAGAAAACGGCGTTCTGTCTATAATACGATGGGGATCCCCCCGGCGTGTAGGGAGGGCTGCATGTCGACATATTGTAAGACGTGTCACCGCAACGGATCTCGGAAAACGACTCGAGCTTGATCAAAAGATTGAATCAAATTGGTATTCGCTCCATTTGTACACCATTACCATTTATCTATCGCACACTTTCCTGCCTCCGCAGACACGACACACAAACACACACGTCACGAAAAGCATGACTTAGACGCGCTCGTCGTTGTGTCTGACCTCGGGGATCTCGTCCTCGGAGCCGTCCTCGGGGTCGGTGATGCCGGTCATCTTCTGCACGATGACGGCGGCGAAGAGGTCACCGCTGACGTTGGTGGCGGTGCGGAATCGGTCGATGAACCAGTCGATGGCGACGACGACGCCGTACATGCCGCTGGGCGGGATGCCGACGCTGGAGGCGATCATGACGGTCAGGACCAGCGAGGAGCTGGGGATCGGGGTGGTGCCGATGGAGGCGAGGGTGGACAGCAGCAGGATGATGATGTAGTCGGCGGCGTTGAGGACGTGGCCCTGGGTCTGGGCGAGGAAGACGACGACGATGGGGAAGTAGATGGCGGTTCCGTCCATGTTGACCAGGCAGCCGAGGGGCACGGCGAACTTGGTGACGGTGTTGGGGACCTTGAGCGTCTCGCGGGTGCAGCGCATGGTGACGGAGAGGGTGGCGGCGGACGAGGCGGTACCCCAGGCGGTCAGCCAGGCGGGCGAGCACGAGAGCCAGAGCTTGTAGGGGTTCTGGCGGGTGAAGGCGAAGAAGATGATGGGCAGGACGACGAAGAGGTGCATGAACATGGAGCTGATGGAGCCGCCGATGAGGATGCCGAGGTTGACGCCGATGTCGTTGATGTCCAGCTTGAACATGTTGGGCAGGATGAGGAAGAAGACACCGATGGGCGCGAGCTTGATCAAGAAGGTGATGATGATCATGATGAGCGTCTCGACCTCGCGGACGGCCTTGAGGATCATGGAGCGGCCGCCGCGGTCGTCGAGGAGGTAGCCGACGACGACGGCGGACACGAGCACGGCGAGGAGGTGGTCCCTAGCGAGGGCGTCGACGACGTTGGCGGGGATCAGCGAGTTGAAGAGATCAGTGACGGTGGCGGGGATGTCCTGGTCCTTGCGCTCCTCGTACGCCTCCCTGTCCTTTTCGGACATGCTGTCGACGGCGATGGACTCAGCCGAGGCGACGGTCATGAGGCGGGCCCAGACCTGGGAGGTCATGATGATGGAGTGGACGATGGCGACGATGGTGGTGATGACATAGTAGCCGATGGTCCACTTGGCGAGCGCCGCGCCGCCGTGGCTGATCTCCTTGAGCTTCTGGACGGCGAGGATCATGGCGGTCACGATCAAGGGCAGGACTGGAGGTCTCGTGTTAGTCTCCGGTCCGTCCTCTCGGCACACGTCCCGTCACGAGACGGGAGATGACGGGAATACATACCGACGGCCTTCAGGCATCGCAGCCAGAGGTTACCGGGGATGATGAGAATGGTCGTTGCGGCGGCGGGGATATCGGGGTGGGCCGTCTTGACTCCCAGACCGATACCGACGGCGATGGCGGCGGCGATGATGATTTGGACAGCGGAGCCGGGCTCGATGACGGGGTGCCACCACGGCTTCTTCTCATGCACCGACTCGCCCGACGTGACGGAGGGCTGCTGTTGGACCTGTTCCATGGAGGAGTTCTCCTGGACGGGCTTGTTGGCCGTGCCCATCTCTGACTTCTCCATCTTTGGCTGACTTTGTTTTCTTCTTTGGGGGGGGGGGAAGAGTCCAGACAAAGAGCGGGATACGAAACACGCAAGGGAGAGAGACTAGAGGGAGGGAAAGGCTGGAAGCGAGCAATCAAGACTTGAAGAAGACTTGAGAGGAGAGCCGAACCAAGATCACTGCCACGCTGAGGAGAGGGGAAGGACAACCAGGAGAAGGGAGTGAGGGAGCTGCGAGACCCTGATCAGCGGTTCACGGGCTGGATATATACACGACGAGAAGCCCGGTCCGTGGGTCAAGGTGATCACCCCCCGAGGCGAGGATGGCGTGTGTGGGAGGTGGTGGTAATCGGTCTTGTCTATCAGCGCGCGTGGCGAGCTGGGAACCGGGACCGGCTGCACGCGGTAGAAGACACCAGATTTGGATACATCTCGGGAGAGGGGAGGGAGGGAAACGGCCGGCCTGGGAGTGCGAGAGAGAGAGAGAGAGAGACAGAGAGTGGGTGGTGCCGGTGCTCGCGTGCGTGGCCGACGGCTCTTTCTGGCTGGCCGGCAAGGCAGACCAAGACCAGGATGGACTTGACCGAGATAGGGCACACGCCGCAGCAGGCGGTATCTATGGCGCCAAGGGGTGGGAAATCAGAGGTGAGGGCAGACGAGAGGATGGCACAGCAATTGGCATCTTTCACGCGAAAGGAAGGTGTAAGAGGATCCATTCCATCCCCGCGTTACCCACCAGTCGCGTTCGATGGGAGGTCGGGCGGACTGGTCGATCCACGAGTCTGGATTGGGGGAAGAGGAGGGAGAGACCTTGTCTGGCAAGCAAACCGAACCTGGGCGATGGCCCGGCGTGGGAGAGACATCCGAGGGCCACATACAGAGAAGGTCAGACCGAGGAGCGGCGCGGACGCGGGCGCGCGCGTGTGTGCTGTGTGCGTGTAGGTATGTGTGCGACCAGGGGAGGAGGGGCAGAGTTTGAGCTGATCGAGACAGCCAGGGCACTCTCCGAGGCGAACATCGATAAAGGTAGGACGAGAACGAGGGGGGTGTGGCCCTTGGTCCCCGTACCTTCGCCTTCGAGAGGCGACGGGGACTGGGGGGCGGCCAACGACGAGTAGGACCAAGAGATAATGTAATGGAGACTGACTGGTCGACAGGTCGAGTCAGTCCGCCGCGTCGGGGGGTGTTCCTCTGGGTATTGGGCTTGGCCTGATTGTTCACTTGGCGGTGACGACGGGGACACTCACTTCGCGTCTTGTTGCTCCTCTCGAGGACGGGTGGGATTCCACCATACGTCGGGGGTTTTCTTCGTCAAGCTACGAACGCGAAAGAAGGCGTGGCTGACAGGCCACCCCCCGTGCGGGATAAGCGCGGAAGAGCCTCACGAACCGGTGAGAGAGTCGAGTGGTGTGCGGCACCCCCCAGGGACGGACCGCAACGTTGCAGAGTTGGCAAGCCACGGCAGACCACAGCCCACGCAGCTCACGTTGTCTGTCGACCGCCGGACTTCGGACAATGGCTGGAAGAGCCGATGCTCGGTTGAGCGAGAGGTTCCAGAAAACATCTTTCGCGAAGAAAAAAAGCTTCATACCCATATCCTTGGGGGTTGGACGGGGGTGTGGAAAAAGTACACTATAATGGGGGTCCGAGAGGCGCATATCTGTCCAGTACCAACCGTTCTTTTGGTCTCCCCATCTTGACAACTGACAATTACTAGAAAAGGACTGACTGCTGCCAGGACCTCGCTGTCAGTGTCAAGTGTCAGCAACAAAAGAGCCTTGGGAAAGGGAAAGGATGCACAAGTTCCCAGTTCCGAGAGGGCTGCAAGTGGAAGGATTGTAATCCGCCCAAGACCTCCCAAGTCTCGTTACCAAGCTACCAAGGAATATGTGCCCATATGAAGAGCGTCAGACTGACTCTCGGACGACGTTGGCACGAGGGATTCCGCCCGCCCATTGGCCCGCCACGGCGGATGCCGTGCCGCGCCCAGAATTGCCGAGAGGCTCGGCGGGAACTAGGGAACCGGGGTCGGGGATCCCTCCGAAATTTGAACATGGGACAAACCGACAGGGAAGACTGACTCTGAGAGACAGACAGGCTTTCACAGAGAGGAGGGAGGAGAGGGGAAAAAAAAAAGTCTTGGCCGCCACCAACAAAAGAGTCTTTCCACCCATTCCCACTCTTCCTCACTCATCCCCCCTCCCCTCTGCCCCCATCTCCATTCCTCCCCTGACCTCCGCTCGGCGCTGAGAGTTCCGCTTGCAACCAGCGGTAGCCGTGGGAAAGCGTCAACATCACCTGGTCTTGGCGTTGACGGAGTCTTGTCACCTACACTACCTGACTACCTACATAGTAGTAATGGTGTAGTAACTGTCTATGGTAGGGATCGGATTGCGTGCGCCCTGCCGACACATAGGGCGTTCTTGAACCCTCACCGGCCGTCTTCCGAACCCGCTCTCCTCCTCCCCTCTGTTCCTTAGCCGGTCCCGGGAAACACAGCCCCCCCGGTCGACAATGTTTGTCCGCATTACGTACATCGTAACGGTGTGCAGGGGGCCGGAGGGACGTTCCTGTGGGTAACCGAGCGCCGAGAGTTGTCGGGCGACCAGGAATGCCTCCGTCGCCTGCACCGTCTGGCCACTGACATTCGAGTCGATGAGCTTGTCACCCCGTTTATCTGGGGATTTGCGCAGATACGCCTGTTGATACCGTCTGTCTGATGCCTGTTTTCCTGTTCCTGTTCTTCACCCGGGGGGGAGGAGGTCTTGTCTATCTGCAGAGTTCCTCATCCTTTCCCCTCGTCCTTCCTTCACGCATACGCTACGCCAGTGCATGCAGAAACGTACCTGTCATTATGCACACGGCTCCTGTCGACTAAGGCACGATTTATGTGCGGGGTGTGGCCCTCGCCGAATCCGGGGATACGGGGGTTTGACAGAAACCAAACCAAATCGCATCGCGAGTTTGTGTCGTGATTTTGAATTTTTACCTTATTTTTACCTTATTTTATTTCGCTGTCAAAAGTGGAGAGAGATGGAGAAACCGCCGCTCGCCCGACCGTTACTTTCTTCCCTTCTCGAGTTTCTCCTCTTATTTTTCTCCTTTTTTTTTCCCGGCGCTTCTGCTCGACTCCACAGGCTCAGAGAACTAACGAGATTGCTCTTCAAAGCGGTGACAGTGACACCCTTGATCAGCGGACGGGTGGAAATGGGCCCACTGCGGACAGCAAGCAACCTCGCCCTCAACGGATTTGAATAAATGCCTCTGCGGGAAAGAGAGAGAATGCCACGGAGAAGCACCGGTCTCGTCCCCCGACCATCGGACAGCAGACCGGGAATCGACCCGTCTCGACTCGTATCGAACTTCCGGTGGCCACTCTGGGAGCGTGCGATCCACAGCGGTGGCCAATGTCCGGGTAGCAAAATGGAACTTACCAAAGAAACTGAAGCTATCAATGGCCGAGACAGAGAGGCCCGGGCCTGGACAGACGGGCATGGCCGTTGCACTACTTTTTCTTCCTTTGGCGCCCGGCGAACTGCCGAGGAACTGCCTTCCCGTGCCCCCGGGACCTGGCCTTGGGGTTTACGAATCATCCATGTAGAGATATCTTGAGTGCCGATCCATCCGCCCCCCTTCAAGCGTGCGGGTGATGCAGGCAAAGCCTTGGGACGTGAGGTGCCACGGCATGCCAAGGTGCTCGGTAAGATCTCGCGAGTCCCAGTGGCGGTTCCAGAGGTCGACTGCCGATCGTTGATCGAAGCTGGGCGTGTTCTATCACGTTCTATGGTTTGTTTGTTGGTTCTGATCTGACATCAAGAAACGACCATGTGACGCATTGAACAGTTGGAGTGGCGAGGAGAGTGATGTCTGCCTCTGTTTGATATCATCATCGCACGCCAGAGGCAGCAGCTGCACGACAAGTTGGCGCGAGTACGATCAGCCCAGACATTCTACATTCTAGTCTACCTATCCGGTAACCGATCCGTTGCCTTGAACGAGCGGTAAAGTGCGAGCGAGTCTTCTTCAATCCGTATATCCTGTCCGAAGCCATCTAGAAAAGTTCTAATCTCGCGTTCACCAATCTCGCGTCCAATCTTGAACCAAACATGTAAAACACAGAAGCAGACCAACAACAACAGCAAAACATCCATTCTAGAGTAGTATCGATCTCGAACACAAGAGCCGGCTGCAGGAATCAGCACACAGATCTACCAGACCGGCATCTTGACACACACGTCGTTCTGGGGCACACACACAAATGCCAGATGTGACGTGAGCTCTGCTAACCTGAGATGCTTTGCAACTCGACGAGACTGCTCCGCAGCCCCTGGGCGGACGCGCTCAGCTTCTGCCGACGGGCCACCTCTTTCTCGGGCTCGGTGCCGATGCGGATGAGCTCGTCGTCGGAGAACTGGGAGACGGTGGTTGGGTAAAATATCTCCGGCAGCGGCGCAAGGATGTGCCGCTCCACGACCTGTCGGCAGATGTTGTCGACGAAAGTCTTCATGGCCACCTTGACAAAGTTACTTGTCAGCAAGAACCACAGAAAACTGAGAGCAGAAACACTTGAGAGTGCAGCATCGCTCTATTACCTTGTAGTAGGCGTTCAAACCTGCGAGGGCTTCTTCGCAGGCCTGCTGGTCCATGTCCACGCATATCTTCGGCTGGAGGCAATCGAGGAACTGCTGCATCCCCGCCTCTGCTCTGATGGCGGCAATCTTGTCCGACCACCCGTCCTTGAGGGTGGAGCTGAGCGCGCTGCCGAACGCCAGCTTCTGAGAGTCGCTGCGCGCCTGTTGGATGTTGTCTGTGTAGTAATGATTGTACGTGATGGGGTGACGCTCCTCGTCAGCCGCGATCTTCTCCAGCTCGTCGAAGGCCTTGGCACGAAACTCTTGCAGCTTCTCCTGGCATATGGCGTCGACGTCCCGCCGGAGCCGCTCCTCGCGGAAGAGGCGGCAGATGGCCTGGTTAACCCACTTGGATACCTGGCTCAGCACGGTAGAGACATGACGCTCCGCGATGTCACGCCACGGACTGGATTGCTCGTGGAAGAGCTCGGCAAGGAGCACGTGGTTGTAGTTGCCGGGCAGCTCGCGGCCCCTGGTATCGACATAAGTCTGCAACTGTTAGATCCTGCCCGTCATATAAGGGGCGAGCCAGGCGAGGGAGATTACCTTGTGGATCCAGGAGATCATGCCTTCCTTCGTCACCATGATCGGGGAGCTCTCTGCCTTGTCGACATCAAGCTCAGACTTGAGACTACGCACGTCGCCCTCCGTGATCTGTCTCTTGTGGCCGCGGTCGCGCACCTCGGCGGCAAATCGGCCGTTCTGCTGGTGGACGACCGCGCGGAGACGGGTCCCGCCGTCCCTGGCGAAGAAGTGCGCGTCGGTGCTGTGGTAGTTGCCGTCGAGCGCGGCCTGGGCGAGCTGGTAGTACCGCATGCTCAGGTTGGTCATGAAGGAACGGATGTCACCGAGGGACCGCCGCTCGGGACCCATGGCCTTGAGATCGTCCTCGGTGGAGGTCAGGACGCGCCGAATCTCGTCCCTGACCTTGGGCAGCTCCTTCTCCAGGTGGGCGTCCAGGAGGTCCTGGAGGTAGGCGCGGAGGTTCTCCACGCCCACCCGGCTCATGTCGAGGTCCTGGGCCTTCCAGGCGCCGGTCGAGAAGAAGTTCATCTCCCGTTCGGAGCGCTTGGCCGCCCCGCCGCCGGCCTTCATCTCGGCCGGGCTGGGGTTCTTGAGGAGGAAGAAGCCGAGCTTCAGCTTGATGGAGTCTTTGTTTTTCGCGATGTTGGCGAGCTTGGCCTCGGTGCCGACGTTGATCAGGTCAGGCTTTGTGATGATACCGACGGTCCGCTGGCCTTCGGCGTCGTACTCGCGGGCGATCTTGATGATGCCTTGGTTGGCAACGTCGTTCCCGGCCTGGACCACCGCGAGGATGATGGTCCTGGTACTGGAAAGATAGCTTCTGACCATGGCGTGGACGGCCTCGACGTCTGCCTCGGATTGCTCTTCATTGGCGACGGAGATGAGGCCGGGAAGATCCACGACGCTGAGCTGCAGACCGGTAGGCCCGGTAACTTCGATGCGGAGAGCATCGGAAGCGAAGGCCGAGTCTTCTGCAGAGTCTGTGAAGCCGCGGATGCCCATGAGCTTTGACACTTCTTCAATGGCAGCCGGAAGGTCAGATAGATCTTCCTTCATCTCACGTCGGTAACCACGAAGAGCTTGAGAGACTTCGGCGGACCGAGAAGCGTGAGGGCGGATCGTGGCCGTGGTCTTGAGGGGTGCGGTGGAGTGACGCAGAATGATCTCGGTGGGAAACCTGGTGCAGAGACCTTCTTGACGAGGGAATGGGATGCCCGTAATGCCTTCAAGAACGGAACTCTTGCCAGCTGACTGGTCGCCGCAGACAACCAGCTGAGGGAGGTCGACCAGATCGCCTATTCCATTGGCTCTGATCTTCTCAATCTGGTTGAGACGGTGGCTCGACCTCTGGGAACGGAGGCCCATCGTCGGGGCAGTAGGTCTGATGGGGCTTGCAACAGCCATTGTTGAGACAGGTAGGTGGTTCTATGCAATGAATCTAGATTTGATAGAAGTTTCAGTTCAGTTGGACGAATGAAATTCTGGCAGAGGGTGAGATGATGAAAATGCGGAAATTGGTGATCGATATAAATACACGAACGTATAGACACTCATCTACGACCAAGTTGGTATCGGCAAATGAACCATCGGTGATATCACATGAAAATACGGGATAGCAGATAGCGTCTTACTTCATATGAAGGCAGAAAATGGAGTTCATCCTCATGGCCGCGTCTGGACTCGGGCTGGGTTGGTAGGCCTCAACCTAATCTGATGCAATGTTCAAGATCCTGCCGCTGCGAGGCCAATATGACAGGCGTACTTCACCAGAGACGATGGTAAGTTCACAGAGAGAGGCATTTGTTCCTGACCGAGGGACGTCTGCGACCGTGAATCCAAACCTGGTTCTGAAACCGCTCTTATCTCCCATTAGACTGAGCGAAGCAAAGTTGACTTCGAGTTGTTATTGAGCTAGAGTTCTCAACACTTTTGGGTCTTCACATGTCAAAACCATCTACGCGACGTCAACGTGCAACGATGATTTGAGTTAAGCTCCCGTCGCGTCACGTCCCGTTCCCTTCGAAATCTACGATGAGTTTTGCTATCCGGGCGACCCCTGATCCGTCGCTGTCGCCGTCGCCGTCGTTCCCCGTCGCCGTTGCTATTACCGTCGCCGTTGCTATCCCCGTTGCCGTCGCTATCACTATCGCTACCGCTATTAATTAAAGCCGTTACTGTCAGATAAAGCCGTTACTAGAGCTAGAGTAATTAAGTAATTAAACCCTTCCTAAAGTACCACATATAGTGCCGTATAGAGTCCTACTAAGAGTAGTGCTTAGAGTGCTATATGATTAGTCCAAAAAGTAGGGGGTCGCCCGGATAACCAAAGGAGGTCGCCCCAATAGCAAAACTCTCTACAATACCTGGGTGTTCGGTGTGCTGTCAGCGTTCATGAAATCTCCAAGCTGCCATGACTCTTTTGACATCTGCCGGTGGGCCTCCCGCCCCGAGGGGATTCATCAAGCGGACAACAATCCCAGAGGTACTCTGATCTACCTTCGAAATAAGCTCTCAGAGTGCAGGCTAAGCAATGCGGTCTTAAAGATCGAATGAAAATCATGTGAACATTAGAGTCCGAAGAAATTGGCATGGGAGTAAGCATTTCATCGCTCCAAGAAACCAGGCCGGGGTGGGATGGACCATGAGGAAGAGAGATAGCAATGATCGACTCAAGGATACCATAAATGATCATGACGGGATAATGCTTGAGATGTATGTCGCATAGAGACTAAAATGCCCTAGTGATGCTCTCATTGCTGACCATGTCGTTGTTCTCGTTGTTGTTGTTGTTGTTGTTGTTGTTGTTCTTGTCGTTGTTCTCGTCGTTGTTCTTGTTGTTGGCCTTCAAATTAGTGTCCACAAAAGGGCGTGAAATAACCGCTTTGACATTCAAGGCGGGAAGATTGCCGAATAAGGAACTAAACAAAAAGCATGGCAAAAAGTCATCACGGCCAAAGAGACATAGCTAATGTTTTAAAGACGGACAGAAAGCCGGGGAGTAGTTTGTTTGGCCAAGATTTAGCGTACGTGAAGCACCGGAATCCCGCGGGTGGCTTTTCTTGGCACAAATTATCCGCGCGCGGGAGCTGACCTAGGGCCTTGGAAGCCGGTGATCTCTTACTGCCGGTCCACGTGGGCGTAGAACATCATGCGACGATGGCTTCTACCCCGGAATTCTCGGAATGCTTAAACACCTTTAGAACCCTTTGATATCCCGGTTCATCGAGGTCGACTATCTCAACCTGCCTTAAAGTTGCTGCATATCCCTTCTTCTTAGGTAACAGCGCCAGTCTATCTTTTCCAAGACCTGCGGAGTTAAGGAAGACCGTTGGCCAGTGGGTCGTCTGCCAAGTGAGGCTCACTTGGCTCTCCTCTTATCCAACAAATATTGTATGACCTGGACTGTTCCGTCAGCATTTCGCGTATTCATGACCCATGCCGTCAGCGGCGTACACGCAGCTGAGCAACCCCCGCCCGGGCTTGGCTACCATGATAGGGCCCTCGGAGTCTTGGAGGCTCTTGGCTGACCGAACAACACCATGAAAAAGCCCACATATCAGATGGGGTTGTATCCACAGCGATCCTCTGCCAACTCTCGTCTGCCTCCTGGGCGAGAATTGGACGGGGACCCTGAAACGGCAGTGATGGCCACTTGCGTGCCTGTTTCCACGATGACGCCCGCAGCCACCGTGCGGCTTTTTCCATTGTTTGACCAAGCATCCGTGTCATGGCGCCAACCCTAAGTAGCGAATGAGCTTGTCGAAGACTCGGAGTCTCTCCGAGGAGTCGCCTTCGACGATATCCATCTGATCAGTGGTCACGAGAAATGCGGAGGAGGGTGCGGAGGCAATCTGGGGTAGTGTGGGGGGCATAGGAGGCGTATAAGACCAAGAAGCTCTCGCGCCAGGACTGAGAGCGTGTCTATCGTCCAGCAGTTCGTTCTTCTTCTCCTTGTTCTTCTTCTTCTTTGCATCCAGCTCATCCAGATGGCGAACGACAAGGTGTCTGACATGCCCTCGGGCACGGAGCCCACCATCCACGGCAGCACGATGGGCGCCGCGGCACCTCACATCGCCTCGGAGAAAGCTGCTGCTGATGAAGAGAAGCCCGCCGCCCTCGAGTTGGAGCAGTCCAACACTCACGACTCGGAGGCCGCGAAGGAAGCCCGCAGGCACCACCACATTGAGGCCTTGGGCATTCCCGACTGGCAGGCGAAGGAGAGGAAGATCGTCCGCACGTTGGACATGACTCTGCTTCCACAGCTGTGGATCTTGTACATGTTCAACTACTTGAACCGCACGAACATCGCGTAAGAAAAAATAAATGTCAAAGCGAGAGAATGACACGAGCTAACCAGACCACGCAAACAGCCAAGCCCGCCTTGACGACGATTTCGAAGCGACCCTGAACCTGGGAGACACAGACTACAGCACTGCAGTCGCCCTGCTCACCGTCGGGTCAGTAGCAGTCTTACACCTCCGCGGACCATCCTGCTGACCGTCCCACTCAACAGCTACATGTTGGCTCAGCTGCCCTCCAACATGCTGATCACCCGGGTTCGCCCGGCTCTGTACCTGCCTGCCTGTGCTATTCTCTGGTCTGGTGTTTCCGCTGCGACCGCTGCTGTCAAGAGCCCGCAGGAGCTTTTCGCTGTCCAGTTCGTCTTGGGTATCATCGAAGCCCCTCTGTTCCCCGGTGTAAGTTATCATGCCATCCACTGTTTACCCGAACTATGCTGATTGCTGGGACTGTAGGCTGTCTACCTCATGTCATGCTGGTACACCCGTAGAGAGCTGGCCCTTCGCACCGCCCTCCTGTACTCTGGCCTGGTCCTCGCTCAGGCGTTTTCCGGTCTCATCGCTGCCGGAGTCTTCTCCGGCATGTCGGGAGCCGGAGGCGTTGCTGGCTGGAAGTGGCTCTTCATTTTGGAGGCTGCCCTCAGCGCTTTCTTCGCCCTCACTGCGTTCTTCATTCTGCCCAACTACCCCTCCTCCAACAACGGTGGTGCGATGTGGTCGATGACCGAGGAGATGCGCAGGATTGCTGTGGCTCGCATCGAAGCCGACCGTGTGGAGCAGGCCACCGAGTCGACCGTTTGGCACGGCTTGCGTCTTGCGTTGACGGACGTGAAGACGTACATCTTTGTAAGTTTCTGCTGCAGATCCGACTTCCTCGCCCGATGATGGCTAACGACCCGTGACAGATTTTCATGAACATCTTCATGACCTCGTCCTACGGCTTCAACAACTTCTTCCCCACCATGGTCCGCGGCTTCGGTCTCGGCAGCAGCACCATGGCGCTCGTCCTCACCGCCCCGCCCTACATCTTGGGAACCATCGTGTCCTTCTTTGTGGCGTGGTCCTCTGACCGGAAGAAGGAGAGAGGTTTCCACATCATGGCCAACAACTGCATCTCGATCACGGGTTTCGTCATCTCCGTCGCGACGCTCAGCACGCCGGCCCGCTACACGGCCGCCTTCCTGTACACCTCCGGCAGCTTCTCCGCCAACGCGCTGGTCTACACCTGGGCCGTCTCGTCGCTCAACCAGACGCCCGAGAAGCGCGCGGCCGGCGGCGCCATCGTGAACATCATGGGCCACCTGGGCAATGTCATGTCCCCTTACTTCTTCCCCGACAGCCACGCCCCGCGCTACACCATGGCCATGATCCTCCAGATCGTCTTCGCCGGCCTGACGTTCTGCATGGCCTTCACGTCCAAGACGTACCTCAAGAGGCAGAACAAGAAGCTCAGGGCTGTTGCGGACCAGAATGGCACTGTGTACAACCCTTTCACTACGTAGTTGTGTCACGAAGCGGGTTGGGATCTAGTTGCTAGAGTAAATGAAGCACGTTCCGCTCGCAGTCACCAGTTGTCTTAAGTACCGCGTGAAATGTCATAATTCCGGAGGGAAGCCCCACAGAGCCGACCTCCCCGATCTCAATTCCCAACCTCAATATGGCACTTGAATGTCACAGTGACGTTCAGCGTCACTGACTGAAGCCCTCAACTTCCCCATGAGCCCCAAAGACCGCCACGCTGGTCCCAGTTGACGCGCCCGACTCGCCCATGACCAATTTAGTACCGAACCTCAACCTCGTGTTCCTGAGCTCCTTGGACGTGTCTTCAATGCCTCCAACGCTGCAGTCTTGCCCCAACTGATGAAGAACGCCGCTAGTGCTTGTCGTTGTTACAAACTGGAGGAAGCTGTTCCCCGCAGAGGCACCATTAAGGTATAAAGCCCGGTATCCAAAAACGTATATCAGCATCGTGGCAACCAGGCAGGCAGCGTAGGGCGCATAGAACTGCAGCGGCTCGGTGAAAAGGTACACATTTGCTCCGGTGAGACCCTGGGAAAGTTGTGAAGCGGGAAGCCCTGGGTCTAGTGTGGTCACGGAAAGAACCACGTCTTGCAGGTACGCCTGAAGGGTTTCGGCCGTGAGGTGCACCCGTGGTTTGTATCTGTCGTGAAAGCCGATGTAAGGGCTTCCCACAGCGCCTGTCGATCCGTACCGAGGGTCAGGTTCCAGGTAAGGGGCCCAGTCCAAATCATCTATGGTTGTATTAGGCATGGGTTACTCCTGGGAAAGCGCTCAGAAAAGCATTCATGATTGTATACTCACAGTGATTCACCGTGCCGTTCAGAGCCAAAGTAGCAGCACGCCTGATAGCCCATGCTTGCAGATATCGGAAAATTGCAGTGACATTGGCTTTATCCTCAGGGTCGTCGACGACGGCATTCTTGGTGCGTATGTACTGCAAGTAGTAGGTCTGTATCGGAGACTCGGCGGTCCAAATGGTCTCCTCCGAGAGAATCCGGATCTGGACCTCGCGAGATCCGTTTTGAAAATTGGTGACAGTGAAATTGTAAGTCGCGAGCGTCACTGAACAGTCTATAGACTTTCTTGGCGTATCGTAAAACGAGCAAGGGTTATCGTCCAGTAGCATCCAGCCGATTCTGAAGCTGTTATTGTGAAGCTCGTATGGGTATGCTCCTAGAGTAGCTTCGTCCCTGGCCCAGAATATGTCTCTACAGGTGAGCTGCTCAGGTCTGGGCCCCTCTTCGCAGTTGAACTTAGGGCCTTCAACTACAGTCGAATAAACACAGGGGCCGTTGCAGGGGTTTCGAAGCTGGATAGGTTGGCCAAGCGCCAGGACCATATTTGCAATTGTGGCCAGCTTGGGTTGGACACCCTGCACGCAGTCTTGTTAGTTTCCATGACATGAGAGCAAAGAGCACTAGCTCCTTTCAAGAATTTGGAGCGAAGCCTTACAACCCTAAACTCCAGTTCTGGTCCTGTCTGAAAGAACGCGTGCTGCGAGAAGTCCGGAACAGTTCCATTGCCCCAGTCGCTGAGATTTATCGTGGGGACAGTGTTCAAGCCAACCGGCAAGACACCCTCCAGAAACTCGACCGTGAGGGCTCCGGGTGGGAAGACGACAGCAACCGGGATGATCAAACAAATCAGTGCAATTAACCAGGGCCTCGGAGCGCCAGAGACGATGTCTGCAAGAACCAGATTCCACGGGCTAGAGACGAGTCTGATGAGTTTATCGATGGTGACAGCTCTGAGGCTTTTTCTCCTGAAAAGCCTCCACAGGTATTGATCGTATGCCACACTAATACCACTGAGGAGGCAGATTTCGACGGCTATGGCGAGGAAGTTGGCAAGAGCGGACTGGAGGCTCTGGCTGATGCGGGAAAGCTTAACAGTTTGACCATCCAAGGCGAGGAAAAACCCCAGATGCACACCCATGAAACCCAAAGCTGTGAGGTTGTGAGTAATCCGAGGTAGTGTCTGTCTGGCGATGAGCCGGGCCGTCGGGAAGAATTGCTTACCCAAGAGGTAGAATACAGCCATTTGCCAGACTACCCGTCGCTTAGATCTCCGGGGTTTCCGCCGGTTTGCTGTCGTTCCTGCGTTTCCCACCATGGGATGCAATTCAATCTCATGCTGAGGAACGTCGTGAGGTCCTTCAGTCTCCGTATAGACGGACGCGTCCTCGCTTCTCGTTCCTTTCTGTAGAACTTTGCGCGTCCTGAAGCCGCCCCTCAAATCTGCTGAATTAGGCGCGGCGAACTGACCGTCGTTCGTTGTCTCCATGGTTGTTACCCTGGAAGTCGTGGGAAACTGCGTGCGCTCATCCACTATCGTGTCATGGAAAGAACCGCAGATCACCCGGGTATGTAGGAGAACAGGTTTGAGCTTTGAGAAAGATTTGCGGGAATTTGTTCATGACTGACCCGACTGTAGATCAGGCTGTCTGGCTGCCTCTGAATGACCTGCAAGCCAACTGCCAAGACACGCAAGGCATCCATCTGTTAGTCATGTGTAGGCAGCGTGCAGCGTTGGGGGCCAGTGGAGAGCGGGCCAATGGAAAATGATAAATGGCCTCTCATCAGGGCGGATGGCAGAGCGCGGTATTTTCGAAATTCGTAACTTTAGATCGGCAGATCTATCAGCCTCCGGATACTGGCTTATATAGCGGATGATCGCATAGTTCAGCCTACGTTGCCTTACGAAAGATTAGCCTCTAACTGTTGAGCAGTCTATGAATGTGACTAGAGTTATGCGCTCAACGCCCATCCAATTGAAATCATAGAGTATGGCGAGACAAGAGTCTGTAAGACGTCTTCACTATTATGTATGGTATGTTGTTTAAGATGAAAACTACAGTTTTCAATGACATTAATGATCATTCAACGAACGCGATATTCTGGATCCACTGATCAATAAAATGCGCTCACCTCGAGACGTCGTAAAGTCATGAAGAAAGACTGCCCATGCGACCAAACACAGAGAAACCTGCGGGCAACATCCTCTCTGAATCATGGACCTTAAAAGCACGTTGACCTCTCGCTACTTGTGATACCACATTGTTCTCACATAGAGTTTTGCTATCGGGGTCTTGTCAGTTGGCTATGAGAGCCTTTCGTTTCTGATTAAAACTATTAGATTAGTACCTATGATCTGGTAATAGAGCCTAGTGCCGACAATAGAAGCAAATTATAACAATACATGTAGCTAAGCGACAACAATAGAGCCAAGCGACGACAACAAAGCCAAGCAACGACAACAGAGCCAAGCGACGGCGTACCACGCGGCAATCCTACGACCCAGGCCTCTATTGGCCTAGTAAGTAATAAAAGGCTCCAATAACAACTCTCTTCACATATTCTGTGTAGACTTTGCAATGTTCCAAGTCACCAGTGGACAAAAATGGTAAACTCCGCCTATCTCCGGACCAAGCGTTCACATGTGTCCCGGGGTCGTGTAAAATCCGGTGGCATTCGCAACAACTGGCTGACGCCGCTGACGAGACACAAACATCTAGCCATCCAATTGGATTTCGTCGCAGAAAACGCACGTTATTGGAGCCACGAAACATAATGCTGCCGTTAAATCCGATCTTGTGCTCCAGTCCATGGTAATGGAAATGCGGGAATCCCCATCCCTAAATGCGAACTCCGCAATCCCCGTCAGGATCAACCATGATCTACTTATCAGTGTAAATGCATCAGGGAGCGGTCCTGTGAACCTATCCATCCCTCTGGAAACTTTGCCTGCCCCCGCCGGAACCTGAAGCAATAACTGGAAAGCGTGGGGTGAAGGTACGATTTCGAGAGATTCGGGCACTACAGACACCTACGGACAAACATCGACTTCTCTTTTGATACGAAACTTGTATCGCTATAGCCATTCGTCAGCCGCACTCTCGGAATTGAGCATCACTTCGGCTCGACTTGAGGGCTGCTCGGAGGTTAATTTTGAGGTCTTAAGATTCTGTGATCCTAGCTCTGGTCGCATTCTAGGCACGGGCCCGATGCTGCATATGAATCCCGGTCCCAGTTTAATTCGTCCGCCGGCGGCTCGGACCGGAATTCCAGTATCCACAGAGTTACCGCTTTCCGATCACAGTGATATCACCCATTCGACAGGACCACGAGGGCTCTGCCAGACTGTCCGCGATCACGCGGCTACTGCCTGGTTGCTGAGAGCGTAGGGCAGAGGCAGCTCCGAGTTTGATGGTGTCCCTGCGGCCGCGTGCCATGAAACCCTGCGTGTGCTCCCGGACTTTACCCTAAGACCGGGCCCTCAGAATTCATCATCCGCCCGAGGTTGTTGGCATCACCATAGTTAAGGTTAGTATAAAGGTGACGAGATCGCGGGCCTTACTGAGTGGTTGGTCCTCTGCCGTCTCATCAGACCCCGATTCTTCTTTTGTTCGATTCAAACAGCTCTTCTCAGTCTAGCCTACGAATACTAGAATCAGTCACTCAACATGTCAGGCCTTCAAACTCTTTTCGCACCGGCTCCCGAGCCCCAAACTGAGCTCGGTCGCTATCGTGTCCTGTCCTCCACCGCGGGTGTCAGGGTCTCCCCTCTCTGCCTGGGCGCCATGTCCATCGGCTCGGCATGGTCCTCGTTCCTGGGCTCTATGGAGAAGAAGGACTCCTTCAAGCTCCTGGACGCGTTCGCGGACGCTGGCGGCAACTTCGTCGACACCGCCAATAACTACCAGAACGAGGAGTCTGAGAGGATCCTCGGCGAGTGGATGACAGCCAGGGGCAACCGCGACGAGATGTTCGTCGCGACCAAGTTCACCACGCAGTACCGCAAGCACGAGCTCGGACCCGGCAGGTGCGTCAACTACTCGGGCAACCACAAGAAGTCGCTGCACCTCTCGGTCCGCGACTCTCTCAAGAAGCTGAACACCGACTACATCGACCTTCTGTACGTCCATTGGTGGGACTGGACCACGTCCATCGAGGAGCTGATGGACTCCCTCCACATCCTTGTCGAGCAGGGAAAGGTCCTGTACCTGGGTGTTTCTGATACTCCCGCTTGGGTCGTATCCGCCGCGAACACCTACGCCAAGGCCCACGGCAAGACGCCCTTCTCTGTCTACCAGGGTCGCTGGAACCTGCTCATCCGCGACCTGGAGCGGGAGATCATCCCCATGGCCCGCCAGTTTGGCATGGCCATCTGCCCGTGGGACGTCCTCGGAGGTGGGAAGTTGCAGACCAAGAAGCAGCTCGAAGAGCGCGAGAAGGCGGGCGAGAGCCTGCGCAACGTATTTGGCCCGGGCCAGCCCGAGGAGCACCGCAAGGCCAGCGAGGTGCTCGAGGAGGTCGCCAAGGAACACGGAACCGAGAGCATCCAGCAGATCGCCCTGGCCTACGTGTTGTCCAAGGCTCGCAACGTGTTTCCCATAGTCGGGGGCCGCAAGGTGGAGCACCTGCAGGACAATATCAAGGCCCTGAGCATCCGTCTCACCGAGGAGCAGGTCAGGCGAATCGACGGCTACAAAGAGTTTGACATCGGGTTCCCCATGAACTTCGTTCTTGAAGATCCCCGCGAAGGTGGTCCGGTGCCGCCATTGACGGCCACGTCTGCCCCCATTGCCTGGCAGCGGTACGGGAAGCCGATTGGTTTGGAGTGAGCCGCGAGACTTCAGTTGAAAAGAAGGGGCGTCCGAGGGTAATACGAAGCTAGATGTCACACGCGATTGGAAGACCAATTGAAATTCAAAGAATTGCGTTCATTATCATTACCGTGCCATTTTAACCTTCATGAAAGTGTATCTTGTCGTCAAATCGTGATCCCAGCGTCAAGCTGGCCCTCTGCCGCGCGTGGTATCTCTGCTACACGTAATAATACAATGTCAACTACTACTCGTACACCCTTGGAAGCGGGTGGAGTTGCGGTGCTTTCGAAGAGATCAGGGTCCTCTGCGAGTCTGCAGACGACGATCCAGATGATTGGGACGAGCCCCCGGCTGTCGACATCGAAGCACCCGATGAGGCCAGATGCATCTTGTCTTCCGGTACCCCAACCAACTCGATGGATCTCCTCCCAGAGACCCTCTCAGACCTTCTCGTCGACTTCCTGATTGTTCGCCTGATTGCATCTGGGAGATAACGACTCTTTACCGCAGTGTCACGTAGGAGCACTCGTAACACTGGGAGGGTCGCTACCATAATCGTGATCGCAGTCTCGGCTGCAGCCCAAACTGCCAGCTCTGCTCCACCATCTGTGCACCAAGTCAGTTAAGTTACTAGGGCAGTTCGGGTTGTAATGATGACAACTCACGAGAAAAGTCACCAACAGTGTCGTTCACCGACCGCATGTATGAGGCCTTCACAAATGCTGCTATCCCAGCCCTGTAAGTTGTCAGAAACATTCTCATTAAGAGACCAGTGGGAGAACTCACAATACGCCCATACTGAGAGCTACTGAAACGCCGATCTTCTCTTTCTTGCTCAGAGTGAGTCCTGAAGATTCTTCGGCCGGCGTGGGGCGCATGAGAATCATCCACGGAATGGCCGCAAGGGCCAGGTCGAGAAGGCCAGAGTACACTGTGAAGGTTAGTGACTTGTGACAAAGTGAAGGAGGCGATTCGCATCTTACCGCTGACAAAAATCCCAAACGAGACAACCCACTTAAGATCATAGCATACTCCATCCACGCCAAAAGGCTTCCACCTCTTCTCCAGCGGGACGCATCCGATCCAGAACGATAGTGCGGCGAAGGCGAACAAGATGTTCATCGATATGATGGAGAACCATACAAATGCCTTCTTCCACCCTTCGCACATGCGCAGAAGCGAGATGGCGAAGGCTGTCTTGCTCCAAACCTGTCCCACGAAGGAGCACGTGATCGACGACAAGCCTACGATCGCCAAAGTCGAGATGTTGTCAATGGTAATAGGAAACCCTGGCCGTCCAAAGCGCGACTTGATGACGAACTCGTTTAGGGAGGCGTCCGTAGCCAGAACAACCTGATGGATAGCTGTTAATAAACGCAGACACAGATGACTTATCACTCAAGTACGCGTACCCATGAAGCAATCAGGAGCCCGTCCTCAAACCTGAGCTTTGTGTACGAGTACGATAGCTTGCAGTAGAGTCTCAGGCCCAGGAAGATAGCGGAAAGCACGACGAGAATCCAGAGCACGGTTTGGATAGACTCGGCAGTCGGATCGTCGTCGGCGCGGATGGTGATGGAGAACGCGTTCGTGTCCAGCTCAGCTGTCGTCGAGCGCGTGGCGGTGATGGATTGCGCCAAGGAGTCAAGCACCTGCGCCCGGCTTCTCGAACAACTCTCGCATCCATTGAGGGGCACTACGGCCATCTTTCGGCGCCCGATGTGGATTCCGGCTGGTGAAGTGACGACGGCACCTTCATGACAGACGGTACACCAAGCCCATGTCTGAATAAGGTCGAGAGGGTGGGTCGTGCTGCTTTATACGTGTAGAAGTGTCAACCAAATGAGTGCTGTGATGGGTGTCCGTTCCTCGATGCCGGATGCCATATGCCATCTATGGCAATGACCCGCGAGCAGCACCGTTTCATTAAGTACAACGTGGGGAAGGAATTCCACGAGCAGAGAAAGATTGAAACTGACAAAACCTCGCCGGGATGTCCATGAATGGATCAGCTTCACTCTCTAGACGATTTCGCATCGCGGCACCCTGCGGACACGACCACGCCCCCGATCGAGCACTGATCAGGCGAGTGTACCTACCGTCTCAATACCCGCCGGCGGGCAGAATGGAGCGCAGGGGCAGAGCGCGATGTCCACGGCCTTCTGGAACGAGGAGGTTCCGTGCGCCGGCGCGAGTGGCCACAGAGAGGGAAAAGAGAGACAGACTTGCCCTCCAACCTGAATGCTGATAGGACGGGGGCCATTTCTCGGCATCCTGGAGGGCGGCGTATTACTGCCAAGGAACTCCCGACTCTTTGGCCTCTTTTCGTCCTGACTTGCTTGAACTCTTTGGAGGCGCGGGAGTTGTGGACATGGAGGCTCAACTCTGGGGCCCGTCTTGAGTCCTTGACCGGTCTGCCCATCCTCCCATCTCTGTCCACTCACAGCTCCTGTAGAATGGTCTGTCGAAGTAAACTTCCAAGGGGTTATATGAAGCAGAGTTTTTCTTTTGTTCTTTTACAAAGTGGGAGCCTCGTCGAACGGGTTGCATTTGAGTTGTAGCCATTGTCACAGCCGTGTCGCGGCTGAAGAGCGATCCCAGTTGTGCACGGCCTTGGAGCGGCTTCTGCGGCCTGGCCCTTGGGAAAAGCTTACTTCTCTAGACCACAAGTAAGGTGTATCCCAGCCAGGGTATCCCTAGGTCATCGTCACACCCTCCGGAAACGTTCAATTCTGTGGGCCGACGCTTCGCCTCCCGGGCACTTCGACTGGCGGTATCGCATTCCGTAGTGCGTCGTCTCTTGTCCTTATTCGGGATGCCTCGATTCCGCTGCACGGGGGCTTTTCTCCCATCTTCGAGACCAACGGGTCTGCTATATCGCGCGGCAATGGTGAGGTTGCGCTGGAAACAGCACCAAAGGGAGCCCCGTGATATCAGCCAAGCTAACGTCGGAGGGGCTTCCCTCCTCGCTGCGCGAAGAACAACTCGTACTCCCCGTGCGGGGCGGGAACGCCGTTTCCACCAAGGATACGCCCCAGTCGTCCCCTTATTCAGGCGTTGTAAGATCGACCGATTCAACCCCAGAGACAAGTGAGGCAAGCGTCTTAAGACAGATTACTATGACGAACGACTGACTTAGCTGCGGCGGGCCTCGCCTTGTCAGCCCCCAGAGTACGAGTCACGTTTTCAGCTTCCTCCCCAGCCGGAGGTCAGTCGTATGCCGGGGGATATCGGTCTCGCTCCCCTGACCTCCACAATGCTACGCTGCCCCGTGCTCCGAGTTGCATCTACCTATATGCACATCATCGTATCGATACCGACGACGCCGTTCAACCCTTTTGGGACGACGGGCTTCTGCGAGTGAGAAAAGTGCGATCTCTTCGTGAAACTGTGCTGTTGTCCGTCCCCCCTCCGCTTCTTCGACTGATTTCCCATCCACACGATCATCCGGGCAGAATGCAGAGACGCGCGCGCACCCTTTTCACCACACCAACTTGAGACAAAAGGGGCAATGAGACAGGAGCTACTGGAATCGTCTGAAGAAACACATGTAGGGTGATCTGCAAGTGCTTCCGCTGCCCAATGAAATCGGCGTCTAGGCCGCTCTCCGCGTTCTTGTTTCCGCCCATGGACCGAGGGTGACATCGAAACATGAATGGTTTCCACGGAAATGACGGCCGTCAAACCGGCAGACCACTACGGGAAAGGCGCAATCAAGAGCGTTCACACAGGCATTTTGATGGCACCTCACGACATCGTCGACCTTTTTTGGCATTTACCCCCCTGCGCTACATGTAGGAAGCCTGGCAAGGTGCGTGCGTGCTCGGTAGCCCCTCATCTTGACACCTCACAAGCCTTTTTGCATCTGATGGCTCAGAGACTGGCCGCGGCTGCATGTCTGTTGGTTTAGTCGCCCGTGAGCTTGAATTGCATCTTGCAGACTTGGCGTGGGCTCTTTGCAGCGCAGATCTCTTGGTCAGCTCTCATGTCAGCTCGGCAAAGAGCAGAATCTCGACCGGGCATCCTTAGCAGCCACTGAAGACAGTTCCATCACGATGAGAAATAACTCTGCTTCTTCCCCGTTTCCCATAGTAGATGGACACGGTTAGGCTCAGCGGCAGCTGCCTTTCGTCTCTAGCGCCAATAATCGCGCGGCTTGGTCATAGCTTATTCTAGAGTTTGCCGACGGGATCGGGGGGTTGCTGGACACACCGTTGCCGCGGGTCCCATTCATGTCATTCTCGGGATCTGAACAAAGGGCTTTGAACTCGAAACCTTGCGTCGGCCACTGGCCACCTAGCGACGTTGGCAGGCTGCCGTCGGCGAGTTCTTCTCGAGAAGGTAGCCCGGGCTGACACGAAACCACTTCCCCGCCTGACTCTTGACAGCGAGAAGCGAGCAGAGAGTTGCTAGCATCCTGCTCATCGACTGGCGGATAGTTGCCGAGTGCGTTGACCCGTTTCCAGTCCCGTCGATCAAGCCGCGAGGCGAACTCACGATAACACACACATGGAGGATTCAGGAGGGTAACTCGGGCCGTTTGATGAGTGATGTGCGCTCAGAGCCCGTCAGATCTGAGGGCTGCATCGACGGGATGAATCAACACTGGCAACGAGATTTGCACCATAGAAATACGAAAAGGTTGAATCCAACAGATCGACAGGCACCCCGCACTGGATGTGAATGTTCTGACGGTCTGCGCTATGAATGCGTGCTCGCGTGTCACTAGAGGCGACTGCAAACATGGCCGTATCGACCACTGTCTCGATCCGCAGAGCAAAGCTTTGGACGAACAATAATATCGCGATCGCCTTGGGCGAACCGTCTGACCACACCACTCAGGCACGCACAGCTGGCACAACCAGACGAACTCACTCGAAAATCTGCGCCTCTACGAAGACGAGCATCCTGCGAGAGGGGCCGGTCGTTCCTAGGTAAGGTGTCAGACTCATGTACGCAACCTGGCACGGCTGCATTCGAGACGCGCGATCTACGAAATTAGAAGCTGATACATGCAAGCCGTTGCCTTATTCGACTGCACTGCATGCATGCCCAACCAACCAACATGCGTGGCCAGCCAACAGCACCGGGGTCTTAAGATCTCCGGGCGAGGAGAAGATCCGACATCCTTGTCGAGAGACAAATATCGGGCTAACGCTCAGCCGGGAATACCAGAGACCGAAGAGACGCAGACGTTATGCATCACACTGAAAACATCGCTGGCACGACAGCTTTTCTGATGACAGGCAAACCAAACATCAAAAGCCGCTCCGCTTTGTTCGAGAATGGCCCGAGCCGATGAGGTGTGGTGACTGGTCTACGTGGTGACCTAGAAGCACCTACATGCAGGTAAGCTCTGATGTCGCCCGAGGATTGAGTTTGAGATTGATCGGCCGAGTCTCTGCTGCACACATCGGCCTAGAGGTTGATTATTTTTATATCGAAGGCGTCATTATCAGACAATCGTCTCTTGAAGCCGTCGCAATAGTGGTCGAGCGCATTGCAGTAGCCGTCAGTCTTTGGCCGTAAGCATGATTGGATGCAACTAGTTCGTTTGGAAAATCGTGGTTCCCGGCGACTCAAACGGCTCTGAGAAATTCAGTAGCACCGTCGGCCTTGTGTTAATGTCCGACTTCTTTGCCGTCTTATTAGCCAGAAGGGCTAGCCCCGGCCAGGTACATAACCGGACTCTTCCATTCGATCTTCGACGATCACCAACGCTGCTTACCTTAAAGTAGGTTTTACCTGATATTGTTGATGATCTTCCCGTCATCTCGATAGTTAGCACTCCACACTGGTAGTTGTCGACCTAGATGAGTGTAGATTGTCGCAACGCATCATGCCAAGCAGGGCATTACAGGGAAGCATCAGTACCTATCCACTAGGTTACAACTCAAGACGAGTCGTCTCAATCTCTCCTCCTTGCTCCTGATGTTTTGGAAGATATTCCGATCCAGGCGCATTCCGTCAAAAAGCTTGTTACAGTCTGTCACGTTTCAACACGACTAAAGCCCAAGTCGCCAAGCAGGATCACGTTTAAACATAGGATATAACGGCGCTCTTATATGACACCATCGCTTCTCGAACGCCGCCTCCTTCATAGTAAACGTGCATCACCGGCTTTCACACCATGTTTGGAAATTCATCTTCCAGGGAGGAAGCCGGAGGGCGGCAGGGCTGCCGAAAAAGTCCCTGTGCCAGCGCCTCCGGAACAAGAAGACGGGGTCATCTCAGACTAGGGCATCCTCAAGCACACCGGCCGAGGGCAGAGATCAACGAACGGTCAAATGAAAGACTTGGCGTCGCAGGGAACAGGGCTGCAGGCACGTTGGCCATGGGCAACACGACGGGACTCGGCGGCGCGGCGGTGACCGGCGGCTACGGTGGATGGGATCCTGACTCCGGAAGCGACCCAAGGCATCCGCCGAGGGAGGAGAAGTGTCGGATTGAAAATGGTGTTGACGAGTCGTCAAAAGTAGACGAGAGGTCATCGCGGTTACGAAAACGACGGTTTAAATTAGAAACAGTCGCGGGAGGTGTGTGGAAAGACGGGTAGAAGCACCGTTCATCCGGAAAGGTTTTATGTCTTGTCTCACGGGATGATGTTATATGTGACCACTCATATAGCAAACACTGAATCGTCTGCGACTTCCTCGTTGACATGGGAAACGGGCTGGTTGCCGTGTTTCGCCAAGAAATGCTGAAGGGTCGCTTCGCAGAGCCGACAACCGCCCGAAAACCTAACTGGTTTGGATGCTTGAATTCCTTGGCAACGGACGTCGTCGATCAGCAGGCAATAGAGAAGTCAGAACAAGCCTTGTATGCGCAGATATTACTCAGCCTTTTTTCGTTTCCTGATAGTCTTGGCAACGATTATTTGCCTCTTCAAATCCTTTGCAGCCTGTCTGAGCATAGGCAATAAAGGCTCAACAGAGCTCGTCTTGAAAATGTTTTGAAATTTGCAAACAGAAAGAGTATACGGAGCCAAAACAACTCTTTGGCTTGGCTGACGTGCACAGTGAAAGAAAGGTGCGAGTTCAAGGACAATTCTCTACAGGCCAACTCCCATTGGCATTCCTTGAGGGTATGGTTGATGAACAACGATCCGCAAACATGTAGAACCTCTGCAAAGCGAGATCTTCTTAGTGAAGAGTGCCATGACTCATGATTCTTATGATCGACCATATACCGCCATTCGTCTGAGTACACTTGCAAGTTGGGTTACCTGGGTGGAGTCTGAGGTGTTGGAAGCATTGAGCACAGACCACGATGTTCGGACAGCCTCGGTGAAGCCTCGAAGGTTCGGTTCGGAAAAGAAGGTTACAGAAGATACCAACGGTGCGCCGAGACACGTGCTGCTCTCGGCCACCGCCGATGCGGGGAAGCTCTGGCTAGCTCCTCATGCGTCGCGACTAGTCAAGCTTTCCCGTCGCCCAAGAGCCAACTCTAGAGCCGGGAAGAGCTTAGCGAGGCTCATGCAGAGAGAAGACAATGGCTTTCTTCGTGGTAGGCAGTTGGTAGCGTGGTTCAAGACTACAGTGAAGGCATTCCCCAACCAATATTACCTAACCCTACTCGATAATATCCACGGATCTCAATGGACGACTTCCGTGTCGATCCGTGATGCCGTCGCGGACCCCAAACAAGGATTGACCCCTGTCTCGGCCGGCTGAGTCAGCGTTCTGGACTCTCGGCCGGTGACATGCCGCGAGACTGATGTCATGCGGGGCTGTCTCTGCAGAGAAAGTACATCCCTGCTTTCCTGCTTTGCGACCACCAACGCCTGAAGGACCTCGACCTGTTGACGTCACCTCGGCCGGGAAAGCAAGAATTATTCAAGCTCTTCAGTGGGAGGAAGGACGTCAACGGGCGCTGGGGCCGCGTGATGAGAGACATCATACCACATACGTAGCTACCGCCTGAGCCATGTAGTAATTCTTTTTTAGGGGGCTTATCCCTTCTGTTCTCCATCCTGTTCTGGTGTTGATACCTCCCTGCTTCACTTACCGTACCGTACAACACCATACTAGCGACAGAACATCGAGACCGACGAACCGAGTCGATCGAGCGAGAAAGAAAAGGAATTCGAGTTTTTCACACGCACACACGACAATTATAAGAGAGTAAAGCAAGCAATCATGCCTTCCGTCCTAGGCCTCACAAACGACCCCTCCCCGCACGGCCCCGGCGCCGAGGAGAAGCAAAAGAAGAAGAAGCCTGTACTCCCTGAAGAACAAGACAACAGCAACAAGCAGGTCGCCCGCAAGGCATCGTCCTCGCAGTCCCCCGACGGCGGCGAGGAGAAGCAGAAGAAGAAGAAGAAGAGCAAGGAGAAGATCGAAAAGAAGGAGAAGAAGGAGAAGAAGAAGAAGCCGAGACGCTACGAGTCCGAGGACGAGGAGTCGGACGAGGAGGAGGGGCCCCTCAACACCATCAAGAAGCGCAACCACGCAAAGGCCGTCGAGATGGAGACGCTCCTCTGGGGCGCCCTTTGCCACAAGCCCAAGTCCGCCCTCAAGTACATGGGCAAGGGCGCCATCATGTGCAACCCACTGCTCTTCGGCGACGCTGACGTCTACTCGGAGCGCTCCGAGCCCACCCTCAAGCAGGTCCTCAAGGAGTGCGACCACCCCCTGAGCTTCAAGATGCACCGCCCCCACGTCGTCGAGATCGGCCTCATGGCCATAGCCATCTGCACCGACATCACCTTCATCAGCCAGGGCGAGAATGGCGAGCTCGAGACCGAGGAGGCCACCATCTCCAGCAGCTGGAGGCAGTGCGCCAGCGGCGACTGGGAGATGACGAGCTCCATGGCCGGATGGCAGGAGTGAGCTATGCTGATGGAAAGGTTCATGATTTTATGGCTGTATTATTCTATCGGATGTTGATGTATGGCGTCGATGACTTCTTTCTTTTTCGTGTCTACGAGCTACTTCACGTTGTAATGTACCACACGGCCAGCCTGAATTCCAAGCTTTGCATTGTTCAGTTTTCGTGCTGTCTAATCCGTAGGTGTAGCCAACGTTACCAGTCTATCCGTCTATCGCCACTTCTATAAGTCTATACTCTACAATCAATCTAACTCCGCCTTTTGAAATCGTTCTTGGGCACCCGCATGACCCAGTACAAAGCCGCCGCCCCGACGACGTTGAACGCGCAAAACGCCCACATGAACCCAAAGTCGCGCCACCGGTTGCCGAAGCTCATGTTCATCCCTGCTAGGAACGCGTTCGTCTCGGCCGTCCCGCAGTACCGGCAGTCTGACGCAGCCGCGTCCACCAAATACCCGCCGCTGCTCCGGATGTGCGCCTCCATGTACTCCCCGCACGTGCTGCCGGCGGGCGCGGCGAACGCGAGCAGCTCGGCCGGGCTGCAGGTGACGGGGGCGTCCGCGAGGCTCACGGCGAGGAAGCCCTCGACGACGTAGGTCAGGGGGTTGACGCGGTACATGAAGATCCAGAAGCCGGGCAGCTCGTCGGGTCCCGCCAGGACGCTGTGGCGCCGTCAGTGATCTACTTCCTTTTTTGTTTTTGGGAGTGAAGATGAGGCAAGACGTAGAGAGATACTTACCCGCAAAAGGCAAACATGAGGATGAAGAGCAGGTTGAGGATGCCCCCCGCCACCTCGGCGCTGCCGAGCCCGGCGATGAGGAGGTGCGCAAAGGTGCTGGCGAGCAGGAAGAAGGCCCAGCAGATGAGGAACAGCGTGACGCCCCGCGAGGAGACCGAGTCCGTCCACTCGGCGTTGCGGTCAAGCCTCATCGGGAAGTACCAGAACAGGAACGAGAACACGGCCATCAGCTAAATCGTCCGAGTCAGCGATCCGCTTCTCAAAGAAGTCGAGGAATGAAGGGGACACGTGGTAACTTACCGAGTTCCAAGCCACCTCAACGACGATGTTGGCGCCCATGAAGGCCATCCAGGAGTAGGCCTTGGCCGGCCTCTCGCGCGCCTCGTACATGGTCCGCTGCGACACGAAGACGGGCATGATCTGCTGCACCATCTGCGTGAAGATGAAGAGGAAGATGTAGACGCCGAACATCTGGTTCTGGAGCCCGCGCTCCGAGTTGCTGCCGCCCATGAGGGCCAGCCCGATGAAGAGGGCCTGCGAGACGTTTACAGAGGTCAGCTGCGGTTCCGTAGTGGCATTCCTATACCAGGGGAATGTGATGGTAGTTAAGTGTGCTTACCGAGCCAAAGGTCAGGACGGACTTGGAGAAGATGTACGACGGGCTGCGCCAGTACTGCTGGAACACCCGCGTCGTGACCTGCCGCACCTGCGTCCCGAAGCCGGCGGCGAATTCCGCGTACGCCGACGGGTCCTGGTCGTCCGGCGAGTCGACCTGCGTCGTGCTCTTCTCGTCGTGAGCCCCGGAGAGCCTTGCCAGCTCGCCCTGCACGGCCTGATACTCCTCACTCTCCCGCCAGATAGACGGCCAGTCGACGTCCGTGTGCGCCTTGGGCGTCGCCCCGATCACCTCGAGCATGTACTCGGCGGGGTTCGACCCGGGCCTGTACGCCGGCGCGCCGTGCCTGCGAAAGTAGTCGATCAATACGTGCGAGTTCGTGCCGATGTCGCCAAAGTAGACGGTCCGGCCGCCCCTGGCCAGCAGCAGCAACCGATCGAACCTCTGAAAGAGGGAGGCGGACGGCTGATGAATCGTGCAGAGGATAGCCTGTCCGTTCCTCGTCAATTTTTCCATCAGATCGCAAATCGACCACGACGTCTGGCTGTCCAGCCCGGACGTCGGCTCGTCGAGAAACAACAGCAGCTGGGGCCTGGCCGCGAGCTCGACGCCTATCGTCAGGCGCTTCCGCTGCTCCACGTTGAGGCCCTCGCCCAGGTCCCCGATCACGGCGTCGGCGTACTCCTGCATCCCCAGGAGGTCGATGACGGTGTCGACGTACGCCAGCTTCTCGCCGCGGGTATGCTGCCGGGGCTGGCGCAGGACGGCGCTGAAGCTCAACGCCTCGCGGACCGTCGCGGTGTTGAGGTGCAGGTCCTGCTGGGTCACGTAGCCCGTCCTGCGCTGGAAGGACGAGTCGCGCAGGCGGCCGTCGACGAGCATCTGGCCGCTCACGACGCCCATGGTCACGCGGCTGGCCAGGACGTCCAGCAGGCTCGTCTTTCCGGCTCCCGAGACGCCCTGTGCGGTGGGAAGTCAGTAAACATGCGTTTCTTTTGCGGAGCGAAGAGCGAGACTCACCATCAGCGCCGTCAGGGTTCCTGGTTTCACCCACCCGTCGACGTGGTCGAGGATCCTCCGCGTCTCCCCCGTGACCTTGACGTCGTAGCACACGTCCTGCCAGTGGAAGATGGAGGTCTGCTTCGCGAGGTCCGAGTTCTCGCTGTCGTCCTGATTCGTGCTGGCTGGTCTCGGCGAGGCCTGTCCGGCGGCCTCGACGTCCTTGGTTCCTCTCTTCACCTTCTTCAGGGCCTTCCGCGTGAAGACGAGGACCTCGCCTCTGGATCGCTCCGAGGCCACGAGTTCCACCGCGACCAGGTACAGAACCATGAAGAAGACGGTCAGCGCGACCAGTATGCCGAAGTTGCGCCAGCGGTGGCCGTCGTGGAACCCGTATACCACGCGCAGGTGGTCCTCGCCGCTCACATAATCCGCACCGGGCGCCGCGCCTCCGACGTCGCAGACGCGCCCGCCCGCCCCCGTCTCCAAGAGAGAATATCCCGGGCCGGACGGGACGAACGCGGCGCAGGTGAAGTTGCGCCCCACGAACTCGTTCAGCGCGAGGCTCTCCTGCGCGTAGAAGACGGGGTTCGCCCAGCGCAGCCAGCCGATCCAGCCCCGGAGGTCGGCCTGCGGTATGGCGAAGCCGCTGAAGAGCATCAGCGCGAGCAGGATGACGGACGCCGGGGCCAGCGCCTGCGCGATGGTCCTGGTGACGGACCCCAGGAAGCGGAAGATCATGGACATGGACACGGTGATCGTAAACGACAGCAACAAAAAGTGGAAGAACGGGCCCGCCCCGTCGCCGCGGCGCAGGTTCGTCATGAAGTAGACGGGCACGTTGATGGCGAGCGCGTTGAGCAGCTTGTACGGCAGGTCGACGAGCATGGCGGCGGCGGCCTCGGCGCTCGGGTGGTACAGCGCGTAGCGGGCGTGCTTCTCGACGATTGCGCGCTTGCCGTAGAGCGTGAGGATCTCGAGGACGCTGCCCATGGCGTTGATGAGGATGGTGTAGAAGATGACGAGGCTGCGCCGGTAGAGGCTGGCGGACGTCTCGGGCATGTCGTAGAAGATGCTCGAGATGATGAGCGACTCGAAGAAGTTGGTCGACAGCATGGTGACGGTCATCCACGGCTCGCTGACGAGCAGCCTCGCGCTGCGCCAGAGGTTGAGGCCGACCTGCTGCGCGAAGGACAGCGTGAACGGCGAGGACGGGCGGGAGTACTTGGACTGGTGCGCTCGGCGGGTCGCGAGGAACTGCGCGTGGGTGTCGCCGCCGAGGGGGAACTGGGCCTCGAAGCGGTCGATCTCGTTGAGGAGGAGCTGGCGGTCTCGGCTGTCCCTCCACGCCTGGGCGAACTCGTCCGCGCTCCGCGGGGGCGGCTTGCCGGCCCAGCCCGGCCGGATCACCCTCTCGGAAGGGCTCGTCATGGACGTCAGGAAGTCGGCGGTCGTCTTTTGCTCGGGGCACTGGAAGCCGAGGTTCTCAAAGTACGCCTTTGCCTCCGTCGCCTTTCCGAAGAAGATTTGGCGGCCTTCATAGAGGACCACGACCTTGTCGAACAACTGCGTGAAAGTTAGCCGGAATTTCGGTATAATGTATGTGTCTACCGCTTGACCACTTGTTTGGATGGCGAGGAAACATCAAGGAGCCGGGTTCACTTACGTCGTACGCCTCCTGGGGAGCCTGGTAGATGGCCACGCAAGAGCTGCACCGGAAAATGTCCGCCTGCATCCGCAGCGTCCGGCAAAACTCGATGGCGTTGGCTGAATCGAGGCCTCTCGTGCTGTTGTCCCAGCACTGCAGCGGCGCGTAGCTGAGCACCGCCTCGGCGATGCTGACGCGCTTCCGCTCCCCGCCGCTCACGCCACGGACGAAGTCGTCGCCAACGCGGGTGTCTTTGGTGTGGGATATCCCAAGCATCGCCATGACCACGTCCCGCAGGTGCTCGGCGTAACTGTGCTTCGTGACGCCCTCGGGAAGGTCCATGTTCTGCGGGCACCGCGCCCGGGCGGCGAAGTACAGCGTCTCGCCGACGGTAAGGAAGGGGAAGTGGTGGTCGAACTCGGCCGTGTAGATGGCCTCGCCCCTAAAGGTCGTCCGCATCTCGGCGGGGGAGATGCCCTGGTAGTTGAGGCTCGCCCCGTCTGCGACGTAGAAGCCGTGGGTATCCCCCGCGATGGTCTTGAGCAGCGTGGTGCAGCCGGAGCCGGGAGGGCCGAGCACGGCCAGCATCTCGCCGCTCTGGACGACGCCCTCCAGGCCATGCAGGATGTCGATGCGTTGCTTGTTCTTGGACGGCGACAGCCAGGAGGCGAGGTTGGCCGCCTCGAGGAAGAAGTTGCCCACGGTCTTTTGGTAGTCCATGGTCGTGCCCAGGCCGTACACCTGCAGGTCCCGGAAGGCCAGGCCGGCCGTGTTCGGGGCGTTACCGAGGAGGGCCCGGGTCTGGAGCCGGTAGAACTCGGCGGCCCATCCCCGGGCGTCGAACTCGGGGCTGCTGGGGTTGAGCGTCTTGTCGGACGGCTCCGGGAAGAGCGAGTGGCCCCGGTCTCCGCCGTGGGACAAGCTCGTCAGGCGCCGGGCGAGCTCGGTGATCTCTTCGCCGACGGAAACGTCCGTGTCTGACTGGTTGGACGCTGCCGAGATGGCGTTCCCGCTGGGCTGCTGGTCCGGGGGTTTACCAGCATCATGCTCGAAGAGCGCGGTCGTCGGCATGACCGCGCTAGCGTGAGTGGAATTCTTCTCAAGGAGAAAATAAGTAATAATCGAATTTAATGAGTTGAAGCTGTTCTCGTGATGTTGATTGGCCTCCAGTTTCGTGAATACTGCTCAACTCGTTAACACCCACAGAGAGACAGTTGGGCAGACTCGTACTTATACAAGCATTCGGCCGCTCTTATTTCGAGGAGGTAATAGTTGAATGTTGCCAATGACTCCTCTCTCACATTGGCGTCTTCCACGATGAAAATTTCGCGGAAAGTGCGAGATATCTTGGCCTACCGCACCGGCGCTCTCTCCGGGGCTGGGCAGGGCCGCACTTTCGGAGAGTGCGAAATGCCGGATAAAGCGGGTCCCAGCGAATCATCCCCGCCGCATCCCCGCCGCATCCCCGCCGTGGCGCCGAACCACGTGACGGATGGCGGTCCGCGTCGCTTCGGATCCACTTTTCTGGCTTGTGAAAGCTTGAGCTAAACCATACACACCAATCAGATCTTGAGAAATGCGATCCACTCTGGCACGAAGAAAGCTTCCTATTCGTCAATAGCCGGCAAGAACTCCGAATCCGGCTCAGCGTCAAATTGCCGCGAGTTCATCCGCTGTACGTACCTTCTGGTGCACCAGATGCCATCAAGTTGCCCTTTTTCATCATTTTCACCTACACCCAAGAACAACTGCAACCCGCGCGTTCCGCTTCTTTTCTATTCCCAGGTATCCTCACTGTGTCCTGCAGCCGTATATCTTTTTCGTTCCGTCGCCCTGTCCGCACTTTCCGATCCCGACTTCCGACGAGTCATGGATCGATTAGGAGTTGTGGTGGTGAACGGTCTCTCGGTAAGCCCGCCTCGACTCCATTCAGGCGACATATCGGCCCCCTGCCACGTCAATCCTGGCCTTAACCGGACTCTTGGGACACGTTACTAATCTTAACCTCATACTCGCATCTTGTAGTGTACAAACTGTCGACATAAGAAGGTAGGCAGGCCCTCTTCACTGGCAAGGGCTCTCTAAACGAGCCTTGGCTAAGCTTAGTCAAGGTGAGATGCAGCCGTGACACGCCCACGTGTGAGCGGTGCAATATCCAAGGTCTTCCGTGTCACTATCCTCAACGACGACCGAGGAAGAGCATCTGCAAGGAGGCACAAGAACGCCAACAAAGGTATTTCTCATCCAGCAGACCATGAAACACTTGGAGCTTATTGGCCTCGGCCGGCGTTGAAGTACCGACAACGAGACTCTGCGGTTGATCCTCGACCGCCTACAACGTATCGAAAGCAGACATGACTCCCAAGCATCGTCTTCAACGCCGTGCTCAGCAACATATCGACATTCCTCGAACAGCAGTTCCTGCCACTTGCCAATCAACGATGCCCGAGCCAACGATGCCGCTTTCGAATCGTCGCTTTCGTGCGCCTCGTCGCCCGAGGAGCTGTCTCCGATGCGTGACGTCCAAGACGACATCGACACCCTGGACACGAGGCCGAATACGTCACAAGCCTTCAGCGGAGAATCGTCACCAATGGATGTCGCCTCGATCCTGTGCGACACGTTCGACCGGGTCCGCGACCTTAGGATGAGGCGAACAGTCGGCCTCCACGCCATCACCACCGAGGGCATTCACATCTCGCCGGAACTGGCACGGACATGGATTCATAGTGAGTAGCAGCAACCCATCAACCTTAAGACTGCATGCAGCGTTGCGCCACGAGCAGCCCAACTGAGGCGGACGCCAGAATACTTCACCTACTCCCCCACCGAGACGTTCCTCAGTCTCGTCGACAGGAAGACGATCGAGATGATGCCAGACATGCTCTCCATGCGGCACGTTACACTCGACCCCTGCATTCTCGTCCTCTACTACAACATACTCTGGCGGGGGTGCTACATCCTCAACACGAGATCGTACCAGAGCCCCGACCGCAAGTACGCCAGGCAGTTGTATCTCTGCTGCCTCCGCGCGATCCCGAACTGGCAGCAGGAGGCCACCGGCTCCATCACCGACTTTATCGCCGCGATATTCATGGTACGTCGCGGACGACCTACGTGATGACAGGACATTCTGACTAGGGTGATCATGGCAGACCGGCGTCGCGACGGAAAACTTCGACTTCGAGCTGAGCCTGGAGATGCACCAGCTGGCCTGCGACTACGCAAAGGGCCTGCACATGCACAGCCTCGACGGCAACGACTACTTCGCCGTCACGGGGTCCACGAGGACCGACGAGGACCGCCGCGGCATGTGGGAGCTCATCCAGACGGACCTCTTCTACCACCTCATCTACAACAAGCCGGCCAAGCTGTTCCCCAGCCTCGACAGCTGGCAGGTCAACATGCCGTGGCTCTCGCTCGACTCGTCCCCGGACGGCGGCGCGCCCACCTCGACCGTCGCGTTCCTGGTCCGCAGCCGGCTGACCTTTGTGCTCATACACTTCTTCCAGACCCTGCAGCGCGTCCAGTGCGAGACGGAGGCCGTCCGGGCCATCGAGCCGCTCTGCAAGGAGATTGAAGACCTGCTCGAGGAGTGGGGGATCGTAAGCCTTACTCCGTCTCTTCTTCCAACATCAGTCCTCCGCGAACAACATCCCCCCCTGACTCGTGATCGCAGGAAGACTGGATCCAGCGCGCCGCCGGCAACATGATGGACCAGTGGATCCTCGCCGACCTCCTTCTGACGGGCCACACGTGCATCATCTTCATGCTCCGCAAGGCCGTCCTCCTCAAGACCAACTCGCCGAACCCGGCCTCGTCCGACGCCAACCTGCCGCGGACGGGCCTGGCGACGCGCGCCTCGCGCCGCGTCCTCGTGCTCGCGTACAACATGCTGCACACCTGGAGCTTCCCCGCCGCCGAGGCCATCTCGTACATCCTCGGCGCCTACCGCGCGCACATCGCCTACGCCCACGTCGCCAGCAATATCATCGGTTCGAATGCGCCGGGCGCGGACGTGGCGTCCGACCTGGACCTGCTGGACCGCGTGGCGCAGAGCATCGAGGTCGCCGCGCGCGAGGAGAATGAGTTCGTCCCGCTGGTCAGGGTGATGAAGAAGATCAACGCCGAGGTCAGGCAGCGGGTGTCTGGCGTCGCGGAGGGTTCAGTTTAGCGATGCTGTAATACATATCTATGAGCACCATGGCAATCTTATGAAAACACGACCAAGTTTTGTCTATTACAAGCATTGCAGTGATAAACCTCTACAACCTACCTTGCCCGAGTTTGCTGTTCCACAATCCTCCGCCTCTTCACTTCCAAAACACCCTCCCCTCCATCAACCTCCTCGCCGTCCTGTACACAGTCGCAGACCGCAGCGACCCGTCCCCGCCAAACTCCGCCGCAACATCCAACGTCCCGCTGGCATGGAAAATAGTAACGTCCCCGGAGCCATCCTCCATCTGAACACACTCAGAAACCACCGTCCCCTCCGCCGTCGCCGCCGCCGCCGCAGCCAGCGCGACGGTGACGGGGATCGCCTTGTGCGGCTGCCCGACCGACATGGCCCTCGCCACAAGCGCGTTCCTCCTCCCGTCTTCCGGCGGCGACACGATGGCGATCTTGGGCACGCTGCCCGGTACCTCGTCCTCGCACCCCGCGAGCCCCATCCGCACCCCCGCGGCGCGCCGGATCGCGTCGAGCCTCTGGGGGAGGATGGGATGCTCCTCGATCTGCTGCGGCGTCAGCGCGCCGTCGACGCCGAGGTCCGCCGCGCGCACGAAGCAGCACGGGTTCCCCGCGTCGATGCACGTCACCCGCAGGCCGTCGCCGAGCAAGTCGTCGGTCCGGGACCCCGTGGGGAACAGCGCGCCGGTGCGCGAGCCGGCCGGGTCGAGGAAGCGCAGCGTCACGCGCGCGGCGGTGCCGGCGACGCCGTCGATCGCAAACTCCCCCGCGGTGGCGGCCTCGCCGGCCTCGTCGAGCGGGAAGACGGACTCGATGACTTTGCCCGTGTTGGTGTTGAACACGCGCACCGTCGCCTCCTCCTCCCCGCCGGCAGCAGCAGCGTGCGCGTCGACGAGGCCCGAGTTGACGGCGTAAGGGCCGACGGCGGCGCTCATGTTGCCGCAGTTGCTCGAGTAGTCCACATCAGAATTCCTGATCCCCAAAGAGACGAAGGTGTAGTCGACGTCGGCGTCCGGGCGGGCGCTGCGGCCGACGACGCACACCTTGGACAGGCTGGAGATGCCGCCGCCGAGGCCGTCGAGCTGGCGGCCGTGGACGGGGTCCGGGCTGCCGACGGCGCCGAGGAAGATGGGGCCCCACTCGGAGCGGTCGGCGGGGAGGTCCTCGCGGCGGAAGAAGACGGCCCGCGAGGTCCCGCCGCGGTAGTACGCCGCCGGGAGGCTGCTGCTCTGTCGGGTGTTGGCTGGGGCGGTCATGATGCGGGGTGTACGTGGTAATGTGGAAGTCGGGGAGAGGGTTGTCGTGAATGGCCGGGCGCAGCGGCTGCCGAGAATTCTAATTGATGCCATCTTTTTTTGTGTCTTTTTGTCTTGGTTATCAGTGAAGTGGGAGTGACATGTCGGCGGCAGCTACTGGGGATTATCATGCAGACAAAGACGCGGCATTTGCCCGCCACGGGGTTACCCCGAACCTCGGTCTCCGAGCACCCGGTATCGGATCCATCCGAAACCGCAAGCCTGAAAGAACCTGATGGCGGATAACAGCCGATGCGATTCCGAGGAAGTTGCCGTCTGCATTTGAGGAAACTTGTGATCATAGAGAGACGGAGTTTGATGTATCATGCCAATGGTTGTGTCTTGTTGGTGGATCGTTACACCCAGAAAGGTAATCAGTGTTGGGCGTAGATCTTCCCCGGGTTGACTATCATCATCTTTTCCCAAGTGCTCTCGTTCCCGATCCATTCTCTGAGGTTTTTGAGTATCGCTCCGTCGTCGATTTCCCTAAACTCTTCGATGGCATCCTTGCCCCTGTTCACCCGGTCCTTGCCCTCGCCCGTGTGCGGCCAGTCGCTCCCCCAGACCAGCCGATCGGGAACGGCATCCGCCAGCGTCCTGATGACGGGCTCCAGGTCGTCGTAGCCCGAATTCGCCTTGTCGGACAGCCGATAGAGACCCGAGATCTTGATGACCACCTTCGACTGGCGGGCGAGCTTGACGAGGGACTCAAAGCCCGGCTGCCTCAGGAGAGCGGCATCGCTGCCAGCCGCACCTGGGTCGAGCCTTGATGAGCCCCTCAGCCCGCCCACGTGGTCGGCAATGACTTCTACCGATAAAGTTGCGATGGTGTCGTATAAATCTGTAGTCTGTGTTAGTCGCCTCGCCCTCCAAAGTGGGAGTCCGGGAAAAGCTTGCCGTCCCAGATTGCCGCGGCGCAGAACAGCTGGATCTTCCAGCCCGGCAGGCCTCCGATCCGCTCCGCCGTCCGGACCACCGCGGATCGGAGCGCATCGACGTCCGTGTCACGTCCGTCGGCTTGCATGTTGATCCTGAGGCCGCGGACGCCCAGCTCGTGCATGGCCCGCAGCTCCTCGTCGCTCACGGCGTCGACATCCACCACCGCGATCCCGCGGGCGCTCCGGGACCCGCCGTCGCGCATCGCGCGGAGCGAGTGCAGCAACACCGTATTGTCGGTGCGATACGGGGACGGCTGGACCAGTACGATGTTGGCCGGCTGGTCTTTCGTCAGGCCCGAGTTGAACTCCAGCAGCTGCTCGAGCGTGGCCTGGGCCGGGGTGTAGGACCTGGACGGCGCGAATGGGCCGACGGCAGAGTCGAAGACGTGGACATGAGTATCCCAAGCGTCTCCCGCGAGTGCCATGCTGCCAGGATTCTCAGTCAGCAGGGTGATTAAAGGGACTCGGGGATCTTCCGAAAGTGTAGGTGTAAGTTCCAGTCTTTCTGGTGCTGGGTCAACTGACCTCGTCGGTTTCTTTGATGAACTTGATGAAGTGTTCATTGTAAGGGTTGATCGTCGTCTGCTAGACCCCAACTACAACTCGTTGCATAGGCCCAGGACATGCTTAGAGACTCTTCGGAAGAGGCCTCGCTGCGAATATGACGCATCGACGTATCCTGGCCCCGCGCCGTGAACGGCTGCACCATCGGATGATTCCGCGGACAAACCCCGCGACCCGCGACGGAGTCTACCCGAAACACGGAACGGGACATGTCGACATTCGCATTACATCAGTGGACACGTCCCAGGCTGAACCTAGAGGACCATGATCGTCAAACCTGTATCATGCCGACAGAGATAAGGAGGATGAGCCAGATCAGTCTACTTTCGAGGTTAGTTCCGAGTGGGAGGCAAGCCAGGGACATCACTTGGGCTTGATGCCTCGAAGGCTTGCATGAGCGCAAGAGATATGACTCCTGCTGCTAGAGCCCTCGAAACTTGTGAAACATTGAATCTCGTGCATGGATGCGGCTCCCCAATCAATAATTGTGTGTGATTCAAGACTCTCGGCATCAATACACCCAGAGTCTCCATCGATGGTGCTTGATGTCTAGACAGCGGAGACTGGCGCCCTTTGTGCGTGGGGGAACCCAAGACACGGGCAAACAGTGCTGGATTGACTGTTTAACGTACGTACGACTTGACGTGCTCGGAATTCCGCATGGGTAAAGGAGATCAAGACGCGACGGACTGTCTGTCGCCCCGGTGGGGTCTACTCGCAAGATGGTCACACTACATCTCACGATCATCAGCCAGCACGGAGTAACGTCCGGGTTTCGCCAGACTAAACGGCAATACTCAACTACCGAACCGGATATGGCCAGTGGACGATACCCGTTCTGGGCCAGAAAACCTCAAAGTCAGATGCAGCAGCGAGGACAATGCTAATACCAGCCTCCCGAAAAGGCGCGGACAAGCGACAATGGGAAACCGTGCGGCCGATGGGATTGCCAAGACCGGACCGCCGTGTGAGGTGCCAGTGGTGAAGCCGTGCTGCATGTTCGGATGGACGTTTCGGTCAGTGCGTGGAAAGAAGAAGACGAGAGCTTCCTGGTGCTTCCTGGTGCCTCCTGGTCCTTCCTAGAGCCGCTTGGCAGCTGCATCCCATCAGCAAGACTCTGCCAGGAATAACCAAGGGCGTGCCGGTCCTGTAGCGGCACCGCGCTGGTCCGGCAAGCAGTTGCGCCTGGTTCAACACCTTGATTCGACCTCGAGCTGAACAGCATGCCTGTCTTGGCACGTAAGCGCATCATGTCGTGCGAGGTTAAAGAGCTCGCCAGTCTTTTGTTCCTGCAAGGGCACGCTGCACTGTGCAGCAACGTTGACCGCATGGAGGGGCTGTATTGGCGAGGTGGTGCATACTCGCTCCCAGATGTGGCCGCCCGAAGGAGGCGAGGCAAGTCTCGACATCTGCCGAAGAAGGCCATTAGTCACATTCGACCGACAAAAGCTACCATCGCCGTGACTTGCGGGAGGGAGGCGCCGACCAGAGTGAGTGACTGGTTGCCCCTGGGCCGCGTCTGCTGTTGAGGATATGCAGACAGCGGCGCCTCAACACGAAGAACTGGTAAGCAAAGACAGCGCAAATGAGTGACCCTTGCCGCGAACACTGTATCTCCGGCGAGATGTCTCAGACGGTCGCTGGGTGATGGGCACAGTCGGCGGTTAGGCACATGGAGAAGAGCCAGACAAGCTTTTGATGCGAGGCGCAGGTGTCCGTCTTCAATGGGCGACTCAGGTCAGCTGGTGGCGATAATTGCTTCTTCTCGAATCGTCGGTCTCAGCAGAGACTGCGGTCGACGCGTCTGGTTCACAACGAAATAGCCGGCGCAGAAGGCGTACCCGGCAGACTGCAGTTTCTAGATGTCAATTGTGATCGGCAGTGGGATGCAAGGCTTGAGCCTTTTGCTTCTAGTTCGATGTGAATGCGAGAAATGGTCCGACGGGCGAAAAGAGACGAACTTGGCGTCGACCGGGGTGGGCGTCAAGCCTAGGCTGCGGGAGTCGGCCGTCGGCAAGCCGCCATGCTATAGGTAGCTGGGCGAATGTCAGAATAGATCGAACGATGGATGGGAAACGTAGGATTCTCGATGACCGGGTGAGATTGGCAGGCCGGGCAGGCAAGGACTGACAGGCAGAGGACGAGGTTCGAGATGAGGCGGATGGAAGGATGAGACGGAGAAGTTGGAACAGACAGGCGCCTCAAACGGCCTCAGGGCCCCAAGGCCCCTAGGAGACGCCGTCTGGATACCTAGGTAGATAGGTACGAATAGGTACGTTGGTACCACATCCGTAGTTGGTGAGTGCAAAGGTACTTCGAAATCCGTAAACCGTACGGATACCTTTCACCTTCGGGGCCTTCCCCGTACCATTGGGAACCTAGCTCAGGTCCCTCCAATCCCCTGTAAAAAGAGAGAAATTTTCATGAGATTGGGTGCTCAGTTTGGCAATACCCAAAAATAAGACGTGAAATAAGACAGGAATAAGCAACGGGGAGTCTTGGCTGCGTGCCTGGGAGCTTGGCGAGGTCATAGTTGCCTGGGGAGAAGCAAGAAAGCTGGAGCTGGGATTTTTTTTTGAGGATTTGCTTGGCTCTTCCACTTGGCTGCCACGTCAGGGCCTCAGGTCCATGGTGCTGGAGCTGGAGCTTAGGCCTCAGGCACCTTGTCCTCAGTGTACCAGTGCGGCGCATGGTGAACATACAGTACACAACAGTACACTGTAGGTGTACTGGAGCACGTTTGGACAGTGCGGCCGCGTGGCATCTCGAAATATCTTGCCCCTTGCCACATTCGGGCTAGCCAACGAGGAACTTTTACAGCGATCAGAGGAAGGTGCGAGGAGAGGTAGTTGGCTGTGAAGGAAAGAGCATTACTGCAAGGGCACTGCGTCGGAGGAAAGCGCGGCAAGGCAGGTACGAAGTACCACGAGGCACTCCTATCCGCGGTAGCAGTCATGGTGAAAGGAGGAAACAGCAACCTCTCAGCCAGTTCCAAGTGCCTTCCCCCCCATAATAATCGTAAGGCTGATGAAACCAATCACGACTGCTGGAATGCAACCCTCCCAACCAGAGTGAGGTCACTGTCGGGCAACCAGCCCGCTGGGGTTCGCTGAGAGACGCCGGGGGCGGGAGTTTCGGCAGGTACCAACGTACCGTCGGTGTTGGTGTCGGGAACGGCAACAACAGGCAGGAACCAAACCGCCGCTACACGTGCCTTCCCTCCCCCTGGAAGGAAAAAAAAGGTACACCCGCAGCGGCAACGGGTACGTTACTCCTGCGCCTGCGCCTGCGCCTGCGCCATCCATGTATCCTTATTCCCTCCTCATTGACTGCGGCCACTTTGACCATTGCCGTCCGACTCTCCCACTCAATGGTGATCACTGATCACATCCATTCACTACACCCAATACGAGCGCAAGTCCACTCATTCCATGCTTTTTCGGCAATTAATCTGACGTGGGACAAGACTTTGAACGAAAAACTTGTCAACAAAAAGCGGAGTACGACAACCTCATTTGGGTAATACATCCACTCAACGACCCCCACCCCCGAGACACCGACAAGACCGCAAGACCAGGGCTTCCTCGACGTGGACCGCGGGGAGTCGGCCATCGAGCCGGGCGTGCAGGATGGGATGAGAGATGGCCTTGACTCCAGTTCTGTTCCTGGGGCGTTGTGGGTGTCGGTGTCGACAGCACAGCAAAGCGACAACAAACAGTTCGACAGTTCGACAGCTCCTCCTCCACCACACTCCGGGCCGAGCTCTCTAGACTCTGGGCTATTGGCTCTGCCCGGTTTTGCTGCATCCTCAAGACCCCTCGGAGATGAGCAGAGCACATGATGACTCCTCAGCATGGACGACAGCGGCACAGCAGGCACACAGGCAAGACGGAGAAGCGACGAACGAAAGGCAACCAGAAAAAAAAAAGAATAGACGAGACACCAGAAAGAAGCAATGGAAGACGCCACTAATCCATCGTCCGTCTCAAGTCGGCCCCTCCCTCACCTCCGGCCTACGGATACTCCTAGGCTCTAGCAAGCAAGAAGAACGGCGCGCATCGACACGAACGAGACGAGCCACGCCGTCGCCGCACAGTGCTTCCCTAAGCTTTTTTCGTCCGCGCGACCATCGCGCACTAGACGATCTCCCTTCCCTCTTGTCAAGCCGATGCCACAAATAGCGCAAGTGCAGTGCTGCGCTGCGCTGCGACACTCGCTCGGGGAAATATCTTGCTGCCTTGCTTGGGTCCCTTCTACGGATACTCAGCCTTGGGTCCTCGCAGGCCCAACGCCGTGCCTGCATACAACACAGCACAGCGCAGCGTAGCGCAGCACGGCACATCAAGATGGGTTGGACCCCGAATCACACGATGTGCCGCAGCGATAATTGCTGATGCTGACGGCCAATTACAGTGATCGCGTCCCTTGCGTCAGTCCTCTTTCATACGAGTCTAATGCGCCAAGACGGCGGCGTCACACACCCTCTTCCCAACCAAAAATGTTTGCCGCATGACACTCATCGCCAGGTCGGCCCTCTTTGTGCTGTACGGTACCTTTTCCCCTGGCTGCTCTTTTTCGCCCGACGAGTTCCTTGCCAACTTGCCTGCCTGGAGAGAAGGGGATCTCCTACCAACAAACCCCTGGTGGCGGTACATCCATCCTCGTGGGCAGTCCAGCACACTACGGTGTACTAGTCCGAAGGGAATCCGACCTGTTGGTGCCAAGTACCTCTCGGGCGCACACCGTCGGGACTGCAATTTTGACGTCCAGTCATTCGATTCGCCAATGCTCGTATTGTCTGCTCTGCCTGTTCGAGTCAGGGGGCACCTCGCGAAGGAGTCGGAAAAACGAGGCCCAAGGCTTTTACCAAATGTCCACCCGGCTCGTCTTGGCTCTCATTTCTCCTACGCCTGCGAGTCCGCTTCGTCGATCCCAAGCCGACAACATCCCCGCAAAAAGGTCAGCCCGGCGGACCTCCCGCCCATCGACGTCGACACTTTGGCCGTCTACGGATACACTACTGTGTACGGATACCCAACGCCAATTGCCCTCCTCTTGCGACATTCGAGCCATGACCCGCCCGCCCGGACGCCACCCCCGACGGATGGATAGCCTACACCACGGATACCTTGCAAGACAGCCTGCTCTTACACTACGGACATCCCCCCTTGCCTTCGATCCTTTTGTTTCTGACGCGAGTGGTCAGCGCCAACCATGATACCCCATTCTCACAAATCCTGGTCTGCCCGTCTTGCCCGAGAACTCGGCCGTGACTGTGGTCACTCGTTGTGTGGATATGGTACCCGTGTACTGCCAGACTGATGCTTCGTGGTGAAGTTGAGGCCGGTCATGAACCAGCTTATGCGGTGATAACGGCTCGTATCAGACGACAAGCGTAGTAGTATGTTTACGGAGAGAAAACCAGGCACGACGTAACCGTATCTTCGGCGGCCGCGGTTGAGGCGCGGCACACGGGCACCACGGCACACGGACAGGACGCCCCATCTACGGTCTCCTCTGTGGTCACCTCCTGCCCAGCCTTCTCCACGCGCCGCTCGGCGGATGTGCCTTGCACTTCATTTCCCACTATGCCCGGGGCTTTTTTTTCTTCTGCATGAGACGGACAGTGGGTTCGATCTTGGCATATGCGGGCTTGAATATAAGTGTATTCGGTCCCCCCTTGACCTTGAGGCTCGATCAACGAGATCTCGTCCATCAACCACCGTCATTCGCTTAACACCACAACCAACCTGCAAGATGATTGCCAAAGTACACTCGCTTTACCTCCTTACGGCCCTCGTCGCCTCTGGCGACCTGGCTACCGCCATTCCCTTCGAGTCGTCGTCTTCCATCGTCGCCAGAGACATGCCCCGTCCCCGGTTTGGAAACGTTCCGTACGGCGTCGACATCACCCACTGCACCGCCAAGGGCAAGGTTGCTCTTTCTTTCGACGACGGCCCCGGCGAGTACACCGAGAAGGTCCTCGACACCCTCGAGAAGAACGGCAACATCAAGGCCACCTTTTTCCTCGTCGGCACCAACGGCAACGCCGGCATGGTCAACACTGCCTTCCACCCCTTGGTCAAGCGCATGTTCAACGCCGGCCACCAACTTGCCAGCCACTCTTGGAGCCACAAGGACTTCAACACCATCTCTCACGACCAGAGGGTTGAGGAGCTCGTCAAGAACGAGGAGGCTTTCGCCAACATCCTCGGCGTCGTCCCTACTTACTTCCGCCCGCCCTATACCCACTGCGACGGCGGCTGCGTTTCCACCTTGAACGACCTCTCTTACCACATTGTAGGTGGACCTCTTGCGTAAGAGCCTGCGACGAGCAAATGCTGACCCTTGACCAGACGGACTACAACCTCGACACCAAGGACTGGGTTGATGGTGGTGCCAACTCCAAGGAGACGTACGCCAGCGCCATCAACTCGGGCAACCCCTCCTCCGATTCATTCATCGCTCTGTCCCATGACATCCACCCTTTCACCGTCAACGGCTTTGTCCAGTACATGATCGACGTCGCCAAGGAGAAGGGCTTCGAGTTCACCACCATTGGCGACTGCCTCGGCGACCCCGTCTCCAACTGGTACCGCGACCCCAAGACCGGCGAGCCCTGGAAGGGTTCCAAGGACGACTCCAAGCCCACCACCACGTCCAAGCCCGCCGCTCCCTCCACCACGTCCGCTGCCGCCACTTCTGAGACCAAGGAGGCCACCAAGACTGTCTCGAGCACCGAGAGCGCAAAGGCCACGGCGAAGACGGCCACCGAGGACGACAAGGAGATCGAGACGGCCACTGCCACCACCGTCAAGCCCCCCTCGGCCTCCGCTACCGTCGATGGCGGCGCCAACGTCGGCCTGGGCCCCGTGACACCCACTGGCACCAACGGAAGCTCAGCACCCACCGCCACCCCGACCCTCGTCGAGGTCAACTCTGCCGGCCGTGCCGTCTTCTCCGTTGCCGGCGCCGCCGCCGGTGTCCTGGCCTGGGCCATGCTAATTTGATTCCCTGCATATGCCTGCATCCCCTCTGGGGAATGAACATATCTTCGTGTAATAATTTGGGTAATCCTTAATTTTTGGCTGTCGCCTGGACGACTGGCCCTGGAGCGATTGAGATTGGAGACGAAGATGAATGCATGATACCACGCCAGTATGCAGTGGATATGTGTACCAGACACGTGCGAAAAGTTGGCATTTAGTCGAACATGATTGAAATACAATACCATTTACATTCACCATGCCTGTTTCCGGTTGAATCTTGTCGTGCCGTGCCATGTGACAAGCCTTGTGAAGCCCCAAATCGGTGGCGTCAACCGTTGCAACGGTCCGCAATGTACTACCTACGCTTTGTACTCGGCTGGGACTTGCGTAACCTTTCACATATTGTATGTACGACCTGACGCTCCCTGGGCCAGTCACTCCGCCAAATAGTTGGTTTGTCAAGGCATTGGAGCCCTTTGGGTGCGCCTGACAAGTTCGAGTCACCCACCCTTTTTTGAGTCTACAAGTCCAAAAAAGGAACGTCGTCGAGTCTGACTGATCTGAGGGGGCAGTTACACGATTTGAATCTTTTGGTAGCATGGTATCCTACATTATCATCGCCCTTGCCGTGCGATTGATGCGGCAGGTTTAGTCTGGGAAAGTAAGACGAAGGGGGTAGAAAGGGCTACCGGACCCCCTACAGGATGGCTTTTGGGTATTTTACGTCAAAACGAGTGAGCTGACGACGGAAAGAGAAAAAGGGATGCGACGGCCGCCTCGGGTCTGGGTTATGGGTCCTTGGAGGTTGGCCTGTTTTCGGAGACAAAGACAACGGCGACGGATGATAAATGGGAGGAGCAGCCTTCCTACCCCAAAGTCATCCGCGTACGCAAGAGAGACTTGATCCCCATCACCGCCTCCCAGCGCGAAGCCGAACGAGGCGCCCATTCCTCACTCGCTCCCCCCTATTCTCACCACCGCGTTCAGCAACAACATCTGCTGCTGCCCTGACCACGCCACCAACCAGAAGCGCCATGAACATCCTACAGGTCGTCCTCCTCCTCGTCGCCTTCTACCCCCCGGCGGCGCTGGGGACGTGCTACCGGGGCGGCTACGAGTCCAAGTTCCACCGGACGAAGAACCGGAACGTCAACCTCGAGGCGCTCTGCGCGTACCTGGCCGGGGAGTACAAGAACTACGACGCCAAGAAGGTGTGCATGACGGACACGGAGGGGAGGAGGTGGGACTTTGAGCTTTCGGTATGCTGTTTTTTTTTCTCTTCTCTCCGTCATTCCTTTTTTTTTCTTCTTCTCTAGCACATCGACGTCCGCGGTCCCCCCCGCCTTTTTAGCTGTTTCATTTCCACGGCTTTGATTTCTTTTACAATCGGGGGGAAAAAAAACTGTTCGTCTTGTTCCGTATCTTCTGACAAGTTCTCTGTTCCTAGTATAAACGCGAAGACCAGGATAAGGACATGACCCGCGCCATCGACGTCAAGGAGTGCCTCAACGGGATGGAGAAGGAGGCGAGCTGCAAGTACGGCGGGAGGCAGTACCACACCAACTGGTACTACAGGTGAGCTTTTTTTTCTTCTCTTTCGTTTCTGCCAGCTGGCTTTCCTGTTCTCCCGCCGCGAAATCATAAAGGCTAACGCAAGGGGGGGGCTATCCTCTCCCGCCGTTCGCAGGGCCGATCCCAACTTGGGCACATGTCTGGAGGGTCCCATTCCGTAGGGCCTGAAAGTCATGCGGAGTTTCGATTTGGCCTGGGGAGACTCCAGGATTTCCGGGCTTGGGCACCGAACAGACGGGAAGTCGAGGCTCCGGCGAGGTTTCGTGGTGGTGTTTCTATTCTCATTTTCTCTCTCTCTCTGGTTGTAGATACTTGGGGCCCGTCAAATGGGGCCGACGAAATTTGGAATAAATGGGAAAGCCTGGTTCTTCCTTTTTTTTCCCCCCTTATTCTGTCCTCATGTTCGTCTTTCGGCGTGGCGTTCTCGGTTATTTACGTGAGTGAGCTTTCAACTAGGTAATTTTTGCGGTGCTGCGGGCCAATTGGGACACCCGGCCGAACGGCCCCACATCTCCGATCGGCACCGAGATGGCCGGGGCGCGGGTGTTGCTCGTATCGGCCCCCCGCGTCTCCCCCCCCCCCCCCCCCCCTCGATCGGAGTTCCGCCGCAGAAGCCGCGCGAATCATCTGGCAAGTTTTCACAGTTCCCCTAACGATTCTGGTGTCGTTCATTTTGGCAGCAGTCCTGAAACGAGTCCCCCAGGACCCCCATGACCATGGGCGCGCTGGGGCCACATGTTAATTAACTTGTAATGAGGAAAGGGGGAGCGGGCACCGCCTTTGCCCAATCGAGCCCATTGGAGGGGGAAAAAGGAGTCGCGAGAAATCTGGCCTCAACACCACCGCCTAGCCAAGTCAACACATTCTACGGCGTCATTTTTCGGTACATATAAAGAAGGGCCCGGGTCTTCGGTAGCCGAGAGCTCACTGAGAATTGACCAAAACACCCGACCGTGACAAGTTTCCACCCGTCGATCTTGCGGAAAAAAAGGGCTCACGATGATTCGGAGGTCGGATCGCGGGCTCGGCCTTTGGGCCTCACTCGCCCTGCTGCTGTCTGCCACACCTTCCGTCGGCGCAAGGAAATGCTCGGTCGAGTACCCCAACACATTTGGCATCGTAAGCCATCCTCATACTCTAACAAGAGCTTCGTATTCAAGGCTGACCGCTCCCACAGAGTCTCGGCCGCACGCATTCCACCGTGAGCCTCGCTCACCAAGGGGCCATCAGGATACCCATCGACGGCCAAAGTACGTAA